>OY720033.1:1999206-3397206 GCA_963082485.1 Eudonia mercurella
ATATAGCAATAAGGTTTGCATAGCTCAATACAACACAACAACAAGCTGATTGTAACACGATGACAGCCGAAACACGAAGATTGCCGATAGCTAGAAATAGAAGTACCGTAAATAGATATACTAAGCATAACCAGCTCCGAATGGGCAATGTGAAAGTAAATAGTATCCGTCCTATACGTACCGTATCTTTGTGAGAAACTGAACGACTAGCTGTAAATGTTTGAACCAGGATAGTCACACGTTTCTTAACTTTGAGTTTACAAAGAATAGTTTTGGCAAACCATTGAGCGATGTTGATTGAATGAAAGCATTCTTTTTAATGAGTAGATTCAGTTAATGTTAGTGTGCAGAGCTGTAACTGCTTTTGCTAAACTTGAAACTTATGATTCGATGCAAATGTGAAATTATAAAAAAAATATCAACAACAGCAGTATACATGGTTCATTAATTTATTTGTATTTATTATTTTGTCATCGGGCAACGCCATTCCATAGATAACCATCCCATACCTTACAAATTAGCATAGTACACCTGCTATAGAATGAATCGAAATAATGATGATTATGAGTTGCAATAGATTTCCATATGACTTAGCTATTGAAAATAATCCTATATCTGGTCTGGTCTCGCAACTTTTGTATTATAATAATCGAATCGAAATCGAATCATACTAAACGGTTTAAAATATTTACACGTTAAAGTAAAATTAACCATGTAACGTGAACTGTAAAGTCTATTTTTGGATAAATCAAAAATTGTGGCAGCGTTTGTCGAAAACGTAATTGCACGCTAGTTATAGAACCAGATTGTTTGATGTATTTTGGCTGCATTGTTATGTAGAGGTAAAATTGTTTTTATTTATTCGGTTTGTGATGTCAAAAGGTTAACATCGGAATCTCTAAGTGAAGACGTAATTGGACTCGATGTTGACATAGCCAACATTTAAGACATATATAAAAATCGTCACTTGCTTAGGCCCGATTTTTCAATCCTAAGATAAGGCCTAATCACAGAATAAGTTTGTCATTGTGACATATTTTCTAAAGAGAATCTGTCATTATGTCAAATTTCAATGATTATACTATAACTGACAATTGAAAAATCAGCCCTTAAGGCGAAGGGTAAGGCACACTAGCGCCGCTAATGGATTTAATTTGATAACTGCTAAACTGGATTTTTTTTCAAACATTGCGGACCTTCCGACACTAGGCAAACATCTATTATTTAATAATTGTGCACTACTTTTAGGTTTGTTTTTGTATTCATTCGCTAACACCAACAGTGGCCATTGTTTGTGAATAAATGCGAAAGCCCGTTTTGTGAATAAACCACGCAACAAAAAGTAATGCACAATTATTAAATAAATACTATGGGTGCTTTCCTGTTATCGGGCGGTACGCAATGTTTAAAAAAAGATCCGGTCCGTTAGTAATTGTCAAATTGTCAATTTTTGGCGCTAGTGTGCCTTACCCTTCGCCTTAACTTAGCAGCTCTATAAGCGTGAAAGGAAATATAGGATCGGTTAATCACACTGATCCCTGATATTAGTTACCTTATTTATTACTTTATGTTTAAAGATTGTTCTTCCAATACAAAAAAAAAATTAACACTGACACCCTAAAGGTTATATGAAAAGTCCGTGATAAATAACGTTTTGTGTATGTTTGGTCGTTCTATACGAGTAGGTATATTCAATATTAAATTTATAACAATATGTGCACTAAATGTGAAAAAGTTTCTTAAATATTTTGCTTTTCAAAAATGAACATAGGTAAAGACATATTTTTTTGTAATGTACAGTCAACAGCAAAAGTATTTGATGTTTACTAGATTTCAAAATTAAGTTTCGATAGTGTAAGTCGGTATTTTCTATATAACTACAGTCAAAGTCTGCAGGTACTAGTAGACACTCAAGGTTTTCCGATATGCGTTTAAGAAATTTTGATTTTCATACTGATTCCATATTTTGAAACTTGACCAATCACCTTTGTCACCAAGTTACCTTTGCTGTTGACTGTACAAATTCTATAACAGTACTACGTTGAAATCAGTTTTAATTAATTTACTATGCCTACCGATTTTACGGCTTATTACGAAAATATTAGTTTCGAACTTATAAGGGTTTTTTCAACAATAGGTCATCGCGTTTTCGCTACTCAGCGCTTATTGCAAGCCTTTTTTTGTTTTCAATCGAGTTGAAGTAAACTAAAATTGGTTTGGCATCGATGGAACGCAACGCCACCTACTGAGGCATTGGTTTCACAATGTGTCACTAGATGGCGTTACATACAAATTATACTCTACTAACCTTATACTCTTCGATTTATAATAGTACATGATAAAAAATCCGGAACAAAAATGCATCACGAAAATGGCCCAGTTTGCTCACTTAAATATTAATATATTGTGAATATGTATACCACACATTATATATCTCCCTCCCTCTCTCCCCCCATTCCAGAAGTTTGAGGCTGTGCCTATGTATTCCCACGCTGTCTTAGTTTTCCCTAAGTACACACGCAACACGCCTGCACGTCAATCTATCACAACCTGTCAAATTTCCTCAATAGACTTTCAACTTTGTCCCTTTAAGATATGGTTGAAAATGTATCGAAGAAATTTGACAATTACAAGCATAATGATAGTACCTAGTAACAGACTTTGTATCCTTAATTCTCATTTAGATTCTACCACCATCCATGGTATAAAAGCATGTACTTAGTAGATTCAGACTGTATCAGTTTGGAATCCATGTTGACTGTTGTTGTTGTGATTCCTTCCTATCACAATCTCGCCCATTGCGTGGATTGCAACGCAAGGCCAACTATCAATGCACTTGCAGTTTCTTTATCCATCCTATTAAATCTGTTGTTTACCAATCTTTCAGTCATTGTAATGTTATATTATCCCAGCGTGCTGCCACTAAATAAAAAATTATCGATTATCTAATTTTCTAATTTGAAATAAGGCCACAAAAGAGTATTTGTGGTGCGCGCGCGGGGAATCTAGTACTATTATTCATGGAAGCTTATTCGATCGCTCTATCTATATTCGCTTACCATTATTGACTAAGACCACTAAGAAACGTTTGAGTACGACACTTCGATTTCCGTAATAGCCTTTTTCGTGTTCAGTGACTGTTCAATGGTTATTTAAGACCGATCTCACCTCACCGTAATGTTTTCTCAAAACGGTACTTAGAATTATATTGTATGTAAGTACTTATGTATGTAAATTTTGACACAAATGCGAATTGAACTGTGTATAACACTTAGATAGTACATTTTAATACGAAGGCGGTCGAGATTATAATTGTAAATAATAATATTTTATAGTGTTTGTTAACGACTCACGATGGTGGGCGCAACGCCCTACCCAATAAATGAAACATATCGAGCATTATTTGTGGTTTTGATGTCAGTCACTTTCAAATATTTTGAAAGGATGCTTTGTTGTTATGTATATTAATCTTGTTTTTTGACAAACGCATGCAGTTTGTAATTAATAAAAATTTTACTTCGATAACAACGCTAATTAATTCCTAAACATAGGACACCAACTAACAGTTCTTCTAGAAAGACAATATAGATTAATCGTTATCGATTTATCGCTGCGCCGGAACCACTAGCATGTGAGAGTTGTCATTGAGTTGAGCTGGTGATGGATGAAGTCAGTGGTTCATTGTTATTCTAATTTTTAATAAATACTATAGAAGACGGCTTCCATTGCCCTCAAAATATCAAGCAAACTGCCTTTTTTGTCAAAAAATAAATGTTTCTTTTTAAGTATTAAAAAACACAAGTTTTCTAGATTGTTGTAACGTTACTTACCAAAAATGTTAAGTCAAATATGTAAATTGTGTAATAAAAATATAGTATGTGCTATTTCGTTTGTGGGTGGGATATTTTCGAGTGTATATGTCAACATTTCTTCCTGTGCAGTCTAGTTTATAGATATATACAACCACTCGATATGTGTTATTGTACACGAGACACAATAATTGTCTTCTATTCATTAAGTTTAAGAATGTAAATATCCTGCAGTGTAAACAGTACTAAGGACAATTTTGTATAGATTATGTAATAGTGTTTTGTTGTGAATGTTGTAATATTTATGTATAAATAATAATTATTTCATTTGAAACGTATGTTTTTGGTGCCAGTACCTAGGTAAGCTGCAGTTAGTGTCACTAGAGCATATCATGGGTGTTCCACGTTAACTTAGGTTATGGTTTGTGAATAAAAATGACTATCTCACTAATAGGCAGTGTATCGTCGATCACACAATCAGAATATGCAAAGTGAAAATCCAAGAATAACAAATACATTTTAGTAACCAATTATGGGCGCATGTAATGTTTAGTATTCCTAAAAATGATGTATTGTGATTGTTTGCATTAAAAGATGAAAAAATATGCTCTCAATAATAGTACCTTTATTAGCAAAACTATTAGTATTCATATTATATAGCGATTATTTTCTTTAAAGGCTATAAAAAAATTCATTTCATTTCAAGTACACGCCGACTAACATTTCAATAAAACCGCCAAACAATATTTCTGTTAATAATTATAACTATAGTTACCTTAAGTTTAAGCGTGACTCTTATTGTGAGTTTTATAAGGTTCTCATTTGAACGGAACTTTTAATTATTTTTCCATGAAACATTTACCGTGATCAACGTTATATCGCCTAGTAGTGTTGCCAGTTATATTGCCTTAATAAGCACATAATTTTTATACACGACCGATTGACATAATAACTCAATGTTTTAGTAGTTGTCATTGTCATGGCCTATTGTTTAGCAAATATTTATTGAATTTTCATTGAACACATTCCGTTAAAATAGAGGGCTTAGATTATGTTTTTATTAAATTCTGATTATCTATGAAATATTAAGTTGTGGTGTGTACTTAAATTGTGTAATGATTTTAAATGTCCAATTTCACTGTTGTATTGTTTGCCGTGTACTTTATAGAGTTTAAACCTTGACTTTGCAATTCTTATTGAATTGTGAAGTTGACAAGATAAAAGTTATAACGAAAGATATACGAAAGTAGATCCGTGATGCTTGCAAGTTATAATCTTCTTTAGCTCAATGTAGATCTAATGTCCAAGTTCTATTTATCGCACACCCAAAAGTGGCATTGTGAGTTCGCCCTTGATTTACTTTCTTTACTTCTATTGGTTTTAAAGTTCCAAATACTATACTTTTGATTATTAGATATCTATACGCTCCGTAATGCCTGACACAAGCTATAAGGGTCAATGGCATGTGGCCGGCATTAAAGAAACATATGTAAGCTATTGAGACATAAAATGTAAATTAAAGTACATATTGTTGTATTGAAACATACATAATATTCTTACTATTTATTATATCAATTCTATGTAAAGCCACATAACTAACATGTATATGGAAAAACAAGCGATTATATTCTATAGGTGATTGTTAATGTTGTTATATAGGTACTTGTATATAATTAGACCGAGTACCAGTAAACGGGAGCTGCTTTTGATTCAAGTGTTATATTGATAATAGTTCTTGGTTCGAGCATGTAAAACGATGGCACACACGCCTGCACATAGTCTGTCAAAATTTTTCAATAGACTGAACTTTATATATATATAGCTTAAAGTTGAACATTTATTGAACAAATTTGACAGTGTTAGATAGGTCGATGTGTAGGCGTCTGTACGATATAGATAAGAGATGCCAAGGATACTCGATGAACGACGAGACAACCGTCTGTCGCAGTTCGAACTAACACTTTTCAAAAAGACTTAAGTGAAACACTTTTAGGCCACATTTCAGGACGAAAGAGCAATATTTTTACGACAAAATATTGTGAAATAATGTTTACTTTTAAGCAATTACAGCATTGTATCTATGCAATAATAGTATAAATATAACATAAGAGCATCTGAAAGTGTGTTGAAATAAATGTTTTATTACTCGTTTATAAAACTATCGATTTTGATTATTCTGTATGCATCAACAGTATACCTATATAGATAAATAAATATTAGTTAAAAATAACTATTTATTTGATTATTGATTACAAATGCAGCCGTGCTGCAACACTGGGAGAGTCAAACCAATATAGATACAAGTCGTTATTACCTGTATGTATGTGACAGTGTTTTATTTTTGTATTTTGATAAAATATGTGTAAATAATTTTCTAATTTTATTGATATTAAACTCAATTAATCAAGCTGTGTTTTGTTTTATCTAACCATTTTTTAACCCTGTGAGCAATAACAAAAGCTATGTTCTCTGAGATAGACTTTTTGTGGTTACTGTCGTCTTCTAAAATTAACATAAAATCCTCAGAATAATAACTAAACCTATACATAGAAGGAAAGAATAAAATAAAAAAACTTGCAACTATGTTTAGTTCAGTTCTATCATAAGGCTAGAAAAGGAGGTTGGAGTGCAACAAATAGTTGACACAAACTGCCGTACTCGGACTTCAATTAAGTTTTAATGACAATTAAATGTCTTTCCATATCTATTAAGCACTATACATAAGAAAGTGACAGCAAGAGACTTTATTGTCATTAAAACTTAGGGCATGTTCCGATATACACTGCGAGCACTAATGTGTGATGTCAATTTAATATACTGCGACGCCGTTCCTTTATAGTTAGCTATACTGGTTACTGTTTAAAACTGAACGCAGTCCAGTATACTGTCATCCATATCATTTTGGGACGGTTGATCACGTGGTCAATGCACTGAGAGCACCTTACCTCATAAATGTCAGTGCATACAGTACAAAAATGGCGACGATTTATGACGTCATATATTTCCCTAGGATACTGCGGCAGTATACTGTCAGTCCATAACGGAACAAATTTCTCACCAGTAAGAGCACTTAACAGTGGACAGTGCTCGCAGTGTATAACGGAACATACCCTTAATTGACGTCTTGAGTACGGCAGTTAGATGAACTGTTAAAATAACGATCTCTGAGGCCCTCTTCCCGGCCACATTCAGAAGTACTTTGATTTTAAAGCGGACAGTACCTACGTTTTAGTTAAACTTATTTGACTTGTTCGCGTATTATTAGTATCGACTGCCAATACTTACGTCCCTATCTACTGACCCTGATAGGTAGGGTATGGCGCTGGAACTACGGGTCCGGCTGTCTTTTCAAGGGTACCACGGGAGTTCCGGATCCTGAGCCCCTGCCGGTTATACCTTCGTAGGCGTCTCCGGCAGGTCCCGGACATGGGTTGGACTCGTGGTGGCTATGTGGTTAGCTATAGAAGTGGGAATGTTCGTCTGCCTCGTTGAGGTCTGGCCAAGCTTCCATTTCGTGCACAGCGAGCGGGTCCGAGTAGCGGTATTGGTGAAGCCCTGAAGCGAAAGGATCTGCGGGGCACGTGAGTTGTTCTTAGTTGGTTGTTCTGCTCGCTGGTTTTCATTGAGTAGGCTTCCAACATCTCCGGTACTAGTCCGGATAACTAGTAGAGGCGCCCGCTAGATGCCATGTCTCCGGTTAAGTCAGCCGCGTAGGATTGTGGAACTGACGAGGTGCCTGGATGGGTACTGAGAAGTGAGTGAGCTTAAAACTCCGCCACCAAAGAGGACATTTGGTAGTCGACTTTAGAGTTGACGACCCGAGCAGTGGAACTGCGAGTTGTGCTCTTAGTGCAACGAGAAGTAAGCGAGCTTACAGCTCCGGTAACCTATCCGGATATTAGGTAGTGGACTTTACGTGTCCACGGGGCAATAGTGTGCGATAGTTCATATAAAATACATACAGCGATTTGAGCGGATTTTTGAGCTGCGACCCGACCCGCTGCGGCCCGACATAATGTGTGCGAACCTTTAAATGACATCGAAAGTCATAAAATCATTGCACGAAAATTTTCTCTCGTTAAATTCATGCTGACGTAACACAGACAATTTTCAATTTGCCGCCAAGTCGTAAACAAATGACAAATGAATGAGATACATACTAATATTGGCCAATAGTTCTATTTTCATAATTTGAACTTATTTTTTATTTATATCGTTTACAAGTGGCCAGTTCTAAAAACTTTCAGTGTCGCCCTCGTATTTTTAACCCTTAGAGCATTTTAAATGCTCTAACTAAGATTTAACCGAACGCAAGATGCACACCCGCCTTAGAGTTGTTTTAGACACCCGCGGCCTTTTCAAAGAGCGTGTTCTAGCAAGTCACGTTGTGCGCCAGTCTTGGTACCAGAACCGCATGACACTGCAGGAGGCTACCGTTGCCAGGGACGCTGCAGTTGTCAAGGATCGCCGCGCATCCTTGGTGATGCGCAAGTCGCAACACAGCCGAACTTTATCGCAGTACCTATGCAGCCTTTATACTGACACATCATATTAAGACGAACACGCGATCGATGCAATGCAATACACACACAACGACGTGGTCTATCAATAGGAGGCAGGAGCGTGTAATCAGCGGCGCCATCTTCGTCAAGTAACGTTGTGCGCCGTCTTGGTACCAGGATCGCATAACGTTGCAGGAGGCTACCGTTACCAAGGGCGCTGCCATTGTCTGGCTGCGCATCCTTGGTCATGCGCAACATAGCCATTCACAAAATAGTGGCCATGTTATTTTGTCGTCGTATCTTACTGCTGACACCATCACATACGCGATACAATACACACCCACGTGGTCATCAACATTTGTGTTTTTGTAATTTGTTCGCAAAGATTATTTGAAAATTTTAATAAATAGTCATCATTTATTTCAGGCAACAAACAACGGTAAATGGAACGACAAAATTTTCATAAATGGTTTCATTACATTGTTTACCGACTCGGTGATAAAAAAATAAATTTTAATTGAAGTTTCAATTTGTCATTCGATCACGTGATATTTTGTAAGTATACTTACTCAAATTAACTTCCTTTTTTACCAGAGTGCCAAGTGTGAGTTTCATTCGCCATTCGATCACGTCAACGAAAACGAGAATTTGTATGAAAAAATGTTAACTCTTGTCGTATGCCGACAGGAGGCGCTGCTTCAATGCCATACTAATTTTCGTTTTCGTAAACGTAATCGAATGAAAACGGATAGTAAACAAAACTCACACTAGGCTAGGCACCCAGGAGGTGCTGCTTCAATGTCTTACATTTTTTTGAAGTGAAAACTTCTTTAGCGGCGCGTTGTGCACTTTTTTTGGAATGGGTAAAAAATGTTAAACTCGCGTCAGGACACGTGACCGTCAGGACACGTGACCTGATCGAAAATTCGTAAGACGGATGGAGAGTAGAGGAATGGGTAAAAAATGTTAAACTCGCGTCAGGACACGTGACCTGATCGAAAATTCGTAAGACGGATGGAAAGTAGACAGCTGGCGCGGCGGCGGCGTAATATAAATTTTTAATATAACTTTTTAATGTAATATAAATTGTCATGTTTGTGTACGATAGCCCAATAAATAAATATTGTATTCTACCACATAAATGAGAGTACTTTTATACTGATAATTAAAGAAATTCGTGCAAAATTATTTCCTAACCATTCCAAAATATCAAAAATGCACAACGTTAATATTCAAGTTTTCACTTCTGCCGGTACTCCCAGAGTGCAACCCGTCGTTTTTTTTCGTGATCGAATGTCAATCAAAATCGCTCTAAGCACCCAGAAGAGCATCGTTAGCATGAACCACTCTCGGATGCTTCTACACGTATCGTTATGGACATCAGCTTTATCCGCATCTAAATTCCATTGAGGCGGTGCGGAGCTGAGCAGAGCGGAGCAGAGTTTATGGAAATCAACCAATAAAGTTTATTTTAACGGCTATGCAGCTGCACCGCACCGCTTTGCTCTACGCCGCCCGCCCACCGGCCGGCCCGTTCTGCCTTGCACCGTTCAGCTCTGCCCAGCTCGTGCGACAACGTGACGCTTTTCCTTAGAAATACGTTAACATTCGTCATATCTGCTCTGCTAATCACCGTCCACTGTAGCGGAGCGGAGAAGAGTCCTAAAATAAAGGAACTCTATAATATGCGGCAATTTGATTTCTTGATTTCCACACAGCTCTGCTCCGCTCGGCTCTGCGTCAATGGTTATGTGGTTGCTATGGTAGCCCCCCACCTTCAGCGAAACACGTTCCCTGCCCGTCTCGTCACCAGAACTGCATGAAGCTGCAGGTGGCTGCCATTGCTAGGGACTCCGCGCAACGCCACGCGCCCATGCATGCGCCGCGCGTCCTTATCGATGCAAATTAGAGGTTGCTAATGGCAGGCCCGGCCCACCTTCAGCGAAACACGTTCCCCGCCCGTCTCGTTACCAGAACCACATAAAGCTGCAGGAAGCTGCCGTTACTAGGTTCCCCCGCGCACCACCATGCGCAAAAGCGTCCCCATTGGTGGATGCACACAGCCGCTACACGTGGCGTTACACAGGTGGGTTAAAAGTGCTGCCGTTGCTAGGGAATCCGCGCACTGCATATGCGCCACGCGACCCATGTGAAACAAAGTTAGAGGTTGCTATGGTAGCCCCACCTTCAGCCAGACACGTTTCTCCCTCGTCTCGTTACCAGGACTACATGAAGCTGCAGGAGGTTGATTTGCTTGGGACCCGCGCTCTGCGCATGCGCCACGCAACCCATGTGATGCAAAGTTAGAGGTTGCTATGGCAGCCCTACCATCAGCCCGTCTCTTTACCAGAACTACATGAAGCTGCAGGAAGCTGCCGTTGCTAGGGACTCCGCGCAACTCAGAACAATAACTAAAGCTAACTGCCATGCGCCACGTGGCCTTAGTAATGCAAAGTCAAAGGTTGCTATGGCAGCCCCACCTTCAGCGAGACACGTTCCAAGCCCGTCTCTTTACCAGAACTACATAAAGCAGCAGGAGGTTGCAGTTGCTAGGGACCCCGCGCACTGAACATGCGCTACGAGTCCTTAGCGATGCAAAGTTAGAGGTTGTTATGGTAGCACCTTCAGCGAAACACGTGTCCCGCCCGTCTCAATACCAGAACTACATGAAGCTACGAGGCTGCCGTTGCTAGGGATCCCGCGCACCGATATGCGCAACGCGTTCTCCATTCCCCAATGATGCACATTACTAAGTCTACGGATGCACACAGGTGCTGCATTATTACCAGCTTAAAATACAATTTGCTCTATTTATAAAGTTTATGCGTGAAACTATCCACTACTCTATCTAGGTATTGTCAATGGTATAAATGAGTATATTGACTCTTAGGGCAAAGTTACAAATAAAGTTTGATCTAGCCATCTTCACATTCAATTCCTGTCGTAAATGAACTTTTTAAATTAACTTTGTATGGAAAATTATCCATCCCCACACACAAGGGTCCCATAAGGAACGACAAAGTTTTCATAAATGGTACGCTTGTTTACCGACTCGGTAGAATGAAAAATAACTATGACCAATGATCAGAAGAGTATCGTTATACTTGTACCACCTTCGGATTAAAAGAAACCATGAGAGAAAGCGTACAACATGCTTTTTCTATAAGTACGCTACATGTAGCGTTAAACACCTGTTTAACGCTACATGTAGCGTACTTGACACACCTGTGTTAGGAGTGTCAGCCCCACCTTCAGCAAGACACGTTCCCCGCCCGTCTTGCTACCAAAACTACATCACGCTGCAAGAGGCTGCCGTTGTTGGGGACCCCGCGCACCGCCATGCATGCGCCACGCATCCTTAGTGATGCAAAGTTAGAGGGTTGCTATGGTAGCCACACTCTTCAGACACGTTTCCCGCTCGTCTCGTCACCAAAAATACATGAAGCTGCAGGAGGCTGCTTTTGTTAGAGACTCCGCGCACCGCACATGCGCCCTGCGTCTTAGTGATGCTAAGTTAGTGGTTGCTATGGCAGCCCTCATGCCTACAGCGGGACACGTTTTCCGCCCGTCTCGTTACCAGAACTACATGAAGCAGCAGAAGGCTGCGGTTGCTAGGGACCTGCGCACCGCGCATGCGCCAGGCGTCCTTAGCGATGCAAAGTTGGAGGTTGTCTGTCACAGACCTATATTTTGGTCTGTGGAGGTTTTTATGGCAGCGCACTCTTTAGCGGAACACGTTCCCCGCCCGTCTCGTTACCAGAACTACATGAAGCAGCAGGAGGCTGCCGTTGCTAGGTTCCCCCGCGCACCGCCATGCGCAACGATTCCCTATTTCCCAATAATGCACACTACTACGTCTGGATAGTGGATGCACACAGCCGCGGCAGTATTACTAGCTTAAAACATAGGTACATGCTTTAATTGTTTATGAAGTCTATACGTAATGCTATCCACACAGCAGATCTCTATGTATTGTCATGGTCAATGTTTCTATATATCTCTCTACATCTCTCTTCATATGTATTCTATATTATATAAGGCAAAGTTCAAATAAAGTTCGATCCAAGACTATCAATTCATATTCATTCTATAGATCAATTCATGTCGTAAATGAACTTTTTGTGATACCCTTGTTTACCGACATAATAGAATAAAAAATAAAAATATGACCAATGATCAGAAGAGTGTCGCGTTATACGCGTAGGTCCACTTTCGGTTTTAAAGAAACCATAAGCCATTAGAGAAAGCCAACGGTACAACATGCTTTCCTATAGGTACGTACGACGTACGCTACACTACGCGCAGGTCGGTTAGTAGTCTCAGTGCTACCTTCAGCGAGCGAGACACGTTCCCCGCCAGTCTCGTCACCAGAACTGCATAAAGCTGCAGGAGGCTGTCGTTGCTAGGGACTCCGCGCACCGCCACGTGCAACACATCCCCATGCACACTACTAAGTCTGTGGATGCACACAGCTGCGGCAGTTTTACCAGCTAAAAAAACTTCTTGCCGGGAACATAACTGTTAAGGCCGCATTTGCAGCACTTTTTTGAAGTGAAAACTTCTTTAGCGGCGTTGTGCACTTTTTTTGGAATGGGTAAAAAATGTTAAACTCGCGTCAGGACACGTGACCGGTCACGTGTCCTGATCGAAAATTCGTAAGACGGATGGAGAGTAGAGGAATGGGTAAAAAATGTTAAACTCGCGTCAGGACACGTGACCTGATCGAAAATTCGTAAGACGGATGGAGAGTAGACAGCTGGCGCGGCGTAATATAAATTTTTAATATAACTTAATATAACTTTTTAATGTAATATAAATTGTCATGTTTGTGTACGATAGCCCAATAAATAAATATTGTATTCTACCACATAAATGAGAGTACTTTTATACTGATAATTTAAGCAATTCGTGCAAAATTTTAATATTACTTAATATAACTTTTTAACGTAATATAAATTGTCATGTTTGTGTACGATAGCCCAATAAATAAATATTGTATTCTACCACATAAATGAGAGTACTTTTATACTGATAATTAAAGCAATTCGTGCAAAATTATTCCCTAACCATTCCAAAATATCAAAAATGCACAACGTTAATATTCAAGTTTTCACTTCTGCCGGCACTCCCAGAGTGCAACCCGTCGTTTTTTTTGAGAATATTAATGAAAAATAATGGTGGATTATAAACCGTTATGTGTTCGTGAACGTGACTGAGTATTGGCCAATAATACAAAACAGTGCTAAGTCACTTTTTTCACGTCAATTCAAATCTTCTCTGGAATTTGCGTTTCTTTCTACCGCAAGGGTGTAGAGGTAAACAAACAGATGGTTAGTGTTGACCCACACTTCTACTAGACGGGCGGGGAAACTTCAGGGAGACACGTGGCCCGCCAGTCTCGTCACCAGAACTGCATGAAACTGCAGGAGGCTGACGTTGCTAGGGACTCCGCCACAGAACAATAAAAAAAAAAATTGTTCTATGGACTCCGCGCACCGCTATGCGCCAACGCGTCCTTAGTGATGCACGCTGCAATATTACCATCTAAAAACTTATTGGCGGGAAAGTAAACAGTCGTGAATTTATAATAAATTGTGTTATGATGACGAACGTTAGACGATATCGATGCATGAGCCTTGACCATCTATTGGCAAATAAAACAAAACACTCGTAATAGGTTTAACGTACTTTTTTTGAAATGTCTATTCACATAATTTATTATTGTATGAAAATTTAAAAACCAAAAACCGTAGTAAAGATTGTACTGATTATATTGATTGTTGTAGCTTAGTTTTAACCTATGTGAATGAATAAATTAGCTAGGTACCTTGAAATAAATAAAAAACTGCACTTGAAGATTCAATAATTTATTTAATACATTAATCAACTGCTGTTACTATCTAATTTTCTTTAACGCCAATTCAATTTGTTTGTTTTGCATTGTAAATGCTGTTTACGCTGCAGATTTCAGAGATAGTTAAGATAATCAACCCCATATGGATACTATCACAGATTAGGTAATAGTTACTTCGTATACTATTGTCATCTTCATTTGGAACGCTAGTTTATAATAACAGAATTATTTAGAATACTTCAATTTTAGTAATGACATTTGTTTAATTAACAAGTGAAAATAGTTAGTTTTTTTACGTTCTTCGTATTATAACGTTTTTACCGATTAGCGACTGATTTAAGTGAGATGTGTAGTGAGAATAATAAGTCTTACAATATCTTTTACGTAAAATGCAGTAATCAAGTAATAATACGAAAAACACAAAAACATGTTTGCCCAGATTTCATTTATTCTTTATCGAGACTGGCTAGCGCCCGCCGCCTTCATCAAACACGTTGTCCGCTGGTCTTGATACCAGGAACGCATAACACTGCAGGAGGCTGCCGTTCCTAGGGACCACTGCGCAATGCGCATCGCTGTGCGCCAGTTGTGCCACGCGTCCTTAGTGATGCACAATTGCACACAGCTGTCGCAGTATTACCAGCTAAAATAAATAAAGGCGAATGGGCAACGTTACTCGCTTTAACCATACACGCTGTCTCTCATGGTAAAAACAGGCGCAAGCAAGGCGCGAGTCATAGTAAGTCTGTAAGTAATGCTGTGCATTGACGTAAAAAATGTTACTACTCATGCACGTTCACGAGCACTAGGCGGCTTTAAACCTAACATTATTTTATTTATAATTATTAAAATGCAACAAAATACATCTTTTTGACAAAAAATATAAAGCTGTAGTAGCTGTAGTCTTGACTCTTTACTTTCCCGCGATGAAGTTCTTTTAACTGGTAATACTGCAGCGGATGTGTGCTGTGCGTTACAATGACGCGCGGCGCATGGCGGTGCGCGGTGCCGCCCCTAGCAACGGCGGCCTCCTGCAGCCTTATGCAGCTCTGGTGTAGAGATGGTCGGGGAACGTGTCTTGATGAAGGTGCGGCTGCCATAGCAACCAGATAATGCGCGTAGCTAAGGACACCTGGCAATAACGATTAAGCGTTCGAACGCTCGGCTGTATTCGGTAATCTTCGGTAGGGAATTGCGAGCTGAGGTTGCGAGCAACTATTTTATTTTACATGTTATTGTTTTGAAGGAGCTAAATCAAACGTAGGTGATTAAAAAATATTCATTCAGTGTCTATATCAAAGTATAGAAATCTGTCTGATTGATATTGTGTTGTGATTGTGACACGCACATACATTCTGCACGCATGCATAGTCAAATTTACTTTTATTTATTTAACTACCTATAGGATCATCTGCGGCTGTTTGCCCTACACACTACACTAAATATACCTAATGTTTCCTAGGTGTGTTTGTGTAGTGTGTATGACAAAACAGCCGCGGACGATCCGACCTAAAAAATCTGACTTGCCCCCCCCCCCCCCCCCCAGGCCAGAAGCTGGGTACGCCCATGATTTTATAATTATTAAAATGCAACGAAATACATCTTTTTGACAAAAAATATAAAGCTGAAGTGGCTGTAGTCTTGACTCTTTACTTTCCCACGATGAAGTTCTTTTAACTGGTAATACTGCAGCGGATGTGTGCTGTGCACTTAGAGCATTAAACCAGCTCTAAGGCTGTGCATAACAATGACGCGCGGCGCATGGCGGTGCCGCCCATAGATTAGTATGGTGCCGCCCCTAGCAACGGCAGCCTCCTGCAGCCTTATGCAGCTCTGGTGTGGAGACGGTCGGGGAACGTGTCTTGATGAAGGTGAGGCTGCCATAGCAACCAGATTATGCGCGTTGCTAAGGACACCTGGCAATAACGATTTTATGCAGAAAATTCTTGTACGATTCGAAAATCCAAAACTATGTGAAATTGTGAAAAAATACTCAATGGAGTAGGAGCTGATTATGATACAAAATTAAAAGATATCATTCGATTTTATTTAAAACTAGCTGACCCGGCGGACTTCGGTACTTTGACAGTTTCCATCTTTGAGTAAAATATATATCAATGGTTTCCATGGAAACAAAACAAACAAATCATTTTGTATTGGAAAATTAAATTGTCGTTTTTAGTATTTTATTTAATATTCTTTTTTTAATATAGCCTATGTTCATCATCATCATCATCATCATCTCAGCCAAAAGACGTCCACTGCTGGACAAAGGCCTCCCCCAAGGATATGAGGGGTATTTGCCGTAATCGCCACGCTTGGCAGGCGGGTTGGCGATCGCAGTAGGTTGAGGGTAACTTCAGAGAGATGCTGCTGCCCATCCTCTGGAATGGTCCCTTAGTCTGTCTGTCTTCTTTATCCCCGGCACCCTGTGTGGTGCCGGGGATAAAGAATTGCACCACCCCATCTCTTCCCGTGGGTGTCGTAAAAGCCGACTAAGGGAGCCTATGTTACTCAGCGCTAATGTAGCATATGGAGAAAGAATTTTTTAAATCGTAGTTTTTGAGTTTATTCGTTGCAAACATACATACATACATACATACAAAAATTCAAAGGTTTCCTCTTTATAATATTATTATTATATTAGTAGATAGATGAAACTGTCTTTTAAAAAACAACCTGTTAGTTACGTTGCATGGCAGCGGCAATCTCCTTAGCTTCCTGCAGCATTGGTAACCCAGAAGGCAGGTAACGTGTTTCGCTGGCACCTCCTGACAGCGCCTTTTGGTGACAAATGCGGTAAGATGCAAAGTCGCACTTGTGAAAGAGTTTGAAGATCTTGAATAGCTTTCAAATGTCAAATTGAAAGGTATTACGATGAGTATTAGAGTTACGCTCCGGTTATGCGCGTTGCTATAGGGACGCGTGGCAATAGCAGTTTTATGCAGCTTATGTATAAACTAAAAATCTAAAACCATAACTTTTTTAAATAAACTCGCTGGAGTCTAGGAGCTGACAAGAATACAAAATAAAAAGACATTTGATTTTAGAAAAAAAATCCTGTCCTGGAATCGACCTGTTTCCAAAAAACAACCTGGATAATTTCCTTAATAGCATTCTAAGGTGCGCTATATTGCGAGCTCAAGGCTTTAGTTAAATGGACACAGCGGAAGGAGAGGAAGGGAGCGTGTAGCCTCGCACCACCTTCATCGAGTCACGTTGTACACCCAGGTTCGGTACTAGAACCGCATGACGCCGCAGGAGGCCGCCGTTGTGTGTTATTATGATGTTATTGTATTTTTGCAGGAGACAAGGCTAGCGGCTATAGGTACAGTTCAGCCAACATGCGATGCTACTACGAGTACACCCGCGTGTCGTCTAGCGCCTCATTCGTCAAACACGTTGTCCGCCGGTCTTGATACCAGGGGGTCGACCGCCTAACACTCTCGCTTTCGATCGCTTTGAAGGCGAGGCGAGGAGGAGGCGTCATCTTGTCATTTCGAAAGCAATATGAAAGCAATATTGAAAGCTATAGGCTATAGCTTTCGATATTATTCGATATTATATTTCGATATTATATAAGAAAGCGAGGCGAGGGCTTCGCCTACAAAGCGATCGAAAGCGAGTGTTCATGCAGTTCTATTATAACAAGACGGGCGGGGAACGTGTTTTATAATAACAGAAAGAACGCCATAACGGAAATTGAACTGAAACTTATTGTATTAAGGCTTAAGAACGAGAATCGCGTTCGTGAATTACCAAGGAGGAGTCGAATCTCGGGTATTCAACAATACTAATTCAGTTAATTTGTTATAGTAGTAACTTTTTACTATTCTCTTTGCTTTTTACTATTAACTTCACACGCCTGTTTTACATACACGCATGGTGTTGGTGTTTTAGGTTAGGTACGGTATGGATGACGAAATGTTAATTTCTTTAGTAGAGCCGAACAAAGAATTGTACGACCAACAACACCCCAAATATAACAATAGACAGAGAAGAAATATTATATGGGAGGAAATAGGCGGAATCATAGAACAACTAGGTATTACTACAATAATTTATTATTCGTATTATGAATGATCACGTGTTCTTATGAACTTAGCGTAGGGTATGCTTATTATAACCCTGTAATACTTATTTGCACTATTATTATATTTAATTTTTTGGCATTCCTCTTATGTAATGTTTGCCCACTGCCATTCAACTGTGCTGGTACGTGATACAAAATATGTTTTAAAGTGGTCACGGATAAGAACTTCTTGAGCTACATGAAATTTTAGATTACCATTTTATTTGAATGTCTAAAATTAAAAAACCTAACATAAAATAACCTACGTTTAAAATCACTAAAATCTAAATACCTAATGGTTGTTTGACTTATATTTAAAATACCAAAACCTTAAAATGTCAAATGGATATATAACTGAAGTTCATAATGATAAAACTTGAAATACCTATGTACAAAGTCCCTAAAATTGATTTACCAAAATGACAAATACCGACGTAAAGTTTAAAATTTAAATAAAAACGGCTTGTGTTTAAACGCCTACCAAGAATGTATCAATTTTACTACTACTAATAAAATTCGAAACGTTTACCAAAACGGATAAATGATCACAAACTTCTTAAAATATTATAAAAAGGATACAATTTATATTTTTATTAAATGCCTTAAAAATATATGAATACCTTTTAACTGCATTTCAGACCAAATATGTTATATTGTCACCAAATAGATAATACCAATATTTTATGCCTCGAGTTTCAATTTGATAATTTTTGCTTTCTGTTGTCTAATAAAAATAAATAACCTTCTAACCTATCACATGACCTACAGGAGTAGGGCAGCTAGTATCCTCAATCATAAGCAAAAACTTTGTACACCTTTTTACGTAAATTGCGCGGACGGAGGAGTATGAAATTTCGCACACTTATAGTTTTTAGAGAGAAGGATAACAGAATGTTAATATTTTTTTAATTATGCATAAAAAATACATTAAATTAATAAAACAAACATTAGACACACTACCATGTAATTGACACACACGCATAATACATTTTAAAAAATTTCAAAAATGGAAAAGGAGCGGCCGAAATCTGTCAATGCCAATCCAAACTCACATTCTATCTTTTTAATTTTTCATTGCTTAGGATACAATCCGTTCAGCCTTAATAAAATTACGGTCGAATTTCGACCACTGGGCGACCACTAGTCTATATATAAATACGTGGAACAAAAACTTTGTACCCCTTTTTACGAAAATTGCGCGGACGGAGGAGTATGAAATTTCGCACACTTATAGTTTATATAGAGCATTTTATTTTATTTGAAGTCATTTAATTTATTTGGTGCTTATGCTTAGGCTTTTCGGTTGGACATGACCACTTCCTTATCAATCTACCCACTTTTACGCTCGCGGAACCTAATCCACTCCTCAAAGAAATAGAATAAAAAAGAATAAGAATAAAAGACATTTATTTTCATTTATAGCTTGCAAGTGTTTAGTAGTAATATTTAAATTGTTAGTATATCAAACTTTGGTGTTATAACTATAAACATTTTTAACATTAGGTAATTATCCTATCGGTATTTTAATCTTAGATATTTCGTTGGTAGGTATTATTTGCTTAGGTATCTTAAAACATTGAGTATTTAGATTTTAGTGATTTTAGACGTAGGTTATTTTATGTTAGGTTTTTTAAATTTTAGACATTCAAATATGTACCTGGCAAATGTGTGAATTGCTTCTGTTGTTGTCATGTTTTCTTCCCGATCTTCTTCATTCCAATGACACATCAGTTACCAAAAAATTGTGCAAAAAACAAGTAGCTAAGGCAACAAGATTAACGTGCTTTGGTAACATGGCCATGCGCCTCTCTAAATTCTAAATCTTCGGACTAATATGCCAAATGCATTTTCACTAACTCGCCTTGCCCTACTCAGTCTGTAATTAAAAGCCTTTTTTTGTCATTGTCATTATTCAACGGATTTCCTGGATAAGGTCTCATCAAGTGTTTGTTCAAAGGAAATGCTTCATTTCCAACTATTACGTAAGGCATCTTTAAATTTGTTCCTGGCATAAAATCATCAGCAGGCAAATTTAGTCGTCCGTTAGTGAACGCTTTACCAAAATTAGAATTCTTTAATATGTTTGTATCAGAGTTTTTCCCAAGACCACCCACGTCCACAGTTATAAAGCGATAATCTGCATCAACTAATGCTAATAATACTATTGAAAAAACTTTTAAGGTTTAAAGATATTTATTTTCTCATATAGATTAACAAAAATTACAACATGAGAAACTGAACACATAAAAACATTTTGTTGGGCTATTTTAGAAAAAAAATAACACACAAAACATAACAAGCACTAAACTATCATACTACAAATCGCGAACAGTTTATTAATTTTAACTAAACAATAATTAAGGAGGTAGTTACAAATCCAAAGCAAAACTCGGCCCGCGCTTAACTTTAGCCCAGTAACGGATGCCACGGTAACACCGACTTCGCGCAACTGGATGTGCCGCCATGTTTTTTGTAACAATAGTAGAGAGATTCGCTATTAGGTGGCGCTTCAATTAGCACGTGTTTTCCATCCAGTGCCTCTATGCAGTGTGGAAAGTTCCATTTCAATCTGAATTGTAATTCTATTTCTCTCCACTTTGACTCATCAGGTGGAGGCATGACAATTGGTGATAGCTTCTTAAATATAGCTGAGCAAGTTTCATAAATTATAATCCTTATGGTGTAACGGTGATTTTCTTGCAGCTTTTAAAGAAACACCAACGCGTACAATTATTGTTATGGGTTTATTACAAAAAATATAAGTAATTAAACTAATTGGTCTATGGTTTGGCCTAGCTCAGGGTAATCTTTGGATTGCGAAATGTTCTACGGTACTGCCCTGGTGGTGAACAGTTCCGGTCTCCCAGCGGCTCAATGGGTCTTGAGTAGGCGCAGTCTGTACAGTGGACCCTGCAAATAACCGGTGCTGGTTAAGACACATATTTAAATATGGTCCCGTGTATGCCATCAAAACAACCCTTGTTGTAACCGTTACACAATAATCTATTGTTTGTTTGTGGCGGCACACGGAAACCGGAACGGAGGATGATGATGAATTTAGGCAGTAAAACTAAAGAGTTGTAGACATAATTGGATAGATATTAATAATAATATATACCATGATATGGTATATATAATACATAGGTGCGAATACATAAGAGGATGATTAAATACATTAATTACAAAGCGGCGAATGTCTGTAGTGATTCTTGTCGTAACAAGATTCTAAGAGCCAACAAGAAAGGGTTAAGCGTTAAGCAAAAGACAATCAAATTCGATGCTTTTACACACAATTCGCTAGACATAATAATGTCCATTGTATTAATAATAGGTAGCACTAAGCTAAGCGGCTGATGCAATTGGTAACTACCCACCCTGCACTCACAAAATCGTCTACATACTTAAAACTAATTTATTATTATTGTTCACACTTACCCAATAAGTGGGGGAAACACACACTGATTTTAAAATGTACTGCTATTGTTGCTATGATCATAAAAAGAAGTTAATGTAGACGTCAGAGCGACAGACAAATCATGAAATTTGCCGATTGCGGCGTATGCACAGCTCCGTGGCTTTTTTTTTTTTTTTTTTTTTTTTATATTTACTGGTAAGCACAGTGCCTTGATCTCACCTGATGTTAAGTGATGATAAGGCCATTTGGTGGAAGCGCACTTCACCCGGGATCCTCAACTAGTGAGGCACTGGCTATCTTATCTCTAGCTGCCGGAACACAACAATGCTACAAACATTGTTATTATGGCGACATATTTAGATAAGATGGTGGTAGCTAGCCAGGCGGACAAACAAGTCCTACCACCAACCAAACCGAGTACACAAAGATGTACCCCCCGCTGGGAATCGAACCCGGGACCTCTGGGTCTAAACCGGTGGTCTTAACCACTAGACCACAGAGGCGGTTAAAAAGGCTTGAACGAGCCTGGTGTTACCGCTCGGCCATAGTGGGGGCCGCTGCCCGCGCGACGTCATATTTAGGGATGCGGTAAAGTCGATTGCTACTGACAGAGTCAGAATTTCACGCTCTAAAACAACATATAACAATCATAAAAAGAGAAGTTCGCTTTCTGTAAGCACTAATATGGGTACGCTGTATAGGGGTGGATTCGCGTTTTGGATTTTTTCTGATTTATTTTGAAGCCTTTTTGTAAATTAATCTGAAATGCGTGCAAAGTTTCAAAAATCGAAAGAAGTACTATTAAGTAAGATCTGCTTAACAAAGGCACTCTTTTTTAATCAAGAATTTAGATAATATTTGATCTCAAAAAATAATAAGAGAAATGGTAATGACGTTAGGCTAATGGCAATGATTTTTGAGGATGGTAATGATTAGAAATGCTTGGTAATGACGAGCTTTTACGGCAAAAATAATAATTAAGTACCTGATACCTATTTTAGAAGACATACCTATGTATTTTTTTCATATATAAGTAGTTGCTAACTTGTAAATAAAACACTTACTTATAAATTTGTAAAGTTTAATAACACAAAAATTAAAATTCAACAAATCTCGTAACAAACACAATCTCGGTCTTTAATTTAACTATGCTATCATGGCTCAATTCAACTCGCCGAAATTAATCTACTCTTATGGCACGTATTAAGTTGTTAAGTAGGTAACTAAATTTTAACTTAACTTTAAGTGATTAATTGCATGTAAACACAGAATTTAGTAGCAAGTTGCAAGTTAAAATTTAGCTAACAACTAAACAAGATATTTAGAATTTTGTCTATTTTTCGGTTAAGTTGGTGGGCGGGGCTTGTCACTTGACACGTTTGGACTGGCACAATATTAGTTAAATGCAGAAGTGTAGTGAGCGACGCGCTCGGGTTCAATTTTATTGTTCGTATTAAATTATTGATTATTGTATTAAACATATTTACTCGATTTAGAAACTCTACAAAAATGAGATAGACTGCGAAAACTATTGCCAGTATTGAGAAAATATATTGTAATATGTAATTTTAATTTTGCATCTAATGCACATCGCATTACAGTATCTTTTTCTGTATTTCGTTTTCCACTTTAGATAACAAGTAAATAAAAGAGTCTTCTGCCATGCGTTACGCATTAAAATATACTTGTTATTAAATCTTCATTCGCTAGCTCCTCGAACAAAGTGGCACTTGATCCTTGGCCATACTGATCTCTTCTATTTATTCAATTTCTCACCCAGTTTTTTGGGTATGGTTATTTCCCTAATTATTTCATCTTTGACTTCATAACAAATTTAGCACAGAATTTACGACTTCATTACGTGGTTGATCGTCCATCTTGAGTGAACTAAGCAAACTAATTACTTAAATACGTATGGTATGTCCGTATACATACGTATTTAAGTAATTAGTTAACTAGTACTTAAATATTTTATTTTTATTTTATTTATTTTTATATTTTTTGGAAAACTTACAGCTAATACATAAATTAAAAGTGTTTATAAATTAAATATAGCCAATTACAAGTTTCCACTTATAGCTTAATACTTATTAATATATATATAAGCCACATAAAATTAAGTTTAAATTTAGTTACCTACTTAACAACTTAAAACGTGTAAATCCGCCATTACTCTGTAAGCCCTATTCAATGTCGACAACTACGTCATCAACATCCGATCTAAATATTTTTACAAATATTGAAAGATCAGTTAAGAATTAGGCAAGCTATATTTATGATTACATATACATATAGTTTTACGCAAATAGTGTGGTAGTGCACCTGACCCGGCATGTCATGGGGTGCGAATTCCCTTCGTGGAAATTTTTTCAGCACTGTCCTTTTTCACATATCTAATAGTTTCAATAGTAAGTAGGTGGAGCTCGATGGCGCAGTTGTTAACGCGCCCGGTCTGCGAGTGCTGAGGTTAAGCAACATTCGCAAAGGCCGGTCATCGGATGGGTGACCAAAAATTATTTTCTCGAGCTCCTCCGTGCTTCGTAAGGCACGTTAAGCCGTTGGTCCCGGCTGCATTAGCAGTCGTTAACAACCACTAATTCGCACTGGGCCCGCGTGGTGGTTTATGGCCCGTTCTCCCTATCCATAGGGAAGGCTCGTGCCCCAGCAGTGGGGACGTAAATGAGCTGATGATGAATAGTTTCAATATGTAGTACTATGTAATATTGAAGTTTCATTTTTGAAAACGGCAACTACCTGATATAAAATATTATTTTGTATGATGTATTTTTAAAGTTAAAATATGTTTAGAGTATGTATGCATAAACCCACGACCATTATTCCCCAAAAGGTGGTTAGAGATCATTATATCCTATCCAAGCCATGGTTTGGATCAATGTCCACTTTTAGCAAATAGAGCGACCTTGTTGTTAATTATGCAAAGGAAGTGTCAGGATGCTGGCCAATCGCCTTTTTTGATGCACTGGCGCATAATCTCGATTCACCACTTACGAATGCTGACAAGAAAAGCTGGCTATTATAATACAGACAAGCACGGATAATTTATTATTTTTAGCAAATTAAAATAAAGATAACGCACAAAAAAACCCATTCAACTTCCAGCTGGTATTTCGGTTATTTTAAAGCATGAAAGCAAACGTTTTAAGTAAAATAGAACAAATTGCTACTAATAAGAAATTTTGAAACTTTGAATTCATCATTCCCATTAACATAACGTCATTACCATCAACACAAATCAAACGGTAATGATGATGATGGTAATGACCAACGTAGTGTTTTTTTTGAACAAATCGTGAATTCTTAGCGCTACTATTTTGTGACCGCCTTTTTGAGAATTTGTCCTGGGAGTCACAATAAGTTCTAATGCTAACAATTATACTTAACTTATAATTACCTAGAAAACGTATTTACCGGTAATGATGGAAATACGTGACAACCATTTCCTAGACATATGATTTGTAACAAAAAAAGTATTTAAAGAGCACTCACCGTGACGTGCGCTGTGGTACATTTCGTGCAAGCGACTGAGGAGAGTGGTGTGCACGGGGACAGTAAGATACATCACGTAGATCTTTCAAGAAAGTAAATTTGACGTTAGCGCAATGGTAATGACGAATTTTTGTTACAAACTTTTGAAATTTCGTTTTGACTATTATGCTGTTCTGAATTATAAACGCTATTTATTATGTTGTTTACGGTAAAATACAGATTACTAAACGTTTGAAAAAATCGGGTTTGGCGATCATAATTATTGAAATATATATTTTGAAAGTTTTGTGCACATATATTTTCTTTAGATGGTAATGATGTTTTACTCAGTTTTAATTAAATTAGAAAATGAGTTTTTAGAACACAAGGTTCGTAACTGTGTCACCTTACGTTAAATTATGTTTAAAACCTCGCTTAAACAAAAAAAGTAACTGAAAAATGAGATAGAATTTCTAATCAACTAGAAATAGTTTTTTTCCATGTTTCGCGAAATGACCCATAGACGCTCTAGTTCGAAATGTCATTCACAATTAGTCTTCTTTAATATCTCCGTTCCTTTAAGAGCAATCCTTATGAAATTTTGCATAGCGTGGGCACTAATTAAGCACTAAATGTGTGTGTAAATTTCGTTGCTATAATATAAGTAGTTTTCGAGAAGGATCACGTGTACGCCAGCTTGATCGTGATGGCAGCGTACACACTAAAAAAGGTATTCTGTATTTCTGAAACTAAAGAAGCACTAATTATTTTGTGTTTGCACTAATTACGCTCTAATTACGCACTAAAAGATGGCACAACAAGAAACGTGAAATCGACCATGTGTACGCTACCTTAACGGATACGTAGAATGGGTATACACAATACTGCTTTAATTAACTATTATGATTGATTGAAGATGGTTGGAATTTATCAATGGTCTAAGATTTAGGCTGTAAACTATTTTTCTGGAAAAGAAAAGCACTCGAATAAAAAAGACTAGGTATTTCACTTTTCGCATTTTGATTATAGGCAAACAAATGTCCAGGACCACTACTAAAATAAAAAGTAAAATGTCTTAATCGACAGCTGTCACACTGACAAACGCAAATTAAATTTATGTAGGGCAACACTGTTTCTTTTTATTGTCGACGGGTAAAGAGAATGTGAGTTTCGGAAGTTTTACGAAATATATCCATATAAATCTGTATTAAAATACAACAAATTAACCAAAAACGATTGCCGCACGAAAATTTGTGAGCTATAGTTTCTAATAATGCCAAGATTTTTCATGATTCTTGAAATAATGCGTTAAAAACAGATGTTTGAAATTGTGATGTTCTCACAGTTTTCAGTGGTTATTTCCTAAAATGTGCTCTTTTTATTGTCATTTATAAGAAACCAATAATAATAATCAGTGATTCTGTGCCTTTAAGTTGTATTAACTGTGTTAGCGAAGTTATTATTTTTCCGTAAGGATATTGTGATAAGGTTAGGTTTGTTGTTTTCAGATCCATCCAAGATGGGTAAGATCATGAAACCGGGGAAGGTGGTGCTGGTCCTCAGTGGCCGGTACGCGGGCCGCAAGGCCATCGTTGTGAAAAACTACGACGAAGGAACCTCTGACAAACCTTACGGTCACGCTTTCGTCGCCGGCATCGACAGGTATCCCCGCAAAGTACACAAGAGGATGGGCAAAAACAAAATCCACAAGCGCTCCAAGATAAAGCCTTTTGTCAAGGTGAGTTTATGCATTTTACATTAACCTATCATGTAGTTATTTGCAATAAATGTAACAGGTTTGGTTATCTAAGCAATACCTGTCAGTTTTACAGGAATATCTTTGAAGTCACCAAATTTATCCTTTTTTTTCCTCATACAAAGCTATATAAACAGCCGAGTATATTGTTTTAATGTTCACAATTTGTTATATAGTCTTATATTAAAATTTGAGGATTATAGACCTGACAGGCACAACAGTAGTAGGTTTTAGGTTTATTTTTACCTAATACAATACAAAATAGTACTTGCTATCATAACTAATTATTGTTTTTCTTCAATAGAGAAGCATTTGTTCTTCATATCATCTGCTAGTTGTTTTCATCTGCTCGTTTCGTTTGATTTTTTGTTTAGGATGTTAAAAGTGGTTTTGTACTTTACACAGACTTCATACCTGAAAACAAGACCTACCACCAACAAACAAAATAGTCCAAATTAAAGAAAGGTTAAATTTTAATAAGCATAAAAACTTTACAAATAACACTAGCAAGTTTTTGCACAGACTCCTGCACTCCAACCTTTAACTGTGAAATTTCTTCAATAAATGTATGGCCATATATACATATTACATATAATATTATAAAGAGGAAACCTTTGTATTTTTGTATGTACGTATGTTTGCAATGAATAAACTCAAAAACTACTGGACCGATAAAAAATCTTCTTTCACCATTAGAATGCTATATTAGCGCTGAGTAACATAGGCTATATTTAAAAAAAAGAAAAATAAATGCGTTACGAAGTCCACCGGGTCAGCTAGTATATACATAAAGTTGAAAGTCTATTGAGGAAATTTGTTCTCCAAAGTTTAGACAAAGTATGAAACATTTTTTACAATATTCTCCTCACATTATTAATTATTATTATTATTATTATCAGATCCCTTTAGCGTTTGTTTTAAATTTTCTTCTATGTATTTCATAGTTTTAGGAATGTGTAACAGTAGTATTGCTAGAAGTTTAACAGAAGTGAATAACCATGTTTAATACAGGTGTTTGGTTACAACTCAAGCCACACTTGTTACAAGTCCAAACTCCCATACACATCGCAAATTTTTTTGAAGTGTTGGCTTCATACAAAATCATTGGAAATATTTCTGTCTTTATTTTCCAACATTTTTTTTACTTTTTTTGAAAAATTAATTCTTTTTGAAAGCTATGATTTTCGTCATTCTGTGAAAAAAAAATTAGAGTGTATTTTTGGTGCACCCCCTTTGCGACACCCAGACCTACAACTCATCATGAGCAAATACTTGTAATAGTTTAAGTCCTCGCGCGCCATATGTACGCACGGTCGTACACAAGGTGGCCCGCTAATTATACCTACAGCGCGGGACGGGTTAAAAGTGAATCGATACTAAATCATTCAAATTCAAGCTTCATAACTCAAAAATTATGTGAAAAGATGTTCTTTTTCTCCAAGTCTTTCTGTTTGCATATACTCTGCCCAGCATTGGGTGGAATTTTGGTGTAATTAAATATTGTGAGTTGTAGTAAGAGATTTACCTATTATGTATAACTGTTTCGTTCACCTACAAGAAAACTAGATTATTTGGCAATTCCTTTCAAAGTAACTTTTTAAATAAGAGAGATAATTGTCTGATACCTTATTAAATTAAGATACTCATAATATTCATAGCCATCTTACAAGATTTATAAGATAGCCATGATATTGTTGTACAGTCACAAGCATTAACATGTATACACTTTTGACAGTTGGAGTGTAGCCTTGAGGGCGCTATAGACAGGACAAAAATTGTGATCAAAAAAATATCGACCTCCCATAATCTCCCATTTTTTTATAATATTAATGGATAGAGGTCATTAATAGGAACAATTTAGGTCATATTAGCTTTTTCGTGAACTGCATATTTAATGAGATAAATGCTATTAATAATAAAATATTGATCAAAAATATCGACCTCCCATAACCCTCATTTTTAAATTTTAATGGATAGAGGTCATTAATAGGAACAATTTAGGTCAAAAAAATTTTAAAAATTGCATGTAATAAGTACATTATACATACATTTTTGAATTTTTTATATAAGAAATCAGTAATGTTTGTTTGCTCTTGTTTTTTCCTTATATTGTAATAACAGTCTCTGATACTATTGTGTAAAGAATCATAATAAGTATAAGTATAACTATAACTGGACACAATTTATTAAAAATGGGGCACATTAAGCGACATGTCACTATAAGTGAAGTCATTATATCCAACTATGTCATAAAGAATTTTTTATGAAAATCAAACTTTGCTGTGTAATTACTTAATATTAAGCGGTTGGTCAATATAGGCGGAATCTTAATGAATGGATTCTTATGTAGTTTACATGTTTGCTTGCGACTGTACTGATGTGTTCTAAATATATTTTGTCATTGTTCCAGCTGGTAAACTACAACCACTTGATGCCCACCCGTTTCTCAGTTGACTTCAGCTTTGAGAAGTTCAGTGCAAAGGACCTGAAAGACCCCGCCAAACGCAAGAAGCTTCGTTTCAACACACGAGTCCGCTTTGAAGAGAGATACAAAAGTGGAAAGAACAAATGGTTCTTCCGTAAACTTAGATTCTAAGGTGTAATTTTAAAAAATAAACATTACTTCTGTAATGTATACTTTTGTTTTATTTTGTGTCAATCAGTACCATTAAGAACTTAGGTGTTCTATAAAGTCATTTGCTTAGTAGTAAGATGTACTTTGTGGTAATGAAGACTTGGTACATGAGGGTCTTGGAACACAAAGTCAACAATATTATATCTTGTAGCATTTATTTTTATAAATTATAAGCATTAAATATTATTACTTACACTACAACAATAAGAGTAAATTTTAGCTTCATTACAAATTAGATACATTTTCAACTTAATGTCACATCACTTCTGTAGATTTATGGAGGTATAATAACTATTTTTGAAAACAAACAATATGAATCCCAGCCATGACGCTAATTTGATAACGATTATTTGCTGTACTAAATATTTGTCGCTTATAATAAACGGTAACCATTCAAAGAAAATTTATAAAATAATTGGCAAATTAGCGATAGATTATTATAGATCGTTACAATGAGTTACATAAAACTATCAACATAAAAAATAAGTTGGGTATATGTAAGCACCAAAACATAATTAACCCATGTAATGTTCCAGAGCCAGAAAACGGTCTGTTTATTTGAAATCGTCTTCCAACACTAGACGTTTATAGCTGTTTGTGAGTTTTATTATGATCATAAAGTAATCGAAGCAGCGTCACCTAGCGACAAATTGATTTCAAAAGTTCATCACTGGATGAATTTGTTTCAAAACCATACAACCTCTAGTTCCTTATTTCTATAAAGCCAAACTCTCCACTCAAAAGGTCTGTTAATGTGACCCGAAGATGAAATCGAGATAAAAAAAGGCGTTTTTTTTACATTCTTATACATTGATTATCATCACTGTCTGCTGTTAATAATAAAATACTAATGTAAGTGGTGAGTATGTTAAAATCTAGTAAGTACTATTTCTTTCTTAACGAAATGTCGCGACGCGGACTTAATTCCAGTGTGTGTGCGGATAAAACCTCGCATAGACATTTACGGTTCCGAGAGTGTTCTGCGAAACGCTAGTGTAAAACTTTTGCGTAAGGAAGAGGGTAGATCGTTTTGTCTACTCATAGAAAACTCACCCGCATTAACTTCAGTAATTCCGTGATCATGGCGCATGAAACTGTGCCGAAATATCAGATATTCATAAATAATAAATCCCGTTAACAATTAAACTAACCATAAAATTACATGACGTACTTATATATTAAAATAGCGTCGTAATAAAATAACATTTAAATGCTGCTGGTAACAAATCTAGCCAAGGAATTATTCAGCTTGACGTCATATTGTTCCCATTCTGGCTACGTTCGTTTTATATTACAAATTTATTATGCTTTACAAAAATGAGTGCATAAATAAAATTAATATTTTTGTCTTTTTAAACATTAAACGCGCCAATAATAAAAAATAAAAGCTATTAATCACTATAGTTTCAAATATTCAAATTATCTATTACTACTGCAACCAATGCTATCATACAAGGATATCTGTGGGGCTAACACAAATAATTAGAGAGAATTCGCTGGTTAGGATAAAATGAGGAATATTGTATGGATATTGGTACAGCAGCGCCACAACGTTTTAAATGAAACAAACACTTGACAGATGTCATTACATAGAATTATCGACGTTATCAAGGAGGGTTAAATGGCTCCGCACACTAGGCGACACGCGACTGCGACAGCTCGGCGACTAGACGCGACGACAGGCTGCGGCCGACAATTTTCATATATTTTGTTCAAAGCTCCGCACACTTGGCGTCAGTCGCAGAGTCGCGAAACACGCTCACAACTGTCGCACGACTGTCGTCGTGTGTGCGCGTGCTCTACGCAACAAGTCGTCCAGTGTGCGGAGCCATTTACGCCTCACCGTGTCTTAGACAAGATTCAATACTTTAAACAAATCATTTAAGCATAGTAACAGAAAATACTGAAAAAAGAGATACCTATATAGAACTCAACGTAAAAAAAGGTTTACTACAATTAGACTTATTGAAATGAAAAACAGCTTTGATTTGAAGCTTGTGTATGTCCCACCGTAGGATTTATATCAGCCCTACCGCCTACCCGTTCGTTCTGCAACCTTCCGTAGTGTGAATAGCAAAGCGTTACTACTAGTGTTCGTATCACGCTTTAGCGACGGTGTCGATCCTAGCGGCCAGCTTCTGTATCTCGTGCTGTAGGGAGGCGACGTTGTGCGCAAACACTTCTTGCACACCCTGCAGAAGCTGCTTGTTGTTACGCACGCCGTCGGCGACTGTACCTTGCAGGGTCTCTAACTCGGTGAGGGATTTGCCGAAGTTGCTCGCTGGTGTGAGGGAAAAAGATATTTGTATAACTTTAGTTCATTTTCACTCTATTTAATACATACAAAAATATTCAAAATTACAGTAAACTATATGTTACAATAGTATAAAGACTAGAATTATACTAGGCAAACCGCATATGATTATCATATTAATTTAGCTGCAATCGTGTAGACATTATTTTATTCATATTTTAAAAAAACGACCATACGAGTTTTATTTGAAACCTTGGTACTCCGTCAAAATGATTGAGCGTGATATCTATACTAATATTATAAAGAGGAAAGTTTTGTATTTTTGTATGTATGTTTGCAACGAAGAAACTCAAAAACTACTGGACCGATTTAAAAAATTCCCTCATCATTCTGCCGCGCTAACGTAGAGTACAACAACTCGAATTTGCCGCTTCCAGAAAAAAGGCGCTCAAAATTTTGAACTATGTTTTTCTTGTATCTCATGAACTACTGAACGTATCTACATGAAACTGGTACCAATTGAAAGAAGAACAAATAAAGAGCCAGTTCTAAAGATACTTAAATTGAATATATGAAGCTTATGGCCTGAAATCGTCGTAATAGTGTTCATAATTGGGAATGTTTAAATGATCAACCTATCATCACTAGTAATAAATACAATAACTACGTTACTTATTGTATTTATCTATACTTAATTCACCCATTTGCAGGTGAATTAAGTATACTATTTGGTAGACTTAATGCACCCAGGTGATATCAGCCAGGTGAATTAAGGCTACTTAACCAAACCTACATATAATTTAAATATTTTGAATTTGTTTGTACTTAGGATTAGTAATGTAAGCATAGTTCAAAACTGATGACACCACAAGTATTATTAACTAGCGGCCCATCCCTGCTAGTAGTTTTTTTAGCCTATGTTACTCAGCGCTAATGTAGCATTCTAATGGTGAAAGAATTTTTTAAATCGGTCCAGTAGTTTTTGAGTTTATTCGTTGCAAACATACATACATACATACAAAAATATAAAGGTTTTCTCTTTATAATATTAGCACAGATTAGTAAAATTGTAATGAATCTTAGTTATTGCATTATTGCTTACTGAAAAATCAGGTTCCTGGTGGATTCATGAAAGTTACTTAGAGACAGTTCTCGATTTCCTGTTTCCGAATATATATATATATATATATAACTAAAAATCGACCAAAATCGATTTATTGTACTTATCGTTAGCGCGGCAGCATTAGAATGCTACATTAGCGCTGAAGAAATGCGGTAAGAAGTCCGCCGGGTCAGCTAGTATAATGATAACTGCTCAGATTTTTAGGAATCATCATCAGCCTACACACGTCCACTGCTGGACATAGGCCTCTCCAAGTGCACACCAATGAGCACGATCCGCGGCTGCTCTCATCCAGCTCATTTTTAGGGATCATCATTATCATCATCATCTCAGCCAAAAAGACGTCCACTGCTGGACAAAGGCCTCCCTCAAGGATAAATCATCTTGAGGGGAATTTGCCATAATCGCCACGCTTGGCAGGCGGGTTGGCGATCGCAGTAAGGTGAGAATAATCACAGAGAGACGCTGCTGCCCATCCTCTGGAATAGTCCCATAGTCGCCTTCTACTACACCCACGGGAAAGATTTTTAGGGATATTTAAGTATATTTATTATGTAAATTAAATTTTGATTACAAAACAAAGTATAAAAGTAAATTTATAGATAACCAACCTTGATTATGTAACGCCTCCAGTGCTTCCATGCGTTCCAGGATCTCGGAATGCGATATACCGTCTATCTGTTTCATTAGTTTGTACAGCTCATTGACCTGAAAATTGATACAGCGCATTAAAATACTACTGCTGAATTAAGGCGAACGGTAAGACAACTAGCGCCACCAATTGATAATTTGACAATTACTAACGGACCGGATCTTTTTTTAAACATTGCGTACCGTCCGACAACAGGAAAGCGTCCATAGAGTATTTATTTAATAATTGTGCACTACTTTTTGTTGCGTGGTTTATTCACAAAACGGGCTATCGCATTTATTCACAAACAATGGCCACTGTTGGTGTTAGCGAATGAATACAAAAACAAACCTAAAAGTAGTGCACAATTATTAAATAATAGATGTTTGCCTAGTGTCGGAAGGTCCGCAATGTTTGAAAAAAAATCCAGTTTAGCAGATATCAAATTAAATCCATTAGCGGCGCTAGTGTGCCTTACCCTTCGCCTTAAGTATGTGTGAATCAAATCTAGACCTCGGTCCTGGAAGCTAATAATAAGTAGCGTTGGTGATTGATTACCGAGGCTCTGACAGACCGCCACCAGTCAGGAACAAGAAAGAGATAAAGCCACCTGGAATTTTATAAAGAGACAACAACTGGCCGCACGATCGCATCGTCTCCCTCAGTTTCCCGACAGTATTCACCTCGCAGCTGCGTAATTCATTCTCTGACTCTGTTCAATAATCGTCATGATTTGACTTTGAAGGAATCATCTGTTTTGCTGGCAAAAAACGTAAAAACAAGCAAACACACACAACAAGAATGGAAAAGTTCCACAAAGAAATTTGTATCTTGTAAAAAACCAATAGTTAAGTGGGTAGTTGACTTGTCAGTCAATAGAGAAACTTTTTAGCAACCGTCAAAAAGATTTTTATCAATAAAAATTGTATGGGAATGGCAAATATTAAATCACTATTTTGTTACGCCACCCCTTTCATGACGAAAGATGTCATGTATTAGGTCCTTACCTATGAAATTGACGTTTTGTATGAAGATATTTTATAAAATTATTTTTTAATTTTCTTAGCATCTATTTATGTTAACATTATAGAAATTGTAGAGTAGTGTGTTTGTTTCACTAGCTAAATATAGCAGACATTAAAATGAAAAAGAATCAAGCCCCTTCGAAGCTACAATGAAACAAAATGTCAATTCCGCGAACAAAAAAGAAGTCAATTAAAAAAAAATTTGGGCGATAAAGACACAAAATGAATAATAATTATTATTACTGAAGCCTAAGTAACATAGTCCTTAATAAAGGAGTATAATAATATTAACAACTGGTATTGACTTTTAGAAGTAATACACCTATTAATAAGTGAGAAAATAACGTCAATTTCATAGGTAAGGACCTAATATTTATAAAAGTGGAATGTCACTCATTCACTCACTGATTATATACAAACAATCAAAACTGCTTGATTAATAAAACTGAAATTTTCATGGCAGTCGGGGGACCTTATAAATAAGAAAGTGTTCCGCAAAGCGATCCCCCGACTGCGATGGAGAGGCTGGGGACGGACAGACAGACACACATAGCGAAACTATAAAGGTTCCTTGTTGACTACGGAACCTTAAAAAGGAGTACCTTGTGGTCGAGGTCGGGCTGCGCGGGCTGCGAGGCCTGCTTGAGCGCGTCCACGTTGCTAAGCAACGCCGCTACGCGCGCCTCCGCCGCCGCCAGCTCGCCCGCGCGCAGCAGCGACGCCTGCGACGCGAGCAGCGACGCCGCCCCGCACAGCGTCGCCTGCGCACACAGACAACTTATTAAGAAAAGAACTTCAAAAAATATTAATTGAGCTTGGAGCTCTTGTAGGTCTTTTACTACTTTAATCCAGATCGATCATTGAGGAGCTCCCATTAGTGGTTAACGTGTCCGGTCTACGATCGCTGACTTTAAGCAACTTTCGCAAAGGCCGGTCAACGGATTCAATTCAAATTCAAAATCATTTTATTCAGTTTAGGCTACAAGTAGCTCTTGTGAATGTCACTATGCCATCGGTTCGTAAGTCTACTCTGGGCGGGAGAACTTGTACTGAGAAAAACCGGCAAGAAATTCAGCATGTGTCCAGCTTTTTTCTCCCTTACAGCATCAAAAATATTGGAAAATGCCCGATCATAGCAGGACACTTTCCATTACAAATAAACACAGAACATACTTATAGAAGACAACCACAACATGTAAAAAAAAGATAAAATATCTAGGTCAACAAATTTACATCAGATAAAAGTTTCAATTTCCATAACACGGATAACAAAACAGGTGACTTACAGTAATTCTTTATTACTTTCATCACTAATTATCATAATATTTTCAGCCACAAGACGTCCACTGCTGGACAAAGGTCTCCTCCAAGAATCTCCACAACGACGACCGGTTTTGTGCTGCTCGCGGCTTCTTGCTACCTTCACCAGATCGTCGGTCCTTGCTGGAGGCCTGCCCACACTGCATTTTCATTTTATGCTCTGGTTTTAGTTAAAAAGATGAAATAAAGTCATATAATTATATCTATTTACTAGCTGACCCGGCGGACTTCGTACGGCATACCCTATTTTTTTTAATATAGCTTATGTTACTCAGCGCTAATGTAGCATTCTAATGGTGAAAGAATTTTTTTAATCGGTCCAGTAGTTATTGAGTTTATTCGTTGCAAACATACATACATACAAAAATACAAAGGTTTCCTCTTTAAAATATTAGTATAGATTTCTCACCTCTCCTGTGGCCGCCTGCAGTCTTCTGAATGCCTCTTCGTCCCTAACACCGGCCACTTGCTCTAACTTGTGCAACCTGAAATAAAAACGATATCATGTTCATCTCAATAACGTTGCTTCTGGCGGTAATTGAAATCGCCACACCAAACCTGCCGACTGCCGTCTACAGCCTATACTAATAATAATATAAAACTAACCCTATACTAATAACCTCGAAAATTTAGAAAAAAGCTACCTTGTTAAAATAATTTAAAATAATTTATTCAAAAACACAAATGCTGAAAAAATTTCCACGAGCAGGATTTGAACCTGCACCCTTCCGACATTCCGGGTTAGGTGCTCTTCCAATTGAGCTATCGTGGTTCTAACCAGCCCGCCGCAAATATTTTGACAAAACATCTAATTATGAGAAATAAGGCCCAGGTATTTAAAAAAAAATTCAGGCTAGTTTTTATTTCTACTTTTCCTAACACAAAAATTGTAATATTTTTAAGAGCACCATTGCGGCTTCTCTGTCGGCTCCTTTGAATGAAACTACGGGCACGTGTAACAGCCGAAATTAATAACGTATCCTCAGCAAGAGATAGGCCTACTAGAGATTTGTTGCTTAGTTATTTCTGTTATTTATCGGAAAATAACAGCGGTTGCTAGGTAACTAAACTAAGATAGGCCTATCTCTTACCAGAGATAGGTTATTAATCTCCAGCGTAAGTGGTGTAGGCATTGCGGCCTCTCTAGCTTCGGCTCCTTTGAATTGAAACTACCAAAAATGCGTAAGGGGTGTTTTATTTTACTTTTTAATCGAAATGTCTTTTGGCGTTTTTCTTGAAAACTAGCGTATAAAAATTTAAGGATTTTTCATAAAAATTGTTTACTTATGTTGTTGAATTTATCCTTAAAATATTTGCGGTTGATAAAATGTGACCTTATAATTTTTGTAAGTATAAGTAATCGGGAATAATTGTATTATTATTACGATATATTGGACTTACCTGTGCTCAAGTTGGGCTATCCGCGTTGTTTGAGCGAGATTCACTTCAGGTTTCAGCTTCAGGTGAGCAGTCACCAATTCGCCTTTAATTTTACCGCTTACTGTTAGATACTCCCTGCGTATTATAAAACAGACATGTCTCATGACTTACATAATATATAATAAGTCTTGGATGCGATCAGCTCAAAACAGAAGGGAATGGCGTAACATGGAGGCCTATGGCCAGCAGTATGTATATATGGGCTGAATACGATGATATAGATATATCAATCCAGCACTCATAATTGAATTACAATAATAAATCAACTTACTAATATATTTTTTCTTTTTTTTTTACCACAGTCAGCTATTGTCTTTGTGTACAATGACACTCAGTACTCAACACATAGGACACTGGAAATACAATGCAGGATGGTTTCACAGATCAATGTGAATAGGAAATCTGTGGTGCTATTCAGTCTGTGGGAAATACCTATTAAGTAAAAAAATATCTTACTTCAATTTCTCTGCTTTAGGATCTATCAGGTCACGTTCTTCTAATTTCAATTCTTCTAAAAGTTTTTTAGTTGTATTTATTTGAGTTGCCAACTTCTTAAATTCTTCCTGAAAATGTAACATTGCCTTAGTAATATACTCTTAGTATGAATAAATATCCAAAATTAAATGTAACTGATCACATCGAGGAGCTCGATGGCGCAGTGGTTAACGCGCCCGGTCTGCGAGTGCTGAGGTTGCAAAGACCGGTCATCGGATGGGATGACCAAAAATGTATCATCTCGAGCTCCTCTGTGCTTCGGAAGGCATGTATAGCCGTTGGTCCCGGCTGCATTAGCAGTCATTAACAACTACCAATCCGGACTGGGCCCGCATGGTGGTTTATGGCCTATTCTCCCTATCCATCCATTGGGAAGGCTCGTGCCCCAGCAGTGGGGACATAAATGAGATGATGATGATGATGGATAACGACAGCGACATGGAATTTTCTGAGCTTTCAGAAGCTGAGGCTTAAAAGTAAAAATATTGATAGATACTACAGAAGTGTTGAAAGTGGTTACATTAACTTTATTTGCACCTTTTCACTCTCAGTAGCATTGTTTTGCTGCTCCGTGATTTGCTCCAGCAGCTCTGAAAACTCACAGCGGAGTCTGTTATAGCGCTCTGCTGGACTCTCAGGCTCACCCTCTGCCGCTAACTCCCATTCTCCTGATCTGTAGAAGTCATGAAATGTTTTTGGTGCATAGAAAGATAGTTAAATAATATTTAGGTGCTGACTCCACATAACTCTACAATCCTTGAATAACAAATCTTTGCTACCTACAACTTGATTAATCCACTTACTGGACTTCTATCCAGACTCTATGCAGTGAGACACTCTAAGGATAGAGGTATATGTTTGTTCCATATAGTAATAAGGTAAAGGGTATATTAGTAAAAATGACAAAGCAATAAAAAGGATATCAGGCACATTTGACCTGAAAATGTATATAAACTTATTTCTATTATCTCTAAGCACTATGTGTCATTATATACCTAAATCTGTATCAACTTTATTTTAAAACACCTCTAATTGGCTGAAATTAATTAATTAGAAACAAAACTACGACTATGAAATAGACACTTTTGTGGCCGCCATCACAATTTCTTTTTGCGTAAGAACACTCTGAATAAGTATACTTCAGAGTAAGAACAAGGCGCATTATATAAGATGACAATGACATTAACAGAAGTTGGCTGGATATATCAGAAAAATAGTTCCGAGCTTAATATGGTTTATTTAAATAAATCTAAATTTTTGATTTTTTATGTTATTATAGCTTATGCAAAAACTTGAAACTGGGCAGCGCTTTGATTAGGTACCTACCTACTATACGGTGATATCAATATGTAGTGGCGTTTGTCTAAGTTAACTGTAGGTTCTCTACTTCAAAAACCATCCTAGCTGCCGGAACTTTTAGTAGAACCGGCTTGTAAGAGAGTGATTGGTAGCTACTTTACGATGATATTACGACAGCTGAGAATGGATGGAATGGAATGCTTATGTGATATCTATTCAGTGGCATCAGTCTACTCCAGCTGAGGAGAATAAAAGGACAGAGATAAGAATCAATTTAAATTGGTACACCCACATTTAGTCCATTTTTTCGAGAACACTAGTGTTCATTCAGCACTTAAGAAACGTTTCGTTTGAATTATTATTACTGGTGTTGCTATACTAGAGTCAGTGTTACCAAAAAAAATATTTCAAATGTGAATAACTCTAATAAAATTCTTTGATAAACTCTGAATAGTTTTCTTAATCTACTATCCACTTTTCTTGGGTCTATTGTCAAAGGAATTTGCCTGATGTCTTTTTTATAAATTGTTCTTAAATTTTTATATCTCAAAATAACTTGGTGGCATTGTAAGTTATTAGTAAATGAGTAAGTTTTGTTATATCTGTAACTTTTGTTTACCTGTATCCAATTCTTGTCTTCCTACTAAGTCTATCAGAAAAATCAACAGCTCCCGTCAAGAATTTGCCTTTGAATTTATTGAATGAGTCCTTCACTGATAGGTGTAGTTGTTCGATGCATTCGTTCTCGTCTTCCTCACAGGGATCTGGCTGGTCGGCTTCGGGCAAATCGCCGGTTTCATATACATCAGGTTGATCATAGGCCTGTGAAACAAAGTTGTATAAAATTGTTAGAACACTCGAAATCAATCAATAATTCACGTCATCACTTTAAAACATTATACTAACTATTCCAGGAAGGTTTTCATATTTTGGATCAGCCATAGTATGAAAAGTTTAACAATAAGATAAAAGGATTAATTTTTTAAAATTATGTTTCTTTTCTATTCGTATAATTGAGAATTATGACGTCACGTCAGACGTGCAGAGTGAAGGGTTGTCAATTTTGACATTTATTGTGCTTTTTTTAGCCTTTTTTGATAGTAACGGGATTTAGCACATTTAGCCACGCTTTTAGTTTTACTTTTTATTGCATTGGTTGATGATGTTCTCACTAAAAACTTAGAGCATTAAAATGCTCTAAGACTAAAAATGATAAATGGATGATCAATGTTAATAAAAAATGTTATTAGACAACAAATAACTAAATCTACTATAATAACTATTTGGTCGATATTCATGCTATGTTTATCGATAGCAGGGCTGTCGATACAGCTTGGTATTACTCATAAAGTTAATATACCAACGGAATAGAGCAACAAAAACGAGCTGTCAAACGAAACCGAAATAGGATGACATTTGTGTGTGTAAAATTGCTTATGAATGCGTGTCAGTGATGTATGTCATGTCGCTTTTTACATTAATGTTGATATCGATAATATTAATTAGTAACAGTATTAAGAGAACTAAAATAGGATGGGATGGAGTTTTGCATGGCTGAAACGATTCTTGAAAAACTCAATTTCTAATTTATTTAACATTTCTCATTGCCCTCGGAAAATAATTATTTTGTTTAAGAGCGTTTACGCCGCACAAAAGCGCTGCCAATGAAAAAAAAAACATATCTAGTAATTAGGAGATAGAAAATCAAATTATGCTCAACAAACTATTTGAATGAAGTAATTTAGCATTTTTACGTCACCTAATGAACATCTGACATGTTATGGTTTAGTTAAATACGGCGTTATAGTTAAAAGTGGCCGTTTTTAGCTGTAACGTCTTATTTAACTAAACCACGTGATAGACAGTGGACACGAAATATCGATATCTTGATGCAACCCTAGTTTAAAACGAAAATTATTTCTTTACACAAAATATTCGTAAATTCTGTATTATGTGTATTCGATCTTTGCTTTATACGTAAATAAATGTACATAGAAGAGAATTATCACACTTAGTGCTTAAAATTCGAAGCGCATTGGTAAAAATAAATCCTAGGTCCAGGGGGTGTCGATTTGGAATAATTTACCTGTGAAATGAACATGTTTCGGGGTTATGTCACTGTGTTATACAACAATCAATAATGAACATGTCACCATGTTTCTGAAGCACTATTTCTCAAAAATATCTACGATTTCACGTAAAATCAGAAAAAATCACAGAGCTCAAATTCTCAGCGTGCGGATAAGTGCTGACTAACTGTCAAACAGTTGCCATAAACAGTTCTGTTACGTCGCATCATGCATCTCTTTTTATCACATAGTGTTGCTGCTGGTGACATCTCGCTCGCTCAGCCCTTTGTTGCTCTATTCCGTTGGTATATTAACTTTATGGTATTACATACGTTTAATGTTATGAAATTAATATCTATATAATTATAACCCAAATAAAACTTTACTACATACCTAAATAATTAATAAAGAAGATACTTAATATATAACAATGAACCTAAAACTAAAAACCTTAAACAATATTATATTACTATATACACATCAATAATTTTGACCTACACGTCATACGTCATTTCAACATTTTCGACTGTGTTCCTATTATCCGAATTTTTCCGTAAATTCAGTACTTACGCGGAAAGTTCATTTAATAACTTACTGTATTAAGCTCGTGGCAAACAAAAATAGCGTTGGCTCATAAAATGATTGTGTGTGTTTTGCAGGTTGTCATTTTTTGTCGTTCTTTTCTTGTGTGAGTCACCGATTTATTTTCGTCAACTACCTTGTTTCACAACGATTCATCACGACACAGTGCTTAAATATATTGCTGGTGCCGGTAATATTTCTGGTTAGTTATATATAATTTTCCAATCATGAGTCTACAGTGGTCTATCATCGCCTCGTTTTTGTACGCCGAAATAGCGGTCGTCTTACTTCTAACTTTGCCCGTCGCGAGTCCGACAAAATGGCAAAAGTTCTTCAAATCGAAGTTTCTAGCTTACATAGGAAATCAAGCCTACATCTATTTCTTCGTCCTGGTCGGTGTTTTGATTTTGTGCCTTTTGGATGCCATTCGTGAGATGCAGAAATATTCCGACGGCGACAAAACTGATCATCAACACCTCGATGCGGAAATGCAAGGTAACATGCGCTTATTCCGCGCCCAAAGAAACTTCTACATCTCCGGGTTCGCTCTGTTCCTCTTAGTCGTGATCCGTCGGCTGGTGCAGATGATTTCGCAGCTGGCTATGTTACTAGCACAGAGTGAGGCTAACTTCCGTCAAGCGCAGAGTGCGTCGACGGCCGCCAGAAGTCTCCTCGCGCAGCAAGGAGCCGGCGACGATCAGTCCAAAAAGGAACTTGAGGATCTGAAGAGCCAAGTTTCAACCCTTGAAAAGGAATTGAATAGAGAGAAAAAAGATAAAGAAGCCGTAAAGTCCCAAGCTGAAAGTCTCAACAGAGAGTATGATCGCCTTGCTGAGGAACACAGCAAGTTACAGAAGAAGCTCACAGTGTCAAGTGGGGGTGACGGCAAGAAAGATGAGTAAATAGATGACGCAATTTGTCATCTTAGTCACATTAAGTACAAGGTCTGATTGTCTATTCCAAAAGTGACTAAAAACTTTGATTGTAATTAACATTATCAAATTATTACTATTGCTTAATTTTTGATATCTTATCAAATAATACTGCAGCAATTCATGTTACATAGGTATAGTTGACCATGAAATGGCTTTACCGCCTTAAAATGTTGTTTGTGTATGTGTAACAAAAAAGTTTATTGCTGCTTACAAGACCAAGTGATAGATATGTTGTCAACATTGACAATGAGTCACACACTAACTTAGTTATTGTTATTTGTTAAAGATATCTCAAAAGAAACATTCGGTACTTAGCTATATCTTCAAAATTAGGTCTCAGTTTTAGACAGCTTAGGCTTAGGCATAACTAAGACAACACACTAATCATCTGCCTAAAAATTAGACGCTGGCTAAAACATAGCGAGAGCCATCAAACAAGAAATGGAATTAAAGAAAGTTTTTGTTAGTGGTAAAGCATTTTCATGGTCGACTATACATACTCTATTGAATGTTAAACTTTTGGAGCTTCAATCTAACATAATTATACATTTAGATTTATAACCATATGGTTATCATACGGCTTTGGTATTTAATAAATCACTTGAGCATTTAATTTAATTTTGGTTAGTTTTAAGGTAGATGCAAGATGTAAAAAATATTATTAAAAATTATTTAATTTAAAAACATTTTTAACCACCATATTTGGTTCATTAATGATTACTTTGCATAATTTCCTAAAAGGCAAAAGTTTCTTATCTTTTTAACAAACTTGAAATTATATTAGCTGTGTTGATTGAGTATGATGAAAGTAGATTTTTGTCAGCAAATTGAAGAACTTAACTTTATGGAGAACCTACTTTTAAGATCAAATTATTTTAATTAAAAAATTATAGTATTAATGAGTGCATTAAGATAATTGAAGGTTAACAAAGTGTTGTTGATCTTCAAATATCTTTTAAATTATTGTCATTATGGGGTAATGGAGGTTAAGAGTATATATATACATGATATACACCAATTTCCTACTGTTTATTTCAATTGATATATCTATTGAACCATGTAAACTTGATTAAACTATCTGGTATGTAAGTTTGAATACTGGTAAAACGGTCTCTTTAAATTAATTTAGTACACTGTTTCGTTTCTGATAATCTAAGAAGTTATATTAGAATGAGTGTTTTTTTGTTGAAGCCTTAACTGTTAATCTTGTGGTTGTAACTGTATCTTCTTAAAGGAATATTATTTGTGTGTGGGATCTAGTTTAAGAATACAGAGCTCAATAGATTTTTGTCTTGATCTGTTCTTTCATGGGTGTTTTTTTTGTAGAAACAAGTTTGTGTTATGGATAGATTTGTTGCTTTATTTAGTACATACTGTATTTGAATGGTGTGATAAAACATTACATTTTTATTTTTTAAAATAACATCTTTTATTTTTTTTCATAAATGTGTAGATAATTGGGTAAGGCCGAGAATAAGTGTACTTTCTGTAAAAATATTTTGTCTCCCAACTACACTGATTTAGCGTTTCGTCATTCTCTATAAAAAAAGAAAATTAACATTTGATTTGAACTCTTTAGTATTAGTTAAGCTAATTTCAGTCAAAAATAAAATAGTTTTAAATTATATAATTTCAGATTTCATACTGAGGCACTGTGTCTCCTTGCTAGGGTTGCCTCCTCTAATTAGTCTAAATCCGGGAGAAAAAAATACCAGCGACTTTTCATAACTTTTTATTTAATTTTGAAGTTATACTTTTCATTTGAATGCACAGACTTCAAAATATCTGGCCTAGAACTAACAAATTTAAAAAACTCTTTGCAGTTCATTTTAAAATTGGACGTTCTTCAATTATATATATATTATATATATATATATATATATATATCGAATACAATACTAAAAACACGCTCGCAAACGTCGTTTGATACAGGTGAGAGAGATTGAAAACGACGCCGAAGCCGACGCAATGACCAGCACAGCAGACCGCTGCCGCGCGCGCTCTTATGATTTTCGCACTCTCAATCATTACGCCATGCCAATTTGAAATTCCGGGAGAAATTTGTTTATTTGAATTTCCTTCCGGGAGCCGGGAGAATTTAATTTTCATTGCTGAATTCCGGGAGAGGTGGGAACCCTACTCCTTGCCGACTCCCAGCGCTTACTTTATAATTTTTTGAAAATAATTAGTTTTGTTCTTTATTCCCTGGTATATTATGCATTACAAAGATAATAAAAAATTTATAAGTGTGGTTACAATTTGTGTTTACTGATCTCATTTCATTATAAAGTAAGCAAAAGTTGTGTCTTCATTATTCAATCGGTTGTGTTACCGATAGTAGTGTTACTGAATTTTCAAAGTTTCTTAGCTGCTATAACCTGGTAACACATTTACTTTTGTGATGTTGGTACTCCTGTCAAAATTAAAACTATAACATTGAGCGTCGGCCGGTTTTCGGCAACATCATGAGTTCGTGTTGTTCGTGAACCGCAGCGTATATTTTTATTTTCTAACTTTAAAAAAGCTATCTTGGTCAAGATAAGTGTATATTTCTTTGACTCGTGTTAATATCATCAACGGTAAGTGCTAATGAAGTGAATATTAACGTAATACTTGTGTTTAGACTAAAACCAAAGACATTTACTACTATTTTAAATCTCTTTGACTAAAACTAACAGTTCAGAGAGGTTATTTAATTCAAAAATCTTAGGTAACACAACCAACATATTTTCGATTGTGTTATTAACTACCGTAACACAACGGTAAAATTCGGTTGTGTTTCTATAAAGGTAAGTGCAGACAGAAAAATAGGTAACTAAAAACTTCGTTTTGAAAGAAAGTATGTCTACTATTACGACAAGTACACAACGTGTAACAGAATTTATGGCACAAGCCTTGTTAGTATCATTAACTGTATCTATTTCACGTGTTTTTATGTGTTATAGAAATGAATTCAAAATTATGGTTACAGTAATAGATTCAAAGCAAAAACATCATTATTTCATGCGCGGTAAAGCGCATTTTTGCAATTGAACCTATTACAATTTTTTTTAGTCTAATAATTATATAACACACATTAAAAACAAGTGAAGTAGATCCATTTTTTGTGTCTAGATACAGGTGACAAAGTCCCTGAAAAGCGGTAAATGTGAGATTCCATTAACGTAATAGAACAACTTTTACTACGGAATCAACCCTGAAATCGCGAAGAAGAATATCAGATGTTTCATACAAAAATATGCTTGCTATATCTACACGACCAAAATATTCGAAAGATGTTTCCGTAGTAAAAGTTTGTCGTCACATCTCTTACTAGTCTAGGTTATTTGATCTCAAGACTCTTATTTCACAAATATAATATTTGCTAAGTACATTATTCTGTACTGTAAACTAAGCTTTATAGTTTCGGTTGTGTTACCTTCAGCAAAGTGTGTTACCCATTTCGGTTGTGTTATGGTACAATCATAGGCCGACGCCTTACCCTATTATGTTTGGTGTTTTTGTTTAGTTTCTAAATTAAGAAGAATAGAAGAAGAATGATTAGTCAGACAAACAATGAGTTTGTTTCATAGAACACTGAGAAGTATATGATATTCTTGAACTGCAAGAGTGTGTTAAAGCATATTTTTAAATATCTTTGCTGCCGCTGGGAATCGAATTTGATGAGACCGTTCTCTATGGGGATGATGAGAAAACAGGAAAATGCTCTTTAATCTAATGGCTAGTACATGGGGTATGATGGGAATAAAACACACCTATGTAAAACATTATTTTCACTTTATACAATATTATAACAGATTCAATGTAAAGATTTATTATTTTGTTATCAACTTGATAAGTTGCTTATCACAACAATTTAATAACAAGATGCAGTCCGCATGAGACAGCATGATTATGAATGATTGGATGTTTGCTTGTTAAAGCCATAAAAAATTTCAATTACATTAAAAATTTAATAATGACTAAAATGCTATATTTTAAATTATACAAAGTCTAGGCTATTGTTAAGTTGCAAATAATTCTGAGAATTTACTTGTTTTTCGTTGTCCTGCCTGGGTGTCTAGTGCAAGTTTTTTTTGCTTTTCGATCACGTTTTTAACAAAAACGAGAATTTGTACGACAAAATTTAACTTTCCTCGTTCGTTGCCAGGAGGAGCTGCTTCTTTATTATCATCATCATCATCATCATCATCGTCTCAGCCAAAAGACGTCCACTGCTGGACAAAGGCCTCCCCCAAGGACCTCCACAACGCGGTTTTGTGCTGCTTCAATGCCACACAAAAGTCGTCTCGTTAACGTGTTCGAGAAGCAAATAAAACTCGCCACTGAACAATAAATAGAGCCAAATAAAATACGCAAGTTGTTTGAGCATTTGCTGGTGATGTAATATTAATTAGAATGCTCATGGCTGTCTGCCTGCACCTTTCGTTACTTAGGTAAATGAAAAAGGTTTTTACAACTCGTCTTTTATGTACGCCTGATAGTTTTCGTTTTCTACGAAGCCCAAGCTGTCCCAGAATGATTTGTGGCCGAAGTCCCTGCTGGCTTTCATCTCGGCCTTGGTTGGCGAAGATATCTCCAGGTAACTGATCTCCGGAGAACCCGGTGTGACGGGCAGCCACGCGACGTTGCTGAACTTCGGAACGCTGCGAAAAGGGTTTATGAGGGTTTTGTTGAATTAAAACTTAATTTGTTATCTTATTTTAGTGGGGCCTGCCGAGGTTTCCTTATGCCATTTTCACTTCGACCCATCGGGATCTTACGTGCCGTTTGTTTTATAAATAGTGTAACGGCACCAGGGAAAAAGTGACGAACACTGGCGCATCTGTTACTCTATTTAATTCTAAAGTTGCTGTTGTAAAGTGCTATATTCAAAAATCTGTTTTTTTTTAAATATTTTTGAATTTAGCAACAATTGAATCATCATCATCACCATTTAGTGCCATCTTCATACTGAAGTTTGGAAATCAGTATAGAAAATTTTCAACAGTTGAATACATACTGATAAAGATATACAGATCATTTGCTTCTTAGCTGGCGTCTATGTACTTAACAATGTATTTTATACGAACATGATGGCAAAATATTGCTGTCCGTCCTCTCCACGTTTTCAATATAAACATTTACCTAACACATTTTAAATTCAGAAATCACGTTAACCTTTTCAGAGTCAGAGTCGGATTAATCAGACAAAAATGTATGCCCATTTTGCTTGCGTCGTGTTTACACTACAAATACCTACCTACCTTTGTTTGTATAATTTGATTTTTGGCTTCATAACGCTGAGTCCAAACCAAAAATTAAAAAAAACATCAACAGTTTTATTCACTCAATTAGAACCTTTGAATTTGAATCAAAAGCCCCAAGATTAATGTTTGAAGTTGGATAAATTTATTTGTTGATTTATGGACCGGGTACTAGTGGCACGGTAACTGATTTTAACGAGCGGTGACAGGGTTAATCATCAATTCTGCTGGTAAGTGGTAACAGGACACCCTTATTTATCCTACCTAACCGCCAAGCCGCTTTTGATCCGGCAAAGGCCGGATTCAAGAAAGATTTTACAGTGCGAGTAGATAATGTAAGTCAATAAGAAAGTTACAAAATAGAGCAAATAAGAGTTCACCTTTAGAAGTAGAAGCGTTTTCTCGCTTTGATCTTGACACTATACCAGGCGATGACCGAATGTTATATCAAGGTAGACTTCAACTTGTTGATGTGTTTCACTTCAATGTCTAAATTTTACTTTTTATTTTTAAATGCTAATTGCTGCACTGAAGCTTTTTGAAGAAGAAATGGTATTATTTCATCTGAAAAGATGAATCTGCATAGCCATCGGTTGCAATAACCTTTGGATAGATGGCACTACTGTGCCTCTATAACCACTCAAATATTAAAAAGCAGTGACAAAATTCAGCGCTTACGATAGCTTTCCCGGTAGTATAGCGGTTAGTGCAGCCGCCCGGATTGCGGAAGACCCAGGTTCGATTCCTGGCTGGGTCGGGGGAGCGTTTAATTTTTTCAATGTATTTTATAAATATTTAAGAAAGTAATATTGTGATTCCCTTAAGAGCATTAAGGTCACAAAATAAAGAGACTGCAGAAGGTAAGCTTCATACATACGCGCTCGAGCAACGCACAGTCCCTCACACGGACACGGAATCTCGGAACATTTCAAACCAGTACGAGCGCACCTGTTGCGAGATCCCGTCTCCGTGATCGATGTGTGTTTTGCTCGACAGCGTTTCTTATTTTGTGCAATAAGTGTACATCTCGGTACCCTACACAAATTTAAAGTTCCAGGTTTTTCAAACCAATAAGTTAGTGGAACTTTTTATACTTAACAAAAATATAGGGTATGTTCTGATATACACTGCGAGCACTGTCCAGTGCTCTTACTGGTGAGAAATTTGTTCCGTTATGGACTGACAGTATACTGCCGCAGTATCCTAGGGAAATATATGACGTCATAAAATCGTCGCCATTTTTGTACTGTAAGCACTGGCGCAAGGTGCTCTCAGTGCTTTGATCAAGTGATCAACAGCGTCCAGAAATGACATGGATGACAGCATGGATGACAGTATACTGGACTGCGTTCCGTTTTAAACAGTAACCAGTATAGCTAACTATAAAGGAACGGCTTAGCAGTATAATAAATTGACGTCACACCTTACAGTGCTCGCAGTGCATATCGGAACAAACCCATAAAGCCCAGTGTTCGATAAAGTTTTCATCGCTAAAAATAACATAGATTTTCATAAATGTTCAAATATTTTTTTTTAACGCAAATTTTGTTGCAAACAATTTACAAAAACACAAATGTTGAAAAAAATTTCCACGAGCAGGATTTGAACCTGCACCTTTCTGACATTCCGGGTCAGGTGCTCTTCCAATTGAGCTATAGTGACCTGACCCGGAATGTCAGAAAGGTGCAGGTTCAAATCCTGCTCGTGGAAATTATTTTCAACATTTGTGTTTTTATAGATTTTAATTTTAATTTTACGGAATGAAAGCTAAGCTAAAGTACACGACAGAATAGCACCTTCTTTCTGGTGGTCTGTTATCAATAGTAGCTAAAGACTAAAATCATAAATCAGTTGCTGACCTCTACTTTAATAAGTAAAGGAAAAAATATCAATCACTACTTCCTTTCAGAATACCATTTAAATCGCTAATTAAGTTGCTCAAACGTTTTATTACAAAAATTATAGACATTTCTACTAACTATTTTTATATTCTACTAGCTGACCCGGCGGACTTCATACCGCATTTTTTTAATATAGCCTATGTTACTCAGCGCTAATGTAGCATTATAATGGTGAAAGAATTTTTTATATCGGTCCTGTAGTTTTTGAGTTAATTTGTTACAAACATACATACAAAAATATAAAGCTTTCCTCTTTATAATATTAGTACTCGTATAGTATAGATTTGTATAACTTTCTATTTTTCTACATCAAAGAAAGCTTTATTAAATATGGCTTATTGGTGTTAATGAATTGAATCTTTGAAGTAAAAAGGCTCTTTTGATAAGTAATTACCCGGTAGTTGCGTAGCTGTAGACCATGTCGATCAGTAGGGTGGTCATCTTGTTATCCTCGGTTGTGTTGAAGTCCACTTCAGGGAACTTGAAGATGTGCAAGACATCGTCAGCGTGACTCACTCCTATGCATATTAACATAATTGGTATTTAATGTTAGATTATAATTTAAATAAATGTTAGTATATTAAAATGTATATATATAATATACTTATGTATGTTTTAACCGCCTCTGTGGTCTAGTGGATTCTTATCTAGTCTAGTGGTCTTCCACAGAGGCGGTTAAAATAGGTGTAATGTGGAACTTCTCTACTCCTCCTGTGGCCTCCCAACTACAACCCATTACAACGTAGTAAAAACACTCCACAATTTATAAAACAAGGTATTTTAATAAAATAAAAAAATAAACAATACAATGTTGGTATATTACACGGTTACTGATTCAACTTCTTTCAACAAGGGAAATCATGAAATATTGCAATAACAATAAGGGTACCAGGAGTCCTGAGGTTGGTTTGGTCGACAAAAGTAACTACTCGATAAAGAAAAACAATACTAAAACCATAATAAACTGAGGGGTAAATAAAAGGGTTGATTAGTAGGTAATGTATGTGTAATGTTATGGGGATCTACGTTTTTAGCTCGAAACAGCTTGTACAGAATACCTCTAATGGCTGGGGGGGCAGAAAGGTACAGTAGTGTTTCGGTAGCGGAAGATTCCGGAATGCGCTACTTCATCAGCCTAGTTTCTGGTATCATGGACTAGACCCAGTTCTAGACCCAGAGGTCCCGGCTTCGATTTCCAGCGTACATGTTTGTGTACTCGGTTTGGTTGGTGGTAGGGCTTGTTTGTCCACCTGGCTAGCTAGCTAACATCATCTTATCTAAATATGTCGCCATAACATCAATGTTTGTAGCATTGTTGTGTACTGGCAGCTAGAGATAAGATAGCCAGTGTCTCAATAATCAGTTATGGCCCGTTATCACCCGGAATCCTCAGGGATTCCGGGTGAACTGCGCTTCCCCCTTCGGACTTATCATAACTTAACATTAGGTGAGATAAGATAAGATAAGGTAAGATATATTTTCAAAAAATGAGTAGGGTACAATAATGTGTTATCTTGCTAAAAATCGAGAGGCGAGTAAACCGCCGCCTCCCTCCCCCAAATTCACACTGTACCTACCATAGTTGTCCTTGGTGCCCGACATGCAGTCTGAAAGGCTGGTGGAGCCGCGGTGCGCGAACCGGTACACGTGCACCGGCTGGCCCGAGCGTAGCGCGTGGCTGAACGCCAGCTTGCCCACGTCCACCGCAAACAGCCGGTCCCCGAGAGCCTGGAGGAAGGACCGTGGTTCAGATAAGATAACAACGGCGATAGGTAAGGTTCGGGGAACGACGTGTCTGAAGTTAAAAAGCTAATTAACTAAAGAAAAGGGCCGTGGTACCAATAAGATAACAATTGCACCTGATGTGTCTAAAATAAAGTAATGAAGAAGGCAAAGGCCTTCATGACCTGGGAAAAGAAGTCAGGACCTCTGAATACCTTCGATAGCAGAACCATTTACTACTCAGCTACCGACACCACGTGTTTTGACGTGGAAAATTTTGTGAATCAACCGGACAAGACTAGTTATAGTTAGTATTGTATATCTAGATGGGTGGGGTGTGTCTGGTAATGGTACTACCTGCGAAGACAACCGAGTGCCATTTCCAGTCAGGTGCTAAAGATCGTCATACCCACTTGAGGATGAGCCTGGCATGGAGGTCGTAGTAACATAAGAAAGAAGGTCAGGAAGCCACTCGAGCTTTCTGAGGCTGGTTGCTTTTTTCTAGTAAAATTTTATATTAGAAAGAAGTACCAACCTGCACAAGCTGCGGGAAGGTTTTCTTGCTGACAGGCTTTCCCCCCAAGTACTGCTGCTTGATCTTGGCGGCGGCGGCGGGCTGCAGCGCCAGCGGCAGCGTGTCGTTGTACTCGAAGATGTTGCTGGCCAGCTGCTCCCAGCGGGACTCCAGCTCCGGCAGCAGTGAAGCGTCCGTCAGGTATGCTGTTCCAAAAGTAAGACTGTCATGTTATGTCACGATCGACGGCTCTACGGAACCTAATTACAGCTATTGATTCCGTCCGGGAATTACGTTTAGTTACGACTTAGGGCTCATCAAGAAACGAGCTCAAGAAACGAGCTTATTCTTGACTCAAAAGCGGGAAGTGCGTCTGCGATTCCTCTGGTGTGCGGGTGTCCATGGGCGACAGTGATTGCTTTCGACCCGCTAGCTCGTTTGTATCTTCTGGCTATTACATTGAAAGACACTTTTGTAAAGGGTTTGAGCCAGGAAATCAAGCATAGGGCCCGCCAGATGGAAAGTGGCCACTGCAGCCTTTGGACGCCCGTCGCTCACCCACAAGCTTCTGTGGTTATGACTGTAATTGCTTTGTAATTTTGCTGGATCTGTACTGTCAGTTAGCAAGAGCTGAATGAATTTGCCGCGGATCGTGCTTAGTAGCGTACACTTGGAAATACCCATGTCCAGCAGTGGACTTATATAAGTACAACGTGTAACAGAAAGGTGTGGTCAAATGAAAAGATCCACAGTTTATCCGATCTAGATCTTGTATGCAGAGTTACTAAGACATGAATATTAACTTTAATTTGTTATTCAATTTTCAATTCAATATTTCTATTGTGACGTTACATCAGAATAAACAAGCTCTCAGCAGCTCAGCTCTCTCAAACTCAGCCCTAGTGGTTTAGTAACCTCTGTGTACTAACATTTATGATCATTGCTGCTTGCTTATTATAAATTACAGCTATTGCGTACCTGCACGCGCATAATTTTACTAATATAAATATTTAATTTACCATTGCATGACAAATTAAAGTTATTAATTATGTCTTAGTAATAACACATACAAGTTCTAGATGGGATACACTTTGGATCTTTTCATTTTGACCACACCTTTTTGTTACACGTTGTATATACTTATATATGTATATAGGTATTGGCAGATGATGATGATGATGATGATGAATAAAGGTAAGCCAAGTGTTTCTTTATCACTAGCTGCTGGGTAGAGTCCCTCTTCGCTGGTGCCGGAGGTGATGAGAGGCAGGCGCTGCATGCTGCCCGCCTGCACCGCGTGGTACGGGTACTGCGAGAGGAACGGCTCCCGCACTCCTTGAGCCTCCGTGGTAGGCGTGAACTAGTAACGCAAGGTAAGTATTTTATCTTCTCACAAGCGGCAGGGTAGAGCCCTTCTTCGCTAGTGACGGAGGTGATGAGAGGCACGCGCTCCATACTGCCAGCCTGCACCGCATGGTACGGGTACTGCGAGAGGAATGGATCCCGCACTCCTGGTGCCTCCGTGGTGGGAATGAACGGTGTGAACAGGTGGACTCTCCACTCCTGGTGACATTAAAACAAGGAATTACAAATCATAGGCTTACGAGATCCCGCGCGCTTCTATCTTACAATTAGGTAAAGAAACTTTCGCAATTTCGCAAAGTGCATACTCTCGTTAGAATGGGAAATTTTCGCAGATTAAAAAAGTAATATTTGCGTTGTTCCAGGATATATTTTACCTGGAAACGTTCTAATAAAATAATATATTTAGACATCTCATGAAAAAAGGTCCGTGAAAGTAAGAGAAAGATGCTCATTATTTGTTAAAGGAATGTGTCAGAAATCAAATCCTGAAAGGATGCTATTTTGCCAAACTTAAAGTCAAGAGTATCGTTAGCATGTTTCAAAGTATTCAAAGTCAAAGCCAATATGTCATATCATTTATTCAAAATAAGCCTTCGCAGGTACTTATTGACGTCAACACTATAAAAAATCCAAATAATATAATAAAAAACTAAAATTTAGTTTCCAGCCGACAGCTTACAGGTGTCTTGATAAGTTCCTCAACTCTTGGTACTATTTCCATTTCGATTTTCTCAAAATCCTCGGAGCTATGGCCAAAAATACGTCTCAGGCGATTTGCATCAGATAACCATTTTCAATGGTAAAAAAATCAAGCATGTATCTCAATAACTAATGTCGCTGCGACCAATAATGTCTTGTAAGTCAAGATATGACAAAAAAATTCGAAAAAAAAAACATAACTTGGAAACAACAAAAAATCGCAGAACATACATGGTGGTGTTTCGGATACACCTAGGGGTGTTCTATCACTGGATTTCCGCTTGACACAATTTTTTGGGATACCCGTATAAAGATATACAATCTTACTTTGATCAAAGAACGCCTCGGAGGCCGAGTGACAAAGGGCTCGGCCTGAGACCCGAGGGTCCCGGAATCAATTCCTAGGGTTAAGTGTGTTTCCGAAGCACGGAGGAGCTCGAGATGATAAATTTTTGGTCACCCATCCAATGACCGGCCTTTGCGAAAGTTGCTTAACCTCAGCACTCGCAGACCGAGCGCGTTAAACACTGCGCCATTGAACTTCTCATCGAACTCCTCAGTGCTTCGTGAGGCACGTAAAGCCGTTGGTCCCGGCTGCATAGCAGTCGTTAACAACCATTAATCCGCACTGGGCCCGCGTGGTGGTTTATGGCCCGTTCTCCCTATCCATTCATAGGGAAGGCTCGTGCCCCAGGGAAACATAAAATGAGCTGATGATGATGATGATGAAGTGTGTTTCAGATTTTTCGATACTTAGCCCGGGCTTGTAAATCCCAATCCCGGGCAATTGGCAAGCATTTGGCAAACGTGGAGATTAAACCATTACCCATCAATTGGAGGAAGCCTGTGCCCAGCACTGGGACAGTCAAAGGCGTATATACTTTACTTTAATCAAAACATACACAAGTAGCTGGAATTTGTTTACTGCAATAAATTGTGCTCAGTCATTCATCCGAGATGAAAACTCAGCCGGTCGCGTAATTATGAACGTAGCCGAATCACTGGCATTCCCTGTGGGCTGATGTTAAATAATCTATATTGTAAGCTCGCTTTAATTTGAGACTTTCAAACACATACCGCACCTGTGAGCTGGGGGTCTATTGCGGAATCGAAGCGGATTAGCAACTTCGATTGAATCTTTATCTTTACTAATATTATAATGAGGAAACCTTTGTATTTTTTTATGTAGGTATGTATGTTTGAAACGAATAAACACAAAAACTACTGGACCGATTTAAAAAAATCTTTCACCATTAGAATGCTACATTAACGCTGAGTAACATAGGCTATATTAAAAATAGTAATAATATATAAAATACTAAAAACAACAATTTAATTTTCCATTATATAATTAACTATTGACATATATGTAACTCAATGATGGAAACTGTCAAAGCGGTACGAAGTCCGCCGGGTCAGCTAGTCCAATATACAGAATGTCGTAGATACTAGTATCTACAACATTCGACGATCGATCTAGCTATAATACTGAATTATTAAGAGCTTTTATCCATTTCGGTATCCAATAGAACAGAAAAGAAAACGTATTTATTTGACTAACAGTCGTTCACAACTACCAATCCGCGCTGGGCCCGCGTGGTGGTTTATGGCCCGTTCTCCCTATTCATCCTAAGAGAAGGCTCGTGCCTCAGCAGCGGGGCATATAATGAGATGATGATGATGATGATGACCTGCTTCGGGTCAGTATAGTGGCTTGTGGCCTTATCTCCTCATTTGCTAATGTTCAAGTGTGAGTTCACGCCTGAGCCCAGCAGTAGGACGATGGTAAAGTAGTTAGGTACACAGAAAAATCTTTCTTTAATAATTTTCTTTTCATTAGTTTCAGCAAAAGGTGTATTCCGCGAAAATTAATATCGGTAAAAGGCTATATCGTACTAAACGTACTTTCAGAGAACCATGCCAACGACAGATCGTGGTATTGGCTTGCCATTTATTTTTTGTGACGTTTGTTCAGCGAACCGTGCTCTCGGTTATGATTAACGCTAATTATTTCGTGCCACAACAGGTCAAACACGATTTCTTTGTACAATTGTATCGTTCAAAGATAATTTTGTACATTCTGAGGCTCTCCTTTAGTCACAGCCTGTGGTGAAATTTAGTATTAATTGCGAGATCTTTCATCATCATCATATTTCACAGTCATGAGCAATAAGTACATGGCATATTGGTATAATCTCTCTTCTGTAATATTGGGCCATATTTTTTAACTTTATTCTAGGAAAATTCATTGCCGTGTGTGGTACACACAATCCGCGTCTGGAGAGACGTAGATTGTTAATTGGGGCTTACCCTCCAACTTCCACGATTCGGTAAAAGGAGTCGGTAATACTCTTTAAAAATAGACATATCGGGCCATAACTTGAGCTAGCGAGCAACACGGATTGGTGGGTTTACCAACTGCCATCTTACGACAGCAACGGGGATCAACGACCGAATGTGCTTTCTGAAGTACGAGCTCGAGACCCCGCCCGATCCTCATAATGTCACACATTCTCATAAACACTAAACATGCACACTCGCATATGCCAAAGACAGCTTACTCTTACAAAAAGAGTATGAATAGGTACCCGGTTCACACGCGCTCTATACCAGGTACAGACAAGACATGTACGTGAGCGCTTCCGTCCACCCCACCACCCAAGACGAGTTCCTAGCCTTGAGAGCCGGTTGTTCCGCTCTCGATGCGATCAAAACCCCTTGGAGAATCTAATTGGAAAGGGGGACTATTTCCTCTTGAAACCCTCTGACGGGGTTCCGATCACACGGTATGAGGAACCCTTTAAGTTGCTCGCCGCCCTCAAACTGTCCAGTAACGCTATAAAGGCCATTTGAAAAACAACAGCAAATTCTTAACAAAAAAAAGAAAATCGAGCTCGACCTATATCATTAAGTCACCTATTTAATGACCCGCCATTGCGAATGCTGCTCAACATGAGCAAGAACCTGAATGCGCAATTCGTGACGTCACTGAGCTCTTTAAGTGAGATCTTTAGACCTCCCCGAGGTCTTATACAGACAGGTTTTAACAGTTGTTCGCGTCAAAGTGCCTGTGAAAGCTTACGTTGAATAAATGATCTGGCTTCGACTTTGATTGATTATTCTCATTTCTTATTAGATACTCCGGCGCGTTCGGGCCGGAATATCGAGAGATTTTTTATATTGGATACGATAGAAGTGTAGGACTTCGACGTAGGTAATAGTGTAATAGACCGCCAGAAGCCTTTGTGAAGCTAACGCCCGCCCCTGGAGAATAATTTCGGATGCCCAATAATTTCGATCAACAATATAGCTACGAGTCCGATGGTGAAGGTAATATCTGTTGTGGGATTGTAAAGGCGTGTAAAGTATTAGTCATTTGTAAGGGTCATTTCAAATTGGTCATGGTAGAAACTTTACACTTAACAGAGACACAATATGTCTCTGTTCGTCACTCCTAGATATTCATTCGCAGTTAGATTTTTTAAATATAAATCGTAGGAGCGGATAAAAGGTCGATAAACTCGTAATTGGAAACCCTCTTGAGGAACGTTTAGTTTCTCGTCGCCCCTAAACATCCACTTACGCTCTATAAAGACCATCAGTGGCCAATAGGAATCTCTCCAAAACAAACACTCTAATATAACTGAGCGCTGAGAGCTGAGGTTTTATTCACCATTCACACAAAGCACTGGTCCTCTATTTGTGCTTCGGAAGGCAAGCCTTTGGTCCCGGCTGCATCACCGCACTGGGCCAGCATCCATAGGAAGAGTTCGTGCCCCAGCAGTAGGTCCACAAAATGAGTATGTGTGATGATGACTTGATCTTCGCAAAAGGTTCGGAAAGTTAGCATAAAATAACTTTATATAAATAAATGCGAATAGATCCAATTCAAAGTGTAGTGTCAGTGTGTGCGTAAACTTTGAAGTTCGGAGCAACTAATGGCATTCAGGATACTTGTAAACTTCCTCACGGAAAGCGGCAACTTATAACATAGTTCAAATAAGATCACGCTTAAATAACTTTATGATTTCACAAGTTGTGGCCTCTGACTGCTAGGATTCTGTGTTATTGTATATCTATCGATTACCAAAGACACACATAGGTGAGTGTGCTGAAACTGCCAGTAATTTTTATTGCATCGTTCAATTTTGATATGAAGAAGCGTTATGTCGTCTAATTTTCTTTTTGCCGGGTATTGAAATGTATTCTTTTCTATTCTATTTAGCCATTACTTTCCCACTGCAGGGCGAAGGCCACCTCTCCCTCCCTCCACTTATCCTGAGCTAGTAAAGTAGGAGTCCGCCATCTCCGTCTAGGTAAGTATTTCTAGTCTGCCTAGTGCACGATTCGATTCTAGGAAGAGTTTACCACGGGATATCGAAATTCATTTCGCCGTTTGACATAAGGTCGTCAAAACATTTGGCCTTTCTGTTACTGATCGAACAAACAACTGACTTAAATATATTTTGTCGATATAACCATTGGGCTCCTTACAAGCCGCGGTATAGGCTACCATACGTTTGCGCTCACCGAGGAGCGCAAAACCCGAGCGGTACTCCGTGGAGTACCGTTCGAGTGTGACAATGAATCTCTTTTCAAATCACTTGAGGACCAGGGCTTCCCGGTGGAGGCTGTGCACAAGATGCACAACAACACCGGCAAGAAACTGCCTCATTGACATTTCTATAATTGATCGAATGAACGTTTGGTCGAATAAACGTTTTGTAAGAATAATTGTAAACTCCTCTTTGAGAGAAAGCTAAGAAAATGCTAAGATGCATTGTAAATATCTAGTTATAATAATGCTAATTACACCTTATTAACAACTACCCACAATTTCATAAACTCTATTAAGCAAGTATGTACTGTGACAAAATTAATAAGTAAGCACAATTTTTTCAATCCCACCAAGATCGAGAGGCCTTAGATCTATTTGACAAGCGATAAAAAGCTTACAGTCCAAACGTTACCAAACGTCCATTCGACCAAACGTTTATTCGACCAAACGTTACTTCGATCAATAATTATAGAAATGTCAATGGTTATATCGATAAAATATATTTTAGTCAGTCGTTTGTTCGATCAGTAACAGAAAGGCCAAATGTTGTGTCGACCTTATGTCAAACGGCGAAATTAATTTCGATACCCCGTGGTAAACTCTTCTAGGGAAGTGATCAATTTTGACGGGACAAAAAGTAATATTCGTTTCTACTCACATGTGACTTGTTACAACGCGTACACCCAATCTATACAGTAGAAATAGCATTAGGCACAGAGCTGGATTAAGCCATGTATGGACCCTAGCCACTGCTTTTTTTGAGGCCCCTATCTTCTAGGCTTAGCAAAAAAACTCTTTTCCGTGACCGAGAGGCCCTTATACGACGCGGGGTCCATAGGCACGTACCTTTAAGATAATCCGGTACTAATCAGACATACCGCTACGCCCGGGGACACCAATATGGTTATGTGAGATAATCACCGACTGGCAGCTTCAACAAATAAAAAAAACTACTCTTGTGAATCTGTCATTGGTTTTCTGACGTATAACTGAATAGCTACTCTTGTTTTGTTACTGTTGATTCATCTAAGAAAATAAAATAAAAAATAAATTAAATAAAAATACAAAGATAACTCACAAACATCTCGATCATAGCTTTGACCACCACCTCGGCTGGCCTGTACCTGAGGCAGTCTACCATCTCCCGGCTGGTGGCGGTGGGGCAGCCCACGATGGATGCCAGAGTCTTTGCCTTCTGCGCCGGCTTCACTGCATGGGTCCACGAAGCGAACGCTGAGCCGCTGAAAGCTATTCCCCTGGCGAAGAGACCTGAAAAATAAATTTATTGAGGGTGTGTGGCGGACTAAAAAACTCGAAAGAGAATGATAATGAAGGTTTTAACTTTGAAATAGCGAAAAAATAAAATGTGTAAACAGAAGGTAATTAGTTTTTAAATAATGATTAGTATACATATCATATAGAATATACATACATATAATACATTAAGGGAAATTAGCGACATGTAAATGCACCTTTCTTAAAATAAACATTGTTTACTCTGTTATTGTATAAATAGTTTTTTTAAACAAAACGGCAATTTTAGCGGTTTATTTTTTTATATAAATAACATATATCCTACTAATATTATAAACGCGAAAGTTTGTAAGTATGGATGAATGGATCTTTGTTACTCTTTCACGTAAAAACTACTGAATGGATTTGGATGAAATTCGGCATACAGATAATTTATAACCTGGATTAACACATAGGATAGTTTTTATCCCGATATTCCCACGGGAATGAATGGAAACTGTCAAAGTGGATGTTTGTTACTCTTTCACGTAAAAACTACTGAATGGATTTAGATGAAATTCGGCATACAGATAGTTTATAACCTAAATTAACACATAGGATAGTTTTTATTCCGATATTCCCACGGGAATTAATGGAAACTGTCAAAGTGGTACGAAGTCCGCCGGGTCCACTAGTGGTCACTGGTAGTCCAATAATAAAGGCGAGTAGATCCGTTTATAAAGTTACATTTCTTTGTTTTCACTTCTGTGCGTGTCATCAATTAAAACTTTTATCCTTTATTAAAATGTTCAAGTTTAAACAAAGTACTTACCTATTTGCCCGTAATGAGTAAATAAAAAGTAAGTACATATTTACTCTGAGAGTCATTGTATAGACTGGATTCCGAGTTGAACGAATGATAAAGCTTAAAACAAATGGGAAGGTTAAATATTGAATGTTTGTTCGTTCCTATCACATATACCTACCTACGTGTTCTTTGTTTATCTCCTCAAGGGTATTATCCTTTGATACGAACAAGGAATTGTGTCACTAAGGCACAAACCGCTTGGGTAGGTATTATATATATGAGGAGCATTTAAAAGGGATAACTACGCAAGAAAATTATTTACCTGTGCGTTTTAAACAAATTGTTAGGCATAGATAAGAGAATACTAATTAAATGAAAATATTTACTTATACAATTTCACAACGTAAAGAGCGACAGTGTTTTTACGTAGGTAGCCCATTAATAATATGTTATTTTTGTTTTTACAATAACCATTTCAAGCGCTATTTTAACTTTCCACTAATTTTACTTGCCATTCGATTACGTAAAAAAAAACAAAAATTCAAAAAATTTAGTATTCGTTACGAGTAGAAAATTTATTAAGTCAATAAATAATGGGTGTTATTTAAACGGTTAGCAAAGTATTCGTATTTTTGTTAGCAAAAAAAATGTAATCGGTTAGCTAAAACAGCTAGTTGGGCAGCAACTTATGGTCAGCAAATATTTCTAAATCAGTCTGCAACTTATATCATTCTGAACAGAAGTCTTATGCCGCTCCCCCCTTCCGTGGCTGGCTGGCCCTCGCTACGCTGCGCTTCACTCAGGAATATTTTTTTAACTTAACCTAACTAACCGTAAGTATTTCTTATGGTGACCGATTGCATAATTCTGCTGACCAAATAATAATTTTGTGCTACAACTATTTATTTTGTAAAACAAATAAATTATTTCCCATAAGTAAACAAATACCATTGGTATTAGTTTTTGGTATAAGAAAGGAATAGGTCAATCAAAATGATTAATTCAGTTTATTAGCCTACAAAATGTTGCTCTTATGAATGTCATTATGCCATCGGTTCGTAAGTCTACACAGAGAGGGACCTTGTACTGACAAGAACCGGTAAGAAACTCCGCGCAAACGAGAATTAGAATTTGTATTGAATGCCCCTTATAGAAGTGATTTTATAAATATAACAAAAGCTCGTAAATAAAGTGTAAATGGTGTCTTGTCACACAGCAATGCCCGCGCTGCTTCAAATTGAAAAAGATAATAGAAACTCCAGGCATTGCCTTACGTCGAATGTGCTAAAGAGATGAAAGAAAAAACTTAATGAAAGAATTCGCTGGGGCGGGAGGCGGCGCGGCGCGGCGCGTCGCGAGGTTGAGCGGGCACACTTCCAAATTCTGCAGGCAGTGTTTCAAGGTTTGTTTTAGTTTTAATTTCAACTTATACGGCGTGCAGCATACAGCGGACACTTTGGTTGTTTTTGAGAGTTATCCACTTGTTATTTTGGCAACGATCCTTCTTTACGACTATGACGTCGATAACTCAATGACATTTTCTGATTTTGTTACAGTTTTGAAAAACAGTTACCGCTTTGTGTACCATTGCAATATTCTGCACTATTTACTGAAATTGTATGCACAACTAGAGCAAATAGTTCTCTTATAAGCTCTTATAAGCTAATACCTATATGTATTTATACAATGACAATAAAAACATCTTATCTTATCTTACCCTTAGATAAAGGTGACAGATAGTGATAGTGGACACTAGCCCCGCCAGCGGAGCAGCCGGTCAGCGTCACGCTTCCGGGGTTCCCTCCGAACATCATGATGTTGGTCTGCACCCATTTCAGTGCGAAGGCCTGGTCCTTCAGCCCTGCGTTCCCTGGTGCCGCTTCGTCCCCAGTACTAAGGAAGCCTGCAAACGTACAAACGTCAACTCCACTTCATCATCATCAACCTACTGCTGTATAAGCCTCCTTGGACTTCTTGGCGGGAAAGTTAAGAGTCATGCCTGCTTTTTTTCATTTCATTTTCTAAAATTTGTGTTATGTCGAATATTAATGTGAAATAATGGTGGATTATTAACCGTTAAGTGTTCGTGAGTGTGCATGAGTGTTGGCAAATGAAACAAAACAGTGCAACGTCACTTTTCAAATTCTCTCAAGAAGTCCGCCCGACGACTTAGTAAAGCCCCACATCTTTACTGAGATACTCGAGGGGTTTGGGGGGTATATCATTTCTCACTTCTCATTTCTATTATCATTCATCATCATCATACTGGAAGGAAATATTGTTTATTTATGTATTACTTGTAAGAACAATTACTTTGACACTGGCTAAATGTGCTAATCGCACGAAGCCATCAACAAAAGGAAAAAAAAAGCCTCCTTAACACGCCAACTTAGCCAGTCACGTGCGAGCCTTATCTGGTACACCTACGGCTTTTCATCTGATCCTTGCTCGACTTATTTTGAGTGCTTAGTGTTTGTTTCATATGACAATTGATCACGTTAACGAAAACGAAAATAAGTATGGCGTTGAGCCAGCGCTGCCTACCGACATACGAGAAGAGTTAATTTCTTGCTACAAATATTTTCGTTTTCGTAAACGTAATCGAATTAATACAGATAGGAGGTAAACAAAACTCACAATAGACACGCGGACCACAACATAGTTACAACTTTATTGCTATGACGACAGGCTTAAATAAAATGGTGGCCCAATATGTACCCACGCCCACGTTCCCTTAGGAATAACTCTTATGCCCTGGTAAAGATAAGAATGTTATATTACATAACAATCGTGACGTACACACAAATGTGGCATACAACTAAAAATATTCTGACCGTCATGGAAGCTTCTATTCAAAAGGGAAATTTTCCTAGAAAAAGTTTTCTAGATTATAATAAGCCTTGATTGAAAACGAAGAGCGCACAAATCAGTAAATTGAAATGCAAAGCCTGGGTAACTTAGCCGCAGCATAAAATAGGATTTAGATTACGTGGCTTCACTGCAGTAGATTTTTTAATGTTTACCATGATGCTGAACTAGTAGTAGCACCAGTATTCAGCAGGAACCAGTGATCGACATTTTTCCTTTAATCTTTAAAAATAGGGCAAATGTTGCTAAAGTCTTAACGTCGTGTTTATTACCCAAATAAATAAAATCGTTTGGAGTTGGTAGGACAAGAAAAAAAAAGATTTTGGAGTTGGTGGGACATATTGTATGGAGTTTTAAAATTTGAGAACAATCCATTAGGAGCTCGATGGCGCAGTGTTTAACGCGCCCGGTCTGCGATTGCTGTGGTTAAGCAACTTTCGCAAAGGCCGATCAAATAGATGACCAAAAATTTCCATCTCGAGCTCCTCCGTGCTTCGGAAGGCACGTAAAGCACGGTCCCGGCTGCATTAGCAGTCGTTAACAACCACCAATCCGCAAAGGGCCCACGTGGTGGTTTATGGCCCATTCTCCCTGTCTATCCATAGGAAAGACTCGTGCCCCAGTGCGGACATTAAATGAGCTGATGATGATGATGATGATGATGATGATGACATTTGGGGCTAGCGGTACTAAGCTCTAATCTGTCATCCCGTAAAATTTCAATGATAATATATTTTATTTTTTAGTGACGAAAGTTGTGTTGAAGACTGGACTAAAAGTGTTGAACACTGGTGCCATAACCCTACATGTTTTTTTATTTCTTCACATTTTCACAATAGAAAAGATATTGCTTTTCATCTCACCTGATAACAAGTGACAATAAGGCCGAAAATAGAAGCGCACCCGTATCTTCAACTAATGAAAGTTTGGCTTTCTTATCTGCTATCTCCAACTGTTAAACAACACCAAGCTACTAACACTGTCGTTATGAACCAGTCCTGTTGAAAAAAAAAACTCTTTTTCTGACTTCCTACATCCCCTTTCCACTATCAGAGCATCAGACGTCGGGAGGGATTTAATGTCGGTCAACGATATTCCACCTATATCCAGTACGAAGCAATTTGCGTCTAGCTTCATAGCGCAGCTAAGGAATGGAATGTTCTGTCTGCCGGCAGCTTCCCGAATCAAACAACCTTGTGGTATTCGAGGCCAGGCCTGAGGAAATAGACGTCGTCAGACTACGTCTGCGTGCTAGAGCACGTTATATATCTTTGAAGATCCGGTTCAATTCTGGAACTATGTTAAAGAGAAGAAAAAAGATAGAAGGAACACAGATACATATATATATGAATGTACTGAGGTGAGGGAACAAGCTGCAGCTGACGCTTTTGCTAAATACTTTGCCTCGGTATTTCAAGCAGAGAAACCGTTATTAGATCCTGATAAAGCTGCTAGAGCTGCACATAGTCGACAGGATGCAACCTCTGTTTCTATAGTGGCAGTTGATGAGACCGATCTGAGAAAGGCTGTTAGACGCCTCAAGGCCCGATCATCCGGTGGACCTGGCGGCGTTCCTGTTTTTTTGGCCAAGGATTGTATATCGGTTCTTGGTAGGCCACTACTTTATCTGTACAATCTATCTCTTGCTCAGTCTACATATCCCGACATCTGGAAGTTATAGAGGGTCACTCCTGTTCCTAAAGGTGAGCGAGGCTCGAATGTTACTTCTTACAGGCCGATTGCAGTCCTGTCCGTATTCGCTAAGATCTTTGAGGCAATGCTAAGTAGTCATATAAATAGCCAAATTGGTGACCGACTACATAACAGTCAGCATGGGTTTCGCAGCGCTCGTTCCACTACCACCAATTTGGTGGCGCATGTTGACTATGTATGCTCTCAAATGGATAGCCGGAAGCAGGTCGACGCGGCCTATTTTGACTTTAAAAAAGCGTTCGACTTGGTGGACAACGATATCCTTATGGAAAAACTGGCGATTGTTGGATTCACTCCGCAGCTCCTAAAATTTTTCTCTTGCTACCTAAACAATCGTCGGCAATTCGTAAGGTTAAATGGATATGATTCCGGAGACTACTTTACGAGGACAGGAGTAAGCCAGGGTAGTACTCTGGGACCACTACTGTTCGTTATATTCATTAACGTTTTACCGGAAGTCGTCCTGACTTCCGAGTGTCTCCTTTTTGCGGATGATTTAAAACTAAGTTTAGGTGTTCAAACTGAGGCTGACGTGGCGGCATTGCAGAGAGATATTGATGCGGTATCCATATGGAGTCAAGACAACCACCTCCCATTCAATAATCTCAAATGTAAAACGATCACATTCTCGCGCAAATCACAGCCCTTGTTGAGTAGGTATAATTTATTGGACGCTCCTTTGGATAGAGTTTTTGACATTCGGGATTTAGGTTTAGTATTAGATAGTAAGTTAGACTTTCACACGCATATCATTAAAATGTGTAAGTCAGCGCATAAAATGTTAGGGTTTGTTATGAGAACAGCATCACAGTTTGGAAACATAGGGGTTCCAAAAGTATTATATAATGCATACGTACGCAGCAAACTAGAGTATGGCGCGGTTATTTGGAATCCTTATGAGGAGAAATATGCTCTCATTATTGAAAAAATTCAAAGAAAATTTGCTCGATGGATATACAAAAAACAATACGGATATTATCCGTACCTATATCCGTCTTTATTCGTTACGGGTATGGTGGACATGGACACGCTGAAATTTAGACGAGCTATGTCTCAAATCGCGCATTATCTGTCAATAATTCGCAATCAAATCGACAGTCCCCAAATATTACAGCGTGTCCGCATGTTGGTCCCCGGGAACATATCGGCGGACTCGGGAGGGCAGGTGGCGCCGCGTCGCCGCCCGCGTTTGCTGGAGCGGCCCGTCGCGCGCACCGAGCGAGGCCGACACGCGCCCACCAACCGCGCACTACACGTTATCGGGGACATACTTGCTCAGCACTTTGAACTTGATCTATTTGCCGATGGATTAGGGCATTTGTTTAATCAATTCAGTGTAATCTTAAATGACATATAGCAATTGAACATTATTATTATTCCTATCTTTAATTTTTTTCTCTATTGTAATTTATTGTTAATCAGAATTTATTATTGTTGTTTGTTTATTGTAAAAATTGACATGCATGTAATATTTCCCATAATTTAATTATTCTTGTAAGCGTTTGGATGTTAATATCTGTTAGCTTGTAAGAAAACATGAATAAATAAATAAATAAATAAATAAATAAATATATATAAGATAGATCATCGGCATCATGTTGACGGTTTAGTTTCTAAATTTTATTTTTTTATATCCTACGGTTAAGCACTTGACCTTCACCTCACCTGATGTTAAGTGATGATAAGGCCGAAGGTGGAGGCGTACTTCACCCGGAACCTTAACTACTGAGGCACTGGCTATCTTATCTCTAGCTGTCGGAACACAACATTGATGTTATAGCGACCAATTTAGATGAGAGAATAATTTAGAGGTGGTGGAGCTAGCCAGGCGGACAAACAAGTTCTACCACCAATCAAACCGAGTACACAAACATGTACCTCCCGGTGGTAATCGAACCGGGACCCTCTGGGTCTAAGCCGGTGGTATTAACCACTAGACCACAGAGGCGGTTAAATTAAAAAGAAGCAATTTTTTATTATCTTTTTTGTACTATAAAAACAGCAAGGAAAAAGCGATAACGCGACTCTCTACGTACACTATTCAACCTTGCCAGAGACAGATAGGAGGATATTAGAACATTATCTTATTCTTTGTCTGGTAATCTTGGCAGAGTGCATGGTCGTGTTTATGCGTGGGTCCTGTTCTGGTGAATGACGGCTCTTGCAATGCGCCTTCGTTCGGCTCTATTGGAAGCATTGTGAGAGCAGTCAGTCATCGTGGATTGAGTGAGGGAGTTAATTGAGGTCTGCCCATCAGGTTGGCGCGCGACCATGGGATCCTTGCCCTCCATTTTGCCCAGGGTGCCTAGTGTGAATTTTGTTTACTACGCGTATTCATTCGATTACACTTACGAAAACAAAAATCAGCATGGCATTCAAGCAGCGTCTCCTGGCGACATAAGAGAAGATTAAAAATTTTGCCATACTAATTCTAGTGATCTAATGGCGAATGACACTCGCACCAGGCACCCTGAACTCCAAGATGCTCCATCGAGTACTCTTTGCGAGTTATGTGCCCAAAGAACTTGAGTATTCGAGTATTATGAGTAGTTATAAAAAAATGGATATACAACTCACCCAAAGGTCCAAGCCTATAGTTTAAGGTGACCACTACCATGTCTCTGTCCATCAAGTGGCTGGCGTCATACAAGGCACTCGAGCCGTACATGAAGGCCCCACCATGGATGAAGACCAGGACCGGCTGCGAAGCCCCCACGTCTGCGTTCGGGGTGTACACGTTGAGGAACAGACAGTTTTCGCTTCCTGAAAATGAGGTGGAAATTATTAAAATTTGTCATAAACATAAATTAGGATAAATTTTACCAGAAAAATCAACCAGCTTCAGGAAGCTTGAGTGAGAATTGAACCAACGACCTTTGGATAACCGGTGCAATGCTCTCACCGCTGAGCTACCGAGGCCGATTTTTCTAGTAAATTTTTTATCTTGTAACTATATATAGGATTGTGAATGCAATTGAAATAAAATAATAGAAAGTTTTCTTATCATCTTATATCCAGTTCGTCGTAGCATTTTAATTTTAACTTTATGTTTTTGTTTTATTGTTAGAACCTAAGCCTGCTACGCCGAATAAATCTTTTGAATTTGAATTTGAATTTGAATCACAAGCATTGAGCCTTGGTCACTTAATAATAAATAAATGTTTTATTCTAATATATTCTAATATCATATCATGTCTGTACATTTGCTAGTTTTGACTCTTATTCTTTTGTATTAAGAGTTATATTGCTTACATGTTTATGCTCGTGACTGTATGCTTGAGACCGCAAATAGGTGTAGGGCTCGCCTGACTGAAATGCCTTGGTTACCGCAGCCCAGTGATAGCCCTTTGAAATTTATGTTTTACAATAATGACCGCGCGAAGAATCGGTTTCGGTTTCAGTAAAAAATCGGCCGAAACTTCAGCTGGGCCGAAACTCAATGTTCGGTTGATTTTTGACAAGTTTACTTACATGTTTACTAATGTTGTTTTTCCTACATCCTTAATTGATTATTTTTTATTTAATTATAATACCAGTTAATTTTGTTCCTACCCCTTTTTAAGCACATAGCGCGAAATGTATGTGTAGGATGTGTTACATTACATTGTATAACATTGTAATGTATCTATTTCGTGAATTACAGTATATTTTCGACCACGGGATGACCTGTATATCTTATGTCTTGTACAGTCTACTTTCCAATATATAAGGTCACTTTTTATCAACTGAAAATATTTTGACAAAACATCAAATTATATCGGAGAAATAAGGACCAAGCATTTAAAAAAAAATTCAGACTAGTTTTTTTTTACTTTTCCTGACACAAAAATTGTAATATTTTTAAGAGCAGTCTCTCTTTCGGCTTTTTTGAATGAAACTAGGGGCACGTGTAAGCGGTGAAGGCATTGCGGCGTCTCTGTTTCGACTTCATTGAATTGAAACTACCGAAAGTGCTTTATTTTTCTTTTAATCGAAATGTCTTTTGGCGTTTTTCTTGAAAACTAGCGTATAAAAACTTAAAGTTTTTCATAAAAATAGTTTATATATGTTGTTTAATTTATCCTCAAAATATTTGCAGTTGATAAAATGTGACCTTATACTATAACATCACTACAAGTAGTCTTGCATAAGGTTGTCGACCTTACGCCCACCAGTCTGCATCTACGTTCAACAGTCTGCATGCTAATTCTCTTCAGTAAACGTTGCTATTCTAATTTATTCTAGGTAATACAAATATTTCTAAAACGTTGCTCGCTTAATTAAGTAAGTACCTGGATGACCGAGCTTTGCTTGCTATTTTTTTATGGATAAAACGACGTTTTCTAAAAATGAAACCTAGCTAGATCGATTTATCGCCCCCGAAACCCCCTGCATACTAAATTTCATGAAAATCGTTGGAGCCGTTTCCGAGATTCAGATTATATAGTATAGGTACATATATTATATACAAGAATTGGTAACTCAAATCAGCACGCTTGCTAACTGCAGGTTGGTGATCATAAACCCGGGCTATGCACCGAATAAATAAACACACTTTGCCCGAATTGAACCCGAGACCTTTGGGTATCGAGCCGAGCGCTTAGCCATTCGGCCACCGGGGCGTTACTATTACTATATAATACAATACAATATTTGAAAAGTAATTAACAAACAAAATTAACCAAATCATATTGTTACGTACTTTTTTTTATTTTATTTTTTTATAAAAGAAGGAGGCAAACGAGCAGGCGGGTCACCTTTTGGAGAGTAATCACCGCCGCCTATGGACATCCGCAAAACCAGAGGAATCACAGCCACGTTGCCGGCCTTTAAGGAAGGAATAGGCTCGTTTCTTGACGTAACGGTCCGGAAATACCGCCGCCGAGAGCTGGTTCCACAGTAGTTCGAAACAAGAAATTTCGTGAAAAACGCACAGTAGTAGACCTCCATCCATCAAGGTGATGTGGATGGAATGACAGTCGATTGCGTGTAGTGCGGTGAAGGAAAGCAGTAGCAGGGATCAAGCCGAACAATTCGTCAGAACACCCCCATGATATATACGGTACAATATACAGAGAGAAGCAACGTCTCTTCGAAGAGCCAGTGGATCGAGCCGACCTGAAATAACCATGTCGTCCACAATTCGAGCAGCTCTGCGTTGAATGCGGTCAAATGGAAAGAGTCGTTACTGGGGTGCTCCAGCCCAAAGATGGGAGCAAGTATTCCATTATGCGGCCTGACCTGTGCTTTGTACAGGTGTAAGCGGTGGGCCGGCGTAAAATATCAGTATTTCATAATAATATCAGTTTTTCTCGCTCTATTAAGCACACCCAGCTTTTTTGAAGCTAATTTAGCTTTACCTTCCAAATGACCCAGAAACTGAACGTCACTCGAAATATCGACGCCAAGGATCCCAGTAGTCAGGTTGGTATCAAGGGGAGCTCCCTTAAAGTTCAGAGGTACGACGAATAAGAGATGTCTTTATTATTCGATATCGATTTCGTATTTAATAACTTAGTAACAACTGTTTAACATCCGAAACTATTCATAAAATATGTTTTTAACGCATAATTACATTCCCCTATCTAAGAGTACATAACAGTATCTAGCTCCAGTCATATAGGCAAACTCTACATTTCGCTCCAATGTTATTCGCGGTATCGGGACATCGAGAACCGTCGACAATATAATCCATCCTGTGTAAAGTCTGTAGACAGCCCCCAGCAGTAGCATCGCATTTCCACTCTGTAATCCGATATTAAGCAAACAGCGCTGAAAAGAAAACGGGAATAAAAGAAAGGAAAATTACATTCGTTACTGCCATTTACCACAAAATAAGGAGATTGCAGAAGGTAAGCTTATACATATCGCGCTCGAGCAACGCACACATAGAACCACTGCACGGACACGGATCAAAGAACAGGGTGCCTAGTGTCCGTATCATTTTTTTTATGTTAAAGGAGGCAAACGAGCAGGCGGGTCACCTGATGGAAAGCAATCACCGCCGTCCGTCGACACCCGCAAAACCAAAGAAATCGCAGATGCGTTGCCGGCCTTGAGGAAGGAGTTGGATCTTGAGGAGGGAGTAGGAATTGGGAGGGAGGAGGGGTACGAGATGGGCCTCCAGTACTTTCACTCACCGGACGAAACGAGTGTCATTGTTTCTCGCCGATATTCTAAGAGAGGTATTACGCCGGGCGAGCCGGCCCATTTCGTGCTGCAACGCAGCGTGGCTCTACCACTCAGACAGTGTCACTCATTTAGCAACACCCAGGGGTCACGTGTAGGGTCTCAAAGGTAAACCTGCAGACGCAAGTAACTTTAACCCCCAAATTTTTTTCGATTACGTTTACGAAAACGAAAATTAGTATGGCATTGAAGCAGCGCCTCCTGGCGGCATACGACAAGAGTTAACATTTTGCCATACAAGTTCTCGTTTTCGTTAACGTGATCGAATGGCGAATGAAACTCGCACTTGGCATTCTGCTAGGAACAGTCCGAGTGCAGCTGTTGCGAGTTTCCGTGTCTGTGAGAGGTTGTCTATGTGTGCGTTGTACGAAGCTTACCTTCTGCCATCTCCTTATTTTGCATTTACATTCTTCGCTTGTGTATAGGAATACATTCAAGTGTTTTGTCTTTTTCAAACACTTTTAGAAAGACTTTCTGATAAGCGACAGATAGGTTAACCATGTTATTGTCGTACATAAGATTTTAAAACGAAAGTTTTGGATACTTTATGTGACGGGAAGTCGTTATAGCGATTGCTTGCTTCAGAGACTGCCGTTGGAATAACATGAAAACAGGTGTTCTTAATACCATAAAGCCCAGATTTAAATTGGTATTTAAAACATTTTCGCGCATTAATTTCATTTCGAACCGTCTCATTTTTGTGCATTTTCGAATTCCGAAGCTGGATGACAAAAGCCAACAGACTCAAACAAAAAAATATTTTATTCATTTCACGCAGAAAACGTTTTGTGAATCAGGATCATGTAACGACAAACCGATAATGTACCGCAGCACGTTATGAAACGCAATATTCTATATTATTTCTTCTGTGTTTTTGTCTAAGTTTGTGGATAAAAGTAATTTAATGGATAATCCACACGTACACACACACACACGCGCACGCACGCACGTACGCACACGCACACACACCCTCAGACGCACAAGGAAACGCACACGTACACACACACACACACACGCGCACGCACGCACGTACGCACACGCACACACACCCTCAGACGCACACGCACATACACATACACATATACACGCACACGCACACGCACACGCACGCGCCCAGGTAAACCGTAAACATGTTTATATAAAAGGCATTTAACGTAGGTATTTGTATTTAGGTTCCATCATTATTTTGAGAATCAAGTACAGCGGTATGAGTTAATACTTACACTGATGGGTCGCTAATAAAATAATCATCGTTTTAAGTATTTTGTTTAATGGTAACAATAAAAAAAAAAGTTTGAAATGTGTCCTTTGTTAAACCAGTAGATACAATTATTACAATTGTTTTGTGTATTTGTCAGGTTTAACCCTCACAAAGAATTTGTTTGTTAAGTTATTTCAAACAAACAAAAATATTAATTGTCATTTACGAGTTAACTGAATACAAGACAAAGTTGAAGCTTTGTACCACTCTCATTTAACAAGGGGTATTGTTTACAGTTTCAAATTCAAAGAGGTGGAGTAGAGTGCTACAGAGAAAGATAAATGTTTGTTTGTTAAAAAGTCATCACAGCCACATCACAGAACACTTTGACAAAGATACGAGAGGAAGTGCCCAAAGAGTGGATTTACCACTGTTACAATTACTTTTTTTTATGGCTTGAAAAAGTGTAATTTTTCTTTTACAAGTAATACATAAATAAACAATATTTCTTTCCTGTATGATGATAATGAATGATAATAGAAATGAGAAGTGAGAAATGATATACCCCCCAACCCCTCGAGTATCTCAGTAAAGATGTGGGGCTTTACTAAGTCCTCGGGCTGACTTCTTGAGAGAATTTGAAAAGTGAAGTTGCACTGTTTTGTTTCATTTGCCAACACTCATGCACACTCACGAACACTAAACGGTTAATAATCCACCATTATTTCACATTTATATTCGGCATAACACAAATTTAGAAAACAAAACAAAACCGCGGACATGACTCTTCACTTTCCCGCCAAGAAGCCTGTTACAATAATAAAAACCATTTATTCTCTTGTTTCATCTCACTTATGACACAAAATAAGGAGACTGCAGAAGGTAAGCTTAATACATACCGCGATCGAGCGACACACACGTAGACACTCTCACGGACTCGTGTCTCGATACAGTGTCCCGCCCGATCCTCTAAATGCCACTACACATTTACAGAATACACTAAACATGCACAGTAGTTTAGATCCAAGACACCGTACCCGTAGAACAAGGGTACGAAGAACCGGTTCACACGCGCTCTATACTAGGCGCAGACATGTACCTGGGCGCTTCTCTCCTCCCCCACGGCCCGGTCAACCCGAGCCGAGGTCCGAGCCTTTAGAGGCGCCCTCGGGTTGTTCCGCTCCCCGATCCGATCCGAACCCTTCGGAGAATCTAGTAGGACACGAGAACACGCACTAGTGCGCGATGCCGTTCCCTCTAGAAAACCTTCAAATGTGATTCGTTTCACACGGCTTGTAGGAACCCTTTAAGTTTCTCGCCGCCCCCAAACAAGCCCGGTGAAGCTGAAAATGCCGTCTGAGGCAATCAGCAATCTCTCTCCAAAAGGGACATTGTACCCCGTGCGAGTTTCATTCGCCATTCGATCACGTTAACGAAAACGTGAATTTTTATGGCAAAAAACACTTCTCGTAAGTCGCCAGGAGGCGCTGCTTCAATGCCATACTAATTATAGTAAACGAAACTCACACTAGGCACCCAGCTAGGAACAGTCGGAGCGCAACTTTTGCGAGTTTCCGTATCCGCGAGAGGTTGTCTATGCGTGCGATGCCGATACTAGAACGCGTTTGTATAAAACTTACCTTCTGGGTCTCCTTCTTATTTTGTGCTCATGAGCAGAATAGGTAGTGCAATTTAGGCTTAACCTGTCATCTACCGTGAATACAGACACAATAGAATTTTAATTGCTTATGGCACTGATCAGTGCTCGCGGCAGATGACAGGTTAATAATCCCGTAATCCGTAATAACCAGTGTTACCGATATGGTAAAGACTTAGAATAGGATTCAAATAAGTGTTTGTCAACATGCCTTTGCCTTTTCTATAATTTTTAATGTGTAGCCAATGTAGTGGGTTGTTTCATGTTCTAATGAGAAAGCATTGAAATATAATTAATAGGTAACATATCTTTTTCATTAAACATTAAATTAAATTACATAATTTCATATTTTAATTTGTTTTGATGGCGGGACGAACTGGATATGTTTAACCAAAATTGGAATCAATTAGCTCAGGACCGCAATGAGTGGAAGAAATGAGAGAGGCCTTTGTCTAGCAGTAGGACAATGAGGGCTAATAATAAAATAACATATTTTATACACCGCACCATTCTTATTATTGAATATCCCCAATACGGTATATGCATAAGTAAGTAATGTATACATATATTTTTTTTTTTTATATTTACGGGTAAGCGCAGTGCCTTAATCTCACCTGATGTTAAGTGATGATAAGGCTATTTGGTGGAAGCGCACTTCACCCGGGACCCTCAAATAGTGAGGTACTGGCTATCTTATCTCTAGCTGCCGGAACACAACAATGATGCTACAAACATTGATGTTATGGCGACATATTTAGATAAGATGGTGGTAGCTAGCCAGGCGGACAAACAAGCCCTACCACCAACCAAACCGAGTACACAAACATGTACCCCCCGCTGGGAATCGAACCCGGGACCTCTGGGTCTAAGCCGGTGGTCTTAACCACTAGACCACAGAGGCGGTTAAAAAATATGAGTATATATTGATCTTTCTAGCGATACATATAAAATTATAATCGTGAACGAATCATTTTGTGTAAGTATGTAATATGTTTATTTATATGTTTATTTGTTTGGTTTGGTTTATTGGAACGCGATCCCTATTATCACCGAAGACGGGCGTTAATGCTGCGACACAATTTTTTACAACTAACCGCAGTATTAACGAACAACACGAATTGTAAAATTTTTATTGTTCCAAATAAAATTTTATTATTTTATTATTTTATTGTCTGTACTCGTAGGATATCATATACTCACCGTATAGTGTTTTCATGCTATGTCAATAATAATTTTTTCTCACCCGTCCGGGTACAGACCACGCTCAAGTTTGCTTAACTTTTGTGATCACCGCAAAAAATCCACGAACTCAACAACAAAAAAATCACGTACCAATCACGTGTTGGCTGATGTGACTACTTGCCTATTACCACCTTGCCGTCCAACGCTGCGTACTGCAGACAGTCCGAGAGGGTGCGCGTGGCGTCCCAGGTTCCAGTCCACGGCTTGTGCTGCTGAGGTTCCTGGAAGGGAGGTATATGTTACAAACATACTATGTATAAATACGACGTGTCTCAGATACGTGTGGCCATAATTATAAGACCCAAAGTATATCTAGTACAAAGTATGCAGAGTTACTTAAACATAATTATTAACTTTAATTAGTCATACAGTTTATAATTAAATATTTCTTTTGTGACGGCATATAAAAATAAACAAGTCACGGCCAGCACTAGTTGTTCATTAACCTCTGTGTACTTACATTGGTGATAACTGCTGCTTGTTTTGCGCGCCTGAGGCGTATGACGTCACTAATATAAATGTCTAATTAAGGCGAAGGGTAAAGCACACTAGCGTCGCTAATGGGTTTAATTTGATAACTGCTAAACTGGATTTTTTTTCAAACATTGCGGACCTTCCGACACTAGGCAAACATCTATTATTTAATAATTGTGCACTACTTATAGGTTTGTTTTTGTATTCATTCGCTAACACCAAAAGTGGCCATTGTTTGTGAATAAATGCGATAGCCCGTTTTGTGAATAAACCACGAAACAAAAAGTAGTACACAATTATTAAATAAATACTGGATGGAGGATGCTTTCCTGTTATCGGACGGTACGCAATGTTTAAAAAAAGATCCGGTCCGTTAGTAATTGTCAAATTATCAATTGGTGGCGCTAGTGTGCCTTACTCTTCGCCTTAACAATTGCATGACAAATTGAAGTTAATAAATGGGTAGGTAATTGACTGTTAAGGGGGTGCCGCGCGGAATTTCGAAAATTTACGTGTTTTTAAGTCACTGGTTTTAGGCGCTGAATAGGTCATATACAGTAAAATCTCTTTATTCGCGGGGTATATGTTCCATAAATATGCCGCGAATACAGAAACCGTGAATACAGAATGGTAATTTATATGGGTTTAAGGGGATACGTTCCTAGGTGCCAAAATAAAAAACACAAATATATAAGAAAATCAATTTTATTGATGTTACTGAACATTTTGATTAATCATTATCCTCAGGCTTAGGCAATGGTTTGAAGAATTTTGTTATTTTCTCTTGCTTGGCAGTTTTTAATAGCTCCGACAATTCAGACTGATACTCAGCAGTCGCATTAGCAATTTGCCTCTTAAAATTAAGACTTCGTTCCATAGATGGATCAATGTTCACAAAGAAATCGCAAAGCTCATTTGCCATTCTTAAACCTTCACTAAGATTTTTCAGAGTAAATGTCACATTTTCAGTGACCGCCGAAAAACGCCGACCGCGGTGTTTGCGGCAAATGCGACAAGGGCGCCTTAGGTCAAAGTGCTCGGCGGTACCATTTGACGGCACTTGCAAAAGATATTGCGTTAAACACCTATTGGAATTTTGTATGAAATTTTAGATCCGCGAATAAAGAAATTTTTTGCCGCGAATAAAGAAATTGGGTTGCATTTTTTTAATCCGCGAATAGTGAAAACGCGAATGACGGAAGCGCGAATAGGGAGCTTTTACTGTACATTAAAAGGACTAGAGTAGATTAGCTTGTTCCTTTCACAAGGTCATGGTTATCTTGGAGTTTGAAACAACTTCTCAGAAACTGCATAAACAATACGTAAAAGTAATGATATATAAAAACTTATTTCTTCAGAAACTTTGTAAATATAGCACAAATGAAACAATGATCCGAGATCAAAATGTTTGTATTGATATTCAGCAGGCCACTGTTGCCTTATTTTTCAATTAAAAAATATGAATATGAAAATATTAAGACTTTTATTATTTTTTACCCAAACGCCTATGATTTTACGAAAGTAAACATTGCTCTAATTAAATCACCAGCCTACTCTGTACAGATATTAGTGTGCGTGCGTATTCGTAGTCGTGCGCCGTTGTCACACCACCTGCCACGCGCCGCTCGCTCGCTATCATTAAGAAACTTGAAACTCGCAGTTTTGCGTCCGCGCTGCACCCCCTTAAGTCAATAGAGAAACTTTTTTGCAACTGTCAAAAGAATTTTTTTAAATAGAAATTGTATGAGAATGGTGAACTATGACGTCACCATTTTGTTCCGTAATTCAGTGTTTAATAATAACTTTTTAGGGTACAGAAATTCAAGCTTGGGTCAAATAAAAAATAGGTGAAAATAGGTTTTAAAGAACTGTTACGTGATTTCATGTATTGGGTTGGTTGTTAATATTATTATACACCTTCAATTAGGACTATGTTACTTAGGCTTCAGTAATAACAATGATTATTCATTTTGTGTCTTTAAAAAAATTGGGCCACCAATTTTTTTTAAATTGACTTCTCTTTTGTTTCGCGGAATTGACTTTTTGTTTCATTGTAGCTTTGAAGGGACTTGATTTTTTTTATTTCTAATGTCTGCTATATTTAGCTAGTGAAACAAACAAACTACCCTTAATTTTTTATAGTGTTAACATAAATGGATGTTAAGAAAATTAAAAAAAAAACATTAGTATGAAAAATATAATTTTATAAAAAATCTTCATACAAAACGTCTATTTCATAGGTAAGGGCCTAACAATTATTTGTTGTTGTTGTCAACATCCCTATGATGTCTAAGTAACTTTACATACAAGATCGAGATCGGATACAGTTGGGGGTCTTTAAATATGACCACATAGGCTACAGGGGAAAAACAAGGAATGTCAGTAAAAGTACAAAAATTAACTAATGATGACATCTAGCGGCATTCGTGTGTACTTAAATCTTGTAAAAAATTATTTTATAATAATATTTTATTTCCCCGTAACTTCTTTTATAATAATGATATATCAGCATCAAATGTTCATGCATAAATGTTTTTACAATAACGATTACTAATCATAACATTTATTGGCATCTCACCCTATGGCATGGCAAAAAAGATATTATTATTGTATGGCGCTAGATTTCTGTTGTCTAATAAAAAAAATAACCTCGAAATTCAAGACAATCGCTACGCTGCGCTTCGCAAATGTTTTAAATTTCTAACCTATCACGTGACCTACACGAGTAGGGCAGCTAGGTATTTCTGTTGTCTAATAAATAAAAAAAAAAAACCAAATATTATACTTCAAAAAATTTAGACGTATAGCAATTATGTTCTTTACATTTATGCTGATTAAAATTATGATAAAGGACGATGAAGTTAAAATTATGCCGATGAAACCATTATAGGTTTATAACACTCTGCTTATCATAATTTTTGCGAGAAAACTTTATGCTGAAACTGTTATGCCAAACAACATTATGACGAAAGAGATTATGCGACCGAAAGAGCTCCCATTGCATAGCAAAACGTTTACCGCCTCGGTGATTTAGTGGTTTGACCACGGACACAAAATAAGGAGACCACAGAAAGTAGAAAAAAACTATAGCGTGTTATGAATTTATGGATCGGACTAATTGTAAACACGTTCCCTTTGATACTAAGTACATATTTTGTTGTCTATATATGTTTGCGTTGCTCTAGCGCGACTGTATGAAGCTTAACTTCTGTAGTCTCCTTATTTTGTGCCACGGGCCAGATACAGAGGTCCCCGGATCGACTCTCAACCAGAGTACATATTGTGCTTTAGCCGCCTTATCAGGGCTTGTTTTAAGGCACTAGCTACCACCTTCTTTAAGTCTGTAGCCATAAAAACAATGTTATTGGCATTGTTGTGTTCCGACAGTTAAAGATAAGATAACAAGTTCCTCAGAATTTGAGGGTTCTGGGTGAAGTGCGCATCTACTAGGATTTATCGTCAATTAACATCAGGTGAGTTGAAGGCTGAGCACTTTTCCGTAGTGGAGTATAAAAAGGGTACCTATTAGGCACGATTTCAATTAAGAAAGACAGAGGGTCACGTAGGAAGCGTAGAATAATTCCCATCGCTGCAACGCGGCAGCTGTATTTTGTGGATGTTAGTAAGGGTGACATAACTTAAGGACATAATTTTGTATAAAAAAAAATTTGTATAAAATGTAAATTTAAACGGAGTTTATTTTTAATTTTGCTTGCTTGCATTAACCTCTGTGTACTTATGCTCTAAGGTACTTACAGCATAAGTACAATATAAATTTTTACTTTTTATTTTTAAGTGCTAATTGCTGCACTGAAGCTGAATCAAATACTTATTTATAAAATTCGGGCGGCTGCACTGACCATTATGCTACCGGGAAGGTTAATAGCATTATGGTCAGTGCAGCCGCCCGGATTGCGGAAGACCCAGGTTCGATTCCTGGCTGGGTCGGCTAGGCATTTAATTTTTATTGTATTTTATAAATATTTATGATCACTGCTGCTTGCTTGCTATGCGTGTGTGTTAATGTTTAAAATGTTGTATTTTAATATTATTTATTGAATGCTGACTTTGTTTTGTTTATATTTTGTTTAGTTTAGATGTGGATCATAACACTGTCGATGTCGTTATAAGTTTGTTAGTATTTGTATTCTTTATTTATATAATTTAATTGTAAAACAAAAAAAGGATATTTGTTGTTGTTTTACGGCAGCCTTGAGGTTGCGGATTCAAACTGCGGAGCCAATGAATGGCCTTTGGTTTGAATCCCGGGGGTGAGCAAAGGGAAAGTCTTGTGAGATGAATTATTCAGTAAGCGGGAGGTTCTCTTAATAAAATAGTCTTTGAGGGCTGATATATTTTTACAACGGTAAGTAAGATAAGATAGATATGTCTTTTGCAACAGTATACACATACAACAATAGAAATTGGAAAATGCCAACAAATGCATACACTCATAGAAGAGCTTTTTTATATATTCCATACATGCCATCATAAGGGAAAATTTTTGGAGCCTAAGGGCTAAAACAGTGGGCGACCGACTGTCGGTGCTTTTTTTCAAATATTGTTTTTACTTGTATGGTAATGAACTTTATATGTTAATTATATGGTTAAACATTTATTGAAGAAATTTGACATTTTTGGATATGTTGATTTGAAGGCGTCTGTAGGTAAAATTAATTGTTTTGTTCTATTATAAAACAGTAAAACCTTTTTGTCTATAAAACATGTTGCGACTTGCGATTATTTTCGTCGATCGCTTATCATCGTCGTCACCGAGACGGACGGTTAGCGTCGTACTTGGTCGTACAGGGTGCTGTGAGTTTTGTTAAAAAAATGTTAACTCTTCTTGTATGTCGCCAGGAGGCGCTGCTTCTAATCATACGCGACTGACCGACGTACGCACCGACGACAGTCAGTCAAGTTCTGTTTTTAGCCCTAAACTGAATATTAGGGTCTTACTTATCATCATCATCATCATCATCTCAGCCAAAAGACGTCCACTGCTGGACAGAGGCCTCCCCCAAGGATCTCCTCAACGACCGGTTTTGTGCTGCTCGCATCCAGCGGCTTACTTATAAACAAAGAATAAGCTGCGAATAGTTATTCCGTGTTTGGTTCCCATCATGTGAACTTCATTTCAAATTAGAGTACAAGAGACAAAACACGGAATAACTATTCAAAACTTATTCTCTGTTTATTTGTAAGGCACCTAGAATTTTAAATAGCAGTTCGAACGAGTAAAGCAACAGTAAAGAATTTTTATCTACACCCATGACGTCATAAATCCTTTATTTACGAGCCCTTTCAATTCGGTTATTTTATAGTTAACTGCTTCGTCTTTAACGATGTGTGACTACTTAAGATGATTATGATGACGCAGTGCTCATTTGAAGATGATTAAATTATCACGAAATATTTCTTACTTAGTAAAAATTATAACTAAAAAAGTAGGCTTTGCACGATGGAAGACATCGTGTAAGGAGCCTTCAAGGGTTCTAAACGTTAGCTGAAAATTCTATAAAAAACGCTTTATAAAATAAGTTCTCATTTCCAAAGGATATAATTTCCAATTCATCCATTCCCATGACATGGAAGTTGTTTGTTCAATTTAAGCACATAAGGTTTATATATTAAAGTCAAAGTCAAATATTTTTTATTCAAATAAACTTTAAAAAAGTGCTTTTGAATCGTCCAAACATTGTTTACCTACTACCCATTCAGGACGTCTATTTTTAGCTGTGGAGAAGAATGGGCGCAAGAAACTCCACAGCTTTAATAGAAGTAACGACATTTATAAAATTAATTATATTATTAATGTCGATAAATTGTAACAAATAAATTAAAGAAATATACAAACTAGTCTCACTGTATAGCTTCATATATTAATACAAATAATACAACAAAAACAAATAATTTTCAGCGAATATAAATTGTATTATTTAATTTAATTATTTAATGTAGTTCTAATGTAGTTATAATGTACTAGCGGCCCGTCCCTGCTTCGCACGGGTAGTTTTTTTAAAAATATAGCCTATGTTACTCAGCGTTAATGTAGCATTCTAATGGTGAAAGAATTTTTTATATCGGTCTAGTAGTTTTTGAGTTTATTCGTTGCAAACATACATACATACAAAAATATAAGGTTTCCTCTTTATAATATTAGTATAGATTTCGTATGCCGTAAGGTGTATCATGGAGGAATTATCTAACTAAAGTGTAAAACAACCTGTGTTTTTATTACCTGTGATTACGAAATAATAAATGATTTGATTTGATTTACTTTCTGCAGTCTCATTATTTTGTGCCAACGGCTTGACATGCCTGTGATTGGATAATGACAATAATACGCTGCGTAAATGTGAGTGAGTATTCCCTATTGAAGTTGATTGATACACGACAATTAGTGAGGGTAATTAGCAATACGGCCACGCCAGTTATTTTTGTAGTACGAATGATGAGAAACCTTGCCAAGCGTTTTTGTGTCCAATGTTTCGGCATATGGTGCCTAATGCGAGTTTTATTGGTCATTCGGTCACGCTACCGAAATCGAAATTGTCTATGGCAGAGGTTTAGCTCTCCTCGTTTGTTAAAAGGCTGCTTCAATGCCATTAAAATTCTCGTTTTGGTAAATAAAATTCGCACTAAACGTTGCTACATATTTTCTTTCTGTTCTTGGTTGGTTTTGTTTAAACTTTTATGGAGTATTTCATTATTTGTTTGAAAGTGACTTGTTACTGATTAATAAGGACTAACACCTTAAAATCTTTATGACTGTGGAAGGGTCCGCAATCCGCAGGAGTAAAGAGCTTGAAAAGTTACGTCAAGATAATATGTTAAATATGCGCAAGAAGATGTAGAGAGTAATGTCAATGTGTAATGTTATGTTAAATCTATTTGTTACACACAACTAAAAGAAACATAACCTAACTTAACTTGAAAAAAGCAGAGAAAAATAATTAGAACATTAAAAACTATTAAAAACTAAAGACTTATAAATAAAAGAGTGAAGTAAAGTAAAGATATGTTTATTTTATTATCTATATGAAACTATTTTGTTTTCAAACTTATTCAAGCGTTTCCACTTATAAAAGTAACATCTACTGCGCTATATTCGTGTTTACGTAACGTGCTATTTAAGCCTTCGCTATAGCTATTAAACGTTTCGAAACTTTTGCAGGATCCGGGGAGCTAATTAAATATTACATCAGCTAGTAAAAACTACGGCGGAAAGTTGCTCTAGGAGGCATGCCGCGTCATGAATAACCAATTAATATCTAGAGCTTACTCTGGAGGAAGATTACTTTTCCTATCAACGACTTATGATAGATTCTTGCATAATTAAAAACTTATTTTAATCGTGGCTTAGTTATAAAGATAAAACTTTCGAGGTTTTGTTTATGAATCTTAAATGTGTCTAATAATAAACTTTCTGAGATTGGTTCTGGGCAGGTTCTTCTGTTTATACAAAATGTTAAACTGAATAAAATAAAATCATAATTTATTATAAGTACAATAACACAAATGTTGAAAAAATTTCCACGAGCAGGATTTGAACCTGCACCCTTCTGACTCCGGGTCAGGTGCTCTTCCAATTGAGCTATCGTGGTTCTAACCAGCTCGCCGAAATTATTCAATACTTTTTACTTTGAAACCCAAAGGCGCCCATTCAATGTCAACAACTACCGTCACTAACATCCGATCATAATATTTTTACAAATATTAAAGAACAGTTAAGAATTAAGCAAGCTATTTATAAACGTTTAAACAATTTTTAACGCAAATTTTGTTGCGAACAAATTACAAAAACACAAATGTTGAAAAAATTTTAAACAAATTACAAAAACACAAATGTTGAAAAAATTTAAATATTTGTGTTTTTGTAATTTGTTCGCAACAAAATTTGCGTTAAAAATTATTTGAACATTTATTATAAGTAGTTCAAACTTTTTATAGTTTTACTTCTATTGTTGGTAGGTATTTGGCATTAGTCCGCCTTTTGTACTTATTTTTATATAGTGAAATAAAGATCATGTAAATAAATACAACAATATTAGCTACGCAGGCAGCCCTACCTCCACTCAAGTCGTACCTACCTACTGGAAAGGAAATTTTTATTATTTTTTAACCTTAAGAACAACAAAACGTACTTATCATAATACCCCTAACCGTTGCCATGGTGACTTTTGATTGCGGAAACCTTATAAAAATGAGAATGAAACCTTAAAAAAATCCAAAACTTTTCTCTCGACATTTTCCTTACTCTTTCAATAGGAGTTAAGTATCATTCTTAGAAAATGAAATTTTATATTTTGTTGTAATATGTATTATCATCTTAATACCCAGCACAAACCTTGAATTCAATGTTTTCGTACAAATAAGTAACTTTTTACATATATTTTTTTATATTACTTTTTATATTATTATTTTACTAGTAAAACTTGAGGCCACGGCAGCTCAGCGGTCAGAGTATTGGACCGGTTATCCAAAAGTCGTGGGTTCGATTCTTTCTAGAGCTTCCTGGAGGCTGGTTGATTTTTTCTACAAAAAAATTATCTAAGTAATATAAGTAACTTTTTTCTATGTTTAATCAAACCAAACCAGTATTATACCCTTGACGTCTTTCGGGTATTGGTGGCCTCCACGGGACATCCTCACCTCCATCCTAAGTATCCTAAGTCAATCTTATGTATAAAATTATCAAAGAATAATTATAAAGCTAAGCGACGGAATAAAGATTCCCCAAACTTTATACTTAATAGTAGTTTATGCAACTGTCATATAATGAAGGGTATTAAAACACGAGTGTGAGTTTATGAAACGAGCGCAGCGAGTTTCATAATAGTAACGAGTGTTTTAATACCCGTGTTATATGCAGTTGCATACACTACTTTATCTTCACTAATGCAATTAGTCAAACAACAAGAGTAAAAGCTGACAATAGTTTATTTATAATAATTGTTCAAATTTTGAATGGTACATACGTAAATCTAACCAATGAGAGCGCAGCTGCGCGCGCAGGGCCAATCAGGAGCGAGCGCGCGCTGTTCTTTTTTTATTTAATTGGCACAAGATCTTACCAAAGAGTTTTGTGTATGTAAGTTTAGTAGTTTCGACGAAGTTTTCACGTATAACCCAACTGTTTTCAAAAGCCAGCCTAATATCAAAATTTTATACAACTTGTATGAGGATTTTGACATAAGGCTCGCCAGGTTAATTGGTCGCGTTTTATTGATGTTATAATGAGATTTTACGATATCGATGTGGATATTATACCATCATGTGAAATTGCTTAAATTGAGTGTTTTGTTGTCTGCGCTATAACAGTAGTAATTATAAGTCAAGTATTGGAAACATAAGTAGAATGTTACAACATTAGTGTAGATAAATAAATTTACGCGATAAAAAAAAGATTCCACAAGCTTTATTTATAACTTTGTTATAAAGAAGTTATGATAACTTTCGCTAAACGCACGGATATTTGATTAAGATGATGGATGGATTAGTGTGTGCTCAAACTGAGTGCACGGGCGGGCACGAGCGCTCGGGTAGTATTAATAATAAGAATATACAGTTTATTGCCTTAAACCGTCATAAACATATGAAGAAAACATGACGTTAAATCTCAATCCATAGGGTACATATCCACTTACACCTCAAACGTTAATACTACCCAGTATTAACGTTCGAGGCATGGCAGAGAAGGGATGGTACTATATTTAGGGATATTCTTCCCCACCCCTCATTGAGCATTTAGTAGCTAGAAGAAGGAAGAGGAGGATAGTTCCCTAGCCCGGGGTCGCCCCTAGCCAATGCCTAATGCGTTGTACCTAGTTTTAAAAAGGTTAGAATTAAAGTTGAATCTCAGTCCATGCTTAAACTCATGGTAGAATACAGAACGTTGAATTTCAGTTCATGTAGGCTGAGGGAGACGCAGCGACTGAGAGAAAAAGCACGCTTGCGTGCTGACTTGCTTGCTTGCATGCATGCTGCTTACAAATATTTTTATTGTCATACACTTATGCATCGTGTTCGATGAACAAAACAAAAATAAACAGTTTGAGCTGAGGACTTCAAATGGCGCAAATATGTTCTCTAAGCCATGGGGACGTATTGCGCCGTATGGGTTGAAACTTTGGGACCTTGGGGACCGGCAGCTCGAAAATTTTTTCAAGATATTCCCGCTCCCCTATAGAGACCACTGGTGACCCTTGAGCTGGCGCGTATTTTGGCCAACGCCTAAGTTTGGTCATCCAAAAAGGTAACACCGCCAGCGTCCTGGGCACTCTCCCGCTTGGTAGCGATTTGGAGTCCCTTTTTTATTCGTATAAATTAAATAAATAAATAAATAAATGTTTCCCACACTCACACCAATTATCTAGCCCCAAGAAAAGCTTCCTTAAGAAACTCGTTATATGGTTAACAGACAACGGATAAACATACTTAATATACTTAAATACATACTTATTTATTATACATAGCAAACACCAAATTATGTGTATATTTTTAATAAATAAATATTATTAGATTTATAAACAATTTGATCGATCAAATAATCATCATCATCATCATCATCAGCCTATAAACGTCCCACTGCTGGCCACAGGCCTCCCACATGATCAATAGCACGTGGGTATATCGGGCCCGAACCCACCCAATGCCCAATGCGGGTTGGTGATCGAATAATAGTTAAATGTAATCTGAATACGATGAACAGTTGTTTTGGTATTTTGATAAGATTTTTTCATGAACATTTTTCGATGGAATAAGACAGTATTGATTGGTTAATATGTGAATAAAAAAATTCACAGATTTCGCAGTCCCCGCAAGAATCGGAGCATTGGAAATGAATACAACAATTTACGAAAAAAACCATTTTATTTTAAATAACACAATTCCAACTTGAATGCACTTCTCGCCTGCATCCGCGTCTTTTAACACCGTTTCCATGACGATCGGCCAATAATCAAAGAAGCTATTCTACAATACCAAATCTAAAGGGACCATCTACAGGTCAAAATTACTAACCAATTTTCAAATTTTTTTCGCCATTTTGTAGCTAAACTATAATACCCTAGGACCCTTTTTTAATTTTTTCTTAAGTCGGTTTTTTTTTTGAAATATTTACAATTTAGTATACAAACACCCCCCAAAAAACCCGATTTTTTTTAACATTTTTCAAAATTCCAAAAAAAAATTTCAGCCCATTTTCAAAATTCAAACGTTCACACGTGTCTCGATAAATTTCTCAACTCTTGGTACTATTGTCATCCCGATTCTCTCAAAATCCTCGGAGCTATGGCCAAAAATACGTCTCAGGCGATTTGCATCTGATAACCATTTTCAATGGTAAAAAGATATAAATAGTTTTCTGTTAATTGAAATTCGTTATTTGAAGATTCTGTGTGTTAATGGGCACCCGTGCTCGCACAGCGCTGGTTTTCAGAACACCCTTTTATCACTGGGAATAAATGGGAGAGGGGTTTGTCTGCAGTAGTTTTCGCGTCTTTACATTAACAGTGTCGAAAGGGCCACGAACTTACACGCGCGCTTCCAACCCTTCTCAAACGTTCTATTTTGCGGTTCCTAAGTATAGTGACTGAGGGAAAGAAACATGGCCCAAGGCTTGATTTAATTAACAAAAAACAGGCAGTATTTGTTTGAACACGCTGATATGCCACGCAAAAACATGAAGTTAAATAAACGAGAGTATATAGGTAGGTACTTATAGCGTGTTGGTTTTAATATACAGACGTCTGCACATAATACTATAATTTCTTCAATTAATGTTTAACTTTATGTAAAATAACTGTGTCCCGCGGTTTCACCCGCGTTAATTGGCGAACAATCTATTAAAAATTTGATTACCATAAAAAAGGTTATAGTGAGTCAACCTTAAAAGCTTGACAAATACTGTCGCGGACATTTATTTAGAACTTACGTAATATATGATTTTTGCGTAACTTTCACCGTTTACGCAGCGCACGCAAGGAAAGCTCTCAAAAAATATTTTCCCGTTTTTGCAACATTTTTCATTGCTGCTCCACTCCTATTAGTCATAGCGTGATGTAATATATATAGCCTTTCTCTAAAACTATTTTTTAATTCGAACCAGTAATTTCTGAGATTAGCGCGTTCAACCAAACAAACAAACTCTTCAGCTTTATAATATTAAGTATAGATTCAATTCATGTTCAATTCAATTAACGTTTAACATTATGATAAACTCAAAGCGCCTTACAAATAAACAAAGAATAAGGTCCGAATTGTTACTCCGTGTTTTGTCTCTTTTACTCTCATTTGAAATGACGTTTACATGACAGGAACAAAACACGGAATAAAAAATTCGGACCTTATTCTTTGTTTATTTGTAAGGCGCAAAGTCTATTGAGGACACTAAACAGCTTGTGGTGTTGTACATAATAAAGTAATAAAGAGACAAAGGTAAATTTAAAACTGAAACAAAAGATATTGTTAAACTTCGTAACATACCTACTTACCCCCTTATTCATAAAAACTATTTAAGCATTATTTAGGTAGTTAAATATTGTTTTGTCAACGTCACACAAACGTCATTTTGAATTTGAGAAAAAGAGACAAAACTATGATTAACAAAATTTTGCTTAAATAGTTTTTATGAATAAGGGGGTTATTATTTTATTCTGAACAACTTTTATAGATAAAAGGTACGTGATGTGCTGACTTAGCTAACGAAAGTCCCCGGCTTTGTTCAGACTTCGTAACCACATTAATAAACTAGTTTGAAATGTGTGACATGAGTCTGTGACGTGTGATGTGATAAGAGGAGCTTGATAGCGCATTGGTTAACGCGCCCGGTTTGCGAGTGCTGAGTAAGCAACTTTCGCAATGGCCGGTCATTGGATGGGTGACCAAAATTGTATCATACCGAACTCCTCCGTGCTTCGGAAGGCACGTAAAGCCGTTGGTCCCGGCTGCATTAACAGTCGTTAACAACCACCAAACCGCACTGGGCCCGCGTGGTGGTTTATGGCCCGTTCTCCCTATCCATCCACAGGAAAGGCTTGTGCCCCAGCAGTGGGGACATAAAATAGAGCTGATGATGATAATGATGATATGAGCTCCCCTTCGTATCTTTATCATGAAAATGATTTATTATGCAATGATATATAGGTATAGCAGTGGGTAGATACGGCCTGAAAATTAAGATGGATGATGATGCAATATGCCATTTTACAGGGTCTGAAGTTTTCGATATCCATTTGGTTTGTTTGGAAGAGATTCCTTTTTTTAGGGTTCCGTAGCCAAATGGCAAAAAACGGAACCCTTATGGATTCGTCATGTCTGATACGTGTGCTGTATCTATGGATAGGTCTTCAAAAATGATATTGAGGTTTCTAATATAATTTTTTTCTAAACTCAATAGTTTATGCGAGAGACACTTCCAAAGTGGTAAAATGTGTCCCCCCCCTGTAACTTTTAAAATAAGAGAATGATAAAACTAAAAAAATATATGATGTACATTACCATGCAAACTTCCACAGAAAATTGGTTTGAACAAGATTTACTAGGTTTTTAATACGTCATAAACTACGGAACCCGTCGTGCGCGAGGCCGACTCGCACTTGGCCGGTTTTTATTACGGGCAGCACTTGGCCGTCGGCCTTTACCTCACCTGATGTTAAGTGATGATAAGGCCGAAGGTCCACCTTCGACAACAACGACAAGACGCCAAATTGTATTATTACTTTATTCACTACTAGCGACCCGCCCCCGGCTTCGCACGGTTGCAATGCTGATATTATCAGTGTTGCTCTACTATATGCATGTGTTATACATATAAACCTTCCTCTTGAATCACTCTATCTATTAAAAAAAACCGCATCAAAATCCGTTGCGTAGTTTTAAAGATCTAAGCACACAAAGGGACATAGGGACAGAGAAAGCGACTTTGTTTTATACTATGTAGTGATAAGTTATTTACTTTATTAACTGTATTTACTGTAAGTTATTTCTTCAATATATATTTACCGAATGATTTTCTTAAGCCAACAAACCCTAAATCCATTTATAAACACATGTTTACAGTACAGCTTATTTTATTGGGAATCCGCTATTTCGATTAACTACGCGTACGTTGACAAAAGAAAGGTTAGCGTTGACAAATAGCAAACGTCTGGGCAACTTCTATTTATGCGTAGACCAAATTAACATTGAAAACATGGTGGGAGAATAGATTACTTAATTATGTACAAACAAGGAAAGCCATGGAATTGCTTGTAACCAGAAGAGCTAAAGAAAACATTTCCCTATGGTATAGGCAATACTGTTTTCGCGATACCTCTCTACCATTTGCATGAAATATTCATGCTAATCTGAGGTCGTACTCCTAACTCCATGGAAATGCGTATTAGACATACCTACGACTACTTTTAACTTATTATCTGAATCTCCAATTTCCGGCATTAGGGTAGTGGCATCACCGGTGTTCGACACGCTAAGCCAGTGTTCTTTTTTATATTTTTTTATTACCTCATAAGACAGCTCTTGACCTCGATCTCGCCTGATGGTGAGCGTAGATGAGGTTTACGGTGGAGTGAGCTGTCCCAGAAGATGCCTATTAACTCTCGCCTTGAAGGCATTCAGGTTATAAGTTTTTGGAAACACAGATGATGCCGATGGCAGTATTCGTCGCCAAAATTAACATAGAATTTCAATGAAATAAGAATGAGGTGGGTCTGTAATCAAATGTTGCTAAAATCAAAATTGTTTGTTGACCTCTTTTTTAATGATTAAAATGATTAAAGAAAAAAGTGTCGATCGCTGGTCCCGGTCGAACACTGGTGGTTCTGATTAAAGAACATTTAGCTTATTACACCTTCATTATTTTTCTTTTGCAATTATAATGTAACACGCTTTTATTTATAAAAAAAATGGGTCTGTGATAAAAACGCAAAGATTTAATACAAAGTGTGAAGTTTTAGGGTTTAATAAAAATATGTCATTAGATATGTACGTTATAGGATTATTGTGACGTAGACGAAGAAGGTTTATTATCGTTAAAAAGGTTACAATGTAGGTACCTATAGAACGGTATTTTTTTATTATTATCAGGTTTAAATTATTTTTAACTTTGTATTTCTTTTTTTATTAACAAGTAATAAAAGCTTGTTTTTAAAAAGTCTCCTTTTTGTTTTTTTTTGTTTCTTCCATGTAAACTTTGGCCTTCTTCATCTCACTTGATGTTAAGTGATGATAAGGCTGAATGTGGAAGCCCACTTCAACCGGAGTCCTTACTATCAAGGAACTTGCTATCTTTATTGATGAGGTCAAGGACAAACGCTTCCAATTGTGAATTAAGAAAAAACCCTAATTATGTTTTTTTTTAAATATTAGACAATATCACAAACATTGTTCTAATCCCAGAGTAAGCAGCTAAAGCACTCGTTTTTATGGAAATCAGAGACAACGACGGCGACGGTACCACAACCACCACACCACAGACCCGACACAATATCGAAAAGTTCGTTTCCGACATTGACCCGATCGGGTATCGAACCCGGGACCTCAGAATTAGCGTCGCGCAAAGTCCGGCGTGCAACACACTCGGCTACGGAAGTAGATTGATTTATTTTGAATTATTTAGTATTTTATAAGCAAAACATTAATTTGGATTATTCTCTTTGAAGTATGTTTAACCCAAATGTAATTGGCAAAGAATTTACCATTTCCACCAAAGGTTCGTTTGATTTAATTTAAAATGCTTGTATCGGTTTCGACATTGGCGAACAAAAAAATAGAAAAAGAGCTGTCAAATTAGGTAAAGGACCCTTTGGGAGACGGAACTCTCTTTGGATCACAATTTTAAAGATAATTTATTACTTTTGCCTGCTTTTCAAGCCGAGATTTGCGAGGTGTTTATTCATTCCTACATGGGGTCATAACCAAGGTTCTTTCTTCTGTGACCGAGGTATGAAAAAGTAACTTGCGGGTTAGCAAGATGAGGACATAGTGGGGCACAATCTTCTCCACTAATCACACAAATTTTATCGACTCATTGCTATCCTCGCCTCTGGCTGGACATTGCGTCTATTTGACATTAGGCTGAGCAGGGTTGGTCCCCCGTGTGGTGCCGGGGGTAAAGAATTGCACCACCCCATCTCTTCCCGTGGGTATCGTAGAAGGCGACTATGGAACCATTCATTGCAGCAGCGTCTCTCTGTGTTTATTCTCACCTTACTGCGATCGCCAACCCGCCTGCCAAGCGTGGCGATTATGGCAAATTCCCCTCAAAATGATTTATCCTTGTGGGAGGCCTTAGTCCAGCAGTGGACGTCTTTTTGGCTGAGATGAGATGAGATGAGCAGTCTTAATGCCAAACTATATTTTAAAAAAAAGGTTGCTAGGCGGCGCGCAAGGTTAAAATCCGCCAATAGGATTATTTCCTTTTCCTTGCCGTGTCAAATGGAGTAGGTAATCCTATTGGTGATCCACCGTCACCGGCGTAGTGGAAAAGCACCCTCCTTTGAAAAACCAATGTGGTCGTTCTAAGGACACTCAAAACATTTATAAATACGGTTTTGTTTGCAAACTAATAATTTATTTTTTTATTTATTTATTTATTTAATTCAGACATATTATGTCCATAGAATTTGTTAGTAACAATGCACTTAACTAATAATAACATGTACAAAATTATTGGTTTACAAAAATATATAATTAGGTACTTTTTATGATTAACTGCAATAGTGGCTCTTGCCTGAATAAATTATGTACCTTGGTTGTTTAAAGTATAAAAAAAAATGTATTAAAATTATAATAATATTTGTAATCAAACATAACTTTATTGTTATTTACATATAAATTTTCGCAAATTTTGTTGCGAACAAATTACGAATTGAAAAAAATATTTACTCGTGGAATTTTTTCAACATTTTGTCTTTTTTTCAATATATAACTTTATTGCTTTAATCCTAAAAATATAACAAATTATGGTAGCTTAAGAGATTTTACATACTTTGGTTTAGACGAAACTAACTTTATAAAGTAAAGAATACAAATTGTCCAAAATAGTATGCAGTACCTACTTTATTATATAGCATGGGTGGTAGCCCTACGCGAACGCAGCATGGCAGAATCAAACAGTATCAAACTCGTATCAAAATGAAAATCACATAATTGACTGGCCTCCACAAATAATTTGTGTAATTGGCATACATTTATAATTAGTTTGATTTGTATTTGTACACCAACACCAATATTGAACTCGTGGATTGTTAATTAACAATTGTATTGGTATACTCACTCTAAATCTGTATTTGCCGACCGGCGGTCTCGCGTAAGGAATTCCTTGGAAGCTTGCATAACTCCTTCCTTTAGTTGACACTTTCCAAGATCCTCGGAGGAGGCCTTGGCTGACCCTCACAATAGGATTAGAGACTTGGCCGGTAACAACAACCGCGAATAAAGAAAACAAAAACAACCTAAAAGCAGCCATTTAGTGCCGGCGGCGAACGTTTAAAAATAGAATGTTCGGTGCACGTGAGACGTGTGCGCATGCGCTTGTGTCTTGTGGGACACTGTCGAAGGGCCGGAGCATCGGCTTTTCATAATCTGTGACACTGTTTGTAGTCAGATACACCAATGAGATTGTTGTTTGTTATTTGCTTATCTTATTTACTGCCGTCAAGATATATTAAAACAATTTTAATCTTTATTGCTCATAGTAAGCATTACTTACCTTAGAGCATTTAACCAACTTACTTACCTATGTGTCATGCTATGTGTTGAGAAATTTAAACGGGGACTATATTTCTTGTCACCAAAATTTATATTTGTCATCAAGTTGTATCACCTAATAAATAGATCTATCGCCACGAAATATTTTCGTTCTCAGATAAACAAAAAGTGTTCCCAGGTATGAATTATCAAATTAATGTTAATATATGTGTAAAATAAGACATGGATTGCCAATAAAATTGTAGTGCATTAGATGAATATAAACTTCGTTCTTATAATAATAGTTTTATTACTTAAATATTAGCTTTGTGCTCAGCATGGTAGATCTGTCACCAAATAAATCGATTATCGATCCCTGACTGCGACTCCTTTTTATTTGTTATTTTGTCACCAATACAGTAGTTACATTTTATTTCGTTCAGTTATTAAAATAATAGTATTCGTTACCAATTTAATACATCAATTTATAATTTTAATGAAAATATGTTCAAAGACTGGACAGAAGCCTACCAATGGGCGAAGTTGGCTAAAGAAGTATAGTGACGATGCTTTTAAACATTACGAAGTACCGGCTGGTAAGGCAGACAAAATACAAAACTTTGAAAATGCATGGACTGATTTGGATGACTACAAAGTGTAATGGTTCAGCAAATGGAGAGTGGATCCACCGCACAATATTGATTGGATGTATGGGAAATGCAACTGCCCTGCGTTTTACAAAAATTATATGTGCAAACATAATATTATCGGATTAGCCATACGCTTAAAGCTGGCCAACCCCCCACCAGAAGCAAAAAATGTGCTTATCAGCCAGAAAAGAAAAAGGGGGCGCCCTTCAAAATCCAAACCAGCGCTGATTATTCAGTGATTATTATTTTTAACAATAAATATTGATTATTTTGACTTTAATTACGTGTTTTATTTACTATTCTGCTAGAAATATTTATTTAAATACATTTATACTACCTGTGGAAATTAAGATCGTTGGGGGAGGCATATGTTCAGTTAAGTAATAGACTATTTTGGTTGAAACGATGATGACGACAACCCTAAATTTTTTTGGAACTTTATGAAATTTCCTAGTGACATAATATATGATTTATTGGTGATCTCTTTAAATTAGTTTGCTTAAATACTTATTAGGACAAACCTATTATATTACATACAAAAACATTTATTTGGTACTAGACCCTATTTCTTCATGATTTTAGGTGATTTATTGTGGAATTGATTTTATATTGTTAGGTGACTACATTTTGGTGACAAATCTACTATTTTGCGGGCAAACCCTATTATTTAAGAAACACAAAACTAATTAAATTGGCGATAGCTTAAATGATACCCAATTTAAACTAAATACTGTCTGGGAATTATCTACCACATAAATTTTTATGCCGAGGCACAAAAATTATGTAATCCGTTTATGGTTTATGTGATAAAAGTATATAGGTAGTTTTTATGTGAACACTAAAAATTGTTAGTTAAATTAATTTTACATACATACATACATACATACCATCACGCCTTTTTCCCAACGGGGTAGGCAGAGACCACATCCTTCCACTTGCTAAGGTCCTGACACACCTCTTGCGCCTCCTCCACTCTCATTACTCCTTTCATACATGCTCGTCGGTTATGGGTACTCCTGACCTGACCTTTTCTTAGTACGTCTTGGACTTGTCCTAAGTACGTCCGTCTAGGCCTAATTAATTTTGTTGTCATTATCTAAGTTTCTAAGAGACCAAAGACAAGAGTGATAATTGCGACTTTTACCATTCGTTCACATTACTGAAAAGTTTGTATGGCAAAATTCAAAATCTACCTAGTGAAGTGGCACAAGTAAAATTGTAATGAAATTCTCTAAGCTACGTAAATTGATGTCGACCATTGGGTTACTGTGTTGAAAAGTGAGTATTTACACTTCATCTGATACAAGCTTCGTAGTTAAGCCACAGATTAGTTAAGCATTCAAGTTCAGCGTAATACCTATTCTGCTATACTATTTCTACAAATCATTGCGTAGATTAGATGGCTAATTGAAAAAGCATTCTATTCTATTAATGAATTTTTAACCTATAAATGAGGGAAAGTTTTATAAAGTTTTAATGATTTCGATGCATATAATAATTTTTACTTATATTATTATCTTCTTTATTTATTTTCTTTCTTAAAACTAGATTTTTACAATATTTTAATACAAAAACAATAAAACATTATAAAAATGTAATCCTAGAGTACTACCAGCAGCTGGGCAGGGCCCAAGCTACCGGTGGTCAGGGCTACAGAGTGAACCTCCTGACAATAAGTGCCATGTCAAGCAGTACTGCTTTCTGAATCTGACCCTTGATCCAACCATCAAGCGAGAGCCTCTTAAGGTGTTGATCGAGGCTCTTCGCTATCAGACCGTTTGCTGAAACGACTATCGGAACAATGATTATTATTATTATCGACCGTTAAAAGTTTATACTTAATCTAATAATTCAATAATTATATTATAAATAAATAGGTATTGTAATTTAATAAACTCCAATTTCTTATGTAATTAATAAATATACATGAAAATGTTATATTAATTTGCAGTTCATGATATATGACTAAATAGGTTTTAAGCTACCATACATAAGTTCTTGATAACATCCACATTTTAAACCCTATTTAATAGCAAATAAGTATTTGTATTTGTATAGAAGGAATATGTAGCCTTGTTATACCTCGTTTTTAAAAAGGATCCCTTCATCTAAGGGCACTCAAATAGTATTGCTTAAATATCTAAATATTCCTACAGAGCACAGAATATCTGTAAATATTCGAAACCCATAAATTTCTAACGTCACGACGAAATCCCTTAAGAAGTAAATAAATAAGACTTTCTTTCTCCAATATCCAGTGTAACAACATGCAAAGATCTTGAAAAGTAATAAAAATAAACTTATTTACGTAGGTACGTACTATAAATGAGATAGACGGTGTCTGACATTGAAATAATGACTTTAAATAATTAAGGGGGTGCCGCGCGGAATTTCGAAAATTTATGTGTTTTGTGCTAGGCGCTGAATAGGTCATATACATTAAAAGGACTAGTGTAGGTTAGCTTGATCCTTTCACAAGGCCATGGTTGTCTTGGAATTTGAAACAAATACCCAGAAACTGCATAAACAATACGTAAAAGTAATGATATCTAAAAACTTATTTCTTCAGAAACTTTGTAAATATAGCACAAATGAAACAATGATCCGAGATCAAAATGTTTGTATTGATATTCCGCAGGCCACTGTTGTCTTATTTTTCAATTAAAAAATATGAATATGAAAATATTAAGACTTTTATTATTTTTTACCCAAACGCCTATGATTTTACGAAAGTAAATATTGCTCTAATTAAATCACCAGCCTACTCTGTACAGATATTAGTGTGCGTGCGTATTCGTAGTCGTGCGCCGTTGTCACACCACTGCAACGCGCCGCTCGCTCGCTATCATAAAGAAACTTGAAACGTTTTACGTTCGCGCTGCACCCCCTTACATAAATAAATATTAAACAACATCACATACATTGTTCTGATCCCAAGGTAAGTAGCTAAAGCACTCGTTTTATGGAAATCAGAAACAATGACGAACGGTACCACAACCACCTAAACTCGACACAACACAATATAGAAAAGTTCGTTTTCGACATTGACCTGACCGGGAATCGAACCCAGGACCTCAGAGTTAGCGCCGCCCAAAGCCCCAAAGTCCGGGGTGCAAGCCACTCGGCTACGGAGGTCGTCGAGATAGGTATCTGGGGTTATTTGTAAAACATCAACAACCCCGCAAGACTAGGTAGCTAACATCATAAAAACAACATTTGTTCTACGACTTTTGATAATTTAACACATTTTACTTTTATATAAAAATAAATATCAATTTAATTCTACGTCTGAATGTTCTTATCACTGTGCGAATCGCATCGCGAGCGTCGCGATTTTTTTTCGTATGTGAATGGAACATAGACTTACAAATGTCACGACAGTACAATAAAAGCTTGGAAAATAATTTTTAATTAATGTATTGAGTTATGATATAACTCGTAGAACAAATGTTGTTGTATATGATGTTAGCTGTCTAGTCGTGCGAGGTTGTTGATGTTTTTTCAAATAACCCTGTATATGTTTATCTTCAATAAGTACATACGTACTACGTAGACAGCACAATAATGAGGTAGATTAGAAAACTAGACTTGAAAGTAATCTAAACTACTTACAGAGCAGGGTGCCTAGTGAGAGTTTTGTTGACTAACCGTATTCATTCGATAACGTTTACGATAACGAAAATTAGTATGGCATTAAAGCAGCGCCTCCTGGCGGCATACGAGAGGAGTTAACATGTTGCCATACAAATTCTCGATTTCGTTAACGTGATCGGATGGCGCAGATATGTATTTACAGCTAATGTATACAATACAATATCTGTATGCCTTCCCAGCAATCGTACCCGTCTACAATGTATAAGGTATATCCTAATTACCTATGACGTACCGAAATAAGTTGCGAAACTATACACAGTTACAATGCTATTGTCTAGCTAGTGTATTGTTTAACTTCGTGCGCCGCATACAAGAGGTCTACCTTGTCCTTACTAACAAGCTACACCTTATCAAGGAATTCCCTAATATTCTCTTGGTATATCTGTTATGGACCAAGTGGTTAATAAGGCATTATAAAAATGCCCAATATGAGAGGGCATGCCGAATATGTTATCCTGTAAATTGGTTTGGAAAAAATCTCGAACCAATATATTTCTATTATCCATTGGATAGTAATTAAGGCAGCTCTCTTCCTACTGGTAAAACTTAATAGTATATTTTCTTATAACCGTGTACTATTATGTATTCTCTGATATAACTTAGCTTCTATATCCTCGTGGAGGTGAAAACTTATAACTTGTATATAAGTTCAGTCTTATATGTTTTAAGCAAATAAAAATATTAGTATATTTTTGTATTACTGATATATATGTATAGTGATAAAATTAGTATATTTTTGTATAACTTAGAATCTTAATTTTCAAAATTTAAGATTTATAATTATAATAATAACTTACGCGTAATATAACAATAAGTATAGCCTCGCTTGAGTTATATATTTTGCATGATGTAATTAAAAACTTAAAAAATGTTTAGAACAAATATAAAATATTAAGTTTACTGTAGCTTAAATATGCAAAGGATTTGTATCTATGAGTAAATAATTTTAGTACCATTTCATTTTCTTAAAGCCGCAACTTATGTTGGCAAAAAATAACGCCTTTGCATTTAAAATAGTTGTTTCGTGCGAAAGAGGGGTACATTATGGGGCAGAGTAATTACAACCAGGTTTTATAACAGTTTTTTACTTTAAATGTAGAATCAATATTTAAATATATATAAATAAATTCTTTCCTTTCATAGGTACATCTGCTGACCTAGGATAATAAAAACTTCAATTAACTGGACTTTACCATATCAATAATCAGACTCATAATTTAAACCTACTAATTAGGCAGAGGTTTTAAATTACCCGAAAAATTCCCGGGCATTATGAAAATGCCCCTATTTATCACTAGGTCAATAACATATAGATTATTAAAAATTTTCGAATAGTCCGACCAAATAACTATGTCAACATGGTTGACTATGTACAAAGTGTCGAAGGTACATACAGATCGCGCCAAACTCCCCTCTGAAGTTGGCGCGATTCGCGTCGCAGTAGTAAAAAATAGGCGTCAGTATGAGGAAGGAGCTCGATGGCGCAGTGGTTAACGCGCCCGGTCTGCGAGTGCTGAGGTTAAGCAACTTTCGCAAAGGCCGGTCATCGGATGGGTGACCAAAAATTTATCATGTCGAGCTCCTTCGTGCTTCGGAAGGCACGTAAAGCCGTTGGTCCCGGCTGCATTAGCAGTCGTTAACAACCACCAATCCGCACTGGGCTAGCGTGGTGGTTTATGGCCCGTTCTCCCTATCCATCCATAGGGAAGGCTCGTGCCCAGCAGTGGGGACATAAACATGAGCTGATGATGATGATGATGATGATGAGGAAGGCGGGGACGAGCGGCAGGGCCTGACTGAAAAGCTGCGCGAAGCTTCAGAGGGGACTAGAAGTTTGGTGCGATCTATACTGATACTGGTAGGTATTAACTTTGTGTAACGTTATACTTACTCAATACACACGGCAAGTTTTGTTCACTTGTGGCATTATCGCGTGAAAGGGAAGTTTACTCTTTGAACTTTCGATCTTATAAGTTAAGATAAATATACTCTATTGTACAGCTCCAACCCCTTTGACTAAACTATACAAACAAAACAGTAGACTTTCAAGGTCATCTTTACATTAAAATCTCTTCCAGACAACCCTTGGATGGGCAAGATAATTTTAAGATTTGTAGTAGCCATTCCGTTGTTGGTAAGCCTACCTCCACTCCATTTACCGCACAGTATCATAAAAAAATACTTTATATAATATTGAGATGAAAGCAATAAGTATGTTAAGTTTTATTTACTAATAAATATAAATGAGAATGTATAATATATGCAAACACAAACACACTACTTGCTACTGCGATGTTTGTGTAAATTCGATTCTTTATATCATTAATATATTAGATTTGCAATTTTAGACACTATTTTTAAACGTCGGGTAAAAAAACTTATGAAACCTTTTACAATAAGTAAAGTTTAAAGTTTGCGTTAATCAACGTTTAAATTCATTCTAACTATGGAACGCGAAAATTTAAAAGTGTTCACTATTTTTTAAATTTAAAAAACTTTTTTTTTCAAATGAAAAACTTAATTATCGCTTAGCAGCCCGTTTCAGCTTAATAAGTGTTATTATAGCATGTCAATACGGACCTATTTGATCATTATATCAAATAGCAAAGTTATCTTTGCGTGCAATCTTGTAACATTTGCCGGAGTGGTGAATAAACAACAATTTCCGAAACCGCGCGAGAATTTCCCGCGCGAACGGAATGACAGGTCACGCCGATAATAATTTTGATATATCGCCCGAAACGACATGCTTCATGTAACCACACCGAAAATGTTGTGGACGCCCGATTTATTTCGTATCTTCCTGTATTTTGTAATTTGTATCAAATGAAAATGTTATTGGACACCTAACCTATATTCTTTGAAAGATGAGCTCTTAAGGGGGTGCAGCGCGGACGCAAAACTGCGAGTTTCAAGTTTCTTTATGATAGCGAGCGAGCTGCGCGTGGCAGTGGTGTGACAACGGCGCACGACAAGAAAACGCACGCACACTAATATCTGTACAGAGTAGGCTGGTGATTTAATTAGAGCAATGTTTACTTTCGTAAAATCATAGGCGTTTGAGTACAAAATAAGAAAAGTCTTAATATTTTTATATTCATGTTTTTTAATGGAAAAATAAGACAACAGTGACCTGCGGATAATCAATACAAACATTTTGATGTCGGATCATTGTTTCATTTGGGCTATATTTACAAAGTTTGATGACCTCCTTGGTCGAGTGGCTTGCACACCGGTTTTCATGGTGTCGCTATCTCTGAGGTCCCGGGTTCGATCCCCGGTCGGATCAATTTAGAAATACCTGTTTTTCTATATTGTTTCGGGTCTGGGTGTTTCCTATGTATAATAAGTATGTATTTAAGTATATTAAGTATGTTTATCCGTTGTCTAGTTAACCATGTAACGAGTTTCTTAAGGAAGCTTTTCTTGGGGCTAGATAATTGGTGTGAGTGTGGGAAACATTTATTTATTATTTATTTATTTAAAGTTTCTGAAGAAATAAGTTTTTAGATATCATTATTTTACGTAATGTTTATGCAGTTTCTGGGTACTTGTTTCAAATTCCAAGACAACCATGACCTTTTGAAAGGATCAAGCTAACCTACACTGGTCCTTTTAATGTATAAGACCTATTCAACGCCTAGCACCAGTGACTTAAAAACACGTAAATTTTCAAATTCCGCGCTGCACCCCCTTAAGAAAAAGGGGCGCATTTGGTAAATATCGAAAACGGAAAAAAAATTAAACGAATTTTGTATAGTGTCTTGCTGACTCTAATTCTAACGACGCTGTAATACATGTCCCGGCTCCACTACTCTACGAAGGCAGAGGAGATCGTAGAGTATATACGGATCAAAATCAAATTCACTCCCTCAGAATCGAACGGTTGGTCCCACCACAATGTAAATTTTAATTTATTTGTGGTGAGAGTACCGACCGAACATCTGTCGACTTTCATAAAAGAAGAGGTGAGAGTGAGGGAGAGAGTTTTGTGACTCATGTTCTGGCGGTTCTGAAGCCGGCTACTGGACACCACGCTGCGTTGCACGTCGCCGTTCTTACGTGTAGCATAGTTTTGGTTTTACAAATTGTATGTATGTTAGTCTGTAAGGCATTTATAATATGGGCCTCCATGTAACTTACCATTTGTACATAATTTGTTGCCTGAATTAAATGATTTCTATTCTGTTCTAATTGTCTATGTTCTTCTAAAGACGATAAAAATATTCGATGTACGTAAATAAAGAAGTGACCGACCAAATACGTATTTTCTTTATTAAAGACGTTGACAACAATAATAATAAGTTCCAGAACATTAAACAAATAAATTAAATCACGTAATAGTTCTTTAAAACCTTTTTAGGGTTCCGTAGTCAACAAGGAACCCTTATAGTTTCGGCATGTCTGTCTGTCTGCCTGTCTGTCCCCCCCCCCCAGCCTAGCTCATAGATTCTTAGTACTAGAAATAAACTAGAAAAAATATTACGGGTTGGTGGCAACAGTTTTTTTGATTGAGGCATCCGTTTGTGAACTATTAAGCTTTAAAGTGCAAAATTTTGTTAGGGTCAAGTGTCTGCCAGCCAGTCACGGTAGTTGTATATATGACGAAGTTAAAAGGAAAACTATCACAGCTAAGTTGGCTTTACAAGTTTACGAGTAACGTTGACAAACTTATTAAATGTACTTGGCGCAGTACAAATTCCTCATTGGGAACTACTTAAATAACGTTGTCAGGTGTGTGAAACCGGTAGTATTTATATGAGCCATTTAAAAATAAACAAAGGTAATATAGTATTTTTTCTAACTTCACTAGTGAAGTTGGATTTTAATTACTCCTTCTTTAGTTACCATCGTCTTAGGTGGGCCCGTTTTTAGACGTCATGAGCCGCCGGAACTCTTGACGTTAAATAAATGTTCATAAAAGCCCACTCTCAGAGTCCGCATTATTGAGATGGGCTACGGAACCCTACACTGCGCGTGGCCCGTAACGCACTTGGCCGGTTTTTTCATATTTGACCTAAGCATGGTTTTCTGTAACCTAAAAAGTTATGAGTAAGTAAGTAAGTAAGTAATAAGTTATGATAAACTAATCCACAAAAAAATAGTAGGCTAGCAACTAAAATGATAAGTTAGCATCTAAATAGTAGTTTAGGTGCTAACTTTGTATTTTTAGGTGCTAACTTAGTATTTTTGTGGGTTATGTTAGGTTAGTTTGATACAACCCAAAAGTTATTAATCAACACTGAATTGACGAAACAAAATGGTGCCGTCATAGTTTGTCTTTCCCATACAATCTTTATTATAGAAAATCGCTTTGACAGTTTGCTAAAAAGTTTATCTATTGACTAACCAGTCAACCATCAGTCAACTAAAAAAAAAGATACCTCCACATCAAACTACCACCAACTGAACAACAGTCATTAATAATCTGGCCCACGAGGTGACCGCTATGTGGGATGTGGATTCGACGATCATTGTCCCCATAGTCGTATCTGCAAACGGCCTTATAGCGAAGAGTCTCGACCAACATCTCAAGAGACTTTCGCTGGATGGCTGGATTAAGGGTCAGATACAGACGGCAACACTCCTGGATACGGCACGTATTGTCTGGAAGTTCCTCACTCTGCAGCCCTGACCACCGGTAGCTTGGGCCCTGCCCCGCTGCTGGTGGTACTCTAGGATTAGGTTTTTATAATGTTTTATTGCTTGTATATTAAAAGATTGTAAAAATCTAGTTTTAAGAAAGAAAATAAATAAAGAGAATAATAATAATAATAATAATTTATTGTTCAACAACAACATCACATAAACAGTTACAGTAATATAAAGTTACAAAAAGAAAAAACAGCTTAAAGTAAAAGTATGTCTCTGCCTCCTAGGTTAGGAAGACCTGTATTCTAGGAGACAGATCCTTGCTTTTCTTAATTTCTAAAATACTAATATTATCTCACAAACATAAAAGTGAATGGATGTGTATGTTTATGTGTGTGATGAGGGTGTGTGTGTGATGAGGGTGTGTGTGTGTGTGGGGGTGTGTTTGTGTGTGTGAGGGTGTGAGGTGGTGTGTTTGTGTGTGGATGTGTATGTGTGTTCAAATAGGCACTTGTATTCTTTTTAATTTTTTTGATTGTTTCTTTTTTTTCCCTTCATCATTCATCATATACATACCTAAATCAACATTTTGGTGGTTTTAACCACTCTCAGTTTTGTCTTGTCGGCAACATTAGGTAAATTCATTCCCTTCATTCCGATCACTGATTATTTATTTATTTAAATTGATCACTAACAGTGTACACAATTACATTAAAATTGAAATTATTCTTAGTCTAAAAAAAATATTATAAAATATAATTTAAATACATTTACATTATAACGAAATGAAAAGGGACAAACCTGCATTTAAATACCCATAGCGTTTCCTAAAATTTTCGGGAATACCGAAATATATATTGAAATGAAAGGAGGTTTTCGACAACGGGATCGCGGTCCCAAACGCTGACTTACACTTATACTGATTTATTTGCGTTTATATTACTTATCTTGACATTTCGAACCCTTTGCAGGATCCGAGGTAATAGGAAGAGTGAGGAACGTGTTTATAAGTATTGCAGAAACGTGAATTGGAGCGAACAGAGAAATCTTTCCTATTTAGAAATTGTACACACGCCTGCACAACAGACTACCACAAACTTTGACTTTGACTTTGACTTTAGAATTAAGGGTGCGCCGTCCGTAAGTGACAAGTGTCATATATTTTTTTTTAAATGTCTTCATCCATATTTATTTGATGCCGCGCGGTCATACTAATTTGTTAATTAAATAATAAGGTCTGAATAGTTATTCCGTGTTTTGTTCCTGTCATGTAAACGTCATTTCAAATTAGAGTGAAACAGACAAAACACGGAATAACTATTCGTAGGTTATTCTTTATTTATTTGTAAGACCCTAAGATATCAACTAAGCGCCACCACTCGTTTTCAAGATTTTTGCCCAAATTTAAATGATATTGTAGAAAAAACTATAGTGTGTTATGAATTTATGGATCGGACTAATTGTAAACACGTTCGCTTTGATACTAAATATATATTTTGTTTATGTAATACGATAGTATTTTCAATTATATCAACTTAACCGTGACTGCACTTTTGGAATTTTTTGGAAAAAATACATATAATTATACGTACATATATACGTATAGCGTACATATAATTATACTACCGTCAATTAAGAATATTTTTGCGTTTTACCATTAACGCGAGTAGAGTAGTATAAAGAGATAGATATATATATATTCCAATATTCCCACTTAATTTCCGCATGGGGTTTTTTAAAAGGGTGTAAAAAGGTTTTAACAGGATCGGCAACGTGTGAGTTGCCTTTGGTTGTCATAGGCTAAGGGAACCACTTACCATCAGGTGATTTATTACCAGTTAGTGGAATAATTATTTGTTATGCAAAGCTGGAAAGTTTTTGCGCGAGTGCTTGTACTGAAACCCGAGCAAGCGAAGGAGTCTAGCATAATCCTGACCGTAGCGAGGGTTTCAAGACACGAGACGCAAAACAACTTTGCTGCCGAGCAAAACACACAATTTTTCACCTCACTACTGCGAGAAAATGGTGAATAGAAGAAAAACAATTGAGCTTTATCACATCACACTAATATTATAAATGCGAAAGTGTGTATGTGTGTGTGTGTGTATATATTTGTTGCTTCTTCACGCTGCAACGGATGGATGAATTTGGATGAAATTCGGCATACAGATAGTTTATAAACTGGATTAACACATAGAATACTTTTTATCCCGATATTCCCACGGAAACGGAAAAAACGCGTGTGAAACTGTGGGCGGCCGCTAGTTATAAATAATATTGTTTAGCGGATAATCAAGAGTGTATTATAAAACTAGTGGACCCAGCGGACTTCGTACCGCTTTGACAGTTTTAAAAGTCGGTCAAAATTTCAATGAAAAAGTATGAAAAACTACCAAATAGGTCCTATTCCCAACATCAAATCCAAGACCTAAGTAGTAAATTATGAGTTTCATTCCTGTGAGAATAACGGGATAAAAGCTATCCTATGTGTTAATGGGTCATTTCGCGAAACATGGAAAAAAACTATTTCTAGTTGATTAGAAATTCTATCTCATTTTTCAGTTACTTTTTTTGTTTAAGCGAGGTTTTAAACATAATTTAACGTAAGGTGACACAGTTACGAACCTTGTGTTCTAAAAACTCATTTTCTAATTTAATTAAAACTGAGTAAAACATCATTACCATCTAAAGAAAATATATGTGCACAAAACTTAAAAATATATATTTCAATAATTATGATCGCCAAACCCGATTTTTTCAAACGTTTAGTAATCTGTATTTTACCGTAAACAACATAATAAATAGCGTTTATAATTCAGAACAGCATAATAGTCAAAACGAAATTTCAAAAGTTTGTAACAGAAATTCGTCATTACCATCGCGCTAACGTCAAATTTACTTTCTTGAAAGATCTACGTGATGTATCTTACTGTCCCCGTGCACACCACTCTCCTCAGTCGCTTGCACGAAATGTACCACAGCGCACGTCACGGTGAGTGCTCTTTAAATACTTTTTTTGTTACAAATCATATGTCCAGGAAATGGTTGTCACGTATTTCCATCATTACCGGTAAATACGTTTTCTAGGTAATTATAAATTAAGTATAATTGTTAGCATTAGAACTTATTGTGACTCCCAGGACAAATTCTCAAAAAGGCGGTCACAAAATAGTAGCGCTAAGAATTCACGATTTGTTAAAAAAAAACACTACGTTTGTCATTACCATCATCATCATTACCGTTTGATTTGTGTTGATGGTAATAACGTTATGTTAATGGGAATGATGAATTCAAAGTTTCAAAATTTCTTATTAGTAGCAATTTGTTCTATTTTACTTAAAACGTTGTTTGCTTTCATGCTTTAAAATAACCGAAATACCAGCTGGAAGTTGAATGGGTTTTTTTGTGCGTTATCTTTATTTTAATTTGCTAAAAATATTAAATTATCCGTGCTTGTCTGGATTATAGTATTATAATAGCCAGCTTTTCTTGTCAGCATTCGTAAGTGGTGAATCGAGATTATGCGCCAGTGCATCAAAACAGGCGATTGGCCAGCATCCTGACACTTCCTTTGCATAATTAACAACAAGGTCGCTCTATTTGCTAAAAGTGGACATTGATCCAAACCATGGCTTGGATAGGATATGATGATCTCTAACCACCTTTTGGGGAATAATGGTCGTGGGTTTATGCATACATACTCTAAACATATTTTAACTTTAAAAATACATCATACAAAATAATATTTTATTTCAGGTAGTTGCTGTTTTCAAAAATGAAACTTCAATATTACATAGTACTACATATTGAAACTATTCATCATCAGCTCATTTACGTCCCCACTGCTGGGGCACGAGCCTTCCCTATAGATGGATAGGGAGAACGGGCCATAAACCACCACGCGGGCCCAGTGCTGATTGGTGGTTGTTAACGACTGCTAATGCAGCCGGGACCAACGGCTTAACGTGCCTTACGAAGCACGGAGGAGCTCGAGATAATAATTTTTGGTCACCCATCCGATGACCGGCCTTTGCGAATGTTACTTAACCTCAGCACTCGCAGTCCGGGCGCGTTAACCACTGCGCTATCGAGCTCCACCTACTTACTATTGAAACTATTAGATATGTGAAAAAAGACAGTGCTGAAAAAATTTCCACGAAGGGAATTCGCACCCCATGACATGCCGGGTTAGGTGCACTACCACACTATTTGCGTAAAATTATATGTATATGTAATCATAAATAAAGCTTGCCTAATTCTTAACTGATCTTTCAATATTTGTAAAAATATTTAGATCGGATGTTGATGACGTAGTTGTCGACATTGAATAGGGCTTACAGAGTAATGGCTGATTTACACGTTTTAAGTTGTTAAGTAGGTTACTAAATTTAAACTTAATTTTATGTGGCTTATATTTAAGTATATGTCCATACGTATTTAAGTAATTAGTTTGCTTAGTTCACTCAAGATGGACGATCAACCACGTAATGAAGTCGTAAATTCTGTGCTAAATTTGTTATGAAGTCAAAGATGAAATAATTAGGGAAATAACCATACCCAAAAAACTGGGTGAGAAATTGAATAAATAGAAGAGATCAGTATGGCCAAGGATCAAGTGCCACTTTGTTCGAGGAGCTAGCGAATGAAGATTTAATAACAAGTATATTTTAATGCGTCAAGCATGGCAGAAGACTCTTTTATTTACTTGTTATCTAAAGTGGAAAACGAAATACAGAAAAAAGATACTGTAATGCGATGTGCATTAGATGCAAAATTAAAATTACATATTACAATATATTTTCTCAATACTGGCAATAGTTTTCGCAGTCTATCTCATTTTTGTAGAGTTTCTAAATCGAAAAATATGTTTAATACAATAATCAATAATTTAATACGAACAATAAAATTGAACCCGAGCGCGTCGCTCACTACACTTCTGCATTTAACTAATATTGTGCCAGTCCAAACGTGTCAAGTGACAAGCCCCGCCCACCAACTTAACCAAAAAATAGACAAAATTCTAAATATCTTGTTTAGTTGTTAGCTAAATTTTAACTTGCAACTTGCTACTAAATTCTGTGTTTACATGCAATTAATCACTTAAAGTTAAGTTAAAATTTAGTTACCTACTTAACAACTTAATACGTGCCATAAGAGTAGATTAATTTCGGCGAGTTGGATTGAGCCATGATAGCATAGTTAAATTAAAGACCGAGATTGTGTTTGTTACGAGATTTGTTGAATTTTAATTTTTGTGTTATTAAACTTTACAAATTTTTAAGTAAGTGTTTTATTTACAAGTTAGCAACTACTTATATATGAAAAAAATACATAGGTATGTCTTCTAAAATAGGTATCAGGTACTTAATTATTATTTTTGCCGTAAAAGCTCGTCATTACCAAGCATTCCTAATCATTACCATCCTCAAAAAATCATTGCCATTAGCCTAACGTCATTACCATTTCTCTTATTATTTTTTGAGATCAAATATTATCTAAATTCTTGATTAAAAAAGAGTGCCTTTGTTAAGCAGATTTTACTTAATAGTACTTCTTTCGATTTTTGAAACTTTGCACGCATTTCAGATTAATTTACAAAAAGGCTTCAAAATAAATCAGAAAAAATCCAAAACGCGAATCCACCCTAATCCAGGTTATAAACTATCTGTATGCCGAATTTCATCCAAATCCATCCATCCGTACATCCGTTGCAGTGTGAAGAAGCAACAAATATACACACACACAAACTTTCGCATTTGTAATATTAGTGCGATTGACTGAGACGAACCAAGACAAACCGACTGTGATGTGACTCATCATAAAAAATAATATACCTACATCAGACTTGGCTGGATGGGCTTAGATCCCTTTGCCTTTTCTATTTGAAGGAAAAATTATTACTTTTTAAGAAAGAAAAAAAAGAAAAAGTTAGGGACAAGTTCTAAATTCGTATTATACTGTCTTTTACACACTTATTAGTGTGATTTTTGTATTGTGCCGTCCCGGCACAATACAAAGTTCGAATTTCTTATTTCGCAGTATAAGAATAGTGCGCACTATATCATGTGCGCACTATTCTTATACTGCGAAATGACTATTCATAATGACGTTCTAAATTCAAAAACCTTTTCCACCCAAGGGGGGAAGAAGCGCTTTTCCACCCAGATTTTGAAGGAGGAAGCCTTTTCGAGCAAGTGAGGTGAAAAAAAAATTAAGTGTCTGTTTACCCACCCGCAAGTATGGCCGGATCTTGTCCTCGTCAGTAACGTAATATATTAGGGTTTGTAAACGTACAATACAATCTGTGATGTTTGACAGATGACTTATTGATCGTCTTATTTGATTTTGACACTTCTCTTGTCATCCCGCCGATTTTAATGCTAATGGTGTCTCAATATCTAAAATTAAAATCTGCTTGAATCTCTCTCTGGTGTTTCCTTTTTATGCCTATAACCCTTCATAATATACCCAAAGTTCGTAACATAACAGGAAACAAGAAAAAATAGACAAAACCTACAAAGTTACGCTACTTAAAATAAAAATGACTTGCTCTGCCACTCGGCCACGAGGCGTTCCTAAAATGCTACTAGTCCTTTGCTGCTGTGGCTATGGCGCACAACTTCGTATCATCCTTGTATGATCTACAGTTTTTTATTTGTTATTGTTGTGTTCGTATCTTTAGCTGTCGGTTAGTTACATGAAACTATTTGCAATTACTTTGATAAATTGTGTTATTCTGCTGTGTTGTGTTATTGATGTGTAACATCTTTCCGCTCGCTTTCTATGTAAGCAATTTGTGGGAGTGATTTCGTGAAATGGGACGGAAGTATGTGTAACAGTGTAACAGGAAGTATATTATTATTATATGTGACATATTGAGTCATTTGACTATCAAAGGTCATTTTAAAATGTCAAATGTCTTCTAATGAGTATTTACTGCATTTATTTTATAGTTATAAAATGATGTAATACCTGACCCATTTTTTCAGAATATAATGTTAAAATTGCTTATTACTAAGGTGAGATATCAAATGTTACACATCTTATTTGACTACTGTAAGGCTCGCTCGTTTTTTTTGTTGTGTGTTATAGTGGCAAATAAAAGTATTGTATACAAGTTTATGTCTATAATGAAATAACGCCACCGGCTTATATTCTTAGAAACCAATATCTTAGTAGCTCAGTTGAAAGATTAGTCTCCGGGATTTTGAAAGGTCATGAGTTCATCTCTTGGTGAGAGAGTTCATTTTTTTAATGACATTTTCATATACTCGTAGCGTGTTGCGGCTCTGAATCGCCTAATATTTGTGTACATGCAATTCCACACTGTGCACACAATGGGTATAGTCACCAGTACATTTTATTTGTACACAAATTGAAACACATTTTTTTTCTTATTACACAAAGTCTAGTGCTAGTTTTTTTGCTAGTCAATTACGTTAACGAAAACAAGAATTTTTATGGTGAAATTGTGGCTTCAATGTCATTCAAATTAATTTTTACGTTAACGTTATCAAAGAGTGAAGAAAGCTGTAGCTTGAAATGTGTCAATGCAATGTTTTTGGTGTATATTCTTGCTAGCTGTCCTTAATTATTTAAGGACTTTAATAAATGATTTATGAATGAATGAATAAAAGTTTATTTGGCATAAATATACCGAGCGGGGGACCTCCCCCGCTCAGCATAAGCCGAGGCACAGAGTGCCATGACGCTGGTATTCTGCGGATACCGTAACGGGTGGTATCCGGTTATGCACAAATATCAATAATCAGCTTTCTTTGCTGCATATCAAACAATAACAATAAGGATTTAGGCACTTAATCTTAACAATAAAATCTCTAAAATATCTAATATAAAAAAACTGTAGACATAGAAATACAGATAATTAATGGAATCAGGCGTTACTTTGCGGAAATCCATGGTACAAAAAAATGTAATTGAAATAATATGTAGTAGTACTATCACGTGTTTCGCCCCTTCACGGGGCATCCTCAGGAGCTGTTGACTGGTCGAGAGCGTGGTGGTGGTGGCGGTGTGCATGTTCGCTTGCATCCATTGTTTCCTTCGCATGTGCATACTTTTTGCGGGCGGGAGGGCGGTGCATGCGTACTGCATCCAAGCTGGATAAACGAGTGAGTTAGCGGAATTAACACACATATTATTTCAATTACATGTTTTTATAGCAATACAGTACAATGTACATTATTTAGTTGGATAGATAATGCTCAAAATTCGAAATTAAAATTAAAACACACAAGTACAATTAGTAACGCTTTACGACATTATTCGGCTTTCTGAGTGTTTAGCAAATACTTTCTATATCTAGTTAATTTTAAAAGAGCTAATATTCTGACTTTGTCTTATAGGTGTGAAGGGATGTTGTTCCAACACTTTGAAGCCGAGTATCTAAAGCTGCCACGAAACGCAGTAGTTTTGTAAGTTGGACAAATTAAGTAATCGATCATTTATACGTTGGCGTTGAATTTTTCAAATAAATATGGTGGAATTTTATTTTTTTGCGGATTTAAGCCATTTTTGGGGAATTTGCTGTAGATACTTTTTTGTTGTTGCCACTTTAACTTGATTTTATACCCTATATATATATTTTTTTTTACTGTTAAAACTTTTATTCATACATACTGTTTTTGCGTCTTTTTATTACAAGCTTTTATTTAACTTCACAAACAAAGACAAAATCAAGATAATAATTATACTACTTATTTAAAATTAAACTTACAAAAACTATAAACTATAACTATTACTAACTACTTATAAATACCCCAAATCATCCGCATCAAGCAGAGTGCCCAGTAAGCTAGCATCATTGCCCGTTGGATCGCAATGCTTATACGCTGGCCCAAGTAGCTGCTAGCTCTGGGGTCCCGGGTGGTTTCTACTAATTTTATAGAAATATCTTTAAAAAGTTTGTACTCTTTATTGTATTAATAACAACAATAATTTGCAATTTGCTGCATTTGGCTGTCTTACTTATTTACAGGTTGCCAAACCATATTGTATAATTATTTATATGCTTTAGGTCGATATGCCTGGAAATTGTAGGTTTTCACTTGTCACCAATGAATAATCGCCGAGTTCGCTAGCGTGCGGTTAACCCTTGTCGAATAAGCCACATTTGACCCAGTATCAACCTCAACATTTCGGTTACGGTCATTCGAGTTGTATTTGCCATGAAAACGAAAATTTGTAGGGAATTTAAACAGAATTAAATTCTCCTGAGGAGAACTAAAATATTGACATACAAATTCGCGTTATCGAATGGCTATCAAAAGTCGCACTACCTGTGCCACATGAAGTGACTGTGCAGTGCATGTGAATTCAAGAACTTAACAGCACTTGAAAAAATATGACAATATACATGTCACAATAACTATACATCCTATACGAAGCTATACTTGTAACAATATAGAATTTTAACTGAAAAACAGTAAAATGTTTTTGTTTTGTTTATATTTAAACGCAAATTTTGTTGCGATCAAATTACAAAAACGCAAATGTTGAAAAAATTTCTACGAGCAGGATTTGAACTTGCACCCTTCTGACGTACCGCGTCAGGTGTTTTTGTTATTTGTCTTTTTGTAATATGTCTTTTAATAAAAAAACATTTTGTATTTTATTTGAAATACTTTTCGAGATGTATTTTGTATTTTTTAAAATTTTAAAATGCAAATATACTTTGTGGTTAAGTTTAGCCAACATAACCAGTCAAATAAAATGAACTAATCGAATGACTGTTAAAAAGTGTAATAAATAAATATAAAGAGAATTGAATTGGACAAAAGGTATTTGTATTTTGAAAAAGTATTTTGAATAATAGGTATTCTATTTTGCATTTAGCATTTAAAATACAAAACGCAAAACTATTTGGTATTTTGCATTTGAAATAGTAAATCGAAAAAGAATTTGCATTTTGTGTTTAAATACATTTCTTAAACTATTTTGTACAACCCGCATTGCCCATTGACTTGATTACCCTACTGTGGGACAGTTCTAGGCTATTTACTTACTCTATTAAATGTAAAAGAATAAAGAATGAAAATTACGGATTTGTAAGCGTAACTAGGTATGTAGGATCTATGCCGCGGACTAATAACGTGGGGCAATGGTGCCCCTATTAATAGCGGTTTTATTGCCCAGAGAAGATGTGTAAGAGCAATATGAGGCGTTCGTTCCTCCGATCACGTCGCGCCGTCCACCGTTTGCGAGGCGTGGCCTATAGGTACATATACAATATGTGAATACATATTTCAATATATTTTTATGTATTTGTGAACCTAAATAGTAACCTCTTTAGGAATGCATGTCAATTTTTAGTTGCAGGGGCTCGAGAGCATTAGTGACCTCTGCATTGCCGATAATGCGTATAGCGCGCCGCTGCAATCTGTTTAAGGCATTGAGAAGGTACTTTGCGGAACCGTGCCAGAGGTGCGATCAATACTCCACGCAAGACTGCACCTGTGTCTTGTACGAAAGGCACAACTGAACCGGCGTGAAGTATCGCCTCACCCTGTTCAGGACACCGAGTTTACGTGAGGCTGTTTTTATCACGGCTTCGATATAGTCCCTTTGGTTCAGATCGCATCGAATCGTCATACCGAGCATTTTAATATTGCTCTGCAGGTCGAGTGACGTGCCTTGAAGAGAGGGAAGGGGTAGGAATGGCGACTTTTTGGCGTGAACGCGCATACCTGTGTTTTCTTGGCATTGAACTCAACAAGGTTATTGGAGCCCCATTTAGATATGAGGTCCAATACCCGATTGAGCTCAATGACAAGATTTACTCGTTTCTCTTCAGTTTCGACCGGCCCAGCCGATGGGTTACCGTTATACCCACCGTGCACTATACTGTCATCTACATAGCAATGAATATTTCGAAGTGGAAGCATATCATTGATATGCAGAAGGAACAGCGTGGGGGGATAGAACGGACCCCTGAGGGACACCAGCGTTCACTCACATGAACCGCGAAGCGCATCCGTCTGAGAGTACTCGGATTCTACGCTCATGTAGGAAGCCAGCGACCCAGTTGCAGAACTGAGCATGCAGACCGTATGCCGGGAGCTTGGGCTATATTTATAAGAAGGTTTATCTGTCAAAAAGTACTTTTGTCTTTCGATTTTACCCAATGACATTCAAATCTCAATACCGCCATTTTTTTCTTACGCGGTGTTAGAACTCAAGCGACGATATGGTGGCGCTGTGAGACCCACGCGCGGGAGTCCACGTTTGACGTCGACCCCAAGCACTTGTTTTTCCATATTGTTATACTCGTAGTGATTTAAAAGTCCACATTAAAGTAGACATTATGGTGAATGCTTTCAGAACCTGAAAGAGCCATCATAAAAAGAAATGTTAAATAATTGAAAACTATCCATTAGCTCGTTCTATTTCCAATTAGTCTAAATTGCAGTGCACAAAGGGCTAAGCTCTATTTAATGTTGAAAGAGCCTTTTTACTTTGGTTTCATTTCCAAGCCATTTTTCATAGCCGTAAGAATAACTTTAAAGAGCACTTCTGTTTCAAAAGAAATACGTTTACAATTTGCGCTCCGCTTCCCATTGAGGGTATTTTAAATTATACGACGCCGCGCCGTTATATTAAGGAGTTGTTGTATTTGAAATGGGAAATTGAATTCTTAATCAGGATTGTCGTTTAAAACCGATGCTTTACAAGCAAACCATCAAAAGTGAATTGAATTAGAGATGGTTTCGAATTATGTAGAGCTACCTGAATAAAAGAGTTTTGCATTTGAACTAGAGGGAATCAGCATAAAGTTAATAAGATACATGATACTGTTATTGCCATAGTACAAAAATTTACATAGAACAAATAACTTCGAAGAATTACAATGTCACAATTTGACAACCTGCTTCAGCTCATAATAGAAGGCAAGATAGCTGACAAGAGAAATGTTGGTAGAAGAAGGCATTCCTGCCTGACTTAAGAATTTGCGTGAACGCTTCGGCTGCAGCACTGGCTCATAGTTCCGGAAATAGCTATGATGATGTCCAACCTCCGTTGAGAAGAGGAATGCTGAGAAGAAGAAGAAGCAAGCTTTGTACTCTTGGCAATTCCATAAAAATTTAACGAACGTACGAACGAACGAACGAACGAAGACCGCAGTAGAAATTATAAGCCCTGGGCTTTTCTTATACTATGGAGTAGTAATTCTAATTATATAATTCTTTAGTACATGTGTTGGCCACTGAACTCCGCATCAATGGCTGGACCGATTTTGACAAAAAAATTGTGTGTGTTTGAGCGGGTTTCTGGATGGTTTCGATTCATAATTGGGCCCGGAGGCGCTGCAACAGGGTTCTAGGATTCTTTAAAAACCATCTTGGTGCACTGAAGCGGAGGAAGTCGAGCGGGACACTGGTACAAGTATATTCGTCGTTGCAAATTTAAAATCTCTTGGGTCATAAAAGGCTTTATCCTCTAATTTATTTATTATAATACATAATGCATTTTTTCTATACATAATAATGTCATCGGTTATCCCTATAAAAAATAACACTAACAAATTCTCTAGAAAATTTAACACGAGAAAGTTTTATTCGTTTTTCTATCATAATATGCTTTTATCACATAGGAGATTAAATTTGCAACGACAATATAGCACACTTTATGGCTGCCTTGGTCGGTATTTTATTCAAATCACTACTAAAGAGTATTAATTTGATTTGATCACGTTAACGAAAACGAGAATTAGAATTTTATAGCAAAGTCTTTATTCACCTTGTTTGTCACCAGGAGACGCTGCTTCTATGCTATAAAAAATGTCGTTTTCGTTAACGTGATCGAATTTCAAATAAAACCTGCACTAGCTTCGTTTTTTACTGGTTGCATGACGCTTAAATTGACTGCTCTTTCTGTATGTGCATACATTTGCGGTTGAGAGGGCGGCTTGCAAGCTGCGTAAACGAATCATCATCATCATCAGCTCATTTTATGTCTCCATTGCTGGGGCAGGAGCCTTCCCTATGGATGGATAAGGAGAATGGGATATATAAACCACCACGCGGGCCCAGTGCGGATTGGTGGTTGTTAACGACTGCTAATGTAGCCGGGACCAACGGCTTTGCGTGCCTTCCGAAGCAAGGAGGAACTCGAGATGATACATTTTTGGTCACCCATCCTATGACCGGCCTTAGCGAAAGTTGCTTAACCTCAGCACTCTCAGACCGGGCGCTTTAACGAATAATTTTACGGAATTACCATTTCATATTTTAATTGCATTATCGTATGCCTTGGACTTCCGCAAAGTAACGCCCGATTCCATTTTTAATTTGAAAAATCCAGAACAATTGCACCCAGTGGCTCTCAGAGAATGAGAAAATCGCGTACCCATCGCCTTTTTATGACGCATTGCCCAAATACCGACGCAGGGAAGCGCGTCCCACTTTATGGCATTGTAAACTCTTACAACGGCATTGCGTACGAATGATGTTGATACATTCGCACTATTTAAGAAACAATCTAGTTACTTTCTTTAAACATGCTATTAAAAAGATAGATACTTTATTGCTCACAAATAGGTAAAAAAATCAGTTACAAATTACTTAAAGCTAGTATGGGCAAAGGCGGTCTTATCGATCCAAGCGACCGACAGAAAAATTTAGGTTTAAGAATCCAAGGAGACAGAGGAAGTGCGCAGATGAAGGTGTGCAGTGCGTAGGTACTTTTTCTTCTTTTCGTGTGAGCGACATTGAAACCTTCATATTCTTCCTGACCTGAAAGTTGCCTGTGTTGTTTAATACTAGAGACCGCCCGTGACTTCGTCCGCTTTACTATAGTATTCCCTGAATTCCCAAGGGTAATGTCGAAAAATCCGACCTCATTCCTTTTCTACGTCATCAAGGAAACCTCTGTGAAAGCTTTCTATATTTGAGTTTATTTGTAATGAAAAATAGCTTAATAGCATCTTTCTGTGTGAGTAAGACCTTTAAGTATGATAAAACCACACAAATTTGCTTAAAAAGTTGTTAGAGCATTGTCCCTCCTAAAATAAACAGTTTGAAAACGTTTGAACGTTTAGAAATGTTGAAAAATTTTTCCAGGAGCGGGATGAGATTTATTTTACCATTGAAAATGGTTATCAGATGCAAATCGCCTGAGACGTATTTTTGGCCATAGCTCCGAGGATTTTGGGAGAATCGAGATGAAAATAATACTAAGAGTTGAAGAATTTATCGAGAACGTGTGAGCGTTTGAATTTTGAAAATGGGCTGGATACTTTTTTTGGAATTTTAAAAATGTAAAAAAATCGGGTTTTTTGGGGGGCGTTTGTATACTAAATTGCAAATATTTAAAAAAAAAAGACTGACTTAAGAAAAAATGAAAAAGAGGGTCCTAGGGTATTAGTTTAGCTACAAAATGGCAAAAAAAATTTGAAAATTGGTTTATAATTATGACTTGTAGGTGGTCCCTTTAGATTTGGTATTGTAGAAAAACGGGTGTAGCTTCTTTGATTATTGACCGATCGTCATGGTAATGGTATTAAAAGATGCGGATGCAGGCGAGAAGTGCATTCAAGTTGGAATTGTGTTATTTAAAATAAAATTTTCTTTTTTTCGTAAATTGTTGTATTCATTTTCAATGCTCCGATAATTGCGGGGACTGCGAAATCTATGAATTGTTTCCTCATTTTTCTAAATTTTTGTTTGTTCTTAACAAAATTTGCGTAAAATTATAGTTGTATAATTCCATAATTATTAATCGATTTCTAATAAAGCTAAAACGAAAATTGCTAAATTAAAAAAAGACACTTTGTACTTGTACTTACAGCAAAGTTATTGTCTCCTAAAAACTATTATGGGACTTAGGGAGTCGTAACGTAACAGAGACAACCCGAACGGGGGACGTAATGTGTTTGCCCTTCCTATTTGTTTTGTGTCGCAGCTTGAAGTGTACTTCTGCTCACAGCGAGAAAATATCTTTAGTGCTTTTTTAAAATTTATACTGAAACTCTGTAAAACCGAGAGCCAACATTTTACAATATTCACTGCTGAGATTCACTGTCACTGTACAATATAAAACATTGAAGATATTTTAGATATTTTTTAACTAAGCATTAAATTTATTGATCATTTTTAAATTCCATGAAATTTATACATTAAATAAAAACAATAATGAAACATAACATAACTAACTATATTAAAGAAAAAATAAAGCAAAAAAAACTATAAATAAAAAATGTCCTCCAGCTGTGGGCTCATGGGAACGGTCCCAAGAATGCTGACAACATAACTTCTTTGGATAGCCAAGGTAATACGTTGGCAGAGGTAGCTGCTAGCCTTCTTGTCACCGGACGCCTCAACAAGGCGAGCACTCAACTTTTTAACAAGCTGCTTGGCCTCCGGCCCCCGTGGACCCATTTTCTCCACCGCAAACTGAACAAATAAATAATTAGGACCCAGGTTTGCGTATTTGTGCCGTTTGCGATTTTCAGCACTTATCGCAGCCGCCTCCACATGAAGTGAGGTGGCGCGTACATGCGAGGGAGTCACAGTGTCAGCACAGGATGCATCCCACACCAACGGCCTGCCAAGCTTCCAGGGCCCAATGGTCATCCGGTCAGGTTTCTTGCCATCGCTGCGAGACATACAAGCTGGCTCTAAGAGAGCCGGTATACCAACGGTGGCAAAAGCACTGCGGATGATGTTGTTTAGAGTAGAGTGACGCAGCATACGCCCAGCACTGCGAGCGCATGATGGGCCGTGGTGGCCAAGCTCATAAGCATGATGAATGCAAAATTCAAAAATAATTAAAATATTGAAGTTTGTATAATATGTTTAATAAAAATGTATTATAATACCCCGAAACGTTTTAACCGAACGAATAATGCTCGGGCTGTTAGACGTTAAGCTACAAACGCGAACCCATGCCTAAGGGTGATACTTTATTGAAGCAGAGCTGAGCTGAATGGAGCAGAACTGTGTGGAAATCAACCAATAGTGTCCCTTTATTTTACCTATGTATCACTCTGCTCATTGTGCTCTGCCCCGCACCGCTCTGCTCTGTATTACTCTGTTTTGCCCTGCACTACTTAGCTTAGCTCCTCTCCGCTCTGCTCTGTATTACTCTGCTTTGCCCCGCACTACTTAGCTTAGCTCCGTTCCGCTCCGCTCTGCTCAGGTCAGCTTAGCTCAGTTCCGCTCAGTTCCGCTCAGCTCCACTCAACTCCATTCGGGTGACACTTTATTGAAGCGGCGCTGAGTGGAAATCAACCAATAGCGTCCCTTTATTTTAACGGCTCTTCTCCGCTCTGCTTCAATAAAGAGACTCTATTGGTTCATTTTTACACAGCATTGCTCATCTCAGCTCTGATCAGCTACGCTCAGGTTTAATGGAGTTTCGTCCTTAAGCTCTCCCCAGATCGTGCGACGTAACGGTTTTCCTTAAAAATACGACGACGCTCATGTCTGCTCCGTTAATCACCGTCCACTGGAGCAGAGCGGAGAATAGATATAATAATAAAATTAAGGGACTATATTGGTTAATTTCCACACAGCTCTTCTCCGTTCAGCTCAGCTCCGCCTTAATGAAGTGTATAATACAGCATATAATCTTCGTAGGTGAGTTAACTAGCAAGCGAACAGAACGGTCTCTAGACTAGGTTTTGCAAGGAATTTTTCCGACTTTGTTGTACTCTGTGTTTTTGCTCGGGTATGTCTGGCTGACCCTCTCTCTTATGAAAGGGAGCCGGAAAGCCAGAAGAGTTTGAGACAATCGGAAGCTAACTTGGGCAAAAATATATGACGATAAAGATTTCCACAGCGAGATAAAAAAGTGGGTTAACTTAGTGAACATTAATAACAGTCAAGTTAACAGTGGTTAACTTGACTGTTATTAATGTTAATACTAATATTTATATAGATAAAGAACCTGGACCACCGACGGGAGATGCAGAAGTAGTACTGCTAATAAAACTTCATAAATAATTTGTTATTGGAGTGTGTCTTAAATGTGGAAAGTTAGAGAAATTTTGGCAAATGCTCGGATGTAATATAACTTGAATTATTCAGAGAGGAATCCATTAAAAAAGTTTTACGCGAATGATATCTGTTCTTTTAAACGGAGCAAGTCGTAATTTAGGCGGGCTTTATGAAATTAATCGTTAGACATTCATCTATCCGTGCCTTGTCGTTACGAGCGATAGAATCATTATTGCTTGTCAATCTCCGATTTAGACGAAAGTCCGAAAGAAATGTTTAGAAAGTCGTACTTAAATCCATCTTTAAAATGCGTTTCCAAATGGATTTAGTTCCTGAATTGTTATAACTTTATAAAGTTAAGTTTCTGTTTCATGTTTCAATCATTCTGTTTCATGTTGCAATCGATCACGTCAACGAAAACTAGACTAGAATCTGTATAACAAAATTGTTATTCCGATAAACGAGTCTGTAATAGGTAGTTAAGTAGTTCTTATTCTATCATCAGTGAAAATTCTAGCGTCCCAAAGAAGTCCTAGAAACTTGTATTTAAATCCATCTTAAAAACCCCGACAAAAATTTTGTTAAATGAAAAAACTTATATGGCAATACTTTTAACGGCACTTCGGTAGGAAGGACCGTTGGCGCCGCCCCGCCATTGATGGAAAGTGTGGTCACATTTATAAAATTAGCATTATTTTGGGGTAATGTGAGGAATTTCGGTCCAAAATCTTGCGATTTAAATTACGGTAGCTCTTTTATTTTCATAAATATTTTTTTTGATATATATTTGTATACCTATGTACCTGATGTACCTATGTACCTATGTATCTGATCGAACAGTGTTTTTTTTACAAATTGTATACACGCCTGCACGTCAGACAAACTGTCAAACCTCAAAAGACTTTGAATTGTATGTAAGTATGTGTCATATTATGGTTTAACATTTATTGGAGAAATTTGATAGTTTCGAACTTTGATTATTTAAAATAATCAAAGGTTTTGGATAGGTTGATGTGTAGGCCAGTACCATGTCATAATATTATGACTAGAAGTCAACCAACTACTGTTTGATTACTTAAGTTGCATTTACAAAGTACTATAGTGCTTAAGCTACTTTACTAAGGTTTCGTAAAAAAATCAAACTATTAGGTATACAGCATTTTATAAATGACAAAAAACATTGAAGAACAAGGGAATATGAATAATAATAATAATCTTTCAATAGAATTATTAGAAAAAGCAACCTAAGAACAGCAAATTGTAATTGCCCTAATCTTGTTTGCACAGACAAAGGGTTAGAAACATCTTCACTTAAAAGTAGAATGCACTTACATGTGTAAAATAATTTTAATTAATTTCGTCAGCGACAGCTAAAAACATTCTCTAAGTCTCTACTGTTAAGGTTTGTTTTTCCTACACGCCGGTAAATCGCTTCAATTCAGTGATAAAAACGTTTATTTTTTATGTTATCTACTAACTTTCTCGATCTGTATGTACATTGTATGCTTATGCATGGAATTTTCTTTGTTATTGCCTCATTCGTAAAACAATCTAATGGGAAGAGATATTGGGCTGTAAATATACTTTACCAGGTGATAGTACTCAGGAATAGGAACAACTTGACTAACTCTGAAATATCTTAAAAAACAGCTGTTCCATACATTACACCGTTACGTTTTTTTTTCTTTTGTTGATGGCTTCGTGCGATTTAGCCAGTGTCAAAGTATTTCTTACAAGTAATACAAATATAAATAAACAATATTTCCATCTTGTATATGATGATGAATGATAATAGAAATGAGAAGTGAGAAATGATATATCCCCAACCCCACGAGTGTCTCAGTAAAGAAGTGGGGCTTTACTAAGTCCTCACGCGGACTTCTTGAGATAATTTGAAAAGTGACGTTGCACTGTTTTGTTTCATTTGCCAACACTCATGCACACTCACGAACACATAACGGTTGATAATCCACCATTATTTCACATTAATATTCGAAATAACACAAATTTTAGAAAATAAAACAAAACCGCGGACATGACTCTTCACTTTCCCGCCAAAAAGTTCCACCGTTACGTTATACGTTACATACGTTGACCTTTTGACGTGAACAAAAAGGGATCATATCAAGATTTGTGAACATACGAGTAACGACTTGGTGGTATGTCATCTTCTTTGACGAGAACCAAGTCACCTACATTGGGCTCTGGTATCTTAGTTCGCCATTTATGTTTGGTTATGCAGTTACAAAGATATTTTTGTAACCATCGATGCCAAAAACAATGTAACATTCCTTGAATAAATTGGCACCTTGCAAATGGACTAAAATCATCGTCGTATTTTTCAAATAAAGCTAGTTTTGTGGCATCTCTATAGTCACACAGTTCGTGAGAGACGTTTATACTCACAGTGCCTATCCAACATGGAACTTGGACTAAAGTAAGTTTTGACACTACGTTAAGTATGAATACTACTTTTTTTATATTAACGGGTAAGCACAGTACCTTGATCTCACCTGATATTAAGTGATGATAAGGCCAATGATAGAAGCGCACTTCACCCGGGATCCTCAACTAGTGAGGCACTGGCTATCTTATCTCTAGCTGCCGGAACACAACAATGCTACAAACATTGATGTTATGGCGACATATTTAGATAAGATGGTGGTAGCTAGCCAGGCGTACAAACAAGCTCTACCACCAACCAAACCGAGTACAGAAACATGTACCCTCCGCTGGGAATCGGACCCGGGACCTGTGGGTCTAAACCAGTGGTCTTAGCCACTAGACCATGGAGGCGGTTAATTCAGCTGACATTGGTTTACCCCAAGTTAAGTCTGCTAACATTAACTTTTGGATGAACATTTTAGCTCTAACTATGCTATCCACCCCAATGGGTCATATTATAACCGTCTTATTAATGCAATTGTTGATCTTTTCGTTTCAGGTGCAGGTGCTGTCATCGGGAGGTTCACCGAGTACTGAAAGTGGTCCTCACTACCTATTACTTTTGTTGTACTTTCTGCATTTATATCTATATCTTTATAGCTCGTTGTCCTTATATTTTGTTATTCTTTTTGCATGTTCTTTTTTTCAGTGTTCTTGTTTTCTATATTGCTTTTACCTTGTTCTTCTATTTCCCAGTGCGCCGTCCGTAAGTGACAAGTGTCATAATATACTTTATTTGAAATGTCTGCGTCCATATTTATTTGATGCCGCGCGGTCATACTTATTTTGTTTGGGGAATTTGAGGTGGTTAATAAAAAAAAAAAATTTAAATAACCGCTTGATAGATCGAAAATGTGAGACGGGACGGTCAATTTGTAGTTTAGACCATTGGTGATTGTTTAAAATAAATCAGAGGTACAATAATTTAGATAAACTATAAGATATCAACTATCATGATTTTTGCCCAACTTTAAATGATATTATAGAAAAAACTATAGTGTTATGAATTCATGGATCGGACTAATTGTAAACACGTTCCCTTTGATACTAAATATATATTGTGTTTATGTAATACGATAGTATTTTCAATTATATCAACTTAACCGTGACTACTATTTAAGCACATAATAATGTTCCTCAGTATTTTCATAAATATCCTTTGTAACATAATTAGAATTTGCTGTTATATCTTCCGATTTTGAAATTGAATATATTTTTATGTTGTTTGACCAAAAGAATTTCCAATTACTCTGTAAATTCTCTAAACAGGCTTCAATATATTCCTGTATAATTTTAGGAACTTTCTTAAACTTAGTTAACCATTTTTATTGTATTATACAAGTCTAATTAAATATTAATCAGACCTTCCCGCACAAGTCTAAATTATAACATGAACTTATAAAATATGAAATTAATTTAGTTGAAAGTTTTAAGAGTGTTTGAGACTCTGATGAAAATCCAACATGGATTCCCTGTTCCGTCGTTTTTTATAAAATTGTTCTAAGTGCTAATTTACAAATTGTTCTAAGTCTAAACAAATTACTAAAACTAATTAAATTATTAAAAGTTAAACTAATGCTTACAATAGAGTTCAATTTCGCTTGCTAAACTTTTAACTTAATTTCCGACGCACGCTTGACCTCATTGAACTTCCACCTAGTATCCTTCCTTGATACTAGATTCTGCTCTCTTAAGTTGATCTTACTGCTTAGCTGCCACCACCAGGTTCCGTCAGGCTGTTCTTGTTTCGGCATCAGACTCCACCAGAGCTCAGGTGTTCACTGACCACTTTCTTCAAAAATTTGCTCTAAATTGACCTTTATTATCCGGCAATTGGAAGAACCAATGAAAAATGATCCTTACGAGTATATCCGGCTCGAAGGACCAATGAAAAATGGTACATCTTTGTACTAAAGGGTAATACTATTAGGGTTGAAAATGAAACCGCTAGTAGCTTCCTTGATCTGATGTAGGTAACAACTTTATTAACAAAATAACATGACTTGCTATTTGCCAAAACACTTCGATAGCGCGATTCAGTTAGAGTACAAACCGCGCCATCTAGTAAGAACTATTTGAACTAAACTTTATTATATTTACATGCATCTTCAACACCAACAGCTAATTGTTAGATAATGATTACAGAGTTGTTCCAGAAAAAAAATCGTTCTTGAATAAGAACGAGTATGCAAAAACAAAGACTTAAAACTCAGGAGAATATTTTATATCTATCTATATAATATGTATCTTATACAGCATGATGTATCAAAATAACTTCTTATAGTTCTGATTCTCATTAAACCCTAGGTTGTCCCAGAAGGTTCTTTTCCCGAAGTCGGAGCTGGTCTTCATCTCGATCTTGTCTGGTGAGAAAATCTTCAAGTAGTTCAGTTCCGAAGAGCCCGGGCTTACTGGCAGCCATGCCACTCCAGGCACCTTGGGGATGCTGAAAGGAAATTAGTGAAAATTAGTACACACTACAAACAGAACATACATCACTCCCGTCTCTCTTACCTACGGTAAGGCCACGAGACAAGACAATGTGGAGAAGCTCGATGGCGCATTGCGATTGCCGGTTATCGGATGGGTGACCAAAATGTCTCGAGCTCCACCGAGCTAGGGGAGGAACATAAAGCCGTCAGTCTCAGTTGTCGGAAACAATGGCTTTACGTGCCTTCCGAAGCCAGAAGAATAAAATAATAGAGAATATTTGGAAAATGAAAATACTTAATTAAATGTAATAATAACTTTACGATTTAAAAAATATTGGTAACTTCCTACCTACCTACTGTTTGAGAATTTGCAGTCATTTCTGCAATAGGGACTTCGAATACTACTGCTCGAGAGCAGTAAATAATATAAGGCATTATAATATAAGGCATTGACATTGGTATGGTTAAAACGTAGTGATTACTTGCTCAGTGGGTATGGTATAACCTTAGATTAGGCGTTATTATTCTACCATACCAATTTTGAAAATTTTATTTAAAACGGTTCAAATATCGCACCCGAGCAGAGCTACTGACACAAGCACTTATATGTCGAATTATAAAAAGTAGATAAACTAAACAAAAAGGTTTTATGCCAGTAAGTCATCTCTCAGAAACATTTTCAACAAGTTGTACTTCTACCATCCGATTCGGAATGCAGTAACAAGTCGAGAACAATCCGCCAAGAAAATCGATAGTTGAATAAATCGCTATTCAGGGACCGATAAAAATAGAACTGCTTTAATATTTATGAGGATGGCTTCTTTGGATTGGCCTAATCTTAACTGATCTTTCAATATTTGTAAAAATATTAGGATCGGATGTTGATGACGTAGTTGTCGATATTGAATAGGGCTCCTTTGGCTTACAAAGTAAGAGTAGATAGTGTTGATTAATTTCGACGAGTTGGATTGAGCCACGATAGCATAAATGGTAGTGCACCTGACCCGGCATGCCATGGGGTGCGGGTTCGAATCCCGCTCGTGGAACTTTTTCAACACTGTCTTTTTTCAAATTGTAATTTGTTCGCAACAATATTTGCGTAAAATTATATGTAAATAATCATAAATATTTAATGTTTATATTCTAAACTTTATCACTATGTAGGTATTTATTTTTATAACATCATACACTCTCACTCACATCACGGGCTCCTCTGAAAATCAGCGTTGCAGTTTCTTGAAGCTGCAACTTATGCTCCATGAGTCCAGTTCGTCGTAGCATTTTAATTTTAACTTATGTATTAGTTTTATTGTTAGAACATAAGCCTGCTACGCCGAATATAAAAAAAAAAAAAATTTGAAATTTAAGATCCAGCCTGAACGCGGTGTGACAAGGAAAAACGGATGAATCAGTCAGCGTTTTGGAATAGATGCAATTTGGCTCCGGAACTCACGGCTGGTTGAATGCAACGAGTCGGCAAAACTCCGCCTATATTTTACCTTTAAATTTTCTTGCATACAAATTCTCATATAGAAAGTTTCGAGAACGGTTCACGACCGAGTCTCGAACGAAGTATCGTAGCACACTTGCTACGGTCCGATACTTTGTTCGAATCTTGACACTGCAAGTGATCTCCGCCTATCCTTGACGTACCGGCCACGAGTACGGGCGACCGGCCGGCGACGTGACTAGCAAATTCTCTCTTTATTGTGCGGTCGAAACGCTCACCGTACTGCGGTTGATTGACATAACTATCATCCATCACCAGGTCATTTTATGTCCCCACTGCTGGTGCACGAGCCTTTCTTATGGATGGATAGGGGAACGGGCCACAAGGCTGCCTGTCCATTGAAGCGGAGCGAGGCTGCGGTTCGGAGAAGCGAAGAAATATTAACCAATAGGATTGCATTAAATCTCCTCTCTATCATCCTATTGGTTAATATTCTTCGCTTCTCCGCACCGCAGCCTCGCTCCGTTTCAATGGACAGGCAGCCTATACCACCACGCGGGCCCAGTGCGGATGGTTTATGTACCGATCTCCGAGTGGTGTTGCCATTCTTGGGATGTCTCGTGCCCCAGCAGTGGGCCATAAAATTGAGCTAGTGATGAAGTTTTTTTTTCATTTTTATTTATTAGGAAAAACTCTGTTACGTACTCTAATTTTGGATGGGCCATTTTATCCGGATGTAGGCGTTTGTGGCTGTGCTACAGTTTATTACCAAAGCAGACACTAATGTGCTATTAATTAATTATAATGCGTTATATGTACTAGAGTACTATTACATTATGTAATGTTACCTAGTTTTTTGTTCCAAATAAAATTAATATATTATTATTATTATTAATTACCAAGATCGCCGGTGAAATTCAAAATCACAAGAACCCTGCCTACTCCTGCACTGTGCAATAAAATAATTACGCTGGAAAAACGATAGAGGTACAGAGACAAATTGTCAAATTTCGTTAATACATTTTCAACCATATACTTAAGGCACAAAGTTCAAAGCCTATTGAATATGTTTAGGAGATGTGCCTACACCCAGCGGAATCCCATGTCTGGAAGATTTATGAGTGATGCAGAGAATTAGATTTGGATATGTTCTACTGAATTATGCTGAAAACAGAATTTGTTCCCAGGCGTGTGTACTTAACGATTGCGTTCGAGATCTTTCCATTCGGCCAATCACAAATAACAATGAGAACTTTTAATGAATGGAAGTTGGAATTGGTTGGTGCGATAGCAGCCGAATGCGAAAACTGTTAACTTTTAGAAAGGTATCCTTATCGTATCGATCGTAACTAACTTTTAACATAGCCATTTATATACATCTCAACCCTTATAAAGGTGAAATTAACTAGTTAGTTTGTATGAACGGGATAATGTCTGGAACTACTGTATCGATATCTATATCTAAAATTATTACACTAATAAAAAGCTACACTATTACCACAGTATATATATATAAGCTAAATATATAAGGTCACATTTTATCAACTGCAAATATTTTGACAAAACATCTAATTATATCAGAGAAATAAGGCACTAGCATTGAAAAAAAAATTTAGGCTAGTTCTTTTTTTACTTTTCCTGACACAAAAATTATAATATTTTTAAGAGCGGCCTCTGTCGGCTCCTTTGAATGAAACTACGGGCACATGTAAGCAGTGAAGGCATATTGCGGCCTCTCTGTTCCGGCTCCTTTGAATTGAAACTACCGAAAGTGCTTTATTTTACTTTTTAATCGAAATGTCTTTTGGCGTTTTCTTGAATACTAGCGTATAAAAATTTAAGGTTTTTTCATAAAAAATAGTTAATATATGTTGTTGAATTTATCCTCAAAATATTTGCAGTTGATAAAATGTGACCTTATTATGTACTCTGCTATTACTGCCTAATTTAATGTAATAATTGTCCTATAATTTTTTTCCACTTTTTATCTGTATGTCAGAATTGTCTTGTCCCAAATAAATTTATTTTGATTTGATTTGATTTAATAATAAGGTGCGTCCAGATTGTATGACAAAACAAGTTATTTATCATAGTTATGTAGAATGTTTTATTAGTGTGGACGAAAATTGACAATAAAACACATTATACTAATTGTTTTGTCACATTGTTGTATAACATAGTTTATGTAACATGTTACTTAATGTGGACTACACTTAATACGGATTTAGCATTTCAATGACTCTCACGCTCATTGCAAAGTTTAATTTCGTAGTCAATGGGTTTGTATTTAAGTTCTAGGTTAGGAAACTTTGTGTAAAGTTTATTTCTGTTACACAAAAAGTCCGTAGAAGTATATAGAAGTATAGTGTTCCATTTATTGTGTTTCTTTTTTATTTATCTATTTTGTAACCTTCTCATTACAAAAGGATAAGAAAATATATATTGTAAATGCAGAAACCTGTAATTGGCTATACTTGTGCTTCGTCTGGGTGTGCTTCATTTAGGTGTAATAAGTAGGTATACATTGTAATAAGCTGTTTTTTTCTATAAATAAATAAATAAATCTACGAGCGATTCGAATTGTAGGGAAGGCTTCATTTCAATGGAGGCGTTTGCCCAGCTGTCAGTTGTGTAGGGATAACATTAGCCTTTTGTAGTCCTTTGCAGGGTCTGTGGCCGTAGGGCAAGGTTTAAAACGACAGGATAAAATAACATCTACCAACCCAAAATAAACATGATATCGGTAGATATCTACATGATAACGTTCTCGTATGTGTTTTATAAGTAGTAAGTAAAGTACGTACGGTAGTGTTCGCGCGTTAATTGTATGCGAATGGAACCTGTGACGTCACTATTTTGTTCCGTCAATTATGTGTTTATTGATAACTTTTAGGTGGTAGCTAGCCAGGCGGACCAACAAGCTCTACTACCAACAAAACCGAGTATATAAACTTGTACCCCCCGCTGGGAATCGAACCCGAGACCTTTGTGTCTAAACCGGTGGTCTACACCACTAGACCACAGAGGTGGTTAAAAATTTAAGTGACCTGACATGACGCCATGCTGAGTGGCTGAGTGGAGTGGCCTTTCAGGGCCACACTTTACTATCATATCAAGTAAAATATTGTGTACTAGCTGACCTGGCGGACTTCGTACCGCTTTGACAGTTTCCATCATTGAGTTAAATATATATCAATGGTTTCCATGACAACAAAACAAACAAATCATTTTATATTGAAAAATTAAATAGTCTACATACATACATACATACATACATACATACATACATACATACATACATACATACATACATACATACATACATACATACATACATACTTTTTACCATATTGTATAGATTGCGGTTAGTGATGAAGATGATAGTAACATATAACATATCATCATCATCATCATCATCATCATCATCATCATTATCATTTCATCTAAACTGAATCCAAGAAAATGTGAGTTTGGATGTCGCTTGTACAAAATGCTTTTCAACACTATTTCTGTATTATAATTCAATTCGTTATAATAACAAGCAACAACTGTCAAGAACAGATTACAAAGATGTAAAGCAGAATTGCCCAGCATCTTAATTATCAATGTCTACTTATAATTACATTGATTTCACTTATTGTTTGTGATCATCGGTTGAAGGGAAATGTCGTTACCAATCAAACGGGTTCATTTGCTGTTCATTTCGTAGCCTTTATAGGTGGTCTCGGGCTTTCGGCTCACGACGTCCATTTCCAACGCCCCAGAGAATCAAATCAAATACGGGGACACGCTTGCCTGCTGCCAGCCCTTAGAAATTCTCATTCGATGTTCGAACACTCGGCTTCGGAAAACATATTTTTTCTCGCCGCCCTTGGTTAAGCCAGTTAAACCCGCTTTCACTGTTTTGTAAAGTCCCGGTGTACGCGAAAACAAAAGTATACGTTCAGACAGTGGTAAAAGAATGGCTGTCATTCTCTACGTAGGTTATTTTTCGTTATAGGTACATTTATTCTTACTAGTGGTTGCCCAGTGGTCGAAATTCGATCGTAATTTTATTAAGGCTGCACGGATTGTATCCTAAGCAATGAAAAATTAAAAAAGATAGAATGTGAGTTTGCATTGGCATTGACAGATGTCGGCCGCATTAAAGAAAAACAATACGTGTGTGTCAAATACATATGGTAGTATGTGTAATGTTGTTTTAGTTGATTTAATGTATTTTTTATGCATAATTAAAAAAATATTAACATTTGGATAACCTTCTTTATATAAACTATAAGTGTGCGAAATGTTATACTCCTCCGTCCGCGCAATTTTTGTAAAAACGGGTACAAAGTTTTTGCTTCACGTAGGTATTAATATATAGATTTTATTCTTCCGGAAATTTGGCTGGCTGGTAGAAACTAGCCATCGAACATAAGGGCTCTTCCATGACTGTTTTAGTATTTATTATTTTACGAATACGAATTATTATTAAGTACCTACACTTAATAATAATTCGTATATGAAAACTAGCCAAGTCAGACCTTAGGCTTCAACATGTTATCCTAAGTTATAAGAAGAAATGATATTTTAAGTTGTTATAAAATATTTTATGTTGTTATACCATTGAACTTGGTACCCATTTAGATCTCACTTCTTTTGTCGTTGAAGTCAACAACCCCTATATCATAATATTGAACTTGGCTTTCATTTCACATTTATGTTTTTGATGGGATATCATTACTTTTTGTACAAAAATTATAAGAAGGTACTTATTCATAATAAAATTATCGCACCGCTCCCCACCCCGCTGCTCCACGGCCGCCGCACCGTGCGCCGTGGTCCGTGGTATTATTTAATTATTTATAAGTATGATACACTATTGATGTGCGCTAATTATTGAAATAATAATTAATACCAAATCCCAGTTAATAATAACGTAATAAATACGAAAGTCGTCTAATACTCTTAGTTAAAAGTACTTAGTAATATATAAGTACTAAAACTGATATGTTTGAATTAAAATTGAATATATATGTTTGAATTTACTCTAACTCTAACTCTAACAACAGGTCTTTTGAATGCGATGCTGTGGGAGGTGATAGTAGCTCCCCAACCCTGTTTGACGTCACAAAATAAATAAACTTTGGACAACGCAGCTGAAACTAACAACTTGAAGTGCTTTCCGAAGCGCCCCGATCGTAAAATGTGGGAAAACACATTTATTGTAACTCGTTAGCTGCCTTTTTGGTTATCCCGAAAATTTAACATTTCGTTTGGACATAAACAATGACCTTGTTTTAAAGAAGAGTAATATATTATTATTTTTGTAATGTAAACCCCCGTGTGGTGCCGGGGGTAAAGAATTGCACCACTCCATCTCTTCCCGTGGGTGTCGTAGAAGGCGACTATGGGACTATTCCAGAGGATGGGCAGCAGCGTCTCTCTATGATTATTCACACCTTACTGCGATCGCCAACCCGCCTGCCAAGCGTGGCGATTATGGCAAATTCCCCTCAAGATGATTTATCCTTGAGGGAGGCCTTTGTCCAGCAGTGGACGTCTTTTTGGCTGAGATGATGATGATGATTAAAAGAAAGTCCAGGAACGCGTCTGTTTGTTAGGACTGGCTAATTTCAGTAACCACTGGACGGATTTTGATGCGGTATAAGATGTAGCGTCTTTTGATGGTGGTTTTCGTACACAAAACAACACGAGCGAAGCCGGGACAGGTCGCTAGTGCAATATAAAAAGTAAAGCTACACAGCGAACCTGGTTTTGTAGAAATTTAAGAAAAAAAATCACAGTGTGTTTTCACTTACCCCGTGGTGGCGAAAGTGTAGATGATGTCGATGAGGATCTCCCTGATTCTGACGTCATCCCGGCACTTCAAGTCCAGGTCAGGCAAATGGAAAATGTGCGTCATGTCGTCTGCGTGCGATACTCCTGGGAATGTACAATACAGCTGGTTAAAACACAGAAGCAGTAACTGATGCACATTTTTTTTAGGTGGTATAATCGATTGTGGACTGTTTACATGTACTGTCTTATATGGCGTGGTAGAAAAGTCTTGATGTAAATTTAATAATAAAAACAGCCTACTTAATTATAGCAAAGGACGTTTATTACTTGGTTTGCACAGAGACCGCGGGAGCGGAGGAGAACGACACAGAGTTCCCAGTATATAAATTTAATGTTACATCTGACGATAATAAGAATCTCAATGCGGGGTGATCGGATAGTTAGGTAAAGGTAATATAGCCATAGCCTCAAGTCTGTTCACTTAATAACGTCTCAATAGGTAGTCGGCCTGATGTTGATAATAGTACTACTTAGTAGGAAAATTGTCAAAACCAGGTAAACGTTGTGACGTTTACCTGGTTTTGACATGTCACTCCTGACATGATGATGACAAATCTCCACAATCGTGTGCGATTGTGGAGATTTTAAAATAGCAAAAGAAAGGCCCGGTTCGCCAGTTCTAAAAATATTTTTTTAAAGTGTTACCATTCTTACGGACCTAGCGTTGCGAAAGTTGATTTAGCTTTCGATCGTAACACAAAGGCGCCCGTTAAGGTAAGTAAAGACTATATAAGGTCACATTTTATCAACCGCAAATATTTTGACAAAGTATCTAATTATATCAGAGAAAAGGCCCTAGTATTTAAAAAAACTTCAGGCTAGTTTTTATTTTCACTTTTCCTAACACAAAAATTGTAATATTTTTAAGAGCGGCCTCTTTGTCGGCTCCTTTGAATGAAACTACGGGCACGTATAAGCGGTTTAGGCATTGCGGCCTCTCTGTTTCGGCTCCTTTGAATTGAAACTACCAAAAGTGCGTAAGGGGTGTTTTATTTTCCTTTTTATAGAAAAGTCTTTTGGTTGTTTTTTATTGAAAACTAGCGTATAAAAATTTAAGGTGTTTTCATAAAAATAGTTTATTTATGTTGTTGAATTTATCCTCAAAATATTTGCGGTAAATAAAATGTGACTGTAGGCGATGGTAGCTACTTCTGGCGTCCAGGTCAAAGAAAACACGGAATTGTGGAAATATTCTTTTTTATTTTTGAATTGAAGGTAGGGTATGGGATATTGAGAGCAGCGCGCGCGTCCGTTGCTCACATTGATGGTCGTGGCACTGGTCGGGGAGGAGACCCCCCCCCCCGCCCCCGGCGGTTCGCACCCTGCGCGCCGCTCTTTGATACATCAACGTTTTAAAACTTAAACTATAGGCACGCGTCGTTAACATAGCCCACCCCAAGTGCTTCATCAGCAGCACTCAACACCGATCGGAACTCGTATGACGCGTGTGACAGACCTGGTTAATGTCCCTGACTTTGTCTTAACTCTGACCATTCGAACTCGCCCGTCTCGCCCGGGTAAAATCGCTTCAACTACGCCGCGTGGCCACATATTTCGAGGGTTGCTCGAATCTACCACAAGTATAAGGTCACCAACATGTAAAGACCTTTGATCTTCTTGCCATTTTTTCCTTGGCAACATCTCTGGCAGTACCTCCCGAACCCATCGGTGCCAGTACATATCAGCAAGTCTTTGCGATATGCGCCATTGTTTTCTTAGGTAGGTATCCGAGTCATCAAATACTCCTAGGCGTGGCAAATTAGAAGATGACCCAATTAAGAAGTGATTGGGAGTTAATGATTCAGTGGTCCCTGGTTCTACTGAAACATGCGTCAGAGGTCGGCTGTTGACCATGTTTTCGACTTCAGCCAATAATGTTATGAGTGTCTCCTCTCGTGGGGCGCGCTCTTTTAGTACTACTTTTAGTGACGTCTTAACACTGCGTATCAAGCGTTCCCAGGCCCCACCCCAGTGTGGGCTCACCGGTGGGATGAACGTCCATTTGACACCTCGATTTGCGGTCTCGGTTTTTAGTTGATCGTCGTCCAATTGTGCCATCGATTTCTTCAACTCGGTGTCTGAACCTCTCAAATTCGTTCCATTGTCCGAGAACAAGTGTTGAGGCCACCCACGTCGAGATGCCATTCGTCGCAGAGCCATAATAAACGAATCAGAGGTAAGTGACGCCACTATTTCAACATGTATGGCTCTGACGGTCAAACAAGTGAAGAGCACCCCATAACGCTTTTCACGGCGTCTACCAATTGTTACCTCCATGGGCCCGAAAAGGTCAACACCACAGAAGGTAAATGGGCGGTGATGATGCGCCATCCTGGCTTCAGGCAAATCTCCCATCCTGGGCACCTCTGGCTTGCACTTTCTCAAACGACACAAATTACACTTGGAAGTGACGCTTCGCACGGTAGGTCGTAATTTAATAATCCAAAACTTTTGCTTTAGCTCATTGACTACCATCTCTTGGTTTCCATGAGCGGCCTTAAGTCCTCGCGCGCCCTGTGAACGCACGGTCGTACACAAGGTGGCCCGCTAATTATACCTACAGCGCGGGACGGGTTAATGTGATAATCACGTACAATCAATTTAGTGATGTAATCTCGCCCATCTAATATAATAGGTTGTTTTGTTTCAGGTAATATATCAGCGGCAGCGGTAATTCTCCCACAAGCTCTTAGGATTCCATGATCATCCAGCATCGGCGTCAAGGTAAGTAATCTACTAGCTTTTTGTAAATGTTCACCTTTTTTTATTGCAGCTATATCTTCGCAAAAGAATTGTAGTTGCGACTGCTTTAATAAAATTAGCTCAGCCCTTTCCATCAACGTCGAGTCATCGGTAAGTGATTTTTTATTTTACTTATGAATTTTAAAACTGTATACATTGCACGAGTTAATTTTAGCCAAGACGAAAATCTCGTAGGTTCAGGTATGCAATACATTTCCCTTTCAGATACTGCAAGTAATATACATTCCAATTCCGCTTTATTTTATTTTATTTTATTAGGTACACAAAACAGAATTACAACAAAACATGATAAACGATTATGCAGTAAAATTGAAACATTGGTAAGTCATAATTCCACAAAGATTTGTTTACTTGCTGTTGCACAACATCTGTAGGCCACTCACCTCTCTTGACTACGGAGGAACGCGGGGCCGTATAACCATTCGGATTGCAGTGTGGATATAATAACCTCATAATTATCGCGCGTAGCAACGTCCGCTATGTTTAGTTTAGTAGGTACATATCTCCATTCATTTGAGTCTGTAAGGTCATCTATTTCACCTAATCTATGAGCTACGAATGTTTTGTAACTTCTGGACTTGTTTTTTATCCAATGGAGTACTGTCGTCGAATCACTCCAGAAGGTTTTTTGTTGTGGTTCGATTCGATGTTCGCTTATAATTGTATGGGCAAGGCGCGCAGCTAACAGACTAGCCTGTAGCTCTAAGCGAGGCACTGTCGTAGTCTTCACTGGTGCTACGCGGCATTTGCTCGCTACGAACGCTACGAACACTTTGTTATTGTAAGTCCATCTCCAATAGGCGACCGCACACATCGCTTTGGTTGATGCGTCGCAGAATATATTTAGCTGTAGATTCAAGTAAGTATCTATAGCGTGCGCAGGTAAACTATCGGTCGCCGCGTCGCCGCCGCCGCGCGCTGTTGAATTAGAATTCGTTGCTTGTTCCATCTCGCTCTCACCAATGCAGGCTGCGTTATAATATCTCGGTAAGCTTATGTGACGTAATGACGCGAGTAGATTTATCCATTTTTGCCATTTATTGTATAGGTCATTAGGTACACAGTCGTCCCAACCAATATCTACTTGCCAGCATTCTTGTAAAATAATTTTGCCGATTATTGTGACTGGTGCGAGAAATCCAAAGATATCGAAAATAGACATAATTATCTTTAAGATCTGTCTTTTTGTTGGTCTCTGTTTCCCATTCGCTAAACACTCTGGAATGTTTTTTAATGATATGTCTAATTTTAATAAATCATTATGTGGCTCCCATATTAAACCGAGTGTTCGTTCGCCTTGGTATTCGTTCTGTTGGCCGGCTTTGAACTTAAATGCCGCCTCACCTAAGGTTTCTTTTGGAATGCGCTTGAGAACTGTTTTGCTGTTGCTCGTCCAGTTTCTTATGTGGAAGTTGCCTTGGCTATGGATATAACTTACTTCTTGAAATAATGTAGAAGCGGTATTTTTATCTGTAACACTGTCTATGTAGTCATCCATATAATGTGACTTAATTATCGCTTCAGTGGCGCGAGGCATACAATTTTTAAATCGCTCAGCATTTTTATTCTTAATGTACTGGGCCACGAACGGCGAACAGTTGGCGCCAAATATAAGAGATGTCATCATATTAATTTTAATAGTACCTGAGTCACTTTCGTCTCTAAATAAAAACCGAAAGACGTTTTGATCATCGGGATTTATTTTCACGCGCAAGAACATATCCCTAATATCTCCAGTTATTCCTATTTTGTTCTCGCGAAATCTAAGCATTATACCAAACAATGACTGTAGTAGGTCTGGCCCTTTCAAAAGGTAATCATTCAGTGACAATCCGTTAACTTGAGCTGCAGCATCGAAAACCAGGCGCAACTTTTTTTTATTGGGATTGTCGACGCCGAAATGAGGTAAGTACCATGTTCTTTTATTATTTAATAAATTTACCTCTTCATTTGTCAGTTTCTTTGCATATTTGTTATCAAACAAATGTTGTATGCGTTCTTTATAACGTTGTACATATTCGTTGTTCTTTTTCATCTTATGTTCTACTCCTCTCAGTCTCGATATTGCATTAGGGTAGGTATTAGGCATACTACAATTTTCGTCCTTCCAGGGTAGGCCTACGTACCATTCGGCGTCCTTGAGGGTCGTTGTCCGTTCCAGAATATCCAGGGCACGCATGTCCTCTGAGTTCTGCCGTGGCTTGGCAGATACGCCCATAGATTCGACAGAGAAAAAACGACTTACCTCCTCATGTAGTTCGCGCCAGCCACTGTCGTTAGTTGCTTTCGATACTAATAGTGTTGATTGTCCCGGCGGCGAGGCGACGCTTGCACGCCCATGCAAACACCAGCCGAGTGGAGTACGGGTGGCACACGGTTCGTTCGCGGAACCCACTATGGATTCCAGAGGCAATAATAAGTGGTAGTTATCCTGACCAATAAGCATCTGTGGTTTAAATTGTGCGATACATAATTTACTCTGGATTGATTTTAAATGTTTATAATTTTCGCAGTTTATAATAGTTAGGTCTTGTTTTGGCAAATTAAGTTCATTTACGCTGCGCGCTTTAATACTATGCATCAAACCTTGCGCTCCCGATAACGGGACATCAACCAGCTGACTGTCACACACGAGCTCGGTGTTGTCCCACGCGCCACGCACACGCAGGCAGTCCCTGCGGCCGCGCAGCCCCGCGCGCTCCGCGAGCGCCGCGCTTATCAAAGACACAGTCGATCCGTCGTCGAGCAGAGCGGTCGTGCTAATCACACCGTTTGGTCCGTGAATGTTTATAGGCACGACTTTCAGCAACACTGCACAATTGTTCGTGTTTATGTAGGTAACAGTCTCGGCTTGCACTTCACTTTCTACACCCGGCACTGACACTGCACTGCTTAAGTTCTGTCGAGGCACGTAATGCAATAAGCGATGATGATTTTGTCCACAGTTCTCAACGTCACACACCGGCGCGGGGCACGTTAGCTTGTCATGTTGCGATAACAAACACTTATAACATACGCCGTAACGCTTTACGTGTTGCCAACGTTCCTTACGCAGCGCCTTTTTAAAACGTTTGCACTCAGTTAACTTATGTTCGGACTTTTTACAAAACTGACATTTTCTAATCACAGTTTGTGTACTTTGCACTAATACAGTTTGTGGCGGTTCACTATACGTGTTATATTGTTTTTTATCCGGTCGTAAGTAAAGTAAATTAGCACCGGACTGAGATAACTTCACTGCCTCTTCATGTAGAAATTCCGCCAACATTGTTAATCGGCACCTATGTCCATCTGTGAGCTGTGCGTAGCTGTAGTCCGACCACTTCGAGATTAGCACGGTAGGTAGCTTACTCAGTACTATTGTGGCCACATTCACACCTTGTAGGTAATCATCTTTGCCCAATGCGCGAACGGCGGTAATATAATTATTCACTTTGATAGAAAACTTGATAATATCTTTGTGATAATCTGGGGGCAACGCTGAAAGCCTTTTTATGTCGCTCACTATTTTAGATAAAATTATATCCGGGTTTCCAAACTGTAGTTTTAATGTAGACATCACTTTTTCCGGAGTTGTTGGTGTGATGAGCAGCGACGAGACGGCCTCCCGCGCTGGACCACGTAAACATCTTCGTAATCGCCAAAGGTTTTCTTTGTCATTGAATTTACACAATTCGGTCGATTCCTCGTACGCTTGTTGGAATTGTAGCCACTCCAATGAATCGCCGGAGAATATAGGTAGGTCTCGCGGCGTACTAATGCGGCTTAGCAGGTTATTGCTTTGATTATTGGTGACGGTGTGGGTGATGAGCTGATTGATTGCAGCTGCCAATTGCTGAGCTGAGCCATCAGGGCCGGCGGATGTCTCCGGCGGCAAGTTCAACGTATCCTTTACATTGTCCATCTTGTGAACACGTTGTCCTCTCAGTTCCAGTTCACTGCGGTCCACCCACCTCTCGACGTCACTTTTAGTAGTGTACTGCTCCAAACTAGCAGCCTCCGATTGTGGACTGTAACTTTTATCATCTTCTAGTGCAGCTATATCCGCTGCCAGCTTTTTATCTATAAGTTCCATCTGTATGCGAGCTTTTTCTTGTGCTGCTTCCAGTTCCAGCTGTTTCCTGCGCGCTGCCGTCGAAGTAGTAGACTTTTGCTTAGACTTTGTCGTCGATTTAGGTATTCCGGAAGTCGATGGCGGCCTATCCTGTATGTGTTTTCTTATTTATTGTTTTATTAATAATTGTGTTTTCTTCTTTTACAGGTGTTTCGTGGACAGGTGTTTGCGTCGACATCGACGGTTCATCATCTAGCAGTCTACGAGTGACGATGGCGTTCTCCTGTTTGGCGGTTTTCCGTGTATTAACCATGTTGGTTGCAGCTTGCGGAGTCCTTGTTGTCATCTGGCACTGACTATCCGGCTCGAATGGACCACTTTGTAGGCAATGGTAGCTACTTCTGGCGTCCAGGTCAAAGAAAACACGGAATTGTGGAAATATTCTTTTTTATTTTTGAATTGAAGGTAGGGTATGGGATATTGAGAGCAGCGCGCGCGTCCGTTGCTCACATTGATGGTCGGGGAGGAGACCCCCCCCCCCCGCCCCCGGCGGTTCGCACCCCGCGCGCCGCTCTTTGATACATCAACGTTTTAAAACTTAAACTATAGGCACGCGTCGTTAACAGTGACCTTATACATATATTGTCCACTGCTGAGTAAAAGCCACCGTCATTAAAATCAAGTCTTTGCTACAATTGATGGGTATTGCCTTAATCACCACGCTTGCCAAATGGTGATCACAAATCTCGGCATATATCGAATAATCCCGACCTGGAAATTAAACGCTGAAAATGCCGTCTGAGACAAACAGCAAACTCTTTAAAAATAGGAATTGTACCTAGGACCTCTGGTTATCAGGTCGAAGCTGAGCGCTTAGCTACAGCCACGGAGGCGTTAAACATCCTTAATCTATACTAATATAATAAAGCTGAAGAGTTTGTTTGTTTGTTTGGTTGAACGCGCTAATCTCAGGAACAACTGGTTCGAATTGAAAAATTATTTTTGTGTTGAATAGTCCATTTATTGAGGAAGGCTATATAGGCTATATTACATCACGCTATGACTAATTAACGCGGGTGAGACCGCGGGGCAAAGCTAGTCAACTGATATTTTCAGTGCCTATTGCGAGTTTTTATTCGCCATTCGATCACGGCCAAGCGGTGCGCTGGCCGACCACCTGCAAGATGAGCCAGAGATATAGAGCTGGTCGCTAAGAAACTAGGATGCGATCAGCTTAAAACAGAAGGGATTGGCGTAACATGGAGGAGGCTATGCCGAGCAGTGAGTAGATACGGGCTGAAGATGATGATGATGATGATAATTCGATCACGTTAACACAAACGAGAATGGATGAGTATGTATGGCAAAATTTTTAACCTCTTCGGTTCCAACTGGAGGTGAAAAATTCGCCATGAATATCCCTATTCCTGACTAGGTAAACGTGACCGGAGGTCGGTGGGATAAGACTGATTAATAACCGATCAGGTACGGACATTGAATGATGCTTTATGTCCGCAAATAAAGAAAATAGGAGGTCCAACATTATTGGGTAGCTTATAGCTGTAGAAGAGATAATAAATTGGATATATATTTTTGTTACTGTTTTGAGAATCGGCCGTTATCAGAAACTGTTGTTATGCGGACGAAGGTCATAATATTTTTATATTCCTGGGAATTATTTAAGATATGTGCCTGTGTCTTTTGCGTAGTGGTTAAAGGTTTAAAGACCCGATGGTCCAAGGTTTGATTCGCTGCTATTAATTCGTTAATTGTTTGGTTGGAATTCAAAAGATTTTTTTGCAACATTGTAGGTATTCACGCACGTTACAAACCTTGAGGCTGACATGCGTTTCATCCCTTTCACCACATGCCCAAACCAAGGCAAACGGTTCCCTTTTAACTTTTCCGTCACTGGCGCCACTTTCAAACTTCCTCTAATATACTCGTATCTTTTTGCCCTTGGATGCATTTTTTTATTTGCTTGGCTGAGTGCTTAATATATATTGTACCGTTTACCGTACCGTAATACGTACCATAGTTCTCGTTATTACCAGCCATCACGTTGGAGAGGCTGCGTTCGCCTCGGTAGCTGAAGCGAGAGAGATAGGTGGGCTGACCAGTCCTCAGGGCATGCTCTTCCACCAATCTGCCAACGTCAGCCGCGAAGAGGCGGTCACTCAGTGCCTGCACAGAACAAGGAGTGTCCCCATTGTTGAATAAAGAAAGGGTTATTTTTATATCTTACAGTGCCTTTGTTTGCCCTGATGTTACCTAAGTGTCGATAAGGATCCTCCACTACCGTGGCAGTGGCTATCTTATCTCTAGCTGCCGGAACACAACAATGCTACAAACATTGATGTTATGGAGGCATATTTTGATAAGATGGTGGTAGTTAGCCAGGCTGACAAACAAGCTCTACCAACAACCAAACCGAAGACACAAACATGCTACTCCCACTAGGAATCAAACCCGGGACCTCTGGGTTTGAGACCGGTGGTCCCACAGAGGCGGTTAAGGTTGAACGCTATTTCATTTAAAGACCTATCTATACTAATACTAGCTGATCCGGCAAACGTCGTTTTGCTATAAAAAATAAAAAAAAATTTAGGGGTGGACTACCCCTAACATTTAGGGGGATGAAAAATAGATGTTGGCCGATTCTCATAGATACCGGATGACCCGGCAAACGTTGTTTTGCCATAAAAAATAAAAAAAAATTTAGGGGTGGACTACCCCTAACATTTAGGGGGATAAAAAATAGATGTTGGCCGATTCTCATAGATACCGGATAAGCACAAAAAATTTCATCAAAATCGGTCAAGCCGTTTCGGAGGAGTATGGCAACGAAAACTGTGACGCGAGAATTTTATATATTAGATTATAAAGCTGAAGAGTTTGTTTGTTTGTTTGGTTGAACGCGCTAATCTCAGGAACTACTGGCTATATGTTATATTACATCACGCTATGACTAATAGGAGTGGAGCAGCAATGAAAAATGTTGCAAAAACGGGAAAATATTTTATAACGCGGGTGAAACCGCGGGCACAGCTATAAAATGTAGGAAATTCGACATGAAATTAATCGAGTGGTCATAAATGTTATGGCAATAGGCATTGTAAAAAAGTATAAATAAATTTAATTAATCTGGAGATATCATACTCGTTTCAAGTCTGATTTTTAGGAACTAGTAAATAAGGAAAGTAAGTAAATAGCCTATATACTGTCCCACTGCTGGGCAAAGGCCTCCATCATTGAAATCAAGTCATCGCTACAATTGATGGGTAACACTTAATCACCACGCTTTCCAAATGCGGGCTGGTGATCGATCACAAATCCGGGCTATGCATCGAAAAATCTGAAACACACTTTGTCCGACCTGGGAATTGAACACGGGACCTTCGCGTATCGAGCCGAGCGCTTTATCTCTCGGCCACCGAGGCGTTATAAAAATTAAAAATATTTTTTTTTATTTTAACATCATCAAAAAAAACGCAAGCTATACTTTGAGAGATTATATTATATGGCCTGTGTAACTTTGAGAAAGTTATACAGGTCAAATAATACTTGGACGTGAACATAAGGAAATGGAATCCTAACCGCAATGCGGTTTTGTGGGTCCCATATTACGGTAACACCCTGACCCAATAGATTAACCTGAATTCCGGAGCAAGAGTTTCTTTAAATTTTGATCAATTATCCAAAATCACAGAAGAGATAAATAAAGATGAAGACGAAATGTCTAACGATAACCACCTTCTAACAATGTATTGGCGTTCAAGATAAACTGCTTATGATAATAATTAGTTTGTCATAATCTGGATTTGAATGGATTTGTCCCCCCGTCCAACGGATATTTTGTTTATCACACCAGAATATCAAGGATCTATAAAAACACTACAATAGCACAGTCTATATAACTGACCTCACAACAGTAACCAGTTCAACTTCAAAATGCATTGGACTAATAAATAAAAAAAGAATATGTCTAAATACAATTCCTTTTTTTATTCGCTATGTTTTATTTCGCTACAAAAATGTTAATTAGGGTACCCTTATTAACATTTTTGTAACATTTTTGTCATCAAAAAATAACACAGATTATAATAACACGAACATGCCCTAGAGGGGCCCAATCATTACATCAGATTTGATAAACCACAAATACTCGCTAAAAAATAATTATTCATCCCGCGAGGCTATTGAAAGTAAAAAACATCCTAATTTTAAAGAGAAGATGGTTGGACTCTACCATCAGCCTGGGATCCCATCATAAAAATATTAAATCCCAGCCCCAACACTATACTGCACGATCAAAAGATACTGTATGTATATCTTTCTGCGTAAAACGGAACACACCTGATTAAATTTAAATGAGGGTATACAAGCTACTAACTAATTATGAGACGACCAACACCACAGTCTCTCTGCGACCACGGACCCTGCAAAGGGTTGGAAACGTCAGGATAAATATTAATCAAAAGTAATGTGTAAAATAAACGCGAGTAGATCCGTAAAAGTTGATTCATTTCAATAACACAGATTTTCATTGAAATTTTACGGGGTCACAGCTAGGTCTCAATTGTCACTAAAAACTAACATCAATTGCTGGAAAAAAAGTGTCAATCACTGCTTCTTGTCAATCACTGGTTCCTGTCGAATACTGGCACCACTACCCTTTTTATTTGTGTTTATTTATTAATTTCATACATTTATATACTACTAGCGGCCCGCTAGGGAATTCGTCCGCTTGTGTACCGGGTCCAATTCTATGCATGTATTATACATTAAAGTTACCTCTTGAGTCACTTGATAGAGATCTATTAAAAAAAACCGCATCAAAATCCGTTGCGTAGTTTTAAAGATCTAAGCATACATACATACATAGGGACAGCGGGAAGGGACTTTGTTTTATACTATGTAGTGATTGAGCAGCTCCGCCAGTGAATTCAAATCAGGTAATGCCCTAGGACCAAGTACACACACGGTATTTCCCGGAATACTCCGCGCTTTTGAAAGATAAGTAGTTCGGCAAGTAAGTTTGGCATAGTAAACATTTGAAATGTGTTGATTTGGGGAGAACATTGCTGTCGGCTGTTTATGACCTTTACAACGTCTTCTTCTTCTTCCTGCCCTGGTCCCATGTTTATTGGGGTCGGCGCAAAATGTCGGTTTCTTCCACTTTGATTTTTGCTCAGGATATGGCAAAGTATTTATGGCCGGCCGCCTGCCTGATACCAACCCTCCTTGGGAATTCTATTGGTGGTTTACCCGCCACCGCGCGAGTGACCCAAGGTGCGTTTCGATATGCACGGGGTCTTAAATTCCCTTAGTCGCCTTTTACGACACCCACGGGAAGAGATGGGTTGATGCTATTCTTCTAGACACCACACGGAACCTTACAACGTCACAAGGTAAAAAAATTAGGAGTTTCTTGAGCCGTAGGTACCGATCTTAAGGGCTCGTGCGCACTGTCCGGTTAGCCGCACTGCGGCTGCCCGTCCGGCTGGCCGCAAGATGCGGTTGTAATTGCGGCTAACTGGGTGGCGGCTAGCCGTAACCGCAACCGGAACATGCGTATAGAAACCGTCGTGGTTTGCGGATTGATCGAGCCATTTCCAAGATGAACGTTGCAGAAGTCGCAGCTATTTATTATAATTACTAGCGTTTTATAAAGAAAAAGAAACAGAGAAAATGGTTCTGGGTGCATCCTTATTTGCAAACACGAGATGAGAGCAAGTATTTTGAAATATTTTTCGAAGAGCTTAAAAAGAATGACGATAAGTTTTTTGGATACGCTAGCATGAGTCTGAAATCATGTGAAAAACTTTTAAGCATTTTAAAAACCAGCTTAACAAAGATAGACACACAATTTCGTAATTGCATTAAACCGGAACTAAAGTTAACATTAGTGCAAGTGCAAATAAAATACATAGCCTAATTTATTATTATTTATTTATCAAAAGAATGACCATGGTTAAACATTTTGATTTTCACTATCATTTGCTATATAATTAAAAAGTTCCATGTAAGACGAGTGTACACAGTTCTGAGACTGTTGGCTGTAAGTTGATGATGGCGATTGTACTCCCGTGTTCGCAACGAACTCGCTGCAGAGCCTTGAGAAGGTGGTCGTCCAACTTCCTGTAAATGCATAGGCTGGGTGTAGGGATCATATTATTATCGTGAATAATGTGCCATTTGATATCCACGATTAGTATTGGGCCTTCCACCACTCCACGATGTGTTTGAATAGTCGCAAAACTGCTATGCATCCTTTATTAGCATTAAAATATCTAACTTTGTCTGCATTTGCAAGTGTTCTGGTATTTTCTTATAATCCTTTACCATAGACAAGAAAAAAAGGCGATCATCGTCATCATCCAAATTCTTTCTTTCTAAATTTTTATTTAACACTTCGACTAACTGTGCACCGACAAGGTTATCATCTTTATTATTTTTGTTACTCCTCTTTGGCAGCAATGGAGTATTAGATGGAAGATTGTCTTCATTCTGTGTAGTCGTGATTACAGCTTCATTTACTGTAACATTACCACCTGTGCGATTAACAGTTACTTTATATTTTATAAAAGATTATCGTAAAATACATATGGAATCCTATTTTTTGTTGCAGACTCGCTCTTGCTCTCCTTTGCTTTATGGGCCTTCACAAAAGCATCGCGAATGTTTCTCCACTTTTTTTGAAGATCCAGACCTGTAAAAAACAACAATTGTTTCAGATATTTAGTAACGGGGTGCTCATTCGCTGAATTGCATTACATCTTTAGGATTGGAGTTAGCACCATCGCCGAAATTGTACGAGAAGCATGTGCCGCAACATGATCTTGCTTAAAAGAGATATGCCTACCAGAACCAACAGAAGAAATGTGGCTCCAAATTGCAAATGATTTCGCAAAGAGAACACAGTTTCCGCAATGCATAGGTGCTTGTGATAGAAAACATATAAGAATAATAACACCTAACAATAGTGGATCAATGTGTTTTAATTTTAAAGAATTTTTTCCTTGGTTTTGATGACGATTTGTGACAGCAGCTCCAAATTTGTATTGATTGATATTGGAGCATATGGTAGACTCGGGGACTCAGATATTTCAGAATTCGTGCTTTTATAAAAAACTGCAGGAGAATCGCTTGGACATTCCCGAACCTGCGCCGATTTTAGAATCCAATAGTACTACTTTCCCTTACGTCTTTGTAGGAGATGAGGCATTCGCCTTAAGTACAATCATGATGCGCCCATATCCAAGACGTGATTTAAATGTTACGAGAAAAACGTTTAATTATAGGCTCTGCAGAGCTAGACGTTACATTGAAAGTACTTTTGGGATACTTGCGAATAAGTGGCGCATTTTCCATAGACCCATTAGTGTCAATACCGATTTAGTTAATGATATTATTAAGTCGGCGTACATTTTCACAACTTGGTGAGAGACAGAGATTGATTTTCTTTTGAAGACTCGCTAAATAATCTACTGATACTGACTGACACAATTGCTCGACATAGTGTGCACAGAAACAATACAACTGCGAATTATTCGCAGATTATTTCATGAACGAATGAAGGGTAAGCTGGCAGGATAATCACATTTAATTAAGCTGAGACATCATCATTATTGAAATATGTTTAAATGAAGTACTTGGTACTTACCGAGTTGTTTTTTCTTATGTTGTGGTAAATCAGCTCCATAGGTATCCACCAAGCTTTTTGTCGTAAGTTTTTATCAGAATATTCCGCGGATTTCGTATTCCAGGTTGCTAGCCTATTTTGAACTTCAATTATGAACCGCTCTGTATCGAAATTCATAGCTGAGAATTAGTTGGTACACGTGCTCCGTTATCGGTGACCAACCGTAAAGTGAACTGACCGCGTGGTGCGTATAGCAACCGTCCGGATGACCATAGACTATGTTTATTATCAACTGACCGTCAGTCGGGCCGCTGTGCTTTAAGTGACCGGAGTGGTTAGTCGGCAGCACTTTTCGATATTGTATCGGGTCTGGGTGGTTGTGGTACCGTCGTTGTATTCCATAATACGAGTGCTTTAGCTACTTACCTTGGGATCAGAACAATATATTTATATAAATATATTTATTTACATTTAGTACCTGGATGACCGGTATTTTTCACGGATAAAACAACGTTTTCTAAAAATAAAACGTAGCTAGATCGATTTATCGTCCCCGAAACCCCCTGCATATTAAATTTCATGAAAATCGTTGGAGCCGAGTTTCCGAGATTCAGATTATACATATACATATATACAAGAATTGCTCGTTTAAAGGTATTAGATAGATATTCCTAGGTCGTGGTCACAAGAACCTGTCTAACTTTGCTAGATTCTCCGGGCGTAAACGTCGGATAATTAATTTTACGAATTAATATAGTAAAATAATACGCTAATATAATAAAAACAACGCAATGTATAAAGTTTTCTACCCAAAAACACAGCTTCTCTATGTTTATGTATTTTCTTTAGATATTAACCGCAAGCCCTTCAAAAGGAGGCAATTTGAATATTATATTTACCCTATTTCAAGTTTGAGTCATGCCCCTACAATATATTATTTTTCAACAGAACAGAAAGTTTTGATAACAAATTCTCGAGCTGTTTTTTGTGATTCACAAAATTTATATTAAGGAAAAAGGCCTTCAGGACGAGATCATCCACTTTCTAAGCTACTTCCGATGTCGTCACTTCCTGTCTCGTTCTCGACCAATTCCTGGCTATGACGTCCATTTCCTATGTCGTCCCTTTCTTATGTCCTCTTTCCTCTTAAATTCGCCTTCTCTTTAAGTGGTCCGTTTGTTACTTCGTCGTTTTTAGCTTATCCACTGTATTAAGTGGTTCATTAAGAAAGTATTTAAATACATTTTGGTGCAGATATTGTTCTTTATTTATTTTGATTTGTATAGGTATTTATAGTTGTCACTGTTTGTATTTACCTCCTGTTTTATTGGTTTTGTTACTTTAGGATTTTTTTTGTCATAAAGAGTGCGGAGAGTGGGGCGGCAAGAGTATAATGGCGGCGCGTATGGATGGAGCTCAGTTGGTTACGAGCCGTCGAACAGGAGGGCCACAACCTAACTCCCGGCGCAAACGAAAAGTATCTCATATTTTTAATAAAAATGCCTTGTTCTGGCAATTTGTTTGAGTATTATCATCATCATTATCAGTCTATGTTAGTCCACTGATGAATATATTCCTCTAAATATTATTATATCTGTACTACGAGTACTTTATTAGTACGAGGACGTACTTCTGTTATTATTTGTTGTAAATTAACTCTGTGAATGCTGCAAAAATTATAACAAAAAACTTTTACAAAAAAAAGCAGAGTGTTTAGCGTTAGTGTGTGCGAGTTTCATTCGCCATTCGATCATGTTAACGAAAACGAGAATTTGTGCCAAATTTTTCGTCAAATGTAACTTACACTAGACATCCCGTTATCGAAGTAACGAAACACACCTGTATGAGCTGCGGGAAGGTGTCCTGGCCAACTGGCTTGTCCCCGAAGTAACGCTGCTTTATCTCGGCGGCGACGGCAGACCGCAGGTGCTCCGGCAGCGTGTCGTTGTACTCGAAGACTTGGCTGGCCAGCTGATCCCAGTGAGCCTCCAGGTCTTCCAGCACCCCAGGGTATCTCTGGTACACTGGGAGACAAGTTTTTATTACACGACAACAAGTGAGCGAGTGACACGTTTGTGTTGTCTGCTTGTTGGACCACAACAATACTGTTATGGCGATACTAAAATAACATAAAGGAACTACCCAGGTAAAAGATAATAGATCTGAAGTTGGATCAGCACTTCATTCGAGATTCTTAACCACTAAGGAATTAGCTATCTTATCTTTTAAATGTCGGAACACAACATTATGAGGAGCTCGATGGCGCAGTGGTCAACGCGCCCGGTCTGCGAGTGCTGAGGTTAAGCAACTTTCGCAAAGGCCGGTCATCGGATGGGTGACCAAAAATTTATCATCTCGAGCTCCTCCGTGCTTCGGAAGGCACGTAAAGCCGTTGGTCCAGGCTGCATTAGCAGTCGTTAACAATCACCAATCCCCACTTGGCCCGCGTGGTGGTTTATGGCCCTTTCTCCCTATCCATCCACAGGGAAGGCTCGTGCCCCAGCAATGGGGACATTAAATGAGCTGATGATGATGATGATGATGACACAACATTACTGTTTAAATTGATGTCATGACTATAGACGATAGATAATATGAATCGAAGTACCCAGATAGGTGGACTGAGAACAGGCATGAGATGGCAACCAGTCACTAGTCGAGATGTTAAACGCGTAATTAACAAATTAAGTAGTAATAAATCGCCTGGAAGTGATCTCGTGCGGATGTCGGATATAAAATTAGTTGTTGAAAAAGTCAGCCCTGTAATATCGAACTTAATTAATCTGTCCGTTAAGCACCATAAATTTCCTAATAAATTAAAAGAAGCTATTATTCGCCCAATTCATAAAAAGGGTAACCGTAAAGTTTTCTCTAACTACAGACCAATTGCCATACTATCCAGTATTGACAAAATTATTGAAAAATGTATAGTAAATCAACTTGGTAATTATTTACAAAAAAATAAAATATTGGATGAATGCCAACATGGGTTTCAGAGGGGAAAGAGTACTAATACATTATTATCTAAATTTACAGATGAAATTAACACACATTTAGAAAATAAACAGTTTATAGTGGCAATTTTTTATGATTTTAAAAAAGCATTCGACACTTTAGATACGGAAACCCTTTTGAATGGAATGGGTGAGTGTGGTGTGGGACAGCCACTGAACCAGTGGTTCCGCGACTATCTCACATCACGCAGCTTTCGCGTGAAGGTTGGTGATGCGCTCAGCGAGGCGGTGGAGGTAAAGTGCGGAATTCCGCAGGGTTCCGGGTGTGGGCCTATCTGCTACTTACAATACGTCAACAGCTTACGTAATGTGCTACAACACTCCTCGGCATACATGTTTGCCGATGACCTGTGTACGCTACGCGCCGGCACTGATCTCGCGGATACGTGTCGCCTGGTGCAGCGCGACATAGACGCGGTAGTCAAATGGTCGCATGATAATGGTATTATCTTAAATTCAGACAAAACTAATCTTCTTATTATCCACTCGCCATATCTGCGTCCTACTGAGTCACCACCCTTCATGTATACACATAGTTTTTCATGCCTACATAATGATTTCGTTTGTTGCAATTGTACGCCAATCAAAGAAGTAGATTGTGTTACTTATCTAGGTGTTAAAGTAGACAATAATTTTTCATGGTCACATCACGTAGAATACATTTGTAATAAGTTGAGATTACTCCTAGGTAAATTTTACCACTTAAGATTTAAAGTTCCTACTGCTACATTAAAATTATTATACCTTTCATTAGTTGAATCAATTTTGGGTTACGCTCTTGACAGTTGTGGACTAACATTTAAAACATACATTGATAAGCTTGAAATACTGCAAATTAGATTTCTTAAACTACTAGTAAATAACAAAACGAAAGCAAATTGCAAAGATAATTATCATAAATTATTTAAGATTTGTAGAAATCTCCCGGTCAGTTTAAAACATAAATACCTATTACTAACAAATAACCATGACAGTCAGGAGAATAGCCCATCATTGGTCAACCATAGTCATTGTACCCGGTCAGTGTCTGCGGGCAAATTTGAGGTACCTAAAGTAAATAACTACTTTGGTGATAGAACATTAAAGAAACGGTTACCATACCTATTGAATAGTTTGCCCGGGGATATACGCCGGGAACAAGATAAAAATGCTTTTAAAAGAAAACTTAAGAAGTATTTTTTGGCTAACTTACCTTAATATTTAAGCTTTAGTTTGTTATGTTAGAGACTCGTGATCCCACAGACAAACTGTGTAAATAGTTTTGTGGGACACTGTACTATTTAACTGTAAAACGCTGTTTGTTTAATAAATAAATAAATAAATAATAAAAATACTATTAACAAAGTCCAATAATACGAACCCCTGGAATTGAACCCGGGAACTCTGAGTAATGGACCGGTAAAAGCCTGTTGTTGGGTCAAGAAAGTATGTAACCGTTAGAGTGGAGATAAGTAGCTTACTGTCGCAACGTGTAGCCAGATAGGTTGCCAAATGACTAATCTCAAGCTCCTCCATGCCGTTCCCGGTCCAGGTTGTTGTTTTTTTATATATTAACGGGTAAGCACAGTGCCTTGATCTCACCTGATATTAAGTGATGATAAGGCCAATGATGGAAGCGCACTTCACCCGGGATCCTCAACTAGTGAGGCACTGGCTATCTTATATCTAGCTGCCGGAACACAACAATGCTACAAACATAGATGTTATGGCAAAATATTTAGATAAGATGGTGGTAGCTAGCCAGGCGGACAAACAAGCCCTACCACCAACCAAACCGAGTACAGAAACATATACCCCCCGCTGGGAATCGAAACCGGGACGTCTAGATCTAAACCGGTGGTTTTAGCCACTAAACCACAGAGGCGGTTAAATGCTGTTATAAGACGCCGGTCATTAAAACCCACCAACTCGAATTGGGTAAAGCTGTTTACGGCATGATCGCTTCATAATGCTATTTTTCACATGGTGGGGCTTGAGTCCATCCTTGGAACATTTACAGGTTTAAATGAAGATAACAGTCAAAGGTAGTTTTAAAGCGCATAAACAAAGTTACATACTGGCGGCAGGGTAGAGCCCTTCTTCAGAGGTGACGGTGGCGATCAGAGGGACCTTGTACACGTTCCCGGAGCGCGAAGCCTCCAGCGGGTACTGAGTCAGGAACGCGTTCTTGGTGCCTGCTGGTTCCACCGTCGGGGTGAATGGGGTGAACATGTGAATTGTCCAGTCCTGGGTAAAAACATGATGATACTTGAGAAAACTTATTCAAGACTCCATACTTAAGATAACAAGTATGATGATAGGATTTTGCTTAGAATCTGACTGGATGATGACGATCCCCCTAAAACGTATTTTTATTGAGTAGTATTGTTTTGCATTTCATTATTTATTTCTGTTAGTAGAACTGTACTAGATCTAGTGAAATTATGAACTGAAGCTCGGGGTCAGCAAAGCACCACGGCCGTCCATATGGTCTGTGGTGGCTACTTACAGCATGCGTGCCTTGAGCTCGTTTTCTGGCCGTTTTACTTACCTAAAACTTTCCTTAACTTATTGGCATAATCACCATGCTAGCCAAATATGATTGGTGCTTAACAAACCCGAGCTATGAAAAATCCAAAACACACTTTGCACGACCATGGGCCTTACCAGAATCTCGCAGTTGTGGAAGCGAGACGCGTGTAGCGGCGTATATATGTATGCGTCTTGTTTTCAAAGCCCCTGGAAATTGATTCCATAAGACTTTCTAATATCGAGTAACAGATCGTGATTTTACTTACATACATCTGCGATTGGGCATGGACAATGTCGTCTCCAGTTTTGTTGATCAGGCAGGCCACCATTTCTTGGCTGGATGAGGTGGGGCAGCCGGCGAGTGTCGCCAACCTTTGAGCGTTCCTCAGCGGCTTCTGAGCGAGAGTCCAGGGACAGAAGGCTGAGCCGCTGTACGATATGCCACGAGCGAATGTTCCTAGTCAATAACAAAGAGGTTAACTAGATTCATTCGATTTATTCATTCGATTACGTTAACACAAACAAAAATTTGTACACAAAATTTTAATGTAGGTACGGCATTGAATAAAGCAGCGCCTTCTGGACCTGGCATCACGCACTTAGTGCGTTCCCTTTAGAAAATCTCTGAAGGTATTTTGATCACACTGATTGAGGAACCTTCGCCGCCCCAAAATAATTCTGGTGATGCCAAAATGACGTCTAAGCCATCTCTCTCTAATAAACAAGCGACTTCTGGTGACAAACGAGGAGAGTTAAAATTTGGCTTCCAAAATCTCATTTTTTTATATATTGTACAGGTAAGCACATTGCCTTGATCTCACCTGATGTTAAGTGATGATAAGGCCAATGATGGAAGCGCACTTCACCCGGGATCCTCAACTAGTGAGGCACTGGCTATCTTACCTCTAGCTGCCGGAACACAACAATGCTACAAACATTGATGTTATGGTGGCATATTTTGATAAGATGGTGGTAGTTAGCCAGGCTGACTAACAAGCCCTACCATCAACCAAACCGAGTACAAAAACAGGCACCCCCATATCGCCGTCGTATGGCATGTCGCCATAACTACATATTTAGATAAGATGGTGGTAGCTAGCCAGGCGGACAAACTAGCTCTACCACCAACCAAATCGAGTACACAAACATGTACTCCCCGCTGGGAATCGAACCCGGGACCTCTGAGTCTAAACTGGTGGTCTTAACCACTAGACCACAGAGGCGGTTATTCATTATTAATTAATGTAATCGAATGGCAAATAATACAAGGCAAATAAAACTAAACTATAGGCACCGTACAAAGTAACTAGGTATGTTATGAAGGCAGGTAAAATGAATGATATAATTACTTATAACGAATTTACTAAGCATATACTGTCTTTTAGAACCGGAGACAGTTGAAGATCGGAAAAGAAATGAAGGAGACCTATTCCCAGGCCACTCCTGGCATTATGGTTATTAAAACAAAGTAGAGCGTAAACAATCAGGTAAAGACGAACGGAAATCACTCTGCCTGTGTTTGTTCTGTAAATTTCAATTGAATGAAACCATAATAAAAACCGTTTTCTTTTCACCGTTCTTGTTATCCAAAACAACCCGAGCCCTTTGTAGAAATTGCTCGTTGCCATCCAATAGAAAACTCATATCGCGTGACTACCCTACTCCAATTAAAGTTAAAGTGCAACGACCTCGGTACATTAAGATGATTGTGCTTGAATATCGTCTAAGATATTGGACGAATTTTCGCCGTGGCCTTGTTCTATGTCAGAATTTTTGACGTTAAACACGGCTCGCGTTCGCAAATTGGGAATTCCGAGCATTTCCTTGTGTAGCACGCTGCCACTTCGGCTTAATCTTCACTTTATTTGACTAAGTACCAACATTGAAGTAAGGTTGGATTTTAAACTAAAAACAAACATAAGTTTATAAAATGTTCAAATAATTTTTAACGCAAATTTTGTTGCGAACAAATTACAAAAACACAAATGTTGAAAAAATTTCCACGAGCAGGATTTGAACCTGCACCCTTCTGACATTCCGGGTCTGGTGCTCTTCCAATTGAGCTATAGTGGTTCTAACCAGCCCGCCGAAATTGAAGGGTGCAGGTTCAAATCCTGCTCGTGGAAATTTTTTCAACATTTGTTTTTTTGTAAACATAAGTTTATTATGAAACACGTATATGAGTAATCATTTTTAGTACCACCATCAGCCACAAGATCATTTAATGTCGTTATGGATGTTTAGGGAGATCGGGCCATAAACCACCACGCGGGCCCAGTGCGGTGCGGTGGTTTTTAACGACTGCTAATGCAAAATCTTTACGTACCCTCCGAAGAACGGAGGAGCTCGAGATGATAAATTTTTGGTCACCCATTCGATGACCGGCCCTTACGAAAGTTGCTTAATTAATATTTAAAGTTAATTTAAAGGCACACGTCTTCCTAATTCGCCATCATTAATTAATGAAGTTATTGTAACGAGCGGTTCATACCACTTAAACTAGATACTAACTTAAATCAAATTTCAAATTCACAGAGCAACTGATTAATTCATTAGGCGCTCTGTAATTCCATTAAGTACAACATGCGGTGGGTTTATTATCCACTAGCACTTTACCTGCGACTTCGCGTGGATTTGAGATTTTAAAAGGAAATCTTTTCTTAAAAAAAAAACTTTCATTTAATTTATCAAGTTTGTTAAAGAGATTTTATCATTATTTGACCCTAACGATCGGTGCAATAAAAGTACAGGGTGTAATTTTTACAGATTTAGTCGGTTCGATTCCCGGGTGTGGCAAGCGAATTTTCGAAAATCTTTGAATTCATCCTTTCTTTTCAAAAATAAAGGAATGTTTGCTTTGCGTACAATTTTCTATCTACAGTATTAAGAGTACTTTCCCTTCAGGTGGCATTACAAAATTCCACCCTGTATCTCTACCAGTGAAAGAATTTTTGGAATTGGATCAGTACTTCCAGAGATCAGCCCCGACATAACAACAAACAAACAAAGTCACAAACGTTACCTGTTTATTAATAAGTAGTATAGATTTATCATTAAATACTAATTCACAAAGCGCCTGTGAAAAAATTAAGAATAATATTTTTGTTTTCTAAATGATTGTGGGACTAGCACTCGCCCACGACTATTGTAATACATATGTATATAATACATATATAATACTACTAAGTATACTCTTTTAAATCACAAAAGTCATAAACATAATCTTTTTATATATTTTTATTTACGGGTAAGCACAGTGAGTGCCTGGATCTCACCTGATGTAAAGTGATGATAAGGCCATTCTTAAGAAACATTGTTATATAATGGTGATTACATTAAACAAATAACGTGCTTATGTCTCACTAACAAAACAGCATGCAAATTAATTTTTTTTTTAAATTATTTATAGGGGTTTAACGACAACGACTTAGGTACTTAGGGTACAAATAAACAAAGAATAAACTTCGAATAGTTATTCCATGCTTTGTCTCTTTTACTCTTGTTTGAAATGACCTTTACATGATAGGAACAAAAAACGAATACTATTCGGAAATATTTGTAAGGCACTTAGCACGAATGTTGATTTGTAAGGCACTTAGTATATTATATATCCTAGACAGTAGGTATAATTTATTCGGGTATAAAAAGGTCGATTGTTCAATACTTATTCACTTACATTGTAAGCCAAAGTGAGCTATTCAAAAACAGGTTTTTTTCCGTACAAAGGACGATGACCCTTTTGGTATGGGATCAGTACATAAAATATCTGTTGGGCTGGAGAGAGGACTCTTCCGACAGATATTTTAGTAGTATAATATGGATCTTTAAAAATAATAGCTACAAGTTTTAACTTCATAATCAATGGAGTATATAATAATAAAAAAGATTTTTTTTTATATTGTTAAATAAATATATTTTATTCACTAATGTTAGTTTACCTACTTATAAATTATAATACTATTAAGCAGCTCCACCGATAGATTAAAATCTGTGTAACGCCTTATGTATCATCACTATATAGTATAAAACAAAGTCGCTTCCCGCTGTCCCTATGTATGTATGTATGTATGCTTAGATCTTTAAAACTACGCAACGGATTTTGATGCGGTTTTTTTAATAGATAGAGTGATGCAAGAGGAAAGTTTATATGTATATTACATGCATATACTTGGATCCGGTAGGTAGCGCTGCTATGGGTTCTATAGGATACAGGTGTTCAACAAGCGGACGAAGTCGCGAGCGTGTGCGCGGGCCCCTATAATATATACACACGGTATTTCCCGGAAAACTCCCTTTTCGAGAGATGTCGCCGTAATAAAAATTGATCACCACTGAGATACATTTTAAATCAGTTAGTATGGGGAAGTTTTGACGGGCGCATCGTCCTTTGTTCGCAGTAAAATTTTCATGAATTTATACATATTTATGATCCATCACAATTAATAAATCCGACTTGTAAATTAATGATTTGCACGTTGACGCTCTCGACGGAAAAGGAACTTGGTATTATCATCTTTTCGTAAAAAAATAATAACATTAATAAATGATATGTTATTTATAACAAACGCCTCGGTGGCCAAGTGGTAAAGCGCTCGGCCCGGTACCAGAAGGTCCCAAGTTCTATTCCCGGTCGGGCAAAGTTTTAGGAATTTTCGATGCATAGCCCGGGTTTATGATCCAATGATGATGATCATTAAACCAATACCCATCAATTGCAGTGATGACTACTGTTTTCAATGATGTAGGCCTTTGCCCAGCAGTGGGACAGTTATAGGCTATTTACTTTCCTTTACTTATTTATAACATGCTTTGCTTCATCAAGAGATTATAAACTTGCGCGTTGCATGGTTCATATTGTCATATTTGTCATATACCAACGTCTACATGGCTCCGAGAATGATGTCATCAGAGAGGAGAGGTATTCCACTTAGATCACCCAAGCGAATATCGCCCAGACTAATATCACAGAGCTGTTCTACTTAGATACCATACGCCAAACTGATGTGGTGTATTTTGTTCTCAGGGCGTTGTTAAATAAAGCAGATCCTTGGAATCATTAGTCTGTTAATTTGTTATACAAACGCCGAATACCGGATAAAGTGCAGGAGATTACTAAGGAATATAGACCTTAGCGCAGAAGGAGAAACCAACTGGTCTACATGTAGGTACACAATTTTATAGTTTTTTACTTATTTATAGGATAACCACCACAGTATAAATATTCCGCATCAAAACCTAGGTAAGATTGTGGTAGCTAGGTAGGCGGACTTAAAAAAGCAATACCTCTAACCCTTTATAATCAAGGTCAACATGATTGCAGCTCAAGATTTTTTTCAAGTAGCTGTTTAGTGTCCCTATCTCCAAGGCATCTCTAGTCAAGTCTAGTAGTAGTAAGCTAACACTTGGAAGTCGAATTGAAGGATCAAAAGTTAATGGCATAATGACGTTCATAAGAGCTATTTGTAGCCTAAACTGAATAAATGATTTTGAATTTTGAATTTTGAATTTTAACATTGTTGTCTAAAGTAATCGTCCCAGTATATTGTTTCTTTCGCGGGGAATCGAACCCGGACCCATTGAAGCTGAGACCGGTGATTTAACCAGCAAGAGTAACGGTCGTGCAGAGCGTCTTGCCGGTTTCTCACATTACAAAAGTTGCCAGAATGTAGCTTAAAGCTAATAAAGGATTGTATGTTTCTTTTATTTCAAATATACGATGTCTTAATATTACAGTAATCGGATCCAAAACGGAATTTTGTTTTTGAAAGCTTTTATTGTTCTCGATGTTACAAAGCGGTAAGTCAAGTAGCGAATCATTTCTTTTCTTTTGTCATGCCGTCATAATTATTGACCTATATTATATAGCTTAGACACAAAACTGTGCTTTCATAATACATTAAGTCAAATAAAAGATCCGTGCGAAATCTGAACACCCTGCATCTTAAAATTAAAAGTGTCGAAAAATTCCTAACACCAGATCATTTTTATGTCCCCACTGCTGAGACACGGGTCATATACCACCACGCGGGCCGGATTTGATGAAGTAATAATTCATCCTGCTTTGGATGTGGACAGAGGTTTGGTCTGTCTGGTAGACCAAGAACTGGTAGACCGGTACAACGTGCAGACGGTGCGTATCTTCACCGACGGGAGTAAGATTGACGGTAAGATTGGATCTGCACTGTCCTTGTGTCATGGTGAGACCGAAAACAAAGCGTCAAACTTGGCTTACCCGCGTACTGCACGGTGTACCAGACGAAGCTTTCCTCGGGAGGATGGAATCTACGTTCGGCATTTACAGCGACTCTAGGGCAGCACTTGAGACAGTCACCAACATCAAGTCTCCTCATCCCCTGGCAGTAGAGACAAGGCGTTTCTGGCTTGGCTGTGATGCAGAACAAAGAAGTTTTCTTGTTTTGGATCAAGGCACATACGGGTTTGCCGAGGAATGACCGCGCCGACGAACTCGCGAAAGCGGCCCTAAAAGTGGAGCAGAACGAGATTACGACCGGTGCCCAGTATCATTAGTCAAGAGATGTATTCGTCAAGCATCTATTGACATATGGAACGAAAGGTACCGCATCCAAAACACTGCTGGCACCACTAAACTGTTCTTCCCAGACGCAAAAATAGCCTACAACATTGTCAGGAAAATTTGCCTAAACGGCCTCCTCATCAAAGCATTGTCAGGGCACGGTGGGTTCTCTGACTACTTACATATACCGCTTTAAGTGTAAGGATTGCCCGTTGTGCAACTGTGATACAGATGCTAACGAGACCATCTTATATCTAATAACAGAATGCCCAATAAACGCCAAAGCGAAACACGAACTAAAGCAAAAGATAAATGGTCTAACAAAAATTCTATTAAAGCACTAATTGGGAAAAGCCTAATAAAATATATAAAAAACACAGTAATAGCCTAATAAAATATATGGAGGCTGTTGTCAGAGGTGCCAATATACGAAATAAAAACAAGATTTGATATTTGTAATTGTATTAGTTAACAGTTATGTGTTGTAATAACGTTCATTATTAATTAATGAGAACTTGGCAAAATAAATATATAAAAAAATGCCACGCGGGCTCAGTGCGGATTGGCGGTTGTTAACGACTGCTAATGCAACCGGGATCAACGGCTTTACGTGCCTTCCGAAGCAGGAAGGTATGAAATATAATCGGCACAAACAAACCTTTCGAGAATTTCCATGATCAAAATAGTCACCGTCACGTCAGGAGTGGGAGGACTAATAAATAAGCTTCTAGTGCTTAAGCGGTCGTGCTGTGTTAAATTGTTGTTATTCATTATTTTTGGCATTTACTTGCTTAATTATTTTATATATTATTTTATATGTAACCTCATATTGTTAACAGATGTCATTGTGTAAATTTTTAAATTCATGTCTGGAGCTGCGACCCCTCTCTTACTGTTTCCACAGAATATCAGCGCCTTGGGACGTCAATGTCATGGGCATAAGCTGTGATGACCATTTCGGTTGCATATGTATAAATTAAAAATGTCCATTATGTTAAGTTGTCATAGATGGTCCGAATAAATATTTTTCATTTCATTTAATTGATTTAATAGTGTGAGTACTATTGTCACCAGTACAAAAATCAAGTCTTCAACTAGTAAAGGGCTTCGTTATCTCACTCTTTGTCATCTTAACAGCTACAGAGCTACAAAATAAGGAGACCCATAGAAGGCAAACTTCATACAAACGCGCTCGAGCATCACACACATAGACAACCTCTCATCATCATCATCATCATCAGCTCATTTTTATGTCCCCACTGCTGGGGCACGAGCCTTCCCTATGGATGGATAGGGAGAACGGGCCATGAACCACCACGCGGGCCCAGTGCGGATTGGTGGTTGTTAACGACTGCTAATGCAGCCGGGACCAACGGCTTCACGTGCCTTCTGAAGCACGGAGGAGTTCGAGATAAAACTTTTTTGGTCACCCATCTGATGACCGGCCTTTGCGAAAGTTGCTTAACCTCAGCACTCGCAGACTGGGCGCGTTAACCACTGCGCCATCGAGCTCCTCCCTTCCTCCTCATCTGTATATTATATATTTATTATAAAGTATTGTACGTTATTTCGGGTAACAATAAAGTACCTACGCGAAAATACTTTATTTCACATATTTTATTTCTCTAGGATTCTTTTTACATATAACACACAAAAAAGTTGATGTGCAGCTATTTAGCAGTGATAATTATTTGTTAATAACTGCTAAAAGCAATGAGAAGTATGCTTAAAGCGAAATAAATGATCGTACTTTCTTTTCTACCTTTTTTGCACAAAAAAGGTGGCAACCCTAGTTCCAAGCTGTTCCGAGATTCGTGACCATGAGAAGGTCTATGTGTGCGTTGCTCGAGCACGGTGTGTATTAAGATTACCTTCTGTGGGTCTCCTTACTTTGTGACAGACCCGCATTCAAGCCTATTCAATACCTAGAAAGGTAGAATTCGAACTTCATCGCAATTCCTATCGGTTGTTATCCGGTAAGTAAGTCTGCAACATGGCGGCATATGACGTCTTTCTGTGTCTGTAAGAATGAGAAGTCTTTGTTGTACAGTTACAAGGCAAAATGTATGATCATATAGGTAGTTTTGTTGCGACATTATAGGCAGAAACTATAGTTTCTGTTTCTGGTGCTTATATTATTCTCGACTTGTATAAGTTTTTGCTGATGACTGTACAACAATAAATTACTGAACAAATTCCTGAATCTCGAGAGGAGCTCGATGGCGCAGTGGTTAACGCGCCCGGTCTGCGATTGCTAAGGTTAAGCAACTTTCGCAAAGGCCGGTCATCGGATGGGTGACCAACAACTTATCACCTCGAGCTCCTCCGTGCTTCGGAAGGCACGTAAGTCGTTAACAACCACCAACCCGCAGTGGGCCTGCGTGGTGGTTTATGGCCCGTTCTCCCTATCCATCCATAGGGAAGGCTCGTGCCCCAGCAGTGGGGACATAAAATGAGCTGCTGATTCCTGAATCTAATATTTCATGAAAAATGTCAACGAGTCCACGAGAATTTTAATCGTGAACGAATTTTTGGCTCTACTATTAAGTGCAGATAAGCTGTTGAACCGCTTCATAACCAATTATCTTTACACATACCTAAATGACTTGTCCTGACTGACCGATTCACATCGCCGAGCTGAAACCGCTGTATGTACAGTTACCGTATGTAAATTTTTTGTAATAACTGTTGAAATAAAAAATAAATCTTATAAAAAAATGATGAAATTTGGACTGTACGTTAATTAAGTGACGTAATCAGCCACTTCCGAAGCACGGAAGAGCTCGAGATGAAAAATTTTTGATCACCCATCCGATGACCGGCCTTTGCGAAAGTTGCTTAACCTCCGCACTGGCAGATCGGGCGCATTAACCACTGCGCCATCGAGCTCCTCACTCCTCCTCCGTGCTTCGGAAGGCATTTGAAGCCGTTGGTCCCGGCTGCATTAGCAGTCGTTAACAACCACCAATCCGCACTGGGCCCGCGTGGTGGTTTATGGCCCGTTCTCCCTATCCATCCATAGGGAAGGCTCTTGCCCCGCAGTGGGGACATAAATGAGCTGATGATGATGATGATGGTGATGAAAATTATTTATAATAATAATTACTCTAGTCATCGCACTTAATTGCACCTGCCAATGTAATCTCTGCACCAACCCATGGTTGACTGGTAGAGAGTGCCTCAGGCATTAAGTCTGCTACGTAATATAAGTTGCAAAAGTAAAAAAAAATGAGGCTATCAACGTCAACAACGTAACAACTACAAAGGCAGTTCCTCGAATGCTGCAGATGTCTATAGGCGGGAATGACCATCTCCCGTCATCTTACTCTTATACCGTCTTAACTACATAAATATATATATATATCTGAGGAGCTCGGTGTTGAAAAGTGGTTAAAGCGCCCGGTCTGCGATTGCTAAGGTTAAGCAACTCACGCAAAGGCCGGACATCGGATAGGTGACCAAAAGTGTATCATCTCGAGTTTCTCCGCGCTTCGAAAGGCACGTCAAGCTGTTGGTCCCAGTCGTTAAAAACCGTCAATCGGCATTAAATCGTGGTGGTTTTTGTATGGTCCGTTCCCCTATCCATCCATAGGGAAGGATCGTGCCCCAGCAGTGCAGACTGGGGACATAAAACGATCTGATGTGTGGTGTAAATATATTTCTGTGTTTTTAAAAGTGTTTTATACAAAAGTCTTATACAAATATGGTCACACTTCCACGCAAGTATTTTAATATGTAGATTTTGATTATAAAATTACTATTTTCAACGCCATTTCGCTATCACCTCAATTCGGCGCTAAATATGCCAATTTTACACACGTAGGTACATAACCGATCGCGCTACGCTCACATGCTATATTCTGAACGTGTTCCGGCATAATAACTGACACAACGTCGCATCCAGAATATTCCAAAAATAAAGCGACAGATAAAAAAAAACCTAAACTAGTGTATGGTAAACCACACTTTGCAACTTGCGCGTCCCATTATGAACAAAATGTTTCCGGTGTTTCAGCCCGTGAACGCCCTTGGTGCAAGCCGGCAATACGTAGGGTAGTTAAAAACCAACCGAGATTACCGACGGCTCCTGTTGAGGTAACCCTTTATCCATGTTATATCGATTTTGCTGCCGCAACAGCCACCTCACATGGTTTAGGATTTAATCGCCTATGTGGTCTAGTGGTTAAGACCATTGGTTTAGACCTAGAGGTCCATGGTTCACTCGCAGTTATATATATGTACTGAAACGAAACACTTTATACTGTCAACTACTTGCGTTTATTACATTATTGTGATTTTTTCATTTACACCGCCTTATGGTCTAGTGGTTGAGACCACCGGTATACCAGACCCAGAGGTCCCGAGTTCGATTCCCAGCGGGGAGTAGATGTTTGTGTACTCGGTTTGGTTGATGGTAGGGCTTGTTAGCCCGCATAGCTAGCTACCAACATTTTTTCTAAATACGCCTTATCATCAATGTTTGTAGTATTGTTGTGTTCCGGCAGCTAAGAAATAACTTAGCCAGTGCCTCAGTAATTGAGGAATCTGGGTGAAGTGCGATCTTCGGCCTTATCAATCACTTAACATCAGGTGATATGAAGGTCAAGTGCTTATGCTTACCCATAAGATGTAAAAAATTCACAAATTTCGCAGTCCCCGTAAGAATCGGAGCATTGAAAATGAATATAACAATTTACGAAAAAAAAAACATTTTATTTTAAGTAACACAATTCCAACTTGAATGCACATCTCGCCTGCATCCGCATCTTTTAACACCATTACCGTGACGATCAGTCAATAATCAAAGAATCTACATCACTTTTTATATACGGAAATACCCGATTTTCTACAATACCAAATCTAAAGGGACCACCTACAGGTCACAATTTTTAACCGATTTTAAAAAATTTTTCGCCATTTTGTAGCTAAACTAATACCCTAGGACCTTTTTTTTAACCCGATTTTTTTACATTTATTAAAATTTCAAAAAAAGTTTCTAGCCGATATTCAAAATTCAAACGCTCACACGTGTCTCGATAAATTCCTCAACTCTTGGTACTATTTCCATCGTGATTCTCACAAAATCCTCGGAGCTATGGCCAAAAATACGTCTCAGGCGATTTGCATCTGATAACCATTTTCAATGGTAAAAAAGGTTACCTAAAACTTACCCACGGGTCGATGAGCAAAAGTGGACATAGGACTATAAAGTAGTTGTGTTAAACATTTTAATTAATATGGTATACCTCACCTAAGGTTATATGGGCCACTTAAGGAACCACATAGATCAAGATAAATGTGTGTTGGTGGGTTTTAACGACTATCTTACGACAACCCTTTTTTAAGTAGGTACTACCGAGAACGGCGGCTCAGAGGCTTGCTTTAAGCCATTTCTTACTAAAAAGCAGTCTGTCTTCGACATTATCGAAAATATAAAGTAGAAGATAGACTAATATAAAAAGGATGTGCGTTCGGCATAACGACCTTGGCAGTAAATCTGCCATCAAACTGGAAGCTGCTGCGGCTGGGGGCAGGCGACGGCTAGTGGAGCGGGGGCGGGGGCGGGGGCGGAGGCAGAGGCGGGGGCTGCTTCAAACGAAACGCACTCGCTCAGACCATCAGACCGATATAGATTGGCATTGTTCGTACACTGGGGTACTAAAACTTTTTAAACTTTCGTGGCTTTTTACTTAAGAATAGAATTTCACCATGTTTTTTGTCTCCCTGTGACCACGGACCCTGCAAAGGATTCGAAACGTCAGGATAAACATTAAATAATGTGTAAAATAAAATAAACGCGAGTAGATCCGTAAAAGTTGTTTCATTTAAATGTGTAGTGTTCGCGTAAACTTTAGAAAACAATATGTTTTTTGTTGTCTTTCATTATCCAATATTTAGGCACTGACTGTTGCATGAGCACGGATTGAATGAAGTTACTGCCAGTGGATATTTCTGAGCAGACAAAACAATCTACCCTTTCTCTTAGTGTTTCCTTAGTATTTATGTAAGTTAATACTTACATGAATAATATACGATTTGTTTTTTTTCCTGTTTCGTGCCATGATGTCACTACTGTGTACAGCAGAATACCAGTGCAACAGGCCCCGCTTGCTGCGTATACTGGGTGATAGTGCGAGTTTCATTCGCCATTCGATCACGTTAACGAAAACGAGAATTAGTATGGCAAAATTTTAACTCTCCTCGTATGTCGCCAGGAGGCGCTGCTTCAATGCCATACTAATTTTCGTATTCGAAAACGTAATCGAATAAATACGGATAGTAAACAAAACTCGCACTAGGCACCCTGAGCTGTTCACAGTGTTGGCATCACATCTCATTTTTATGTCCCCACTGCTGGGGCACGAGCCTTCCCTATAGATGGATAGGAAGAACGGGCCATAAACCACCACGCGGGCCCAGTGCGTATTGATGGTTGTTAACGACTGCTAATGCAGCCGGGTCCAACGGCTTTACGTGCCTTCCGAAGCACGGAGGAGCTCGAAATGAAAACTTGTTGGTCACCCATCCGATGACCGACCTTGGCGAAAGTTGCTTAACCTCAGCACTCGCAGACTGGGCGCGTTAACCACTGTGCCATCGACCTCCTCAATGGCTGGGCATCACATAACAGGGTGCAATGTATATTGTTATTATTTTTTATTCTTTTTGTTACATGTTGTATGTTTAATTGTGTTTTGTTATGTGTTTCCAAGATTTCTTCTTCTACTGTTCTTCTTAGTCACGCTAACCACCTACTGCGAAGGTTTAGAGAATCATCCAGAATCAGCGTAATCGGTTGAAGCAAGCTAGCTCCGCTCGCCCAGCCAACCAAGCAGCTGTCAGTACAGTACAAAGCCTTTAGTGAACAAGTGATTGATGTAGTCAATGTTTTAAGCGTCTCGAATCGCGCAGTTCCTATCAGTTGCGTAGGAAGTGTATACGGTAATTGTACACGCCAGCCGTACCGCGGACGACACCCGCTACTAATGACATAACATATATTCACGTATTGCCTTAGGGTTACGAGTTAACCTTAGATAACGAGTGACTCTTCAAAGGTCAAAGCTATACCTTTGGATGGGCAAGAGGAGCGAAATACTAATACTTTAATTACCTGACTATCTGAGTGGTAGAGCCACGCTGCGTGGCAGCACGAAATGGGCCGGATCGACCGGCGTAATACCGGGTGGTAACACGCCGGTGGTATCTCACAGATTATCGGCGTGAAACAATGGCACTCGTTGCTGTTGTGTTTCGTCCGGTGAGCGAAAGTACCGGAGGCTCATCTCTCACCCCTGCCCCGTCCCAATTCCTACTCCCTCCTCAAGATCCAACTTTTTCTTCAAGGCCGGCAACGTATCTCCGTTTACTTTGGTTTTGCGGGTGTCCATGGGTGGCGGTGATTACTTTCCATCAGGTGACCCGCCTGCTCGTTTGCTTCCTTTTAATATAAAAAACCTACATTCATACTATAAAGGTGTAGTGCAGTGGTCACTTCGGGTCTGACCCCAAGATACCTCACAATCCGACACACTAGATGAGCTCCAATCCGATTCGAACCCCTCGGAGAATCTTGTAAGGAACGGGGACACGCTCTTATGCTTGCCACTTGTGTGCTTTTGACGGTGTTTCGATGATACGGCTTGAGGAATCCTTTAAGATTCTCGCTGCCCTCAAAAAGTCCGGTGTCGCTGAATATGCCGCCAGAAGAAATTTACAAAACTCACCCAAAAAAAAAAATAGACGAGCTACCGTGACGTGAAGAGGAGTACCGTTCAAACGTATAAAACTCCCCCGCACCCATGGACAGATAGCCGTGCTGGTTCTCGTCCCCTCCCGCTTCTAACTGAGCCGCAGCTGTACCTTCCCATTATTGCGATCATGACTTAATGAAACTGTGAATTTATTTCGAAAAAATGTTTAATGACAAAGCCCATTTCAGTTTTAAGGCTCGCGAAATGTGACTACGCTTTGTAATGTGCGTTGATATTTTTTTATATGCCTCAGTTTGTGTAAAAAGGAGGGCGTGACATTTTTATAAAGGTGGATTCTGAGACACGTAGCTGCATTAAATCACGGAGCTGAAGTGATAAGCAAAGTATCTTTCAAAAGAAAAAGGTTTGCCAAAAAAATAATGGGTTGCAGCTAGCGCGTTCTTTAAAGCTAAGCGTATTTTATGACGATTAGATTACGGAAGGATGTGCAAATAGAATAATGTCAAAGGCTGTCTAATATGAGGTTAATGGACCCAGATTCTCCGCCACTGTCTTAAAGAATACTTTACGGTTATGTTTTTGTTGTTGTTATTGTCAGTCGGGTCGTGAAAAAGATGTTACCCTAACCTGTGCTTCTAACAGTAAACAAGGTAACGCGGGGCCATAAAACATATACACCTCTTCTGAATCTGTTTTAGACCATCTAATGGTATTAGGTGTCAGTTGTAAATTACTTGCTATTATTCATAAAGATATACTATTGCTGTTGGGAAGCCGCTGGATGCGAGCAGCACAAAACCGTTGTGGAGATCCTTGGGGGAGGCCTTTTACCAACAGTGGACGTCTTTTGGCTGAGATGATGATGAAGATGATGATACATTTTGATCGAATGAATATTTTTATTTTCTCTTACTATTGGAACAACTTTCCAATAGTAAGAGTTGTTCGTTTGTATCACGGAAGTCATCTCAGAAGGTTTGGACGGTGATAAAAAAGTGACCCTGTATTTGTAGATTTCATTTTATATGTATCCATTTAGAAAACATAGTTCCCAAATCTCCCAAAGATGGCGAACGAGGAGTAGATACAGTTGATACGGATATTGTGGCATTAGTTATTCAAGACGCGGCCAGTTTGATTCCCTCTTAGCCACAGAGAGCCCTTATTATAACGGAGCGTCTCGTGTAAACATATTACGCAACTAGAACTGGCTACTGAATAAACAATTACTAACAAAATTAGTTGCTCACAGTTTACTGCTGAAGAACTATTCGAGCAGAATGAAGTTATAGCGAGAAAGGGCAATGGGCAATTTGTATGGAGGGTTGTTGACTTTTAAAAATTCTTGCGCACGATCGAACTTTATTTATGAATAGAGATCTTTTAAACGTACAATATGATAATGATGGGAAGTGTTCTATTATGATAGGGCATTTTCCAATATTTTTGACGCTGTAAGGGAGAAAAGAGCTTGAGTTTCTTGCCGGTTCTTCTCAGTACAAGATCTGAGCCTAGAGTAGACTTACGAACCGATGGCATAATGACGTTCATAAGAGCTATTTGTAGCCTAAACTGAATAAATGATTTTGAATTTTTTGTATTTTGAATAATTGCTATGAAAAGTTAGCTCGAAACCGTCACTTTTCGGAGATATGAGCGAATCTATGGATGCATTTTAAGATTGTTGATCGAAGATTTTAAGTGAATAATTAAAACGTTAAGAATAGCCCTTTCCTTTAGTTTGCCATTTGACATTACTGCCGGCTGCCTGACTGGAAAAATATTTTTTCTATAATCCAATGGTGTATTTTTTTATTGAAATCGACCATTTCTCAAAGATTTTCCGATTCGGATCATACGTAAACTGTTTAAAATCGCTCATATCATGAGATATAAATATACTCTTGGAATTGTTACGGTTTAGGACTGTCATATAACATATTATTCGTATATCGTATCGTATCGTATCGTATCCTATCCTACACATATAACAATGTTTTTTGTGCGCAGACATTTTCAAAAAAGGCACCAAAAGCGCCCATCGTCCTTTTATTTTATCATTTGCCGGTATTGTAAAATGGATTGCGATCCTTTTCATTTTGATTTTGATCCGAATCGAAGGACCATAATTATGTTGATCTCAAGGGAATCATAGAATGAAAAGCGGACTGTATTTTAGGATAATAAAGGCTAGGTAAGGTAATTTAGGCTAATAAACAATTCGTATATGGACGGCCATATACGAACTGTTAACGTTATGTACGGACAAATGACATACTGTATACAACGTGTAACATAAAGATGTGGTCAATATTAAAAGATCTAAAATGTATCCAATCTAGATCTTATATGCAGAGTTATTAAGGCATAATTGTTATGCAATTTTTAATTAATAATTCTATTGTGATGTCACATCAAAATTAATAAGTCGCAGCCCAAATGGTCTAGTAACCTCTGTGTTAAGTACACATCTCATCATCATCATCTTATCTCAGCCAAAAAGACGTCCACTGCTGGACAAAGGCCTCCCTCAAGGATATATAAATCATTTTGAGGGGAATTTGCCGTAATCGCCACGCTTGGCAGGCGGGTTGACGATCGCAGTAAGGTGAGAATAATCACAGAGAGACGCTGCTGCCCATCCTCTGGAATGGTCCCATAGTCGCCTTCTACGACACCCACGGGAAGAGATGGGGTGGTGCAATTCTTTAACCCCGGCACCCCACGGGGAAAATAATTTAAAGTTAAGTACACAGAGGTTACTTTTATGATCACTGCTGTTTGCTCTATAATTATTTAATTTAAAATTACATGACAAATTAAAGTTAATAATTATGTCTCAGTAACAACACATACAAGATCTAGATCGGATACGCTTTGAATCTTTTCATTGTACATTCTTTCCACACTTTTCTGTTACACGTTGTATAATATACGGGATAACACACCTGTGCAAACTTACAATAATACATTGTGACAACAATGTGACAACCAATGTGATAAAATCTATACTATCTCTATATATTAATACGTGAAGCAAAAACTTTGTACCCGTTTTTACGAAAATTTCGGAGGACGGAGGAGTATGAAATTTCGCACACTTATAGTTTATATAGAGAAGGTTATCTGAATGTTAATATTTTTTTAAATTATGCACAAAAAACACATTAAATCAACAAAAACAACATTACACAACAACAATACGTGTGTGTCAAATACATGGTAGTGATGTATTTGACACACACGTATTGCGGCCGACATCTGTCAATGCCAATCCAAACTCTTATTCTATCTTTTTTAATTTTTCATTGCTTAGGATACAATCCGTGCAGCCTTAATAAAATTACGGTCGAATTTCGACCACGGGGCGACCACCAGTTAAGATAAAAACTCGCTGTAATTTCGAAACTTGAAATTTCATTTGTCACCAGCCACCACAGTGTAACTAAATATACGAGTATTTTGTTTCATCAAACAAAAAATGCCTGTAACGTAATAATATAACTTGTGCTGAACACAAACAAACGAAAATGCTATTCGAGAAGGATTGATAACATAAGGCGACAGGCGAGAGAGGCAATGTTAATTACGCCCGTTCTGACATACATTTCTTACATTCACACGCTTTTGTTTTAATCGTAACGCTCGCTATCTCGTGGGTTCGTATATGTAATAGGTATATAATCCTGACTATGGCAGACCAGGGCCGTAGCTAGACTTGAATTTAAGGTAGGGCAGCTGTGGTTACAGGTAGGGCGGAAGTAAATATGTTACTTGATCTGTTCTGGTCAATCGAATTTTGGTGTCCTTGACTTGTGAACATGTGCGAGTCAGGTTAATACTTATGTAATTGTCGATCTCGACCTCTGATCTCAGATCTGATCTTGATCATCTTATCAGATGTAACAAAATTCCCTTAAATTGCGATTTCGAAGTTTAAGCCATAGTAAGCCATAGTAAATGTTGTTCGTATTGATGGGTGGAATGACCCCCATTCAGCATTTAAGGGGATTGTTGTTTTTGTAATTTGTTCGCAACAAAAATTTGCGTTAAAAAAATATTTGAACATTTTAAAATATGTGAAATTTAGTCTGTAGGTCTGTATAACTTTTTTGCCCGAAGCGGTCATTTATATCCGCAGTTTCCTCCATATATTAAACGTACGCTGCTAAAAATATCGTCGAACACGACATCGATACTTTTTTCTTGTCGGTATATTACTTAGACCAGTTTAATGCTCTAAGGTAGATGCACAAAATATAGATTGCAGAAGGTAAGCTTCATACAAACGCGTTCGAACCATCTCAAACCAGTCCGAGCACAGCTGTTGCGAGATTCCGTGTCCGTGAGAGGTTGTCTATGTGTGCGTTGCTCGATCGTGGTGTGTATTGAGCTTACCTTCTGGGGTCTCCTTATGTTGTGGCACATGAAATAAAAAATATTGAAACTTTTTCTACAAACAGTGATATTCACAATGTAAACACTAGAAATAAAAACAAAATAGCAGTACCTTATACAAGGCTCCACAAAGTAAATAATTCATTTAGAGGCCTGTGAGTATGTTTTTACAATAAAGTTCCCAGTAATATTCAAAAACTTGATATTAATAAATTTAAAATCACCATTAAATAAAAGCTTTGTAAAAAAGCTTATTATAAAGTGTCTGATTACATTGAAGACAAAACATTTAAAATGCTCCAATCGCTCCAACAGGTATTTCTAATTTAAAATATTGTTATGTAATTTTAAACTTGTCTAACTTGGTAACGGTTAATTTTGTAAATGTCGTTACTTTTATTAAAGCTGTGGAGTTTCTTGCGCCCATTCTTCTCCACAGCTAAAAAATAGACGTCCTAAATGGGTAGTAGGTAAAAAATGTTTAGACGATTCAAAAGCACATTTCTAAAATGTTCAAAATATTTTTTTTTTAACGCAAATTTTGTTGCGAACAAATTACAAAAACACAAATGTTGAAAAAATTTTCCACGAACAGGATTTGAACTTGCACCCTTCTGACATTCCGGGTCAGGTGCTCTTCCAATTGAGCTATCGTGGTTCTAACCAGCCCGCCGAAATTATTCAACACTTTTTACTTTGTAAGCCAAAGGCGCCCATTCAATGTCAACAACTACCGTCAGTAACATCCGATCATAATATTTTTAGAAATATTGAAGATCAGTTAAGAAATAAGCAAGCTATTTTATAAAATGTTCAAAATTTTTTTTTTTTAACGCAAATTTTATTGCGAACAAATTACAAAAACACAAATGTTGAAAAAATTTCCACGAGCAGGATTTGAACCTTTTTTTTTTCACATTTCTAAAGTTTATTTGACTTTGACATGTCTCTTGTTTGAATTTATTTTGCTAAATTTAATGAAATCTACTGTTGGGTGAAGGTAGATAATTTTTATTTCATTAAAGAGTAGATTCTTTAAAAAACATCGTAAGAGTCTCTCCTCCCTCATCCCTCGATCGTAATAATTACAATAATAATGATATTTACAAATAATAAATAAAAGCTACTTGAGATATGAGAATAGAAATGGTTAGCAGGGTTAAGGTACAGCCAAAGAAATACCTTTCATATCATACAAATGCAGGCAACCATCAAATCATAATTTGAATTCAAGTCCAACTTGAAACGAGCTCCACCACCCTCGAGTCGAGTGTCTTCATAACAATTTGCTTCCAAAGTTTTACGTAAGGCGGGTGATACTCATATTCAGCGACATTCCATTTCACGAAACCTTCGCAAACATCATTCGTTGTGAATAATGGTTTTCTGTCTTAACAGCCTCAGTGTTCTAGTGTTTCAACCACCGATCTTTCACGCAGTGATCACGGGTTTAATTCTCAGTAGTACAACTATTCTGGTACAATACTTTAACGTAAAAAAATAACAAAAAAAATTTTAAAAATGTATGTGTTCGGCTCTGTTTAGTTGGTTTGTAAGTAGGGCTGGTTTTATTTTCTTTGTCTATCTACCACTATGATAACGCAAGCGTCTTGAGGCAGCGGTGACCATTTGCCATCATAAAAATAGTTCGCTGGCTGATTCTTATAAAAAAGCGATAATGATGTTTCGATAAGAATTAATGTTGATTTTAGACAGATGGGAGAGGAAGTAATCGTTGAGCAACTATGAGTATTCTAACCTCTTGGCAGATGGTAGAGGTAGTGATAGTTGACGATATATGTATTCTTTTGAATGATGAGAGATACTCATCATTACAACTACTGTGACAGTTGACGAAATAAGTGTTTTTGCCTTCTGACAGATGGCAGATGTAGTAATAGGTAGTTGATGAAATACAAGTGTTTTTGCCTTTTGACAGATGAAAGAGGCAGTGATAGTTGAAAAAATAAGTATTCTAACGTTTTGACGGCTGGAAGGGATAGTGATAGACAGTTAACAAAACATAAGTATTCTAACCTTTCGATAGCTGGGAGAGGTAGTGATAGTTGACAAAACATAAGTATTCTAACCTATTGACAGCTTGGAGAGGTGATTATTTAATAGTAGACGAAATATAAACGTGTTCTTACCTCTAGACAGCTGCGAGAGGTAGTGGTAGTGGACACTGGCGCCTCCTGCCGAGTTTCCAGTGAGTGTGATGCTGTCAGGGTCTCCGCCGAAGGCTTGGATGTTGCTCTTGATCCAGTGGAGGGCGAAAGCTTGATCTTTCAGGCCGTTGTTGCCAGGGACAACCTCGTCGTCAGTACTTAGGAAACCTAGAACAAACATGTCAATAAATTAACGAAGGCACAGATTTAAGAAACCAAGAGCAGGTAACTAAATCAAGGAACACACAGATTCAAAGCACCTCAGGTCCCTTTAGTTAGGAAACTTTCGCAATGCCAAGTTAATGGGGGATTAAATTAGAAAACCTCGAGGTACTACGTGCTTAAGAAAGCAAGTTTAGCCGTTGGCCGTTGTTATCTACATATGTACATATATATTATAGAATATTATTAATGCGTGAAGCGAAAACTTCGTGACCGTTTTTAAGCACATTGCGCGCAATTTATCAAACTTAATACGACTTACTCTGCTGACTACGTAAAACTAAATACGGTCATAAATTGTTTAAACAACTTTGTTTGGCAGATCACTCGTACTCCTTTCTCATTGATGTAGTGGTCGACTGACTGGTCGTTCAGTGGTCGAAAATCAACCGTAGTTTATAAAATACTAGCTGACGCGGCGGACTTCGTACCGCTTTGACAGTTTCCATCATTGAATGAAATATATATCAATGGTTTCCATGACAACAAAACAAACAAATATTTTGTATTGAAAAATTAAATATCTTTTTTAGTATTAGTCTATGTTACTCAGCATTAATGTAGCATTTTAATGGTGAAAAAATTTTATAAATCAGTCCAGTAGTTTTTGAGTTTATTCGTTACAAACATAAGGTTTCCTCTTTATAATCTTAGTATAGACTACATGACCCGGCGGACTTCGTACCGCTTTGACAGTTGCTATGACAACAAAACAAAACAAATCGTTAACTATAGTTTACGCATGAAAGCGTATCAAACAAACAAACTTACCTTTTTTTATTTATAAGTATCTTTATGTCTTTGATTATACTCTAAACTTATAAACTTATAAACTACATGCGTACACATATTATGTGTACACATGTAGTTTAAACTACTGTTATATTATGCTCAAGAGTATAATCAAAGACATAAAGATACTTATAATTAAAAAAAGGTAAGTTTGTTTGTTTGATACGCTTTCATGCGTACACATATTATGTGTACACATGTAGTTTACGCGTGGAAGCATATCAAACAACACAAAGTCAATCCAACTCACTTTGGCAATTATAATATTAGCACAGTATTACTATGTAATTAGCCTAAACTGTGATATTAGTTAGGATACAATGTAATCAAATCAAATCAAAACACATGACGTGACACACAATAAACATACATTTTATTTTTCGGCACTCCATATAACTTTTCCATATAAACTTTAACTATGGCAAATCTGTCACTCCTCTGTACGCAATGTGCTTAAAAAGAAGACGTACAAAATTTTCTTTCAAATTGTTAATATAAAGATGTGCAGCAGGGATTTAAAAAAATAAAACATTGACCTCGTCAATAATCAGACAGCTTTACCCTTTATTTATAGTCTTATAATTTTAATTAATAAAGCGAGAATCGAGATTGAATGCCTAATCCATTTTCGAGTTTCTAAGCCGGGGCCGGGATTCTAAGGCCTACATTGAAATAGGCTGGTATTGTAATCAAAATAAAGCCGGGGCTGTACGGTTTGTCGCTACGTTCTTACTAATTGCCGTTTCTTAAGACTTTAATACTACGCAGTAGGTACCAAAATACTCGATACTCAATCTATACTAATATTATAAAGAGGAAAGCTTTGTATTTCGTTTGCAACGAACAAACTCAAAAACTACTGAATCGATTTAAAAAACTCTTTCACCATTAGAATGCTACATTAGCGCTGAGAAACATAGGCTATATTAAAATATATTATATATTTTGCCGCTTCGCACGTTGGTCGCACTATGAAGATGGCGGCAGCAGCTGCTGAGGCGGCAGCTCAAAGAAAGCACTAGAAGTATTCGGTACTCACAAACTATTTGTTTGTATCTCTTGCGGCATATATATATTATTTTATATCTCAAAATGTTTAAAAATAAAAGTACACCCGTGCGAAGCTGGGGCGGGCCGCTAGTATTCAACATATTTATTGCAAAACCATAATAATGGTAACAAATAATGGTAACAAGATATCGATGGTAATAAAATGAAAGATCAAATTATGAACCCTGTCGGTCACGCAATTAAAAAGAAGAAAGGAGAGAGGAAATGTCTTTATATTCTAAGTACAGTAAACATACTTATTAACTTAGCTACATACAATAACATCAAATCTAAAATTAAAATATAATTTGACAGAGACAAACTTGTAATGTAACATGTAGGTAATAAATATTTTTATAAATAATAGAAGTTAATATAAAAGCTATCAATCACTAATGGTAACTTTTAAATGAAGTGAATTATATGTAAAAAATATGTGAGATTCCAAAATTGAGCGTCTACAGCATAGAAAACAATTTCTTTTTTTTGACGAGACATGACAAAAGGCTTAACCGAAGTTGGAATATTGAAATGGCGAGTGTGTGAGACAGAAACATAACATACTGTCTGGGATAATTCAAAAGCACGTAAGTAGCATTGGAAGAAGCACTAATACCGCGTCGTAACCAGTACTCCCCCAGGGAGCTCTATTAAATAAAATAAAAATAAAAAAATAGCGCAGTGACATGCCCGGTCTGCGATTGCTGAAGTAAAGCAACATTCGAAAGGCCGGTCATCGGATGGGTGTCCAAAAATTTATCTTCTTCGTACTTCAGAAGGCACGTAAAGCCGTTGCTCCCGGCTGAATTAGCAGTTGTTAACAACTCCGCACTGAGCTCTCGTGGTTGTTTAAGGCTCATTCTTCCTATCCATCCATAGGAAAGGCTCGTGCCACAGAGTAAAGACATAAAATGAGCTGCTGATACCGAACCAATACTTAAAGTTGCTGAAGCAAAATAAGATAAGTACCACTATGATTGACGAAGGTGTATGTATTCTTTTAAACTAGAAAATTACTTAATTACTAGTGGTCGCCTAGTGGTCGAAATTCGACCGTAATTTTATTAAGGCTGCATGGATTGTATCCTAAGCAATGAAAAATTTAAAAAGATAGAATGTGAGTTTGGATTGGCATTGACATATGTCGGCCGCATTAAAGACAAACAATACGTGTGTGTCAAATTCATGGTAGTGTGTGTAATGTTGTTTTTGTTAATTTAATGTATTTTTTATGTATAATTTTTTTTTTAAATATTAACATTCGGATAACCTTCTGTATATAAACTATAAGTGTGCGAAATTTCATACTCCTCCGTCCGCGCAATTTTCGTGAAAACGGGTACAAAGTTTTTGCTTCACGTATTATTCATCATCATCATCATCAGCTCATTTTATGTCCCCACTGCTGGGGCACGAGCCTTCCCTATGGATGGATAGGGAGAACGGGCCATAAACCACCACGCGGGCCCAGTGCGGATTAACGACTGCTAATGCAGCCGGGACCAACGGCTTTACGTGCCTTTCGAAGCACGGAGGAGCTCGAGATGTTAAATGTTTGGTCACCCATCCGATGACCGGCCTTTGCGAAAGTTGCTTAACCTCAGCACTCGCAGACCCGCCTGGTCCGTTAACCACTGCGCCATCGAGCTCCTCACGTATTATTAATATGTAATTATTATGTGCACAAGCCAAAACCATTGCTATTTAATATTAAAACCTCCGAGTAAACAATCAAATAGCATCAGTGTTTTCTCCCTCCTCAAAAAAATTATGTTTGCCCCTTTTGCGGTATTTACAAATGCTACTAACATGCTTTTGCTTTATCCCCGACGATACGTAAGTCACATTGCGTGTGTCTGTAACTCAGAGGTACCACGGCTTTAGTTTGTCTGAGGTGACAGAATAATCCTCGGTAATAAAGCCTAAGCTCCCGAAGCAATGTCATAAAACGGGAAACCGTAAGGATTGTTATTTTCGGCAGCGAAGGGCGCCCATAAATTTTTATTAGGCATAATGGAAAACATTTGTTCTAAGAATTCCCTGAGAAAACGTATTAAATGAACAAATAAAAATGTGCAGGTGGAATATCTAAAGCTCATTAATTGACTATATTTATAATTATACTTTATATTTACACGGAGAGATAACTTCGTGCCCCTTTTTAAGCACATTGCATGCAAGGAGGAGTACGAGACTTGATACAGTTAAAGCTTATATGGAGAAAGAATCACGAAAGTTCATGTATAATGTGCGTTTCAATGTTTTTTTATGAAACGGTTGAATTGCGACTACTATATATATTTTTACAGCTATAACAATTTTCTAACAACAAGTATGTTGTCCATTAAGTACCATCCGTTTCTCAGCATATGAAACTTTGTTCGCAATAAAAATCCTTATGTACAGTCGCCGTCAGATATATTGTAGCAGACAAGGTGACCAAATACTTCTGAACAGTTCAAAATGTCAATTAGTTCCATACATTACAAGTTACCATTAACATCTGAACGTTTATTACTTCAAATGCTGAAAAAATTTCCACGACCAGGATTTGAACCTGCACCCTTCTGACATACCGGGTCAGGTGCTCTTCCAATTGAGCTATCTTAGTTTTAACCAGCCCGCCGAAATTATTCAACACTATTTACTTTTTACTTTGAAAGCCAAAGGCGCCCATTCAATGTCAACAACTACCGTCATTAACGCTTCTGACCCGGTATGCCAGAAAGGTGCAGGTTCAAATCTTGCTCGTGGAAATTTTTTCAGCATTTGTGTTTTTGTAATTTGTTTCGCAACAAAATTTGCGTTAAAATTATTTAAACATTCATTACTTCGATAATATCTGAGCAGATGCTAATCATTGACAACTAAACACACAACTAACCAATAATATCTGCACACTCAACACGTCAACTCTATACATCAGGAATTTGCATCGGGGCTCGTATAAATTATCAAAAGAGTTCCTTTTAAAACAGTATTTATAGTAAAGTTGGAAGCACTTCCTACAGCAATTTTTCCTCAACTGTTCAAATATTTAAGACCACACCATCTGCGTAGATTTGACGTGATAAGTGTTCAGATATTATTGGTTAGTTGTGTGTTTAGTAATTAATGACTAGCATCTGCTCAGATATTAATGAAGTAATTAATGTTCAGATGTTAATGGTAACTTGTAGTGTATGAAATTTATTGACATTTTGAACTGTTCAGAAGTATTTGGTCACCTTGTCTGCTACAAAATATCTGACGGCGACTGTAGCATGCAAGCTTGTAAAAGTCTACGGAATAGCTTACAGGAACTCAACAGCGAAGTTTATTATATTGACATATTTCTGCAACATACTTTATTGGCTAAGCGAATCGCGGAAACGAGATGCAATGATCAAATAAAATATTGTGACAGGATATAGAATAGAATAAATAATGTTTAGTATTTTTATTTTATCTTATTAAGGAAACATACAGCTTTATATCACACATATAAACAATTAAAAAATATAATACAGTAGCATTTAAAGTTTCCACTGCTAACTTGTACAGAATTAACTACTTGTTGAACAACAGTGCGAAAGAAAAAATTAAGTAAATATCAAATAAATCAAAACAAAATACAATTTTACCATCAAAATCAGGGGGTCAACCGCCTAACTCTCTCGCTTTCGATCGCTTTGAAGGGGAGACGAGGAGGAGGCGTCATCTTGTCATTTCGAAAGGAATATGAAAGCAATATCGAAAGCTATAGGCTATAGCTTTCGATATTATTTGATATTATATTTCGATATTATATTAGAAAGCGATGCGAGGGCCTCGCTTTCAAAGCGATTGAAAGCGAGAGTGTTAGGCGGTTGGGGGGCAGGTTGAAAATATACATTTAAAATAGAAGTTAGGTTTCTCTTACCAGTCTACGAAAACGAGAAATGTTTTCGTGAAATACGTCGATGTGATTAAAAGTACTATTGAATTATTTAAGGACTCTTATAATAAAACTATTGCGTCTATAATTTGACTTACAAATTGGTACAAAAAATGTGTGCTTGTGGCGAGTGCTCAGTCTGGAACACCTAAAAGCAATTAGCAAATTAGGTGAATCTACACTGCTATGTATAGAGCAGAACTTGATCTTTATATGAACGTCGACTTGCCAAGGATTCAAGTTCATCAATGTCAAAATGTTTAAATCGATATTTTAAACGTTTCTTGAACTTATTTTGAATACCCTCTATCTGTATTGTCTGGCCGCCATATTTAATTGTTAAGTCTATTGAACCCCTCGGAGAATCTAGTTGGAAACGAACACACGCACTAGTAATTCCTTTTAGAAAACCTCTGACGGAGTTTCATTGCACACGGCTTGAGGAACCCTTAAGTTTCTCGCTGTCCCCAAAAAAGTCTGGTGGTCCGCAAAATGCCGCCTATATAAGGCAATCAACAAACTCTCTCCAAAAAAGGGTACAGTGTTTAATACTTAGCGGGAACACAGGCATAATTGTGATCGATTTGGTTCTTGTTTAATTGGTAGTAGGGCTTATTTTAAGTCAGTCTAACCTTGTGCGATTTACACAACTCGTAGTGTAAATCACACAAAGAACCCTAGAAACCACTATCTACATATTTCAAAAGAGTTCTGACAAAGAGACATTATTAGTCAATTAAACGGTCTGCATTGCACAGCTCAAATCACTAGACCTAGACCGCTCAAGTTTGCATGCGGTCCATTTAATGAATTAGGCAAGAGATAAGACATGACTTTTCGGAATTCCCTCGGGTTCACGGAATACGGGTCAGATAATCAGTTCCTCAGTAGATGAGGGTTCCGGGTAAAGTGCTTTATCTGCGGCCTTATCGTCACTTAACATCAAGTGAGATAAAGGGCAAGCGCTTAAGAGCCCTTTCACATTTTGGTATAACATACAAACTTCAAAGTTAATCTCCTTAAAACCAATTAGTCGATTTTAATAAAATTCTATGCTTAAGGGAGATACGATCAACAGATTTTAAGCTGTTAAAAAATTTCCATTTAGTAGTTTTAAATCGCATAAGTTGAGGTAAAATTTTACTAAAAAAAAACAATTAAGTAGTCTCAGGAAACTCGAGTGAGTTCCTGAGACTGGTTGATTTTTCTAGTAAAATTTTATCTTTCAACTACTTATTAAAGCATTGTAAATCCAAATATTTTAAAAACGTAGTAATTTCATTGAAATTGATTGTTTGTTTGAAAGATTCAAACCTTGGTGTACGAGGGCGACACTGAAAATTTTTAGAACTGGCCACTTGTAAATCACTACATAATATAAAACACAGCTTCACAGCTTCCCGCTGTCCCTATGTAGGAATGATTCAAGAAAAAGGTTTCTTTGTGCTCGGTGGATACCTCATAATTTGACAGAGGCTTAAAAACTCCGTCGTGTTAATTGGTGCTGTGAAATAGTTCAAAGGTTTAACGGAGGTGACTCAAATGATGTGTTCCATATACTTACGGGTGACGAAAGCTGGATTTACTGTTATGACCCTAAAACTAAATGACAGTCTGCTGAGTAGGTGTTTCCTTCCGAGGAGTTGCCAACTAAAGTGAAGAGAGGTCGAAGCGTAGGAAAAAAGATGGTGGCATCGTTCTTCGGAAGGACAGGTCATTAGGACACAACAATTGTTTTGAGGATCGAAAAACAGTTACTGCAGAGTGGTACACTAACAAATGTTTGCCACTTGTCCTGAAAAAAGTTCGGGAGAAACGACCTCGCAGTAGGATCCTCCTTCACCACGACAACGCCTCGTCGCGCATCACCGGCAAGCAAACGATCGACTATTTGGCGACGTCAGACGTGAAATTACTGGGTCGCCCGCCATATATCCCCGACCTCGCACCTTGCGATTTTTATTTATTCCCGAAAATAAAATAAAACTTCAAGGAAATCATTTTATGGACGTCGAGGAACCAGTGGCTGCATTTCAAAAGGCCGTCGAAGAGATCCCTAAGGACGAGTGGGCAAAGTGCTTTTTCATCCCTTCTATTCGAAAAGTGTCGCTTTGTTCCTCTATAAGTGGGGGGGGGGGGAGCAAAATAGATCTTTTCCGATAGGAACTTTTTAGCGGGTGGAAATGAGATTTGAATTTTTAACATATATCATTCATAAAAATCGAACGCAAATTGTATGAATTACTGGCTGATACGTGTTGGCTGCAGCGGGGACCAACGCTAACTAAAAAAAAAGCACGCGATTTAAGTCTCTGTTCTTGTAATCAGTACATATTTTATTGTATTTTGCAAAAAATAATGAGTTCTACGTCGAGTTATGAAAGTGACATTGCATTAACTCCTGAAACAATAAGAAGCAACGTCGTACAAAACTTATTACCCACGAAGTCCCGGAAGAAATATTTAAGGGCCTATGACAATTCCATTCTATGGAAAAACAGAAAAGAAGCGAAAACGTTTTCGTAAAGTTTTGAGCATCGTCATCATCAGCTCATTTTATGTCCCCACTGCTGGGGCACGAGCCTTCCCTATAGATGGATAGGGAGAACGGGCCATAAACCACTACGCAGGCCTAGTATTGAGTATATACTCAATGCTTAATAAATCTACAGTAAATACCAATAAAAATATTGAAATTGATAGTTACTCAAAATTACTAGCTTATCTGAAGAGACTATCCGAAGGACACAAACTAAACAAATCAAAATTTTTTCATCAAAACGTTACGTAATCAAATTTTCTCATCAAAACGTTGAGACTTTTTTGAATGACGCGCCTGATAAGGAATTTCTCGCAACTCTTTTAGTTTTTCCATTGAAATCTCGCTCAGGATTCTGCGCTCAGGATTTTACGCAGAATCCTTCGCTTCGCTCGTGGTTCAAAGTAGCGCCCTCGCCGTAAAAATAATATTTTGCTCCCTTGTCATACAATCTACTATTCTCAGTGGTTCCATCGGATGCAGCGATGTTTGATGTGAATGGACACTATATTGAAAAGATGTAATAAAACTAATCACTTGCTAGTTTGTTCAGTTTTTGATTAACTAAGAACTTTCAGTGTCGCCCTCGTATGAGTAAAGAAATGTGAAATGCCTCTTAACCGTCCGTCGGTCGCGAAGTGAAAAAAATGAGGTGCTTTCGTCAATGAGGCAAGTGTGACAAAGCCTAAATGAAAACGCTTAGCGTCTTTCTGTATCCCCCTCCCATCTTAAGATTACTTTGTCAACTGAGTTAAGGAAATAGAATTAAAACTTGATCCTTATTATCTTTCATGTTGAAGGGAAAAGGAGAAATTCCGTGTCTAAGGGAACAAATTGAGTGGCGACGAAACAATTGGTCAGTGAATTAGGATTTTGGAACTATTGCCTTGTCATATATTTTCGATTTATGTTATCACTTATTTTTTACGCTAGAATTATATGACGCTTGTGAATGATCAATGATTAGATATTATGCAGTGGCACCAGTGTTCGACACAGAAAGCTAGTGTTTCCATCGCCAAATAAAGGTAAAGGTAGGTAAAAAAAATCTGTTGTTTTTATTCTTTTTTGCATTCATAATGCTATACACCGAGACATTTTAGCGGTTGTTTTCCCGCAGGTGGGTAGATCAGACCGTGAAACTGAACAACTTTTCCTAAGAAACATAGGTCAAAAAAAGAGATAATTTTTTTTACTTTCCCATGCTCGGTCAATAGAGGCTTTGTATAGAAAAGTGAAAAAATTATCTCGTGATATCTATCTCTCTTGGGAAAAGTTGTTCAGTGTCATGGTTTGATCTACCCACCTGCGAGAAAACAAACACTAAAATGTCTCGGTGTATATTGTTGCCAGATAACATTTTGCTAGAAAAAACCAACCAGTCTCGAGAAGCTCGAATGGAAACTCCTGAGACTGGTTGATATTTTCTGATGATGATGATGATGATTTAAAATAATAAAAATATTTATTTATTTATAATTTATGTACACACAAACAAACGGAAAGGAGAACAGAGTAAGAAAAGATACCTAAGTACAAAGGCGCTGCTTATTTCAAATATTTATAAGAAATTACGTATTTATCGATTGTTGATCACAAAGTTCTAGAAAAATTCAACGAATCTTCTGAGATCTCGGTAGCTTAGCGGTAAGAGCATTGGAGCGGTTATCCAAAGGTCGTGGGTTCGTTTCCTACTAAAGAGAGCTTCCTGAGACTGGTGGATTAATGTTTAAAGGAGGCAAACGAGCAGACGGGTCACCTGATGGAAAGTAATCACCGCCGCCCATGGACACCCGCAAAATCAGAGGAATCGCAGATGCGTTGCCGGCCTTGAGGAAGGAGTTATTAGAGTAAAATGTTATTTTGTAAAAATCTGTTGCCTTTTTCTAATGATTAAAGGAAATCAGTGTCAAACACTGGTTTCTGTCAAGCACTGCCACTGGTGCCACTGAGCTAATTATGCTATGGTCATGGAGTCGGGCAATATTGAATCTTAATCTGCTACATTAAAAAGTAATGTGTAAAATAAACGCGAGTAGATCCGTAAAAGTTGTTTCATTTAAATGTGTAGTGTTTGCGTAAACTTTAGAAAACAATATGTATTATATTATATTGCGGAAAGTGTAGTGTGGTGGACCGATGATCTGGTAAAGGTCGCGGGAAGCCGCTGTATGCGAGTAGCACAAAACCGGTCGTTGTGGAGCTCCTTGGGGGAGGCCTTTGTCCAGCAGGGGACGTCTTTTGGCTGAGATGATGATGATGACATTATTCTCTTATGCGAACCACCGAAAAGTGGAATTTGCTGCAAACTCATGCATATGTTAAGTTTACATTCAGGGTCTCTTTATATTGTGTCTTAGTTGTTAAAGAATATATTTACCAGAACAAACATGAACAAATTCTGGGTGACCAAAAGTCCTTTAAAATGCCTAAAACAATATCGCTTTCTGGTCCATAGTAATATATTATATAGTAATAATACAGTACCTGGATGACCGGGCTTTGCTCGATATTTTTTTACGGGTAAAAGGACGTTTTCTAAAAATGAAACCTAGCTAGATCGATTTATCGCCTCCAAAACCCCCTGCATACTAAATTTCATGAAAATAGTTGGAGCCGTTTCCGAGATCCAGATTATAAATATATGTCGGAGACGTGGCGCTAGAAATGACAAGTATAGTCTATACTTAGTGTGGTCTGCGCAGCCTATGCTCTATGGTACGCGAACGTCAACGTCAGTTGGCGCGACAACGTACTGGGGACATTTGAACGGGAGCGGTCGGAGAGTACGCACGCGCAGAACTCACTTCGTTTCTAAAATCCATTTGCATCGGGCAACTGTTTCTAAGTAATTTAATTGTGATGTTAAAATAACATTAAAGTGACTGTAAGGAATACGACTGCGCTTTTATTTTGAAGATCCAAGATGAACAGTGTTATCGACGAATCCGAGTTTGCTCGACCGTCCTACCTACAAAACCAACCTCGCCGCCGACATATACATGTCGGAGATGGAAACGGATTTTGTTGGAAAGCGTCGTCTCCGTCCGCCATTTTGTGCGTAGAATAGAGTCAGTGCGCACACGTCCGGCACAGTCGAGCTCCAGAAGTAAAGTGAGTGCGAGAGTGAGTTTCACAAACTAACGTTACCTCACTGACAAGTGACAGTGACAGATGTCATAGACTCACTATGCTCCCACTACTCGCTCGAACTACTGACTCAGGGATAATTTCATAATGCCAAGCTATTCTGCCAAGCTATTCAGCCTAATATCGATAGATGCCGTTACTAGTCTATGAAATAACTCCGACATACATATATACAAGAATTGCTCGTTTAAAGGTATTAGATAGATTAGATTATAAATGATCGTAACTTTCATAAAATTAATTTTGATACTGCGATACGAGCGGGATGTAAATATTGTTCCAGTCCATTCAAATACTTAGTATTCACTAACGGAGTAAGATTGATTACTGTAATTAGGTTGAACTTGCTTTTACATAGGGGTCCCTTGTGTTAATAAATTAATCGATTGACCAATATTGATATAGGGGTAAAGTGCTTTGTGAAACCTTATGTTTGCCAAAGTTAACTCGAGAATAACAAAATAAATCTTAGTAAATAGCCTATAACTGTCCCACTGCTGGGCAAAGGCCTCATTGAAATCGTTAAAATCAAGTAATCACTACAATTGATGGCTTAATCATCACGCTAGCCAAATGCGGGTTGGTGATTACGAACACGGGCAATGCATCAAAAAATTCAAAACACTTTACCCGACCTGGGATTAGAACCCGTGACCTTTGGGCCCGCTTTACCACCGAGATTTTAAAAAATACTTGAAATGCCTTTATTAGTCCCGCCCTTCTGTGTCATGAGGATCGATCGGTACCTTGGGAGTTTGGAACATCCATCTGGATCGGATCTAAACGTATTCTTAATGAAATACTTTATTATACGGAAGAAAAGCAGTTTATCGACATTATCTACTCTTACTTTGTAAGTAACACAATATCAACAACTACGTCATCAACATCGGATCCTTGCATTTTTACTAATATAAATAAGCTAGATATAACATTGAATGGATATAAGTTATTGAAAGTATAAGAAGAAAGATGACTGGCCAATTAATAAGACACGACAAATTTATCAAAAACATAGTTTAAGGGAAAATAGAAGGAGAGAGAGGAAAGCTAAGCTTTTATGAAACAAATTAAAAGGAAACGTCTAACGTCGTTATGTCTTTATAAGAAGTAAAGTAATTAGCTTGGAATAGAGAAGAATGGAAAAGGCTACACCGACAAGAGCGTGGCTCTGGAGTTAAAGAGAATATAATAAATATGGGATGGTGTAGATTCGAATACCGATTGTTAAATGTTTTTCAACACCTTATCCGAATTGTCAAGGGTCAAGCTTGAGGCCGGTCATTGGTGACCAAAAATGTATCATGTCCTCCATGTTTTGGAAGGCACGTAAAGCCGTTGGTCCCAGCTGCATTAGCAGTCGTTAACAACCACCAATCCCCTCACAAAGCCACCGTGGTGGTTTTCCCTATCCATCCATAGGCTCATGCACCAGCAGTGAGGGCATAATTAAGCTGGTGATGATCCGAATTGTAATATATACGCAACAGAGATTGCGTAAAGTTTATAAATACCGTCTGATTTGCTGTGAGCGTACCTTAATAAATACAGAAAGGTCGAGCGAGCAAAGCAATGTTAATTTAACATAAACATCAAGAATCCTGGAGTTTAGTGGTCTGTTGTTTTAAGTAGGTAATTGTTTTATTTTGTAATGAAGTGTTTTATTTCATTAGTGTGTTGTTACGTTTACACGAACAGTTAAACTAAGTTATGTTACAAAGGGCAACTTTCCGGACTGGCCGGCGGCGGCGCCGGCGGGGCGGGAACTCGACAAAGTTTAAGTTGTTGGAGGCAGTTTTCCGCACTTTTCATAGCCTCCAAGTCTATTATAATACGGATACCGCGAAGGATAGCGTATACGCAAACTTTCACAATTGAAAATATATATAGTATAAATATTGTATAAAATATGGTGTAAAATATAATATTGTATAAATTACATCACTTATTTGTTTATTGTGATAATACATAGGTAAACATTTGTTAAATCTAACATTATTCGATATTTACAATTGTAAAAGCACTTATAATGTAATACCTAGGTCACGTTGTTACCAGCGACCTTCGGGATGACGGTGATATAGAGCGAGAGCGCAGGGCGTTGGCAGTGAGGAGCAATATGCTCGCCCGCAAGTTCGCTCGCTGCACGACAGACGTCAAAATAAGTTTATTTAAGGCGTTCTGTCAGTCTTTCTACTCGAGCGGACTGTGGGTCTCATATACGCGCCGAGCCTACAACATCCTGAAGGTTCAATACAACAACGCTTTCAGGGTGCTGTTGCGGCTGCCGCGACGTTGCAGTGCGTCAGGAATGTTTGCGGAGGCCCATACGGATGGGTTTTACGCAATCATGCGCAAGAAAGCGGCCTCCTTACTGCAGCGCTTGCATAACAGTCGGAACAGCATACTGAGAGCGATTGCTGAAAGACCGGACTGTCCAATACAGAGACACTGGGTGGAGCTGTGCTTGGGTTTAGTTAAGTAATTTAGGTTTAGTTAAGTAATATTATATTTGTATTTACTAACAGCACTAATGTAGAATAAGCTATTTTTGTTAACTAACTTTTAATTAACCTATTATGGACCGTATAGTCTGAAATAAAAATGTTTTATTTATTTATTATTTTATAGTACATTGCTAAGCTATGAAAAGGTTTGAATTATACTAAATCAATATCCTTAACATATCATCATCATCATCATCCAAAAGATGTCCACTGCTGGACAAAGGCCTCCCCCAAGGCTCTCCACAATTACCGGTTTTGTGCTGCTCGTATCCAGCGGCTTTCCGCGACCTTTACAGAGCGATAGATTGTCAGTCCACCTTGTTGGAGGCTTGCTCACACTGCGCTTTCCAGTACGTGGTCGCCACTCGAGGACTGGTTTCGCCCAAGCGGCCATCAGTAACATATATTTGTTTGAAATTAAACAACTTGTTCAGATCTACACGCGTTTATTTTAGACAATTAATATTTTTGTTTTATCCTGAATGACGGTTTGAACCCAATGCAGGGTGCTTGACCACAAAAAATTTACAAGGCGTAAAAACTACATCTTTGATGTATCTATCTACATATTTTAGGTGCCAACTTTATGTGCCCACATCTAATACGTACATATGTACCTGTATATTTTATATACCTACATATTTTATCCCGGGATCACGCGGATAAGGTTTCAGGCGGTCGGCCGCTAGTAAAAGAATAAAGAACAGATATACAGTAATGACTTTCGCATTGAATCCGTCTGTGTTTTTCCGTTTTTGTGTGTTATTTTCTTTTTATCCTCTGTTATGAACCAGTTCCTGTTAGTAACCGCATCAGCACGAGAAAGGTCTAATAATGGTGCTTGTGTGTAAATCTGGAGATCAACCGCATACAAGTGATAGGAATATGGAACCGACTGTGTAATAGAGTGTTTAAAAATTGGAAAGAGAAGAGGAGATAAGACGCCACCCTGAGGGACACCAGCATTAATATATTCAAATCCGAAATTTGAAACAAACTGAAAACTATTATATTTGCCTTATTTCAGGTATATTAATTTATTATGTATTATACACTTAAATGAGAAATTTGGATAAAATATATTACGTAGCTAATTTAAATGCCAAATTATTAGTTTTGAAATAACACAAGTATAATGAATAAAACATTTCGGTCAACAACACCCGGCTTTGTATTGAAGGATCCATAAACGATTTAATGCTGTGATAACAGAGCTTTGTATACAACAGACGTTTTATTAGGGTCGGCAACGTAGATACCACTGGCACTGGTGTTACAAGCCTCTAAAGACTACGGTAACTACTTTCTTTCAGCATATTCTAGTGATAAGTCTTAGATATTTGGTCGTTACCTATGAAATTGCCGTTTTGTATGAAACATTTTTTTTCTCACGTTTTTTCGTGAGTTTGTTTCACTGGCTAAATGTAGCAATCCTCAGAAAGAAAAAAAACAAGTCTCTTCAAAGCTACAGTGAAACAAAAGGTCAATTCCGCTAACAAAAAAGAAGTCAATTTAAAATAAAATTGGGCCATAATGACACAAAACTCATTTTTGTTACTGAAGCCTAAGTAACATAGTCTTAATAATAAATAAATAACCTGGGTCTTCCGCAAATTATAATGCGGTGCGATTCCTGGCTGGGTCGGGTAGGCATTTAATTTTTTCACTGTATTTTATAAATATTTAATTCAGCTTCAGTGCAGCAATTAGCACTTAAAAATAAAAAATTAAAATCGGTATTGAGTTGTTTTTTTGTTTTAAGTATTTTTCTGTAACAAATATTATAACCAATATCATGTGTTTTTTTAATGTCTAAGCGAAATGATGAGCTAAAACTTGTGAGTATTAAATAACATTAATACTTACTCACCCAAAATGTAGGGAACAGCTGTTTCTTTTTTAAAGATTTCAGAGTTTGTCCAGTACAAAATGTTAAAGGCTATTTTATCACGTTAACAAAATAAGAATTGGTACCCACGGCATTAAAGGTGACCTCCTTGGTGACTAACAAAAAAACATTTTTAAAAATCTTTTATTTCTTTACCGTGGTTGAAAGGTGAAAAATACTCTACCCTGGTGTTTACTCGGACGAAGTCGCGGGCGAATCGCTAGTATTTTTTTATTATTTTTTAAAGCACACCTTTACGACTTTCTTGTCGCCAGCCTGCTAAATTCTTCCCGAACTCAAAGGCTTTCTGTGAAAATGTAGGTTTATTTTCTTTTCGCATCTGTGCGTGTACTCAGCCCTACTCAGCCTTCCATCTAACGACATCTTGTGACTTGGCAGTTAGTACTTAAGACACTTTCCGCATTAAACTTGGACAAAGCATCTCTTTTAAATAATGAAAACGAATGAAAAATGCCTTCTAAACTCGCGTTTATAACCGCATTGGATTACGAGTTAAACAAAGTCAAAAAAGACAAGCAAGGGATCGTTTTAAAAAATACTGTTGGACTTCAAAAGAAAAAGGTGCGCTTTTTTTTCACTTCACCTGAAATCTACCACTACTGAGAAACTGGTTACATTATATTTTATCTTTAACTTGTTAAAAAAACAACAATGTGACTAATATTGTTGTTATGCCGACATAACTTCTTAGATAAGATGGTAGTAACTAGACTAGCTAGTAATATGGACTTAAAACAAGCTCTTTAACCAACGATACTGAATTCGGTGACCCCTGCTGTGAATTGAACCCGGGACCACTAGGTCTGAGGATGGGTTTAACCACTCGACTAAATATGTGGTTAAAATTCTTGCCGAAAAAAGTGCATCCAGGCTACCATAACTCATACAAAGAACTCACCCAAAGCTCCGAGCCTTTAGTTGATAGAAATATTAACAACATCCCAGTCCATAAGAATGGTGGGGGTCGCTGATGTATCTATTCCCAGTGCTGAACATAAAAGCGGAGGACTTAAAGAAAGCCCTACCACCAATGAAACCACTCTGTAAATCGCAACCATCAGAAGTTCTGGGTCTGAGACTTGGTAGTTTATTATAGACCACAGAAGCAGTTAAAACTTCTGCCAAAAGAGTGCGTCCTGTCACGTCAGAAAACTACCAAGCAACCAAAAGAGAAAATAGGACGTATTTAAAAAGATAAAGTAGTAATCTCTATGAAGGTACAGAAGGAGTGATTTTTTTTTACAATAATACAATCTCAGTGGCTGCTTCGAAAGAAATTAAGCACGATGTTTAAATTTTTTGCCGTTGCAAAATAAGTTTTTGTCAAAAACCTCTCCTGCCACGTAAAAAACTATCAGGTTAGCATAACTCGTATAGAGTACTCACCCAAAGCTCCGAGCCTGTAGTTGATGGATATGTAAACAACATCCCAGTCCATCAGGTGGGTGGGGTCGTAGACATATCTGTTCCCAGTGCCGTACATAAAAGCGCCTCCGTGGATGTAGATGACCACTGGCAACGGTTTCTCTGGAGCGAGATTGGGCGTGAAGATGTTGAGGTATAAGCAGTTCTCGGACCCTGGCAATAAAGGGAACATATTATTGTAGGCAGCGAAGTTAGGTCCTTGGGGTGTCTGAAGTTATACATAGTATAGTTATACATAGGGGTACAAAGCAAAAACTTTGTACCCCTTTTTACGGAAATAGCGCGGACGGAGGAGTATGAAATTTTTTCCTAGTTTCTTTTCTATGTACTTTTGTTATCCGAAATTCAAACACAGCATTTGTATACTGGTTATTAAACTTTTTGTGAAATGACACTTTATCAACAAAGCACATTACATAAATCTTAAATAAACCCATGTTACACAATATTTTTTAACAGTAATTGTTATAATTATAATTTACATTTTTTCTCCGGCAACCCGTCCGGCGTCCGGTCCCTAAAACTTATCGGGTCAGCAGGCATAACACATTTATCTGAGTAGGGTGTTAAATTTGTTTATTAGATATCTTTCAAATTATGTCGTCATGATGTCGTTAATTTTAGATTACCACAAGTCATTAGTTCCGGATTTTCATGTGTGGGGTATACTATAGGTACGGGCGGCGGCCTCAAAGTATGTAAACTATTACATACATTTTAATCGCAAATGCACTAGCGAGCGATCCTTGAGCGATTTGTGTCCTTTAATACCAATTTAACAGTAGTCACAACTGGTTTCTCTTTTCGTTAATATGCCTGCGGAAAAATCGTGTGTTGTAAAATATATATTTATTTACATTTTCATAAATTCTCATTAAATTTACATCCCAATCGTTACTTTACCGTACCAGATGAGGGATTGCCTCATAATTTACTTCGAATTTTATTGCAAGCGGTCTAACGACATCTCGCCCCTAAGATGTCGACGATGGCCGCACCCGGCAATTTGGGTACCATGAGAAGATTCTTTAAGCGGAGTACCCACTTGGAGGTGTAGCACGTAATGTATCTGACACTGTTTATTGTGTATGTTTCAAAAGTACGTCGCCGAGATAGGCGCGAGCCCGCTGCGGACCGCCCGTCAGTGGATCGCAGCGTGCACACTCTTTTTTTTTTTCAAGTAGCAGGGGCGACACCTGGTTATGTAGGGCTCTCATCCTCTTTCCTTGTCCAGCTACAATAAGCTCAACGAGGAAACAGGAGGTATACCTACTAAAAAACCTAGTACCCTTTCCTGCCACGGGGATGGCTCGAGATGTCACGTATGGCAAGCACCAGGTAGCGTGCACTGCACCACCCTGCCGGCTGGCAGTTTTTGTGCGAACACAAAGGCACTCGCAGTGTTGTCGTGAACGGCAAAGCCTGGATACGCAGTAACTTGAAGACGAGACGTACACTTATATACAGTATCAGATATATTACGTGCTACACACACATCTAAGCGGGTTGCCTACTTTATATATTTCACCCAAAGCCGCTGCCGCTACATCGAAACGAGCAACGACACGACAGTTTTTGCATTATACATTGCTGTTCACACTTGCGTAAATATTAAAAATTACTTTGACAGTGACGCCATGTAAAGTAGATTTAGTTATATTATCGTTTTCCTTTGTACAGTAGTCTATTGGGGCTTCCAGGGTCTTATAGTTTGAGGTCAACATAAACATATTTGTATATCATAAAGAAAGTTCAAGCAGTGTTTGACCGCTTCTAGTGTAAGTTTTGTGGTTATAGTATATTTTTTAAGTAAGATAATTATTTTACATGTCCGCTCTTGCGTAGAGAGAGAGAGAGAGAGAGAGAGAGAGAGAGCTTGGGCAGTGCGGTTACTTCTATATCCTCCCGCCCGATCCTCTAAATGCCCTACACATTTACAAATTATACTTTTTGTTTAGATTGTTTTCTGATTTTACTAGGCATTTTCAGCTACACCGGGCTTTTTTGGGGTTGCTGAGAAACCAGTGTGCATGTTTAGTGTATTCAGTGGGCCTAGTTTAGGGCCAAGACATCGTACTCGTAGAACAAGGGTACGAAGACCCCGTTCACACGCGCTTGTTAGGTTGTTAGCAAATTAAGACTTATTGCTGATGGAGGGAAGTGGATTTTATAAGTAAAAAATATACAGTTCAAAAATAGTGTACAGAAGTTTAAAAATAAGTTATAATTTAATAATGATTTTCTTAAATACGTAAATTAATATAAATAATAATTCGGGAATAATGTTTGTGTATTGACTGGACTACGGTAGTCAGAAGGTGGGCGCTAGTGAACCGACCGCCATCTTTGTTTTCCACGGACAGTGCAGCGCGGGAAGGCTGACTTGTATCGTCGGCAATCGAAGAGATCGGTCACTATTTCGTCTTCTGTCAGTGTGTCTGGCTCTGAGTACCAACCATTGCTATTTTCAGATAATTATTTGTGTTTATTATTTAAAGCTTATTGTTGTTTAAGTTAAAGCAAATAATACTATGAAGTGAATAAATGTTTTGTGAATTACAGTTATTAGCTCTCACCATCCTGTTCTTGCCTTGAGGAGACAAATTATTATGCTTTATGATAAATTTAAATTGTTGGATAATTGCAAAAAAGAGTAATATCTATCTATACCTTTGTTTTAAGCTAATTGATGTTTTAAAGTTACAATACATATTAAAATGATGAAAATTTGTGTTTATGGCATAATATTTCTTTTTTTTAAATAAGAAATTCTAATGTTTTGCTAATACGCAAATAGGTCATGTCTGGACCTGGTATAGAACCAGGTCCGGACATGACCTGGGCGTTTCTCTTCACCCCACGATCCGGTCAACCCGAGCCGTGGTCCTATCCATTAGAGGCGTCCTCGGGTTGTTCCGCTCCTGATCAGAACCGAACCCCTCGGAGAATCTAGTAGGATACGCGGACATGCACTAGTGCGTGATGCCATTCCCTCTAAAAAACCTCTGACGGTGCTACGTTTCACAAGGCTTGGTGAACCCTTTAAGTTTCTCCGCCACCAAAAAGTTCAGTGACGCAAAAAATGCCGACCGAGAAAAAAAAAAACTACTATATTTCCGTGTCCGACAAAGTATAGTTTGAGGTCCTGCGACTAATAGGGCCGAGAAGCTTCGAATGAGTTTCCTGCAGTTAATCGTCTACGACACGGACTCGGAAGCTTCCTAGTACTTAGACCGAGTAAAATATCTACCCAGTTGAACTACCAGTTGGTTAGATACTTTACTCGGTTTGGTTGGTTGTACGGCTTGTTCTAAGTTCGTCGGGATAACTACTACCGTCTTATCTATCGCTATTTAGTTAATAAGCGTATAAAATTATGGTACTGTTAACAATATATCCCGCAAAACCCAATAGGCGGTTTGACTGCAAGATCAGGGAGTCTCTTTGTTAGTATAATGGATTAGTTTACAAATGTTCCGATATGATAAGATAAGATAAGATACATTTTTATTGCCATAAAATTGTGTGAGTACACGGCAGATGTTTTGCTTAAAAAGGGAAAACAATTTCCAGACGGGCATGCTATTTTAGTAGGTAAGTATGTACATATTAATAGTACCAACCCTATGATGTTTTTGTACCGAAATATTCAGTCAAGCTGTGCCACTCAAATTCAAATTCAAATTCATAATCATTTTATTCAGTTTAGGCTACAAGTAGCTCTTATGAATGTCACTATGCCATCGGTTCGTAAGTCTACTCTGGGCGGGAGATCTTGTACTGAGAAGAACCGGCAAGAAACTCAGCAAGTGTCCAGATCTTTTCTCCCTTACAGCGTCAAAAATATTGGAAAATGCCCGATCATAGCAGGACACTTTCCATTACAAATAAACACAAAACATACTTATAGAAGACAACCACATAATGTAAAAAAAAAAAAAAAAATCTAGGTTAACTAATTTACATCAGGCAAAAGTTTCAATTTCCACAATGTCATACAGTACCACTACAGCATTCTAGTAAAAGTCAAAAATTGTTTTAGAAGAACAAAGTCAAACTATAGTGAATAATACTAAAAATAAGATAAGTATGCAAGAGCAGACCAGCCTCCACAGGCGGCACCCGTTCACGAGTATGACATATGAATCAGCCATCGCTTCGCTCAACCATATTTTAGGGAACGTAACGACCCGACGCACACGCCACCACCGCAGAGACAATAAAGAGAGCATGACACACTCAAGATACTCTAAATAAAAACTTAATGATATATTTAACTCAACGCTGTTTGTTATCTGTAGGACACTGCTTATAAAGACTATATATCAGTATAAAAATTATATGAATAAATTTTATTATTGTGAAATAACATGTGCAGGCGAGCAGACTAAGATGACCACACATTCTTATCATTAAGATAATCATTAATTTTATAGTAACCTTTTTTCATTAGCCCTTGTTTTATTTCTGTCTTAAACTTGTGTAGCGGCAGTTCCGTTATAGTGACAGGCACTTTATTGTATATTTTTATACATTTCCCAACAAATGAATTACCGACCTTATTGAGTCTAAGTTTTAGAACGGCAAGTTTGTTTTTATTTCGTGTGTTAAAATTATGGGTATTACTTTTTTTTTCGAATTTATCTAAGTTTTTATAAACATAAACGATATTTTCATAAATATACTGTGAAGCTACAGTTAAAATATTAATCTGCTTAAATAACTCTCTCAGCGTATCACGGGGTCTAAGGCTATAAATAGCTCGAATGGCTCTTTTCTGTAACACAAAAATGGTTTCAATGTCAGCCGCTGAGCCCCACAATAAAAGACCATATGACATGACGCTGTGAAAGTAGCTAAAGTAAACTAATCTTGCCGTTTCTACATCAGTAAGTGACCTTATTTTTCTAACCGCATAGGCAGCCGAGCTAAGTCTTCCTGCCAAGGCAGCAATATGAGGACCCCATTGTAATTTGTGATCCAAGGTAATACCCAGGAAAACTGTCGAGTACTAATAATGTTATTTAACATTATGTAATAAATATTTTTTAACATATTTTTAAAATTGTTTGTATAATCACTTGTCTAAATGTCAGTGGAAAATGTGTTCAGCACATAAGGTAGGAGCTTATAAATCGTCCTACCTATCTCCATAATAATTGTTGACCCTAGGTACTATTTGCCCATAGACACCGACCATCATGGTTATGGCTAACAAGAGATATTCCATGCTCTCGATTACCATGTTGATTGGTTGTTAAAAGTACTGATACATAGCTAACATGTTTCAAACCGGAAACAATGTTAGTAGATATTATATATATATTTTATTTATACCATTGTTGTATTCCGACCGATACGAAAGCCAATTTCTCAGTGGTTTAGGATTTGGGGTCACACAGCCTTATCGTAATTTACCAGCAGGTCAGATAAAAGCCAATAGCTTACCCGAAGTGGAATGATACAAATTATTTGTAATATGAGCTGTGGTGTCCTCTACTTTAACCGACTCTATGGTCTAATGGTCCCTGGTTCGATTCCCAGCGGGTGGTACGTATTTGTGTACTCTATTTGGTTGGTGGAAGGGTTTTCTTGTCCGCCTGGCTAGCTACCACCGTCTTATTTAGATATGTCGCCATAACGTCAATGATTGCAGCATTGTTGTGTTCCGGCAGCTAGAGATAAGATTTTTAGCTAGAGATAAGCGTCAGTAGTTGAGGGTTCCGGCTGAAGTGCGCTTCCATTTTCGACCTTATCGTCACTTAACATAAGGTGAGATGAAGGCCAAGTAATTACCCGTAGGTAGTTTTTTTTAAATGGAGTTATGATGAACTACTCTTAGCTCCTGGGTAGGCGTGTGACGTGACCATGACCGTACACGTCCGTACGCCTAAACGCTCAGCTGACAAGTGACGCGGGTGGTAGGGATGGCGATATGAGATCGATGAATCGGAGAATCGATTTCACAGGCCAAAAAAAAACCATTTTTTAAATCGATTCAGTGAATTGATACCGCACCCTTGAAAATCGACGTTCGATCTTTTCTGTTTTACGCGTAATATTATGGTGTTGCCGGTTAAAGGGTTAATTACTCAAAAACGCGTGAGATGGCCGTGTGCTGTGTGTGTGTGTACGTGTGTGTAGTTTCCTTCGTCTGTCTTTATTAAAAATAAAAGTTACGTTTGTAATCTTTGAGTTTGACTTTTTGTATTTGTTTGTTGATTGATATTGCGTCATTCATTTATTTATGTATGCCTTGATAGGCTGACTGTCGTAATATACTTACTGTGATTAGCGAAATAAATACTTATTTTTCTGTAGTGTTTGTTACGGAATAATAAGTAAGTAATTGAGGGTAAATAAAGCGCTTCTTATTTTTTACTTTGATGCTATTATTTTGAGTTTATACTGTTAGTTGCTGTTGTTAAATCTAACCATGTATGTACATAAGTCATTTAAATTAGTTTACATACGAATAATCACTAATGAACATTGAATTAACTATGTGGAATTCTTAATTGATGAAGTGTTCATACTTTATTATTACTTTATGTCCATTCATCCAAATTGTTTATTTTTTTTTATACAAAATAGTTTACTAAGCTCCCCTTTACTTTTTAAAATTCAACTGCCGATTTTACTCAAATTTAATTTTAATCAAGTCATATAGTAATATAGTTTTTGTCGCTTAGTCGGCGTAAGAGTGCCGTCAGGGCGCCGGGCTAGGGATGGCGATTCTTTCCGAAAAAGATTTAAATCGATTCGATTCGTAACCGAATCACCTTTGATGCTATTATATTTAAATTTTTGACTTTTTAATGTAACAAACACATTAAGAAATTAAACGTCTTCCTTTATACCAGATCTGATACTTTGATATAGTAATAAAAATAATTGTTGTTATCGAACTCCCTAAACTAAAAAAGTCCCTGCTTTTACTGATAAGAGATCCCAGAGATCGTTTATTATAGTATATTTCTTGTTTTTCATAAATGAATTAATATTTACATTGTAAATACAAACTTGAAAAAATCGATTCCTTAGAAATCGATCTTTTAGACCTCGATTTTTTTGTGAATCTATTCATAAGGTTACGATTCGTATCGATAAAAAATCGATCTTTTTCGGAAAAAATCGCCATCCCTAGCGAGCGGTCTCACCCTACTAGCGATGGGCGTTATTCAACTAACTTAGATTGTTATACAACTATTTGGCTGAACAACGATCACTAGTTGTTCAACGAAAAAAAAACTATCTATTTTCCATAACGCTCTAAACTTTTATGACCGAACGAATATATACTATATGTAAACAAGAAAACGATAGATAGTTTATTCACGCGTGAGCGAATGAACGAAACTTTGTACTATTATTTATTCTGTGACTATATGATGTTTGTTTAAGTGTGATTGATTATTCATATTTCACTGTCAGTTAGTCCTAAGCCTAGTAAAGTACGAAGGACTTTTAATTGAAACCGTTAACAGTAGCTAATAACTCAAACCTAACAATATAACCGCCTCTGAGGTCTAGTGGCTAAGACCACCGATTTAGACCCAGAGGTCCCGGGTTCGATTCCCAGCGGGGGGTACATGTTAGTGTACTCGGTTTGGTTGGTGGTATGGCTTGTTTGTCCGCCTGGCTAGCTACCACCATCTTATCTAAATATGTCGCCATAACATCAATGTTTGTAGCATTGTTGTTTTCCGGCAGCCAGAGATAAGAAAGCCAGTAGTTGAGGTTCCCGGGTGAAGTGCGCTTCCATCATTGGCCTTATCATCACAAAACATCAGGTGAGATCAAGGCACTGTGCTTACCCGTTAATATAAAAAAAAAACATAAAATGTTAATAATCATACAGTTCGACGTTGTGGAAATAGATAGTTGTCAAAAATAGACAGTTTTAAAAACGTTATTTAAAAACGGATAACGTTTTCGTTTCGTGATTTCATAAAACGATAACGACATATCGCTACACTCTACGCCCACCCTCATTATGACCCTCACTATGACATCAATACCACAAAAAAAGGAGAACCAAGATGGTAAGTTTAACAAGGGCGAACCCAGGATTTAGTTCAGTTCGCTACAAAAATATTTATTTACGCAGCTACAAAAGCAATCTTCTCGGTTCTTTGTAGAACTTCACTTGAAATTGCATGTACATTTTCTTGCACCATCTTTCGGTGTACACTTAACACACACAGGCCATTTAAAAGCGGTTCTCCAGCATCGTCGACCTCAACCACGTTTTGGCACGCCGCAGTGTAGAGAAGGACCTCTCTATATTGCTCCTGTTTGTTGCTATTAGTCCAGTAAAAAGTTTTAAATGTCACTTTCGATCAATAACTTGAATTTTTAAATATATATACATTTTTAACATATAAAAAATTAACTTATATTCGAAAGAACGTATAATATTATTATCGAAAGTGATATTTAAAACTTTTCTTTACTGACATAAGTAAATGCGCGCTCGTCTCACCTCGCGTAGTATCGAGATTCGAGATTTATGTAGGTACAATAGTGCACGAGACTAGTGAGTAAGTGACGCACGAATTTCTTTATACTATGACTACCTGACCCGGCGGACTTCGTACCGCTTTGGCAGTTTCCATCATTGAGTTAAATATATATATATATATATATATATCAATGGTTTCCATGACAACAAAACAAACAAATAATTTTGTATTGGAAAATTAAATTGTCCTTTTTAGCATTTTAAAATATTTTTTTTTATATAGCCTATGTTACTCAGTGCTAATGTAGCATTCTAATGGTGAAAGAATTTTTTAAATCGGTCCAGTAGTTTTTGAGTTTATTCGTTGCAAACATACATACATACAAAAATACAAAGGTTTCCTTTTTACAATATTATAAATAGATTATAAACACCATTATTTTATTTTATTTTATTTTCGGTTCGGAAGCACCTCGGTTCTCGACCTAGGGCACGGTAGGTACGGGCACGGTAGGTACGTACCCGGCTACGCCCTTGAAGCTGTTGCGAGATTCCGTGTCCGTGAGAGATTGTCTATGTGTCCCTTGCTCGAGCGTGTTTGTGTGAAGCTTACATTCTGCAGTCTCCTTATTTTGTGTCACTACTACTATTTCTGTGAAATCCTTTACGTGATAATTGTTTGTAGACTCTTTAGTCTAGCATAAGATTCATAAGCCACTAAAAGAAATCAAGTTTTAGTTGATTAATTTTATCTCTGAGTCGAAACTTTCATTCAGAATGCGAATAAGAATTTCATTTTGCACCAATATAAAAGGCATTCCAAGACAGTCACAATTAAATAAGGATGGATGATTCATCTGTCACAGGGTTCGTGGAACAGTTGACGAGGGCCATAACACAAAATAAGGAGAGCACAGAAGGTAAGCTAAACATAACGCGCTCGAGACCCTCATAGGGACACGAGTCAGGGGGTGTCACTCCGCAGTTTAGGACGTTCCGCCAGCACGCCTCCCGGGCAGGCGTATGGCAATAGGTTACTGCTCGGCTCGCACCCTCCACGTCACGCCGATTAGATATAGTTTTATGTAAATACCTAAAATTAAACGCTTTAGACTTTGTTTAAAACAAATTACCATTAGGTAAAATGTTCAAATGATTTTTAACGCAAATTTTGTTGCGAACATATTACAAAAACACAAATGTTGAAAAAATTTCCACGAGCAGGATTTGAACCTGCACCCTTCTGACATTCCGGGTTAGGTGCTCTTCCAATTGAGCTATCGTGGTTCTGACCACATATTTTTACAAATATTATGATCGGATGTTAGTGACGGTAGTTGTTGACATAAAATGGGCGCCTTTGGCTTTCAAAGTAAAAAGTGTTGAATAATTTCGGCGGGCTGGTCTGAACCACGATAGCTCAATTGGAAGAGCACCGGACCCGGAAGGTCAGAAGGGTGCAGTTTCAAATCCTGCTCGTGGAAATTTTTTCAACATTTGTGTTTTTACCATTAGGTACAAATAAACGAAAAATCGAGCGCAGGGTTCCCACCCATGTTAGGCTATGAGTGGGAACCCTGCGCTCCTGACGTCAAATCGATATCGAGTCAGCGTTGCCTAACGGAATACGAACGCTCGGGTCACACGATAAGTTTCAATTTCGCGTGAAAGTCGTAAGAGTATTTAATTTTTTATACCTAAATTTGACTTTTGTTAGAGAGTGAATCTTCTGTACGGTAGTACTACTATTAGCTATCACGAATCTTTGAAAAATCCGAGCGCAACAGGTTGCTAGTATGAGTTTCATTCGCCATTCGATCACGTTAAAGAAAACGAAAATGAGTATAGTATTGAAGCAGCGCCTCTTGGCGACATACGAGAAGAGTTAATATTTTGCCATACAAATTTTCGTTTTCGTAATCGAATGAATACGGATAGTAAACAAGACTTAAACTATGTATAAATAAAATTGAATAGCTTTTAAGTAATTGTGTATGTCTCATGTCTCGCATACTCAAATTGAGTGTGGGGAGACAATAAAGGAAGAGGTATCTGGGTGATGGTCCTACACCACAAAGATACACAAATTGTGTTGTTAAAGTGTTGGTAAAATCTTTAGCTGTTGCTAGTCTCACCGAGACTCTCAAGGTGTCGTCCTCGGGCATTTCACTCTGGCTTGCCGCCTCGTATATCGTACCGTGTTTGAGGTGCGATGTCTTTGCGTGCGCGTTTTCGCACCTTTCCAGCTGAGACTTTTTCCTGGCAGCTGACTTGGGGCTTCTCTCCTTGTCAGTGGGTGGAAAGGCAGACGGGTGAGTCCCACATAACCTCCTTAAAATCGGGTAGTCATAATGGCTTTCCCTGGGTCAAAAAAAGGCACCCTCTTTCGAAAGTGAGAGGTTGTCTATGTGAGCGTTGCTAGAGCGCATACAAACGTATGAAGCTTACATTCTGCAGTCTCTTTATTTGTGGCTTTAACGCCTACTTTATTTATTCTCGCTATTTAATCGAAATTTATTCGATTATAATGACACTATCGCTACGGTCTGCATTTAGATCAAGGAAAAAGCTATTTCTGTAGCTGCCTTACATTCTTATTAAAGTGGCAATATTCGGTTAGATGATAATAAGAAATTCATTTTGCATGTCTGTAAAGGATCTTACAATTTAATAGGGATGGATGATTCGTCTTTTTTAGGGTTCGTTTAGTAGTTGACGAGGAAAATAGCGTCTACCTTGTTCGATATTGAATCGAAATGTTTTTGATTATGATGACTCAGCGTTACCGTTTGCTTCTTTCGTAACTGTGACTATGATTTTTTATTGTAAATAATATTTTTATTAATAATGTCGGAAGTGCTTCTTCGGAATGCGAAATTCAGGAATTCAATTCCAGCTAAGTCCACTTTTTTACAAATCGAGATATCGTTTCTTTTGTGTACTATGATTTTCATTTAATTTAAATGCGGGTACTTATGGAAGTTAAAAAAATGGTTTTATTTAAAAAGCGTAGCGTTTGGCGTAAGCTTTAGAAATCATTAAATATTAATTGTATATTTTGTCAAAACAACTGCGGGGTTTTAGTAAAACTGTACTTACATAATTCTCCTGTTCTAGTTCCACTCCGTTTCCACTTAACATCAGGTGGAGTGGAGTAATTTGCCGAGCTAAGTATAAAAAAAAACAGTGCCTATGTTAGTCTAGTGGTTAGACCACCGGTCTTAGAGCCAGAGGTCCCAAGTTCGATTCTCTGCTGGGCTACATTATACTTTGTTTGCTTGTTTTTTTATTCTACCTGTCTATTTGCCACCATCTTATCAAGTGCGCCACCTTAACAATAAAGTTAGTTACCTACTCGCTTATTTATGCTGATGATGGTAATGTGTATTACCTACATTACCTAAATGATAAATATCTTATCTATATATAATTTATCTAAATGATAAATATCGCACCTATAAACTCTTTCATCCAGCCGTCGTACTGCAGACACTTTGACGCGGGTCTGCTGGCATCCCACTCTCCCGCCCACTGCTGGAGTGGCTGAGGCTCCTGCAACATAAAACAGAAGCTGATTTACAAGGAGTTAGTCATACGCTTTCGTTAAAAGTTTAAAGCTTTCTGAAAGGCGCCTGAGGCCTTCAGCAAACTCACTCCAAAAAAAAGCATTTCACGCGATGGTATTGACTTTTGCATTACTGTCCTGACTTCTAATTTACGTCAGTAATGTCAGCTTTCATTGACCTAGATCAAGATATTGCATAAATATAGACAAACAGGACAAACAGCACCCGCTTCAGTGACCAAATTAGAATATCGTCTGTGTTGGTTCCGAATGATGTCGTAAGAAAGCAATTGTTCAAATCAACCAATTCAAAATGTATAAGTTTAAAGTTAAAGTTTATATGAGGAAGGAGTCTCGACATATAAAATGTGTGTAGTTATAATATCTTATGTGTTACATTACATTGGATAAACATTGTCTGCTTTACCCCAAAACGATTGCTAAAGTAAGACTTCACGATTAGACAGCATTTGTTTTAAGAATGCTCAAAACAGATGCTGTCACTTTTTAGCAAATATTTTTAGACAGGAACACAACATTTTAAACACGTATTTAGTCATTGTTTTGTAGTACAAGGGTGTATGTTTTGTGAATTTCGGTCGAATTTCGACCACTGGGCCACCACTAGTATTTTTAATGCCTAAAATAGTACCTTGGAAAGTCAATATTATTTGAAAAACACTTAAATGGGCCACCCGTAGTAAATTACTAGTAGGTAATCTGAACAGCTCATTCTAGCTATCATCAGCTCATTTTATATCCCCACTGCCGGGGCGCGAGCCTTTCCTATGGATGGATAACCACGCGGGTCCAGTGCGGATGGGTGGTTGTTAACGACTTCTAATGCAGCCGGGACCAACGGCTTAACATGTCTTCCGAAGCACGGAAGAGCTCGACATGCTACATTTTTGGTCACCCATCCGATGACCGGCCTTTGTAAAAGTTCCTTAACTTTAGCAATCGAGCTTCTCATACTAGCTAGCAAATTTTATGAGAAAGCCTACATTTCTGAGTAGGTCGTAGGTATTTAATGGTGTGTGAACGCGTTATGGCAGCCAACCGTCTCGGTTTCTGCGGGACTGTCTCGCATTGCTAATTGCTTTCATTGTGTAAGGGTAGCTCTAATTCCGCATTGTTTTTTTTACAAAAAATAGTCACGCAGAACTCTCTAATGTTTTTTGCAATCAGTGATAAATACCACTGGATTTCTCATTTTTTGCTAGTTTTTTTGCCCTGTTTAGTTACGTCTGCGTCTGCTTTATTTCTTTTGTATGTCATGTTATCTTTTGTATATTTATTATCAAAGCACACAGCGTTTGTTAATAAATGTATTTTCTTTCTTTTTTCTTTGTAAATTTAAATATAGTAGTAATATTTTACGCAAAGTTTTATTTAATTTGATCATACATACTAATTATATTAATAAATAAAGTAAAAGTAAAGAGCATAATAATAAAACAAAAATAAATTAGAACGCGCTTACCAACTTTTAAATTGCAATAAATTAATCTTGTGTATTATACATAAATACATAACTTCGTGTTTCGGATGTCGTCGGATTTCTACCATATATAGAGTGCTGTAGCAGATGAGTGAATGAATATTTTATTGATTGTTGGTGAGAGGAAAGAGTTTTTATTACTTTGCCATTTAAAATTTTATGATAACTTTGTGTTAATGTATAATGATGTTTGACAATGTTTGACACTCTGAATTGTTTTATCGTGTGTGTGCAAATAATCTTGGTGAGTTACAGGAAGCGGAGACCTCATTCGAAGTAAAGTTACTTATCGCTAATATAACCAATAGGAATGTGAACTTTGGTTCGATTACTGAAACTCGCCAACGGACTATATAATCCGGGTGAGGTGTTCAAGTTGAACACACTCGGGAAACGGATGGAAGCGGAAATTAATATTAATGGACATGGATATTAATTTTCGGTTGCATTAAGAAATGCAATGATTACCGAGAGACATTAAGCAAATAGAAGCATTGGAAATTTATGGGGATGCAAGGCAACAATATTTTTAAGTAGGTCGTATTTTAATGGTGTGTGAATGCGTTAGGGCGGCCATCCGTCTCGGATTCAGCGGGACTAATTAGGTACTTTCATTGTGTTGGGTGGCTGTAATTGCGCAACGTTTTTTTTACACAAAAGAAACGCAGCACGTCTAATGCCTCTTACAATGAATGGTTTGTACCACTGGATTTCTATTTGTAAAGATACCTGGTAGTACGTTATTTATTAACTTTAATACACAACAGTATACATTTAAATTAAACTAAGATCAGATACTTAAGAAAAACAAAGTGTAGGCAAGAATGCATCCCAAAAGCGTGCAGTATATCATTATAAAAACTAAACGATATCATGCAAAAAATACTATCTAACTATGCAGGTAAAAAGTTATAAAAAATAAATAATTATACTATTTATTGAATAATTTGGATGCTCAATCGTATAATACGTTTGACTTGAAACTGTATCAATATTTGTGTATAAGTCAATCCAACTCTCTATGTGTCTCTATGTCTGTAAGGTTGCACGATGTCATTGTAAAGTCAGCACATTCTAACGATGAGATTGAAATAGGAGGTATAATTTTTATATGTAGACTTAGGAACCGATGCATGGCATTGATAAGTGCTTTTTTGTAGCCTAAACTGAATAAATGATTTTGAAATTTGATTTTTTTGAACTTTGATTGTATGTTTGCAAGATTCCCAACCATTGCTTATTTATGGTGAATGCCGCAGAATATTATATATAGAAGATTTCCAAACTTCAGTATGAAGACGGCACTAAATGAATGTCCCACTGCTCTGTGAAAGCCTCAAAACAAAGCCTTTGCAGTGGGAAATTGATAAAAGTTTTATAGAAATATGGTGTGCCGTGTGATAACATTTTAAACTATTTTGGTCACTTCATCATCATCATCATCATCTCAGTCAAAAGACGTCCACTGCTGGACAAAGTCCCCCTAGGATCTCCACAACGACCGGTTTTGTGCTGCTCTCATCCAGCGGCTTCCCGCGACCTTCACCAGATCATTTGTCCACCTTGTTAGAGGCCTGCCTACTTGGTCACTTACATTAGAATAATTATTTTGCACAGGATTGTTATCCGATACTCACACACAACAAAAACATGGTAATAATCATGTTAATAATAATTAAACTTATTAACACAATAAGTTGTTTTTTTGGAGAAAGATTGCTCCTTGCCTCAGGCGGCATTTTCAGCGTCATCGGACTTTTGGGGGCCGCGAGAAACTCAAAGGGTTCTTCAAGCCGAGATCGAAACACGTGCAGAGGGGCAGAGGTGTTTAGAGGGAATAGCATCACACACTAGTGCCTTCTCCGTTCCCGGTCTCTACTAGATTCTCCAAAGGTTCGGATCAGATCGGGGCTCATGTGTGTAAAGTAATCTTGTATGTCTGACCATTAGCCTACAGCAGCGGTCGTATTTTATAATTATTGCAAAAGGCTACTTTATACATTACCTTTACAACACCGTAAAACAAAGGTAATTTAAAAGGCCATTAACTTACGTTTAACGATTCTGATGGCATATCATTAAATTGATTTTAGCCGACCCGAACAGTACCGTATATAAAGTACCAATTAATTTATGCTTGTAAAATTTATACCTGATATTACACGAATAACGATTTAATTAATTAATTGAATGATTAATTATCAACTATTTTGACTATCTTGGTTACTTCCAATAGAGTTATTAGGTACTAACGGGATTCTTAACATATTAATATATGTGAGTATCCGATATTTCGGCACAGTTGCATGCGCCATGATCACGGAATTAATTAATGCGGGTGAGTTTTTTAAGAGCAGACAATACGATCTACCCTCTTCCTTCATCATCATCATCATCAGCTCATTTATGTCCCCACTGCTGGGGCACGAGCCTTCCCTATGGATGGATAGGGAGAACGGGCCATAAACCACCACGCGGGCCAGTGCGGATTGATGGTTGTTAACGACTGCTAATGCAGCCGGGACCAACGACTTAACGTGCCTTCCGAAGCACGGAGGAGCTCGAGATAATACAGTTTTCTACATTTTACTACCCTCTAAACATGGTAAGAATCCCGTTAATAATTACTCTGACTCACACAAATACTCTCTCTTGTTCCAAGACTTAGGGTTCAGTTTGGTTTAACCTGGAGACACCACCAGTTTAACAACAGGTTAAAGTCTCAAAATAATGGGACCCTAGAAGGTTAAGCTTAATATATACCGCGCTTGAGCAACCCACGCTTAGACCCTCACACTGACACGAAATCTCGGAACAGCACGAAACATTCCGAGCACAGCTGTTGCGAGACTACGAGCTACGAGTCCCTGGATTATGTGCGTTGCTTGAGATAATATGGATTTAGTTCAAACTAAACTGATTTAATTGTCACCAACCGGTATTGGGTCAGCGTGATGCGTTATGCCATGATCTCCCTATGTGTCTCCCATGTGTTATTGTTAATGGCAGAAAGCTCAGAAGGCCATATTGTGCCCATCAGTGGGACGATTGTAGGCTGATGGCGATACAACTTCTGGGCAACATGAACAGTTTTATTAAAAAGTGGCTATGAGGTTATTACATTATTAGGCAGCACTAATAAGCTTTTGATTTGATAGTTTAACGTAAAATCAAAACGTTATAAAGCAAAATAATAATATAAATCAATTAGACTGAGACATGGTCGCTCACTATGGGCCTTATCAGAAGGCTCAAGGTCACTCAAAGAGCAATGGAGAGGGCTATGCTCGGGGTTTCTCTGCGAGATCGAATCAGAAATAAGGAGATCCGCAGAAGAACAAAGGTAACCGACATAGCCCGAAGAATTACTAAGCTCAAGTGGCAGTGGGCAGGGCACTTTGCTCGCAGGACTGATGGCCGCTGGGGCGGAGCAGTCCTCGAGTGGCGACCGCGTACCGGAAAGCGCAGTGTAATAAGGCCTCCAATAAGGTGGACCGACGATCTGGGGGTCGACCGCCTAACACTCTCGCTTTCAATCGCTTTGAAGGCGAGGCGAGGAGGAGGCGTCATCTTGTCATTTCGAAAGCAATATGAAAGCAATATCGAAAGCTATAGGCTATAGCTTTCGATATTATTCGATATTATATTTCGATATTATATTAGAAAGCGAGGCGAGGGCTTCGCCTACAAAGCGATCGAAAGCGAGAGTGTTACGCGGTTGGGGGGCAGGTGAAGGTCGCGGGAAGCCGCTGGATGCGAGCAGCACAAAACCGGTCGCTGTGGAGATCCTTGGGGGAGGCCTTTGTCCAGCAGTGGACGTCTTTTGGCTGAGATGAGTAAAATTAATGCGAGTAGATCTGCAAAAGTTGTTTTATTTAAATGTGTAGTGTTCGCGTAAACTTTATAGAAAACAATAAAATAATACTAACAAAAAAGTAAAAGCATAGCTTATCCTACGAGTAAATATTGCCACACTCATGGACAACGACCTCCATCGTGAAATCAAGTCATCACAGATAGATATATTCTGAAGTAGATACAATTACGCACAACAAAATTGTTTGTTCCACTTTAATATGCGGCACAATTAATAGTACAAATAAATAAAAGTATTAATAAGAATAATACAAACGGTCATTATTTTTTCCTTCATACACTATTAGACAGTTCTTTACCGTGGCCATGGTATGGGTCCGATTTGTGAAGGCATATTGCCTGAGGTACCTTTGTAAAAGCCGTTATGCGTTTCCAGTTCGGAACGGTAGTAATTAGTGAGCCGTGACATACGAATCGTCTGCCCCATTGTTCCAAACAATGACGAGGTGAAACCGGCCAGCGTGCATCGCTGCACCACGTCCGTGCCTCTGAAAATTTAATAAAGCCCGCCTTGCCAACAGCCCTCGCCTCCATACGGGTGCTTTTATACTAGCAACTTTTACAAATATGACTTTGCTAACCTACAACATTTCTTTGTCACACTACCAAAACAAAATCAGAATACTAAAAAAAACATTTTTTTTCCATAAGCAAGTACACTAAAAGATCGACAAGAGATCTGCTGCATTATAGCAAATATAAAACTGTAGCTTTCCGCGGTAGCTATCGGTACCAGGCAACCAAGTGCTGGAATAACATACCACTCTTCGTAAATTAACATATAACTCTTCGTAAATTGAAATCAAAATGTGCTTTTAAAGATCAATATAAACATTTTATCTTAGATCAGCAAAAAACTGGATTGTCTGGTACAAATACATTTATTCCTTCTTCAATTTCCTAAAAGTATAAATGTTTTTGTTTTTTTTATTTTTTATTTTATTTAAGTATGTATAGTATGTATAGTATGTATGTGTATATGTATAATACAATATTATAATAATATATTTCTATTATATGGGTAATCTATTTAGTGCGTATTAAAAATCAAAAGTATTTAATATAACAACTACTGCATAGTGGACTTGATTGTCGGAGAATTTTGCGACTGTGGAAAGGTCTCGGCAGAATAATCAGCGCCTAACTGCTCTTTGGCAGAGAGGTATGCTGAGTCGAGTCCTATTTGCTGCTGTAGCGCACAACGGTCTGTGTTTTTTATTATTATTGTTGTGCTCGTATGTATAGTTAGTTGTTTTTATTAGTTATGTTTTATTTTACTTAGTACATTAAAATGTGTTATATTGTTGTGTGTTATAGTGGTAAATAAAATGATTGTCTGTCTATCTGTCTGTCTGTCTGTCTGTCTGTCATAACAAAACCTCAGAAAGCTTTATTAAACCCAGCAATGTTTAATAAAAAACATAAATAATATAATAAAATAATAAAAATAAAATAATTAATGCATCCTGACCTTGCCTCTTTCAAGTGCTTCTATACGAGCAACTTTCACTAATACGACTGTGTCTACAATACTCTTTGTCACACCACCAAAAAAAAAATGTTTTAAATTAAGAAACCTCAGAAAGCCTTATTGAGCCAACAGTGATATAAGGAGTTGTAATTGTTTTCTAAAAAACATGTTTAGTCGTCGGACTCGGCAAAGTTATAAACTGTGTGGAATTAGTAACAAAATTATGCCGTTATGCATTCAGTTCGGAACAGTAGTGCGTGACAAACGAATCGTCCGCCCCATTGCTCAAAACAATGACGGTGACGAGGTGGGCCTGGGCGGCGTGCATCGCTGCACCACGTCCGTGCCTCTGCAAAATTAATGAAGCTGTCCTTGCCAACAGTCCTCGCCTTCACACAGGTGTTTATATACGAGCAACTTTTACAAATATGACTGTGCCAACTTATTAACAACAATATTTCTTTGACACACCACCAAAACAACATTTTAAAGCCCGGTGACGCTGAAAATACCGAGAGGCAATCAGCATACTCCCTCAAAAAAAAACAAAAAAAACGACGATTTTCGAGACTGTGAAGTTTGAAGTACCGAAGGCGATCTTCATAATGAAGCAATTCACGCTTTAGGCCAAATCTATAGGTCAGTACTCTAAGTAGACGCCTTTGAATGGATTCTATTAAGTCCACATAGGTACTGTATTGCGGCAACCAAATTATTGAGGCGTATTCAAGCTGACTCAAAATTAAATTCTGAGCTGTCTTGCATGAGAGCGTTTCATATTTTTGTAGTGTGACAAAAAAGTATTGTATACTCTGTGCCCGTAGCTTCATTCAAAAGAGCCGACAGAGAGGCCGCAATGGGTGCTTTTAAAAATATTACAATTTTTGTGTTAGGAAAAGAAAATATAAAAAGTAGCCTGAATTTTTTTAAATGCTAGGGCCTTATTTGTTTGATCTCATGTAAATTTGTTAACGAATATATATATTTTTTTATATGTTGTGGTTGTCTTCTATATTTTTTGTGTTTATTGTAATAGAAAGTGTCCTGCTATGATAGGGCATTTTCCAATATCTTTGACGCTGTAAGGGAGAAAAGAGCTGGACACTTGCTGAGTTTCTTGCCGGTTCTTCTCAGTACAAGATCTCCCGCCCAGAGTAGACTTACGAACCGATGGCATACCTAGTGACATTCATAAGAGCTACTTGTAGCCTAAACTGAATAAATAAGTTTGAATTTTGAATTTTGATATAATTAAGTAGATGTTTTGTCAAAATACACACCCCCCCCCCCCTCAAACACACAAACACACTAAGTCGCTCGTAAATGGGTGAAAATCATTTAAAATGACCATTTTGACTTAAAAATTTGTCCACGCGCCATATTTCACAAAATATTCTTTTAACTAAAGGAATGAGTACTCACATTAGTAGAAGGGAACATTACCTAAATAAATATATATAAAGTTCAATGTACCTTATCAGTACTTAACAAATATACTCCTATGTTCGCTCCGCAACCTGGATTTTCTCCATACAAAATAATTGGACACCAGATTTATATTATGATATTACATAATAATATTACATAGTACATTAGTATTTCTGTTACATAACCAGGCTGTTGCCTGAATAGTTTCTTGTTGTTTCAAAGGCTTCCACCCGCGGCGTTACGTATTAATACTACGAATCTTTTGTAAGACGACATTTTAATAAAGTACCACCTAATACTAACACCTGTATACTAATTAATATCATTCTTTTTTACCAACCTATAAAATGTATCGAAACCTTAAAGTTCCACTTGATTTTCAAAATTTAACACAAACAATATATAAATGAATATCGTTCGATATTATCAAAATACATAGTAGATGGTTATGTGGGAGTCTCACCGAGCCAGAGAAGAAGAATATTCATATTATACTGGGTCACTTTTTTATCACCGGCACCGTCCAAACCTTCTGAGATGACTCCCATGATACAAACGAACAACTCTTACTATTGAACCAACTCCCTAACTCGATAATAAAATTCTACTGTTCCATACAAAACATCAATACTCATTCGACCAAAATGTATGGAACAGCTGAATTTTATTTTCGAGTTAGGGAGTTGGTCCAATAGTAAGAGTTGTTCGTTTGTATCACGGGAGTCATCTCAGAAGTTTTGGACGGTGATAAAAAAGTCAACCTGTATATCATATTCATATCCTCATTTTATGTCTTCATTGCTGAGGGACAAGCCTTCCCTATAGATGGTAACACCACACACCAAGGAGAACGGGTCATAAACCATCACACGGGTCCAGTGCGGTGCGGTGGTCGTTAACGAGTGCTAATGCAGCAAGGACCAACAGACAGCACAGAGGAGCTCAAGATAAAAATATTTTGGTCTACCATCCGATGTCCGGACTTTGCGAAAGTGGCTGAACTTCAGCCATCGAGGACCGAGAGCGTTAATCACTGCGCTATCAAGCTACTCAGAGAAAAAAGGAGGATATACCGACTAAAGGGAAGTAGAAATGGAAATAGCTATAGAAAAAATATTTATTGATACAATACATCACATCAAGTACATGTCCTCACGTGCCACCAGGGACTGCGAATAGCAATCACCGACGAAAGAGTACGCAATCCTCCAAATTGATAATATTAAATCAGCTGGCAACACTGAACACTGCTGCACTGGAAGATGCTTTCAAGCTTCTGGACTGGAAAGGACTCGGCATCAACGGCGTGTACATCACTCACCTTCGATTTGCTGACGATATAGTGGTCATGGCTGAGGCCCTGGAAGACCTCGGCACAATGCTCGGTGACCTCAACAGAGTCTCTCAACAAGTGGGTCTTAAAATGAACATGGAGAAGACGAAAGTTATGTCAAACTCACGTGTCGTACCCACTCCTCTGAAGGTTGGGGACTCTGACCTTGAAGTTGTGGACGATTACGTTTACCTGGGACAAACGGTCCAGCTAGGTAGGTCCAACTTCAGTAAAGAGGTCAATCGTCGAATCCAATTAGGCTGGTCAGCGTTCGGTAAGCTACGAAATATCTTCTCGTCCGATATACCGCAGTGTCTCAAGACGAAAGTCTTTGACCAGTGTGTGTTGCCAGTGATGACATACGGGACTGAGACGTGGTCGCTCACTATGGGCCTTATCAGAAGGCTCAAGGTCACTCAAAGAGCAATGGAGAGGGCTATGCTCGGGGTTTCTCTGCGAGATCGAATCAGAAATGAGGAGATCCGCAGAAGAACAAAGGTAACCGACATTGCCCGAAGAGTTGCTAAGCTCAAGTGGCAGTGGGCAGGGCACATTGCTCGCAGGACTGATGGCCGCTGGGGCGGAACAGTCCTCGAGTGGCGACCGCGTACCGGAAAGCGCAGTGTAGGCAGGCCTCCAACAAGGTGGACTGACGATCTGGTGAAGGTCGCGGGAAGCTGCTGGATGCGAGCAGCACAAAACCGGTCGTTGTGGAGATCTTTGGGGGAGGCCTTTGTCCAGCAGTGAACGTCTTTTAAATGAGATGATGATGATGATGGCAACACTTGCATGTCACCTGCCTGTTGACTTCTTGGCGAGGGACTTCTTGGCGGGAAAGTGAAGAGTCATGTCTGCGGTTTTGTTGTATTTTCTAAAATTTGTGTTATGTCGAATATTAATGTGAAATAATGGTGGATTATTAACCGTTAAATATTCGTGAGTGTGCATGAGTGTTGGCAAATGAAACAAAACAATGCAACGTCACTTTTCAAATTCTTTCAAGAAGTCCGCCCGAGGACTTAGTAAAGCCCCACATCTTTAATGAGATACTCGAGGGGTTGAGGGGTATATCATTTCTATTATCATTCACCATCATCATACACGAAAGAAATATTGTTTATAAAAAAGAAAATTAAGTTTTCGACTGAAGGACTAGTATCCGTGGTCATGAATAAATTTAAAAAAAGGCTGCCTGTTACCACAAAATAAGAAGACCTCAGAAGGTAAACCACGCTCGGGCAACGCACGGAGACGGACACGGAATTTTGGACCATCTAAAACCAGTCCGAGCGCAGCTGTTGCGAGATTCCGTGTTCGTGAGAGGTTGTATACGTGTGCGTTGCTTGAGCGCGTTTATTTGAAGACTAGCTGACCCGGCGGACTTCGTACCGCATTTCTTTTTTTATATAGCCTATGATACTCAGCGCTAATATAGCATTCTAATGGTGAAGAATTTTTTAAATCGGTTCAGTAGTTTTTGAGTTTATTCGTTGCATAAATACATACATACATATACATACTAGCAAAAATACAAAACTTTCCTCTTTATAATATTAAGTATAGATTACCTTCTGTAGTCTCTTTATTTTGTGCTGTGACTATAGGTGAGCGTCTGAGGCAGAGTGAACGTTCACTCTGAGGTGTGCATGGAATCAATAAAGCTGTACCGGTACCTATAAATTTCATAAACGTGTTTCAACTGTCGTTCGTAATAATAAATTCATGTGTATGTTGTTGTCCATCATATACGCACTCCTTACTCTTTGGGATTGTGTAATCTTTGGGGGCGTTAACCTACCTAGTTTCAATGATATTTATTTAAGTAAGAAAAAAAGATACATACGTTACTATCGCATGAAGACTTCCGCAACATAAAAAGGCAATTGTTTCCTTTTGGCCTTAATCGCTCACGAGGATAGAGTTACAGAATCCCATACGAAAACGCCAAATTACAAACAGTAGCTGTATATTTATTGCTTTTATTACGCTATTCCTTTCACATCGTTAAAGAAGGTAGTTAAAATGTTAGTTAAAATAAAAAATAAAATAACGTGTGTGTTGCCATTGTGTTCGAACTTCAAACGTTAAGCTTCGAACCATTTTTTGCAGTTGTTTTGTACGCTTATACCACAGAGTAAATATACCTCATGTGCTTATACACCCGTCCCGCGCTGTAGGTATAATTAGCGGGCCACCTTACGTACGATCGTGCGTACATATGGCGCGCGAGGGTTTAACGTAAACAATATACAATATAATGTACAGTTCGAGTAAATAAACTACCCGATATTTATATTGTTCGGTCCACCCAGGCAAGCTCTCGTAAATCAGTAAGTTAAAGCGGGGTTACTTTTGTATCCATTGTTACTTGTACATTGACAAAAGCTTTCGATCTTTTAATTCGACTTTCACATATAAATACACGGTTTGATATCTGAAGGATTAGCTAGCTGAAGTGGTATGGGCTGGTCATATTAACCGTATTAGTATAGACTATATTAACCTTGCTTTGTAGTGGAGACTGCGACTCGGCAACGTAGCGTAGAACGTCCTCCGGCGTGGTGGAGCGATGATATGCAAAAGTACGTATACGCAAAGTCGCTGGCAGCGGTTGAATGAGAATAGCCGAAGATTGGGTTCAATGGCATGCATTGGGCATTGATGATGATGCTGATCTCTCAATTATGGATATGTGCTGGCTTAAAGTCGTATTTTTCAAGTGGAAATATGAAATCAGGATTAATAAGCGTAAAACCGGGACATTGGTGTTTTTATAGCGCGGTAGTGTTATTAACGGTTAGATTAAATCCACGTCCGGAGTCAAGATTATACAAATAATAAGGATTATAAAGGTTCGCATAAAACAACTCATAAAACTAAGCAAATAGACTTGTTCTGATACTAAACAACCCTCATAAAAGAGAGGCTTCATAGTATCTCGTAATTTATCATCTACCGGACGCAGTAAATAAAAGCGTGTCAAATTGCCTGGCTTGTATAAAATATGGTGGGCACGTAAACTCTCTCGCAATTCGCGATTGGTACGCCATGAAATGAAACGCCCTGTCTGTAACATTCGACTGCAAATCGTGGATAATCTTATCTATATCTTTTGTGTAGATATCTTTAGATTTCTTTAGATTGGAACTCGTTGAAACCACTTCAGTACAAGTAGCTCGAGCTTCGTACTTTGGTCAAGTTTACCCACTCTTGACATACGGTATTATTTTTTGGGGTAACTCTGTAGATGTTGAGTCAGCATTTATTTTGCAGAAAAGATGTTTGCACTATTGTATATATTTATACACACAATATATACAATATAGCTTGTTTTCCGATGAAACTGTTCGAAATATTTTTAGAGAAAAAGGTTATCTCACTTAATATCTAGCTTTATTAAAAATAATATCGAGTATTTTATTTAAAAATAAGGTGTCTGATCGTCCAAATGTTCGTAGCAGATATAGACATAACTGGTATACATATATACCAATGATCAATAACAATATGTATTACAAAAGTGCATTTGTTACAGGAATAAAAGTTTTTAATTATCTATCCTAAGAACAGAAAGGATTAAACTCCAAATTGTTTAAAATCAAATTAAAAACCTAGTTGATCGGAAAAGCCTTCTATAATTTAACATAATATTTTGACCCATATTTCACGTTATATTTAGACTTTTTATAATTTGAATTATTAATGTTAATTTAAGTAAATTGCAATGCTTACCTGAAAAGGGTAATTAAGTTTATAAGCCACCTACCTACATTTTACCTAGAATAAGATCTTTATGTACACTTAATATGCAATAAATATATTTTTATTTTAATATTGTATTTGATTTCTTTAGGTTTCTAAAGGTTTCTTTAGATTCCTTTAGGTTTCTAAAGGATTCTAAAGGTTTCTTTAGATTTCTTTAGATGTCTTTACATTTCTTTACATTTCTTAACATTTCTTTATAATAAGGCCGCCTACTTTTCGTTTGAATAAGCTAATCTCTTGAAGTTTTGGTCCAATTCTAAAATGTCTTTCACTGATAGAATGCTACATTTCTTGTTGGTAACATAGGCTATTACGTATTGATAAAAAATGTTTCCTTTTAAAATCTCAAATCCTCACGGACAAAGTCGCGGGTAAAGTTCTAGAATAAAGTAAAGCAACCTATCTTGGGGCACGAGCCTTCCCTATGGATGGATAGGGAGAACGGGCCATAACCAGCACGCGGGCCCAGTGCGGATTGGTGGTTGTTAATGACTGCTGATGCAGCCGGGACCAACGGCTTAACGTGCCTTCCGAAGCAGAATTTCACATAATTTGAAACATTTCACATAAGTATGTAACGACATCAATTAAGTGAGACACTGTCAATTAATTAAGGAGGTCAATGGCGCAGTGGTTAAGCAACCTAATTATGATTTTTTTTTGGAAAGAATATGCTAATGTTTCAGGCGGCATGGCGTCCCCGTACTTGTTTTGGGGCGGCGAGAAACTTAAAATGTTCTTCAAGCCGTGTGAAACGAAACACCGTCAGATGTGACACTAGATTCTCCGAGGGAATCACTTAAGAGCACGAACTATCGAAGAGTACATACTGCCACTAATTGATAATATTATATTGGTAAGCAACGATTGCCTGCCAATTACCTGTGAAGTAATGTTTGCTTAGAATTAATAATGTTAGTACTTTGTACTTTTCTATTATTTTTTATATTAAGCACTTGCTATTTATTTCAACTGATGTTAAGAGATGATAAGGCCGAAGCTAAAGATAGCGACGCACTTCACCGGACTAACAAACTAATGAAGGACTGGCTATCTTATCTCTTACTGTTGGGACACAACAATGCTATCAAAACTAATGTTATGGCAGTATATTAAGATGAGGTGGTCGTAACGAGCCATGATGCGCACTTCAAAACCTACCAAGCAAACAGAGTGCAATCATGTATTAGCTGCCGATGGGAATCAAACCCGAAACATCTGATTCTGAGACCGATGGTCTTAACCACTATACCACAGAGGCGGTTGAAACTTATTACCTCAATTTATGTGTTTGCCAATTATTATATATACGAGTATGTACGTCCTTTTCAGTAGTGAGTATTCTTCGGTGTCTTCATCGAAAACAGAGACGATCGGTGTATTTGACACATACACGGATTGAGGGCGAATATAACCCTTAACTCGTTAACGTAACTCAACGTAACGTTATTATTTACGTTACATAGCTTTCTTTACATATGTACTTATGTGAAATGTTTCAAATTATGTGAAATTCTGAGAAAACCAAATTAAGCAAAAATAGTACACAAACGATATTAGCTAGCAAAGGAAAACAAACATCACAGAGCAAATTGGATCTTGTGAAGCGTCGGTACCTACCTATAATTGTAATTATAACGTTAATATTAACGATACACGTGATTTTGATAATGTATGAGGTACGGGCGGCAGCGACAGTCGAGGAGTATTTTAAGACGGTTAAGCCACATTTAACTTCATAAACGCAGATTCTGGAAGTTGTTAAGAATTGTCTACTGAATCGATTTCAGACATTTTTACATAGCTAATACTTAAAAACTAGCTGAACCGGCGGACTTCGTACTGCATTTTTTAAAAATAAGTATAGCCTATGTTACTCAGCGCTAATGTAGCATTCTAGTGGTGAAAGATTTTTTTAAATCGGTCCAGTAGTTTTTGAGTTTATTCGCTGCATACATACATGCATACAAAAATACAAAGCTTTCCTCTTTATAATGTTAGTATAGATTATTATTATTACTAGCTGCCCCGGCGGACTTCGTACCGCTTTGACAGTTTCCATCATTGACTTAAATATTATATATCAATGGTTTCCATGACAACAAAACAAACAAATCATTTTGTATTGGAAAATTAAATTGTCGTTTTTAGTATTTTATTTAATTTTTATTTTAAATGTTCTAATAATTTTTAACGCAAATTTTGTTGCGAACAAATTATTCAACATTTGTGTTTTGTAATTTTTTTGAAATATAGCCTATGTTACTCAGCGCTAATGTAGCATTCTAATGGTGAAAGAATTTTTTAAATCGGTCCAGTAGTTCTAAAGTTTACTCGTTGCAAACATACATACATACATACATACATACATACATACATACATCCATACATCCATACATACATACATACAAAAATACAAAGGTTATCTTTCTATATATAATATTGATATATATTAGTATAGATTAGTATAGATAAAAATTTAGTAACTAAATTAGTCATATAACTTCATTCGTTTCGTTAACAGTAGAAATGAACGAAATCGAGTGACTGTAACGAAACGAAGGAGGAAACAGTGGAAACTGCGAGTGTGCTAATCGTACACAGGCCTGCACATCACCTAACCAAAACTATAAAATTTCTTCAATCTATAAACATTAAGGACTTGTTCATCATCGCCGAGCCTAGACCGCTGAAGCTGATTAGATGAAATTTGGACTGTAGGTTAATTGAGTGGCGTAACCAGCCACTAAGAAAGGATTTTACGGAAGTCACATCTTTAAGGGGTCAAATAGGGGGTGTAGCGACACAGTTTGTTGCATCAGCAAAAACTTTCGTAGCCGTAGCATCGTAGCTATATATCGTAGCCGCATCAAACAGTCGTGTCCCTACACGGGGCCTGCCGGTTTTGTCATGCTAGTATACTATAATCAACCCTATTCCATCCACATAAAGTTCAAAATCTATTGAGGAAATTTGACAGTTGTTGTTAGTCTGATCTGCAGGCGTGTGTACAACGAGAAGTGAGTGCGCTTGACAGCTCCGGTCACCTGATTGGAAAATAGGGAGTGGACTGTAAGTGTCCACGGGGCAACTCTTGAGACCCTAGTCTTATGAGTTCCGGATAAAGAATGTCCTGGCTTGACGCAGACGGTCCCTTGGCCGAGTGGGTTGTGCATCTATTTTCTTAATGTGTCTCGGCAAACTTCGTGTTTCGGCTGTCGTCGGATTTCTATCAATTATAAGAGTACATATATAGAGTTGCTACTAATCCTTTTACTTAATATTAATTTATTTTAGAATGAGTGAAAATACTATTGTGTCTGTAGAGTTTGTTTCCTACACTTGGATGCTTGCTAGGGTTAGGGTTACTCCAAGGAGTGCTAAATAAAACCGACCCGTGACAGTGCTGCTAATACACTAATTTATTGTATAAAAGATTGTGCAATGAAAAATGTGAAGTGATGTGTATGAAAACACAACTAGGTCAACTTTTTACGCGAAACTATAATAATCAAAATATAAATGTGTATGTACGTGAGCTCGTACAGTGTCGTACGTAATTGATTTACAATTTGTAGTTTTACAGCTCTATATAGTTCACATATGTAAAAATCAAAAACAAAACAACAATAAAGTACGTTGTCCTGAATTCAAATGATTATACATGACAAATCTCATAATTAATCGACATGGTAATTAATATTCGCTTGCATTTGGAAATGCGATGATTACCGAGTGACACTCATAGACGTCCGCTATTCCAGGGGCGTAGCTACCGCTGTATCAGCCGTATCAATGATACGGGGCCCCGGGGCTACAGAGGCCTCTAACGTGTGTAAGCAAATGTAAAATGTTATTCACAATGTCACTTATTCTCGTCCTTCCCGGGAAAAAAAAACATATAAAAAAACTGTCATACAAGCCTATAGAGTTTTCACTACACCTAAAATCTATTGTAAAATAGTCTCTAATAGTGACGTTATAAGCACGTGTCTGTACAATTAAGTAATCATTAATGATAATTGATGTCTATGAGTGCGGCAGTAAGAAAATAGAAGCACTGACACCACTCATAGTGATGTTTCACTTATGCATATTATACCAAATTGATATATGCATAAGTGATGTTCCTGTGTTTTGAATTTATACGTGTGGCGATTGTACCAAATAAAGATATTTTGTATTATACACGATTCTTTTAAAATCACTGTATTTGGTCGTCTGGAGTAGTGATGAAAGGACTCGAGGTTTTTAAACCTTTTCAATCAAAACTCGCCTCAATTTTTAGGACTCGACTCAAAAAATACGACTTGAGGCTTTTTACTAATGTAAGATGACTTCAGTCATTAGAGTTCAACTCTGAAATTAAACGACTCGAGTCTTTTAATAACAGTTATAACAACTTAGCCACAAGCCTTTTAGTAAAGAACTCGAGTCGTTTAACATAAGATGAGCTGTTTAACATGAGATTATAAAATAATAAACTTCAGTGCATGGTCATTGCATTTTTATTGAGTTTTCTAGTTTTTCATCACTAAATATTTTTGTTATTACAATTTAAAGATAATTATCGTAATTGTAATTTATTACAAAATATTTTTTAAAAGAAATTTAGAAATTAAAACGCTGTTTTTAATTTTTATCAATTTCAAAAATTACCTACGCAGATAAATAAAATTGGTGTGTCTGTTTGTAATATTAAAATAACTACTTTTTACTAAATGCATAAGAATGTTTATACGGTACCTACATATATCAAAATAACATATTTTACAACAAAAACAACGGGAACTAAATACTATTGCAATCAGTAAACAAGCAAGTGTAACTATATTTATGTCAATCTATTTGCAAAATAATGTTCGCAGCAAAGTACCCTCACTAAAAATATTCTATAACTGCCATAGATCATTCGTCAAGAGATGGCGCTACGTAACTTGCACTTAACTATTAATTTGTTAGATTTTAGAATAAGTATGAAATGTTAAAAGAATTCTAAAGATTGTCAATACAAGAACGGTAATTCATCTACAGCTACACTAATATAATAAAAAAGAAAATATTTTTTGTATGTGTGATAAGAAAAAATTCAAAAACTACAGGACCGATTTCAAAAATCTTTCACCATTAGAATACTACATTATCCTATTAAATATTGATTGTCTACCCGTATTAAATAACAACAAAAGACGTATTTTAACACGTGACAATTTATAATCATGTAAAAATATAATCCAAAAATAAATATGCCTCTTTTACCTGTAATAATTAGCGTGTGAATACGACATACATACATACATATCCATATTAATTTTAGTATTCGAGAATAAGCGCGCCTCACGACTTAAGACTCCCGCGAACCGAGTCGTTTTAAAAGGATTCGAACCTTTTCGTTGAGACTTGAGTCGTTTAAAATTCCGAGTCATTTCAAAATGACTCAAGTCTTAAAATAGACCTCGAGTCCCAGTCTTGGACTCAAATAAGGCTTGGGGTTCAGGGTTTAAAGACTCATTGAGTTGTTAACCGTATGACTTGAGTCGAGTTCCTTTTAAAGAGCTTAAAAGCCTCAAGTCCTTTCATCTCTAGTCTGGAGCCTTTCGTATAACCGATTTATAAGGTGCACGTATAAAACTTAAAAGTCGTGTATAGAAGGGTTTAACGTAGGAGTGAACTTTTGTATATCGCTCCTAAGGGAATAGCACTCGCTTTAAGTATTAATAATAATAATTAACTAAGCTTAATGGCCGCCCAAGTAATCCTACACGCAGTTGCAGTCGGTCGGCTGTAAATGTCAAACGTATTAATTTATCGTAGAGCAAGGGCTTAGTGTCGGCTGTACCGCATTACGGGCTTAATCTATTGTTAGTTGTTATGGTACGGTATTAACCGCCTCTGTTGTGTAGTGGTTAAACCACCGGTCTTAAACCCAGTGGCCCCGGGTTCGATTCCCAGTGGGGGGTACAAATTTGTGTACTCGGTATGGTTGGTGGTAGGGATTGTTTGTCCGCATTGCTAGCTACCACCGTCTCATTTAAATATGTCGCCATAACATCAATGTTTGTAGCATTGTTGTGTCCTGGCAGCTAGAGATAAAAACACAAATGTTGAAAAAAATTCCACGAGCAGGATTTGAACCTGCACCCTTCTGACATACCGGGTCAGGTGCTCTTCCAATTGAGCTATCGTGGTTCTAACCAGCCCGCCGAAATTATTCAACACTTTTTACTTTGAAAGCCGAAGGCGCCCATTCAATGTCAACAACTACCGTCACTAACATCCGATCATAAAATTTGTAAAGATATTTATAGATAAGATATATATGGTGAAGTCGGCGCGCCCCCTAGTGGGGTGCGCTCAATCTGCAGTGATGCTGAAGTCAGTTAGATACGCATTCACGCGTAAATTATTTAACAATTTGTTTGTTTTGTTGCCATAGTAACTGTCAAAGCGGTACAAAGTCATGAAGCTGTAGATAAGTACGAAGTCCGCCGGGTTTTGAATCTTGCTTTTATACAAATAATTTATTGTATTGGTATGATTTGTAGTTTATTACAGTTCCAAGGAATAAATAAATAAACTACTGAGTACTGGATGGGATAACTTCATATAATTCCGAATAGAAAATTCATTTTCAACTAAATATTTTTATAAAATACAGGGAAAAAATTAAATGCCTACCGACCCAGCCAAGAATCTCATTTTCAATTATTTATAAGATTATTTATTTTATTTAATAAACTCCAGTTTGCGTTTAAAACCATTCCATAATAGTCGAATACAAAATATACTGATTAGGATAATTATGATATATTTTTCAGTGGAATTAGTTATATATGTAAGCTATTGAAAAAAAGTATACAGGATTTCCCAGAAATGATCTGTAATACAGCACTGTAAAGGATTATCAAAACATAAAAAAAAACCTTATTAGTTAAGGCTCAATCGGTAACGTAGTAGTCGGACTAGAAGTGCTAGAACCTCAAGGGTGTTTCCTTACTCCCTTTCATTTACTGCGTCAGAAATCGAAAAATTCCACATTTACCATCACAAATCAACATACAAAATTAGATACACAAGTACCTTTTTTGCAAACGTAGGTACTTTATTATTTCGTTCTCTCCATTTATTACAGTTCCAAGGAATAAATAAATAAACTACTGAGTCATCATCTCAGCCAAAAAGACGTCCACTGCTGGACAAAGGCCTCCCTCAAGGATAAATAATTTTGAGGGGAATTTGCCATAATCGCCACGCTTGGCAGGCGGGTTGGCGATCGCAGTAAGGTGAGAATAATCACAGAGAGACGCTGCTGCCCATCCTCTGGAATGGTCCCATAGTCGCCTTCTACGACACCCACGGGAAGAGATGGGGTGGTGCAATTCTTTACCCCCGGCACCACACGGGGAACTACTGAGTACTGGATGGGATAACTTCATATAATTCCGAATAGTGTTCAGTTATCTTTGGTTAATGGGAAAATACATCTGCGGAAAGTTGTTTAATCACAACATTCCCTGTTGTAGCAATTAACGTCAGCGCTGCAGCCAGCGAGCCAGCGGTTCCCAAAGGCATTTCATAATGAAGTTGTAGAAATGATTTCTCTAAAGAGTCTCGCTGCAAACTCGTTAGTGTCAACAAAATGGTTCGGTGAATTCCATAATTGGAGTTACTGGACGACTGTTTATTAAGTTTGTTCAATTTAAATCGTTATTTTGCAATCACAACGCAATGTTTATGTTGAAAATGAAAATAACAATTGAGTTAAAGTTATTTTTATTTATTTATAAAAGGCATACAAAACAGGTTACTATCATGTGTATCACCGGATCAGCTAGTTATTATACTCGTATAATAACTAGCTGATCCGGTGGACTTCGTACCGCTTTGACAGTTTCTAGGACAACAAAGCAAACTAGTTTACGCGTGAATGCGTATCAAACAAACAAACAAACAAACTCACTTTGAAAAAAAATTGTATCCTATGTCTTTGATTATACTCTTGAGAATATGTATGTTGTGCAATATATTGTTGTTATTGTTGTTAGTTTGAGTATTGAGTATTGAGTATGTGTACAAAATTTCATCATGATCGTTTACATCTCTTACGCGTGAAAGCGTAACAAACAATAAACAAACAAACTCACTTTCGCATTTCTAATATTAAGTTAGGATATTTTGATACTAAACATTTTGCTAGTTTATAACTCTTAGGATGCGTGCACAAACTGATTTAAATTATTATTAGGCATGTTGGTTTCTAACTTCATTAACGTACTACAGCTAGTACGTTAATAAAGTTAGAAACCAGCATCATAGAGTCAGCACTAAGCGGACTTCGTATCGCTTTGACAGTTTCCATGACAACAAAACAAACATATCATTTTGTATTGGAAAATTAAATTGTCGTGTTTAGTTTTTTTTAAATAAAAAGTATCCTTTATCCTTTCCAACACCTTTGAGAATATGTGTACAAAGTTTCATGATGATCGGTTGAGTAGTTTCTGCGTGAAAGCGTAACAAACAAACTCACATTCACATTTATAATATTAGTAAGGATTTATGTGAGACTATTCTTTTTTTTTTTCAAAACAGCAGTACCTAAAGATAATTAATGTAACGAACGAACGTAATGAATGTAACAATGAACGACGGAGTTTTTTTAATTGCATAGTTTGAGTAATCGGAAAGAGCTGCTGTACCACATTCTTTTATTTAAAATTTAAATGAAAATAATTATTGCCAGCATAATAAATCTTAATTTGCCATTTAAGGTTCCACGCCACGCCATCATGAATAGGCTTCCTGGACCATTTAATATTCTTTGTAAGAGCAAAGAATATTGCGGGGACATTGTTGATGATGCGGTTCATCAATTTAAACGTGAAGTATTAAAATTATTGCAACAAAAAAAACTGAGTCGGAGCCTCTTTACTTATATAAGTTACACTAAGGTTTTATTTTTAGTTGCTATTTTTAGTTCCAGTTTTTAATGTAACTTTGTGTATGTGTCGTGTATTACCAATAAATATTTATTCATTCATTCATTCATTCAAATGTCTCACAATCAGGTCTACTTACTCGTAGTTTGGATTCAGATAACAAATATATATAGTTTGGTTTATATATAGAGGTAAATTTAGATTTTTAATAAGGATTTTAAAAAAATATTGCTACGCCGCGCTGGCCGAGTGGCAGAGCACTGAAACGGAACGTAATATCCATCCATGTTTCTATTTAGGCTGTTGAAAAAAAAACATTTGCTTGACACATGACATAACACAAACAAACGAGAGACATGACATTGACACAACGCATTGATTTTGACCGTTATTCTATCAATTACTTTGTATCGCTCGACTGCAACGAGTGGGTGAGGGCACTCGTTACGGTCGAGCGATTCAAGAATATGGAAAGTCAAATGTCGAACGAAAATCAGTAGAAACCAAGCGCTCGACTAAAGGCGAAGGAATCAAAATAGAGCCCCTGGCCAGTCGCGTGTATAAAGTTCTGAATGTTCAAACATCACTTGACATCAGCTTTGGATTCGCCTCACGTTTTCAGATACAAGAGAAGCACATCAGCTTTTTACAGGCCAACTTAACTTTACGACAAAAAAAAACCTATCAAAATGTGACAAATGTATAATTGTTGACACTTTACGACAGTAAACATTACGTGATGCGGTTACAGTCACACACGACGATACATTTCTTTTCTTAAGCCTTCATCTTACCTTGGACCTATGAGTTTTAGAAATGCCTGTAGGCTACGGAACGGACTGCTCTATACAAGACAGGTTTTTTTAAAGTTTAAAAAGTCCGATAAGCCCGAGTGTGTCAGAGCATCGCCCGCACCTAACTGCGCTAGGAAAATCTCTTCAAACAATAATAGTACTGGATTCCAGCTAAACGCTTCAAAAAAGTCTAAGAAATTAAACCACACATACTTTTTTGTGGTGTTATTTCAAATTAGAAAGGCCGACTTCAGTTATTTAGTATGAAGCTGTATCTACAGCTGCATGGTATTAAGTATACATATTTTGACAAACTTAATGTTCGAGATTTAAGGTTTATAATAAACTTTTGACAACCTTCTTCAGGATAAATCGAAATTGCTGTACTGGCCAAATACACGCGAGCAGCAGCCAGCAATGTTTGTATAAAAATCATATCTGGCGTTTTATTTAAAAATGGAACGAACTTTTTCTCCGAAAAATGGCATACCAAATTCAAATATATTATTTAAATTTCGAACTGGTTGCAAAAAGAAAGCTTTTCATAATAAAAAAAGAGACAAATGAACATGTACAAATGAAAGAATTAATGAATAATTGGTATAGTGCGATTCAAATAGGATGGCGGCTGCGAAGTTAGGCACAAGTCGCGTCGCAGACGTCGCAGACATTCGACAACGAACGACGACGTCACAGGCGGGACGTTAATCGGGGCGCTCGCAGAATACTTTGTGAAGTATGCTGCGAGCTGTGGCCGCCATCCTATTTGAATCGCACTGTACGTTTAAAATGTTCTTCTACTCCATCGACCGGTGTGTTGATAGGTGTTTTACTCGAACTAGGTGTCTATGATTTAGTTTTAATATCCGCGAATTATTTTGAGTAAATTACTATACAAGCCTTAACTAGGCAACTTTTAACTTTTCACTTCTCACGTTTGTCCATCAAAACTTGTTTTTCCGGCCACTGCGGTAATGATGTAGAGAGAAAAACGCGGCCATTTTCGTAATGCATTTTTGTTCCGGATCCGTTATTAATCGAAACTAGGCAATAATCGCGGCCCATATCTATATCTATATTCTGCTATTTTAAAATGTCCAACTTTGACAAGTTTTTACTGTTGCGACGATATTTAACGAGGAATCTGAAATCTTTTATTTTTATTTTTTATATTATAGGCACATATTATTTGACCGCCATCTCACCTGATAGTATCAATGAAAAATTAAAACTTAGTAAAATTCATTAAAACTGTCATATCTTTGTTCATATTAACTTTAAATAATTATATTTTTGTAAAAAGTGTAAAATTAAAAATCTACGAGCCGGATTCGAACCCACACCCCATGGCATACATCAGGTGCACTACCAATAATTCTATGGTGGCTCTGTCCAACCACAACTGTGTCTGTTAGCAACAAAATTTGCGTAAAATTATATATAAGTAAGTATACCTTTTAATCTGCATGATAGTTTGTACTAAAATTTGGTTATTAATAACTAAAAATAACTCGGAGCACTCGATACCTTTAAATACTTACTTCTTTAATTAAAATACTTAAACCTTTCTTACTAGAGATAGCGTAATACCCTGTTTCGCAATTCTTCATTAATAAGTATTGTCGACTAAGAATTCTGGGAATCCAGTTACTAAGTAATCAGTTTATTTTTATATTGCTATATAAGTAAGATACGCGACGGTGGCCGAGTGGTAAAACGCTAGGTCTGATATCCGGAGGTCCTTAGTTCAATTCCCAAGTCGGGCAAAGTGTTTCGTATTTATCGATGCACTAGCTGTGCCCCGCGGTTTCACCCGCTTAAATATTTTCCCGTTTTTGCAACATTTTTCATTACTGCTCCATTCCTATTAGTCATAGCGTGATGTATTATAGCTTATAGCCTTCCTCAATAAATGGACTATTCAACACAAAAATATTTTTTCAATTCGAACCAGTAGTTCCTGAGATTACCGCGTTCAACCAAACAAACAAACAAACTCTTCACCTTCATAACATTAGTATAGATAATAGCTCTAGTGATGTTAAGTGAAGATAAGGCTGAAGATGGAACCGCACCTAACCTGGAACCCTCAACTACTATGCACTGGCTATCTCATCTCTAACTGCCGGAACACAACAATGCTACAGATACTACATTGATGTTATGGTAACTTATTTAGATATGGTGGTAGTAAGCCAGGTGGACAAACATACCCTATCACCAACCAAACCGAGTACACACCGCTAGGAATCAAACACGGGAACAAAACACCTCTGGGTCTAAGACCGGTGGTCTTACCCATTACACCAAAGAGGTGGTGGTTTTATCAAAATCAAATCAAAATCAAAATACTTTTATTTCAGCACTAGAAACATTGTAACAATATTATTATTTGGAGCCTCCTATTAGACATGAAAATATCTGTAACAGAAGGCTCCGCTCTTCCATAATCATAACTTTATAATATTTCTAGTTTTAATTTAAAGTGCTTAAAAGCTAAATTTTTATAATTGCTGTTGGCATAAAAGAATGTGTGTGAGAGTATGTGTGTGAGAGTATGTGTGTGTTGCTGTGTATGTGTTTGTGTTTGTGTGTGCGTACATGCATGTGTGAATGCGTAGGCGTGCGTGATGTTTGCGATTATGTATGTGCGTGTGTATGTGTGAGTGTGTGTAAGGGTGTGTGGGGGTGTGTGTGTGTGTGTGTGTATTCATGTGTATTTTATACTATAAACTTTAATAAACTTTCTGTTTCGCTATAGGTTAAGTTTTCCAGCCATTTAGTTATACAAATTTTTATACTATGTGAATTTTTTGTATATAAATGTTTTATGATCACAAAACGCATTTGGCAAACGTTTTGAAGCCAACGACCATCAATTGTAGCGAAGACTTGATTTTAATAATGTAGGGCCTTGCCCAGCAGTATGGTAGTAGGTATATAGACTTACTTAATAAAAGGAAAATGTTTCATTCATAATCGTCAGAAGCGTAGAGGGCGTCGCGTTCGCTCTCCAAACAAGCACAGCCTTGGAATTTAAGATGTTTGATCGTTGAGGCGTCTCGCGAACATTTATTGGTTCTGACAAAAAACGTTTATTTGACATAGCTTTTTCATTTTTCTATTCCAAGGTTGTAACTAAGTTATATTTTTGATGAAAACTTGATGAGCTAAGTACATATATCGTGCGTAACCCATAGGTTAAGTACTTGTGAGTAGACAATTCAGCAAGCAATTAGGAGGAGTATTCCGGCGACCGGGCCCGCTCTTATCTGGGCCCGCGGGCCCACTCGCCGGATCGAATTACTTTAATATTTTTATTCCGGCAACTGGGCCCACCATCAATATGCATATAAAATCTATTTTTAAGATCGAATTCTTGTACAATTGGAAGAAGACGCATTCCAAATCAAAATAGTTTAAAAAAGAAAATCATTTATTTGGTATTTATTTATCTAATATATAAAATTCTCGCGTCACAGTTTTCGTTGCCATACTCCTCCGAAACGGCTTGACCGATTTTGATGAAATTTTTTGTGCTTATCCGGTATCTATGAGAATCGGCCAACATCTATTTTTCATCCCCCTAAATGTTAGGGGTAGTCCACCCCTAAATTTATTTTTTATTTTTTATGGCAAAACAACGTTTGCCGGGTCATCCGGTATCTATGAGAATCGGCCAACATCTATTTTTCATCCCCCTAAATGTTAGGGGTAGTCCACCCCTAAATTATTATTTTTTTTTTATGGCAAAACGACGTTTGCCGGGTCAGCTAGTTTATCTATATTAATACCTGAAGCAAAAACTTTGTACCCGTTTTTATGAATATTGCGCGGACGGAGGAGTATGAAATTTCGCACACTTATATATAGAGAAGGCTATCTGAATTTTAGTATTTTTTTAAATTATGCATAAAAATTACATTAAATCATCAAAAACAACATTACACATACTACCATGTATTTGACACACACGTATTGTTTGTCTTTAATGGCGCCGACATCTGTCAATGCCAATCCAAACTCACATTCTATCTTTTAATTTTAATTTTTCATTGCTTAGGATACAATCCGTGCAGCCTTAATAAAATTACGGTCGAATTTCGACCACTGAGCGACCACTAGTTTATTTAATTACACGGCCGCGGCCAATTACTACAAGAAGAGATTTAGTAATTTACTATTTTTTCATTTATTAAGTTTTTTTAAATTAATATTCGCATACATGATACACAAAAATACAACAAAATACAATGAAAGATCGACCACGCATTGTGCTCGTCCATCTTTATCTTTATTTACTTTTATGCTCCATTATGTATAGAGAAGTATCATAGCACAGCATAGCATAACATCCATGAATAGAATAATCGATTTATCGATTGCTGTTCATCAAAATGCATTACGCCGCCCGCATAAGATGAGGATACAGGTCATTGTGGCTGGAGACTACAGCCAATCTCGAAAATGACGGATAAAACTACTCCGTCGAAATTGCGGCGACGATGAAGAAGAATAGTGTGAATGTTCAAATACCAAATATATTTTCACGAAAATATGCTTGGAAACTTCTTGGAAAAAAAAGCCATTATTTTAAAAACCTTTGAGAAGAATCGATCTCAGAATAATAACTAAAGCTTATTGTTTTGAGGAATCGATACTGTTGTAGGTACTGGCCAAATACACGCAAGCAGCGGCCGGCAAAGTCAGTAATAAAAACATGAAAGTATCCTGCGTTTTATTTAAAAATGGAACAAACTTTAACTCTGAAACCTACCAATGATTTTATTTAAATTTCGAACTGCTCAAAAATATAAGCCGTTTAATAGCACTATACAGAATAGGTACAAGCTATAGCCGCAACTAGGCATTGATATACTGTTTTGCCAGCCGCTGCAGTAATGTACAATTTTTTTTCTTAATCAGTAGCTTCGTACAGTAAGCACATTTAGCCAGTGTCAAAATTATGAAGTTATTGTACAATATATTTTTTTAGATTATTTTCTTAATTTTTTTTAGTAGATAATAATGAGTGATGATTACCTACTGATAGTAGAAATGTTAAATTATATTCCTCAAAACCTCTTGAGTATCAGTAAAGATGTAGGTCTTTAGGTACCGAGCCCTCACGCGGACTTTTTGAGAGAATTTGAAAAGTGACGTTGGACTTAGACAATTGAATACATTTTAAAAAATACAACACAACCGCAAACATGCCTCTCCACTTCCCGCGAAGAAGTCTTACAAAATATTTATTCTTGAACGAAACCACAATATTATTACGTTAACGGTTGACAATTCAAACATTTTAAACGTTTCAAAACAAAGCTTCTGCTACAAAAGGTTATAAATATTAAAGTAGGTATCCTGAAGAAGAAAAATTGCAATGTTTCCTAGCCAATAGGTCAAGCGTGATATTGTTAAGCTGAAATGAGCTCTACAGCATCGTGTTAAGGTCCTCCGATACGTTTGTTACGTTCAACGCCTCAGCTCTACTTCCAGACATATTGGCTCCATAGTCTCCAGAACTCGGTGCGTATTTTTGTATTACATTGAAAACAAAAGAACATGGTTAGCTGTCTGCGAATTTAATACTTAATGCAATGTTTTAAAGACTAGGTTACTTTGGTACACGGAGAGAGGGATTCAATTAAAAGAATATCCACGTAGTTAGTTGGCTCTAACCCCGACTAAAAGTCTGGATTGCGTCCCGTATTTGGACAAGGTGAAGCATGCTTTACTTTGAGCTGGGTTTAGTCCGGTGTAATTATGTTTACAGCATTTTGGTTTAGTTTTATTGATGTGTAACATCTCTCCGCTCGTTTTCTATATAAGCAATTTTGTGATTTCGTGAAATAGGACGGAAGTATGTGTAACAGTGTAACAGGAAGTCGAGGAAGCGTGCAAGCGCGTGCCATAAATTTTCGATATTATGAACATGACATATTATTATTATATGTGTCATTTGACTATCAAAGGTCATTTTGATATGTCAAATGTCTTTTAATGAGTATTTACTGCATTTATTTTATAGTTATAAAATGATGTAACACCTGACCCATCCTTTTTAGAATATAATGTTAAAATTGCTTATTACTAAGGTGAGATGTCAAATGTTACACATCATATACGACTACTGTAAGGCTCGCTCGTTTTTTTATATTTAGTTATGCAACCTTTTTTACTGTTATCACAAAATAAGGAGACGGCAGAAAGTAAGCTTTGTACAAAACCGCTCCGGACACGGAATCTCGGAACAGCAGCGCTCGGACTGTTTTGAGCTATTGCTGTTGCTGGTCACAGAACTTACAATAAATAAAACTATTTCTAATTCTATATATATATAAAATTAGCGCAGATCTTTTGTAAGCCTAGGCTTGCGCATATTCATCGGCGAGTGTGTTTTTCACAAATATATTTTACTAGCGACCCGCCCCGGCTACGAACGGATGCAATGCTGATATTATGCATGTTTATACATAGTAAACCTTCCTCTTGAATCACTCTAGCTATTAAAAAAACCGCATCAAAATCCATTGCGTAGTTTTAAAGATCTAAGCATACATACATACATTGGGACAGACAGACAGCGGGAAGGGCTTTGTTCTATACTATGTAGTGATTAACGTTTCAGCTGTCTAAGGTTTTAGCGGTATTAGTTGCATTTGTAAAGAAATTATGCTTTATATATTAAAATAATAGACCTAATACTAGAGCACAATTTGTACCCATATTAATCCATGTATTGTTTTTCATAATACGACAACAATACATACTGGATGGAGATCACTTTCAGAGATAGATCCATATTTTTACAAGTCATTCTGTGCTGTTAATAATTGTTATTTGGTATAAAGTAGCTGGCCTTAACCAAAAATAAAGAGACTGCATAAGCAACGCACACATAGACAACCACTAACGGTCACGGAATCTAGCTGCGCCCGGACTAGTTTGAGATGTTCCGAGATTCCGTGGAGAGTCTATGTGTGCGTTGCTCTAGCGTGGTATGTATTAAGCTTATTAAAATTCAAAAAATTCAAATTTCAACATTTTTATTCAAAATTCTAAAAATTCTAAATTCAATTTTTTTTTATCAAAATGAACTTTAACAATTGTTTTTGAACGTCAATTTAAAACTTTGACTTTGTAAACTCTACGGTGGAGACTTTGTACCGAGAAGAAGCCGCAAGAAACTCGGCAAGGGCTGTTCTTTACCTTCTGGGGTCTCCTCCTCTGTGTCTAAACTAAGCATAACTTAACTGTGGCACTTAATATGATAAAAAGTACATAAAGAGCACTCGTTTCGCTACAAAGGTCGGATGTTACCGAACAAAGGTTAGTTCGTCCAATATATGTAGTTTCTCGCAAAAACCGACTATATGCCCGATCTTTCCGCTCATATATCTGAACTGGCTATAAGTACACCACTAATCTTTCACTGTACGTCTATAAGTTTTATCAACTATTTTGTTTGATTATTCATAAGGTCCTGGCTGGGTTTAATTCCCATTTATTTTGGAAAAAGTTTGCTGATTGCCTCAGACGGCATTTTCAGAGTCCCTGGCTTTTTTGGGGGCGGCGAGAAACTTAAAGGGTTTCCATAAGCGTTATGCGTAACGTCAATAAACGTTTTAAATTATCACGGTAAAAGAAAATGAGTACCTATGTATGTCAATAAAAAAGCAGGTTCACAGTTCATCCGTCATATGTTTTTTATGAGGAGCTCGATGGCGAAGTGGTTCCTCAGTGCTTTCGCAAAGGCCGGTCATCGGATGGGTGACCAAAAATTTATTATTCTCGAGCTCCTCCTTGCTTCGGATGGCACGTTAAGCCGTTGGTCCCGGCTGCATTAGCAGTCGTTAGCAACCACCAATGGGCACCGCACTGGGCCCGCGTGGTGGTTTATGACCCTTCTCCCTATCCATCCATAGGAAGGCTCGTGCCCCAACAGTGGGGACATAAAAAAATAGCTGACGACGATAATGGTTTTTACGTGAGTTCTTTATTTAAGACCCGAATTTTAATGTTTTTTATTTATTTAATAGGCGTTAAAAATCATGGCGCCACGGATAAAGCTAACACGTCAAACGGAAAGATTACGCTCTATGACGATCAAAAATGATCCAGAAAGTAGAAAGTAGAGTAGAAGTTATGGAAAAATAAAGTAAGAGAGCGAAGACAACGTCTTGCCTTTCAAAAGCTTACTAATGTCCAGGTCCTCCAAGGATCTCCACAACGACCGGTTTTGTGCTGCTCGCATCCAGCGAATTCCCACGACCTTCACCAGATCGTCGGTCCACCTCGTAGGAGGCCTGCCCACACTGCGCTTTCCGGTACGCGGTCGCAACTCAAGGACTATTCCGCCCCAGCGGCCATCAGTCCTGCGAGCAATGTGCCCTGCCCACTGCTACTTGAGCTTAGCAACTCTTCGGGCTAGGTTGGTTACCTTTGTTCTTCTGCGGATCTCCTCATTGTCCAGATAATGCAATCTATTTCGGATAATGTTCAAATGCCGCAATATAGTTCCGATAGAAGAGCTATCTATGGCTGCTAAAATAAAATCCGATCGAGCAAGAAGACAAAATTATTTAATAATTAAAAAAAGATGACACAATATGGTATCAAAAGACTAAATTAGCATGCTACAAAAAAATATTACAAAAACTTGAAAAACTTACACTTAACAGCAAAGTAGAACAAATGATGAATTCTCCAAGTGCCAGAGAAAAAATGCTGTTTGCAGAAGTAATGAATCAACAATTAAAAGGGAAAAACGAGTCTTCAAGGGTTAGAAGTAAGAAATTGGTAAATAAACATGGCGTACTAAAACTGAAAAAAAAAATCTTTGAGAAAAATTGAAAATTACGTTTTTTTTTCGAAAAAGGTCAACGGTCGAAAAACAATACATATTTTTGCTAGTTTATAGCCCGTCCTATCTATCCATCCATAGGGAAGGCTTGTGCTCCTGCAGTATGAGCTGGTGATGAAAGCATGAGGACAAAATTATGATTTGGTGAAGAAACGCACCTATAACATACCATGTTTTTTTTAAACATTGATTTTCAAGGAAGTGCTTTATCTGCCAATCCGTCATAGTATTGTTTTATAGGGATCAGTATCATGTGTGGATCGCGTGCTAAGCTCCGCGAAGTCGTTTCAGGATTACTCTGAAGTAGTACCACAACATAAAGAGACCCACAAAAGGTCAGCTTAATACAAACCGCCCTTTCAATCTTTTATAGTATGGATTGGATTGGATTCAATTATTTTATAGAATGTGTAGTTTATATTAAGCCGACAGCTTCTGATGCTGTATGTATGAATGTATTGAGCAACATAGAATCTTTCTTGACATGTAATTTAAATACCAATTATTTTCTTCTCGGTGACTTAAATATGAACAGTGCATCTAATAGTATTAAGAATTATTATTGTTACTTTTTGACATACTGTAATTTAATAGACCAAAATGACATTATTTATAAATATTTAATTCAGCTTCAGTGCAGCAATTAGAGCTTAAAAATAAAAAGTAAAATTTACTATAGCTTTATGTTATTAAATTAGTGGTATTTCATCTGAAAAGATGAATTTGCACAGCCATCGGTTGCAATAACCTTTGGATAGATGGCACTGTGCCGCAATAAGCACTCAAAAATAAAAAATAAAAAAAGCAGTGACAAAATTCAGCGCTTACGTCAGCCTTTCCGGTAGCATAGCAGTCAGTGCAGCCGCCCGGATTGACCGGAAGACCCAGGTTCGATTCCTGGCTGGGTCGGGTGGGCGTTTAATTTTTTCACTGCATTTTATAAATATTCAAAATGACATAGTTAACAATCATCTTGACGTAGTGTTGGCGCGGGAGTGCAATGAGTCGCGGCCGCAGCAGGTACCTGAAAGCGCAGCCACCGAGGATTTTTCAAACATACTTAAGTAATTCAAAGAGATTCAAAAATAAAATAAAAAATTGTTTCAAATAGTTATAATTTTATCCTTTAATTGAATTAACTAGGTATTATTATAATTTTATTTTAATTTATTTTGTTTTAATTGTATCTATTTTTAATTTTGTCTATTTTTATTATAATTAATTTGCATAATTTAATTAATTGGTATTTGTGTAATTATAACATTTTTAATGAATTGTTCGTATTCTTTTTATATAACATTATTGTTTGCTCAGTAGATGTTAAATAGTATGTACATAATTAAGTGTTTCAACCTAGCCTTAAGTATTTAATATCACATGTGTTTTTGTAACGTTTTGGTGGCTGTCACCTGTTTTGTGCATCAGAATAAATAAATAAATAAATAAATAAATAAATAATTATAATATTGTCCAGCACATCACACTGTAGAAACTTTTTCGTAGATGTACTTTTTCAATTTTGATTTAAAAAAGCCAAATGAGTTGCACTCCTTAATGTCGTTTGGTAGATTATTGTACATTTGTACTCCTTCAAATATATCAGCGATTCGATCTCTCAGTTCCCAAAAAGAAAAGACACGCTTCATCAGAAATAAGGTATCCTTACGAAGCGTGTCTCTTCTTTTTGTTGCTCGAGCGCGTTTATATGATACTTACCTTGTATCGGCGACCTTATTATGTGGTAGTATCTAGTTATATATCTAGCTATATATAGAGAAGCTCGATGACCGGTCTGCGAGTGCTGACGTTATGCAACTATCGCAAAGGCCGATCATCGGATGTGTGACCGCTGTTGGTCCCGGCTGCATTAGCAGTCGTTAACCCTTTCAGACCTGAATTATTATTTTTTCTCGTAACTGCTTCCAATTTTTTTATATGCTTAAAAAGACTGCGGAGGTTTCGTAAAAAATAATTTAAAAAAAACCCTCTGTTGCCTTACTGAGAAAAATGAATTTTTCTTTATGTGCACAAATGCGGTCACCCGTCCTAAGCGATGTTTGAATGAATGTATGCGGTGTTTATCATAAAAACAAAATGCTTGTTATTTATCAATATTTGTATTTATAAAAACATTTAAACTAAATAACAAAATTAAATTACCTTACTTTAGCAAAAACATACAATAATCACAACAAAATAGGAACCATTAGTGAATCAATGAACAAAAACTAAAAAGCACTCATATTCGAGTTATGTATGAAAAGCTAAAAAACAATTTTTATCTTTGGTCAGGCATAAATGGACTTTGCACTTTATGCATTTTATACGTGACTTCCCCTTACAACCTACCAATTTGCAACGGGTTCCAGCCCCATCATCGTGTGCAGGAAAGTGTCCCACACCATCACGAGCTACTTCATTTGCCGGACGAACTTCTCCCGGTTTTCTGGGAATGACTTGAGGCAGTGGACTTCTACTTGGACGGCCTCTTTTAGCAGCAAACATTTTATTTCGAAGAACTAAGCTTTCAGCTAGTCGGCGGCGGAAGTGGAGCAAAGTGAGCTGTTTGTTTTTAGGCACACATTTGATACTCCCGAAAAGCCTGAACAACTGCTAGATCCGATGCGTGAAAAATCATACGGAGAGTCCATTTTTTTGATTTTATAAATGTCCTATAGTAGCTCATAAGTTGATCCAGCAAATCGACGCCTCCCATTGCGTGATTATACCTTTTCACTATTTGAGGTCTTTCAACTTCTATAAATCTCTTCTCTTTTTTAGACCACCTCCTTACTATATCTTTTTCACCTATACCGACAAAGTTTGAAGCCAGGTGGGTAATTTTATTATCCAACCACTTGATAATAGTAACATCACCATCAGTGCTGGTTACTTCTTGAGCAAAACCCCTTGGTTTTTTGAGAGTTTCTTTGTCGCTGAGCAAAGATGGGTTAGAAAATCTGTTGATACGGGCTGTGCAGGCGGACATTATTCCTTTTTGTTTCAATATTTGAAGCAAATGATAAGACGAAAAGTAGTTGTCGAAGTATAGCTCGTGACCAGTGCTTTCACCAATACGCTTTGTAAGATGTAGGACCACAGACGCGCCGTAACCAATTTTTTTTATATTATCGCTTAGCTCTGGAGATGAGCTCTGATAAAGAATAAAATCATATGCCTGACCATGCTTACCACATAAAAAGAAAAGTTTCAGACCCCATGGACAAGGTTTTCCTTTTATATACTGTTTAGCGGCATGTTTTCCAGTGAAAGGAACTATTTGTTCATCCACACAAAGTTCTTTCTCAAGTGGTAGTTCCAAACATCGGCTCCTAAAAGTATCGTAGATCGGTCGGACTTTGTGGAAAACATCATTACACTCAGTAGGTATATTTGTATTGTCGACAAGATGCAAGTTATTGCGTAGTTCAAAAAACCTATCTCTCGACATATTTTCTGCAAACAACGGAATACTGATAGTCGTTTCCCAGTACATTTTTAGACAAGGATAACTAAACACCCCAGTAGCTAAATGCAACCCGAACAAAACTTCTAACTCTTCAGGACTACAGGGTTTGAATCTTGTTCTTTGTGACTGAACAGCGTATAAGTTTGTCATTTCTGCCATAACGGTAAATAAAGATTTAGTAACATATCTGTAATAGTAATCAACAGGAGCTAAAACTTGAGGGTCTATTGCTACTGGTGGTAACCAATCGGATGGTATAGTATTTTCGATATCTCTGTGCCTCCATTTAATCCTATTTTTAGGCGTTAGATTCGTAAAAGAGTCGTCAGTTGAGATATGATGAAGTTCTTGTGTGTCGCTTGGCATTTCAGAAAGAACATCAGCTGATGTACCTGGTTCCTGTGAGATGATAGGTATTTCTTCATCATCCGATTCTGGTGGTAATATCTCCCTCTGGTTTGGTCGTATAATGTTTGCACCGACTCGAACAGACCGTGGTTCCAGATCAAGACTTCTCCCATACTGCTCATCGTCTTCGGAAGATAACTCTAAGTCGGACAGATTTCCATCCACTAGAAGATTCCACGCATCTCGTGAGAACATTATTATCAAGAGTTATTATCTGAAATAAATAAACTTACATGTCAGATACTTGTTACAATATAAAAATAATGCAAAAACATCATAACTAGTCTATTTGAATAATTAATTGCGAAAGATTTGCTAAGCCGTTACATAGTTTGAACATCACGTAAAACATCAATTGATACCTATTGGGAACAATTGAGGACATATCGAAAAAACCTAAGAAATAGTGTAAGTAATCAATAAAAACACAAAAAAACATGTTTTACAGGTTATTAGTAGTTCAAACTAATCAACTCATATTTTTTAAATCAGTAATTTTAGCTTTATCATATTTTTAGCAAATAAAAAAAACAGCTTACCCACACAGTTCAAATGTCGTTCGTACACTGCTAGTGAACGGACGAAATAGTACTTAAGAACGAGAAGAGATGGCGTTAGTGGTATTGTTTTAGCAAGTTTATATGTGTACAAATGAACCCAACTGTTTTCAAATGTAAAAACTTTAATATTAGTACTTAAATATTTTAAAATGTTTTATGTCCTCATTTGTGGACGCCAGGTCTGAAAGGGTTAACTACCACCGCACCGCACTGAGCCCACGTGGTGGTTTATGGCCTGTTCTCCCTACCCGTCCATAGGGAAGGCTGGTGCCCCAGCAGTGGGGACAAAATGAGATGATGATGATGATGATGATGAGAAGTTGTTGCTCGCGTTTATATGAAGCTTACCTTCTATGAGCTTCCTTATTATGTGGTAGTACCTAATTATAGTTAGTATAGTAAGTAGCGTGTAGTTTTGAGTGCTTTCTGCTTCTGGGCCCGCCGCGCCGCCAGTGCCAGCAAAAAGGTCAAGTGGGAGCGTGGTCGCGTAAAAACAACAGCGCCGTGTAAAAATAACAAGCTACTTAAGGCGAAGGGTAAGGCACACTAGCGCCACCAATTGATAGTTTGACAATTACTAACGGACCGGATCTTTTTTTAAACATTGCGTACCATCCGTCAACAGGAAAGCATCCATAGTATTTATTTAATAATTGTGCACTACTTTTTGTTGCGTGGTTTATTCACAAAACGGGCTATCGCATTTATTCACAAACAATGGCCACTGTTGGTGTTAGCGAATGAATACAAAAACAAACCTTAAAGTAGTGCACAATTATTAAATAATAGATGTTTGCCTAGTGTCGGAAGGTCCGCATTGATTGAAAAAAAATCAAGTTTAGCAGTTATCAAATTAAATCCATATCCCTAGACATTATTGATGTGTATAAAACGCTTGTGACTTTGTTTGTATGTCGGGGCTAATCTCTGGAACCAGATCCAAAAAATCTTTCAAAAATGGACTTAGTATGGTCTGAAACAAATGATTTATTATTACAAATTAAAATTTTACTAGAAAAATTCCACCATCCCCAGGAAGTTAGAGTGGTGATCGAACCCACGACCTTTTGAGGCCCCGGTAGCTCAGCGGTCAGATCATTGGACCGGTTATCCAAAGGTCGTGGGTTCGATTCCCTTCGATCTTCCTGAGGCTGGTTGATTTTTTGTAGACCGACCGTAATTTTATTAAGGCTGCACGGATTGTATCCTAAGCAATAAAAAAATTAAAAAGATAGAATGTGAGTTTGGATTGGCATTGACAGATTTCGGCCGCTCCTCTTCCTTTTTTGAAATTTTTGAAAAGAGTATAGAGATACATGGTAGTGTGTGTAATGTTTGTTTTATTGATTTAATGATTTTATGCATAATTTAAAAAAAACATTCTGTAATCCTTCTATATAAACCTTCCTATGTGTGCGAAATTTTATACCCCTCCGTCCGCGCAATTTTCTTAAAAAAGGGTACAAAGTTTGTCTTACCACTTGGCTCGATTTGTGTAGTAGATAGGCATTAAGAAGACAACAGCTCATTGTGTTAGAAGTTGGCAGGAGCAAACGAAAATATATGCGTTCATCAACTAGCGTAGGGCATTGCAATATGACCTTTATGTACACACACTTAGTGTGAGTTATGCGGTGAGGTGAAACTGTGTTTCGGATGATGTAGACTGGAACGGTTTGTTCAGTACTTTATCAAAGCGAACAATTAGTGGCGCGTTGCGTTGGTATCCTTGTAATTAATCAGGTCATAATAAAAGAAAACTCATGACGTATTCTTACTTCTGTTAATTCTATTAAAGCTGCGCAGTCTCTTGCGCCCGTCTGTTATAGGTATAACCGCTCATACTGCTGGAGCACAAGCCTTCCCTATGGATGGATAGATAGGACGGGCTATAAACTAGCAAAAATATGTATTTCTTTTCGAACTTTGACCTTTTTCGAAAAAAAAACGTTATTTTCAATTTTTCTCAAAGATTTTTTTTTTTTTTAGTACGCCATGTTTATTTACCAATAAACATGGCGGTTATAGGTATAACAGACAAGTATGTATGTTTGTTTTTTTTTGTTTTTTTTTTGATATTTTACTTAAAGGAAGAAATATTATTCGATATTTACAATTCTATGAGTACTTACTAAAGAAAAAAATTAAGTAAAAGAAACATAACTTAATTTAAAACAAAATAAAACCTAAAATTAAAAATGTGTCCTCCAGCTTTGGGCTCATGGGAAGGATTCCGAGAATGCTGGCAACATTACATCTTTGGATTGCCAGGCTAATTACGTTGGCAGACGTAGCTATCGGAGGCTTCAACAAGGCGAGCACTCAACTCTTTAACAAGCTGCCTTGTCTCCGCCCCCCATAGACCCAATGTCTCCACCGCAAACGGAACAAATAAATAATTTCGACCCAAGTTTGCGTATTTGTTTGTTTGTTTGTTCTTCAATGGCGCCAAAACGGTAGAACAGATTTGCATGAAACGTACGTGGGTAGAGCATATCTCAAATTAACATATAGAATACTTTATATCTCATGTAAATATTTTAATTCTTCGGGATTTTACACTTTGTCACACGTAAAATTTATTTAGACCTAAATGTGTTAATTCTTTTTTGGAAATTGTATAAGGTCTGTATTTTATAACACAAGATAAGAACACAAACAACTGTGGTCAATTTGATTTGTGTACCCCACAACGGGTCCAGTATAATCACTTATTTATTGTTGCTATAGTCTAAAATCAGTCGCTGACCCCTATTGTAAATGATTAAAGGGGAAAAAGACCGATCACTGGTTTTCAGTAAACGCTGTGGTGCCTCTTCGTTATATTAAAACTCAGTAAATACAATAAAGAGTATTTAACTTTTACTTAGCTTAAGCAAAACTTGGCGTACTTGTTCTCGGAAGCCATTTTTTGTGACAAACTTGGGGCACTCTCGTAATTTTAATTAAGATCACGTGGCCCGTTCCTCTGTTGCGATATTTGATTTTTTTTTCTACTAATTGGGTTCGAACCAATTAATAATATCGCGTTTTGTTTTATTGGACAGTGTTGAAATGTTATTAAGGGCTTCTGAAATGTTTTACATACTCAATGTTTGTGGTTGTTTTGCCATTTTTTTTACACGACTGCCAAAAAAAGGAGTGCTATGTTTTCAGGGTTCATGTATGTATGTATGTGATGTTTCTTTATTCCAGCATAACTTCTAAACGCCTGAACCGATTTAGATATATGTACCTATGAGGTATCGTTACAATCCTTGCATCGTTCCGACTAACATAGGCTAGTAAAAATTTGGAAATAAACCCCTATGTGGGTAAAATAGGGGATGAAATTTTGTATGATGAAATTTCGTCATTATTGGAGTTAGAGACTAGAACTTGATGTTTAGCATATCTGTAGAGGTTATTTTTTGATTCTTGTTGTATAAAAATGCTTACAAAATTAATTACCTGCATGACATTTATAAAAAATTAAAGTTATCACTAAATTTAAAAAAAAAATAATTAATAAAAAAATATTACATATATTAAAAATAATATTATAATAATATTATATATATTATATATATATTAATAATTAATAAAAAAAAATAAAAAATTACAATAAAATTAAAAAAATGTCTGTATTTATAAAAGTTAAATGTCACTCATTAGTTTACATTTAACTTTTATAAATACAGATACATTTTATTTATTTTTTATTTTTTTAATTATTTATTTTTATTTTGTCATTGTCAGTGAGTGCACTGACTATATATAAAAAATCAAAACTGCTTGATTAGTAAAACTGAAATTTTGATGGCAGTCGGGGTAAATAAGAAAGTATTCCGCAAAGCGATCCCCCGACTGCGATGAAAATTTCAGTTTTATTAATCAAGCAGTTTTGATTTTTTATATACATATAGGGTATGTTCCGATATGCACTGCGAGCACTGTAAGGTGTAACGTCAATTTAGTAAATTGCGAAGCCGTTTAGCTATACTGGTTACTGTTTAAAACGGAACGCAGTCCAGTATACTGTCATCCATACTGTCATCCATGTCATCATTTCTAGACGCTGTTGATCACGTGATCAAAGCACTGAGAGCACCTTACCTCGAAAATGCCAGTGCTTATCTCACCGAAGCTCACAGGCTCGAGTGGAGTGGTGCCTTGATATGATTCAAAAATTTGATGGAAGCTCGTCTCGCCTCCCGCTGGGAATCGAACCCAAGACCTCTGGGGCTATACCAATGGTCTTAACCACTAGACCATAGAGGCGGTGTAAATGAAAAAATCACAATAAAGTAATATGAACGGGAGTAGTTGACAGTATAAAGTGTTTCGTTTCAATACATAAATAACTCTTTGTAAACATGTAACCCAGTTACCAATATCCCCCATTCATGTTGATCGAGGCTTCGGGGCTCTATATTGAAATGTTTACAAACCTTTTTCCAGGTAACAAGTATTGTCAATTTGTTTATTTCCAAACACTCCTGTGGTTTTCTATTTCGGTGTCACACAAGTATACGAATTAGGTATCATACGTCAATATACATGATACGAGTAAACATCGGGGCGATCGAATGAGTACCTACTAAATTAATATTATAATGAAATGAAGTAAAATGTTCAAATAATTTTTAACGCAAATTTTGTTGCGAACAAATTACAAGAAAAATTTTTTTCGAATTCTGCTCGTGGAAATTTTTTCAACATTTGTGTTTTTGTAAAATGAAGTAAATTACAAAAAATGCTGAATCGCCGATGTGACGCATTTGTGCGGTTGTATAGACCGTAGGTACACGTTTATTACCTACAATTGAAATAAGACAACCAGTACACAAAACTTCCTGCGATCCCAATAAAAAACATACATAAAAACATTATCAGTTTCTCAAAATAACCGTTTTCCTGATATCTTAAGACCGCATTTCTGTTATAACTTTATTATTTTAATCGAAATAAAGAATAAAAAATAAATTTATTTTCTGTATAAAACTAAGTCTAGATATTACATCAAACTTATAAAATATCGTTTACAATATAATGGGATATAACTAATACGTACTAAATATGTGCTGCTGATATTGTAAAGTTTTAATATTAAGGTAAGTGTGCAAAATAATTTAAATTATACCTAAACTGAATAAATTTCTTTACCCACATCTCTTAGCCTTTTCTGTACGGAAGGCATCATATGATGCCAAGAGCAAAGTAGAATATGTACCTTAATGTGATACTTTTAAAGTTTCATTTACAACCACACACAAAAGCCTGGTCGGTTTAAACGGGTTAGGCATCATAAACAGAGATTTTGCGATATTTAGGAGGGCGCGATCACTTTTATTATATTGAGAGTAAGGCAATCGCTACAATGTGAAGCCTGGATTATATTAATTGAAATCGGTACATTATTGTGGCGGGAAGCGGCGTTCCTGGTATACATTAACTATTCAAACTCAGATTCTAACATAACCCTTACTACGCCCGGTAAATGTACCAGTTCAAATAGAGTTAATCTAAACTCATTTACTATGTACAAACAATATTTGTTTAAAGCGAGCTTCAATTTAGAGTAATCCCGTCGTGCCCGACGTAAGAACATTCGTTTTTATTCAAGTGCTATTTCCATTATCCGTTTAATAAAAAATTAACTAACCATAATACTTATTTAGGTTTCATATTCAACGGAATACGAAATTGGACGTTTGAATGAATTTGTATATCGATGAGATGGCATACCTATTTGGATGGGGTCATTGGCGCAGTGGCTACGTACGTTCGGGTGGCGATCGTGGAGGGTAAGCGTTTTCTGAAATGCTACGACCGTGGATGGGTGACAGAATTATTATCACTAGCTCCTCATTTATAATAAACGAGGAGCTAGTTAGTTAGAACTAGGTATGTTAAGGCCGGATGAGCTCAGCATGATGGGTTGTGTATGCTTGTAACAATACTTGATTGTGTGATCACACATATACAAACAGACCCACACAAAAATGTCTAAACATTTAATCAAAATGAATCATTTACTTAAGCTTAGAATCGATGTCAATATTTTATGGCTGAATAACTAATGACTGACTGACTAATGAGAGAGCTCAGGCTAGTTTCGTATCTTTTTATGGTGCTTAGAGGTAACATATCCAATCCGGAGATGTTAGAGATGATGGGTGTTTGTGTTCCGGATAAATACGTATGGCGACGACGACGGCCAAACCTACTGTTCGTCCCTAGAAGTCGAACTAATTTACTGAAAGAGGCGCCACTGACGCGCGCCTTTTGCACAATCAACCTCATCGATAAAGAGACAGATTTATTCATGTGTTCATTGAGCGAATTCACAAAATTAGCTAGTTGGACAATTTGTTATAAATAAATTCAATCGCTTCATCTATCGCATTGGGGATAAAAAAAAAAAACCTGTAATGATAGTTGTAAGTTTATGTGTAAATAAATAAATAAATAAATAAATAAATAAATAAATAAATAAATAAATAATGTATAATAGCAATGTGCAAAGTTCCAATTAATTCTATAACATCATTACACAGTATAAAACAAAGTCGTTTCCGTATGTATGTAAGCTTAGATCTTTAAAACGGATTTTGATGCGGTTTTTTTAATAGATAGAGTGATTAAAGAGGAAGGTTTATATGCTTATATAGGTTTATATGCATGCATAATATAGTAGGGAAACACTGATAATATCAGCATTGCACCTGTGCAAAGACGGGGCGTGTCGCTAGTCAAACGTATAAATGAAATCACGTAACTGTTCTTTATTAAACATTACCCAATGTTTTGTGTGACCCTAACATGAATGTCTGTAACCTAAACGCGACCGACTTCTTGTAGGACCAATAATCGGACCGTTTTTTTCGCCTAGGATTTTTTGTAGGACATAGAATTCCATACGTTTAATTTTCACTGACTTAACAATCGGTCACCGATTATCGGACGTGGGCGAGCGCTCAAAAGTTATTAATAAACAATCCATTGACGGAACGAAATAGTGACGTCATAGTTTTTTTTTTAATATTTACGGGTAAGCTCAGTGCCTTGTCTCATCTGATGTTAAGTGATGATAAGGCCAATGGTGGAAGCGCTCTTCACCCGGGATCCTCAACTACTGAGGCACTGGCTATCTTATCTCTAGCTGCCGGAACACAATGGTATAAACAATAATGTTATGGCGACATATTTAGATAATGGTGGTAGCTAGCCAGGCGGACGAACAAGTCCTACCACCAACCAAACCGAGTACACAAAGATGTACCCCCCGCTGGGAATCGAACCCGGGACCTCTGGGTCTGAACCGGTGGTCTGAACCGGTGGTCTGAACCGCTAGACTAGAGAGGCGGTTTATGGTTTCCATTCCCGTATAATTACTGTTGAAAAAAATCGTTTTGACAGTTGCTTAAAAGTTTCTCTATAGTCTAACCAGTCACTACTCAAGTATGACTTTATAAAAATTTTCAAATTTGATAATTTGAAGAAATTCCTTTGGCTTTCAAAGTTACCGTAGATAGTGTTGTTAAATTTGCACGGTTTGGACAGCCACGGTAGTATTAGTGCGGGTTCAAATCCCGCTCGTCGAAATACCCTAATGTACTTACATTATACATTCTACAGTTATACATATATTCATTACTAGTGAACCCGGCGGACTTCGTATTAAACATATTGTATTTAACATATTGATTTAGATTATTTTATCATAACGTTTCGAACTCTTTGCATAGTCCGCGGTTACAGGGAGACTGAGGTGTTGGTCGTCTCATAATTAATATGTAACTGGCATACTCTCATTTCATTTTAATTGAGTGCGTTCCTTAATATATTTTTTTATATATGTTAGTAAAGAATAGGCAATTAGTATTCCTGCATATTTAACGTATTCTATGGTAAACAAAGCTCGCACTCAGCACTCTGAGCACATAGTTCATTTCATAGTGAGTACAAAACGTATGCTACGGTTCAGCTCGTAGCTCTTCGTAGTCTGTAGCGTCTGTAGCATACGGAAAATGTAGTCGTCGCGTTACGAGACTTCATTTGAAATTCAGAATAAAACATTTCGGAATATTTGGGTGTTCCCTGAGGAGCTCGATGGCACAGTGGCTAATGCGCCCGGTCTGCGATTGCTGAAGTTAAGCCACTTTCGCAAAGGCCGGTCATCGGATGGGTGACCAAAAATGTATCATCTCGAGCTCCTCCGTGCTTCGGAAGGCACGTTAAACCGTTGGTCCCAGCTGCATTAGCAGTCGTAAATTACCACCAATCCGCACTGGGCCCGCGTTGGCCCGTTCTCCATATCCATCCATAGGGAAAGCTCGTGCCCCAGCAGTGGAGACATAAAATGGGCTGATGATGTTAGGTTTTCCCTTCGTATCGCGCTAAATATTTTTAACGACAATGATTTGTGAAATACGTTGTAAATTACTTTTACACTGGCTAAATGTGCTAATCGTACGAAGCCATCAACTAAAGGAAAAAAAACTATTCGGACCTTATTCTTTGTTTATTTGTAAGGGGCTTAATGTTCTGGAATTAAATAATGTTGTTGTCTACTTCTTTATATGTATTTTTTACATTATTTACAATTTTATTATTAAGATACATAAGGTTCGTGAATTTTTGGTGTAAAAATTAGGTTATCAGTGATTTTGAGCTACAGAAAAATGAGCACTCGTAGGTTACTGATATCATACCGTGAGTATTAGCCACCGGTTCAAAAATTGCCCCCCTGAAACTAACAATTGGGTCTTCTACGAAACTAATTCACAGTTCTCACAAAACAACTAGAGCTAATTTGTCACAAAAGCGAATTATACTAAAGTCTCAGGGTCTTACAAATAAACAAAGAATAAGCCCGGAATAGTTATTCCGTGTTTTTGAAATGACGTTTACATGACAGGAACAAAACACGGAATAACTATTCGGATGTCTTGGCGGGAAAGTGAAGAGTCATGTCTGCGGTTTTGTTTTATTTTCGAAAATTTGTGTTTTATCGAATATTAATGTGAAATAATGGTGGATCATTAACCGTTAAGTGTTCGTGAGTGTGCATGAGTTTGGCAAATGAAACAAAACAGTGCAACGTCACTTTTCAAATTCTCTCGAGAAGTCCGCGTGAGGACTATTAGTGAAGCCCCACATCTTTACTGAGATACTCGGGTTGGGGGCATATATCATTTCTCACTTCTCATTTCTATTATCATTCATCATCATCATACAGAAAATAAATATTCTATTTATGTATTACTTGTTAGAAAAAATACTTTGATTCGCACGAAGCCATCAAGAAAAAGAAAAAAAAAAACTATTCGGACCTTATTGTTTATTTATTTGTAAGGTACTTAATGCAGGTAGGGCAAATCTCATTGCTTGGCCACGATCACTAGCGTGTTGCAAATTGCGACGCGGCAAGCGTATTTCTTGTTCGTTGCATTCTTTCTTTCGCCGTTGACTACGGCTGCCGTAGTATAGCGCGCAGTGAACTAGAAATAAGCACAACACGTCGCAAGATGCTCATGCTTGTGGTTGAAGCCTTACGCAGTCATAAGAACATTTCGGGCTATCGGCGAAGTTATATGCGGGCGAACTTTGGCGTACAAATTCCTCGTCTCGAATCATCGAGTGCTTAAATTATTTTAATGTTTAAGAGAAGCATCAGAAGCACATATAATAAAAAAAGCCTTACCTACCAGTAAATTTAATTGAAAAAAAATCTCTTTATTCTATGTATTGGCCGTGTAGTACTTGACATATAATTATTTATTTATTAACATTTATTTTATTTATTTATTTATACATAAATAATAATATTATATAGTAAAAATATAAAAAATAATGTGTAAAATACACGCGAGTAGATCCGTAAAAGTTGTTTCATTTCAATGTGTAGTGTTCGCGTAAACTTTAGAAAACAATTTAAAAATATAAAAGTCAAGTATAGCCTTTAAACTGTCCCACTGCTGGGACTTGTCCCAGTCTTAAGAGTCTTAAGAGTCTTAAGAGTTCTCCATGAAGAATGCGCTAGGGCGCGTCCTCATTTGACACCTATTGTATGACCTGACGGTTGGTGGGCAGTATCAGTATAAACTTTAAAGTCGTGGGTAGCGGGGTTATCCCATTGTTGGGCAAAGGCCGTTATCATTGTGATGGAATCATCGCTAGAAATGATGGGTATTGGTTTAATCACCATACGCTTGCCAATAACGAGGTGGTGTTCACATTCATACCCGTACCCAGGCTATGCGACCAAAATTCTGTAACACTTAGCGTGACCTGATAATTGACAAAATTTTGTAACACTCTTAGCGTGACCTGAGAACTGACAAAATTATGTAACACACTTAGCGTGACCTGAGAATTGACAAAATTCTGTAACACACTTAGCGTGATCTAAGAATAGACAAAATTCTGTAACACACTTAGCGTGACCTGAGAATTGACAAAATTCTGTAACACATTTAGCGTGACTGAGAATTGACAAAATTCTGTAACACACTTAGCGTGACCTGATAATTGACAAAATTCTGTAACACACTTAACGTGACCTGATAATTGACAAAATTCTGTAAAACACTTAGCGTGACCTGAGAATTGACAAAATTATGTAACACACTTAGCGTGACCTGAGAGTTGACAAAATTCTGTAACACACTTAGCGTGACCTGATAATTGACAAAATTCTGTAACACACTTAGCGGGACCTGAGAATTGACAAAATTCTGTAACACAGCGTGACCTGAGAATTGACAAAATTCTGTAACACACTTAGCGTGACCTGATAATTGACAAAATTCTGTAACACACTTAGCGTGACCTGAGAGTTGACAAAATTCTGTAACACACTTAACGTGACCTGATAATTGACAAAATTCTGTAAAACACTTAGCGTGACCTGAGAATTGACAAAATTATGTAACACACTTAGCGTGACCTGAGAGTTGACAAAATTCTGTAACACACTTAGCGTGACCTGATAATTGACAAAATTCTGTAACACACTTAGCGTGACCTAAGAATTGACAAAATCTTTTACATAAACTGAGAATACCGCAAGAAATTTATTTCTCCAGTAACACCTTTGTTGCCACAACGGTGAACCTGGGACCATTGACTCTACGACCGGTCCACTAGTCCACAGAGGCAGCTAAAAATGGAGCTAAATTTACGCCACGGCTTTTACGAGGTGGAGTCCTTTAAGCAAAAATTGGTTGGTATCTTTTGTGTAATAAGTAAAGTTTATTAATATTATCCATCTATAAAAGGCGTACCTCACTGCTCCCTACTGGAACTAAGGTTTATGGATCAAGACCCAGAGCGGGATAAAGAGAAAAAAGGTCGGACAAAAATAATGGTGGCATTGGAAATTGTTTGACCGGTATTGATTTGGTTTCGGCTACAGCTAAAGGCGTGCAAAAGGTGCCATTTCTAACTAAGTAGGCAATTGTGAACGAAACTTATAACACCCTGAGAGAAGTTTGTTTAGATTCAACTACTTACTAAATCGATTTTGTGCGATTTTTTTAAATTAGTCACTATTTTATTACAAAATATAGGAAGTTGAGGAACTCCATAGCGCAGTGGTAAAGCTCATTGTGCAATTGCTTGCTGATGTTAAGCAACTTTCGGAAAGGCCGGTCATCTGATGGGTGTCCAAAAACATAGCATCACGAGCTCCTCCGTACTCCGGAAAGCACGTAAGGCCGTTGGACCCGGCTGCATGAGCAGTTGGTAACAATCACCGCATCGCACTGGGCTCGCGTGGCGGTTTATGCTACGTTCTCTCTATGTTGTTTCCACCCAAGGCCGAGCCATAAAATTGAGCTGATGATTGATACTAAATAGTGCGCGCGCTGTACTTTAGTTGCATCGGCCGTATGCCGCAATTTAAACTAGCTGAGTACAATCCTAATTTACTGAACCCTAAAAAATATATAAAAAATTTCAAATTGTATTATTTATCATCTAAATGCATAGTTAAATGCTACAAAGTGAATCCCGTTTATATAAATATTTACTGCGTACGATTTACTTACTAAAATATAAAACCAGTCAAACACTCTGTTAAGACCGGGTGCGCCAAAGTTCACCTAAATTTTCAACTCCGATAATTGGAACTCCGAAAATGTTCTTCCTAACATTGTTCATCCTAACAATCACAATTCCTAACTACTCTGTTTCTAATGTTCATAATTCCGAATCATTCAACTTCATAATGTCAGTAGCAATAAACATCTACGAGTACTAGACTATTATTTGTTTCTCTATATTTTCTCAACATAACCGTCTTTTACAATATTATTCAAAGTCATATCTTTTTTATTTGAAGCGATTTTAAAATAAATTCGCTTAGGTTGACATAAACACAGCGCACGATCCGAGCGAGAGAAGCGAGCGTGCCATGGCAGCGGCCGGCGAGTGCCAAAACCGACTTTAGGACGTTTCTCAAATTAATATACATCACTTTACAATGGAAATTGTGTTTAGCATTATGAAAGCGTTATGAAAAACCACAGTAGAAGTTTAAATATATTTACATTAGTGATATTATTAATTACAATTTCGGAAACATAAGTATTATGAACATCGTCTGTAGTACTACAAATTGTATGAATAAAAATTTTAGGAAAAAAATTTTAGGATTACAAATCAGTAGGAATAACAAAACTTTAGGTGAGTCAATATGGACCCGCTAAGACCCTTTCCCTTCGTGATTGCTTAAGTTAAAATCTTAGTGGTTTTTAAAATGTATCACATGCCCTTATTTTGTAAAAGTTATTTTTTATAAATAAATTTAAAAAAAACAAAAATGACACTATATCGATAAAAAACTAAAGTCAATATAAAAAAATAGAAATAATTTCAGCACTTACCTTAAATCGGTTTAAGCCGACAGGTGGCGCTGCGTACGGAATCCCCTCGAAGCTGGCAAAAAGCCGCCCCTTGGTGGAAGGGCTCCATGACCCCCGGACCGATCCGTACGCTGTCCTCACTAAAGGGGGACTTATGTCCTTAGCAACCACCACTGCTATGATTAAAGTCAGTAAATGTACCACTAACATTTTTTTGTTATGTTTTAACACACTGTAAACTATTATAATATTTCGCCTGCAAACCTAATAAATTATGACTTGGATGTCGTTCTAATTTAAAAATTTGACCACTTCCAACCGTGTTTCAATGGCCTAAATTATTATCCAAATATCATATAATTTATTTTATTTTATTATTAGCCCTCACTTTCCCACTGCTGGGCAAAGGCCCCCCTCCAATTCTTCCACTCATTGCGGTCCTGAGCTAATTGATTTCAAATTTGGTAAAATATATCCAGTTCATCCCGCCATATCCTTCTCGGTCTAACGCCGTGTTGTGTTTGGCTTCCAAAATTATGCCAAGTTGGCGCATGGATATTATTATATCAAAATAATACAATTAAATCACGATTGTTATTATGTATAACATATTTTTTTAGAATGGGGCACTGTTGTTTAATTCGTTAATTGTATATTTAAAAAAAATGTTTAAAATCGAAAGTGAAACTTTTGAATTTATTTCGCGTAACTTAGTGGTTTGGTGGCTTGCATGCCGACGTTTCGGTAGAATACGTCTTATGCACCATACTTCTCTCATAACATCAAATGTACACCGTGTCTCATAAGCAAATAAACTTATTTCTGTTTCTATATGTTTTAACAATATTCCGAAGCACTGAGGAGCTTGTGATAACAAAATTTTCGGTCACCTATCCCATGACGGGCCTTTGGGAAAGTTGCTTAACTTCAGCAATCGCAGACTGAGCGCGTATACTGCGCCATCGAACTTTTTTGATACCATATTATTATGTGTGAGAGCTACCTCCCGGCGGCCCTGGGGTCTTAGTTAGCATGCCTTTATGTAATTCTACCAGATCATATTCCTCTTCAAATAGCAACACAAAAATGCAGGGCACTGACTGTCTAGATAGAAGTAAGTATCATTGCGATAACCATCCAAACGAATTTTGTGCGACAGCCCTAAATCCAGCAAGTGGCCAATGGAAAAACAATTCACGCAGAATAAATTCAAGGTTCCATTTCGAATAACCCCAAAGGTATATGAATCTTAAAAGTTTTCACACAATTTATTGCCAGCGTTCGTACGGAATCGATTTGGATTTGCACTTTCTAAGTTAAGACACTCCAATTTATTTGTTTACTTAAACCAATGCACTGTGCGACACTTTAATACTATTACATTTAAAAATAGTGGTTCCAAATTAAGCAATCAAATAGGTACTGTACAAATGATTCCAAGCAACTAACTAATTATCTCTCGCGAGTTTTATTATCTTTGTTAATTGCTTTTGTCATGCCTGTGACCTATGAACCGAACCAAGCACTGGAAGAGCACCGCCCAAGTTCTGATATAAATAAATATTTTCTGTTTATTTTGCATTAATTAACATTGACGTCATTTAATGAGGGAGTAGAATTCTCTCGTTCTATCATAGTCCTCATCTACGCTCACCATCAGGCGAGATCGAGGTCAAGAGCTGTCTTAAAAGGCATTAAAAAAATGTCGCATTTTAAACTAACATGGTCACTTACATTTGAGTGATTATTAATGTTACTTTTAACACAATGGAAAACAGTAAAAACTAGACAAAATTGCATATATTGCTTGTGACTACTTAAACATAATAAAAAAACATTGTTAGAATCGTGGCAATAATTATTTACATTGATATCATCTGGCAATTATTATAACCCGACATCAAAGCTGGACATTTTCATGAAGGAGGACTTCTGGCCGAAGGGTGTCAGGTCTACAGGCGCTTCCATGGAAAGTTGCCTGTTGCTACCAAGTTGGCACAGTAGGTGAGGTGCCAATCAAATAATACTAACATAAATTGTTTTTTTATTTTGTATGTAACATACATAGTAGGTACATACATAGTAGTCTGTAAGGTATTTATTACATGGGTCGCTCTGTATTTTTACCATCTTTTACATTTTTTGTTGCCTGAAATAAAGATTTATTATTATTATTATTCTCTTTATTAAATATACTATATCTTAAGAAAAAAAATTACATTTTTTAATGTATTTTTTTAAAATTATTATTATAAACATAACTTTTTGTGTGTGTGTACCATGATGTCATTAATATTTATGCTCGTGTATGTGTAATATTAATAATATAAGTTCCTAATAAGCCTAACTTACCTAGTAACTTAATAATATAATAACTAGGTACTGTTCGTGTTTTAATATTTTTGGTTTGTTCTATTGACATTTTTTTTTTAAATAAGAGGAGTCCCTTTTCATAGTTGCTCGAGACAACAGTTAGTACAACGACCTATATAAAAATACCGCATGTCAAGACTGCCTAGCAATAGGACTGTGATAAGCTGATAATTATAATTAATAGTTTATTAGATAATTAATCGAATATTTATATTATTGATTGGGTTAGACGAATACTTGATGGACAATGTATTATTAAATTAATTTAAAAGCCTAAAATGATAAAAAAATTAAATCTAATAATTATGTCAGCGTTTTAAAGAGGACTTGGCTATTTTTCAACAGCATTAACATTTTTGTTTGTGTTTGATAATGATGTAATTTAAAGACTTGTTTTGTTTCGATACTGGTATCTCGATACCTTTTCCTACCAATATAGGCAGAACACAGAGATAACCTTTCTTGTCAAAAATTAAGATTACAAAAAGTAATAATTCAAAGAAACAAATTACTCGTATGTAAATCGTAATCGTGTTTTCGCTTTAATCGGAATTGCTTATACATACTCGAACATCAACCATCAAATTTTCTAAATAGTTTATGATATCTGGGGCATTAAAAAACGCATTTTATTTACACACTAGCGGCCCGTCCCTGCTTCGCACGGGTAGAATTTTTTTTTAATATAGCCTATGTTACTCAGCGCTAATGTAGCATTCTGATAGTGAAAGAATTTTTGAAATCGGTCCAGTAGTTTTTGAGTTTATTCGTTGCAAACATACATACATACATACAAAAATACAAAGGTTTCTCTTTATAATATTAGTATAGCTAACATCACCTTAAAAGGCAAAAATGCGTCATCAGGCTTGGGACCTTTTATGGTCACGAGCATTAGGTACCATGTATACACTTTTGACTAATTTGACTCTTATTCCATTATGTTAGAATTGTTTATATGTTAATGAACGTGATTGTACCGCAAAAAAGTCGCGCGCTGTTACTTTTACCTTTCCTTCTACCTTTATTCACGAGGATTTCATTGACATGGATTTTTAATTTATGTGAAGGCATGTATTCTACAACCGTTTGAGCAGTCCTCAGCAGTGGGGAAATTAAAGTGAGCTGATAAAGAGGCGGACTTACACAACGTTTTTTATCCGCCTCCTTGTTCTAGTCTAGGCCAAAGAGGCTAACCACTTAATTGATAACTCTAAAGTTGTTAAAACAAGGGCCGTCTTTATGTGTATATGTATTTATATGTTTATGTATTTCTATGTCCGTCTATATGTATTTATGTCAATCCCAAATTAAATTGTTACTATTTTTTATTATTTTTGTTACATGTTGTATGTTTAATTGTGTGTTTTGTTATGTGATACCAATAAATGTCTTTTATTCTTATTCCATACATTTTGTTCTTTTAGAATTTCGCTATCGTTTTTGTAATGTTACTTTGGCTAAGGGCCCTGGGCACTTACGGATAATGGGGTCCTTATGCTACGCTAGATTTTAGTAAAATAGGCAAAAGGAGTAGGTAAGCAAAACTCTAGATTAATTCAACTGGTATTTTTATTTATTTGAAGCCAGATAGAGTTGCTAGTGTTAGGCCCCTGGTTTATTTGAATTAAAAAGCAAAAAAGTCAATATGTTAATAATTTTTGTTTCGTAAAACAAATATATTTATCGGTAATATCGGTTATCGGTTAGTGATCTGGCAGGAACAAGGGGGCCCCAACGATTGCGGGGCCCTGGGCACTTGCCCAGAATGCCCAATGGTAAAGAAACCGGTTTCAAACCCAGAGGTCCCAGATTAGATTCCCTTTGTTGAAAGATAAGATAGCCAGTGCTTCTGTGGTTGAGAATTCCGGGTGAAGTGAGTTTCCACCTTCATGACTTAAGATCAGGTAAGATGACTATATTTAGTCTAGGCAATATGGCTGACAGCGTGCACGCGGAAAGCAGTCTTCTGAAAAATACTTACTGGTTGAATCGTATCAAAAATTCAAAACCAATAGACTCTGGAGAAATAGATTACTTATCGTTTAAAGTAAGTTTCATGTTGTTATTCTCAGTAGTATTTGAAATAATCAGTTTTAAAATTCATAATCAGCATAGTTTTCAATAAATAATTTTATCGTTAAAATTTTGTCTTATCATGTTTTCCTTTCTAGGATAGATCTTAATAAAGAACTGAAGAATTATATATAAAATAATTAGAATTGTAGCTTTTTCAGAGGTGTAGTTACGAGGTTTCATAAGTGAGCATTCGTTGTATGGTAGCGCCTTAATTAACTATACTATTTGTAAGTCCATTTAATTTTAACTGTTACACTTTATATAATTTATTACAGAACAATACTTAAAACAAAAAAAAAAGAAACATAACTTAACTGAACTTAAAAAAAAAACAAAGAAATAAAATAGCAAATTAAAAACTAAATGCCTATAAATAAAAGATGTCTTCCAACTGTGGGCTCATGGGAACGGTCCCAAGAATGCTGGCAACATTGCCCTTCTGGATTGCCAAGCTAATACGCTGGCAGAGGTAGCTGCCAGCCTTCTTGTCACCGGAGGCCTCAATAAGGCGAGTACTTAGCTCTTTAACAAGTTGCCTGGCCTCTGGCCCCCATCAACCCATTGTTTCCACCGCAAACGGAACAAATAATTAATTACGACCCAGGTTCGTGTATTTGTAATGTTATAAAGTCTGAAATAAGTTGTAGGTACCTTTGTAGGTACTATATTTACCTATAAAACTTTTTTTGTAACCCGTGTGTATGTACATGAACTTGTAAACAGATTTGCCACTCACTATAATATTACACTCAGTCCATTCCGCCTCTATAATACTGTATACATATATAAAGCTGCGATGCCAAATAAAGCTACGCTATTTACTTACGAGATTAGCTGTAGTAGTTAGTAGATAGCATCAATAGTTAGTTTTTTTATTTGTTACGGTTAGCAACTTAGCCTTAATTTCGCCTGATATTAAGTGATGGATGATAGGGCTGAATGCACCTTTAGAGCCGGCAGGGTGAGGCCGACTGATGCTGTGATTATTTACATATAATTTTACGCATATATTGTTGCAAACAAATTACAATTTGAAAAAAGACAAAGGTGTTGAAAAAATTCCACGAGCGGCATTTGAACCCGCACCCCATGACATGCTGGGTCAGGTGCACTACCAATTATGCTATCGTGGCTCAATCCAACTCGCCGAAATTAATCAACACTATCTACTTTTACTTTGTAGGCCGAAGGAGCCCTATTCAATGTCGACAACTACGTCATCAATATCCGATCTTTATATTTTTATTATATTGAAAGATCAGTTAAGAATTTATTAGGCAAGCTATATTCTTTTTTCAAATTGATGCTGTGATGTTTTCACGCTGCACCAACTGTCTTCGCGTCTGGACTCTGGACTCTGGACTGGACTGTTTCCACTAACGCCAACATCAGGTGGAGTGAGGTCATTTGCCGTGCAATCTATAAAAATAAGTTGGTAGCTCACTTAATCCGGAATCTTCCTACGGAATAACTACACCGATCCTATCTACACCCCTCGGAGAATCCAATAGGTAACGGGGACACGCACTTTCCCGGGGTTCCCTGTAGAAAACCTCTGACGGCGTCTCGTTTCACAGGGCTTGAAGAACTCTTTCAATTTCTCGCCGCCCCTAAAAAAAGTCCGGTGATGCTGAAAACGCCGCTTAAAAAAGTCAGCTAATTTATCGCCAAAAAGAAATTAGGATTATATAATTTGTGAGTAATTTTTTTTTAATTATTACTACTCGTAGATATACCAATTACTTTGATAGCAAGAACCTTTTTTTAGCTTAACCCTCCTGTGGAACTGTTGCTTTAGAAAGCTTGTTCGTACCTTTCTTCGTATGTAGGTTAATTTGATACAATACTATTGGATATGTAATGAATAATTCAGGATTATCATAATTTCGCGGTAGTTAGGTACATAAGCGTATTACTTAAAGACTTAGTATCATTACGTAAAGACTTAGTAATTATTACGGTGACAGAACGCCCCAGTAAGAGAATCCCTTATATACTGAACAGTGTGCCTCAAGACAACATTGGTAGTCTGCTAAAAAAAATTTTTTTGGAAAGTTTGTTATAGTTGCATAGATATTATAACTGGTGCAGTACCCACAGTCAAACTATTAATATAGTTTTGTGGGGTTATGTTTGTAAATGTCGTATTTCTTGAAGTTTTAATAAAGAATTTCTTCAATTTATTTTTTTTATTTTTTTTTTCATTGACTATCTAGGCACCGTAAACATTAGCAGTTGTAGTTAGTGCCTTACTAAGTCCCAAAAATACCTTATTGGTAAGTAAATACTTGCTAATAGTCTTATGAATTTTATTTTTTATTTTTAAGTGCTAATTGCTGCACTGAAGCTGATTTAAATGTTTATAAAATGCAGTGAAAAAATTAAACGCCCACCCGACCCAGCCAGGAATCGAACCTGGGTCTTCCGCAATCCGGGCGGCTGCATTGACCGGTATGCTACCGGGAAGGCTGACGTAAGCGCCGAATTTTGTCACTGCTTTTTAATTTTTTTTGAGTGCTTATTGCGGCACAGTGCCATCTATCCAAAGGTTGTTGTTGTCTTATTTAATTAAACCATAACATTTCAGATGTTAATCAGCTAAATGAATTGAATTAAGTAATTTAGCATGTAAAAATGCTAAATTACTTAATTCAAATAGTTTGTTGGGCATAATTTGATTTTCTACAAAAATATATTGTATACAAAAATCCCAAAAAGGTACAGCTGTAACTTTTTAAACTATTGTGCGTGATACTATAATGTTTTTTATCTACACAAATGTTGTAACATTCTACTTATGTTTCCAATACTTGACTTATAATTACTACTGTTATAGCGCAGACAACAAAACACTCAATTTAAGCAATTTCACATGATGGTATAATATCCACATCGATATCGTAAAATCTCATTATAACATCAATAAAACGCGACCAATTAACCTGGCGAGCCTTATTCAAAATCCTCATACAAGTTGTATAAAATTTTTTGATATTAGGCTGGCTTTTGAAAACAGTTGGGTTATACGTGAAAACTTCGTCGAAACTACTAAACTTACATACACAAAACTCTTTGGTAAGATCTTGTGCCAATTAAATAATAAAAGAACAGCGCGCGCTCGCTCTTGATTGGCCCTGCGCGCGCAGCTGCGCTCTCATTGGTTAGATTTTAATGGCGGCAAGTTCACTGTGACAATACACGTACGCGTGAATTTAATGTTTCGCAATGTGTTTTGTTTTTAAAATACAAATTAAAAGTTAAAAATGGACAGCGACGATGATATTTGTACGTCTCCGGATATTCTAGAATTGGCAACAAAAGTAACTCACAATCTTTTGCCAGAATAATCTAGAAAATTATATGAAAAAGAATATAATAACTTTTTGGCATGGAAGATCGAAAAGAAAACTACATCATTTTCTGAAAATGTCATTCTTGTGTATCTCAAAGACCTCTCCGACAAATTCAAGCCATCTTCTATGTGGGCTAAATATTCTATGCTCAAGTCCACACTGAGTATCTACAACAATATTGATATCACGAAGTATTCAAAAGTCATAGCGTTCCTGAAACGCAGTTCAGAAGGACACAAGGAAAAAAAGTCCTTGACGTTTACATCAGGTCAAATAAAGATTTTCCTGGAAGATTCACCAGATATTTTGTATCTTTTTGAAAAGGTAAGTGTATTTTAGTTCTGTTATTTAATCTACCTAGTACTTACGTACTACACACGCAAGTTATCTAGACACTCCGTTTAAGCGCTTTGTGTATAAATTAGGTAGTAGGTACCTACACTTTACTACTTCATAAATCATAGTTTTTGCCTTGGCTATGTACCTCAAGCTTATTATATCGTTTATTGTTACAGGTTGCACTAATCTTCGGCATAATGGGGGCATGCCGAAGGCAAGAGCTATACAACATCCAGTTCGATGAAGTCTCTAACATAGACGACAGTACAATCATGGTGAAAGTTTCGAAAACAAAAACGAAAATAGATCGTTCTTTCGTTGTGACGGGCAACTGCTATGCCGTATGTAAAAAATACATGGAACTTCGACCCACCCCCTGTCGAAACCCTGCCTTTTTCTTGAGCTATAGATCGGGGAAGTGCGTCGATCAAAGAACTGGTATTAATAAATTTGGTGCTCTGGGAAAAACTATCGCAAGTTTTTTGAATCTGCCTAACCCAGCGTTGTACACGGGGCATTGCTTCCGGCGCACCTCGGCGACCCTTCTCATAGATAGCGGTGGTGATTTGACCGCACTGAAACGACACGGGGGTGGAAGTCTTCTACTGTGGCTGAAAGCTACATTGATGAGTCTTTAATGAATAAAATTCAAGTCTCAAATACGATCTTGAACAGTATAGATAACAAGACGAATGAAGTAATTATAAATATTCCGACTCCGTCTACGAGCTCTACTGCTTGCCCCGCGACCGCTACAGCTGCTGGATCAATAATTAACATTAACTTTCAAAATTGTACCATCCAAAATTTGAACAATTATTATAAATAAACTATTGTCAGCTTTTACTCTTGTTGTTTGACTAATTGCATTAGTGAAGATAAAGTAGTGTATGCAACTGCATATAACACGGGTATTAAAACACTCGTTACTATTATGAAACTCGCTGCGCTCGTTTCATAAACTCACACTCGTGTTTTAATACCCTTCATTATATGACAGTTGCATAAACTACTATTCCTTTTGATCATCATACAGTTATGCCGTAATATCGGATTATACTTTTAAGATTTTGGTTTTATCATCGTAAGATGACCATCACTTCAGTCTTCATGTCACCACGGACCCTGCAAAGGGCTCGAAACGTCAAACGTTAAAGTTGTTTTATTACAATGTGTAATGTTCGCGGAAACTTTAAAAAATTATATCCTACCTATTACATATGTTCATTTTCATTTTTGTTGTATTCCAATAAAAGTATCTAACTAACTAGGTATCTATCTCAACTACTAAAATAAACCGATAAAAACAAAACAAACAAACATTTCACAAAAGTACCGAGGTACATGCGAAATGTTTAAGAATCGATACCCAACATGTGAATTTACCAACATCGATAAATAATGTACGACGCGACTTCAACGGCACGAATGGAGTTTCATAATGCTGAAATTATGTAACACCTAACTATTAATAAAACTTGTAGAGCCTCAATCCTATTATTACAATTTAGTAGGATGACAAATAGGAACTGATTGTGCGATGTAATTGCCTAAATCAACAGGGGCTCTGCTCGTATTTGGACACGGGCATCTCCCGGATCCTGTTGCTCGACTCTGAGCTCAATTTATTATTTCAACAGTTTTGCTAGTGTTCTCTCCGCAGGCGCTCGCGTTCAGCGCGCTCGTCGTGGCGCTAAAATGTCGCGTTTTTACATTAAATGATCAAAATGGTGAAGTATTTGTTTTAGTTACAAAAGTAAGTTAACTAAATCAATCTTTTGTTAGTGATGAATCACATAAAATAGTGAGCGATTAGCAAGGAAAACATCTTATTTTTGCCGGGACTAAATCATCGAGTGCATTATTAGGTACATCTATAGGACAAGTGTTGAAGTTTTGGATATGAAATAATATAATTAATGTGTGGATTAAATATTCAGGTAAGTGTATTTACCATATGTTTTGTTAATAAATTTAAAAGTGATTTATTTGTGTTAAAACCAAACATGCCAAGTTCATGCGAGTGATATAAACCAACATACGGATATTTTTTGAAGCGATTTTGATAGTAAATATAGTTTGTAGTTTAAATGTGACGTAGGATTAAAAATATTTCTGTAGTCTTTCCTTCTTTATAACTCCTTTATTAGTAGGAATGCGTCAAAATGTCCCCCTAACCAACAGATTTGAAATATATCTCAGTCACAACATCTCAGTAAGGTGATAAATTTGTACGGTGCTATTTATGGCGATATCCCTCAAAAGTGCAGAGTTCTCCGGGACATAGTCGTAGGGACCATGTGAGTGATGGTAGTTAAGGCGTTATACTGATTTTACATCCACGAAGGCGAAGCTGCGAAATATTATTAAAATTCATGAAATTAATTAGTTGAAGAATTAAATGAAATATCTTTAATTTTTGTAACAAAATATATTACATTTTGATGAATATCTTTATGAATTTTTACTCATACACCCCGTATCTTAGAGATCTATAAAAAGAGTAGTAACCAGTTTTAACTACAAGATCCAAGGCCATTAAAAGTTTAAAAAAATAAAAGACTTATCAAAAAAAAAAAATTTTTTTTGGTTACAAAAATGAAACAAAGTTTATTTGGTCATTTATTTAATTAAATCCATAAATTATAATACTATTGAGCAGCTCCGCCCGCCGTGGATTAAAATCGGTGTAACGGAAGGATCCCATACAAAAGTGGTCATCGTCTTTTTAGTGATCCAAACTGAATTGATTAGTAAAGACTTTTGACACAACATAAAACCAAATCCACTGTTTTTTTTTTCGTTATTATAATTATGTCCCTTTTATATTTATTAGTAAAATTATTTTTGTATTATTTAGAAAAAAAAATAATTTCAATAAAAAATATTTATAATTTTTGTACCGCGTAGTACATATTACATAATATAAGTTAAATTATTCAAAAACAATTAAAAACATACAAACAGTTAAATTATTTTAATAAAATTGATCAGTGCCATCTGTGTACAAAGTACAAGTAGAAAGAAAGTATTTTACTGTCAGTGCTTTACAACAATGTGCTAATGCGTAAATAAATTGCTAGATGGCGCTGTCTGTTACATGTTATTTTCAGTAGATGGCATTATTGACTTTTATCTATACTAATATTATAAAGAGGAAAGCTTTGTATTTTCACCCATTAAGAAATTCTTTCACCATTATAATGCTACATTAGCGCTCAGTAACATAGGCTATATTTAAAAAATAAATAAAAAAGAAATGCGGTACGAAGCCCGCCGGGTCAGCTAGTAAGTATTTTATATTTTTCTTACTTCTCCAACTTTTATTACAAACTGCCCAAGTTAACTTTCTGGCCCAGGGTCTAAGTTTAATGCAAGCCAGATGCTCGAAACTCTAAATCTTACTACTTTATGTAGATACTGCGTATATCTAGTAGGTACCTACTTTATTCTTATGTAAGTACCTAGCTACTTAGGTAACTAGGGTTAGCTAGATAACGTTTGCTAATTTTGTATCGTGATCTGTGTATCAGTATCGGTGTATCATAGATATATATATTTTCGACTGTTTTAAAAATGTCTATGTTAAAATAAAATAAATATTTTTAAAATTTTTTGCTGAACTAGCTGCAGCGCCATCTAGCGTCGGGTAGCAATGAAACGTGTTACTCATTTCATCCGTTGTTTATTTATAAGTATTTATAGATGGCGCTAGTAACATAATAATAACCACATACTAAAATAACAAATATTTTAAGGCTAATGTAGGTAGGTACCATAATAACGTATAGGCATCTATGTGCAATGTAAAAAGAAAACAACAAAATATATTTAGTTTATTTCTACCTTATAGGTAACATATATTACAAAAAAAACAAACAAAATAATCTACTTGACTACCTGTTAGGATCCGACACAAAATTATTGTCTGTGTATACTTTATTTTTTCTGTTCTTTTAATAGCAGAAAACAGGTAAGTATCTTGCTTGATTTGTTGCAAACAAGTTTAGACCGAAAAATATATTTAAATAACCGTGATTTTCACATCTCCATATTCCTGTTGTAGAAGCAGATACGTACGCGGGATTTACAAATTGCTCTTATGCGGTCTCGCAACTAGTATTTTTCGTTTTAGTTTTAAAAAATATAAAATATATAGTAATAAAATATAAAAACCAGAAAAACATCAAAAATAGATTTTGGCCCATGAGGGGATCGAACCCGCGACCTTCGCGTTATTAGCACGACGCTCTAACCAACTGAGCTAATGGGCCGGCGGGAAAGTTGGCAAAATTTGAGTACTCTACTCTGACACACTCGATGCGTTTCTTAAATGACGTACTTATACAGGCGCCTCTTGCTCTTTTTTTCTTAGGTGGGGTTTTGTGATGTTAGAGTCAAGGTAATTCTGCATAAAAATAAACATTTATATGTGACTGTGTATGGGAAAAGGGACTACTTTAGCGGTATGGAGTTATTAGTATCTCCTCAAACTAGGTATAATTAGCTATTCAGTGAAAAAAGAATCATTTTGCTAGGTGCAATCATTATTTTTTTATAAATTTTTAAACATGCATTAGGCAAAATGCACGAGTTGAGAAAATTGAGTTTAAAGTTTATGCTTGTGAAAAATACACTTCTACTAGGAAGTTATGGAATGATTGGTACCTACCAAGTTAATCTACTATCATCAAAGATTAAATACAGACATCAATTGTCTCAATAACTATAATGATTTGGAAGGTTTTCAATAAAGAACTTGCAAGAGTGGGAAAAAATCAAGTATCTTAATTACTCATAATCTTAAGAAAATACCTTTTAAACAATGAATTATTAATTATAGTTATATATTTTAAACAATAGTAGAAGGGAAAACATAAAAAAGACTTTTTATTTTCTATGTTTCTAATCGAAAATACTAACATTCTTATAATCCAGTTCTAATTATTTTCATAAACAAAAATCAACGAAATAATATATTTTTTTAAAGTTCACAAAATCAGCCAAAATATACTTGAGCTCAGAGATCCAAACATATTAACGATACTTAAAATGCTATATTTAAAGTTATTATCGTGTTTTAAGTTTAGTGGTTTGACGATCATTTTCCTATGGAAGTAGGTATAATTGGGATACGACTTGGGGGGCTTAATAAAGTTTAGTGTCACAAGTAAAATAACTACCTACTACCTATTTAACATGTTTAATAATAAAAAATAACGTGTTGTCACTATGTTAAATAGTAAAGTAATTTTTTTTCAATATTAAAGTACTTTTTTTTCTACATTATATTAATTTCTAAGGAAAAAATAATTAATAGGTATTCTAAGTCAGGTACCACTTTGTCACTAAGCTTTACACTTGGTTCATCATCATCATCATCATTATTATCACTTGTTAACAAAAATAAAATAAAATACTCCCTGAATTTTTGACGAGCGCAGTAGCGCCACTTTAGAAAATAAGCTATTGCTCGATAAATACAAACGTTATCAAAAATCTACTTGACAAAATTATAGCTCCTTTTCTGGAGTTTATTTAGAACGTTGTAGTTAATATTACTTTAGTTCCCTGTCGTTGTAATAAGAAAAATTTCTAAAAACGGTCACTTTTTTCCCTTTTTCAAATAATAACAAACTAAATAAAAATTTACTTTTATGTTCTAAATAAACTATGGGAAAGGATCTACAATTTTGTCGAGCAGATTTTTGATAAAGTGCATATTTAACGAACTATAGTTTTTTTTTCAAAGTGTTGCTAGTGCTCTCGTCAAAAATTAGGGAGCGCCTTATAGTTATTCAAATTAAAAGAAATCACATTTTAAAAGCTTTTATTTAACATGCAATGTATCATCATCATCATCTCAGCCAAAAGACGTCCACTGCTGGACAAAGGCCTCACCCGAGGATCTCAACAACGACCGGTTTTGAGCTGATCGCATCCATCGGCTTCCCGCGACCTTCAACAGATCGCCGGTCCACTTTGTTGGAAGCCTGCCCACACTGCGCTTTCCGGTACGCGGTCGCCACTCAAGGACTATTCCGTCCTAGCGGCCATCAGTCCTGCTAGCACTGTGCCCTGCCCACTGTCACTTGAGCTTAGCTCTTCAGGCTATGTCGGTTACCTTTGTTCTTCTGCGGATCTCCTAATTTCTGATCCGATCACGCAGAGAAAACCCGAGCATAGCCCCCTCCATTGCTCTTTGAGTGACCCTGAGCCTTCTGATAAGGCCCATAGTGAGCGACCACGTCTCAGTGGCATTGTTTGTATGTATGTAATTTGGGGTGAAAACTTGCTTATATTAATCAGTCAAATAAAGTCATCAGTCAAATAAAGTAAAAATTTAAAAAGCCTAACAAAAGCCGGACAAGCCGGACGCCGTTTATTTTAGCCGGACACGCAATCAAAAAGCCTAACTATGTCCGGCTTTATCCGGACGCCTGGCAACGCTAGTTAGGTCCAACACAATCACTACGTAATAAAGTTTCAGAGTTCTTCGACTTTATTCTCAACACAAAAAATCGAAACTAACTATCTAAATAACTGTTAGAGATCAACTAAAAAAGGGACTGGGCCCATAACTTATTAAAACACCTTTTTATGTTGCAAGCCAAAAGCGAACTATTTATTTTAGAAACACCTTCAGCATAGTCTTTCAGTATACATAAAAAATTAGTTTGTTACAATGTTTACCAGATGTCGCTAGTATATATTTATTTGATGTAAATAGCTAAATTCTAACAAATATTTATGATGACTAGTGGACGCCCAATGGTCGAAATTCGACCGTAATTTTATTTAGGCTGCACGGATTGTATGATAAGCAATGAAACATTAAAAAAGATAGAATGTGAGTTTGAATTGGCATTGACAGATGTCGGCAATACGTGTGTGTTAAATACTTAAGCGTGTGTGTCAAATACATGGTAGTGTGTGTAATGTCGTTTTGTTGATTTAATGTATTTTTTATGTATAATTTAAAAAAATATTAACATTCGGATAACCTTATCTATATAAAATATAAGTGTGCGAAATTTCATACTCCTCCGTCCGCGCAATTTTCGTAAAAACGGGTACAAAGTTTTTGCTTCACGTATTATATAGATGATGAATGATAGATAACAGTAATGTAGTGATAAATGATAATATTGTACCCCAACCCCTAGAGTAGGTAGGTAGGTAGGTAAGTATCTATTTTTATTTTTATTTTCATTTTTAACAAGCTATTATTACCTAGTAAAGTTGAGGGACTTCTTGAGAGGAAATGAAAAGCGACGTTGCACTGTTTGTTTCATGCACCTTCTACCTAACCTACCAAACTACTAACACTCATGCACGTTCACTTTCTTGCCAAGAAGTCGCGCTTCTCGTTGGCAACGGGCGAGAGGCGCGCGGCGCGGGGGCCCCGCCCTCTGCGTGACGATGTACGAACTACCATTGACCGTGAACGCAACGCAAGTTAAAAAGTCTTGAATGAAATGATTATGTATGAATGACAGAGTGTTAAACGTTAACGTATCACTGTAGGTCATGTTACCTGCGTAATTTACAAATAGGTAAGTAGGTAGGTATGTGTTAGGTGCATATAGCGTTGCCTGCCATCTCTAAAAATCAAATAGCCGGACTTACCCGTCAAAATAGCCGGACTTTTGGGTCCCAATGCCGGACATTAAGAAAAATTAAGAATTTCTGACAAAAATTTCGAATAAAACACATATTTAAAAGCCGGAGTTTTGAATTCCTAAGCCGGACGCTAAAAAAGGGATTTTTGGCAAAAAAAATTAATATAACACATACTTTATAAGAAAATTTTTTATATACTTTTCTTTTGAAGAAACACGGTTTAGGAGATCAGTTTCTGTAATAAAATTTTCATAAAAATGTTTATATGTCATATATGTATAGGTATGTCTCAAATTCTCGTCTAGCTCCTCGCTCGTCGCTACTGACTGAAGTGATTGAATGATTGAATTGAACGATAGTATAAAAAGCCTAACAAAAGCCGGACGGGCCGCACGCAGTCAAATTTGGCCGGACAAGAGGTCAAAAAGCCTAACACTGTCCGGCCTTATCTGGACAGATGGTAACGCGGTGCATAACTGAATTTTGTCCTTATGTATGTGTATATTTTTCTGTCGTCGCCACGATTCGTTTAATATTATTAATATCTTCCTATTCGCCCCAGTATAAGTTTATATGCTATTGTAGTTTTTTTATTTTTATTTATTAAATTTTTGTTAAAGTTTAAAATCAGTTACTGGCCCCTATTTTTAATAATTAAAAGAAAATAGGTACCTATGTCGGTCACTGGTTCCTTACGAACAATGGTGCCACTCACTACCCTAGGTAGATACAGTTTTTGTAGCGTTGCGAAAGCTAAGATATCTACCTACTTGGGTATATAAATAATTCGTTGCATTGTGCCTCCACCGCCATGATAATTAATTAGGTAGGTAGGTATATAGGTGTAAGGCATAGGTATGGTAGAAAATTTATTGAAAAGTATATTATTCAAAATGAATATATTATGTAAATGTGAAGCTATGTCTAGATTGCGCGATAATTGTAGAAATAACGTATTAAATCCATCTAACCAACGTAAGTTCATTACCCCATGTCCAACAGAGCAAGCAGGGTTGTCAATCGCATTACGCCCGATTAATATTTATTTTTATTATAATATGTGGAATGTTATATGTAACCCTTTTTGGAAATTCGAGTTAGTGCATTTTAATTCAATCCAATACTTCGTGTCTTATTTCTATTAGTGTCATTAGGTATACCTTAGACATGTTACACTTACCTAACCTATAATACTAGAGCTTATAAAGATCTTTTCCAGCCCACCCTAGCTGTGGTTTGGAAAGAAAGTCTGCGGGACTAATTATTTGACAATGGCTTATTTGGATACGTTTACAATACTTTTTGATTGTAATATACAGTTACTATTTTATACTTATAACGACAATGTTACATAATTAAGGGATTTACTTACATTTTCTCTTTATATTTTTCTTGTTTATTTGTTTACATATACTGACTCTTCCTACTGACCGCCCATACTGAATACCTGTGGGGTAAAAAGGGAATTAGAAAACTGATGTTTTCTTTATCTTTTTATACACAAACAAACAAACAAATTAATATTGTGGATATGATCATTCATAGTAACAATTTGTCCTGCATTATTATTATGTAGAAGGTATGTATGCATGTGTACAAATACAACTATATCCATATTTTTTGTATTATTAATGCAGTCTTCTCAAGCCTGAAAATTGGGACTGGGACAGAAAGTATATTTTGGATGCGAGTGCAAAATTTGAGTTAAGTATATTATTTATTATGTATTATTTTAATTTGTTGAATTTGAATTTTCTTTCGATTTATGCGGCATTCTTTTACAAAATTTGCGTTGTAAGGGATGTCAAGAATTAAAAAAAATATTACATCTCTCCACGAATAACTTTTTTTTATTAAGTTTAATAAAACATAATTGTATTATAGTTGTAAGTAATTCAGATTCACAACAATTATAACGGCATTATCAATGTTTCGACAAAAAACAGATTCAGTGGCATCACTGGCACAGTATTTGAGACCAGTTTTCATCGCTAAAAATAATATAAAACGTTAAGTATTAATATTTTACTGGTTGATAGCAGCTAGGCATCAGGTGATATGTACTCAATTGTTGCTATAGTCAAAAATCAGTTGGTAATCCCTATTTTTAATGATTAAAGGAAAAAAAGAGTCGAGACACTGGAGCCACTAATCTAACTACTTACGTAATTAAATATTATATCTAACTACTTACATAATTAAATATTATATATTTTTAAATGCACTGACATCCCTGTGTTTATCTTTAGCATGTGCCAGCCACCGCCACGTCAGAATCGGAGGCGCGTCGCATTCCAAGATTACGCTTGCTTACCGTTAATGTTATATTTGACCGTTGTGCGCAGTCGTTAAGGTGCATTTCACATTATCGTATCGGTGTCCTACTTTTCGAATTGCTTTGAACTCTTGAAGGCCGTCCGTCGCGCGTGTCGAAGCGTGCGCCATTTTGTTTGGAGTGCACGGATATTGAACTTGTCACATTTTGAAGGTCAGGAAGCGATTTTTGAATATCACCGGTGATGTCGAAATAAGAGTAACGTTAAATTGAAATTCACTGGGAAATATAATATTTTAAGCTTAATTAGCAATTTGATTATTAAGATAAATATCGTTCATGAATTGTCAGGGTCAAAAATAAGTTAACAGTGTCCTTGAATAAGAGAATAAGGAGCATTTGTAATTGATATCATTTATTTATTTATTCATAGCGTGATAGATAACTAATCACTGGTTCAAAATCGGTATGAATGAGCTCATTCACACATACACACACACACACAGGCCATGTATGACACATATATCATATAGACCATGGATTCCCAAAGTGGTCAATATCGACCCCTTGGGGTCAAAATCAGTTTACCAGGGGTCAACATAAACGAAAACTGATTTGGGGGTCGACGAGGTCTAAAAAAAGGACCCCTATTAATAAACACAAGTCCTTATTTGAAACGTTCAAGATATGTACTGTATAAGAAGTTGTGTTACGTGTGCCAACTGTTATAAGAATGACTAATATTTTAGTAGGAAGTACCTATAAGTATAAGTTTACTTAACCAAACGCAAAGTTTTTAAAATGGCATCTAAGTATTTTGTATCAATAGAAAAAAACTAGAGATAGAATTTTTACAGTTATTTTGCTATAGTATATTTCAGGTCAGTCTGATGTATCAGTTCATTTTTGAAAAGGTGTTTCTTGCCCAAAATAGTTTGGGAATCCCTAATGTAGACCATCTTCATACAAACGTGCAACGCACACACAGACAACTTCTCATCATCAGCCTATACTAGTCCACTGCTGGCCATAGGCCTCTCCAAGTGCACGCCACCGAGCACGATCCGCGACTACTCTCATCCAGCTCTTGCCGGCCACCTTGCGAAGATCGTCCCGGGGATTCTTCGCACCCCTTGCCCTGCCGTTACCGTGACCGCCCCGCCGTGATCAGGAATAGCAGGGCGGCCGGGAACTGGGGGCTGTGGTCTGTCTCGTGCCATCTCTGCCGGCATGCGGGTTGGTATATGCAGTGCGTAGCTAATCGTAACGGTGTCTCTGCTGCCCGACACCGGTCTGTGCACTTTGTAAGCTACGTTCGGGCTGTGATGGGTATCCCACCATCGGTCGGTCGCCAGAGCCTCGTCTGTTGGTCAGCAGGGTGCACCACGCGCAAGAGAGGTTGGCTTGGGCCCCAAATGGTGTAGGTTGGGACTAGGGTTCATCATCATCATCATCAGCTCATTTTTATGTCCCCACTGCTGGGGCACGAGCCTTTCCTATGGATAGTTAGGGAGAACGGGCCATAAACCACCACGCGATTAACGACTGCTAATGCAGCCGGGACCAACGGATTTACGTGCCTTCCGAAGCAAGGAAGAGCTCGAGATGATAAATTTTTGGTCACCCATCCGATGACCGGCCTTTGCGAAAGTTGCTTAACCTCAGCACTCGCAGACCGGGCGCGTTAACCACTGCGCCATCGAGCTCCTTATACTACTACTAGGGTTGCCAACTTTTATTAGAAGAAATAGAGTATATCTGATTTCAAAGGAGGTAAATAAAGAGTACGGACTTACAAAAAAGAGTATCATTTGTTTTATATTCTTAAAAAGGTATTTTTTGTACATTTTGCAGCACTTAACAATTTTTCATGGTTTTTAAAAAATTGCATAAGTCCAAACATTCTAACTCTAAAATATAGATCAAGAGCTCTTTTGGACTATTTTGCTTCTGATAAATTTGTGTGGCATAGAAGCAGCGCCGCATTGTGGGCTGAATCCCGGCTTGCATAGACCTCCGATCTACAATCTCGAAAGTGTTAACTTTTATGCTTGCATATATTTCAGAACACCTAAAAGTACATTATGGATATGTACTTTTAACGGATCACTAAGATTTTTTTTTCCAGTAGATTCCCATTCCCAGCAGGGGGTACATCTTTGTTACTCGGTTTGGTTGGTGATAGGACTTGTTTGTCCGCCTGGCTAGCTACCACCAATTTTATCTAAATATGTCGCCATAACATCTATGTTTGTAGCATTGTTGTGTTCGGACAGCTAGAGATAAGATAGGCAGTGCCTCACTAGTTGAGTATCCCGGGTGAAGTGCGCTTCCACCAAAAGGCCTTATCATCACTTAACATCAAGTGAGATCAAGGCACTGTGTTTACCCGTAAATATAAAAAAAATGTCTATGAAAGCCGGAATTCAGCCCACAGTGCGCCCCGACCACCCATAAACATGAGAACGCTGCTCTTCCCCATGGGCGGGCGCCGCCCTGGTAGGCTACTCTTGACGCAAACTCAATCTCAATACAATTCCAATGCGATTAATATGTATCGATATTGGGATAAGTTTCGCAATTTCGGAACGCCCCACCTCGATAATAATTTGTTCACTCAATTTCCACGCAATTTAATTCCAATGTAGCGCTATTATCGCTTTTAAAGAGTGCCATTTGAATTTTTTAGATTTGGGATTGGATATTGATTATTGCAATTGTGTTTCAAGAGTAACCCACCTGGGGGTCGACCGCCTAACTCTCTCGCTTTCGATCAGTTTGAAGGTGAAGCTAGGAGGAAGCGTCATCTTGTCATTTCGAAATAGAATAAGAAAGCAATATCGAAAGCTATAGGCTATAGCTTTCGATATTATTTGATATTATATTTCGATATTATATTAGAAAGCGACGCGAGGACCTCGCTTTCAAAGCGATTGAAAGCGAGAGCGTTAGGCGGTTGGGGGGCTGGTGAGAAACGAGGAGAGTAAAAATTTTAGAATACAAATTCTCGTTGTCGTAAACGTGATCGAATAGCGATTGAAACTGACACTACCTATTATAAGCACCCTGTAATGGCGGGCTTTATCAATAGACGACTGCAAAGCATTTCATCGATGTGATAGATACCTCTAGGCCTGGGTGTTACAACAAGGGCGTATGTAATGATTTTTTTTTAAATATTTAAATCTTTAGTGTTAATATCAAGATGGATAAACTTCACTTGCGGGTCGAATTGTATAGCGATTGATAATGCGTCATTAGCACCGATAGATAAGCGCTGCCGTGCCGCCGCGCCGGCCGCACAGACACTCATCGAGAACCCGCAACCACAAAATAAGGTGACACACAATATTCACGCACACACAGATACATTGTGTATGTACGGACACGGATCATCATCATCATCAGCTCATTTTATGTTCGCACTACTGGGGCACGAGCCTTCCCTAGGGAGAACGGGCCATATCCACCACGCAGGCTCAGTGCGGTTTGGTGGTTGTTAATGACTGCTAATGCAGCCGGGACCAACGGCTTTACGTGCCCTGCGAAGCACGGAGAAGCTCATGATATTAAATTTTTGATCACCCATCCAATGACCGGCCTTTGCGAAAGTTGCCTAACCTCAGCACTCGCAGACCGGGCGCGTTAACCACTGCGCCATCGAGCTCCTCAAGGACGGGGTATATCGCAACAGCTGCGGCCTATTCCGCAAGCTTACGGTTACGAGTATTACCGAAAAAGCAACCAGTTGTTAATTATACAATTGCAACGCGACTGCTCTAGTTGCGGTAAGCAAAACAGCGTCGACCTCGACGTTGAACTCGCTCATGCGAGTTCAACGTCGAGGTCGACGCTGTTTTGCTAAGAGAATAGTGCTGCTGTTCCGAGGGTCGTTTTCGTGAGAGGGAGACCATGTGTGCGATGCTCGAAGCGCGGTATGAATAAGCTTTCTGTAGGTCTCCTTATTTTGTGCCCGCAACAAGCGCAATAAATTCCAGACCAAATCGCTGCCTATCAAAATAGGGGTCTAACTCAAAAATCTTATTTTTTCAATATAGGCATAGTACAGTACATACAGTCATTTTTTTTAAAAAGACAATTTTGTATTTTTAATAACGCACATTATGGACTTATTAACGGAGGTTAGTTGGCATGCAAAAACATACTTTAATGTATTTAACATTACTACCCAAATTGTTGCAAAATTATAACTTTTTTTGGTTTCAGCCATATTTTAATGCTTTAATAAATTTATTGAAAAGACTCAAAGCGCTAAATGTTTATAAAATCTTCTGTGCATGTGTATGTTATTGAACTCCTAAACGGCTCGACCGATTTAGATGAAATTTTCTGTGTGTGTGTTCAAGTGGATTCGAGAATGGTTTGTGGGTGGTGCTGCTATAGGGGTCCCTCACAGGATGGGATACGGTTGTTCTTAAGCGGACGAATGATTTGTTTGTTTTGTTGTCATGGAAACTGTCAAAGCGGTACGAAGTCCGCCGGTCAGCTAGTATCACAGAACACCAGCTGTGTTCTGTGGCTAGTATTGTATATTAAGTAAGTATTTCATAAATAGTCATAAATTTAGTACAAAATTTTATCGAATTATTATGACTGTTCAATTCATATTCAAGATAAAAATGGCTGCGAAATCTAACTAATCACACAACGGCTTTTCGTCACTTTATGGCGAATTTCAAAGGTATCGAATTGGTGTCTTATTCACGATCAACTTTGGGATGTTGAGTGCGATTTTACAATAAAGAAAAAATTTATCACTTTCTAATAAGCTGGTATTTATGAAATGTTATCCTCAAATACCTACGCACACAGGTGTATCTACGCACACAGGTGTACCTACGAGTATGTGTGTAGTCGTGCAGTACGGCCACAGTATTACATTTTAAAACTTTGGTACGACCAACGGACTTTGCTTTGCGTGGCGGGCGGCACGGTGAGTAAATTAACTGTTCATTGCGCGGTCGAAACATTCACCACACTGCGGGTAATTGTCATCACCCGCCATGTACTAAGATTTCACTTGAAGCGCCGCCGGTCGTGCTGTTTCATGGTCAGGCCTTTACGACTAATCGGAAATGATACGTCACGCTTTTATCTCAAACGTAAAATATGCAATTAATAAATGACTTTATATGTATATGCCACTAGGAAGAGACAAACAGAGTTTAACAAAAAAATAAAGGAGTAGGTATTTGATAGAGCAATAATTTAATTTATTGAAGGAATTTTTAGGATAAATAATTAGGTACCATTTAAAAGCCATACAAATCATATCTATTGTTGTTTACGCGAACACTACACATTGAAATGAAACAACTTTTACGGATCTACTCGCGTTTTTGACGTTTCGAACTATATAATACTTACCCTAGAATTAATTATTTTTGTCGTATAAAAGATCTGTCTTTCTGTACCATACCAACACGATGCAATCAATACTATGATTATGACTATGACTATGAAAATGACTATGGCAGTAAGCGGTAACCGATTACCTATCACGCTTAGACTTACGTTACATCTACATAGTAAATAAATAAATAAATAATTTATTTGCCTCAGACATGGTATAGATCGCGTCAAACTTCTAGTCCCCTCTGAAGTTGCTTCGCGCAGCTGTACACAGTCAGGCCCTACCGCTCGTCCCCGCCTTCACCCTACTGATATGCTACTGACGCCTATTTTTTACTACTGCGACGCGAATCGCGCCAACTTCAGAGGGGACTAGAAGTTAATCTTTTTGTTTTAATCTAAGGCGCGACCTATAGGTACTTAAGATGACAATCAATACATATTATCATGTTTCACCAAGTTACTACTAGCATGCAAATATATATAGATGGAATATTTAATGATCACTAAATAAAAATCAAACTTTAAAAAAAATAGTAAGTAAGTACCTAATAAATTACATTAAAAAAATTATAACAAATAATAATTACTTACAACAACAAAAAATTATAATAAGGTTACAACAATAGGTACATTAACAACAGACGAGTACGAGACGGACTTATATCTGGGACAAAAGTAAGTCAATAGGTAATACCTAGGTATATGGTCTGTTGTTGGTAGGTAGAGTCATAGAGAGCGTTTATTTACCTCCGCGTTTATCAGAGCCCCTCGGCAAAGAATCCCTCGGAGAATCTAGTAGGGCACGGGGACACGCACTAGTGCGTGATGCCGTTCCCTCTAGAAAACCTCCGTAGGTGATTCGTTTCACACGGTTCAACCCTTTATGTTTCTCGCCGCCCCCAAAAAGCCTGGTGAAGCTGAAAATGCCGTCTAAGGCCAACAGCAAACTCTCTCCAAAAAAAATACCTAGGTAAGAGAAATGTATCAGTTCAGAACTACACTAACTAGGTATTACTACTATGTTAAGCGTCCCATATTGAGTGTTTTACAGACAATAATTTTAACGTTTACTTGTCCAAGTCAAAGGCAAAGGTATTTATTGCAATTCATGTGGTTAAAATAGGTACGTACACTTTATAATTCTCAAGTACCAAAACATGAGCCCTGGTTGCACACAAGAACATTCTATCTTTACTATAGGTAGTTAATGCAATAACATAGTATTAATTTTATAAGCCAACCACATTATTTATACGTGAAGCAAAAACTTTGTACCCCTTTTTAGGAAAGTTGCGCGGTCGGAGGAGTATGAAATTTCGCACACTTATCTATATAGGTACATATAATGACTTGTCCTGACTGATTCATCATCGCCGAGCCTACACCGCTGAAGCTAATTAGATGAGATTTGGACTGTAGGTTAATTGAGTGACGTAACCAGTCACTAAGAAAGAATTTTTCGAAAATCACACCCTAAGGGGGTCAAATAGCGGGTGAAAGTTTGTATGAAAGTTCATCACTTTTGAAGTAAAATCTATGAAAATTGGTATTTGGTTTCTTAAAAAGAAGTAAAGAATAACATGTCTCAGAAATTTTGTTTATTTTCCTTTGAAGGAGTAAAAAAGGGAAGAAGGTTTTTTTGGGGAAATCATTATTTTTAAAGTAATAACTATCAAAATGAATAATTTATTCGTTCTATAGATTTTCCAATAAAAATATAGAATGACGTGTTTTAGCATTTTTCGAAAAACGTCCCTTAGAGACGTGAAATAAGAGTGGACAGTTGTATGGAAATCTGTCATTCCTTAAATTTTGGTATTTGGCCTGGTAAGAAATTATAAAATGTTTTAAGTTTTTTGTAGAGGATGACAATTTGTACAGGAGGTTTCAAAACGGACCAAAATAACTTATACAGAGTGAAATAACTTATGAGAGGTGATTGATTTTAGAGGCTTTTATTACGAATAAACACAAGTCGCGTAGCCCGTGTGAGCAAAGCCGCGAATAAAAGCCAGTAGTTTATAAAGTTAATACTTTTTTTAAATTATGCATAAAAATCAATAAAACAAACATTACACCACTACCATGTATTTAACACACACGCATTATTTTGTATTTGACAAACACTCATATATTTTATACTCTTAAAAAATTTCAAAAATGGAAGAGGAGCGGCCGACATCTTCCAATGCCAATCCAAACTCACATTCTATCTTTTTAAATTTTCATTGCTTAGGATACAATCCGTGCAGCCTTAATAAAATTACGGTCGAATTTTGACCACTGGGCGACCACTAGTACATATCAAAAAGAAATACCAAATTATTATTTAATTTGTCAGTTTGTTTGTGTGCATATTGTGTGTGTCAAGTGTTTTTTTAAAATAGAAACGTTGGCATATGACTGCTCTGCCTGATGCTAAACAGAAGCAGCGTCCAGACACAATATTTTGTGGTCCAGGTGCTACGTTTTATTTATATCCATTGTTTCTTTGTAACTTGTAAGGGTTCTCTTATTGCTTCAGAATGATGACCTCCAGGAGCCTGAGGGTGGGCGACTGCTCGTCGCGCTGCACCACACCGTCGGAGCTCCACCAGACCCCTCTGGTGACCGTCAAGGTGGGCTGCCTCCAGGTCAACCCGGCCACCGTGTGAGTACCACAGCGTTGTCAATACGACTCTTTTTTTAAATAGATGCTTTACTCCTTGCCCAAGATGTACAATACATTATTGACCTTTGATATGCTGTGTGGTGGATTCTTGAAGAGTTGCTACGTTTTTTTTTATCTTTATGGGTAAATAAGGTAAATTAAGGTAACGTTTCACTTTATTGCCCAAATAAAGTATAAAGTACGATTTTGTTTCCCTGAAAGTAGGTACAACACTTATAAAGTACCCTGTCCTTGGCACCAAACAATTAAAATTCTAATATGTCTGTATTATTTACAGTTTAGTTTAAGCACTCGATCCAATCCGAACCCCTCGGAGAATCTAGTAGGGCACGGGGATACGCACTAACTAGTGCGTGATCGTTCCCTCTAGAAAACCTCTGACGGACGGTGATACGCTTCACATAGCTCGAGGAACTCTTTAAGTTTTGCCACCCCCAAAAAAGCCCGTTGAAGCTGAAAATGGTCAATGGCATCAGCAAACTCTCCCGACCGGCTCTGGATGTTTTCGGTACGGTTATTGTTCATTCGATATGAGTCGGGCGCTGAGTGTGGCTGGTGCGTGTGTGTGTGGGAGTCACTGGTGTGAGTGTGAGTGAGGCGCGCGGCGGAGCTGGGGGGAGGGCGAGACGGTGGAGGCCGGCCGCTCGGTACGGATTCTTGTGCAAAGGTGCGCGATGCGCTCGGTAAAAAATCTGTACAGATTCGGTGCAGAGGCGGTACCGAACCGAAAACGTACCGAGCCGGTGAGGGAGAGGCCTTACAGTTTGTTTGTTTCTTAAATCATATGTTCTTCAAGCTCGTTTATTTTACTATTCATAATCAAGAAACAATTTGACTTCAACCATCTTATCTTATCTTATCTTAGTGGGGCCTGCTGAGGTTTCCCTCTCTCAGTAACACTTCGACCTATCGGGATCTTTTATGCAACCCCACCCTTTTACTCTTCTTCCTCTGTAAAGATAGATGCCATAAGTTTGGCAACATCTTTAAGAGCGAAGAGCCTGAAGTCCTCTGGTTTCGGATAGGCCGACCCAAGGAGTCCCATTCTTTTCCTAGCCAGAGAGTCGCAGTCATACAGTAGGTGCTGCATTGACTCAGGATCATAGACCATAAAAATTACCATGTAATTACATATCATAACTTTTTTTAAACATAAAACAACGCAACACTTACATTTTTTTAATTAAATTAATTCTATCAATATTTTGATCATGTACTGATTTGAAGTGAATTTGAATTTTGATTTGGAACTTTTAGAAAATACACAAAAGGTGATATGTATTTTAAAAAAAAACGTATTATTATGACCTAACATCTGGTAGAGCGGAGTCATTTGCCAAGCTCTCTATAAATATAAAAAAAAACATGCAGATAAATATGGTTTTATTACTTCTACCTTGACATTTGAAACTATGACGCAGTTAAAGAGATTGAACAAAATGCTCGCTTTGGCAACAAAGTAGGTGTTTCCATATTTTGCACGATATCTCATACAACATAGCCTAATCTCTCTAATAGTAGAATTATGTTGTTGATTTAAAATAAGACAGCCAGTTCTTCAGTTAGTGTAGTTGAGGTTAACAAGTAAAAAGCCTTTCAATCTTCGCCCTTAGTCACTAGCCATCATAGAAGACGAATACCAATTTCTCTGTTACCTATGGACTAAAAAAACATTAATGATTTATTGTTACTTGCTATTACTTGCTATGTAATCTGTGTAAGTAATAATCAAACACATTTAACGCACAAAATAAGGAGACTGCAGAAGGCAAGCTTCGTACAAACGCGCTTGAGCAACGCACACATAGACACATAGAACACACACATAGAACCTCTCACAACACGGAATTTCGAAACAGCTGCGCTCGGGCTGTACCGAGCTGTTCCGAGATCCGTGACCGTGCAAGAGGTCTATTGTGTTGAGAGTAGGGTTGCCAGGTCACCAAACCTAATAGCCGGACAGACCAGCAAGTTTGGCCAGACATTTTGGTTAAAAGGCCGGACACCGTACATTATTGAGGATTTTGTATCTCGGTATTAATAGGTACGTCAAAAAAATTGTGTGTAAAATCAAGCTTTTTTGATTATTACCATTTTGTTAAATTCTAATGAAATATAAATAAAAGCCAAATCAGTCTAAGTCAATGATATTATATAAAACGAGAAGTAGATATGTCATAAGCGTGCGCGTTGTGAAGACTCATTTATAGCCCAATTGTCTCATGTCGCAATCAGTTTGCGTTAAACAAGCCACAGAGCGAGTCGTCCGTGACAGTTGAACAAAAATAAGTAAAATACCGTCGTGTGTTTCGAAAGTGCAGAAATTATGGTGCTAAAGTAAACAAAATACAAGGGATCTCTTTTACCACATGTGAGTATGCAAAGATACATAGATTATTTAGTATATTTCAATAAAATTATTTTTCCAAACAATCAAATAACTGACGCAAAGACGTCATGTTCAGGTAAAGAAAGAGAGCGATCTAGTAGAAACATTTGAAGTAAATCATTAAAATTATAGCTATCTCTTTCATTTGCGTGCTATTTCGTATCTTTTGTTTTACTTATCAGTGAAACTTGTCAATGTGTGCAGTTTTCGATTGCTCGGAGCAGATTTAAAACGCAAATTACTATAACATAATAGATTATAATATCATTGGTCTAAGTACTTTATTATTAATCAGCAAAAAAATGTAAAAAGCCGGACACAGCCGGACACGCAATAAAAAAGCCTAACTATGTCCAGCTTTATCCGGACGCCTGGCAACGCTAGGTGCGAGTTGTTCGAGCGCGGTATGTATCAAGCATACCTTCTGGGTCACCTTATTTAGTGTCACACGCCACGACACGAACGACGCGTCGCAACGAGACGTTGCGCTCGCGCCACTTGGTGAATCATCTGACATGCGTGACCTTAGTCACTCATTTGTTTATCTCAACAACCTGTCTGCAATTCGAGTGAGAACTGCTCAATTTTAACTGGTTAAAGCTTATGTTAATGACAAAGTAACAGCACGTAGCACTCAAATGTCAGAAAATTTTATTTATAACCAAATTCATAATTATTGGTAGCTATTAAAAGATCTCATATCTAACGAACTATGGCCACATGAAAAAACTTTTCCATTCCCTGCATTGGGGACAAATGTATTCCATTTATCTTTCATCTTACTTACGTCATCCTTTTGGGAAAGTTGCACAGTCTGGGAATTCGTGGTGATTTACTCCGCTGGGTTAAATCTTACTTGCATAATCGTTCCCAAGCAGTGGTTATTGGCGGTTTTAGGTCTGATTTTGTAAGTGTACTCACAGGTGTCCCTCAAGGTTCACACTTGGGACCCCTTTTCTATAATGCCTATTTGTTTGATATTGGTAGTTGCTTTAATACTGCGAGGTTTTTAATGTATGCAGACGATAAGAAAATATTTAGTTTGATCAAATGTGAACAAGACTGTACCAAACTTCAGAGAGATCTGGACTCTTTATACGACTACTATACAAAAAACAAAATTACTGTTAATGCTCAAAAATGTCAATGTATATCATTTACCCGCAAAAGAAATCAAATATCGCACAATTATTATTTTAATACCGTTCTAATTGAAAAAACCAATAAAGTCAAAGATTTAGGCGTTATCTTAGACAGCAAAATGATTTTTGATCAACATATTGATACTGTAGCTAATAAAGCTTTTCGGAATTTGGGTTTCGTTATGCGGTCCTGTAAGCCTTTCTCTGACGTTGATACTCTCAAAACAGTATTTTTTGCATATGTTGGGAGCGTTTTAGAATATGCTAGTCCCATCTGGACACCACAATATGAGGTATATAAAAAACAATTGGAACGTATTCAAAAAGTATTTATCAAACATCTTAATTATCGACTCCGTTGCTCCAGTGACTCTTATCTCGACGGTTGTCGCCGACATAACTTACTTACTGTTGAGGAGAGACATAAAGTTATGGATATGTCTTTATTGTTTGACATTATTCGAAATCGCGTTGACTGTCCGCAATTAGTGTCTAAAGTAGCATATCGTGTCCCTTCTCGTCGTACTCGACACACACCTCTGTTGCACGTTCCAAGTCATTCCACCAAGTACTCCAGTAACGCTGTCCTAACGCGCATTGCACGCACTTATAATACTCTTTTTAGCAAGGAAGATGTTTTCTTCATGTCCAAATTTAACTTTAAAAAAAACATAATCGAAGCCCTAAATAAATAGCAGCGTTCGATGACTAGCTAATTTCGTAGTTAATAGTTCTAGATTGGGAAAATTTTTACTAGGTTTATTTTGTTAGAAGTATGTGACCTTCTCATTACTACAGAATTTTAAAAAAAAATGTAAATGCAGAAACCTGTAATTGGCTTTACTCATTGTAATTGTCAGTAGCATAAGTATAAATTGTAATATGCTGTTGGTTTCTATAAATAAATAAATAAATAAATAAATCTAGCAAGTAGCCCTTTTAACTTTAACGTTAGCAAAGTATTGTGAGGACTTGGAGCAACGCTTTGTGCTAGATGTCTCTGTTAGTGAGAATCGTCAATGTTAAAGTTATCTTTGACAGATAAGTACATTAATTAGTGTGACATCATCGTCAGTGCCTTGTATTTTCAATGGATTGCTTATTACCGACATAACAATATTAATTATAATATTTAACGTAGGTAATTTAGATAAGCAAGGTATATTATGTAGATTTTGTAGATACGAACATGCTGATTTTGGCATGATACATACCTACATACATAACGTAGGTAATCTAGTTAAGTAACGAATAACATGTAGATAACAAGTACGCTGATTTGGATATGATACAATTGATACATACATACAATAACCTTCCACATGTGTGATCGATCTTTTTGTTTGCTACATGCCTGAATTTACTAGAGTGACATTATCTGTATTGTGCTATAAGTAATAATTACATCTAGGTATACTAATATTATAAAGAGGAAACCTTTGTATTTTTGTATATGTATGTATGTATGTTTGCAACGAATAAAATCAAAAACTACTGGACCGATTTAAAAAATTATTTTACCATTAGAATGCTACATTAGCGCTGATCAACATCACTAATTTCGCATAGACTCTCTGTTAGTGCCTAATGCGAGTTTCATTCGCCATTCGATAACGTTAACGAAAACGAAAATTTGTATGGCAAAATTTTGACTCTTCTCGTATGTCGCCAGGAGGCGCTGCTTCACTGCCATACTAATTTTCGTTATAGGTGGCTATCACATTAATATTCAACATACACAATTTTTTGAAAATAAAGCAATACCGCAGACATGACTCTTCACTTTCCCGCCCAGAAGTCCATGCCAAATCTTACTCTCCTCCGTACGAGCCATATGCTTATAAAGGGGTAGGTTCACAAGCCTGCACGGCCGTTTTAAACTTTAAGTCTATGGCATATCGTTCACTGGTTATCTTATCTCTAGCTGCTGTAACACAACGATGCTACAAACATTGTGTTACGGCGACATAACTTTTCTTAAAGAAATTTGACAGGGACTTCGTGGCGGGAAAGTGAAGTCTTGTCTGCGGTATTGTTTTGTTTTCTAAAATTTGTGTTATGTCGAATATTAATGTGAAATAATGGTGGATTAGTAACCGTTAAGTGTTCGTGAGTGTGCATGAGTGTTGGCAAATGAAACAAAACAGTGCAACGTCACTTTTCAAACTCTCCAAGTAGTGCGCACGAGGACTTAGTAAAGCCCCACATCTTTACTGAGATACTCGAGGTGTTGGGGGTATATAATTTCTCACTTCTCATTTCTATTATCATTCATCATCATCATACTACTAATGAAATTAAGAAACTAATGACATAGCAGAATGGTCTATGACCTTATCCGGTTCCTCAAGGAACGAACTATCTGATTTGCAGGCGTCTGTCTGTATTAGGTTTTTACTTCACGTTTTAATATATCGATGAACACATTCAACGCTCCGAGTCACTTTAAAACATTTTCACTTATCAGTTCCTTTTAGTTCCCCGTCATGTGATTGGTATAGACATTAATTCGGTACCTATTCTCGGCCTTTTTTTTAAAGAGAGATTGCTGGTGTTCGCCCAACTGGCAAACAAGCTCTATAACTGGTGCCACAGTAGCTGGAGAGCACCGGTCTCAGACGCACAGGTCCCGGGTGCGATTCCCAGCTTGGAGTACATGTTTGTGTACTCGGTTTGCTTGGGCTTGTTTGTCCGGCTAGATATCACTATCTTATCTAAATATGTCTCCATACATCAATGTTTGTAGCATTGTTATGTTTTAGGCAGATGAGATAAGATAGCCATTCAGGCGTCGAGGATTCCGGGTGAAGTGCGCTTCCACCTTGGGCCACTTATCACAAGTGCAATGAAGGTTTACTCGTAATAAGTACAAAAAAGGCATTTGCGCTTGACCACTCGACCACTGACGCGTTACAAACTATACTTCATTATGGCCACTTCATCATCTTCATCATCATCATCATCATCATCATCATCATCATCTTCATCATCATCTTCATCAACTTATTATGGCCAAGTGGCAAATATGCATTAAAGTAATTACTTATAGACTTTTTTCTTACCTTTTTTTATTGTTATTGAGAATCCGATACTTCAACACAGTTGCATAGTTTGTTACTCGTATTGTGAGTATCAAATATTTCAACACGGTGAAAATCCCGTTAGTAATGACTCTTATTATAACTTTAAATTATTTATTTACATTTTAATTTTGTTTGTAACATTAAAACTATTTAAGCGTTATTTTGTTAAATATTGTTTTGTCAACGTCACACAAACGTCATTTTGAATTTGAGAAAAAGAGACAAAACAATGATTAACTAAATTTTGCTTAAATAGTTTTTATGAATATGGGGGGTTATTGTTTAAGTCTTTTCATTATTCTCGTATCAGCGCAGTTATTGACTCACCAGATTAGCGGAGCTCGCTCAGCTGTTGTGATAAACCGCTTCTATATTTAGCTTTGTATGTAGGTAAGTAACTTGTTGCATGACTACGTAATTTTATTATCATCACGTCGCGTCACGCGGACGTTTGATGGTTGTAAATAAATAAAAGACACACCCGCTATTGTTATTATGGTCTGAATGGCAGAATCATCTCAGTAACGTCAGTTTTATAAATTAATTAAATTATATTTATATTTATTATACGGCATGTCTATAAATAATATGTGCTATGCTGATGACACTGTATTGATTGCGTTGTTAATCGCAGATTTGCAGATGTAGTGTATGTCACTTGCTCCTTATAATATCGTTAGACAATTGGCAGGGTCGCCATGCAATGTAAGGGACCGGGAGACGCTTTAAAGCAGTGGTTCCTACCCCCCAGGTTAGGTTAGGTTAATTTAATTAAGGAAAATTTAAGGCTTAAGTTAAGTAGGCAAAAGTGATTCATTCATAAAAAGAAAACATACAACATCTCACCCTTTCGGTCACTCCAACCTAACCTCTCCATCGTCCCGCGCCGCGTTAAAGGTACACGACTTCTAGCTGATGTTGTTTGTCTTATTTAAATGTGCTTACATCGTCACCAGCTCATTTGATGTCCTCACTGCTGAGACACGAGCCTTCCCTTGGGTAGGAAGAACGGACCATAAACCACCACGCCGGCCCAGTGCGGTGTGGTGGTTGTTGCGACTGCTAATGCTGCCGGGACCAACGGCTTTACGTGCCTTCCGAAGCACGGAGGAGCTCGAGATTATACATTTTTGGGTAAAAAAAACTTGAATAAATTATATCAAAAATACCGTAGGAAATGGTATGGGTATTACTGTATTTTTCGCATTTTACTAAAAAGTACGAATGGTTAAACACCAGCCTTACATTTCTTCACGGCATGGCATTTAATCTATTTGGTCTCCGTTGGTTCACATTTGGCAAAAGGCCAACAAACACTTAGCAGTCTCGCGGTACTTACCGGTATTCCCTATTACAATAAAACGAACGCAATATTAGATACATAATGGATTTAATAATAAATGTGTTAATTTAATTTGGGTTACCTTCTAGACCAAAATGGTCGATAACGAACCTTGGGGTCAAAATCGGTTTCCCAGGGATCGACATAAACGAAAACTATGAGGGTCGGCAAGGTCTAAAGATCGACCCCTATTAATTAACACAAGTTCTTATTTGAAAGGTCCACTACCTACTGTTTATTTTGAAAAATGATATCAAGTTTACTAAACCAACCGCAAAGTTTTTAAATTGGTAAGTATTTTGTATCTATAGGAAAAAACTAGAGATAGAATTTTTAAAGTAATTTGGCTATGTGGGGCCATAAACCGCCACGCCACCGCCACGAGCCCGGTGCGGATTGGTGGTTGTTAACGACTCCTATGCGAGACCAACGGCTTTACGTGCCTTCCGAAGCACGGAGGAGCTCGAGACGATAACTTATTGGTCACCCATCGGATGACCGGCCCTTACGAAAGTTGCTTAACCTCAGCACTCGCAGACCGGGCGCGTTAACCACTGCGCCATCGAGCAACAATTATAACAAACGTTTTTACAATGACGAATCAAATGAATTGGCACGCGCGGGCTGTGTCGTCATTAACGACGCGCGATCAAAGTACAACTCTCACTTCTCACAAAATAAGAACACTGCAGAAGGTAAGCTTACTGAAAACGCACACATAAATCTTCTCACAACAACAACAGCTCAAACAGTCCGAGCCGAGCGCAGCTGTTGTGAGATAGGTACCGTGTCCGTGATGGACTATGTGTACGTAGCTCGAGGCGAGCGCGGTATGTGTTGGAATTACAAAAATAAATACGTCTCTCTGTAACCACAGTTAATCTTTCTCTATCACACATTTTGTTTATATTAACTATAAGAAACAATAATCCCTTGTTTTTTAGGCTGAGTACATTTCCTCTGTGTGTTCTTACTATTAGCACAGATTACTTAATAGTTACTCTATTACTTCTCTTGCCCAGTTTAACCGTGCGCTAAGTCTTATTAGACACGACACCCCTTTCTAAATATTTAATAAATCTCTTATTACAAACTAAGCGTCGTGCCTCATTCGCTTCCACAATTCCTTACTTACTTACTCATTTTATTAACTTACTAAGTTGGTTCAGCGACCCAAAGTGAGTCTTGGCCTCCGATAATAAGAGCCTCCATTTGGGTCTGTCTTGCGCCACCTTCTGCCAGTCGTCCGCGTGGAGCCCGCACGAGTCCTTCCTGACCTCATACCCCCAACGGTATAAGAGACGAGTGACGACCAAATGCTCATCGGATACAAGGCCGTCCTACGACATACGCTCGCTTCACCGCGCGATCTTCTCCCATCCTGTCAAGGTGACCAAGCCAGCGAAGCTCACCTTCTGGGTCTCCGTATTTTGTGTTCTTATTTATTTATTTTATAATAGCCGAATAGAGTGTCATGTGCGAGTTTCATTCATCATTCGTCCCCGTTAACGAAAACGAAAGAGTTCAAATAACCACCATATCGCATAGGACGGGGGGGGTAATTTTTGAACTAGTGACTAGTTATCACGCTATAATATCAATTACAAACGCTTTTTTTTTCTTATTCAAAGACACTAGTAACTTATTTTTGATACCGAAAATTCTCAGACGATATTTATCTTAATAATCTAATTGTAAATTGAGCAAAAAATCACCGATGGTATTCAAAAATCGCCCCCTTTGGCTCACTTTGTGGTTTATGGCCAGTTCTCTCTAGCCATCTATAGGAAGGGCTTGTGCCCCAGCAGTGGGGACATAAAAATGAGATGGTGATGAGGTGTTACAGACTTTAAATGTATAAAACAATCAGAAAATCAGAAAATTATCATGAGAAATCGGATCGGATTAGTAACAAGCGTTAAATATCGTCCATTGAGCCGTCATTGGGTGACGCAGGTGGGAACATACAGTGACTCACCACGATTGAATTATTTGTTCTAAGAACTTGTGTTTGTTTATGTTTCGATCGAAAGAATGTTTGAAAAAGTTTTGATCAGTAACAATAATTAGATATTATAATTGCTCAAATTTCTCAAACTGCTTATTACTATGGTTTTTATATAATTTCAGGTCCCGGGTTCAATTCCCGGGTTTGTGATCACCGATCCGCATTTGGCAAGCGTGGTGATTAAGCCATTACCCATCAATTGTAGCGATGACTTGATTTCAATGATGGAGGCCTTTGCCCAGCAGTGGGACAGTATATAGCTTATATACTTACTTTACTTTGTTACGAACAAATTACAATTTGAAAAAAGACAAAGTGTTGAAAAAAATTCCACGAGCTGGATTCTGCTACCTAGACCTATACTCCGAGACCTATGTCCAACAGTGAACGTGTGTAGGCTGATGATGATGATGATGATGAACTAGCTACCAATTTCGGTCGGATAGCCAGTGCCTCAAGGGTTGAGGATTCTGGGTGAAGTGCGCATCCACCTGTAGCCTAATCACATGCCAAGTGCTTACTCGTTAGCAATATTAAAAAAATCATCATCATCATTATCATCATCAGCTCTTTTTATGTCCCCACTGCTGAGGCACGAGCTTTCCTTATGGATGGATAGGGAGAACGGGCCATAAACCACCGCGCGGGCACAGTGCGGATTGGTGGTTATTAACGATTGCTAATGCAACTGTGACCAACGGTTTTACGTGCCTTCCAAAGCACGGAGGAGCTCGAGATAAAAAATTTTTGGTCACCGATCCGATCCTTTGCGAAAATTGCTTAATCTCAGCACTTTTTGTAAAAGTTGCCTTAACCTTTAGCAATCGCAGACTTCTCGTGATTATTATTATATTTGTAGTAATACAGCTGTATTCAACTGTATTCAACTGTTCTCAAACAAACCTGTGTGTATCAGCTGATACACACAGGTTTGTTTGAGAACAGTTTAGCACGCATGTATTCATGAGGTACCTACATACAGTTCGTGGAAAAACACGTTTTTCTGAATACTTGTTGACGACGACGTGTTATATTAGCAAGATATTATTTTTTTTAAGAGGAGCTCGATGGTGTATTGTTTACGCGCCCGGTCTGCGAGTGCTGAGGTTAAGCAATTTTCGCAAAAGCTGGTCATCGGATGGGTGACCAAAAATGTATCACCTCGACCTCCTCCGTGCTTCGGAAGGCACGTAAAGCCGTGGTCCCGGCTGCATTAGCAGTCGTTAATAACCACCAATCCGCACTTGGCCCGCGTGGTGTTTTATGGCCCGTTCTCACAATCCATCCATAGGAAAGGCTCGTGTCCCAGCAGTGGGGACATAAAAATGAGCTGATGATAATGCTGATGATGATGATGATGCTACACACGTCCACTGCTGGACGTAGGTCTCTACAAGTGCACGCCACCGAGCACGATCCGCGGCTACTCTCATCCAGCTCTTGCCAGCCACCTTACGAAGATCGTCGTTCCACCTAGTCTGAGGGCGTCCTACACTACGTTTGCCGATACGCAGTCTCCACTCAAGAACTCGTTTACCCCATCGGTTATCAGCTACTTCTCTGAGGCAAACAACACCAAAAATACATTTATATTGCCAAGATGTTAACTTTTTTCTTCTTTTTGCAAAATGGTGCCAAAGCAATTTTATAAACGCGGTTTTTATAAACTGCTCTTACGCGGTCTCGCACACTCATCGACGATTAGCATATATGAGTATAACTAATTCGAATTATGCTTCTGATATTTACATGTGTACACTTTTAAACTTTCGCGTTCCATAGTTAACAAAGGATTTAAATGGGGATTCATCATCATCATCGTCATCATCAAGTATCCTGTTTAAGGGAATATGTTTCCCCTAACAATATTCTTATAAACGAGCAGTTTGGGTTTCCCCCCAATCACTTGAATTTGTGTACCCATCAATTGCACCGCCTAACGGAGCATATCTTATCCGGTCTCTATAGAAACCGTCCCAATTTCGCTCTTTTCTTCGACGTTGCGAAAGCACGTCAATCTAGGATAAAAAGTTTGGCACAACGGCTTAATTTATAAGCTTTACAAATTTGACGTGCCAGAATGACTCGTGCACATCATACGAGACTATGTTTCGGATCGCTCTTTTCGCTTCCGCGTCGAAGGAACGCTCTCCGCCCCTCATCCTATTCGCGCCGGCGTTCCGCAGGGATATGTGTTGTCCCCAATCCTGTTTGCCCTTTATGCAGACGATATCCCTAAGACTCCACGCGTAGAGCTAGCTCTATTCGCGGATGACACTGCGCTATATTCGTCTGGTAGAGACAAAGACGCGGTTTCCAATAGACTGCAAAAGGCCGCCAACACCCTCGGCGTTTGGTTTCGTAAATGGCGGATCGAAATTAACCCCGAGAAAAGCGCCGCTGTGTTATTTTCCCGGGGTATCGACGATCGCCCCCCTATTCGTTAATTTGACCGTGCTATCCCTTGGGAAAAGCAAGTGAAATATCTTGGTGTCACCCTCGATAGACGATTGTCGTTTGCGCCTTATCTTAAAATCAAATTCAAATTCAAATTATTATTTATTTGCGTTAAATAGGGGTTTTTTATATGATGTTACAAACTTATTTTAAATGTCCTTAACCTATTTAGCCATTTATTAATAGCATGCAAAAAATGTAAGCTACCTATCTATTAAATTAGGATTAAACAATTAATATATTTTTATAAAATTAAATTAATATCCATAAAACAAAGTAAACAAAATTCCATAATCAAAGTAAATAAAAATCAATAATCAAAGCAAATAAAAATCCATAATCAAATAAATCAAATAAAATACTTATGTAAATTTTTTGTAAATATAAAATTAAATTAATTCATTCCATGCATTTACACTTCATTTTCCATATTTAAAAAATTCATCTATGCTATAAAAAGTGTTTTCCATTAAAAACTTGCGAAGCGATATCTTGAAGCTATTAAAGGGACGCTGTTTTATTTGATCCGGTATTTTATTGTAAATTTTAATAGCCATATCTGGTGCATTAGTTTGAAAACGTTTAGTTTTTGGGAGTATATCCTTTTTTATTTTATTAGGATATCTTAAACTTCTCCCTGTAAGATCCTTTGCTATTGTGTACAAATGGTGATGCTGTTTCACAAATATTCCTGTTTCCAGAACATACAGACAAGTTAAAGGTAATATATTCAGTTCCTTAAAGTATGGTCTACAGGAGACATCCGGGGCAATATTACATATTGCACGTATACACCTTTTTTGACATATAAACACTCTTTTTATGTCGGAGCCATTTCCCCATAGTATTCAAGTATCCATTCCCAATCGTCCGTAACAGGGCCGCGTTCATATTACGTCGGCTATTCCACCTTATAGGCAGGCGGAGTAAAATGTCTCTTAGACATAAGACAATTTACATTCAATTGCATTCGCCCTGTCATGACTTACGCTAGCGTATTTTTTGCGCATACCACGCTCTCCTATCTATATCCGTTACAAACCCTCCAAAACCGTTTCATGAGCGGTGCCACGGGTTGCCCGTGGTACTATCGAAATGTAGATCTCCACCGTGATCTTGATCTCCACCGTGATCTTGATCTTCCCACTATCAAAAATTAAATCAAGGACGTTTCAATACGTTACTTTGATAACGCCCCCCACCACCCTAACCCGCTTGTGGCAGCCGCTAACTATAATGTTGAAGGCCCTCCACCAACGAGACGGTACACATCTCGACGTCCTAAACACGTCTTAGATGATCCCGAAGATCCCATAACAATTGCGAACGCCCCCCCGCCCGATCCTCTAAATGCCACTACACATTTACAGAATACACTAAACATGCACACTAGTTTAGGCTCAAGACACCATACTCGTAGAACAAGGGTACAATGAACCGGTTCACACGCGCTTTAAACCAGGTACATACATGTATCTGGTACGCTTCTCTCCACCACCAAGACCCGGTCAACCCGAGCCGAGGTCCGAGCCTTTAGAGGCGCCCTCGGGTTATTCCGCTTCCCGATCCGATCCGAACCCTTCGGAGAATCTAGTAGGACACGGGGACACGCACTAGTGCGTGATGCCGTTCCCTCTAGAAAGCCTGCGAAGGCAAATCAATCAGCAAACTCTTTCCAAAAAATCGTCATCATCTCAGCCAAAAGACGTCCACTGCCGGACAAAGGCCTCCCCCACCCCCCAAGGATCTCCACAACGACCGGTTTAGTGCTGCTCGCATCCAGCGCCCAGCGGCTTCCCGCGACCTTTACCAGATCGTCGGTCCACCTTGTTGGAAGCCTGCGCACACTGCCCATCCCACACGGGGATTAACGCAAATTAACAGTAAAAGGTTTTATACCTTAAAAAAGTTTTCCCCGACGTTTCGACCGAGTTTCACCGGCCGACACACGTCGTGACAGCAGTCAGACCGTGACCCGGTGATTTTACGAGTAATTAGTTTGCGTTTATTTCCGTTTAAATTCTTTGTTGACCAATATTATATTTTTTTAATATTTTAAAATATTAGGTTTTAAGTATATATTATATTCAGTATAACTTTATAAATTTTTACGTCTAAAGATATTTTTATTGTTTGTTTTTTTTAGTTTTATTATTATTGGTTTTTTTTTCTGCTACGTCCCACCAGTATACACGTCGGGGCGACCTATAATTAAAATAGCATTTAGTTTTATGATAATAAAAATATAGCTTCTTACTTGTTCTAAAGTATGTCTCGTTAGTTGTCTTATTGAATAAATAAATAAATATTTATTTTTATTACAGCCAAGGCCGCCGCACACTGCTCATCCACATGCTTGTGTTATGCTTCGTCCCACATGTGGCCCTCGTGGCCCAGAACTGCTCAATAATGGCACAGCTGTCCCATACACTGGATGCGTCGCTATTTCTACATAATAAGGTAGGTAATATCTTTAGTTTGTTTTTAAATCTTTTGTTGTACAGCCATCTACACATCGGACTATCCAAAACAGTAAATTAAACCATAATCCATAGAGACCAAGTTCAAAGTGTATTAAGGAAATTCAGTCCCGGGTTCGAATCCCAGCGGGGTGTACATATTCGTACTCGGTTTGGTTGGTGGTAGACTGGTAGGGCTTGATTTAACTCCGCCTGGATAGCTACCACCATCTTATCAAATCAAATCCTAAGCAATAAAAAATTATAAAAGATAGAATGTGAGTTTTGATTGGCATTGACAGATGTCGGCCGCATTAAAGACAAACTGTACGTGTGTGTCAAATACATGGTAGTGTGTGTAATGTTCTTTTTGTTGATTTAATGTATTTTTTATGCTTATTAAAAAAAAATACATTCGGATAACCTTCTTAATATATTGATAACACGTACATTTTTGAAGGAACTTAAAAACTTAGTTGCCCTTTTCGGACACGGCAAATTTATAGAGAGCTCCCTAGTAGTATTTTCTAGTAGAAGGTATTTCCGAGTATTATCTAATATATAAAATTCTCGCGTCACAGTTTTCGTTGCCATACTCCTCCGAAACGGCTTGACCGATTTTGATGAAATTTTTTGTGCTTATCCGGTATCTATGAGAATCGGCCAACATCTATTTTTCATCCCCCTAAATGTTAGGGGTAGTCAACCCCTAAATTTTTTTTATATTTTTTATGGCAAAACAACGTTTGCCGGGTCATCCGGTATCTATGAGAATCGGCCAACATCTATTTTTCATCCCCCTAGTTAAATTAATAGTGAAATGAATGTTAGATCTTGTGCTGAGCAACCAAGAACTCCATGATATTAGAGTTACCATTGACAATGACCCTTTAGTCCACATTGATGAATACCACCCGGCGCTGGAGGTGGTGATAGGTGTTCCGTGTCGGGCTCACCCAGCATCTGCGCCATTGTCGCCTCCAGTGTATTGTACTACATCTAACCCAGAATTTAATTGGCGTAAAGGCGATTTACAGGGTTTATATGAGGCATTGGCTGGCATGGACTGGTCTGATTTATTAACTGTAACGAGCGTTGATTCCGCTGTTGAGTTTTTTTATGACAAGTTGTATGACTGCATCAAACACTTTGTTCCTATAAAGAATCACGTTATGAGTAATCGGCTACACAATTATCCAAGTTGGTTTACAGCAGAAATAATTAGCAATATCAAACAAAAACATTATCATTTGAAGAGGTACAAGACAGAGGGCAAAGAATTTAATAAGGAGCTTTTTAAATATTATAGAGAGCGTGTTAAAAAATTAATCGGGATAGAGTATCGGCGACATTTGACGCAAGTACAAAAAAATATTGTCGATGATCCTGTACAATTTTGGCACTTTATAAAAGAAAAGAAAAAAGAGAGGCATGGTGTTAAAACTTTTATTTGCGATGGTGTTGAGGTGCAGGGTCAAGCTGCGGCCGATTCCTTTGCCAAATATTTTAGCTCTGTATTTCGCGCTGAAAATCCAATACTGGATCATGTCGAGGCTGCTCGTGCAGCTTACACGCAGTGTAACGCTACTTCTGTTTCGGTGTTCTCAGTGAATAATAACGACCTTAAGCAAGCTGTGAGGCGCCTCAAGCTGCGATCCGCAGGGGGGCCTGATAGCATCCCGGTATTTTTGGTAAAGGACTGTGTGTCTGTTATAAGTACACCGTTGTTGCACATATTTAATCTCTCCCTTAGTCAAGCGACATATCCCAAAAGATGGAAGCTATCGCGAGTCACGCCAGTTCCAAAGGGTGAGGGTGGAACGGATGTTACTTCGTTCAGACCCATTGCTGTGCTCTCGGTGTTTGCCAAAATCTACGAAAGCTTGCTTAATGTTCAGATTAGCAACCAAATTGGCCACCTGCTCCATGACAGCCATGTTGGCTGCGATGGTGTTGAGGTGCAGGGTCAAGCTGCGGCCGATTCCTTTGCCAAATATTTTAGCTCTGTATTTCGCGCTGAAAATCCAATACTGGATCATGTCGAGGCTGCTCGTGCAGCTTACACGCAGTGTAACGCTACTTCTGTTTCGGTGTTCTCAGTGAATAATAACGACCTTAAGCAAGCTGTGAGGCGCCTCAAGCTGCGATCCGCAGGGGGGCCTGATAGCATCCCGGTATTTTTGGTAAAGGACTGTGTGTCTGTTATAAGTACACCGTTGTTGCACATATTTAATCTCTCCCTTAGTCAAGCGACATATCCCAAAAGATGGAAGCTATCGCGAGTCACGCCAGTTCCAAAGGGTGAGGGTGGAACGGATGTTACTTCGTTCAGACCCATTGCTGTGCTCTCGGTGTTTGCCAAAATCTACGAAAGCTTGCTTAATGTTCAGATTAGCAACCAAATTGGCCACCTGCTCCATGACAGCCAACATGGCTTTCGGAAGGCTCGTTCGACCACCACAAACCTGGTGGCTCATGCGGATTACGTCCATTCCGTAATGGATGGAGGTCGACAAGTAGACATCGCTTATTTCGACTTCAAAAAAGCTTTTGATGTAGTCGATAATGACATCTTGCTGCAAAAACTGGCCATTGTCGGATTCACACCAAACTTGCTAAAGTTAATGTCCTGTTACCTCAAAAATCGGTGTCAATATGTTAATCTAAATGGTTATGAATCTGCTGAATATTATACGAGATCAGGCGTGAGTCAGGGTAGTACCTTAGGACCTACTTTGTTTCTACTATTTGTGAATGATTTGCCTAATACAGTTCAGAATGCTAAATGTCTTCTATTCGCAGACGACCTCAAGTTGAGTTTGGGAATCACAGACGCTCTAGACACTGAGGTTCTACAGAAAGACATAGATGCTGTATGGGAGTGGAGTCGTAAATACCATCTCCCCCTTAATGCTAACAAATGTAAGATTATTACCTGTTCACGCAAACGGCATCCTGTAAACGTAACTTACAATATATCTGACGCTCCAATCGAAAGAGTATTGAATATTCGTGACCTGGGTTTAGAAATAGATATAAAATATGACTTTCATACGCATGTGACAAAAATCTGCAAGATGGCTAATAAAATGTTAGGCTTTGTTATTAGGACCGCGGCTCAGTTTGACAATTCGAATGTGGCTATGGTATTATACAATGCATATGTTCGTAGCAGGCTGGAATATTGTGCTGTAATCTGGGATCCATGTGAGAATAAATATGTGCTCATGGTGGAAAAAATACAGCGCAAATTTGCACGGTGGGCATATAAAAAACGTTACGGGTACTACCCCTATTTGTATCCTTCGATGTTTGTCTCCGCTATGGTTGACATGGACACCCTTAAACTCAGGAGAGTGATGCTTCTCCTGAAGCATTACTTGTTAGTTTTAAGAAACAAAATCGAAAGCCCGGAGGTATTGGAAAAAGTGCGCCTGTTGGTCCCGGGTAACATTCCACGGGATGGGGGGGGCCTGCTCGCGCCTCGTCGTCGTCCGCGTTTGCTGGCGCGTCCCGTGACGCGCACCGCGCGGGCTGACTCTGCGCCCACCGCCCGAGCGCTGCGGTGCATAGGAGACTTGCTTGCTCGGCACGACGATATCGACATATTCGCTGATAGTTTAGGAATGGTTTTAAATAAATTTTATAATTATATTATTGACATTAATATTTAATATTTATTGACTTATTTGATTTGTTGACATTTGTGCTTATGTATTTGACTGTATCGTATTGTTCTGTGGTCTGGCCAATTGACATAGTTGTGTTGTCTTTAGGTACTATTTTGTGTTGTATAATTTGACATCATATCTACTAATTATTATTTTTCGTTTTTTATTATTGTTTGTGTTTATAAATAATCTTATTAGCGCCTTGGATGACTCATCTGTTAGCTTGTAAGATGTCTGATTCAAATAAATAAATAAATAAAAATAAATAAATTAACATTTTTATCCTAGATTCAGGCAGGTATAGTAGTTTTATGTCGTGTATTCAACGAGTGGGTATCACTATTATAAACTTCTTATTTTTCTCTCAAAAAATTTTGTCCTTTTCGGTGTCGAGACCCTTGGTCCGTGGGGTCCTAGCGCTATAAGGCTTTTTAAGGAAATAGCAAAAAGGTTAGTCGACATCACAGGAGACCGAAGAGCTGGCAGCTACCTCGGACAAAAAATTAGTCTAGCAATTCAAAGGGTTCCCCCTTTGAATTGCTAGACTAATTCTTTGCCAGTATCTTCGGTACCTTGCCTTCCTTTCTTCCTTTTAATAATTTATTTTAGTTATTGTATTATATTTTTTAAGGTTTTTAGTTTTAGGTTCATTGTTCTTTTAATAATATTAAAAGTGAATTTGTGACAGTGTTATGAACTGTTATTTTTTTTAAAGCAATAATAAACTTTATTTAGTTAGTAGCATTGTTATATTGAGATACGATAATTTCAGGTGAGAAATAAACAAAAAGAAAATAAAAAAGTTTAACTTGCCGCATCAATCTCAGTTATCGTACTCAATAGCCGTTGAATGGGGCTTTTTCTAATATGCTACGGTTAAACAATTGGCCTTCATCTGTGATGATAAGGCCAATGGTGGAAGCGCTCTTCACCCGGAATCCTTAACTTCTGTTGCACATTGAAACAGGTGCAACATTGAGCACAGCTATAGCTCCAGGGGTATCCCTAGCGTTCTAATCGTCTCTAGTGTGATTACCTTAAAGTTGCCAACATTTCTTTGGCGAAATGCAGTACTTTTAAAATTAGCTTTAAAATTATAGTACTCTTCAAAAAAATACATATTGTATTTTATGGAAAACTGCCAAAAATACTTTAAATAAATTTGGTAATTGTAATTATTAGTTATTTTAAAATATGCTACCATTTTTGGGTAGTAGTTTAAAGTAAAGTCACTACAATCTTTTACTTATGCAAATATTTCATTTAATATTGTTATTTCGGAGTGAAGGTCGTCCTTCCTCCATTTCGATATTCAAGCCACGATCATAATTTTCAAATGAGTATTTGTTAGTTATGTTTTGGTGTTACAAATATTATTAGTATAGTATTTCTGCGTACTATATATTTCTTCCACATTATACAGTACGCAGACCCGAACTATAGTACAATACTATACTATATTATACTACGGTCGGCAACCTTAAATTACCTTCAAAATCATACCTTGAAACTACATGTGGAAGACAATTTTAGGGAAAGGGGAGTTGTTTTCATGTTACACCTGATTGATTCAAAAGCGCCATTCTACCGTATTCAATACCAACATGGGACCGACTGATGATAATGATGATAAATCATTGTTTGCAGGTCAGCACAGCTTTAGGGCTCGGAGACGTGGTCGTGGCGATGCAGGGAGAGAGGGTACTGGTTACCAGGTACCTGTTCAGGCCGAAGACACCTTCAAAAGAAGATGAGGACGAGCTGTGAGTTTATTTTTGGACTGCCTTTCCACCCACGACGACCCAATGGTAGTCAATTTCACCTATTAGGGATAAATTACAAAAAATATATTCGATATCTTTTTAACAACCTCCTTGTCCTCCAAGATGTACATAAAGTTTTTTTTCCTTTAGTTGATGGCTTCGTGCGGCAGTTTCAAAGTAATTTTCTTTTATGCTATATAAATGATTATATTATATTTGTTATAATGCTGATGATGAATGATTATAGAAATGAGAAGTGAGAAACGATATACCCCCCAAAACCTTGAGTAAAGATGTGGGGCTTTATTTAGACCTCATGCGGGCTTCTTGAGAGAACTTAAAAAGTGACGTTGCACTGTTTTGTTTCATTTCAACATAACTCAAATATTTTTAGAAAATAAAACAAAACAGCAGTCTTGACTTTTTACTTTTCCGTCTAGAAGTACCAAATATTAAGTTTGTGCCATCAATTTAGACTTTATCGACGCAAAAAGCGTTAAAATTAAAAATTATTAAAATTATTACGGGTTACTACCCGTAATAATTTAACTTTCCTTCAGATAACACAAATGTTGAAAAAATTTCCACGAGCAAGATTTGAACGTGCACCTTTTTTTTTTTTTTATACGTAGCACGGCAAATGACTCCAATTCACCTGATGTTAAGTAAATATGGAATCCAGATGCGACGATAACTGGTGCAGCGTGAGAACAACGCAGCGTCAGTTATCCTCACTTTGCCGGCCCACAAGGTGCCTCTTCACGCCTCGTTTGAAGGACCCCATATTATAGGAAGGAGGGAAAACGTGTGCTGGCAAACTATTCCATGTTTTGGAGGTGCGACAAAAAAACGAGTCACCAAATTTCTTAGTGCGCGATGGAATATTAGAGACAAAGAAGCGGTGACTCCGGAGAGCAGCACGTGTACTCCTATGGAAGAAGGGAGAAGGTGGGATGAGGTCAAAGAGTTCTTCAGAGCACTCGCCATGGTATAAGCGGTAAAACACGCTGAGTGACGCAATATCTCTTCGCAATTGCAGAGTTTGACATTCCGGGTCAGGTGCTCTTCCAATTGAGCTATTGAGGTTCGAACCAGCCCGCCGAAATTATTCAACACTTTTTACTTTGAAAGCCAAAAGCGCCCATTCAATGTCAACAACTACCGTCACTAACATCCGATCATAATCAGAAGGATGCAAGTTCAAATCTTGCTCGTGGAAATTTTTTCAACATTTGTGTTTTTGTAATTTGTTCGCAACAAATTTTGCGTTAAAAATTATTTGAACATTTCCTTCAGATCCAAATAAAAAAATTCCTTGACAAGATCCGCGGTCGCAGTAAAGGCATTTGGTAGTTTATAAAAAAAAATACTTATTTAATTTAGTGTGTTCTTTGCGTCAACTTTAGAAAATAATACATAACATTATATTTTTACATGTTTTATGTAACCATTCTTTCAGGTCGGCGGTAAAACAAGCATTCTCGTTGACGGACTATCGAATAGAAAATTTGCCACACCCCCTGGTGCAAAACAACCAAAAGCTCGTGCTTTAGTAAGTGCAAGATTATAATATTTTATTGAGTAGCGTAAAAAATTGAGCTTGTGTCAGCGCTTCAAGTTTTTCGTCACCTCTTAGCGCGCCCGCCCACGTCCGATGGTAGGTGACCGTTTTTTAGTCAGTGAAGATGACATAAAATGACATAAAATGACACAAAATGACGCACACGTCCTACAAAAAGTCGGTCGCAAAATCGGTGATAAAGCCTCTAATATCGGTCAGATTGTCGGTCCTACAAAAAATCGATCGTGGGCGGGCGCGCTTAGGCTGTACCGGTTTAACCTAAAGGCCAAAAAAGGAACGTGCCTATGGACCACGCGTCGCTTAGGTGCCTGTAAGGTCAGAGAAAAAAAAATCCCTTTAATTTTCCATAGAGGTAAGTAAGGTAAAGTTTAAAAATTATCTATAAACTCCCAAGATTTTAATGTACCTACGCCTTGCGCACATTAAAATGAACTCGAACGAGTATATAAGTATATGAACATAAACTTTTCTTAGATTTTGTTTTTGCTTAGTCTAGAAGACAAGGGAACCCGAAATTTGCAGTGCCTAGGGGCATATACATGACTTAATCCGGCTCTGCTCTTAGGTAATTTAGGTGGGAAAAGAGCCTACTGATTTACAACAAAACAGAACACTCTATTTATTACATCTATCCCATCATCGACTGTGTTGCTTTAAATATTATAAGATCTATGCTTGCACAAGAACGTTTTGTGTAAAATTTTAAAAAATCTTTATTTTTTTGTTTTAAATCTTGGCAAAATTTTATTTAATTCGATGTGTCGCTCTTATCTACATTGTAAAATTAGTTGACAACAGATGACGGTAAATCCACCGGATAGGGTTCCTGCATAGAATTAATCTGGATGGCCGGCTACCACAGCAATACATAGAAAGTGTTTCCACGAGTGGGTACGAACCCTTATTTTAATATTAAAAGGAGGTAAACGAGTAGATGGGTCACCTGATGGAAAGTAATCGCCGCCCATGGACACCCGCAAAACCAAAGTAATCGCAGATGCGTTGCCGGCCTTGAGGAAGGAGTGGGATCTTGAGGAGGAAGCAGGAATTGGGAGGGGGGAGGGGTGAGAAATGGGCCTCCGGTACTTTCACTCACCAGACGAAACACAACAGCAACGAGTGCCATTGTTTCACGCGGATATTCTGTGATTTTTGCATTGTTTTGCATATGCGCGGGTCTGGGGCCACCTGCGAGTTATCTAGGGCTCTCTCCCCACCCCACCTAGCTTCGAGGAATCCTCACCACCAATGCCACCACATTCTTGATGGAAGCACGAAACGTTTTGTACGTTTAACGTCCGCTTTTTCCGCGGACCTGTAGGTTGAGGGACGGGCTCCCTTTAGATAAGTTCCCCGTGAGCTGTAATATGAAGTTTTTCAAGAAGCGCGTAAATAGGGCTATCAAGCCGGTTCCATAGAATCAATGCTACAGATGTTCATGCGGCGATGACTTCTGCCCATCAGGTGGTTGTTCGTAAGATCGTTTGCCGTCTTATTAAATTTAAAAAAAAATACGATGTCAAAGGTAACCTACCCTCTAACTACTACTACTTTTCTAAAATTTACGTTTTTATTATGTAACTACACATTTGTGGTGAAAACACTTCTTACGAATGTACAGGTACTTCCATATAAAGGGTTCGAAACGTTAAAATACTATGTAAAATTAAACGAAATTGAATTCGCATAGAGTGTTTCATTCAAATGAATTACTAAGATTAGTTAACTTGAATTCCCTTAAAAGCGAACACTTACGCGACCTATAATGAATACATCCGACAAAGTAACGGTCACAATTAAACCAAAGCTGCATCGTTGAATGTAGTGTTCATTAAAAGCAGACAAATATGCAGAAAGTTACAAGAACGTTATTAAATAACAAATCTTAAATGCATTCAATATGTATAAAATATAGTGAAAAAAATTTAATGCCTACCCGACCCAGCCAGGAATCGATCGGTCTTCCGCAATCCGGGCGGCTGTACTGACCATTATGCTACCGGGAGGCTGACGTAAGCGCTGAATTTTGTCACCACTTTGATTTTGACTGCTTTTGAGCGGCAATGGTGCCATCTATCCAACGGTTATTGCAACCGATTCGCTATGCAGATTCATCTTTACAGATGAAATAGCACAAATTTGATAATAACACAAGGCTAAAGTAAATTTTATTTAAAAAAAATGCATTCCTTACATTCCACATGGATCGACAGTTACTATAAGGTTAAGGTTCTAGCTCCTCCCAGGCCCGAGGCCCCCTCCACATTCCCTTCAAGTTCCACTAGTGTGATTGGGACTACCGGTTTGGCAATAATCACCAGTATTCACCCCATTTTTGGATAGATTTTGCTGATTGTCACATGGCATTTTCAACATCACCGGACCGGTCTTTTTGGGGGCGGCGAGAAACTTAAAGGGTTTCTCGAAACAAAGCCGTGTGGAACGAAGCACCGCCAGTGGTTTTCTAGAGGGAACGGCATCAGGCATTAGTGCGTGTCCTTGTACCATACTAGATTCTCCGAGGGGTTTTTACCGGATCAGGAGCGGAACAATCCGAGGTCGTCTCTAAAGGCTAGCGGTTGTTAAGTACCTCGGCTCGGGTTGACCGGGTCGTGTCGTAGGGGTGGGGAGGAATTCACCCGAGCGCCAGAGGGAGCTAGGGATGATCGATGTTAAAAGATAAAACATCGATGTTTTAACATCGATATTGCATTCTATAAAACTTCGTAACATCGATGTCACGACGACATCGTAACATCGATGTCAAGGCTGGTTCAACCCTATATCAACAGCGCAACAGGTTGAAAGGTTCTGCGCTTTCAAAATTATTATTTTTACAGTCAATTGACAAAAAATATTGCAACTTATAATGTGTTCCAACGCCTTGATAATCTCCAATTTAATAATTTCTTTGTTAAATTAAAAAATCGTGTGATTTTATGGTTGTTTTATTATTTATTGATGACGATGTTTGCAAAAAACATCGATGTTGGCTGACATCAATGTTATATGCTCAATAACATCGAGTATCGATGTTCAGCTATCGATTTCATAAATCGATGTCATCATCGATGATTTTGCAACATCGATCATCCCTAGGGGAGCACGTCCGAGGAGGTTTGACTCAGGCAGAGGATCCGCTTTCCGGGCGATGCGCGATTGCGTCATCCTTCTTGTGCATATGAGGTTTATTTTCCTTTGCAAAAAGTGTTATTTCATAATTCAGTTGGCCAAAGTATAATTAAACTCTCATCTGCGGCGAGCACTGATAGTGCCCTAAACAATTCAAATTCTATTGTGTCTGTAATCAAAGTGGAAGCAGACAATCTTTCTCAGTTAAATTATTATACATACATTTACTAAAATATTCATATGGACTTCAATAACAATTCAGACTACAATAACAACTGTAAGTGCGCTGCCAATATTAAAATAGAAATACAAATGCAAAGTATTTATTCATTACCACTTAATAACTAGTTAGCTATTATTAATTAACAGCTTATAACTGTCCCACTGCTGGGCAAAGGCCTCCATCATTGAAATGAAGTCATCGCTACAATTGGTGGGTAATGGCTTAATCATCACGCTTGCCAAATGCAGGTTCATCATCATCATCAGCTCATTTTATGTCCCCACTGCTGGGGCAACGAGCCTTCCCTATGGATGGATAGAGAGAACGGGCCATAAACCACCACGCGGGCCCAGTGCGGATTGGTGGTTCTTAACGACTGCTAATGCAGCCGGGGCCAACGGCTTTACGTGCCTTCCGAAGCACGGAGGAGCTCGAGATGATAAATTTTTGGTCACCCATCTGATGACCGGCCTTTGCGAAAGTTGCTTAACCTCAACACTCGCAGACCGGGCGCGTTAACCACTGCGCCATCGAGCTCATCAGGTTGGTGATTACATACCCGGGCTATGCATCGAAAAATCCGAAATACATTTTGCCCGACCTGGGAATTGAACCCGGGACCTTCGGGTTCGGGCCGAACGCTCTGCCACTAGACCACAGAGGCGTTAGCTATTGTTAAAAAACCCAATAACTTACAACTGCTAATATACTGAAATGGTCCGCAGTTCGCACTCGATTCGACTCGATTTAGTGACTTCCGGCGGCGTCGACTTTCGATTCGTATTCGACCTTCGAGTATTCGTCGGCCTTCTCGTAGGCCTACCCACGCACTGCGACATCCAGCGCGGGGTCGACACCATATCCTGTCTGCCCACCAGCCTTCGATTAACTAATACCAGTAGTAACTACTAGATTAAGGATCCGGAACAAAAATGCATGACGAAAATGGCCGCGTTTGCTTACTAAGGGTCGATTTTTCAATTGACGGATAAAACTTACTCGTTTGATAAAGTATTAGATAACCATTTTAAAAATGTTTTCAAATAGACTTTTTTTTTTAAACAGGTGACATTTTATAAATGTTCAAATAATTTTTAACGCAAATTTTGTTGCGAACAAATTATAAAAACACAAATGTTGAAAAATTTCCACGAGCAGGATTTTAACCTGCACCCTTCTGACATTCCGGGTCAGGTCAACAACTACCGTCACTAACATTAAATGGGCGCTTTTGGCTTTCAAAGTAAAAAGTGTTGAATAATTTCGGCGGGCTGGTTAGAACCACGATAACTTAATTGGAAGAGCACCTGACCCGGAATGTCAGAAGGGTGCAGGTTCAAATCCTGCTCGTGGAAATTTTTCAACATTTGTTTTTTTAGGTGACATTTTAGCTTGATTGCGTAATACTTTATCAGAACCATAAGTTTTATCTGATGATTGAAAAATCAGGCCTAAATCATCTAAATATCTCATTACATAAAAGGTTTAGGAAAAAGGTTTTATAGCATCAACATAAATAAAAGTTGTACAATATAACATAGATATACTTATATCTTAAAGCATTAAACCAATACATAATATAGGTACTCTACACTGTATATGACCACAAAAAAGTATGTGTTTTAATTTTCTCGGACAGTTTTTGAAGTGTCTATCGGGAATCTAGTTACTATTTATGAATAAAGGTCAATTAAGATTGTTATAGTATTGGTACTTACTTAGTAATCGACCTTCCTAACTCGAAATTTACCTTCAAATTCACTCATAATTAATATGAAATTTTTGATGATTTTTACAGTTTCAGAATAGTTGTTTACAATGTTTCATCATCATCATCATTATCATCATTATCAGCCTATACCAGCACACAATACAGCCATCAGCTTATACAATGTTTATTTACTACTAATTATTTTTATTATTTTAATTTTGCATTCACAATGCATGTAGTTACAAGATTTTTTTTGACGTGACAACGTCTTATAATTCGATAGAGCCGGCTGCACGCACGAAAAAACATGACTCATGCGGCGTTACCTCGCTCTGAGGCGTTCGGGCCTGACCGTTACACTGATGATTTATATGCCGTTTTGTGGATCAAATCAAGCAGAATCCATTACTATAACAATTTTTAATCTGTTCTACGGGATAGCAGAGATATTGAGAGTTATGTAACTAAAAGTAAGGTTAGTTTGTATATATGAAATAAATAGCTAATACTATTTATTAGTAGCTTTTATCACTTTAATTTCAAGTATTTTGTTGTATTTTTATTTTTTAAATTTAAAATGATTTTCTGAATGAAGAATTTTATGAAATTTTTTTTTAAATTGTTTCGTTGTCACGTTGAACTATCGTCAGTAAACCGACTTTACAGACAACCAATTTTTTAAAGTAAGTATTTGTGTTTTAATTTCTCGGACAGATTTTGAAGCGCTTGCTAATTTTTTACGATAAAACGACGTTTTCTAAAAATGAAACCTAGCTAGATCGATTTATCACTCCCTGCATACTATATTCATGAAAATCATTCATGGAAAATGTAAAATGTTATATAGCCATAATTTGTCAGACTGCATTACTTGGTTATTTGTGGAGACTCTCATCCTATAGAGCTATCAGAAAGAAAATGTGTTTCAATTTATGATAATAGCAATTCTTCGGCTATAACGGTGACTTTGGTTATTTTGTAGATTTCCTCATATTGTTTAAGCCCGCAATCATAATTTTAACTAAAAACTTGTACAGTGCGTGCCTAAACACACTCCACCCCAAATTATTTTTTTATAATTTTAGAACAAATTAATTTGGTGTGTGTGTGAGAGGTAAATACCTCTACAAAAAATAAAATGTCGAACTTTCTTCACTGTTTCCGAACAGAATGTTCTCGAATGGTTCAGTCTGTGGGTTCAATGGAACCAGCGTACGTAAAAGTAGGTAGCTATGCTATTCTGGTTCCTTGTATTAAATCCGTCAACTTAATTTTTCTTGGTATAAAGGTGTAGGCTTACGCGCATGCATATTGAATGATGATTAACAATCTTGTATGAAATTGTATTTTTCAAACAAGATTATTTTAAAATCGTCAGTTCATAGTTTGAACTAGTTGATAGATATGCAATTATATCCAGGATTGTGACATCGGTGTCATCATTAAAAATCATTAAAAAAAGGGGCCATCAACTGGTTTTAGTCTTCAGCAACATTTTACTATAGCTTCCTCGATACTATCCGGTAATATTTCAATGAAAATCTATGTGTTAGCGACGAAAACTCTGTACTCTTATTGCAACGAGATGTGAGCGAGCTTACAGCTCCGGTAACCTATCTGGATATTAGGTAGTGGACTATACGTTATCACGGGACAACTCGCTCGAGACACTAGTCTTAGGCGCAGGCCACATATAAAGGGCGTCGGACGCGGACATGGCACTTGCGGCTGCCTCTCCCATTCAAATTTCATACTAAATGCATGGAAATAAAGCGCAATTTAAGTCGCGGGCGCCGAAATGGCGCGTCATAACCACGTCTCAGAGCCACGACATTCCGTGTGTCTGTAATTGCGCTTTATTTCCACGCACTTAGTATACAATTTGAATGGATGAGGAAGCCGCCCGTGCCATGTCCGCGTCCTACGCCCTTTATGTGTCGCCTGCGCTTTAAGAGTTCCGGATAAAGAATGCGCTTCGGTACGTCCTGGTAGGCTACTCTTGACGCAAACTCAATCTCAATACAATTCCAATGCGATTATTATGTATCGATATTGGGATAAGTTTCGCAATTTCGGAACGCCCCAACTCGATAATAATTTGTTCACTCAATTTCCATGCAATTTAATTCCAATGTAGCGCTATTGTCGCTGTTAACAGTGCCATTTGAATTTTTTAGATTTAGGATTGGAATTGTATTGAGATTGAGTTTGCGTCAAGAGTAGCCTACCTGATCTGGCGTTATGACCTGACGCAGATGGTCCGTTGTGTTTGCGCAAGGATGTCTGACACCTACTTTATGACCTGACGGTTGGTGGGGGGTGTCAGTATAAAGTTTAAAATCGTGTGTAGCGGGGATGTGGTCGGACACTGGGGTCATCACCCTACTAACTTGTTTATTTTTACTACAAGTTTACTACACGTACAAGTGTACTTCCACTACAAATTTTCGATAATTATTGTTTTCGGAACCCACAAATTAAAAAAAACCCTAAAGTTAAATCTTATTTCCTGTTAAGGGCAAAAGGTGACGTTCATGACATCATCGTCGAAAGCTATAAAATATAGTAAGTAAATATGTACTAAGTGAGTCATAGCGAGTCGAGACTGTTGAGTTACGGATCGAGTCAACACAGATTGTGGAGCGATACCTATTTTTACTTTAAACAGTGGCTTATAATAATATCTAATGTGAAATTAAACTTTTGAATTTTAATATTTTTTTTTTAATATAGAGGAAACTATGAATCGCTACAAATGGAATGAATAGATATACATCGATACTAGGAAACGTGTTTTGGTTCTGTCTAGAGTCTCCTCATAGTCGTCCTCGTAAACAAACGACCAAATTGCGCAACAAACGAACTGGTGTAACCGGAAACACTTAGGGGCTTACCCCTGATAGTTGTACCAGAATTTATGTAAATTAAAAAATAATAACCCCCTCCTTTTTCGAAGTCGGTTAAAAATACACTGCTTAGTTGTAATCTAAAATAGAACTGATGCCGGGCTTTGAATACCGTTAAAAAATGGTATCGATACTTCGGGCAAACGAAGATACCGGTAAAAAAAATTTACCGGTATGCTTGGTATGGGTGGCTGGGTGGCATTTTCACCGGTAAATTAGCTAACCGTTCTACGCGGTTGCCTAAGCCCAATATTTAACGAAAAAAGTAGCGATACTTTTCTCTCTTTATTTATTTTTAATCTTAGATCTAGGTTTTATAAAAATTATATAAAAAGTAAAATATAACAAAATACATACAAAATATACAACTTTTATAAAAACCTAAACTTAGAACGCCGCCAGCAGCTGAGCAGGACTCAAGCTACCGACGATTAAGGCTGCAGAGAAAGAAACCTCGTGACAATGCGTGCCGTGTCCAGGAGTGTTGCCTTCTGTATCTGACCCTTGATCCAGCCATTTAGCGAAAGTCTCTTGAGATGCGTTGTGAGCTGTTGACGGACTCTTCTATCCAGAGCGTCTAACTCAGTCTGAGTCTACCATAGTATGCCAAAGGAGTACGTAAGGAGGGGTATCAGTTCACCCAAGCGTTGAAGGCGAGCACCTTATTGCCCACCGACAAAAGGCTTTTAAGTACTTTTGTCAGACGACAGAAGAAGCGCTCCTTCACTGCCTGCTTTTTGTCCCCATCCGCAATACTTAGAGACTGTGATATACCAAGATATTTGTAAGTTTCCACCTCCGAGAGAGACCTGAGCCATTGTCTCAGAAAGTTGTAAATTTGTTGAATTTACAACTTTGCATAACCGTACATTTGTCTACACCGAACTCCATCCTGATAGAACATAACATTTCATCATCATCATCATCATCTCAGCCAAAAGACGTCCACTGCTGGACAAAGGCCTCCCCCAAGGATACATGAGGGGATTTGCCATAATCGCCACGCTTGGCAGGCGGGTTGGCGATCGCAGTAAGTTGATTGAGAGTTAACCTCAAAGAGATGCTGCTGCCCATCCTCTGGAATGGTCCCCTAGTCGGCAATTCTTTATCCCCGGCACCACACGGATAACATAACATTTGCGTAAACTTAATCATAATTTATCAACATTTTACATGCCGGTGCTAACTTCCACCTATGTATACCGCTCGGCAACAAGCGCATTATATGATAAAATTTTACTGGAAAAATCAACTCAGGAAGCTCGTGTGGAAATCGAACCCACGACCTTTGGATAATCGGTCCAATGCTAATAAAATTTTATCTTGTAACTATATAAAGCAGTAGCTTTTGTTCGCGGCTTTGCTCACGTGGGCCACACAACTTGTGTTTATTCGTAATAAAAGCCAAACTTATTAAAGGTAAATATCATAAGGGTATAAGTAAAAAGTGTCTAACACAAAACAACGTAATAAAGATCACTCTGTATAAGCAATTTTGGTCCGTTTTGAAACCTCCTGTACAAATTGTCATCCCCTACTTAAGGGATCATTTTCCAAAAATCCTGAAAAACTTTACAATTTCTTACCAGGCCAAATACCGAAATTTAAAGAATGACAGATTTCCATACAACTTTCCAAGCTGATTTCACCTCTCTAGGGGAGATTTTTCGAAAAATGCTAAAACACGTCATTCTTTATTTTTATTGAAAAATATATAGATCGATTAAATTATTCATTTTGATAGTTATTACTTAAAAAATAACAATTTCCCCAAATACCAATTTTCATGTATTTTACTTCAAAACTGACAGACTTTCATACAAACTTTCACCCCCCATTTGACTGCCTTAGGGTGTGATTTTCGTAAAATCCTTTCTTAGTGGCTGGTTACGTCACTCAATTTACCCACAGTCCAAATTTCATCTAATTAGCTTCAGCGGTTTAGGCTCGACGATGATGAATCAGTCAGACCAACTCATTATATTTACTTATATAGATTGTGAATGCATCATTTAAAATAATAAAACCGCACTATATTTTATGTTTTCGTGGAAGATTACCTGGGTGCCTAGTGTGAGATTTGTTTACTATCCGTATTTATTCGATTACGTTTACGAAAACGAAAATTTATATGGCATTGAAGCAGCGCCTATCGACATAGCTCATCGGATCAGCAAGCTGATGTGGCAGTGGGCCAGTCATATTAGCCGCAGAACCGACAACCGTTGGGGTAAACGAGTTCTCGAGTGGAGACCGCGTATCGGCAAACGTACTGAGAACGCCCTCAGATTAGGTGGAGCGACGATCTTCGCAAGGTGGCTGGCAAGAGCTGGATGAGAGTAGCCGCGGATCGTGCTCGGTGGCGTGCACTTGGAGAGGCCTATGTCCAGCAGTGGACTAGTATAGGCTGATGATGATGATGAAGCAGCGCCTCCTGGCGGCATACGAGACGAGTTAAAATTTTGCCATACAAATTCTCGTTATCGTTAACGTGATTGTATGTCGAATGAATCTCGCACTAGGCATCCAGAGGCATTGAATCGCCTTTGTGGTCTAGTGGCTAAGACCGCCGGCTTAGACCCAGAGGTCCCGGGTTCGATTCCCAGCGGAGGGTACGTGTTTGTGTACTCGGTTTGGTTGGTGGTAGGGCTTGTTTGTCCGCCTGGCTAGCTACCACCATCTTACCTAAATATGTCGCCATAACATCAATGTTTGTAGCATTGTTGTGTTCGTGCAGCTAGAGATAAGATAGCCAATGCCTCACTAGTTGAGGATCCCGGGTGAAGTGCGCTTCCGTCATTGGCCTTATCATCACTTAACATCAGGTAAGATCAAGGCACTGTGCTTACAAAAATGCTATATAAAAAAAAAGTGCGCCACCGATACGACACAGAAAGTGTCAAAATAATGACTAACATAGTTTAAGTTTAGTTTTAGTTTTTTTTAGCGCTGAAACGCAAACGGCACAAATACGCGAACCTGGGTCGTAATTATTTATTTGTGCCTTTTGCTTGGTGCTCGCCTTATTGAGGCCTCCGGTGACAAGAAGGCTGTTAGCGTATTAGCTTGGCAATCCAGAGGGCCATGTTGGAGGCATTATTGGGACCATTCCCATGAGCCTACAGTTGGAGGACATCTTTTATTTATAGGTACCTATTTAGTTTTTAATTTGCTATTTATTATTCTCTGTTGAGTTATGTTTCTTTTTGTTGTTTAAGTTTTTTATTACTAACAAAAGTTGTATTAAATATGTTTACATTAACCACATTACATTATCCGCTCAAAAGCAAACAACAAAATGTGGTTAGCACCGACTTTAATAACATTAACTCATTGACTCTGGTTCACGTGAAGCGTGCTCAGTGATAACAAAAACGATTAATTATTAGTAGCAGCCCCACGATTAATTAATACGTTTATCATGTAGGTATACGTCTCGGATTGCAGCAATTCCAATATGCGGTGTTCCATTCGCTTTTATTATTATGTTCTTATGTATTTATTTATTTATTTTAAAAACTATATCCAATTAAAATTCATTCTAAAAATGTATTATTATTAGTTTTTTAAAAATAAAAAAAAACAAAAATCCCGCCTGCGTAAAAAATAATAAGTAACTAATAGAAAATCAATTGAAAAGGCCGGAACAAGATAAAAATTCAATTTATGCAACATCATACATAACACAGTAACCTCTCAAGGCCACGGAATCTCGCAACAGCTGCGCTCGGACTGTTCCGAGCCGTTTCGAGATCTGTCTCCGTGCAAAGGTATGTGTATTCAAATACACAAAAAATATAAAAAAATATTTTCAAAAAAATATTTCATAATAACAATGTTTGATGAACATGCAATGTATTGGGACTACCCAGTATGTATAACATTATACCTGTTGCGCGGGCTACATGCATCCTTCTGGATCCCCCTTATTTTGTTACATACTTATACATAGTATCGTAGTTAGCGTAAGTCCCCGTATTAAATCATTGAATTAAATGGAACGCGACAGTTTCAAAGCGTATATCATGTACCTGTTACCTAAATATAGAGATGACAGATTGATACCGCTATAAATGTAAGTGTGTCATTGAACTAATCCATTATTGTAAGACAAATCGAAATAATTGCCTGTCACGTGAGCAGACGAGACAGAGAGCTATATCCGTCTCATTTCATCAGTCTGAAATCATCCGATGTACGGGAAAGCGAATAGCGAGCGAGACCTGAAGGCTGCTCATTGGAAGGGTGCGCGCGCCACGAGAGCGCACGCGCTATTTTTATCAAACGCCTACATGCGTAGACATCGCATACGTAGTACGCACACTTGTTTAATACAGTAGTACTTCCATATACGTCGAATACGCACACTAGTAGAATATTCGTCGGTCGCGGGCGCCGAACAGTGTGAACCCAGTTCACAGAGGCGCTTTTCCTTATATGGGCATGTGCCTTAGTGTTCAGTTACACTATCAAAAAAGATATAAAAACCAGCGTTTCTATTGTTGAGAAGTGATCGCGCTTGAGCTCCGGTTACCTGTCAGGAAAATATGGAGTCGAAAATCCGTGTCTCTAGGGCGACTCTTGACTTGAGTGCGAAAATACTGTATTTAATTGTAAAAAGCAAACACACTGAAGAGAAAACACTAAGGTCGACTGATTATATGAAGACAAAATCAACGTTTCGTAGTCCCCTGATTCCTCCTTCAAAACTGGACCGATTTAATTAATTTTTTCATCACTACATAGTATAAAACAAAGTCGCTTTCTCTGTCCCTATGTCCCTTTGTGTGCTTAGATCTTTAAAACTACGCAACGGATTTTGATGCGGTTTTTTTTAATAGATAGAGTGATTCAAGAGGAAGGTTTATATGTATAATACATGCATATAGTAGAGCAACACTGATAATATCAGCATTGCAACCGTGCGAAGCCGGGGGCGGGTCGCTAGTTAAAAATTAAAGAAAAGCTTTGGCTGTGTCCCTATGTTTTGCTTTTTTTTATATAATCTCGTCAAATTTGTTTGCTGGATGTCTGAACACAGCAAAAATCTGGCCAATTTTAAAGGTTCATATCTTTTTTAATATTTAATTTATGAAAAAAAAGCAACATAGGGACACAGCCAAAGCCTTCCTTTATTTTTTAATGGAAAAAGTAATTAAATCAGTTCAGTTTTGGAGGAGGAAACAGGGGACTACGAAACGTTGATTTTTTCTACATTTCATATAATCAGTCGCCCATAGTGTTTCGTCTTAAGCACCAATTACAGTGATTTGGCTTGATACGAGAAGCCGTACGAGTACTGGATGAAGAATGCGCTTCGGCGGGTTGTGATCTGGACTGTTTAAAAATTTATTAAATTTGCTACAAAACGTATGAAATGTTTTGTTAGTACAAAAATGACGAAAGTATATAAAATGCTAATAAATCGAGCTGACGTGGATAGGCCTTTGTTCGAGTTTTACTTGCGAATAAAATTAGTAAAATAAGGAGAGGTGTAGTACCAATCCGCACTGGGCCCGCGTGATGGTTTATAGCCCGTTTTCGCTATCCATTCATAAGGAAGGCTCGTGCCCCAGCAGTGGAAACATCAAATGAACTGGTGATGGAGGTGTTGTCCTTCCATTTTTAATTACCTCTAGCTGACCCGGCGGACTTCGTACCGCTTGACAGTTTCCATCATTGAGTTAAATACTTATAATAATAACGCTGTTAAATATAAATCAATGATTTCCATGACAACGAAACAAACAAATCATTTTGTATTGGAAAATTAAATTCTCATTTTCAAATCATTTCAAAATAGGTACTAATTTTATTTAATATTATTGTTTTTAATATAACCTACATATAATGTTACTCAGCGCTAATGTAGCATTCTTATGGTTTTTTAAATAGGTACAGTAGTTTTTGAGTTTATTCGTTGCAAACATACATACATACATACATACATACATACATACATACATACATACATACATACATACATACATACATACATACATACATACATACATACATACATACATACATACATACATACATACATACATAAATACATACATACATACAAAAATACAAAGGTTTCCTCTTTATAATATTAAGTATAGATATGCTTTGAGATTAGGTATATGCTTTTGGTCGTTGATATTTCGCCTTTATAATCATGAAATATTTTTATATAGGTGTATTAATTAGGTCTGCTATTAGCTTAGCATAGACTAATTTTGTACGTAAGCCTGTTAGGCTTTACGTTATTAACAATATAAAATTGTAATTATTCAACTTATAATTATACAAAATTATGAATTAAAGACTGCATTACAAACGAATGTCCGTTTGTGCTAATTGCTGCCCTGAAGCAGCTTAAAAAAAAGTAAACCCAGAACCTCGTCTCGTCTCCCGCATGGACCCCGTCCGTCCGGGGAAACCGTCCAGGGCATTGGCCCCACTCGGTGGTCGCTGTCGCCAGCCGCGGATGCGAGCTGAGTCATTGGGTGGGCTATGTGGGCGCTTGGTCATATCCGGTGCTTCTTGTCGCCAGCGAGGTACAAACCCGCCGGGTGGTTCCAGCTGGTTGGAACAACCCGCCGGGTGGTTCCAGCTGGTTGGAGGCCCAGCGAGCGACCTACAAGCTAGCGACGTCATCAGTGTAGAGTATGTTCACCGCTAGCGAGACTTGCGCCTACAAGCCAGAGGAAAAGTAAAATTTACTATAGCGTTGTGTTATCAAATTTGTGGTATTTCATCTTTAAAGATGAATCTACATGGCCATCGGTTGCAATGACCGTTGAATAGATGGCACTCTGACAAATTTAGCGCTTACGTCAGCCTTCCCGGTAGTATAGCGGTCAGTGCAGCCGCCCGGATTGCGGAAGACCCAGGTTCGATTCCTGGCTGTATCGGGTTGGCGTTTAATTTTTTCACTGTATTTTATAAGTATTTTTAATATTACCTATATATTATACATAATATGACAGGATCGGATCGGATCAGTATGATACCCTTTATATAACGGGTAGGGTGCCACAGACCCAGAATGTCAAAAGTTTTATTTTGGAGAGAGTTTGATGATTGCTTCAGGCGCCATTTTTTTTGTTCCTTAAGCCGTGTGAAACGTAGCATTAAAACAACATAGAGGGAATGGCCTCGCGCACTGTTGCGTATCCCCGTTCTCTATGAGATCCTCCGTGGGGTTCTGATCGGATCGGGTGTCAGGAGGTGCAGGATTGAACCCTGATCGTGGAAATTTACTAAATTATATTTATTTAAAAATGTGTATTTTTCCTATACAATTCAATTAACATCAGCCGGTGGCCGTACATCACCTTTAACAAAACTATCATATTTCAAAAACGTTTTATTAACGTGATAAAACAACAGTTGTCAATATGTTTTGTGATTTTTATGAGAACTGGTGCCTAAAAGGCTTGGGTAGCTCGTGAACAGTCGCCAGCCTCGTGAACTTTATGAGTGAAAATTGTTTTTCCTAATTTTATTTTGCCGTCCATAATTGGCGTAAACTTTGTTACGCACATTTTTACTTTTGTTTTTAAGTGTTAATTGCTACACTTAAGCTGATTTAAATATTTTGTGTATTTATAAAAAGCAGTAACAAAATTCGGCGCCTACGTCAGCCTTTCCGGTAGCATAGCGGTCGGTGCAGCCGCCCGGATTGCGGAGGACCCAGGTTCGATTCCTGGCTGGGTCGGGTGGGCGTTTAATTTTTTTCACTGTATTTTATATATAAATATTTGTTACGCACAATTATTGTTTAGTTTAATTGATGTTTTCGCACTCGCACAATATAGGTATAGGGTAATGGCACCAGTCTTGGACGCTTTTAGCCCAGTCAACTTTCGTCGCCAAATAATAACATAGATCATAATTGAAATTTTACGAGATGTCAGCCGGGAAGCAGATGGTCTGTATTCAATTGTTGCTAAACACTGATTTAAGGAAAACTTGTCGATAACTGGTTCCTGTCGAACACCGGTGCCACAATTTTTTCTGTGTTTTCGTTGTGAAATACTTTCTCGTTGTTTCGAGAATACTCAAAAAAAAAAGTTGTACCTATTAGAGAGTACGTTTCGTCATCTACCAATTAGGCACTTTCTTTATCGCTGGCCAAAACTGCACATTTGTTTTACACCCCCTCTGGGATCCGAACCCGGAACCTCTGAAACTGATCTGAGACCGATGGGTGTTACCACTAGACCACAAAAGTAGTTGTTGTCTCAATCATAGTTAGTCCTTAACATTTTAGTAACTTTTTGTTTTTGTGAATGATTTACATATGTGACACATTTGATTAATTGAATAATACTTAAAATGTATCATAATAACGTAGAGATGAAACTTTATTTCATTTTACACGCAGCCATTTTAGGGAGGATATCAAAAATATTATGTAAGTAATTTTTTTAAAGAATTATTACGACCTCTCTGGTCTATTGTTCTATGTCTTTCTACCTACCTATATTTTGTTCTTAAATATAGATAAATAAGATTGTTAATATAAAATCAGTTGTTGAAACATATGGTGTTGTATACATAATATCTTTGTTATACTGAATCGAAACATGCTGTTCATAAATCATAACTCGAGGCCCGTTCTCCCTATCCATCCATAGGGAAGGCTCGTACCCCAGCAGTGGGGCCATAAAATGAGCTGATGATGAATAGGTAAAATATACCAAAGTAGAAGTGGAATTCTGACAACAAAAATTAACAGACTAGCTAAAAACGTAGTCAAAGTAAAAAAAACATTTAAATAAACTTACGAAAAGTGCTTTTGAATCGTCCATAAATTTTTTACCTACTACCCATTCAGGACGTCTATTTTTTAGCTGTGGAGAAGAATGGGCGCAAGAAACTCCACAGCTTTAATAGAAGTAACGACATTAACAAAAAAAGAAAGTATGTCGTTACCAAATCATACGATATTTAATTTAGTACATTTACAATTAAAAACTTTCAAGAGTCCGGAATTACAAATAATGCTTACCTCTATACATATTGTATTACAACTTAAGATAGATCACTGTATTTCAATACGTCAATAGCACGTTGAAATGTTACCTTCCTCCCACAAGGGAAGAAGAGATACGATCAAATCTATATTCAAAATAGCAGTGCAAGTGGCCCCTAGTATAGTTCCTATTCTTTAGTCCTTTTGGTGCAGCAACAAATTTTTTTATGAAAAAAAAACTAGAGTAGTGGCACCAGTCTTCGACATAGTAACCCAGTGGTCGACACCAGTCTTCGTCACCAAAAAATAACATGAAGTTTGATTGAAATTTTACTAAAATAAACCTAGGACCTTGAACCTAGGACCTAGAACCTAGGACCTAGTTTTATCTAGGTTTTATCTAGAAACCTAGAAACCTAGATAAAACCTAGGAAGCAGTTGGTCTGTAATCAATTGTTGCTAAAGCCTATTTTTAATTATTAAAAGAAAATATGTCGATCATTGGTTCTGTACGAAGACTGGTGACCTTACCTAGTATATAAAAACTGAAACTGCGTATTTTGCCTATATACATGTAATTTAGTAAACTTGTGCACATTTCCTAAGAAGAAGATAGAGACAAGGATAATTATGATAAGGTCCATTAATCATTTATTAATGAATTAATAAATAATGTTTGCAGACAAAGATCATATTAAATGTTATTCGTCTCTATGTTTTCTCTCTTGATAACCTTACTGGTAGACTAGTAGAGAATGCCTTAGGGCCTTAATTCCGCCTTTTGCTGTATTTTTGTAATTAAAATAAATAATTTAGTGTTGAGGCACAGACCTACTGAATATGGTCTTCGCCGGTCCCAGAGTTCCAGGGTTCATTTCCATCAGGGGGACATAGTGTGCTTGGTGTGATGTGGTAGAGCTTATACGCTTGGCTTTGTACCATCATCATATCTAATTGTTTCGCCATTACTACAGTTTAACGCTATTGTTTTTGTTCTGTCTTTGGCCATATTGTTACAATAACATCATTTATTTATTTTTAAACAGGTAGGTATATCTCAAAAATAATAATACAAAATATTGAACTGGGTTGAAACCCAAAACAATGTACACAGTCTGACCACAGTTACGACAATTAACTATTACATAAAAAATAAAAATGAACTATTTTCGAAGTTTCTGTAATATACAGTTTTTTAGTTTCATTTTTGCACTTAGGAGGCGAAAACTTAATTAAGTCTGAATGAACAGTTAACATTTTTTTAAATTTGTTTATTGAAATGAAATGAAAACTTAAACTGACGGTTGCACAAGTAACATACATACAATAGTATAGTAACTTATATATAACTTAATAATTGTGAGACGTTATCCAACGTTAACCACAGATAAAGTCAACTTTTATAGAATACAGCTGACCCGGCGGACTTCGTACCTACCGCATTCGTAGCGCTAATGTAGCATTCTAATGGTGAAAGAATTTTTTTAAATCGGTCAATTAGTTTTTGAGTTTATTCGTTGCAAACATACATACACACAAAAATACAAAGCTTTATAATATTAGATATATTCTATAGTATTATGCTAATACGTGAAAAAAACTTTGTACTCATTTTTAAGCACATTACGCGCGCGAAAGCTTCTGTGGCATAGTTAAAATTCATAATGGGGAAAGAGTGCAGAATTAAAAAAATTAACGTATTATGTGTTACATTTTATTTAATATTTGAGAATAATTATTAATAACAGGATTATTATCATGTGTGATCGCGGATGTGCTTCTGATCATGATGCGATAATGGCGCATGCAGTTTTGTCGAAACATCGTATACTCACACACAACAAAAAACATGGTAAACAACCCGTTAATAATAATTATTCTAATGTATGTGAGCAATGCATGTGACAGTGGCATGCATAGGGAGAGGCCTAGTCCAGCCATGGACTGATGTGGGATGATTATGATGACGTTGAAGTGACCATGATTGTTTAAAAAGTTAAACTTACTTACTTATTTTACTTCGCTGGCTCAGCGACTTGGGTCTTGCCATTTTGAAATGTTAAAAGTTATCAACATCTCAGTTGATAGACGTCCACTGCTGGACAAAGACCTCCCCCAAGGATCTCCACATGACCGGTTTTGTGCTGCTCGTATCCAGCGGCTCCCCACGACCTTAAAAGTTATTGTTAGTTATTTTGTGTCGTTTTTCGCAGAGGCCTGAAGAAGTCGGACAGCTTCAGGAGGCTGACGGTGTACCGGGACATCAACTGGTCGCTGCTGCTCCACATCATGAAGTACGTCAGATTCACCACTTCCACTTTGTGGCGGTATGTCTCTAACATAATATCGGCAATAAGACAAAATGCAAAAGAAACGACCCCCTATCAAGGGGAGAAACATCAATAACCCTTCAAAAGACAGAAACTAAATTCTCTAGCATATAAGAAAACCTCCTGATTTTCTTGCTAGCTCTTCTCGGTCGAAGGCTCTCCCAAAATCCGAACTGGTGGTAGAACCGCTTCTGTGGTCCAGTGGCTAAGACCACCGGTTTTGACCCAGAGGTCAGTTCGATTCCCAGCGGGGGGTACATATTTGTGTCCTCGGTTTGGTTGGTGCTAGGGCTTGTTTGTCCGCCTGGCTAACTACCACCATCTTATCTAAATATGTCGCCATAACATCAATGTTTGTAGCATTGTTGTGTTCCAGCAGCTAGAGATAAGATAGCCAGTGCCTCACTAGTTGAGGATTCTGGGTGAAGTGCGCTTCCATCATTGGCCTTATCATCATTTAACATCAGGTGAAATCAAGGCACTGTGCTTACTCGTTAATATAAAAAAAAGATTCAGTTGTTAAGTTAAAAAAACGAAATTATAGTTTTTTATTATTTGAATTTTATACTTAATTTTAACGTCAATAAGTGCCTGTAAAGGGTTATACTGAATAAACATTTTCACTTTGACTTTGTGTTTAAAAAGCAACTCAATATTGTATATTTGTAAAAATAATTACATTGTAAGCAAAAAATTTTAACATTTTATAAATTCTCTTTATAAGTAAACTGTATGTTTTAACGGGATAATAAAAATTCTTTAAACCTTACTGATATCCATTATTTGATGCAGGCATCTATCAGCTAGCTACGAGCTGCTGAAAGCAATGGAGGAGATGTCACTGGCGATCACCAGCGCCACGTACCAAAGTGGCAACAACCTGGACCTCACACTTTGGAGTACCGTGCAGAAACACCACCAGCTAGCCTTGGAGCACCTCCAGGATACCGTCCAGTTCCTGGAAGCAGAACAACTCCTCGATGAGACCAGGGAGCTGCTCGATATCAAAGCCTCGTGAGTATGATAAGTTTTGGACACAGCATTCTGTGTGTGTCCATTGACACGGTTAGACATAAGCTTTTAAATCATATACTTGTGACTTTTATCATCACATCACCAGCTCATTTTATCTCGCTAGCGGTGCAGATTGATTAGCGATTGCTAATGCAGCCGGGACCGACGGATTCACGTGCCTTCGGAAGAAAGGAGGTGCACAAGATGAAAAAAATGTTCACATCCGATAATCGACCTTTGCGAAAGTTGCATAGCCTTATCTATCGTAGATCGGTCACCCTACCTTCGATTAATCATCAGCTCATTTTCCCCACTGCTGGTGCACGAGCCTTCCCTATGGATGGATAGGGAGAACGGGCCATTAACCACAAAGCGGGCCCAATGCGGATTGGTGGTTGTTAACGATTGCTAATGCAGCCGAGAACGGCTTTACGAGCCTTCCGAAGCATGGAGGAGCTCGAGATGATAAATTTTTGCTTACAAATAAATCAGATAAACAGTCCCCATTTCCGTATAATTATAATACTTACAGTCTTCGGTGTGTATGTGAGTAGGTGTTGTGGATAAACGAACATTTATTGCGCTCTTTTGCGTGGCAGCGTTATCAATCAGCGCTAATGATGATGCGTCTACTGTACCGAACGTTGATAAAGTTTAAATGTCCACACAAAAAAGAAACGTGGGACGAGTTGAAGAATAAAAATATTATTTGTTTTGATTTTCCGCAAATCGTCCCAAATGGGCCGTAGGCATTGTGGGACGAGTTGACGAATTACTCGCAACACTAACTGACGTGCGATAGCTACAATACGACGCATAAAAGTGCTTCATACACATAAAGTGCGCATGTGTAAAGCGTTCGTATTCGAACGAGAAACTTTGTTATCGAAGAATGTTTTGCGGTTGTATATGATTATGACGTTTCTACCTTTATAATAATGTCTTCTGTGATAATGACATGGTTATTTCAGATCGGCTCGATCCACTGGCTCTTCGAAGAGACGTTGCGTCTCTCTGTATATTGTACCGCATATATCATGGGGAGTGTTCTAAGAAGTTGTTCGGCTTGATCCCTGTCGCTGATTTCCTTCACCGCACTACACGCAATCTACTGTCATTCCATCCAAATCACCTTGATGGATGGCGGTTTACTACTGTGCGTTTTTCACGAAATTTCTTGCCTCGATCTACAGTTTTGTTGAACCAGCTCTCGACGGTGGTATTTCCGGACCGTTACGACCTTGGGATCTTCAAGAAACGAGCCTATTCCTTCCTTAAAGGCCGGCAAAGCGGCTGTGATTCCTCTGTTTTTGCGGGTGTCCATAGGCGGCGGTGATTACTCTCCAGCAGGTGACCCGCCTGCTCGTTTGCCTCCTTCTTTTATAAAAAATTAAAACTGGACCGTTATGACTTAGAGATCTTCAAGAAACGAGCCTATTCCTTCCTTAGCAGACCACCTGCTTCATCTGCTACGTTTATGTATAACTAGCTATTGCTCACGGCTTTGCTCACGTGGAATAGTAATTGTTTAATAAAAGTCACTTCATAATTTCTTTAAAAATAACAGTTTTCCGTAGAAACTTTCCACCCCTGTCATACCTCTCTAAGGAATGTTTTTCAAAAATGCAAAAACACGTAATTATTTATTTTTATTGAAAAATCTATTTTCTTACTTAAAAAATAACGATTTCCCTAAAAAACTTTTCACTTTTTTACTAATTTAAAGAAAAATACTAAGTAAATAGGACAAGTCTTTATTTTTATATAGATATATTGGTCAGGTTATGATGACATATGTATGACTCTATCTAGAGCTTCAAATTCACACATTAACAAGTTGGTCACAGACATCCTATTGGCTGGGTGCGAACGCGCCACCCGCCACGCCCGTCATCGCCAGTCGCCAGCCTGCGCGGGCGCCGCCGATCCTAAGCAAACGAATGCCATATGGATAGTATATGGATAGGTAGTTGAGTCGACGACGCTGAATTGAATGCCGCGGCATTGAAAATTTTAAATACCTACTAGGTACTTTAGAACCCAGCGTTTCGACCGAGTTGCACCGGGATTGGTCACGGGCCTTTCAAATATGCTTACTTATTAACTTATAACTGTATATTGGTATATGACCAAGCCCGGTGCAACTCGGTCGAAACGCTGGGTTCTAAAGTAGTAGATATTTTAAATTTAAATGGTTTCAATTAGAAATAGAATAAATAAACGAGGTTTTCAAAATTCAAAATCATTTATTCAGTTTAGGCTACAAATAGCTCTTATGAACGTCATTATGCCATCGGTTCGTAAGTCTACTCTGGGCGGGAGATCTTGTACTGAGAAGAACCGGCAAGAAACTCAGCAAGTGTCCAGATCTTTTCTCCCTTACATCGTCAAAAATATTGGAAAATGCCCTATCATAAAAGGACATTTACCATCACAAATAAAAAAAAAAAAAAAAAAAAAAACACATAATATAAAGGACAATCACATGAGAAAAAAAAAATAGTTTGCAAAAACACCATTTACCAGTTAAATTTTTTACAATATCATACAGTACTAGTAAAAGTCAAAACCTGTCTAAGAAAAAACAAAGTTAAACTATAGTTGATAATAATAAAGTTAAGACAAGTATGCAAGAGCAGACCAGCCTCCACAGGCGGCACCCGTTCACGAGTATGACATAATGAATCAGCCATCGCTTCGCTCAACCATATTTTAGGGAACGTAACGACCCGACGCACATGCCACCACCGCAGAGACAATAAAGAGAGCATGACACACCCAAGCTACTCTAAATCAAAACTAATTGAAATGTTTAACGTAACGCTATTTGTTATCTGTAGGACACTGTTTATAAAGGCTATCATATCAGTATAATTTTTTATTATAAAAAGTAGTAAAGTATGCGTTTCTTGTTATAGCCAGGCTGTTTTATCATCTAAATATTCTCTTACTGTATAATAATCTTTTTTAAGTAAAGAAGACTTTACATGTTTTTTAAACTTATCTAGAGGTAAATCTAGTACAGTGTTTGGTATTTTATTATAATAGTGTATACCTTGCCCCAAGAAAGAACCAAGGACCTTCTGTAACCTGAACAGTGGCATCACAAGTTTTGTCTTACTTCTAGTATTAAAATTGTGTACGTCACCGTGTTTGGTAAATGAATTGATATTGCAACGTACAAAAACTATACAATTATAAATAAATTGAGAAGCCACTGTCAACACACCAATCTCTTTAAAAAGATTTCTTAAAGAAGTTCTTGAACCTAGTCTATAGATTGTTCTTACTGCTCGTTTTTGTAAAATGAATATAGTTTCAATATCAGCCGCTGTTCCCCACAGTAAGAGGCCATACGACATGACACTATGAAAATAACTAAAGTAAACTGTTCTAGCAGTTTCAACGTCTGTTAACTGCCTTATTTTTCTAATGGCATAAGCAGCAGAACTGAGTTTGCCGGCCAATTTCGTTATATGAGGATTCCATTGAAGTTTTGAATCAAGGGTTATACCTAAGAAAACTGTTGAGTCTACCAAATCTAATCGATCACCGTTTATTCTAATATCGGTTGGTTCATTCTTGACATTTGGTAGTCTAAATTTAATACATTTTGTTTTTTTAGCGTTAAGCTGCAAATTGTTAACAGTAAACCAACTGAGTACATCTGAGAGAGCTTTGTTTACATCGTCGTAATTATTCTTACACCTAGTTACATTAAAAATGAGTGAAGTATCATCTGCAAATAATACGATTTCACAGAAGTTCTCTACAAAGAATGGCAAGTCATTGATATAAATCAAAAACAGAAAAGGACCAAGAATGGACCCTTGTGGAACTCCCATTTTTACATGAGAACCAGATGATTTAGTTCCATTAATATCGACAGTCTGTGTTCTAGAGCTGAGATAAGACTGGATTAAATTTAGTGCGGTATCTTTGAGACCGTAGTAATGTAGCTTCATCACCAGAGTCCTATGCTCAACGCAATCGAAAGCCTTGGACAAGTCGCAAAAAACTCCAAGGGCGTTTTGAGACTCCTCCCAGGCATCAAATATATGTTTTATTAGAGCAACACCTGCATCAATAGTAGAACGACCCTTTGTAAATCCATATTGTTTACTATGTAAAATATTGTTTATGTTAAAATATGATATCAACTGTTCCAATATAACTTTTTCATAAATTTTACTTAGAGCTGGTAGTATTGAAATGGGTCGATAGTTACAGGGGTCTTCTTTGTTTCCTGATTTGAACAAAGGTATGACCTTACTAAACTTCATAAGATCGGGAAAAATACCTTTATTCACACAGTTATTAAAAATTTCAGCAAGATATGGTGCAATAGAATATATAATATTCTTAATTACTTTTATAGATATGCCCCACAAATCACTTGTGTTCTTAATTTTGAGTGATTTAAATGTTTTTATAATATCCATTGAATCGATATATTTAAATTGAAAAGAAACATTACACTTTGGTACATATTTTTGGAGTAATGTTTGTGCAGCTTCTGGTGATGAATCTAAATCTGAGGTTGTCAGCACAGGTATATTTACAAAATAATTATCAAAAATATTTGCAATTTGCATATCTGAATTCACAAGGTTGTCGTTTACTTTTATAGTGAAAGTATTATTCCGTGGTTTTAATTTACCTGTTTCACGGTTTATAATGTCCCAAGTGGCTTTAATTTTATTGTTAGACTTTTTTATTTTATCTTTAATGTAATTAGATTTAGCTAATATGCACACTCTCTTAAACGTTTTCGAATACTTTCTTACATATTCCGTAAAATTATCGTTTTGGTTATATTGTCTTAAACTATATAACTCATACAACTTATTTCTACTTTTATATATACCAGTCGTGGCCCAGTCACAGAACTTAAGTTTATGAGTAATTTTTATTGTTTTTTGTGTAAACACTTGGTCGTATTCAGTCTTTATGAAGTTAAAGAGATTACTATATAATACATCTGGGTCATCTTGTACAAATGGCAATGCATTAATTTTACACGCTATATTATTTTTAAAACACTCCACTCGCTCTTTTGTAACTGGTTTACAGTTCACTATTTTTGGCTTATCTTTAATATTAAAATCATAGGTCACCTTCAAACCGCAATGGTCAGACGTAAGCTGACTAATGACTGACTTAGAAACAGGGTCATAGTCTGTAAAAACGTTATCAAGACAAGTGGCTGAATGTGAAGTTATTCTAGTGGGTTCGAGAAATAAATTAATGAGATTAAAACATTTAAACAAGGCAATAAGACGAACACTCAATGAAGTGCTTTCTAGAATATTTATATTAAAATCGCCACATACAAAAACAAATTTATTTTTTAATTTTAATTTTCTTAGTATATCCTCCATTACAGATTCGAAAATACTGAAATTGCCCGATGGGGGTCGGTATACACACACTATTACAAAGCTATTAAACTCCACACATGATAGCTCAATGTTACGTTCCACTGATAGGTCTATAATATCGCTGCGATCTTTATATTTTATATCACTTCTTACTAGTATTAAAGAACCACCGTGAATAGCTGAGCTTCGCACGTACGCGCTTGCTATTCGAAAATTATTTACATGGAATGATGTGTCATGACTTCCAAGCCAATGCTCAGTTAAACAAAATATATGAATTGCCTGACTTTTTGCAAATAATTCTAATTCTAAGTCCTTGCCAGCCAAGCCTTGAATATTTTGATGTATAATAGTAATTAATGAGGACTTAGCTTTTGTCTTAGCCCTCAGTTTAAACATGAGGTTGTTACGTTATTACTAGTTGTAAATGTTGCATTAGTAGAACTACTAATGATTACGTTGTTATGACATAAAGATTTAGTTATACCATTTATAACTGTATCCTGTATATTATAAGCTAACAATTTAGCTATTTGGGTCCTACACTTATTAGAAAGATACATAGTATCTGACGTCAAACTAAAGCTATTAATAAATTTATTAATGTCAAAATATAAAATAGTGTCACTATGACGACAAATCAAATTAAACAATAATAAATTTAATTCATAAATGCGCTTATTTTGTTCCCAAGTCAAATTGGTACAATAGGGAAAGGCGCTAATTATTAACCTGCAATTTGTTTCTGATTGCAGTTTTATCAAAGTATTAAAACTATTTATAATGTCACGTTTCTTCGTTTGTGAGCTGTCACCACATAATATAATAACATTAGTGGAACTATTTAGTGAATCCTGTGATATTTTGTTTGCTATAGCATTCATCGATTGACCTGGAGTACAAATATTGGTCATTGAATGGATAATATTTCGATTTATAGGCAACCCTAAGCCTTGACCCAGTTTATCCGAGTACATAACTGTTTTTTTTACTAATTTAGTAACAATAGGTTTATGTATTGTTTGAGGAGAGGCCGATGTAGGACTGGGAACCAAGACAGACAAGTTTTGTGTGTTTATCTGAATATTAGAGTTAAGCGATATAGACTCTTTGTGTAGGTTAATTTCATTATTAATTAATGAATTGTACCGATCAGCATTGAACTTGCACAGATCGACTAACTCTGTGGCTGATTTGATATGTTCTTCAATCTGTTTCTGTGCTATTGAGTATTTTTTGGTCATTATAACAAGAGACTCATGTAGCCTTTGGATATTAGTTTGTAGTTGCTTAGTGTCTCGGTCATACATTTGCCTACTTTCCATTAACTTACTATTGTATATATCTAAGGAATCCATTAGGCTAATACGTTCCTTTCTAAGAGAAATGTTTTTATAAAAACAGTTATTTTTTTTAATCAACTTCTTAGTTTTCTTTATAAACTTATTAATTTTTACATATTTTTTAATTTTAGTTTTGCTGATTTTATTTATTTTGCTGTTGTTTTGAGATTGATGAAATGAAATTCCACCAGGTGATGCTATAAGTTCTTCAAATAAGGACTGAGTATGATCCACTTCGTGCTGCTGCTGCAACTCAACAAATTGGGAAATCTGGTGGTTTGCCGCACTGAGGTCCCTTTCCAACTCGGTGATACGGTCTAGTGCCCTTTCATAGGTGTTGTGCTGCTGCTCAAAATTGGAGATGACATCTTGCAGTTGGTCACGCTGGTGTAGCACATCCTGGTGTTGCATGTGCAGTTGGGCTAACTCATTCTTAAACTGTGAATTTCTGTCTATTATGGATTTTATTTCCATTTCACTGTCTTCCCTCTCTTTTAGCAGCTGATTGCAGAACTCCTTGGATACTCTTAGCTCCTCAAGTGCCTGTCTGAGCTTTAGTTCAGTACTTTGAGTAGCAGCCTTACGTGTCAGCATTTTAAAGGTGTTTTTATTTACCCCTGAAAATGTAAATAATTATATATTAAGTATTTAAGATATATTAGGACTTTGTATGTGTTGAAAGTTAGGTATACCAAACTTTTTATAACAGCTAATAGGATTATTATAGAATGAGATTTTAATTTTAACTAGTGGAGGGTAGACTAGATATATCTCACAATTACAAGAGATTTAAAAAATGAGTTTTAAATTGTAATTGTAAGTTATTAGTTTCCTAGAAATTAAGTAATTTAATTGAGTTATATAACATGTAATTGGTATAGAAACAATTTAACAAGAAATAAAATAACCAATCACAAAGAAAAACAAGTAGGTAGGCCACTATGTAGTAGGTACTTGTTTGCAATAGTTTAAACTATATACAGTATACCTTTGTAGCTTTCAGATAAAACCAGATTTGATGTTCTAACGGTTCTAACCAAGTAAATAAATAATAACACTTGCAAATCGAATGAAGTGTTCTGGTATTTTAAATGGCTACTTGTATAGGTAATAAGTAATGAAAACAATACTCCCCCGGTTTATGTTGCTGCAGTCCACGGCAAAAGTTGTTATTTTCACAACTTTTATTAATTTGTTTCACAAGTCAGCTGGGCGCTGACAGTTGAGATGTTGTTTTTGTCAATAATTTAAAAACTATGCAACTGTTGTCAGAGATAACACTAGTATGCGTTATTTATCACTTAATTTAATGACTAATGGTAAATATACTATAAATTTAGCTTTAAAACAATTTTTAATTGAAATCTAAAAGGAGCTAGTTTATTTGACAACTTTACTAAACAGTGTTGCCAGTCGAAAAAAAGACGTTTTGACGTTTATATGGGATACCGAAATGTGATAAATTCAAATTAAACTCACACTAGCCAACCTAACCGCGATGGGTAATATTTTTTGTTCAATTTTGCTATGAACTTGAGAATCAATAGTAAACTTTGTTATTTCGACTTTGGGTGTATCATTTCTTCAGCCATCATTAGTTGGTCCAGCTTTTTTTTACCGCCTCTGCACCGAATCTGTACCTACAGATTGTTTACCGAGCGCATGTAATCAAATGAGAGTTTTCAGACCGAGTCGTTTCAGTACAGATTTTTTACCGAGCGCATACGCGCGCCTTTTCATAGAATCTGTACAGAGCGGCCGGCTTCGCCCGTCTCACCCCCCCGGCTCCGCCAGCTCCGCCACACGCCTCACTCACACCACCACCAGTCACACCACACACCAGCGCACGACTCATACCACCGTACCACGAGCATCTCCATGCCAAATATCAAGATTGGTTGAGCCACCCAGTGCGGAACAGACAAACAAACTAATTTCACATTAATGCAGGATGTAATTTTTGAAAAAACTTTCACAACCATGTTAGGAAACGAATTCTGAATTATTTAAGTACCTATAGAGAAAATAGAGAATGACGATTTTTGAATCGAAACGGTGAGGATCGGTGCGTTTCGTTAGGCCTAAAGGGTAGGCATTTTCTTTTCAGCGTCATATTAAAATGGAACGCGAAAGTTTAAAAGTGTACGTATAAACAACGTTTATCGGTCAACGTAAAAGACCTTGTATCCGATCCAGAACTTGCATGTAGAGTTTACTTAAACATAATTATTAACTTTAATTTGTCATGCATGCAACCATAATTAAATATTTATATTAGTGACGTAACGTAATGCACGTCAGGCGCGTTTGATAAGCAAGCAGCATTGACCATAATGATCACAACACAGAGGTTATTGAACCAATAACGCTGTGATGTGGCTGTGACTTGTTTATTTTGATGTGACGTCACAAAAGAAATATTTAATTAAAATTACATGAGAGGTAAAAGTTAATAATTATGTCTAAGTCAGTCTGCATACAAGATATACTTAGATCGGATAAACTTCAAGTGCCTTACAAATAAACAAAGAATAAGGTCCGAATAGTTATTCCGTGCTTTGTTCCTGTCATTTAAACGTCATTTCAAATCTATATATTGATACGTGAAGCAAAAACTTTGTACCCGTTTTTTACGAAAATTGCGCGGACGGAGGAGTATGAAATTTCGCACACTTATAGTTTATATGTATAGAGAAGGTTATCTGAATGTGATTTTTTTTAATTATGCATAAAAATACATTAAATCAACAAAAACAACATTACACACACTACCATGTACTCGACACACTCGTATTGTTTGTCTTTAATGCGGCCGACGTCTGTCAATGCCAATCCAAACTCACATTCTATCTTTTTAAGGTTTTCATTGCTTAGGGCAATCCTTAGGACAATCCGTGCAGCCTTAATAAAATTACGGTCGAATTTCGACCACTGGGCGACCACTAGTTAGAGGAAAAGTGACAAAACACGGAATAACTATTCGGAGTTTTATTCTTTGTTTATTTGTAAGACACTAACACCCGTTTGCACTAAACTTATAAATCGCCTAAGTCTTTGCCTAACTACTATCCGGTCAAGTTACTCGACACCTGAGTGTCAAGATCGATTTACACTTTAATAAGTACAGTAGCGAGTTAAGAAATCAGTCAGTTAAGTAACAAGTAGTAAGTTGTAAGTAGCGTCCAAACGTAGGCGAGTGAGTAACCATATGTTGCCGTTCCAACAAGAAGAAAAATTTATGAACTGGTGGGTTACTCTTGAAACACAATTGCAATAATCAATTTCAATTAAAAAATTCAAATGGCACTCTTAAAAGCGATAATAGCGCTACATTGGAATTAAATTGCGTGGAAATTGAGTGAACAAATTATTATCGAGATGGGGTGTTCCGAAATTGCGAAACTTATCCCAATATCGATACATATTAATCGCATTGGAATTGTATTGAGATTGAGTTTGCGTCAAGAGTAGCCTACCAGTACTTAACTCGCCCGTCTACATGCCCGCCAGTTAAGTTGGCGGGGTGCGGGAGACGCGAGGGAGGGGCCTACTTCGCACTGGACTAGCTGAAAAATAGGATCGCGATCTATTCAAATCAACTTAATCAACCACTTACTACTTAACTCACTTTTGCCGTTCAAACGACAGTAACAACTTAACTCGCCGATGTTGTAAGTTAACTCGCTACTGTACTTCATCATCGTCATCATCGCCAGCTCATATACGTCCCCACTGCAAGGGCACGAGCCTTCCCTATGGATGGATAGGGAGAACGTGCGGATTGGTGGTTTTTTAACGACTGTTAACGCAGCCGGGACCAACCGCTTTACGTGCCTTCCGAAGCACGGAGGAGCTCTAGATGATAAATTTTTGGTCACCCATCCGATGACCGGCCTTTGCGAAAGTTGCTTTACCTCAGCACTCGCAGACCAGACGCGTTAACCACTGCGCCATCGAGCTGCTCAACTACTGTACTTATTAAAACTTAAGCGACGTTTTCGCGCCAGGTGCTGAGGTTATTTGACCGGGTAGTAGTTAAGCCAAGACTTAGGCGATTCATAAGTTTAGTGCAAACGGGTGTAACTCTTTTCATTATGACCACACCTATCTGATAACGCCTCGGTGGCCGAGTGGCAGAACGCTCGGTCCGAACCCGAAAGTCCCGGATTCAATTCCCAGGTCGGGCAAAATGTATTTCGGATTTTTCGGGATCACCAACCCGCATTTGGCAGACGTGAAGCCATTACCCATCAATTGTAGCGATGACTTAATTTCAATGATGGAGGCGTTTGCCCAGCGTTGGCACAGTTATAGGCTGTTTTATATCTACTATCTGATACACGTTTTATAGTGATATATTTTTTAGGTATTGTTCTTATTTATTTGTCATTGTTTTGAAGAGAGTTTGCTATTGGCGTCAACCGGCCCTTACAGCGTCACCGGACTTTTTTTAGGGTTGCGAGAAACTTAAAGGGTTCCGCAAGCCGTATGAACGGAACACCGTCAGAGGATTTCTAGAGAGAATGACATAACTCAAGCATTCTTTAAGGGGTTCTAATCGGATTTAGGGTGGAACAACCCAGGGGTACCTCTTAAGGCTAGGACCATGATTCGGGTTGACCGGGCCGTGGTGGAGGGGAGAAGCGCCCAGGTACATATCTGTACCTGGTATAGAGCGCGTGTGACCCGGATCTTTTAACCCTTGATCTACGTGTACGGTGTATGCTTACGTAAGTGTACATGTTAAGTGTATCATTTGAATGTGTGTGGCATTTTGAGGATCGAGTGGGTTTTATAGTTATGGCTACTATTTTTACCGCGCTGGCTGATTCCAACCGCCTTGCAAGGTGTCTCGTGTGAGTGGACTTTGTATCGAGGCGGGGAGCTTACCTATAGGTAATATAGTTATGGAGCGAGCGATGCGTATGCGCAGTGCAAGACTCATGTGCCACACGCCACACTCTGATAGTGGAACGGAAACTGTGACGTAATTTCACATAGGTATTAATATGTTTTTATAAATACGTAGTGCAAGTTTCATTTGCCACACTCTGATAGCTAAACGGAAACTGTGACGTCATTTCACATAGGTATTTGTAGGTAGGTAGGTATATGTAGAAGAGCTCGATGGCGCAGTGGTTAACGCGCCCGGTCTGCGATTGCTGACGTTAAGCAACTTTCGCAAATGCCGGTCATCGGATGGGTGACCAAAAAATGTATTATATCGAGGTCATCCCTGCTTCAGATGGCACGTAAAGCCGTTGGTCCCGGCTGCATTACCAGTCGTTAACAACCACCAACCCGCACTGGGCCCGCGTGGTGGTCTATGGCCTGTTCTCCCTATCCATCCATAGGGAAGGCTCGTACCCCAGCAGTGGGGACGTTGATGAGGTGATGATGATGATGATGATGATGATGATGATATGTAGTTTATGGCGACGCAAACTGGTGCCACATGATATGCACCTACCAACTGCTTGTGCACAAGCACGAGCTATCCCTTTACATCGTAGCTTTTTACCATGAACTACAGTGCTGTGGAACCAGCTCTCAGCGGAGGTATTTCCGGACCATTACGACTTAGGGATCTTCAAGAAACGAGCCTATTCCTTCCTTAAAGGCCGGCAACGCATCTGCGATTCCTCTGGTCTTGCGGGTGTCCGTGGTCGGCGGTGATTCCTTCCCATCAGGTGACCCGACTGCTCGTTTACTTCCTTCTAATATAAAAAAAACAAACGTGGAAATACTTTAGGATGAACGGGCCTAGCAAATTGGGTAATTAACTTGTTAGTCAATATAGAAACTCTTTGACAACTGTCAAAACGATTATTTTTAGTAGAAACTGTATGTGAATAGCTAACTATGACGTCACTTTTTTGTTCCGTCAATTGAGTGTTTACTAATTAATAACCTTTTAGGTTACAAATATGCATGGTTGGGTCAAATAAAAAAAAATGGTTTATGTTTTAAAGAACTGTGGGTAACGTGATTTCATTTATAAGTTTAATGTTCTCAAATTAATAACTGTTGTTGTCAACTTCTCTATTATAGCAAACTAGCTGTGCCCTGCGGTTTCACCCGCGTTAATTAGTGAACAAATAGCTCTCAAAAAAAATATTTTCCTGTTTTTGCAACATTTTTTATTGCTGCTCAACTCCTATTAGTCTTAGTATAATGTAATATAGCCTATAGCTTTCCTCAATAAATGGATTATTTAACACAAAAATATTTTTTCAATTCGAACCAGTAGTTCCTGAGATTAGCGCGTTTAAACAAACAAACAAGCAAACTCTTTAGCTTTATAATAATATTAAGTATAGATATTATTTGTTAACAGTTACGCAGATACCACCCAGTTACTCAGCAACGAAACCAGTCTTCAGCTGAATAGCACCATTGACCTACAACTGTACGCCCGAATGTCCAACGGTTGCCGTGACAAGCTTGGACAAGTGAAGAGAGCCTATTGGGAAGTGATAAGGTAAGAACGAGGAGCTGGATAGTGCGCATTGAGACTGAAGAAGCTTCATACAAACGCGTTCTAGTAACGCACACATTGACAGACAACCTCTCAAGGACACACGAGTACTAGTAATTATTCTGTGACGCAAGCTCGGAAAAATCACGCAAAAATCGGCCAAGTGTGAGTCGTAATCAAAATGTTTGTTTTGTTTTTATTTTGTTTTTTTTTGGATTTGGTAAGGTTTTAGCTGCCGTTTGTTGTGTGCTGCTCTACGTACAGAATCACACACGCGCACGATTCATTGCTAGTTTTTTTAAGGATTGAATATAACCGCAGATAAAGACAGAGAAACTTTTTTTGACCTGCACAACACATAACAATAAAACATACAAAACGGATACATAATACATACTCGTCCAGTTTTAATATACAAATAGCAAAAAAAAATAGCTTCGATCTCAGTTAAAATTGTGGGCATGCCCACTGTGCCCACAATCGTGGATCCGCGCTTGGCACGGAATCTCGCAACAGCTGCGCATGCGCTCCGACTGGTCCGAGCTGTTCCGAGATCCGTGTCCGTGATAGTGTCTGTGTGCGTTGCTCGTGCGCGGTATGTATTGAGCCTACCTTCTGCAGTCTTTTTATTTTGTGGGTTAAGCAACTTTTGCAAAGACTTAACTTAACCGTCTCTGTGGTCTAGTGGTTAAGACCACCGGTTTAGACCCAGAGGTCCCGGGTTCGATTCCAAGCGGGGGGTACATGTTTATGTACTCAGTTTGCATGGTGGTAGGGCTCTAGCTACCGCCATCTTATCTAAATATGTCGCCATAACATCAATGTTTGTAGCATTGTTGTGTTCCGGCAGCTAGAGATAAGATAGCCAGTGCCTCAGTAGTTGAGGAGCCCGGGTGAAGTGCTTCCATCATTGACCTTATCATCACTTAACATCAGGTGAGATCAAGGCACTGTGCTTACCCGTAAAATATATTTAAAAAAAGACTGGTCATCGGATGAGTGGTCAAACATTTATCATCTCGAACTCCGTGCTTTGGAAGGCACGGTCCCGGCTGCATTAGCAGTCGTTAACAACCACCAATCCGCACTGAAACCGCATCAAATCCGTCCAGGAGAACAAACAGACTATCCGGCGACTTTCTTTTATACTATGACCTATTTATTGCAAAGGTTTTGAGGGGGCAGTGTTCGACATGAACTAGTAACATAGTATCTACTATGCTAGTAATCAATATTTTTATCTTTCATTAAAAATAGGGGTGAGCAACGGGTTCTAGTCTTTAGCAGCAGTTGAATGCAGACCTACTTTATAGCTGTCATCACGTAAAATTTAAATGAAAATCTGTTGTTTTTTTTGGCGACGAAAATTATGTCAACCACTGGGCTTAAGTGTCGAACTCTGGAGCCACTACCTACCCTACCTATACCAATAGTTGTCAGAAGAAAAATTCCCGCAATTTACAAAGTTAGATTTTATAAAATACTTCGGCGTGTTCAGCGTTGTCTAGAGAAACGTATGCCAAAAAAATTTAGTACATTTAATATAGAGATTTTAAAATGATATCAGAAAAATAAGGCCCTAGCAATAAAAAAAAACTCAGGCTAGTTTTTTATGTTTACTTTTTCTTACACAAAAATTGTAATATGTTTAAAGGCACCATTGCGGCCTCTCCGTCGGCTTCTTTGAACGAAACTACGGGCACGTGTAAGCGGTGTTCGCGTTTTTCTTGAAAATTAGCGTATAAAATTTTTGTTTTTTTCGTAAAAAACTGTTTACTTATGTTGTTGAATTTATCCTCAAAATATTTGCGGTTGATAAAATGTGACCTTGAGATTGTGCGAAAACATTGGTTTGGCCGTATTAGTTCGTCTTGGCCAAATAAAATTAGGACAATTTATTTTTTATCTCGTATGTAGGTAACATAGTGGCACTGGTCCACACAAGAACCAGTGATCAACGCTTGCTTCTTGCCAAAAATAAACATAGAATTTTATTGAAATTTTACTAGTAAGTAGGCGGTTTGTAAAGTTAAAAATCCGTTTGCTGACTTTTACGAGGATTATATTGGTGAACAGTTATATGGATAGCAATCAATAAAACATAAATGTTTGTTATACATACATTTATTTATGCCGAAACAATACTAACTTGGTACAAATACTATATTATTTATAATGAAATTTAGACAACTGGGAAATAAATACATTGACAAACATAATATATAAAAAAATATCATCACTATTGCACATAAAACATTTGAATTGGATAGAAAAAACGATCATAATCAAATTATATCCACTTACAAAGTAAAGAAATAAAAAACAAACAAACAAATTTTTTTTTACAATAAACGCAATTTGGAATAGTACAGTCGACGGCATTATAAAAGCTGTTTTAAGCTACAATGGAATGAATTGGATTAGTAAGGCGAAGTCCGTCGACCGTGCTGCATCTATACGAACTAAACATAAATAACCCTTAAATATATATTTCATCGTAGGCATAATACTTATATATATTAAGTAAAAAAATACTACGTCTTAGTGAAATAAAATAAAAAATACGGAAAGCTGTCAAATTTCCCCAACACATTTTTAACCATATTGCCTTAGACATAGAGTTCAAAGTCTGTTGAGGAAATTTGACAGTTTGTGGTAATCAGGATAAAACTAAATTAAACCAATATGTTAAATAAACGCGAGTAAATCTGTAAAAGTAGTTTTTTAACAATGTGTGTTTGCGTAAACATTAGAATACAATATAACAATATAGGTACAAAGGTGTAAAAATACTTAATAACAAATCTTAATACAAATGCTGCTCTAAATGTCGGATTGTCGCCAAACCAGCAAAGAAACTTAATTATACTTTTGTTTTCAATCTAGCTGCATGTGTAATAGGTTTTATTTGCCATGGCATGTGTTTTGCTATGTTAACAAAAGAGTTAAGCAAGATTTAACTTAAAACAACGATATTCAACATTTTAATAAAATATGGACATACAATTTATACTATGAAATAGTTATACACTTTTTACACCTTTTACTGAATTATATGTACGTTATTTGTCCTTGATGTGTGTGTACACATCAAGGACAAAACAATCCGGTTCTATAAAAAATAAGAATAATTAATTGATTTTATACAATTTTACTACATTACATTACGTTTAATTTTAAGACATCCATTTAAAGTTTAAATGGATGTTTTAAAACATAAATAATTTTATTATTATATTATATTTTATTATTTTATTATTATATTATATTTTATTATTTTATTTATTTTCTAACGCACAAAACATTCTCGAAAAATATCAATTTCAATTTAATTATTTTGTTCTAACTTAAATAATGTCGAGGTTCATTGTAAATACTAGGTTTACTAGGACCCAGTCCTAGGTCCTCGGTCCTAGTCCAGGGTTCACACTAAAGTCTGAAAGAGATCATTTGTAGTGAATTACTGCATATGGCACATAGCCTTTACATAATACTTAGATGTTTATAGTATATAGGCGAGAATCTTAAATAGGTGTGCTCTCCAGACTAGATTATAAGATGACTAAGTAGGGCTTAGTCGATAAATGCCTAGCATTCTACAATAATGCCTTATTCGAAAAATGGCCAATTCGAAAAAGGACTAATTCTTAAAATGGCCAATTTCCAAAAGGACTTTTACTGCAATACATATAGACATACATAAATTAACATGTGTTAATACACATACAGTACACATATATAATTAAATTTATTTAAAATGAATAATATTAAAATTAAAATAAAGAAATAATGATAATGATAAAATACGAAAAGTAACGGGGTAAGGGGTAAAGGGGGCAGTGTAACAAAAATTCAAAGTCAAAGTAAAAAACAATGATTTTAAAATCATCATCATCATCAATATATATCAGTTTTTGAAAGCCAAAGATATGGTGGCTTGTTCGGTTAAATCAGCTTTACTATATTGTCAAAAAGGGCTAGGAATATTACCGTTGTTTCATTGTGCCCCGTATGTCACTGTGCCTTATTTTTGACAAAATAAGGGTAGGACTGGACATTTTAACCATTGAAATGAAACTACTTTTATGGATCTGCTCGAGTTTATTTTACAGATTAATTTGATTTCATATTAAAGTTTCTAACCCTTTGCAGGGTCCGTGGTCTCAGGAAGATCAAATTGATGTGTAAAATAAGCGCGAGTAGATCCGTAAAAGTAGTTTCATTTCAATGTATTGGGTTCGCGTAAACTTTAGCCACCAACTAGCTTAAAGAGGTCAGGCATTATGTATTTCAGCAATGACTTGGTTTCAATGATGGAGGCCTTTGCCCAACAGTGGGCAGTTATGGGCTATTGAGCTTAAAGACTGATTAAGGCTTTTTGTAGAGAGCTGGTGCGCGGCGAAGTGTGGCAAGCAAGGCGAACCTTGGGCGTTGGGATCGTGATCCTGGTGGCTGTTCTATTGGCCTCACCCGTCTTAGTCCTGATGCTGCGACACACCGTCAACACAATACAGGTTGGTGCCATTAACATTTCGACCATGAAATTGCTTTACCCCCGTTCTTCAACTCAAGAACCACGCTCTTGTCGGTGTCTTTAAATTCTACTCTTTTTTTTTTAATTAATTTAAAATGGGTTTGCGCTTGACCACTATCTCACCTAGGGTTGCCACCCGTACTCTAAAATAGAGTATTGTCCTCTTTTTCATGTAGGCGTACTTTATAATCTACGACACCAATAAAGTACGCTAAAATACTCTATTTACGAAGAATTGGTTGTTACTGGCTCGTTACTGGTTATGAGTACTTATGAGACTAAATAAACTGGTACAACATATTTGTTGAATGTCGCAAAGAGCAACAAAAAATACGTTTTTAAGGACAAATAAATTAATACTCTTTTTTTTATGCTATGTACTTTATTTTTGTTCTAACAAAATGAAAAATACTTTATTCGTCCTGAAAAAAGGTGGTAACCCTAATCTCACCTGTGGTCTAAGATGGACCGCGCTCACCCAAAGGTGCCCAATCACTCTGACCTTGAATAGACCCATGTTATATTTGTCAGGAAACACAGGTCGCCGGAAGAGTATACCACCTTATACTTCTTTGTAAGTTTCATATAAGCTCTCTTTCTTCTTGGTCTTCCCCATCCTTTCTTTCCTTCTATCTTCCCTTAATTAATGTTTTTAATGAAAGCACCGTGTGTGTCCATTCATATCAATCACCTTAAATATGAATATAGTTTGCATATCATAAAACAACAAGGTCTATATTTGCTTACAAGACCATACAGATACATTGTCATGATTGATAGTGAGCATTAGCAATTTGTTTTTGGCAGAAGTGTTAAAGTAATTTCATTGTCGACTATACGCAGCACTCTATCAACTTTTTCATAAACAAACATCCGACTTTTTGTCGTTAACCTGATTAGACAACTTTTAACTGGGAATAAGAAAATTCACACACCTTAATCTAAATTAGCGGATGACAGAAGGACACAACTGTGACTGTGATTCAGATTCAGAGACTCTTTCAACTTTAATATAATTAATTGTTCATATTATTTTTTTTTTTTAATAATTTTAATTATTATCGTAATATAAATAAATTCTTGTAAACATTTATACTTGACATTTATCACAATGTACCATACAATTACAAGATAAAATTTTTGTAGAAAAACTCAACCAGCCTCCAGTGGGAATCGAACCCACGACCTTTGGATAACCGGTCTAATGCTCTGACCGCTGAGCTACCGACGCCCCAGAAGACACGTTGAATTTTTCTAGTAGTTTGTGATTAACGCTGCAAGCCACTGCAATTGTTTCTACTAAAATTTTATCTTGTTACTTTAGTAAGGGCATTGTAAATGCATAATTAAAAATAAATATAAATGTACCTTTTATGCTCGAAGGCGCACTCACAGCCTAAAGACAGTCAACTTATAAATTATATCGTAACGTTTCTCCCATACAATTAATAGTCACATTCAAATAAAATAAATAAATAAAATAGGAACACCGCAATGTCGAAGTCAATTGTGGTTGAAGCTGAGCAGGGGATGCCTTTGACTGTGATGATGGTGATGATGAATGGGCAGGTTCAGTCAACAGAAGTAATGCCAATCATGATATGTGATAGTTCACAATAAAGTCTTTCTTCTCTTATTCCTTTGATTGTAGCTCGAAAGTGTTGTGAAGAGTAGATTTTCCAATTAACTTATGAATTTTTACACCAACGGCAACGTAGTCGAAAGCTCTCTTTCGAAACTTAAGAAATTGCTTCTGTATTTTGGCACAGTTCTTGGTAAATGTAACTTGATAATCGTAAAATTTTGTAGGACAAAGGAGAAATCTTTGACGTTCAGGTGATCAGGTGTTAAGAAAATTTTGTTGGCATTGTGTGATGAAGGAGTTGTTAGCAGGGCTCTCCAGTGTATGCGGTATAACTGAAACAATAGAAAATTTACGTTATTTGAGGTAACACGGATACAACAGATACATATTAAAACAGAGTTGACAAAAAGGTTCACAATTAACAGTTTATACACGTAAGTTAATAAAAAACAGATTCAATCCTTAATGAGTAGTACCTTTTTATAATATGTCTGAATTGTAATTTTTTTTACATTTATATGTTCAAAGTTAATAAGTTAGTTTAGTTATATGAGTGAACACTCATATAGCTAACTAACTTGATTGAACTGAACTGAAATTGAAATAATTGAACAATTATTTATTGCATGCAGTGTTCACTCCAAGAAGATTGTACACTATAATTTATTGATATTCTATAATGTTTATGTGTAAGTTTCATGTAAGCTAGTTTACTGACCCAAATTAAGCAAACAAAAATTGAGATCAACATTTTTAAGGGGACAAGATTTGGTTTTATTGTTAAATATACACACACCGGCATATTTAGCGGAACACAAAAAAAGGCCGAATTTCCTTTTAGTGCAACAATGCTGGCTGGTTTTCACTTTATTTAATTTTAGAATAAAATATTTTCAATTGAAAAAACAATTGAATGTCTCCCTACATGTAATTGTTTTTGCTTTGTTAGAACTTACACCGATGTGAGCAAATTTTCTATGGTGGTTATTTTATGCTTTGGTTTGAATTTTCGAACTTTCCTACACTCACACCAATTATCTAGCCCAAGAGAAGCTTCGTTATGAAACTCGTTAAATAGTTACTAGACAACGGATAAACATATTTAAAATACTTAAATACATACTTATTATACATAGAAAATATAAAAAAAAATGTTCAAACAAACAAACTGTCGGTGTACTCTGGTTTATCTTTGACTGCACTACATAAATAGGTAGGTATAGTCTGTAGGAAACATTTCAGATGGCCTAGACAAGTGACATAATGCTAATAAAAAAGAAATGGAATATAATGATTATCGTACGGTATTTACATGAGCCAACGATACGTATAAGCGACGTTTGCTTGGCTTATGTCAATTACATACGTTTATCTTAATATTATATTCCATTTCTATTCTACTGGCGTTATGCCACCTGCCTAGGCTCTTAGGACACATTTTTTGCAGTTCACAATTTCGTTTTCTTTTGTCATAAAAGTGAATAACTTTTAAATTTAATAAACTTGTGACTGATTTTTATTTTATCTTGTTATGTGTGAACAATGAGATCATTATCATCGCAATAAAAAACTTTTATCCAAGTTTTTAACTTCATTGGGAATAAGATTCAATAAAACATCGCAACTTCCTTAGTTCAAGACGATAAAACTATTTACTGAAGAATGAAACAAAAATCTAACGTTAGCCAATTTGAACTGATAACATAATACAAAACAATTCACGTATACCAGAGTGGTATTACTAATGCGAAAAATGTTAGTTATTGAAATTGTGGACTTATCAAGGCGATGACACAATCATGTAGACTTAGTCATCATTCAAAGTCATCCAAATCGTCTGTATTGTCGAAAATGGTCACAATTTGACCTACTCGATATTGGCATTCATCGTTGATACTGATAAACAAAAATCATAATCGAAAAGTGTCTAATGAAAAAAGAAGAAATAAAAACGTAAAAATGTTTAATGTGTTAAAATGAAATTGAGTAAAACCTGACATAAGTTTATTAAAAACAAAAAGTCTTATCTTTCCAACCAATTACCACAAAATAGGTAGACATGTATTTTGTGCAACTATGGATGGGCGCCCGCTTTATTTTTTCATTTGTTACGGTAACTTGCTATGAGATTATATCATTGCTATAATTAACAAACAACGATAATATAATAACATAATATTTATTTCACACTTATCATATAAAAGTAAAATGTGCTAATAGGTAGTGAATGAAGCTAACTTTGAATGAATGAATGAATGAATAAACATTTATTGGTAATACACGACACACATAAAAAAAAACAGGAACTAAAAATAGCAACTAAAACTTAGTGTCACATAGTATGTGTCGAGTCAATCAAAGGGCAATGAATGATTAAACATTTATTGGTAATACACGACACACATACACAAAGTCACATAAAAAAAAACGACGGGTTGCACTTTGGGAGTGCCGGCAGAAGTGAAAACTTGAATATTAACGTTGTGCATATTTGATATTTTGGAATGGTTAGGGAATAATTTTGCACGAATTGCTTTAATTATCAGTATAAAAGTACTCTCATTTATGTGGTAGAATACAATATTTATGTATTGGGCTATCGTACACAAACATGACAATTTATATTACATTAAAAATTTATATTACGCCGCGCCAGCTGTCTACTCTCCATCCGTCTTACGAATTTTCGATCAGGTCACGTGTCCTGACGCGAGTTTAACATTTTTTACCCATTCCAAAAAAAGTGCACAACGCCGCTAAAGAAGTTTTCACTTCAAAAACCTAAAATAAAAATAGCAACTAAAAATACCTTAGTGTAACATATAGTATGTGTCGAGTCAAGGAAAGGGCTCCGACTCAGTTATTTTGTTGCATCCGAGTCACAACACTGATATCCTGCCGAAACCCGTGGAGAAAAAGCGCAACGTGCCTCGCGTTTAAAATTTTCATCATCATCATCATCATCATCATCATCATCATCAGCCTATACTAGTCCACTGCTGGACATAGAAAAAAAAAATTTACTAATAGGTAACTAATTACTTTCAGGGAGCCTTGTCTTTATGCTCCTCAGTTTTTTAGTTTCTCTTTATCTTGCTGAAAATTCTTATCAATATAAGTATAATATATTGATAAGAATTGTAATGTATACACCTCCTTCGGACTAATTTACGTATAACTGGAAACAGTTTGTCTTATGTAATCTATGTAGACTTTTTAAATAATCTTTTTTTTTTTGATGATGTCTTTATCATCAACATTTTCGATTGTTGGTTAGTTGGTAGTTCATAGTTGATTCATAATATGAATCAACTATGAACGGCACCCGTTCACGAGTATATATACTCGTGAACGGGTGCCGCCGGGTGGAGGCGGGTCTGCTCTTGCATACTTATCTTATTTTTAGTGTTATTCACTATAGTTCGACTTTGTTTTTCTTAAACAATTGTTGACTTTTACGAGAGTAGTGTAGTATACTGTATGACATTGTAGAAAAAAAATAATTTGTTAACTTATATGTATTTTGTATTTTGTTTTTTTTTACATGTTGTGGTTGTCTTCTATATTTTTTGTGTTTATTACAAATAAAGATAGATAGCCAGATGTAGAGATAAGAGAGAAAAAAACTTCATAATATATCCATTATAATATAAGATATCATAATATCTTACGGTAAAAGGATAATACAAGATAAGATATCACAATATAATGTATATATTGTTATTTTCTTTGAATTTATTGTTGTAAAATGACCATTTGTTGGTATATTTAATATTAAAGCAATAAACTATAAGATATTATATGTATATAAGTAAGGATTATAACCGTGACAGCTTCATTTTCTAGAAAGCACCTGTTGTGTTAGGTAGATAGGTACCTACAATGACCTCATATGTTGCAAACAAGGTCATGCGCATACGCACAGCCAAGATTACATGATATTTTAATAAGTATAGTGCTTGAGTTGACATTACAAATTTCAATCAGTGTACAAAAACTACTATTACGAGCTTATATTTAAGCCAGTTATGTTTTTTTACTATAAGTATTTAAGTTATTTTAGCGCCTACGCCATTCTCGACCAGATCCGAATGCCTCGGAGAATCTAGCTGGCGACAGGAACACGTTCCATCCCCTGTTCCGAGCTGTTTCGAATACACGGCTTGACTTTTAAGTTTTTCGGAGTTGTCCGGTTACGCTGTAAAAGCCATATGCGGCTTACTGCAATCATTGCGTCATCAAGTCACGCCACGCGCCGGCCGCCGAGCGCGAAAACAGAGGCTTCAGAACGTAACTTTTGTTTTGTGTTGTCAACGTCCGCCATTTTCCTGCGCCCGCGCCGCGCATGCGCAGTGAGGATGGGGGGATGCGCGTACGCGTCACCGCGTGCGCTGTGCGGCCGGCGGCCATTGCCATATTCAATTAATAAAATGTTATGTAATCAATAAAGATCTTTGATTTTATATACGACTCAATATGCCTACCTAAGCACTCTACCTAATTGGTTGTGAAAGTAGCCAGGTTTTTACAAGATTTATTTACTTAATTTAGATTACCTAGGTACCTACCTATACGAGTAGCTCTGCTAAATTCTCTTAGTCTAATTGGTTGATGAAATATGTAGGTTATAGGAACCTAAGTATGGGATCAAACAGATATCTGACTCAATAATATTGACAAAGCTGTTAAACCATTTCAGAAATTTAAATATAAAAACCAGTTGCTTCAGCATGATTTTGCAATTTGTTACCTACTCTACTAGATTAGGTCAAAATACCTAAGATGTGTTTTTAATCTTCATTTTTATAAATGAGTTGTCTTTGGAAACAAAACAAACATGGCCATGGCTTATAAATTTAACGAATAGGTATCATAGTTAGGATTGCCAACTTTTATTAGAAGAAATAGAGTAGGTATAACTGATTTCAAAGGAGGTAAATAAAGAGTACGGACTTACAAAAAAGAGTATCATTTGTTTTATACTTTTAAAAAGGTATATTTTGTACATTTTGCAGCACATAACAATTTTTCTTGATTTTTAAAAGAATTGCATGAGTCCAAACATTCTAACTTTATATAGGTACCTATATCAAGAGCTCTTTTGGACTTTTTTTGGTTTTGACAATGGGTTTGCATAATAGGTAGGTAGGTACCTACCTATTACATGACTGGCATTAGTATAGTAAACATTGTGTAAAAAAGAGTATTTAAGCATACTCTATTAGTGTTATAGACTACCTACATGATATAGAGTACAATACTCTATTTTAGAGTACGGTTGGCAATGCTAATCATAGTAGATATTTGGTGAGGTCGTTAACCTCGATAAGATAATTTATATTGCTATAAAAACTAATCAATCGTAACTAATTGAGACAACATAATGCTAAGGAATATATAAGGTAGGTAGGTAGGTACATCATTCAGTAAGTGGCCAAAGAGACCCGCCCGCCAGATCCTCAAAATGATACGTACCTATTACAGAAACACATTTACTTGATACGTAAGTAGGTAGGTACCTGCCTATAAAATGCACGTACTCGCTTAGGCCCAAGATATAGGTACCTACCTACCTTCTACTCGTAGAACAAGAGTACAGTCATGTGCACTGATATGTATAAAGTGATACATTTGCAAAAATATGTAAACATTTGATATTTCAAAAATAAGTACCTATGTCGTGTTGTATTTGAAATCATATATATATTCTTCAAACTGGGTCAAAATTAGGTATACTTCGTCTTCATAATGAAGTATACAGAACACTATCAATGCATACTATACACTTCCAAGTTTATAATTATGTAGACAATATCTTTTACATATATACAACGCAATTTTAATACAATGTATACACGCTGTAATATATTATATAATACAAATATATATGTTATATGGAACATTAAAGAACATTTAGCATAATACACCTTCACTATTTTTCTTTTGCAATCACAATTCACAATTTAACGTGCTTTTATTTATCAAAAAATTGGGTCTGTAATAAAAACGCAAAGATTTTCTTATTATCGGATTTTGATTATTAGTAACTTAACTAAAAAGTTTAAAAAAAATGTATTGTTTTTAAACTTTTTAGTTCTTTTATTATTAACATATAGTAAAAACTTGTTTTTAAAATGTTTATTTTATTTTATTTTATTTTTAACTTTTAGTTCTAGCACCAAAGTACTCGTCAAGACTAATCATACGAGCCCAAACTCGATGGGGTTGTGTCTTTTAACTACCGAGTTCTTATGACCATTTTCCAGCTCCATCATCAGACCCTGGTTACCATCTAGCACCAAAGTACTCGTCAAGACGAATCATACGAGCCCAAACTCGATGGGGTTGTGTCGTTTAACTATCGAGTTCCTATGACCATTTTCCAGCTCCATCATCAGACCCTAGTTACCATCTAGCACCAAAGTACTCGTCAAGACGAATCATACGAGCCCAAACTCGATGGGGTTGTGTCGTTTAACTACCGAGTTCCTATGACAATTTTCCAGCTCCATCATCAGACCCTGGTTACCATCTAGCACCAAAGTACTCGTCAAGACGAATCATACGAGCCCAAACTCGATGGGGTTGTGTCGTTTAACTGTCGAGTTCCTATAACCATTTTCCAGCTCCATCATCAGACCCTGGTTACCATCTAGCACCAAAGTACTCGTCAAGACGAATCATACGAGCCCAAACTCGATGGGGTTGTGTCGTTTAACTACCGAGTTCCTATGACCATTTTCCAGCTCCATCATCAGACCCTAGTTACCATCTAGCACCAAAGTACTCGTCAAGACGAATCATACGAGCCCAAACTCGATGGGGTTGTGTCGTTTAACTACCGAGTTCCTATGACAATTTTCCAGCTCCATCATCAGACCCTGGTTACCATCTAGCACCAAAGTACTCGTCAAGACGAATCATACGAGCCCAAACTCGATGGGGTTGTGTCGTTTAACTATCGAGTTCCTATAACCATTTTCCAGCTCCATCATCAGACCCTGGTTACCATCTAGCACCAAAGTACTCGTCAAGACGAATCATACGAGCCCAAACTCGATGGGGTTGTGTCGTTTAACTACCGAGTTCCTATGACCATTTTCCAGCTCCATCATTAGATCCTGGTTACCATCTAGCACCAAAGTACTCGTCAAGACGAATCATACGAGCCCAAACTCGATGGGGTTGTGTCGTTTAACTACCGAGTTCCTATGACCATTTTCCAGCACCATCATTAGACCCTGGTTACCATCTAGCACCAAAGTACTCGTGAAGACGGATCAAACGAGTCCAAAGTCGATGGGGTTGTGTCGTTCAATACCGAGCTCCTATGGCCATCTTTCAGCTCCATCATCAGACCCTGGTTACCATCTAGCACCAAAGTACTCTTCAAGACGAATCATACGAGCCCAAACTCGATGGGGTTGTGTCGTTTAACTACCGAGTTCCTATGACCATTTTCCAGCTCCATCATCAGACCCTGGTTACCATCTAGCACCAAAGTACTCGTGAAGACGAATCATACGAGCCCAAACTCGATGGGGTTGTGTCTTTTAACTACCGAGTTCTTATGACTATTTTCCAGCTCCATCATCAGACCCATGTTACCATCTAGCACCAAAGTACTCGTCAAGACGGATCAAACGAGTCCAAAGTCGATGGGGTTGTGTCGTTCAATACCGAGCTCCTATGGCCATCTTCCAGCTCCATCATCAGACCCTGGTTACCATCTAGCACCAAAGTACTCGTCAAGACGAATCATACGAGCCGAAACTCGATGGGATTGTGTCGTTTAACTACCGAGTTCCTATGACCATTTTCCAACTCCATCATCAGACCCTGGTTACCATCTAGCACCAAAGTACTCGTCAAGACGAATCATACGAGCCCAAACTCGATGGGGTTGTGTCGTTTAACTACCGAGTTCCTATGACCATTTTCCAGCTCCATCATTAGATCCTGGTTACCATCTAGCACCAAAGTACTCGTCAAGACGAATCATACGAGCCGAAACGCGATGGGGTTGTGTCGTTTAACTACCGAGTTCCCATGACCATTTTCCAGCTCCATCATCAGACCCTGGTTACCATCTAGCACCAAAGTACTCGTCAAGACGAATCATACGAGCCGAAACTCGATGGGGTTGTGTCGTTTAACTACCGAGTTCCTATGGCCACTTTCAGGTTCCATGATCAGATCAGCTCCATGGCATAATAATTTTGCATTGTCATCCGATTTACACATGCATGCAAAATTTCAGCTCAATCGGTAACCGGGAAGTGGAAACTTGCAAGATTTGATTACCGACAGACAAACATCACAGGACTACAACAACAGGACAGGTGTAACTAAATAAAAGCTTGTAAAAGACAAAAATGAATGTTTACATTATATTGCAATGCAAACTACATTGTGTACATTTTATCGAAATCAATACACATTTGTCAAAATAGTGAAAACAGCTACAGTTTTATAAGTGTATACATATGAAAGAAAAAAACCATAGTCATCATTGTTTACATTGTAATGAAACGGGTATTGTTTACATTTTTGTGAAATAACATCGTTTACTTATTATTGTAATTCATAATGGCTTCATATTTTTGCATAAGAACGTGTAAGCAAATGTCTGAAAACAATTTGTGTACATATTTTTGCCAAAAATGTGTACATTATTGAGAGAAACTTTGATGGTTATATAGTATGAATTGTTAAGGTGATTATTTGTTTTTGAAATATTCAGAGTAAACATTTATTCAAAATTCTGTCCATGTATACATTTCATTGCACGTGACTGTACCTACCTACGAAGGCCCGGTTCACACGCACTATGTAAAGTTCACAAATTTTACTCCATGCAAAAAGCGTTAAAAATTTCACAAGTGCTAGAGCTCCATACAAAATTGTAGGGACTTGGCTTTAGTAGAATTGCACACACTGAGAAGCAGTAACGATTAAACATTGGTCTTCTCCACTTCCCTCCCCCCCCATCATTTTAAACATCTAAACCGATTTAAATATAACTAACCGTGGGTCCGGGTGTAGAAAAGGGGGACCCAAAAAATAACACATTTTTTTTTCACGAAATGAAGATTGAAAATTGAAGAAAAAAGATGAAGAAAATTGCTCCGGCTCGCTACGTGTAGCTCACAAGACTAACCTAACCTAGTTGTCCCCGTCGCCACTACCTACATAGTTACAAAATTTTCTCTCCATAGCTCCATACAAAATCATCTAAAAATAAAATTTTACAAGTCCTAGCTCCATACAAAACTTAATCGAAAAAACGACTACCTATGGCTCGGACCCCCTTTGCTACACCCTTACCGTATATAATATACACTCCCAATAGATAGGTACCCTCATCACACCACTTTCCTCATCAATCTAGCTAGGGCATTGATCAGATAAAAAAATTATTTTCAAGTTTTTAGTTTTCATTTAATATATCTATTATGAATTGCAATAAATGAAAATGCATTTTTTTCACAACTTGTTTAAGATACTAAATGTAAAAAATGTAATATATTGAGGGAGTTGTGAAAAAAATATGTAATCTGCCATTTTGTGGTGGCAGCCATTGACCGATTTTCATCAAATATAGTTAAGAACACTAACGACTAATTCACCCTTCAAACAAAATCAAAATCGGTTCATCCGTTCGGAAGCTACGATGCCACAGACACACACACAAACACCCACACACACCCTGACACACACACAGACACGTCAAACTTATATATAACACCCCGTCGTTGTTGCGTCGGGGGTTAAAAAATTCACAGTCAATGACACTCATGTTGAATTTCCTCGCGAATATTACTATATTTCAATAATAGGTATAGCTCTTTTTTTCTAATAAGTTCTTACAAAAATATCACGAATTTAATAGGGGTCTAGCTCATTTGCTGACTGATGATTTAATTTTGGTAAATACTCTACCTACGATTAATTTTTATTACATAATTTGATAACACTTATGCAATTTGTGCAAAACCATGTAGGAACAATAAATCAATCGAACGAACGTACGATGCAACTATATTTAATGACATTAATAACACTTTTGTAACTAATAAAAAAAAAAAATTTACTAAAGAAAACAGACACTTACTTTTCGCATGTGATGCAATAGAAAGGAAATCCTTTCCACACTTCGCCTTGACGACAGATTCCAGCCACAACGACATTTCTCCTAAATCGTCGCAGTACTCCTAGTAATACGCCTCGTACTCCAGTTTCAGCATCAATTTTGGTTACATCAATCGGCAAAGTTAAACTATCCACTACAACAAACATTACCGCGAGCACAATCAAAAGGCACAGTGAGAACTTCATTTTGTCGAACCTAGTCGTTGCTGAATTAATAAATTTAATATACACGAAGAGAGTGCAGCGCGTTGCTCTCAGAGTCCAGACAACTATTTTTTAAGTTTGAAAGCGATGTATAGATAGACGTCTATCCTTTCCAACGGCTGCCGTAAAACTGTGATGAGGTAGGACGCGCTCTAAAAGTATGAATGAAAGCAGAAGGGGGGGGGGGGCTCGTAGTACGCTCCGCCTTCACAACCAAGACCAAGTGCTATATATATAAATTATGTAATGTTGTGCCGTGTGTAATTGTCGTGCCGTTTGCACTCCACGTTATCGACAAACTCGGACGAGTCAAGGTTGCATCTTATCTCTGAGTTTTAAGCACCATTAATTTTGTATCATCATCACCATCATCATCTTCACCAGCTTATTTCATGTCCTCACTGCTGGGGCAAGAGCCTTTCCTATGGATGCATAGGGAGAACGGGCCATAAACCATCAAGCGGGCCTAGTATAAATAATTGGTGCTTGTTAATCTTTATACTAATATTATAAAGAACGAAGAACCTTTGTATTTTTGTATGTATGTATGTTTGCAACGAATAAACTCAAAAACTACTGGACCGATTTATAAAATTCTTTCACCATTAGAATGCTACATTAACGCTGAGTAACATAGGCTATATTCAAAAAAATGTCCACCCGTGCGAAGCAGGGACGGGCCGCTAGTAAATAAAATAAAAAAATAGTTGCTCAATCGCAGTCCACATCATGTATGTTCATAAAAATATTTAATAAATTACCAATTACTATTAAAGTTTAAAAAAAGCTGTAGTGTTTCCAAGAAAATGTTATTTCTAAATGAAAATTGTTCTTATTCTGTAGATGAATATTTTAATTTGACGGCAAAACCTACGGGGTATTATAAGTTTGACGTGTCGGGGTGTGTTTGTGTGTGTGTGTGTGTGTCTGTCTGTGGCGGCATCGTAGCCACGGTAATAAGATATTATTACCGTGTCGTAGCTCCCGAACGGATGAATCGATTTTGATTTTGTTTTTTTTTTATTTGAAAGGTGAATTAGTCGGGAGTGTTCTTAGTTTTGTTTGATGAAAATCGGTCCAAGATGGCCGCCCCGCCACAAAATGGCGGATTATATATTTTTTTACAACTTCCTCAATATGGGTATCTATCAAATGAAAGGGCTTGACAATTAAAATAATGTACAGTATATTGAAAGGGAATGAGGAATATTAACTAATGAAATGAAAACTAAAAACTTGAAATTATTTTTTTGTCTGATCAATGCCCTAGATTGATGAGGAAAGTAGTGTGATGAGGGTATCTATTGAATGTGTGAAATGATTTGTACCTTTATTTAGTACCTATACACAACAAAAAGAAACATAAGTCAACTGAATTAAAAAAAAAACAGGAAAAAAACAGCAAATTAAAAACTAAATACCTATAAATAAAAGATGCCCTCCAACTGTGGGCTCATGGGAACGGTCCCAAGAATTGCCCTTCTGGATTGCCAAGCTAATACACAGGCAGAGGTAGCTGCCCAAGGTAGAGCCTTCTTGTCACCGGAGGCCTCAATGAGGCAAGCACTTAGCTCTTCAACAAGCTGCCTTGCCTCCGGCCCCCATGGACCCATTGTTTCCACTGCAAACGGAACACATAAATAATTACGACCCAGGTTCGCGTATTTGTGTCGTTTGCGATTTTCAGCGCTTACCGCAGGAGCCCCCACATGAAGAGAATTGGCGCGAACATGCGCAGCAAAGGTTGCATCCCACACCAACGGCCTGCCAAGGTTCCAGGGCCCAATGGTCATTCCGTCAGGTCTCCTGCCATCGCTGCGAGAGATAGCAGCTGGCTCTAAGAGAGCCGGGTAAACCAACGGTGGCAAAAGCACTACGGATGATGCTGTTTAACGATGAGTGGCGTAACATACGACCAGACCTGCACTTCGAGCAAATAAATATTTAAAAAAATACGAGTAAAATTGTACCCATATTATAATACGGTTAGTTTGATTTTAGCTATGAAATACTTGTACGAAATTTGAATAACTAAAGGAAGAACTAGAAAAAGGATTTAGTAAAACAAAAAACCTATATAAACACCAAATTACCTGAATCTTAAAACGTAAGAAAATAAAGTATTAAGTAGTAAGTAGTAAGTATTGAAGGCATTCAGAAAAAGTGTTTAAGATTTCTATCTTATCGCTTTCATCTAGGCAGGTCTCTTTATTCCTACGAACTTCGAATGATTAAGTTTGGTGTTATTTCGCTTGCGGTTCGTCGAGAACAGTATGATTTAATTTACTTGTTTAAAATATTGCACTCAATAATCGACTCCCTTAAATTGCTTTCACTCATTCAAATAAATACTTTGTATCGAACCCGGGCGCCTAAGACCTTTGTACTAAATGCCTATAAAAATAATACATCCTATTACAATCCCATTGTCAGAATGTGCCGTCTATACAATGAACTGGTTGCACTTAATAACAACATCGACATATTTTCCATGAAAATACATGAATTTAAGAAAAATGTCCGGGAAACTCTCAGTCCGGCATCTCCCAATTATTAATAAAATGTTGACAAACATTAACCTAGAATAAGTTTTCAGTTTGTTATATTTCTATTATTCACCATTATTATGTATATAATTAGTTTTTAATTGAATATAATTTAAGATTAGGTAAACTTTAACATAGACGCTAATTATTAATCATGATGTGTACACATGTTTTAGATAGAAATTTAGTTCTTATACAATTATCATGCTTTTTTGTTATTTTTTAATTTTTATCTGTTTTGTGTACCTAATAAATAAATAAATAAATAAAAGAAATGAAATAAAAAAATTAAGGAATCTCGACAAAAAGCAAATTTTATTAAAAATTTAAAAACCCCCGACACAAAATATTAAAAATAGTATGAACGTAAAAAGCCTAATAGGACAAGTAAAAAAAATATGAAAAAATATCCACAAATAGAACAAAAGGTATAAACGTGAAACATACACACCTTGAAAATATGACCCTACGTAAGTACGTATGATTTTTTTTGATTAAATGTTGACGTGTCGCGTCGGGGGACCGCTCTAATTTTTTTAATAAACGTTTTGTTAAAGTTCATACGTAACATTGAAGTTTTTTCTAAGTCCTCAAATCATATACTTAAGAATAAATAAATGCTGAAAATGCCTAGCGGCAAACAGCAAACGCCTCACTCCACTAAATCCATAAAGAAAACAGAGACCATCATTAAGCATCATAGTCTATGGCGCTATCTTTTCTGTGGCGCTACGACGCTACCGCTCACGATATCTATAGCTCCGGGTAGTTTATCCAAAAATACAATCAGTGAAAGGAGAGCGTTATCTACGCGGAACAATAGTTAAAACTATAAAAATATATAAAAAGTGCTCTTAGATAAGTGAAAAAAATACTGTCAGCTAAAATCGATGAATATTAAAAATTAAAAGTGATAAAAATAAACATTCCACTAACAGTAATTAATAAAATAATTTGACAATAAATAATGTTTTAAAACTTCTAGTTAACAAACATTTTGGATACTATGGACATCTAGTGAGGAGTGGCAGACAACAACAATTTACTATCAAAGCACACTTCGGAAAAGCAATATCATTTTCACTAAAGTGAAAACTACCCATCGCTAGAGGGCGCTGCCTACAAATAATTGTATGACCCAGTTGCCATAAACAAAAGTTGAAGTTGAAGTTATTGGCACTTACATTTTAGGAAATTGTAAGATTAGAAATTACCAAAAAATATTTGATGTGTCTACGAATGGTCATGTTTTAGGTAATTGTAAATGGCTTTATACGTACTTACGTATGGCTTCGTAGAGCCACGATAGCATAGTTGGCAGTGCTCCTGACCCGGCATGTCATAGGGTGCGGGTTCGAATCCGCTAGTGAAATTTTATCAACACTTTGTCTTTTTTCAAATTGTTATTTGTTCGTAACAATATTTGCGTAAAATTATATGTAAATAATCATGGCTTTATACCGTTTTGATTGAAGTTACAAAAAGCCAAACATTTGTTGGAAGTTTTTAGTGTCTTCAGCTCTCTAAGAAAGGCATGGCCAAAAAACCGTAATAAATCCCATCATAAACTTGTAGGTATAAGTTTCTTTTTTGGAAACCCATTTCAAGCTCCAGTTCCTCACAATTACCGCCTTTAACTAACGTTTATTGTTTTATACTTACGTACCAAATTGTGAAGAAAGAAATAAATTATTTATTAATATAATCTTAGTGGGGCCTGCTGAGGTTTCCCTCTTCGACCCATCGGGATCTTTTGTATTAATATAATAAAAATATTTGTTTTCAGACATTCACCCAGTCGATCGAGATCAGCTCCCAAAAGCTGATGGCTGAGAAACAGAAGAGTGACCTCCTCCTCTCCAGGATGCTGCCGTTGCCCGTCCTGAGGAGGTTGCGCGCGCAGCGCACTGTGCCAGCGGAGTCCTTTGACGCAGTCACCATTTTCTTCAGCGACATCGTTGGGTTCACCTCTATATCAGCGAACAGCACTCCCATGGAAGTTATCAATATGCTCAACGCTTTGTACAGGTAAGGCAAAGTCAAACAGTGAGATTTTTTCACTGTTTCTTCGAGAGATTAATTTTATTTCCTCTTTATTTACAATAGAATAGAATAGAATATAATATAATATAATATAATAGAAAATATTTATTTGTGAAATGCAAGTTAAATAATAATAATAATAATAATAATAATAATAATAAATCATTTATTCATAACCCAAAAATGTTAGTTTACAAGGTCAGCTGATACATGGTGTAGGCCGGGTTAGATATACATTTGCATTAGGAGGTTGAATCCCTGACATTGAGACTAGTAAAAACTGTATTATCAGTGTCAGTGATTCCTCGACATTTTTGACTTAATCAACTTATCTAACTACAATATGACTATAGCGCGTGTGTGTGTGTGTGTGTGTGTGTGGGGGTGTGTGTGTGTGTGTGTGGGGGTGTGTGTGTGTGTGTGTGTGTGTGTGTGTGGGGGTGTGTGTTTGTTTTAAGTACCATACGAGGACGTAGGCCTGAATACACAAGGCACATCCGAGGACGTTTTCAATCCGAGGACTTTTTTGTGAGTCCTCGGTTTGACTTGATTACTGCATCGTACTCTACGTGCGATTTTGAACCTTTCTATATACTTAATAAAGAAAAGTCAACAAATCCTCGGATTGGTCTTGGAAATTTCTGTACACACCCCGACAGAGTGTGAACACCAGGCGGCGCCACTATCGATTTATACACACTTGCTATACACATGAGTCATGTATGTTGTACTGTCTGAGGACTAATGTGTAAATTTTACACTCAAGACCTCGGATTAGTATCAGTATCTGACAAAGTGTATTTAGGTCTTCATATGGATAGATTTTCACGTCGTTATCAAAGAGTGTTGTTTTTCCGTCCTCGTTTTGTAAGAACAAGGAATGTAAGCAAAGTAAGTATTTTTTAAATAGATGATCATTACTTTTAATGCAACCTTCGTTATCAAAGACCTCCCTATTCGAGTGGCTCGCACGCCGTTCTCTGATGTCACCATCTCCGAGGTCATCATATAGAAAAACGAACTTTTTCTATATTGTCCCGGATCTAGGTTGTTGTGGTACCGTCGTTGTTCCTCATTTTCATAACACAATTTAGGAGGTTATCAATTCGGTTGTACCTATATGTTTGTTCGCGCATATCTCCGTCAGATATGCACCGATTTGGATGATTTTTTTTTTGATCGATAGCTATTTTTCCCGAGATGGTTCCATTTTTACAAGCTTTTATTTAGTTTCATTCACCTGTCCCGGTGTCTGTAATCAAATCTGCAAGTTAAAATATGATCCACTTCCCGGTTACCGATTGAGCTAAAATTTTGCATGCATGTGTAAATCGGATGACAATGCAAAATTATTAATACATGAAGCAGATCTGATGATAAAACCGGAAGGTGGCCATAGGAACTTGGTTGTTAAATGACACAACCCCATCGAGTTTGGACTCGTTTGATCCGTTTTGACGAGAACTTTGGTGCTAAATGGTAACTAGGGTCTGATGATGGAGCTGGAAGATGGCCATAGGAACTCGGTAATTAAACGACACAACCCCATCGAGTTTGGGCTCGTATGGTTCGTCTTGACGAATATTTTGGTGATAGATGGTAACCAGGGTCTGATGATGGAGCTAGAAGATGGCCACAGGAACTCGGTAATTAAACGACACAACCCCATCGAGTTTGGGCTCGTATGGTTCGTCTTGACGAATACTTTGGTGATAGATGGTAACCAGGGTCTGATGATGGAGCTAGAAGATGGCCACAGGAACTCGGTAATTAAACGACACAACCCCATCGAGTTTGGGCTCGTATGATTCGTCTTGACGAGTATTTTGGTGCAAAATGGTAACCAGGGTTTGATGATGGAACCGAAAGGTAGCCATAAGAACTCGGTAGTTAAACGACACAACCCATCGAGTTTGGACTCGTTTGATCCGTCTTGACGAATACTTTGGTGCTAGATGGTAACCAGGGTCTGATGATGGAGCTAGAAGATGGACAAGGAACTCGGTAATTAAACGACACAACCCCATCGAGTTTGGGCTCGTATGGTTCATCTTGACGAGTACTTTGGTGCTAGAAGGTAACCAGGGTCTGATGATGGAGCTAGAAGATGGACACAGGATCTCGGTAATTAAACGACACAACCCCATCGAGTTTGGGCTCGTATGATTCGTCTTGACGAGTACTTTGGTGCTAGATGGTAACTAGGGTATGATGATGGAGCTGGAAGATGACCATAGGAACTCGGGAAAATAAGTTTGTTCGTTTGTTCGTTCCGTTTGTTATGAATGTGGATTCTGTCTTTGTTAAATGCTCCTTTGCTCCTTTCAGAGTAAAAATCTCCGGTCCTCAAATAATCATCTCCATTTCTGTCCCTCTCATACATATGGTTTTGTTCATTCTTTTTTTCAATCCATTCTCCTGTAGAACGCGCTGACTCTCGAAATCAGGATGGCTACATAAAGAAAGTACGCGAGCTCTTGTTTGATATAATCATGGCAGAATCATCTTAATAACGTCCTATTAGAACTACTTATGTATTTTATGTATGTGTATTTATTGTAGTTTACGTATTTACAATACACATAATTATATGTTTATGTATATACAATATTTATGCATGTGTTATATACTTACATTTAAATTATTTATAATATATCTTATTGAATAAAATGTTATCTTTGCACCACCCTAAGGTTGTCTGGTAGAGAATGCCAGGCATTAAGTCCGCCATGTAATATTTGCTGTTGCTTTATATGTTGCAAAAGTTTAAATCAATAAAAATAAATAAATTTGATGGATTAGATGGATGACCCAATGCTTAGGTGAGCACGTGCCGAGGGCTGAATGGTATGAGGGTGTATAAACATGTCATATTGCTAACGTTGCGCCTCAGGGTACCAGGTGGAACCCTGTTGTACTGAAGCCCTTATACCCCTACAAAGGACCTCTGGGGATGAACAAAAAAGAAACTACTACACAAAGAAAGAGACGTTTAGAGAAGGCGAAATTGAAGCGACAGGAAATGATTGCTATGAAAGCGATATCCACAAGCGACATTGCTTCTTAGAAAAAAATAGTTTAGCACTAGCTAAACATAGAGAAAACGAAAATATTAAAAAAATAAAATTTAAAAAAAACATTTTGAAAAACAAGCGTTTTAATATGCAATACGAAATAAACTAGCTGGTTAGGTACCCATCAATAAACAAACATCTCAGACTTCGGAGATATCCTATGGATCTCCTGAATGACGAACAGTACACATATTGTGATTAGTTAATGTATTGAATACAAATGAAAGTAGTTGGTTAGGTACCTATCAGTAGACAAAAGATCGTGAACTACGGAGATACTCTATAGAACTCCTCAATAAAGAACAGTACACATATTATGATTAGTTATTGTATTGAATACGAAGAATAGTAGTTGGTTAGGAACCAATCAGTGGACAAAGGGTCGTGGATTACTGAAATACCTCATAGAACTCCTCAGTGACAAACAGTACAAACATTGTGATTGGTTATTGTGTTGAATACGAAGAATAGTAACTGGTTAGGTACCTATCAGTGGACGAAGAGTCGTGGATTACTGAGATACCACATAGAACTCTTTACTTATCAACAGTACACATATTGTGGTTAGTTATTGTATTGAATACAAAAGAAAATAGCTGGTTAGGTACCTATCAGTAGACAAAAGATTGTGAACTACAGAGATATTCTATGGAACTCCTCAATAAAGAACAGTACACATATTATAATTAGTTATTGTATTGAATACAAAAAATAATAGTTGGTTGGGTACCAATCAGTGGACAAAGGGTCGTGGATTACTGAAATACCCCATAGAACTCCTCAGTGACAAACAGTACAAACATTGTGATTGGTTATTGTGTTGAATAAGAAGAATAGTAACTGGTTAGGTACCTAGCAGTGGACAAAGGGTCGTGGACTACTGAGATACCACATAGAACTCCTCAGTGACAAACAGTACACATATTGTGATTGGTTATTGTGTTGATAACGAATAAAAGTAGCTGGTTAGGGATCTATTAATGTACAAAAGATCTAGCCGTAGTCAACTAACAATCTCTTCGAAGACACTGACACCCCATGTAAGTTCGCATTGTAGAAGAAACAAAAATATGTGATCAAACATTATCATAACAAAAACAAAAATGTATAAGTAATTGAAAAAAAAACGTGTTGAAAAAAATCCACGAGCGGGATTCAAATCCGCTCCATGACATGACGAGTCAGGTGCACTACCAACTACGCTATCGTGGCTCAATCCAACTCGCCGAAATTAATCAACACTATCTACTTTTACTTTATAAACCAAAGGAGCTCTATTCAATGTCGACAACTACGTCATCAACATCCGATCTTAATATTTTTACAAATATTGAAAGATCAGTTAAGAATTAGGCAAGCTATATTTATGATAATTTACATATTATTTTACTCATATTTGCGAAATATTGTTGTGATTGAGCCACGATAGCATAGTTGGCAGTGCACCTGACCGGGCATGGGTGCGGGTTCGAATCCCGCTCGTGGATTGTTTTCAACACTTCGTATTTTTCAAATTCTAATTTGTTCGCTCGTTGCTTATTGCGTAAAATTATATGTAAAGAATCATAAATATAGCTTGCCTAATTCTTAACTGATCTTTCAATATTTGTAAAAATATTAAGATCGGATGTTGATGACGTAGTTGTCGACATTGAATAGAGCTCATTGAACAGAGAGTCATGGGGTACGGGTTCGAATCCCACTCGTGGAAATTTTTCAACTCTTTGTCTTTCTTCTTACCATATTTACTTTTTATTTATTTAAATGTAAGTGCATATAAAAGAAGAAATAAAGTATATAAGTTGCGAACCCCCCCGCCCGATCCTCTAAATGCCACTAAACATTTACAGAATACACTAAACATGCACACTAGCCTAGGCCCAAGACACCGTATTCGTAGAACAAGGGTACGACGAGCCGGTTCACACGCGTTCTATACCAGGTACAGACGTGTACCTGGGCGCTTCTCCCCACCACCACGACCCGGTCAACCCGAGCCGAGGTCCGAGCCTTTAGAGGCGCCCTCGGGTTGATCCCCCCGATCCGATCCGAACCCCTCGAAGAATCTAGTAGGGCACGGGGACACGCACTAGTGCGTGATGCCTCTAGAAAACCTCAGAAGATGATAAGTTTCACATGGCTTGAGGAACCCTTTACGTTTCTCGCCGCCCCCGAAAAAAGCCAGGTGAAGCTGAAAATGCCATCGGCAAACTCTCCAAAAAAAACATACCCTAAATATATATTTTTTTAAATCTTAGAATTTTTGTTTGTCCGTCTGTCTATTTGTTTGTTAGGTACTCTATCACACACAAACCGCTCAACAGATTTTGATAAAATTTTCTTTGTTAGAAAGCAGAATTATCTAAAAAAGTACGGTGTTACATCTAAATCAGTTGGGTCAGATCATAGACACAGCTTGACTTCTCTGTGGTACACCACCACCATTCATAGTGGTGTATACGAACTTCTTATGGTAAAAAAAATATTTAATATCCTTTATAATCATTTTTATAGCTGTTACGAACGGAGTCACGGGCAAATTTTAATTATCCATAACTAACTTTTTTTTAGAAGTAGCCGTTACTTAGAGTCACTACTAACTAACTAATTACTTTTACCTTTAGGTTTACCAGAACTTCTAACTGCCAGAACACAACAATGTTGATAACATGGTTGTTATGGCGACATATTTAGATAAGATGGTGGTAGCTAGCCAGGCGGAATTAGAACGAGCCCTACCACCGACCAAACCGAGCACAATCTGTACCCCCGCTGGGAATCGAACCAGGGACCTCTGGGTTTGAGTTCTTACCACTAGACCACAGGTGCGGTAAAATTTCTTAAATATGTTAATATTTTTTATGACAATTCTACCACCAGTTTTACCGCCTCTGTGGTCTAGTGATAAGACCACCGGTCTCAGACCCAGCAGTCTTGGTTTGATTCCCAGCGGGGGTTCAATTTATCGCGGTGGCGCATTCTTAATTTAATACCATAAATATAAATAGGATAATTTATAATAAAGCTTCCCCGTAATATTAAAAAAAAATACGATCACTGATTGTGCATTTCGCCTCTTTAACACAATCAAAAATTTTGGTCTCAATACGAAAATAGCAGTTCACATATACCCCAACGCGAGTTATTGTAAACTTCGCCGCGCCAAGTCGAAACTACTTAATCCTTACAATTACAAGTCCTGACTAGGTATGACTAATCCCTACTTCCATAAATAGATCAGAGAAAATAAATCTAAGCTTTTTACTATTAAATGTTACATTGTTATTACAATGTTAACTAAACCTTTAAGATTTAAATGTATTATAATATTTTTAATATAAAATCATATATTACGTAAGTGAAATAGGAATCATAATAAATTATCACAAGAAGTTACCCGTAGACTGCTGTAATACGTCCGCACCGTATTGGAGTCTTGTGTGCAATCTGCGGCTACTGCAATGCGTGCGACTCTAGTCACAAGCATCGCTAGGTTTCTTTGATAAACAAACGCCTACACTTCCACGCAACAAATTATTCGCGATTGGTCATTTTGTCAGCCAATAGTGAAAATACTGTGTTGGAGCATTAAAAAATAAATGTTCTCAGATGGTACTTCAAACATGTTATTTTTACACATTAGTGGTCCTCGTATTGTATACGCGGGACTCGGGAAAACGTCCTCACATAGTTTGTGTAAAGTCTAACACAAGGTCCTCGCATTGTACTGGGCTAAAGAAAAAGTGTGTGAAAGCGAGTCCTCGGATTGTCATGTCTAGTCCGGCCGTTGGGTCCTCGAAAGGTTAACACAAACGTCCTCGGAAGGATGTCTCCATATGCGTTGGCAGTGTATTTTAAGTCCCCGCATTGGTCAACGAAAGTTAATAAACAAAATGCTGCGATAACGCCACAAGAATAGACCTGTCAATTAGCAAAGTATGTTCTGTTTCTTTCCATCGTATTAAAAAAGCAATACAACGTCATTAACATAGTTTTTGAGAGAGTCCTCGGTTGGGTGATATAAAACCATAGTCCTCGAAAGGCCGTCTGTACAAACAGGGGTGTGTGTGTGTGTGTGGGGGGGGGGGGTGTGTGTGTGCGTGTGTGTGTGTGGTGTGTGTGTGTTTGTTTGTACATATATATATTTATATATATATTCAAATTAATTCAGTTATTTAAGGAGATCTTCAGTTTCGGAATATGACATTTTCAGCAGACAAGCCATGGTTTTCCGCTTTACTTCGAAGCGGTTAAGGGTGTAGATATTTGATGTTTTATGAATATTATTGTAGATCTTACAAGAGCGGGCTGGAAATTGACTTTTGGTTAAAACTGTTCGGCACCTTACTGTTGGACATACTTGAGTTCTGACCTGTCGACGATTAAGGATGCGACTATCAAGAGGAAGAGTTGTGTGTTTTCGCAGTACAGTTCGAAGAGCGTATAGCTGCCGGACAGTTAGAACCTGGCACTCTGTGTATAACAGATTTGTGGGGTGCCGAATATGTTTGTACGTCATTATCTTAAGGATCATTCGTTGAGCCCGCTCCAGACCTAGCATCAGTGTACTGCCAGCTCCTCCCCAGACCGGTATGCAGTAAGACAGGACTGATTGGCATAATGCGAGATATATTTTTTTAACTGTGTCTTGATCTACAAACTGCCTAATTATCTTAAATATGTATATTAGTTTGCGTACCCTCCCATTAACAGCTTCGATTTGTGGGCCCCATTTTAAGTTTGAATCAATTAATACACCCAGGTATTTCACACTATTAGTAGCTTTAAGAGGATTACAGTCACACGTTACCGAGGGTAAAAAACAGGTGTGTACCACGATTGTCGAGTCAGCGGGTAGCGGAGAGGTGGCAAGAGAAGCGTAGAAGGGGAGAATCTGAGTCTTACTTAGGTTTAAGGTGAGCAGATTAGCTGAGAGCCAGTTCAGAACAGTTTTAAGAGCATCTTGAACGTACTGTTTAGCAGTCTTCCAGTCACGTCCATACACTAGAAGTGCGGTGTCGTCCGCGTAAGCAAATACACTACAGTTATGCATTTTGAGTTTGCACAGGTCATTAACATATATTTGAAAAAGTGTCGGCCCCAAAATGCTGCCCTGTGGTACGCCGTAGTCGATAGACTGCATGTCACTAATGTACGGACCGATCCTAATGTCATAGGTGTTAAACTTATTAGGTATTTAGTTTCACTACACTTCCACCTTCGACAAGGCATACAAATGTCTAATTACAAAATTATTTAAGTAAACTAAAATTATAAAATATAAATTTTGGCACAAACCGTCATTAAAATAAAAATAAAACATATACCTACACAGTTTACAGACAGAGAGTGCCGAAAACATAAAGTGATACTTACCTAGTAGACCAGAGTCGATAGTTTTTGAAACCAAACAAAATCGTAGTAAGATGAAACCCATTGGAAATGGAAGAGAATATAACAAAAATGAAAGGAAAATTAATTTACGGGCGATCTGAGGTCGGGAAGTGGAAGAGGTGGGGTACAATATTTTGAGAAAGCTGTAGAATCTTCTTTAAATTATAAAATTTTGTGAATAAAAATATTTTTTTGTAAAAGATAAAAATAAAAAACCAAGAACTTGGTTATTTGAATTTTTCACATAAATTTTGAGGTTATGTGAAAAAAGTGTAAATATAAAAGTTGTAGATCTTTTACTACCTACAACTTTGCCTAAGATAGGACTTGTAGTTTTGCCGGAAATCGAGATAAACCGTTTTTTACCCTTAAACCCCAACCCCTTCCACTTCCCGACCTCAGATCGCCCGTAAATTATTTTTCTTTTCATTTTTATTATATTCTCTTCCATTTCCAATGGGTTTCATCCTTCTATGATTTTGTTTCTTTTTTTACCATTTTCTAAAGCTTAAGCCCAGTAGATAGTAGGATATATTTTAGCTGTCAAGATGATTTGAGCAGTATAAATGCGAATAAACTCTTGGAATTTTGATTATTAATATCTGAATATCTAAATCTTTTACTGTATGGAAGAATATTGGAATGCATATTATAATAAGTACGTATATTAGTTAGTATTAAATTAATTTACATTTAATTATATATATTTTTAGCTTTAGCTCTGCAAGGGAATTGCAAGATATTTGCAATCCCCCTGCAGGGCTCATGCTTGGAACTTTTTGTGTAGGTACTTAAAACCTTAATATGTACAACATGGAAGCAATAAAGATTAAATAATCGTTATTTTTTCATAAGCATTTAGCTAGGACATAGCATTTTTTGACAGGTTCCTATGGGATAGTGTAGTTCTCGCGAACGAAGTTGCGGGCAATAGCGAGTACAATCGCCTATTCAGACTTCCACAAACTGTCAAATTTCCTTAAAAGACTTTGAACTTTAAGCCTATGACATATGGTTGAACATTTAATAAAGCCATTTGTCAGTTTTCGATAGTCCGATGTGCGGTGACTGTACCTATATTATAAGTTTTTTTCCATTAATTTATGGCTCTGCTTTATTTTCGCAGGTTGTTTGATGAGAAGATACAAGAATACAATGTATACAAGGTAGAAACGATTGGTGATGCTTACATGGTCGTGTCCGGCCTACCTCAGAGGAACGGTGAGTTAGAAAAAATATGCAGTTCGTAATCTTGCAGAAGCGTGTATTAAGTAAAAATATATATATAAGGAAAAATATAGGAAAAAATGCACCAATAAAATTATTTCCTTTTCGTAGCGGTATCAGGCCGCGTCCTTGATGTCTGCGGCACAAAATAAGGAGACCCATAGAATTTTTCTTAACTGATCTTTAATATTTGTAAAAATATTATGATCGGATGTTAGAGACGGTAGTTGTTGACATTGAATGGGCACCTTTGGCTTTCAAAGTAAAAAAAAAAAGTGTTGAATAACTTCGGCGAGCTGGTTAGAACCACGATAGCTCAAATGGAAGAGCACCTGACCCGGTATATCAAAAGGGTGCAAGTTCAAATCCTGCTCGTGGAATTTTTTTCAGCATTTGTGTTTTTGTAATTTTTGTGATTTGTTCGCAACAAAATTTGCGTTTAAAATTATTTTGAACATTTTCTAAATAGCTTGCCTACATCTTAACTAATCTTTAATATTTGTAAAAATATTATGATCGGATGTTAGGGACGGTAGTTGTTGACATTGAATGGGCGCCTTTGGCTTTCAAAGTAAAAAGTGTTGAATAATTTCGGCGGGCTGGTTAGAACCACGATAGCTCAGACCCATAGAAGATAAGCTTCATACAATCGCGTTCGAGCAACATATACATAGACAAACAACCCCACACGAAGGTTCCGACCTGTTACGATATTGTCCGTGAGAGGCAGTATGTCAAAGTCAAAGTCAAATATTTTTATTCAAATAAACTTTAGAAAAGTGCTTTTAAATCGTCCAAACATTTTTTTACCTACTACCCTTTCAGGACGTCCATTTTTTAGCTGTGGAGAAGAATGGGCACAAGAAACTCCACAGTTTTAATATAAGTAACGACATTTACAAATTATATGCCGTTACCAACAACGTTATACAAGTTTAAAATAACTTTAAATTAGAAATACCTGTTGTTTTGTCTTCAATGTAATCAGATAATTTATATTATGCTTTTTTTTAGTATGTATTTTTGATGTGTACATCTTTCCGCTCGCCTTCTATATATACAATTTGTGGGAGTGATTTCGTAGAAAAGGGACAAAAGTACCGTAACAGTGTGATCCGTAACAGCCACCAGTGATGACACTTTAAGTCCGTTGTAGGCTTAGAATAATAACGCCTTAGGTTGTAGGTAGTAATATTTGTGGGAGTGATTTCGTAGAAATGTGATCGTAATAGTGTGATACTGCCGTACAATTTATTACTTCTTTTAAAATGATAAACCAAAAATTTTGTACAGGCAACCGGCACGCATCGGAGATAGCCGACATGTCGCTGTCGCTAATGAGTAGCTTGGAGGGGGCCAGCGTGCCGCACCTGCCCGCGGAGGCGCTGCGCATACGCGCGGGCGTCAACACCGGCCCGTGCGTTGCCGGCGTCGTCGGCACTACTATGCCACGATATTGCCTCTTCGGGGATACTATCAACACCGCCAGTCGTATGGAGAGTACAGGGGAAGGTGTGTTATAATTAAAAACTACTGTTAACAAAATAAGGACCCCCTATATATTTTTTTTATACTTAGCATTGCAAATGACTATACCACCTGATGTTAAGTGGAAATGGAGTCCAGACGCGAAGACAACGCAGCATCAGTCAACCTCACTCTGCCGGCCCACAAGGTGCCTCTTCACGCCTCGTTTGAAGGACCCCATATCATATCCTATAAAATTTCACCACTTTTTTAACCGTCTCTAGTGGTGAAGACCACGGGTTTAGGCTCAGCGGTCCCGGGTTCGACTCCCAGTGGGTACATGTTTGTGTACTCGGTTTGGTTGGTGGTAGGGCTTGTTCGTCCGCCTGGCTAGCTACCACCATTTTATCTAAATATGGCGCCATAACATCAATGTTTGTAGCATTGTTGTGTTCCGGCAGCTATAGGTTAGATAGCCAGCGCCTCAGTAGTTGAGGATTTCGGGTGCGCTTCCACCATTGGCCTTATCATCACTTAACATCAGGTGGATGAAGGCACTGCGCTAACCGTAAGATATAAAAAAAAACGATTAACATCGCCAGTCGCATGAAGAGCGAGGGAAATGTGCGAATTATACCACGCAAAATAAAATAGGAGCCACCTATAACACTTACAATGTACAAGTACAATTAAGGACTTCTTGGCGGGAAAGTGAAGATTCATGTCTGCGGTTTTGTTTTCTTTTCGATAATTTGTGTTATTTCGAATATTAATGTGAAATAATGGTGGATTATTAACCGTTAAGTGTTCGTGAGTGTGCATGAGTGTTGGCAAATGAAACAAAACAGTGCAACGTCACTTTTCAAATTCTCTCAAGAAGTCCGCCTGAGGACTTAGTAAAGCCCCACATCTTTACTGAGATACTCGAGGGGTTGGGGGTATATCATTTCTCACTTCTCATTTCTATTTTCATTCATCATTATTATACAAGATGGAAATATTGTTTATTTATATTTGTACTACTTGTAAGAGAAAATACTTTGACTCTGGCTAAATGTGCTAATCGTACGAAGCCATCAACTAAAGAAGAAAAAGTACAATTATACCAATACAATGCTACAGTTTTGTGGAACCAGCTCTCGGCGGCGGTATTTCCGGACCGTTACGACTTAGGGATCTTCAAGAAACGAGCCTATTCCTTCCATAAAGGCCGGCAAAGCGTCTGCGATTCCTCTGGTTTTGCGGGCGGGTGTCCATGGGCGGCGGTGATTACTCTCCATCAGGTGACCCGCCTGCTGGTTTGCCTCCTTCTTTTATAAAACCCCCATCAGATGTAGTGAAGACCCGATTTCAATGATGGAGGCCTTTGCCCAACTGTGGGACAGTTATAGGTTATTTACTTTTACCATACTGAGCCCGAGGAGCTCGATGGCGCAGTGATTAACGCGCCCGGTCTGCGAGTGCTGCGGTTAAGCAACTTTCGCAAAGGCCGGTCATCGGATGGGTGACCAAAAATTTATCATCTTGAGCTCCTCCGAGCTTCGGAAGGCGCGTTAAGCCGTTGGTCCCGGCTGCATTAGCGTCGTTAACAACCACCAATCCGCACTGGGCCCGCGTGGTGGTTCATGGCCCGTTCTCCCTATCCATCCATATGGAAGGCTCGTGCCCCAGCAGTGGGGACATAAATGAGCTGATGATGATGATGATGATGATGATGATACTAGCCACTGCTGGTTTTAAGCCACCCTTTCTTCCCATCTCTTTATATCTATAGATAGATGCAAACTTAATAATATTTTCCGTTGTAAATGTTTCAGCCATGAAAATTCACATATCTGAAACAACGAAGAAGGCCTTAGACGAATTTGGAGACTACCAGGTGGAGTCCAGAGGGTTCACCGAGATTCCGGTATGAAGGTTTTCTTACGTTGGGTGGTGGTACCCATGCTCGAAACTTTAAAGTCACAGTGTTCGACGCAATTTTCGTCGCCGAAAAATTACAAAGGTTTTAACCTAAATTTTACGGGATGACACTAAGAGCGGGGCCACACGATGCGTCAACGGTGCGGTGCGGTGCTGCCGGAGCGGTGCCGCTGCGTCATTTTACATATAAATCACTATACCATGTCAAACAACGCGATAGGTAGGCCGCACCCACACGGTTTCCTGATTAGGTTTCCGTTTCAGGAATTCAGATTGAGAGACGAGACGGGGAGGGGTGATGCGCTGAGTGACGTGCCGGCCACCACCGTGGTGAACAACGTTGCGCTGCGGTGCCGCACCACCTGGTAGGCTACTCTTGACGCAAACTCAATCTCAATACAATTCCAATGCGATTATTATGTATCGATATTGGGATAAGTTTCGCAATTTCGGAACGCCCCATCTCGATAATAATTTGTTCACTCAATTTCCACGCAATTTAATTCCAATGTAGCGCTATTATCTCTTTTAAGAGTGCCATTTGGATTTTTTAGATTTGGGATTGGAAATTGATTATTGCAATTGTGTTTCAAGAGTAACCCACCTGGATGGCACCCTATACTTTGAATTCATTACGTTAACGCATCGTGTGGCGTCTCTCTAAGGAAGCAAGGTGGTCTGTATTAATCGCTAAAAACTACAATCAGTTGCTGACACCTTCTTTAATGTCCAAAATGTCAATAACAGGTCTGGTCCTGTCTAACACTGATGCCCCTACCCTACTGTGCTAGTTATTGTACTCCTTGGTGCAGTGCATAATTGATATTTGTTGTTCCTAGTTTTTATTTATAAACTATTTCAGTATAAATATCGACAACGATCACTTGTCGATTATAGCTGACTGTGGCGGTCAAAAGGTTAATATTGCACTGCTTCACCACAAAACTATGGCTAAAGTTAGACAGATAACGCTTAAAACAGATGCTGTCACTTTTTAGCTAATATTGTTAGACAGAGACACAATATTTTAAACACGTATTTAGCCATTGTTGAACTATTTTGTCACAGATCAGGCAAATTATACTTCGAATTTTTCGATGCAAAGCCCAGGTTTGTGATCACCAACCCGCATTTGGCAAGCGTGGTGATTAAGCCATTACCCATCAATTGGAGCGATGACTTGATGGAGGCCTTTGCCCAGCAGTGGGACAGTAAAAGGCCGTTTACTTTACTTACTGTTTTGTAGTACACATGCCTGCACATTAGGCTCGGCTCGGCAAATGACTCCATCCCACCTGATGTTAAGTGGAAATGGAGTCCAGACGCGAAGATAACTGGTGCAGCGTGAAAACAAACGTAGCATCAGTTACCCTCACTCTGCCGGCCCACAAGGTGCATCTTCACGACTCTTTTGAAGGACCCCATATCATAGGAAGGAGGGAAAACGTGGGGAAAACTATTCCATCTTTTGGAGGTGCGACAAAGAAACGAGTCACCAAATTTCTAGACTACCACACAGGGCCGTAACGAAGGGGGGGCATTGTGGGTCAATGCCCTACCTTAAAATACCAACTTACCTTACCTTACCTTAATATGTATGAGGAGTATGAGGAGTATGAGTATGAGGAGCTCGATGGCGCAGTAGTTAACGCGCCTGGTCTGCGAGTGCTGAGGTTAAGCAACTTTCGTAAAGGCCGGTCATCGGATGGTTGACCAAAAATTTATCATCTAGAGCTCCTCCGTGCTTCGGAAGACACGTAAAGCGGTTGGTCCCGGCTGCATTAGCAGTCGTTAACAACCACCGCACCGCACTGGGCCCGCGTGGTGGTTTATGGCCCGTTCTCCCTATCCATCCATAGGGAAGGCTCGTGCCCCAGCAGTGGGGACATTAAATGAGCTGATGATGATGATGATGATTTGGCAAGCATAGTGATTAAGCCATTACCTATCAATTGTAGTGAGGACTTGATTTCATTGGGGCTTTGCCGTTATAAACTACTTTACAATACTTTCTTACTTCTTTTAAAATGATAACCCAAAAATGTTCTACAGGCAACCGGCACGCGTCGGAGATAGCCGACATGTCGCTGTCGCTAATGCGTAGCTTGGGGACGTATATGAGCTGGCGATGAATAAGCAAAGTATTGTAAGGCAGATTTAAGACGGAAAAAAATACTAGCGTATAGTGGTTTCTAGTCTTACAGTCATAGGGTGTAACAAAATTCCCTTAAATGCCGAATGGGGGGTCATTCCACCCATCAATACGAACAACTTTTACTATGGCACCAACTTCGAAATCGCAATTTAAGGGAATTTTGTTACATCCTGTTTATTACCCCGACAATTACATAAGTATTAACCTGACTCGCACATGTTCACAAATCAAAGACACCAAAATTCGATTGACCAGAACAGATCAAGTAACATTATTACTTCCGCCCTACCTGTAACCACAGCTACCATAGCTTAAATTCAAGTCTAGCTACGGCCCTGTTACCACAATCTGTCACATTTCTATGAATATACATTGAAGAAAATTGATAGGTTTAGATAAGTTTGATGTGCGGGCGTCTGTACAAGGGTTTGTAAAGGGGTTGTCACTTGTTTTGCAAATCGGAATAAAAAAAAAATTTTTTCAGGGTAAGGGGACCATGGAGACGTTCTGGCTCTTGAGCAAGGTGGGTGACGTCACACCCCACAACCACTGCCGCCGCCGGCTGAACGACAGCGACCCGAACCTGCTGGAGTTGCTTATAAGAGCTTAACTAACTACTTAAGTGTTGAAACTGAATTCTTAAAACGTAATTAGGTAGAAGATAATTAATAATTGAATTAAAAGTTTTTTGTTTCTTTTTCTGATTTAAATGTTGTCTGTTTTATTTCAAAAATCAAAATCAACATGTCTTTATTAAGAAAAAAAGGCAAAGTGTTGAAAAAATTCCACGAGCATAGTATCTAATAACATCATCATATCATAGTATCAAGTAACTATCTATGTATTGTACTACTAACAGATATGGAATAAGTTATCCGAAATAAATGGTTTTATTATTTTATTATTATTATTATACTTGGTGGTGCACCTGACCCGGCATGTCACGGGGTGCGGGTTCGAATACAGCTCGTGGATTTTTTTCAAAATTTCTAGCACTAGCACAATGAGGTATGGTTGGTGGCGAGTTTCTCCAAGGTCGAGTTTGATGAGTGATGAAAAGAGTACCCAAGAGATCGGCTTTCTCTTTTGCAGTATGGGCAAGGCAATCATCGGTCTATGCAGTGGTAGAAGTGAAGGTCGATAGAAATTCCCCAAGACACCTTGGCGAGAGACCAGAATGCACGCGTACCCGAAGGAAGACGCACTAGCCTCTCGCCAATTCTACCTATGAACGATGACTTTGCCTTGGCAATGTCCTTCTTAAAGGACCTGGCAGCAAAGTAGTACTTTTTTTTGAGCACACTGGTGTTTGGATCCTATGATGACAGCCCAGGCTTGGTAATGCTCGCGCTTCTGGCGAGACGCTATTTTGCAACCTCGACCAAACCATGGTTGGGACCTGACGCCACTGATAAGATAAGATAATCATTTATTTGCCAAAAGACATGGTAATTTACGGGTGGTATAAAATTTATAATGCACACACGTTTTGCCATTATGAAACAGCATGCAAATGTTAACCATAGAGTTTGGAATGTAGTTTCATTCCCTGCAGTATCACATCAACGACAGAATCGGCGGCGACATCAGGATCATCCAGCGAGAAGCAAACTCGCCACCATGGGTACGACGCAAAGAAACCTTGCATCCCATCCCAGTCCGCTGACCTATAATGCCAGACCCGACGGCTAACCGCAAGTTGCGATTTTAAAAAAGTTGATCTACCTGTTAGTAGCTTTATCATGTACATACTTTTGGCTAGTTTTGGCTCTTATTCCGTTGCATTAAGAGTTACATTACATTGTTAACATGTTGATACTCGTGACTGTACTTGATTCCCTAATAGGAAAAATAAAAGAACTTGCGTTGTGATGTAACAACATTTATTACAAATTGATCACACAATTGACTAGATATAGTGCTTAACTTACACAATTGTTTAAATAACAGATGTTCCTTACTTTTTTGGCAAATCAAAATGTTATATCGTTACAATTTTCAGTCAGAATATGTATGTTTTTTATCGGCCAGTTATCTGCCTTAGACATAAGATAAATAAGATAGGATTTAATATATCTCTCTTATTGACATAATACTGAAGAAGAGGGAACAAAATGAAAAGAGAAACGTATATTATCTTGTCATATTAATATAAAAATATATATACATCAGCAGAAATCTTACGTTTAAATCTAAGCCAGACATACTAGGGATGCTAACGCAGTCCCTTAGTCTAAACAGTACACGTCTTATCTACAGATAAATAAACATTTTTACATCTTCTTTATATATTGTATCTACTATCTACATCTTCATGTGCCCAGCTAGTTCTCGTCACATATCAATCCTGTCTGTAATGTCAGTCATCTATGTAGTGTCTTGCGATTTAGCTAGCAATTGAAAAGAGTCCGACGTTTGGTTCAATAAAGATTTAACATACTTCTTGGCGGGAAAGTGAAGAGTCATGTCTGCTTTTTTGTTTTTTTCTAAAATTTGTGTCCTATCAACAATTAATGTGAAATAACGGTGGATTATTAATCGTTAAGTGTTCGTGAGTGTGCATGAGTGTTGGCAAATGAAACAAAACAGTGCAACGTCACTTTTCAAATTCTCTCAAGAAGTCCGCCCGAGGACTTCGTAAAGCCCCACATCTTTACTGAGATACTCGAGGGGTTGGGGGGGTATATCATTTCTCACTTATCATTTCTATTATCATTCATCATCATCATACAGAAAAGAAATATTGTTTATTTATGTATACTTGTAAGAAAAATTACTTTGACACTGGCTAAATTTGCTGATAGCACGAAGCCATCAACTAAAGAAAAAAAAGTTTTAACATCACCAGCCATTTTATGTCCTCATTGCTGACACGAGAGTTTCTATGGATGAAAACACCGCAGAGAGAACGGGTCATTTTTTATTTTTATTTTTTTTATTTTACTGGTAAGCACAGTGCCTTGATTTCACCTGATGTTAAGTGATGATAAGGTCAATGATGGAAGCGCACTTCACCCAAGATCCTCAACTAGTGAGGCACTGGCTATCTTACGAGTATCTCTAGCTGCCGGAACACAACAATGCTACAAACATTGATAATATGGAGACATATTTAGATAAGATGGTGGTAGCTAGCCAGGCGAACAAAAGGTTACTCTAAGTACAGTCGTCGTCGTCGTCGAGTCCTCATGCCTGAGGGTCGTGACCACCAATAGCAACATCGCGGACCAGGGCTCTCCAAGAGGTCCTATCCTGGGCTAGACGGATAGCCGCCTGCGTGTTGCATTTCAGGGCTTCCAGAATAGCATCCGTCCACCGGGCAGGCGCTCTTCCTCTGCTTCTTCTTCCCTTCCCTAAGTACAGTGGGCCTAGCGAAAACAATTATCGTTTTCGTATCGTAGCAATATTGTATGGAAATTGATACAGTGTCATAACGAACATAAATGGAACTCACAAACAACTGGAGACGTCATTACAAAAAAATTATGACATTACCATGATTCACACTTTACGTTTCCGGACGAAGTTCGTACTAGGCTTACAGCCCCCCAATTCTGCTATTTATTTTGATCTGAAACGAATCTGGAACGCTATGGTTTCAACGTTTTCTTATCTGCTAACTACAAAACTATAGAGTTAATTTCGTAGTTAGCAAAATACGACTACGCTATAGTTTCAACATTCTCGTATTCTGCTAAATACGAAACTATAGAGTTGATTTCGTAGTTAGCAGAATAGCGAAAACATTGAAACTATGGCGTTTCAGATTCGTTTCAGATCAAAATTAATAAATAGCAGAATTGGGGGGCAAGGTGCCTAGTGCGATCGATTACGTTTACGAAAACGAAAATTAGTATGGCATTGAAGCAGCGCCTCCTGGTGACATACGAGAAGAGTTAAAATTTTGCCATACAAATTTACGTTTTCCTTAACGTTAACGTTTCGCGAATAAAACTCGCACTTGGCACCCAGTGACGATAAGGCCAATGAGGCACTGGCTATCTTGTCTCTAGCTGCCGAACACAACAATGCTACAAACATTGATGTTATACTCGTAGCGACATATATATAAGATCTAATATTGAAACTCGCACACAATCGGCTTATTGTCCAATTTCAACCTCTAAGGATACCTTTCAAAGGTATTTACGATTGTCATCATTTTACATAGACGATTCCAGATAAAATAACAAATTGACGATGTCGTTTATTCAACATCATTCAAAAGAGCATCACGATCGCAATCACTGACATATGTGAATTAGTTTGAAGTTCTTGAATGGCTTTAAAATGCTAAATTGAAAGGTATTATGATAGGTATTAGAGATACTGCCGCACTCATAAGCGTCATTATCATTTATGATTACTGAGCACATAAAATTGTCTATTGTAAAATAATCTCTAACAGTGACGCTATAAGCACATTTTCGACTGAACAATTTGTAGGTGCTAAGTAATCATAATTGACGTCTATGAGTGCGGCAGTTAGACAATAGGGGGGCAGTTCTTTGGACCACAGGGAAGACATGGGCTGTTCATGGAAGATTCAGTGGATAGTGAATCAATGGGCTTTGTTCTCGCTGTATCTCGGCGAGGATCTACCCTGCTGTGAGTGGATCCTGGCGAGGAAGCTGGGCGTGCAGTCCAGCGCCGCGGCGGGGCGCGCAGGCGACGGCCCCGTGCGCCCCTCCAGCCAGTGGGTCGTCATTTCCCCTTTACCCTGCACACGGAAAGGTATACGGTGTCATTACCATAATCATCATACTGCATCATACTGTACACGTAATCAGCACTTTTGTAACATTTTTTTAAATCAAGACATTATAATTATAAACTTTATCAAATTTCAGAGAAGTATGCATACAAAAAAAACAAAATTGAATGTACTATGGGGGTGTTTAAGGCTTTACGCACGCGCATCGCCGCCGCCGCTGTGGCTTATATTAAGAGCGAGCGACGCGGTGCAAAGGATTTTCGCCATAGACTGGTAAAGCGTATGTGGCCGCCGTACCTATACTATATTTATTATTAGTTTTTGTTAATACAATTTTTTAAGCATTGTATGTAGCTTAGAGCGCTATCTAACCTCCAAACCGGTTCCTCCTGAAATCTAGCGCCATGGCTCCGGCTGAGGAGAAGCCGTTTTGACATTAATTTTTTTGTACTTTTTTACTATTTTCTTTAATACTTACATGTATTTTTTGAAAAGTCAAATAAACGTTTCTTCTTTCTTTCTTTCTACTGCCAGAGTGCGACTTGGCACTACTACCGCCATTTGGCAAGTGGGGTGACTATGGGTATGTTTCGATATACACTGCGAGCACTGTAAGGTGTGACGTCAATTTAGTATACTGCGAAGCAGTTTCTTTATAGTTAGCTATACTGGTTACTGTTTAAAACGGAACGCAGTCCAGTATACTGTCATCCATGCTGTCATAAATGCTCTAAGGCTGTGTCATGTCATCATTTCTGGACGCTGTTGATCACGTAATCAAAGCACTGAGAGCACCTTACCTCGAAAATGCCAGTGCTTACAGTACAAAAATGGCGACGATTAATGACGTCATATATATTCCCTAGAATACTGCGGCAGTATACTGTCAGTCCATAACGGAACAAATTTCTCACCAGTAGTGCTCGCAGTGTATATCGGAACATACCCTAACAGCCGAAACTAATAACCTATCCTCAGCAAGAGAAAGGCCTACTAGAGATTTGTTGCTTAGTTATTTCTGTTAATTATCGGAAAATAACAGCGGTTGCTAGGTAACTAAACTAAGATAGGCTTCCCAGAGATAGGTTATTAATTTCGGCTGTAAGCCAATAACTTTCAATTGGGTAGGAGACTGGTTAATCGAGAAACTCTTTAGCAACTGTCAAAAGATTTTTTACAATAAACATTGTTGTATGGGAATGGAAACTATGACGTCACTCTTTTTGTTCCGATAATTGAGTGTTTATTAATGTTCAAATAACTTTTACCGCAAATTTTGTTACGAACAAATTACAAAAACACAAATGTTGAAAAAAATTTCCACGAGCAGGATTTGAACCTGCACCCTTCTGACATTCCGCGTCAGGTGCTCTTCCAATTGAGCTATTGTGGCTCTAACCAGCCCGCCGAAATTATTCAACACTTTTTACTTTGAAAGCCAAAGGCGCCCATTCAATGTCAAAAACTACCGTCACTAACATCCGATCATAATATTTTTACAAATACTAAAGATCAGTTACGAAGTAAGCAAGCTATTTATATATGTTCAAATAACTTTTAACGCAAAGTAAAGTCAGAAAGAGAGAAAGTGTCAGAAGGGTGCAGGTTCAAATCCTGCTCGTGGAATTTTTTTCAACATTTGTTTTTTTGAGTGTTTATTAATAACTTATTAGGTTGCAGATACTCATACTAAGGTCAAATTAAAAATAGATTATTGTTTTAAAGAACAGGGCCCTTAGCCAAGGTGAAATTACAAAAACGATAGCGAAGTTCGAAAAGAACAAAATGTATGGGATTGACATAAGCCGCGCTAAATCACGTGGTCAACGTCATGTCAATACCATACATTTATTATTTTCTAACTTCGCTATCGTTTCGCTGTCGTTTTTAGGGTTCGTAGCCAAATGGCAAAAAACGGAACCCTTATGGATTTGTCATGTGTGTTTGTCTGTCCGTCCGTATGTCACAGCCACTTTTTTCCGAAACTATAAGAACAATACTGTTGAAACTTGGTAAGTAGATATATTCTGTGAACCGCATTAAGATTTTTACATAAAAATAGAAAAAAAACAATAATATTTGGGGGTTCCCCATACTTAGAACTGAAACTCAAAAATTTTTTTTCATCAACCCCATACGTGTGAGGTATCTATGGATAGGTCTTCAAAAATGATATTGAGGTTTTTAATATAATTTTTTTCTAAACTGAATAGTTTACGCGAGAGACACTTCCAAAGTAGAAAAATGTGTGTGTCCCCCCTCTGTAACTTCTAAAATAAGAGAATGATATAACTAAAAAAAAATATGTGATGTACATGGAAACCATGGAAACTTCCACCGAAAATTGGTTTGAACGAGATCTTGTAAGTAGTTTTTTTAATACGTCATAAAGTACGGAACCTTCACGCGCGAGTCCGACTCGCACTTGGCTGGTTTTGTAATGTTACTTTGTCTAAACCCCTTGTTACGATTGATTTCATTTATGCGTTTAATATTCTGGAATTAATTATTGTTGATGTCAATATCACTATTGTAGCGATGCCATGATAACATGATCAAGGACCTTGCCACAAAAAAAGGAGACTGCGTATTAAGTAAGCTTCATACAAACGCGTCATTCATACAAAACGGTTCTATGTTTTTTTTTTGGAGAGAGTTGCTGATTGTCTCAGACAGCATTTTCAGTTTCACCTGGCCTTTTTGGCGGCGGCGAGAAACTTAAAGGGTTCCTCAAGCCATGTGAAACGAATCACCTTTGGAGGTTTCCTAGAGGGAACGGCATCACGCACTAGTGCGTGTCTCCGTGCCCTACTAGATTCTCCGAGGGGTGGAGCGGAACAACCCGAGGGCGCCTCTAAAGGCTCGGGTTCCCTAAGTGATTCCGAAAGTTGTTTTACCGATTATCATTTCAACGAAAACTATTAACCGATTGAACGATGCCTTATTTCTACGAAGCTTTAATTTACCGATGTAACGATTCACCGAAAAACCAATTACTGAAGCGAAGTTCATTTCAGCGACCATACATATGTAAGGTCACTTTTTATCAACTGCAAATATTTTGACAAAACATCTAATTATATCGAAGAAATAAGGCCTTAGCATTTAAAAGAAATTCTGGCTAGTTTTTTTTTTACTTTTCCTGTCACAAAAATTGTAATATTTTTAAGAGCGGCCTCTCTTTCGGCTTTTTTGAATGAAACTAGGGGCACGTGTAAGCGGTGAAGACATTTCATTGCGCCCTTTTTGTTTCGGCTCCTTTGAATTAAAACTACCGAAAGTGCTTTATTTTTCTATTAAATCGAAATGCCTTTTGGCGTTTTTCTTAAAAACTAGCGTATAAAAATTTAAGGTTTTTCATAAAAAATAGTTTATATATGTTGTTGAATTTATCCTTAAAATATTTGCAGTTGATAAAATGTGACCTTATACGAGTATATAACCGACACATTATTTAACTGATGTAACATTTCACCGAATTCTAAGAGTAAGTATTTATGTCAAATACTGTAATGTGTCGGTTATACATATGTTATGTATGGTCGCTGAAATGAATTTCGGTAATTGGATTTTCAGTGAATCGGTTAATGGTTTTCGTTAAAATGATAATCGGTAAAACGGCTTTCGGAATTAAATAGGGAACCCAAAGGCTCGGACCTCGGCTCGGGGTGACCGGGCTCGGTTCTATGTGTGCGTTGCTCGAGTGCGGTATGTATCAAGCTTACCTTCTTTGACTCCTTATTTTGTGACTTTGATAAGGCAGAGTTCGAGTTATTTACTTACTAAGTACTTACCTTTACATCTACGACTCCTCTTGGACTAGTTATGAACTGGCCAGTTCTATCTAAAGCTCTTTTTACGTCATCTGATATTTGAATCTTCATAGCTGCGAAAAAAATGAACGAGCCTTACAGTAGTTGCATAATTATGATGTGTAACATTTGACATCTCCCTTTTTGAAATCAATATAACAATAAAAAATAGAATATTGAATTAACAATAACGTATATATTTCTTCTTTTTGTTTTCCTATTTTTTCTTTTTTTCTCATTTTTTTCTTTTTTCTTTTTTTTTAATTTTGCTAGTAAACTCGCAAGCGAACTACTGACTGAGATATACTACATATATTTTCATGCACTGGCTTACTTCAAAAATAAGGAGACTGCTAAAGGTAAGCATCATACAAATGCATATCACACTATATTATAAGAAAATATATAATATGTATATATATTGTATTTATAGTAGGCAAGCGGATCACACTGTTACGCAACTTCCGTCACATTTCTAGATGTTACGGTACTTCCGTCTCAATTCTACGAAATCACTCCCAAAATTGTATAGAAGGCGAGCAGAAAGATGTTACACATCAAAAACATAGGATTTATTGTGACACCATTATCAACCTATCTTAGTTCACAACTGGACATAGCTCTCTCCCAAGGGGCACCACTGAGCCCGTTCTTCGGCTTTAACGGGTCAAAATATTTTTTTAAGTATACCTTACGGGTAAGCACAGTGCCTTGAACCCACCTGATGTTAAGTGATGATAAAGCCAATGGTGGAAGCGCACTTCACCCGGAATCCTCAAATTTCAAATTCAAATTCAAATTCAAATTTCTTTATTTGCTAGAATGCATGGTAAATTAAGATGGTAACAATACTTACGTACATCATGATTCGCCTAATCATTAAGCATGCAAATACAACTACTCACTCTCCTACTACTCAACTACTGAGGCACTGGCTATCTTATCTCTAGCTGCACGAACACAACAATGCTACAAACATTGATGTTATAGCGACAGATTCAGATAAGATGGTGGTAGCTAGCCAGGCGGGCAAACAAACCCTACCACCAACCAAACCGAGTACATAAGCATGTGACATGACCCCCCACTCGGAATCAAGCCGATGCCTCTGGGACTGAGACCGGTGGTATTAGCCACTAGATCACAGAGGCGGTTAAATGGTCAATATTGTTGTCTTTCATGGGCAATTTTAATTTGTAAATGGATTAGTAAATACGACTGTATCTGTGCCTGTGGTGAAAATATATTGCCGTATTTAATATGGTTACACAATGCAACGAACATTGATGTTTTGATTTTTTATACATGATAAATCTAATCTCGGAGGAGCTCGATGGCGCAGTGGTTAACGCGCCCGGTCTGCGAGTGCTGAGGTTAAGCAACTTTCGCAAAGGCCGGTCATCGGATAGGTGACCAAAAATTTATCATCTCGAGCTCCTCCGTGCTTCGGAAGGCACGTTAAGCCGTTGGTCCCGGCTGCATTAGCAGTCGTTAACAACCACCAATACGCACTGGGTCCGCGTGGTGGTTCGTTGCCCGTTCTCCCTATCCATCTATAGGGAAGGCTCGTGCCCCAGCAGTGGGGACATAAATGAGCTGATGATGATGATGAAATCTAATAATTTATGGACCTGGAAATTAATATTCGGTTGCAATCAGAAATGCAATGATCACCGAGACATTGAGAAAACAGAAGCACTGTACATCTAGACGCCGGCCGCTGCATGCGTTTCTTTTTCACAGCCAAAACAACACTACTAATATGATGTATACCTATGTATCTGCTTATAAAACCATGTATCCTAGTAATAAGAGTTCAGTAATAAAGCATAATGCAAACCTAACGGTGGTTGTTATTAGCAACCCTTGTTGAACCTTATATGGCGACCTTGCCAGTTCGGTGAAGCATCGTAAAAGGACTCTAAAGTGTCTACACCAAGGCTGGCCAAACCCAGGCCTGCCAAGGCATTTGAATTTGCCCGCCAGCACTTCGGTCGGCCAGCTAGCCGGCGGCGATGGCTTAATATGATACTTTTTGTGTATAATATTATGAATTGGTATTTGGCCTGGGCGCCGCCGCAGTTCATAAAATTTTGCTCACCTGGAAAATCTATTGGCCAGCATTGGTCTACACTATAGTCTAAAGGCTACAATACTGTTATATAAGCTCATGGTACCCCAGGTCATTTTGTAGCTACTTACGTTCCCCGGTGCTCTCCATTCGACTGGCGGTGTTGATTGTATCCCCGAATAAGCAGTACCGTGGCATCTTGCTACCTACTATCCCGGCCACACACGGCCCCGTGTGGATCCCGCTGCGCATGCACAATGTCTGGAACAAAGATAAGTCCTATGGAAAATTATTAGATATTTAAAAATACTTGTTCTATTCTGGAAACGTATCCTTTTTTAGGGTTCCGTACCCAAAAGGTAGGATCCTCCTATTACTAAGACTCCGCGCCGTCCGTCCGTCTGTCTGTCTGTCTGTCTGTCCGTCTTCACCAGGCTGTATCTCATGAACCGTGATAGTTAGACAGACAGAAAATAAATATTTAAGAGGGCTCCCATACAACAAACGTGATTTTTTTTGCTTGTTTTTGGTCGATATAGATAACGGCAATAGGTAGATGCTTGAAATATTCACAGAATATTTAGTTATACAGATACTTTAAAAATAAATAATTTAATTAAAATAAAATAAATATTTCCCATATTGAAGGAAGGAGGAAATTAAATTGAACACTAAAGCTTATACTGACACAGTATTTTTGGTGTCTCCAACTTTCCCTACCGAGTTCTTCTACCTACGAGACTTTAAGTTGATGTAACGTGTTTCAAGGCTGATGCTTTTCATTTATGATACAGACTTGCAAACGAGCATACGGCAGGCCTGCTGGAAAGTGGCTAACACCACTAACGGACGCTTGCAACCCCAAGGATATCACTTTGCCTGAAGCTTCAGTTCATAGACTTCTATACCCTGCAGTTTCAGTATATCTAGTAAGAGACCCTTACTAAGCACTCCTATAATAACAGTACTTACTAGGCCCTTACTATTAGTAAGGGTCTAGTGAGGATATTTACTAGATCAACGATGATATTCAACAATGCTGTTTGGTGGCAGAAATAGGTATAATGGGTTGTCACTAGAAGAATTCTCAGCAGAATTCTACCAAGCAATTTATAAAGAATCAGGTTACGTCCGTATTCTCGCTGATTCTGTTCCAGTAGCTGGATAGATCACTAGTAGACTTAGGTAATATAGTATGATTGGCCACCCAGACTGAGAGAAGCTATACCCCCATCCAAGCTTGTGCATTTCCACCAAAGCCGTGCGAGGTAGTAAAGTAGTGTGCGAGGAACATATCCACCAATGGGATTACTTTATGTTACACCGCCCGAACGTGGCAAGGACAATGAAACAATCTTATTGGTGCACCAGATGGCTACCTCGCACAGCTCTGGTGGTAACAGAGTTATAGGCCTATAACACACTATCCTTTTTTCATTTCTTTTGCATGTATTGTTTTCATATGAAACCATATTTATTTTTTATCCAAAGTTACTACCTTCATTGCAGCCAGCCGTTTATGGTTTACTAATGGCAATCGCAACTGCTTGCCGGATTGCGACTGGTCGGGTAGTGCATTGTAGGCCTGTCACTTAAGCTAAAACACAGATTATTACCTAAGTAGGTACCTGATCAGGCCGGTGCGGCAGCCGACACATGGCTGTCGCTTCCAGGAGTTCAAGAGCCATGCTCGCTATCTCCGTGGCATGCTTGTTCCCTGTAATAAAAGGAGTTCTTATTAACATTCTGTTTGAGATCCAAGTAATTCAGCTAAGGAAAATAAATTGGCTCACCGTTCCGCACTGGCAGTCCAGACGCCACCATGTAGGAATCTCCTATCGTCTCGATCTTGTACACGTCGTAGCATTCTATTCGTTCGTCGAACAACTTGTAGACTGAATTCAAGAAGCTGATTACCTGGAACATCATACACCAGGTCAATATATGTCCCCTACTGCTTGAGCACGAACCTTCCCTATGGATGGAACACCACACGGAGAACGGGCCAATACCAACAACAACACCAACTCATGGAAATCTTTTTAAATCATCATCATCATCATCATCATCTCAGCCAAAAGACGTCAACTGCTGGACAAAGGCCTCCCCCAAGAATCTTCTTCACAACGACTGGTTTTTTTTCGGAAATAGTTATTATATTCAAAGTCAAAGTCGAAGTCAGCATTTCCTAAATTTAAAAATAGTTACTTATTTGATAAGCACTTTAGTTCCGTCCGAAGATTGAGCGCAAGAAACATCCACAGTTTTTGTCAATATTACATATATTAAGTATATGGTGTCTAAAGTTTATGCAAACTCACATCTTGAAATAAAATAATAAACATTATGTAAAATTAAACGCGAGTCTATTCTTGAACAGTGCATTATTTCAATATTGTTTTATTGTTATTAAAGTAACCGTATTACCTTGCAACCACAGTTGCATAAAGCAAATAGAATATTTTCGTTCAATTCTGGAAGCTTCAATTTTTAAACCCATTTCCGCACAACCCATTTCCGCAAAACCTAGCAACAATTCCCTTTTCTGCCACGCGGATGGCTCGGGAGCACGATCAGCAAGCACCGAGTAGGCCATACAGAATCTTAACGCTATGGCTAGTCCACGAGTATACTTTTAATAAAGCGATAAAATTCGTGAGTTTGTTTGTTTGACTTCCTCATCTCCTCCTCGTAATCACTGAAACTACTGGCACAGAGTACGTATAAGTACGTATAAGTACTCTGTGCTACTGGTCCAATTCCAAAAATTATTTCACGAATGGAATGCTAAATTCCTTGAGGGTAACATAAGTTATTTTTAATTTTAATAAAAAATAGGTTCTATAATGTTTCTATTTTATTTGTTTGGGATTAAAGTATTGAGTTTTATACGAAAATCACGTGGACGAAGTCACGGGAAAAGTGCTTATTAAAAATAAATATGTCGGAGAATGATGGTTTTTAATAACAAAACCAGTAGTCTCGTAGTAGTTTGACAGCTGTCAATTGAGTCCGATGGATGCTATTTTTGTCTATGGTGCATTTGAGTTCCTGGGTTGATTTAATTATGTCAGTCAGTGGTACGGCTTCACTTTGCTTCTCAACGCCGTCAGTACCGGATGTGATACAACGATACAACAACTACGCGTCTAGATGGCAATGACAGACGAAAAGGAGATGAATCCGCACCAATCTCCGTCAAGTATATGGAAAGATTCCTGTTACCTGATAAGGCGTTGACACAGCAGCAATGGCAGTGAAACCTACGATGTCGCTGAAGTACACCGTCACGGAGGCAAAGAACTCAGCTGGTACCTGGACAACAATAAATTAAATTGAAGTAACCATTAAAACATGTGATAATTTTCAAATGATTAATCAAAATTTAGCTTGCATGATAGCTAATATATTTTTTATACCGAAAACTTTTTACTTTACTTTGAATCAGGTGCATTGCACCAATTATGAGTTTTGAACAAGTATGCACAATATCCAAAAGCGAGAGAACATGAAAGCATAGTATCAAAACTATTTTAGTAGGTCCGAAAAGCGTTCTTTGCGTGTTAGAAAAACAGCAACCATTATAAGAATATATTTGTTAATATGTTTAGATGGTCGCGCGTCCATTAGTTTGTAAAAACTTAAGTTGCTCCAAGTTTTCTTATTACCGATGTTTTCCACGGAGTGTTGAAGAATGATGGATCGAATAACTTTGCGTACTTAGTTTATCAAAGTAATGAGAGAACCTGTTCAAATTATATAATAATATGGCAACCATTTTGAACTATTAAAAATCCAAGCTAAGTAAAAGGTTTCATACTTTCTTTATACCTGACGTTTAACGGTGTGTGGTGGTAGTTGGGAAAATAATGTGACGCTGGATGAAGACTCTGCCGCGCAAACGGAGGCGCAACATCGCGACAGCAGTCAGCCCGTGACCACGGCCGTTGTAACTCGGTCGAAACGTCGGGTATAAAGAATAATTAGTTTGCGTTAATCCCCATTTAAATTTCTTTGTTAACAATGGAACGCGAAAGTTTAAAAGTGTATATTACAAACCCAACAGAACTTTTAAAATTTACAATCAACTCATGGTAACCCTCGTTTTGCGTCTGCTTTGTAAAGAAGTGAGTCATTAAATTCAACCCATACTACTTTAGCTGCTTGGCCACGTTTGGCGGCAGCATCTAGAAGAGCAAAGAGTCACTACACTCATAGTTACCCACCTGTTGCATCTGCTTCAGCTGCTTAGCCACGCTTGGCGACAGCATCTGGTAGAGCAGAGAGTCGCTCAATTCATGATTACCCACATGTTGCGTCTGCTACAGTTGCTTGTCCACGCTTGGTGGCAGCATCTAGAAGAGCAAAGAGTCACTACACTCATAGTTACCCACCTGTTGCGTTTGCTTCAGCTGCTTGGCCACGCTTGGCGGCAGCATCTGGTAGAGCAGAGAGTCACTCAACTCCTTCTCGTGCTCCAACTCCCTGGCCTTTTCAGATAAGTTTGTCGCATATACCTGAAAGTTTTTAAAAGAATATGAACTAGACGAAATCGTGGAATTTATATTGCGTGGTAACATACACATTTTACTACTACCCTCCGCAATAGTATTTACACAAATGCGGCAGAGAATTACCGTCTTCTATTGACCAGTTAAAATAGACATTCGCTGACAATTTTTTGTATAGCACTGCAGTTTTGTTATGACTGGTTGTATATTGAAAAAGGGAACAATGAAGTGCGTCAAAGAACTGTAGATTACGAACACCGGTGTAAGCGTTAAAAAGATCCTACTTCATCTGCGCCGACAAGCCGGGGGACTTATGCTATTTCATAAATATAGCCTAGGTCAGTAGATGTCCAGAGTTGATATCCAAGGTGGGCTTACCTTGCATTTTAGATAACGTGTTGAAATTCGTTTATCCTTCGGACATCTACTGCGATAAACAAATCAATTTTTGATTTTGACCTGCCCCCCAACCGCCTAACTCTCTCGCTTTCGATCGCTTTGAAGGCTAGGCCCTCGCCTCGCTTCCTAATGTAATATCGAAATATAATATCGAATAATATCGAAAGCTATAGCCTGTAGCTTTCGATATTGCTTTCATATTGCTTTCGAAATGACAAGATGACGCCTCCTCCTCGCCTCGCCTTCAAAGCGATCGAAAGCGAAAGAGTTTATAGCCTGTAGCTTTCGATATTGCTTTCATATTGCTTTCGAAATGACAAGATGACGCCTCCTCCTTGCCTCGCCTTCAAAGCGATCCAAAGCGAAAGAGTTAGGCGGTCGACCCCCTGTTTTGCAACAGCAGCACCTCTTTATGGGTACGCCGTCAGTAAGTGACAAGTGTCAAATAATTATACGCGCGGCATCCAATTTTAAATATAGATGCCGCGCGGCCATACTAAGTTTGTATGCGGAATTTAACGTGTTAATTTGAAAAATAATCATTTAAAAAACCGCTTGATAAATCGAAAACGTGAGACGGACGATTTGTAGTTAAGAAATTGGTGATGGTTTAGACATAATTAGAGGTATAACAATCTAGATAAACTATAAGATATCAACTAAACGCCGCCACTAGTTTTCATGATTTTTGCCCAACTTTGTATGATATTGTAGAAAAAACTATAGTGTGTTATGAATTTATGGGACGGAGTAATTGTAAACACGTTCCCTTTGATACTAAATATATATTTTGTTTATGTAATAAGATAGTTTTTTCATCATATATCAACTTAACCGTGACTACACTTTTGGATTTTTTTGGACGGCGCACCCTTAAAGAGCATAGTAGCTAAGAAGTTCTTTACCTAAAATTAAAGCCGATTAAACGTGCCAGGTAAAAAATATTCTTTGTAAGGTGAAGTATGATACTAAACCCACTAGACTAACATTGGTCTAGATTCCATCATCATCTTGATTTAAGCATGTCTTTGCTTAAATTCAAAAAAGTTTAGCAAAAATATTTTTTTCTTATTAAGTTAAAAGATAAGTTTTCATATTTTTTATGTTAATTTAAAAAGTAAGGGTATTTTATTATTATGCATGTTGTATTTTCTTTATAAGTGTATTTAATTTATATAATTTAATCGTTTTTTTTAAGAATGTGTAATGTTTTTAACGTTGAATAACCTAAATAATAAATAAATAAATTAATAAATAAATGTTTCCCACACTCCACCAATTATCTAGCCCCAAGAAAAGCTTCCTTAAGAAACTCGTTATATGGTTAACTAGGCAACGGATAAACATACTTAATATACTTAAATACATACTTAATATACATAGGAAACACCCAGACCCGAAACAATATAGAAAAACAGGTATTTCTAAATTGATCCGACCGGGGATCGAACCCGGGACCTCAGAGATGGCGACACCATGAAAACCGGTGTGCAAGCCACTCGACCAAGGAGGTCGTCAAAAATAAATAAATAGACCTTTCCGTCACCGACTGGTGTTGGTCGGTCGCGTGCCAAGCACAGGTCGTATCAGCACCGACAAAATATTCTCGCCAACAATGTTGACGGTTGTCATTAAATCCGTTATACGAGTACACGGGTTGATACGTTGTAGACGGCATAGTAGTTCGTGTCGTGTTACTTTCCGTGCCTGATACGTTCCTATCTCAGTCGTGGTATGTATGATATGGCCTAATGGGCAGAGACCATTCAAGTGTTAATAAATCCTTTTAAAATAATAATTATTTGTTCTTCCTTTTTCCTATGCACAGGTGGAGACTTGTATATTATGTTTACTAGACAATTTTGCTGTAGGACTGCCGAACACAAATAAATAAATATACATATATAAATAAAATAAATAAAAAGAAAGACACACCGCAAGAAGATACCTGCGGTTGCTATTATTTTGTATTTTTTTTGTATTTGCGTACTGAGAACCTAGTATCTAGTCAAACCTAATTTAGGCTTTAAGATACTATTTACCAATTTTGTACCTATAAAAATACTGCAAATAAATAAAAAAAATCAAAAAAAATCTTCAGAGAAGTAATAAAAAAGAAGTTGCGCATGCGCATGTGCTGTTTGCCGGCCGCCAGCTGTTGGCTGTACGTACAATGCATAATGACCTGTATGGTGTTGACTGCGTTGGTGACCAGCGCTATGATGATAGGAGACACCACGCACACCAGTACCAGTATGCCGGCGCATACCGCCTCACTTCTTCTTGCTTCAGTCAAACTGTCTGTCACTCCGTCTCTGTGAATCAAATTAAATTGACTCAATTTGTAAAACAAGTGTTTAAAAAAACCCACCAGCTGAATTTTAAGTGGTACCCCATGACATGACGGGTCAGGTGCACTACCAACTTGTTGTTGGTACCTGGGGCACAAGCGGGAAGGCTTGCTTATGGATGGTAACACCACAAGGCGAACGATGGCAGAGGAGCTCGATGGCGCAGTGGTTAAAGCGCCCGGTCTGCAATTGCTGAGGTTAAGCAACTTTCGAAAAGGTCGGTCATCTATTGGATGGTGTAAATTCGAATACCGATCGTTAAATGTTTTTCAACACATCCGAATTGTCAAGGGTCAAGGTTGAGGCCGGTCATTGGTGACCAAAAATGTATCATGTGCTCCGTGCTTTGAAAGGCACGTAAAGCCGTTGGTCCCAGTTGCATTAGCTGTCGTTAAAAACCACCACTCCGCACTGGGCCCGCGTGGTGGTTTATGGCCCGTTCTCCCTATCCATCCATAGAGAAGGCTCGTGCCCCAGCAGTGAGGACATAAAAAATGAGCTGATGATGACGATGAAGGAGAACGAACCGTTACCGAATGCTAATGCAGCCGGGACCAACGGCTTTACGTGCCATCCGAAGCACGGTGGAGTTCCAGATGATACATTTTTGGTCACATATCCGATGACCGGCCTTTGCCTGTAACTTTAGCAATCACTCACTGCGTCATCGAGCTTCTCGATTACAAGCCTGTTTAGGGCAATTTTTAATACTTTATATGGAAATATTTTTTTTTCGTATTACTTATTTTATCTCTGCCCTTCACCGTTCTGGTTCCGTTAAGTGAATTATTGCCATACACTTTTCTACTGCTGCTGCACTTTAAAGGGTTCTCCAAGAGGTGTGATCGAAACAACCACCGGAGGTTATCATATAGAAGGGAATCACGGAAGCTTGTCCCTTTCTTCATTACTATTATCTCTTCTGTTTATTGAGTTAGTTTGCTGATGGCCTCAAACGGCATTTTCAGCGCCACCGGACGTTTTTGGGGGCGGCGAGAAATTTAAAAGGTTCCTGAAGCCGTGTGAAACGAAAAACCTGCAGAATGGCATCACGCACGAGTGCGTGTCCCCATTCCCTTCTAGACTTTGCGAGGGGTTCGGATCAGATCTGGGAGCGGAACAACTCGACGGGGCGTCTCTAAAGGCTAGGATCTCGGCTCGGGTTGACCAGGTCGTGGATCTCTTCTGTGCTACTAGGCTAAGTGCAGCGTTACCATCAGATCGATAAGTATTATAGCACTAACCTGATGTACTGGCGCAGTTGCTTCTGCACAGCTCTCAGCTTGTCAAGGAGTGTTGCAGTCTGGTCGAAGTACTCTATCGCGTCCGCCACACTGCCGTCCTGCTGTTTGTTGTCAACTATCTGTTGATTTCTGTAAACATCATCATAAACAGCCAGTGTCAGTCTACAGTACGACATACGCGTTCTATGATGATGATGATGATGACGATGATTCGTTACATAAAAACCATACGCAAAATAAATTAATAACACCATCTACTCTTACTGTACAACTCAAAGAATCTTACAAAGTTAGAGCTTATTCAATGTTAACGACTACGTAATTCACACCCGATATCAATATACCTCTCGTATAAGTATAAGGAGGAGCTCGATGGCGCAGTGGTTAACGCGCCCGGCCTGCGAGTGCTGAGGTTAAGCAACTTTCGTAAAGGCCGGTCATCGGATGGGTGACCAAAAATTTATCATCTCGAGCTCCTCCGTGCTTCGGAAGGCACGTAAAGCCGTGGGTCCCGGCCGCACTAGCAGTCGTTAACAACCACCAACTCGCACTGGGCCCGCGTGGTGGTTTATGGCCCGTTCTCCCTATCCTATATAGGGAACGAACTTAAATGAGCTGATGATGATGATGATGATATGTATAATAATGTATTAATGCTCGTGGCATTAATATGTAAGAAAACAAAGTAACTTTTATAACAATAGAGTAAAAGTCAAAACTTATCAAAAGTGTAGGTACATGTTAATGCTCGTGACTGCACCACACAAAGGACCCCGAAAAAGTTTCTAGGAAAATGTGGTTTCCGTCAATTTTCATGGAATTTAGATATGTTATAGACTCTGATCAAAAGTCCCTTCGGGTGCTACCACGGTTTCCGAATCCGTTCCCGAGATACCTTACTTACAGTGCTCCTGAGACTCGAGTACCACTTCTCTATGAATTTGACGATCGGTTTGACGTTTGTCTGCCATAGCGAACTTTAAAGGCTTGTTTGACCTAAATAAATAAAATACACACGCACTAAAGACGACATTTAACATTTTATTTACTTAAGACAATTATTGTTTTTATTTATACTACTCGTATACACACTTACTTAAACATGTACTTCTATTTTTATCGGTCATTCCTAGTGGCACAATCAAGTACATAATGCAATAATGCCGTGCTTGGATATAATGGCATTTTCAAGGTATCTCGGGAACGGATTCGGAAACCGTGGTAGCACCCGAAGGGACTTCTGATCAGGGCACTTAAGTCTATAACATATCTAAATTTCATGAAAATTGACTGAAACCACATTTTCCTAACAACTTTTTCGGGATTCTTTCAAATTTGCACTCACTTCTTCTCTAAGACCTGGTATTCCGGGCTGTCTTCCTTAATGTCCATATGGAGGGGTATAAGAGAAGGAACCAGATTCAAGGTGCTGTCCAGGAGATCTCTGCCGAGGACCATGTGGGCTATATACCTGGTTGGAATAACAAAAGATCGTCATAAGCCTTTGAAGTTCAATGACCTATTCTATAGAGCAACCTGCCACTGGCTTTACTACCCTTCTCAACATGAGCAAATGCTTAGAGAAGGTGATAAAGCTTTAAACTTGTTTATTATATAGCTCAAAGCTTTGAAAATTAATACGAATAATAGTTTCTGAAAGATTTCCCTTTGTGTCTGTGGTTTTGGTATGGTAGGTATCTCTCTGTAGGTTTAGTTATTATTCTGAGAGCTTAACCAAACCCTTTATTGTATAGTTGAAACGTTACAGAAGACATTACAACTAGCGAGATTGAGGCCAAAGGCCGCAAAACTCATTTGGGCCCACCGGTCATAAGACCATGAATCTATAGATTTCAGCTAGAGCAAGCTAGCAGTTACATAGCTGATAGCTTAAATTAAACATTATTATCCAATCCACCTATTTCATTTCCCTAGACACGACATGGCTTTCAAATTTCCTCACGCATAGTTTAATATTCAAATACGCAAACGTATAATTTTAATCGCATCAAGAAACTAAAGGTGCGGTTCCAATGGTCAATGCAAACTGCAAATCGCAACTGTAGATCGCTAGCGACGAAACTGGGCTTAAATTCTGATATTTTAGTTTAACTGCCTCTGTGGTCAAGTTATTGAAAAACCAAAATGCAAATGTTTTATGTAATCAGGCCACTACACTACAAAACACGATTGTGGACGTTTAAAATGGCAGAATCAAGCGCTTGCAGTTGCACTTGCGCGTCAAAGAAGGATTTTTTCCGTACAACTAGGCACTCTGTTGTTGCACGCATTGTGAGGAGGTTCCTGTCTCTGGGGCTATAACCACCGGTAGCTTGGACCTTGGTCCCGATGCCGGCGGACTCCTATTTTTTTACATTTTTAAATGTTTGAATTACTTTGTTTTTAAAAAATATTTAAAAATGTAAATTTATATATGAGAAAAAATTAATAAAGAGGTAATAATAATCTTTTATTTATAGGTTTTATTTTATCTTAAATTAAGTTATGTTTCTTATACTTTATTTTTTACTTTATTTTTTAGTACTTACTTATAGAATTGTGTAATAAAATATTTTTTTTTTAACTATACAAGACATTTTTATGTAGTGTCGCTTCAGAACTGCAGTTGCAGTCGCAACTGTTGGAATCATACCTTTACGCAGTTCTCACCTCTCATGGGACCTCGGCTGCAGGTAGCCTCGCGCGAAGTAATTAATGCCGAGCACTGAGGCGATACCCTTGCACTCGATGCTGCGCAGGAGATTCTTAAATCCCACCAGGTACCTAGACAGGAAATCACTGCTTGAATTACGCAATCTAACATTTTAACACCAAACCTATATGTCTCTCAAAAACATAAATGTTGAAAAAATTTCCACGACCAGGATTTGAACCTGCACCCTTCTGACATTCCGGGTCAGGTGCTCTTCCAATTGAGAATTTGATTGATTATTTGAACATTTATAAATAGCTTGCTTACTTCTTAACTGATCTTTAATATTTGTAAAAATATTATGATCGGATGTTAGTGACGGTAGTTGTTGACATTGAATGGGCGCCTTTGGCTTTCAAAGTAAAAAGTGTTGAATAATTACGGCGGGCTGGATAGAACCACGATAGCTCAATTGGAAGAGCACCTGACCCGGAATGTCAGAAGGGTGCAGGTTCAAATCCTGCTCGTGGAAATTTTTTCAACATTTATGTTTTTGTAATTTGTTTGCAACAAAATTTGCGTTAAAAATTATTTGAACATCTATATGTCTCTCTTTTCAATTTAAGTATACAATGTGTAACAGAAAAGTGTGGTAAAAAAGAAAAGTGTATCCGATGTAGATCTTGTATGTGTTGTTACTAAAATATAATTATTAATTTGTCATGCAAGCGTTATGCACGCGTCATGCGCGCATGGGCAAGCAGCAGTGATCATAAAATTAAATGTAAGTACACAGAAGTACACAGAGGTTACTAAACCACTAAGGCTGTGACTTGTTTGCAAAGTGGCTTAATTAGCACGATCGCAATACTTACGTGCAAGCGGCTGCGCCCGAGTTTATTTTACCATTGAAAATGGTTATTCAGGCAAATCGCCTGAGACGTACTTTTGGTCATAGCTCCGAGGATTTTGGGAGAATCGAGATGGAAATAGTACCAAGAGTTGAGGAATTTATCGAGACAGGTGTGAGTGTTTGAATTTTGAAAATCGGCTAGAAACTTTTTTTTTTATTTTGAAAAATGTAAAAAAAATCGGGTTTTTGGGGAGGTGTTTGTATACTAAATTGTAAATATTTTTTCAATAAAAAAAATCGACTTGAAATAAAATTTTCTTTTTTCGTAAATTGTTGTATTCATTTTCAATGCTCCAATTCTTGCGGAGTGCGAAATTTGTGAAGTTTTTTTATTCTTTTCTCTCATTAGTTGAGCATTAAGAGTAAAGTGCGTTTCTACCTTGCCTTATCATCACTTAACACCAGGTGAGATGAAAGTTAAGTGATTACCCATAAGGAATTTTAAAGAATCACTTTAAAATCGTGATTCATAGAGCATGAATCTATCGTATTCTTAGAAAGCACCCATAAAAGACTGCATCACAAAATAAGGAGACTGCAGTATGTAAGCTCGAGCAATGTACACTACAAGGCACAGTCTGTGAGATGGTTTCACGGGCACGAATCTCGCAACATCAGAGGCCTAGTGTGAGTTTCATTCGCCATTCGTTTACGTTAACGAAAACGAGAATTTTTGTGGCAAAATTTTAGCTCTCCTATGTCGCCAGGAGGCGCTGCTGCTTCAATGCCATACTAAGTAAACGAAACTCACACTAGGCATGCTCTCGGACTGGTTCGACATGATCCGAGATTCTGTGTACGTGAGAAGGTCTATGTGTACATTGCGCGAGCGCGGTATATATTATGCTTACCTTCTGGGATCTCCTTATTTTGTGATGCAGTTTTTCATGAGTGTTTCCTAAGAATACGATAGTTACAAGAATCATTGTCTGAGTCATGATCATTTAATGACACTGAATCATTAATTAAATCTGTGAGCCGGTGGGTCATCTTACTTTCCTGAAGCTCTAATTAATAAAATTTTTAGGACTTCAACAATTGAACTTTCAAATGAAAAGAGCTACAGACAATATGACTCAGAATAACTGACACATTGTAGAAAAATATGTAAAATTGATTATTTCACAGGCGTCATTAGATTTTAAAACATTTGACATAAGTATGAAATTAAATGTTAAAATTATTTAAGATGATGACTCATTCGAGTTTACTAGTAACAGAACATTGAACTATTCTTATAAAATTAAAATTATGTTAGCACATCTAATTATTACCGGGCACTGGTGCATGCATGAATGACATCCAGTGTCCGAACAACGGACTGTCCATCCGTTCCGCTACCACATACAGGAGGCTGTTGCCGCTGTCCTGCGTCCTCCGCTCTATCAAGGCCGCTCTATCGAGGCCGCTCTATCGAGGCCGCTCTATCGAGGCCGCTCTATCGAGGCCGCTCTATCGAGGCCGCTCTATCGAGGCCGCTCTATCGAGGCCGCTCTATCGAGGCCGCTCTATAAAGGCCGCTCTATCGAGGCCGCTCTATCGACCCCGCTCTCTTGCGCAATAAAATATAGAAGCAGTCCATGTGCGCTTCAGCGAACATCCCCGATGCGCTGCAGAAGCGGCAAACGCAACAGCGTTGAACGCGTTGTGTCTGCCCCGCTCCTACAGTGTTGAGTCCTGAACGCGTTATTATATTGAACGCGAAGTGCATCTAGCGCTCGCCGCGTATGCCTAGCCCACAGGCAGCACGTGTAAAAAGAGGTGCATAAGGCTCGAACGGCTGCTGCAGTAATGTACATACTGTCATAGTTGCTTAACGAAGTAGTCCAGCGATTGTCGTCTGTACGAAACTTTTTTTAAATATATTTTTTACGGGTAACACAGTGCCTTGATCTCACCTGATGTTAAGTGATGATAAGGTCAATGATTGAAGCGCACTTCACCCGGGATCCTCAATCTTACGAGTATAGCTTTAGCTGCCGGAACACGACAATGCTACAAACACTAATGTTATGGCGACATATTTAGATAAGATGGTGGTAGCTAGCCAGGCGGACAAACAAGCCCTCCCACCAACCAAACCGAGTACGTACACAAATATATAAAAGAAACCCAACATAATACGGCTCTAGTGCAATGCCAGTTCATAATAAACGGTTATTAAGCGACCCAGTTTCGAACCAATTATCTCGTGACGTCACCGACCTATGACGGGAACGTGTGTGCAGTTCCATGTGACGGTGCAAATTGAAACGTAATGGAAACTATGCTTTCTATTTGACTCTGAATAAGCACGCATGCTTTGGAGAAGTCCTTGCACGAGGAACAGTCAGTAGAGTTATATTTTTTTTATCATACAATCAGTCTAACTAACTAAGCGTGTTACTAACAATATAGGTGCTAGTATATGCTATTAGTATTATTATGTTAGTGTTTAAAATAATAACAGGATAACTTTAGGAAGTCTTTCTTTTTATTACATCTATACTAATATTATAAAGAGAAAAGCTTTGTATTTTTGTATGCATGCATGTTTGCAACGAACAAACTCAAAAACTATAGGACTGATTTAAAAAAAATCTTTCACCATTAGAATGCTACATTAGCGCTGAGTAACATAGGCAAAAAAAAAAGAAAAAAAATGCGGTATGAAGTCCGCCGGGTCAGCTAGTATTCAATAAATACAATACAAATTACATGTTAAAATTAAACAACCAAAATCTTTATTAAATAAATAAATAAATAATTTATAATATGTAAATAATCATCAAAATAAATAAATAAATAAACAATTTAATTAATAATAACTAAACATACTAATAGAGCCAAATAAACCACATGGTTTATATCCAAGTAAAAGCACATGCCTATAAGTACTTGGATTTTCTTGTTTTTCAGGCCTACAATCTTCGATTCGTTTTGGATTTTTATATAATCGTGTTGTTCCTTTACGTCTCCCGGGACTATTGGTAAACTTTCTATCAGCCTTACCTCCAAATAGTGCTGGAGTCTGTATCCTTGATTTCCTTGGTCAGGTGAGTGAGGAGAGCAGCGTTTGCATTGGTATACCACTCCACAGCCTCAGTCATCGAGGTTCCGGCATTGATGCTGGCCCTGAGAAACATCAAATCGCGATCAGTGAAGATGACAGCCATAAGTTTGGGAATGAGGGTAAATAGCTTTTTTTTTTACATTACGGGTAAGCACAGTGCCTTGATCTCACCTGATGTTAAGTGATGATAAGGCCATTTGGTGGAAGCGCACTTCACCCGGGATCCTCAACTAGTGAGGCACTGGCTATCTTATCTCTAGCTGCCGGAACACAACAATGCTACAAACATTGATTATGGCGACATATTTAGATAAGATGGTGGTAGCTAGCCAGGTGGACAAACAAGTCCTACCATCAACCAAACCGAGTACACAAAGATGTATCCCCCGCTGGGAATCGAACCCGGGACCTCTGGGTCTAAACCGGTGGTACTAGCCACTAGACCACAGAGGCGGTTCGGAGCTTCAAGTCTTCTGATATAAGACAAGCCGATCCCAGGTATCCCACTCTTTCATAGCTAGTCGTAGTATCACAGAGTAAGTCACACTAGTTTAGGCCCAAGACACCGAACTCGTATAACAAGGGTACGACGACCCCGTTCACACGCGCTCTATACCAGGTACAGACGTGTACCTGGGCGCTTCTCTCCACCCCCACGAGCAGGTCAACCCAAGCCGAGGTTCAAGCCTTTAGAGGCGCCCTCGGGTTGTTGCGCTCCCCAATCCGATCCGAACCCTTCGAAGAAAGTAGTAGAGCACAGGACACGCACTAGTGCGTGATGCTGTCCCCTCCAGAGAACCTCTGACGGTGGTTGGTTCATTTCACACGGTTTGAGGAACCCTTTAAGTTTCTCGCCGCCCCCAAAAAAGCCCGGTGAAGCTGAAAATGCCGTCTAAGGTCACCAGCAAACTCATTCAATTAAAAAAAAAACAAAAAGTGTGGTATTGACTTCACGCTTTGTTTGAAGGACTCCATGTTATAGGAAGACGGGAAAACGTGTGCTGGTAGAATAATTCCATCTTTTGGAAGTGCGATAAAAAATGGGTCACCAAATTAGGACGTTTTAGGCTGATGATGATGATAATGATGATGATGATGATGATGATGATGATAAGAATTGCTTATACTCTTAATCAGTAAAATAATTAAACTCGGTACAAAAGTACAAAGCTAGCAATCTACTAGAAAATCCCTTTAAAATGATTGCGCAAAATTTAATTAAGGGGCGATCTAATAGGGTTGCCAAGCTTTGAAATGAAAATCAATTTTACTTAACTTAACGTTTTACCATAATCAAGTAATCCACATTAGAATTGTTATTTGAACAAATATCCTGTCGACGCAACTAAGTCTTTGTTAATGGTTAATTGCAACGTTACCTTGGTAATTAATTATTATAAGTAATAATTATATTTTTGTCTTTACAAAAATTTTAATACTTCATCATCATCACCATCATCAGCACGAGGGCACGAGCCTTCCCTATGGATGGATAGGGAGAACGGGCCATAAACGCGGGCCCAGTGCAGATTGGTGATTATTAACGAGTGCTAATGCAGCCAGGACCAACGGTTTTACGTGCCTTCCGAAGCACGGAAGAGCTCTAGATGATAAATTTTTGGTCACCCATCCGATGACCGGCCTTTGCAAAAGTTGCTTAACCTCAGCACTCGCAGACTGGGCGCGTTAACCACTGCGCCATCGAGCTCCTTGATTTAATACCTAATAGATGTAAAGGGTTTGAAACGTCAGAATACAAATATTAATATACTTATTAAAATTTAAAATAAAGACGGCAATACGTCTGATTGTCTGATGGTAAATTAGAGAAGGTACACATGTAAAATAAGATCGTGGACTTGATGCGCCTTAAACTTAACGTCATTCTTTTTTACTTATATTTTTAAGTGCTAATTGCTGCACTGAAGCTGAATTAAATATTTATAAAATATTTGTAAACTACAATGAAAAAATTAAACGCCCACCCTACCCAGCCAGGAATCGAACCTGGGTTTTCCGCAATCCGGGCGCGGCTGCACTGATCGGGAAGGCTGGACGTAAGCGCTGAATTTTGTCACTGCTTTTTAATTTTTGAGTGCTTATTGCGGCACAGTGCCATCTATCCAAAGGTTATTGCAACCGATGGCTATGCAGATTCATCTTTTCAGATTTTCAGAAATTTGATAACACAACGCTATAGTAAATTTTACTTTTTATTTTTAAGTACTAATTGCTGCACTGAAGCTGAATTAAATATTTGTAAAATATTTATAAATATTTAATATCCAAGTTCGATTCCTGGCTGGGTCGGGTGGGCGTTTAAATTTTTCACTGTATTTTATAGACATTTTATAAATATTTAACGTAATTCGTACTAAATGACATTGACAAACTGGAAACTTTACGGTGATAGATTGGTATCATCATCTTAGCCAAAAGACGTCCATTGCTAGACAAAGGCCTCCCACAAAGATCTTCACAACAACGGCTGGTTTTTTTGCTGCTCGACTTCATCGTGAAGGAAATTGGCTATAATCACCACGCTTGGCAAGCGGGTTGGCGACCGCAGTAAATTGTGACTAGTCTCAGTGAGACAACTCAAAAGAGAAAAAAAAAATTGTACCATTCAAAAGTACTTTTTTAAAGTTTATTTGAATAAAAAAATTAACTTTGACTCTGACGCTGCTGCTCATACTCTGGAATGGACCGTTAGTCTTTGGCCTTCCACGACACCCACGGAAATAGATGGGACGATGAAATTTTTATCTCCGCACCCCACAAGGATTGGTATAATATAATCGCTCGTGGAATGTTTTTCAACACTTTGTCTTTTTAAAATGGCATGATATAGTTTATTAAAATGTATTCAGTTTATCATTATTATTAACCCTCACTGTCCCACTGCTAGGCAAAGGCCTCCCTCCACTTCTTCTACAATTTTGACTTTCAAAATGTTGCCAACTTGGCCCATGAAACTTCTGATATGCGGCAGTTTAAAACAAAAAAAATATGTCGGACTCAATAAAAACATACCTAAACAAGGAGAGCACACCCCTACCAACTATTCCCACATATTGGATCACAAATGTCAGGATTGCGACACGTGCACTGAAAGATTTATTTTATTATTTATTTAATTTTGCATTATAAATTCTTAAAGATATATTTTAAGCTTCTTTAGTACTGCTGGCCGCTACTGCTCGGATAGTACAGTCAGTAACGAAAGTAGTTGAAAACTTAAATATTAAGTTAACTTAACCCTGCAGTGGTCGCGCGGATTACATATGTAATCCAGGGTGGTAAAAAACTGAATATTTCGCAGAATGTTCAAATTTATTAGCTCAGACTCCATGTACTTTAAGTTCGATAGTCCCCGCCCCCGCTCGGTTGCGCTCGCGCATTGGCGATGGGTGGTTATTTCGGGAGAGAGTGTGAAAGTGCGCGGTCTACATATGTAATCCGCGCGACCTATTACGTGAGTATTTTTTTCAAACTAATTTTTACATTTGAAGGTAGTTGTATTGTTCGTAGTGCATAATATTGATTGTGTTATTAGGTACGTATTGATATTATATCGACTAAGAGTATTAAAAACTATAATTTTTATTGTGATTTTGTAGAAAAAAAAAATGGATTCGAGAAAAGGGGCCTGAATCCAGAATGAATGAATGAATTGACTTTACGAATGTGACCAGCAAACACATTTGTCCGGACCATTCTAGATATGTGTGCAATTCATGTTTGGAAAAAAAAGAATATTATATATGTAATACTCATTTTTTGATCTCATATTATCCAAAGTGATTATTTAAAGACAATTTTCAAGAAGTTTATGTTTTTGTTGATTTTTAGAAGAATTATGTTGATTTTGAGTGTCTTTTCAGTTTATATTGAGTAGTAGATAAGTTTTCTCGAAATATTAATAAAGAAAACGGCATAAAAATGAATTTTATTAAAAAAAAACCTAAAACTAAAATGGACTACATATGTAATCCGCGCGACCAGTTGTGTGACTTTTGGGGGCGCGACCACTGTAGGGTTAAATGATCGATAACTTAAGTGGTCGCCGAGTAGTTGAAATTTGACCGTGATTCTTAAAAAACTGTTCAGTTCAAAGTTTTGGTTGAAAAACTTTTACATACAGCCACAAAAAATAAAAATAAAACTGTATATTAAGTTGGGTTTGACTTTGACTAATCATTCGCTTTTTATATATATATCTTCGAAGATTGATTTTGTAATAAGATGAATTCGAGTACTCAAATAAATATGCTAACAACAAATCTCCAGCTCTATTTATTGAACAATAAAAGTGTATTTCGTGCTTTAACCGAATGATGACAAACAGATTCGTTCAGCGTATAACTGCTCCCGTACCTGTCATAATGTAATGTAACATTTTTACGATTTCCATAATAAATTGACGATAAAAAGAAAGTATACGGCGTTTTTATGAAGTAATTTACTACGTACTCAGTACTGAAGATAGAACACTGCTTCAAACAGGCCTAAATTTTTTGTGTACCATAGTCACCATTTTATGTTCCAGCTGCTGGGGCACGAGCCTTCCCTATGAATAGAAACAACACAAGAGAACGGGTAATAAAATACCACGCGGGCCCAGTGCAGATTGATGGGGCTCCAGCGGGACCAACGGCTTTACCTTCGGAAGGGAAGCTGGGACCTTAGGAAGCACAGAGAAGCTTGAGATGATACATTAGTGGTCACTTATCGTCCGTAAGTGACAAGTGTCATATATTTTATTTGAAATGTCTTCGTCCATATTTATTTGATGCCGCGCGGCCATACTAATTTTGTATGGGGAATTTAAGGTGCTCAATGAAAAATAATAATTTAAATAACCGCTTGATAAATCGAAAATGTGAGACGGACGATTTGTTGTTTAGACATTGGTGATTGGTGACAAAATCAGAGGTACAATAATTTAGATTTACTATAAGATATCAACTAAACGCCGCCACTCGTTTTCATGATTTTTGCCTAACTTTAAATGATATTGTAGAAAAAACTTAGTGTGTTATGAATTTATGGATCGGTCTAATTGTAAACACGTTCCTTTTGATACTAAATATATATTTTGTTCATATAATACGATAGTATTTTCAATTTTATCAACTTAACCGTGACTGCATTTTTTTTTGGTCGGCGCACCCTTAACTTCAGCAATCGCAGACCGGGCGCGTTACTTTCTCCATATGAACTTTAATACCGAATCTCACACTCCTTTGTGCGCGCAATGTGCTTAAATAGGGTTACAAACGTTTTCTCATCACGTAATCACACTCGTATGTAGATATACTAGCGCCTGCTTGCGACTTCATCCGCTTAGCTTTATAAAAGAAATAATCCTAGAACCCAATTTTAGAGCCGTTTTTTGAGAGAGTTTGTTGATTGCCTCCGAGGGCATTTTTAGTTTCATTAGGCTTTTTTGGGGGCGGCGAGAAACTTAAAGGGTTCCTCAAGCCGTGTGAAACGAATTTTAGCGCCACCTACCGATAAATTATGAATCGAAACCATCCAAAGACCCACTCAAACACACACAAAAAAAATCATAAAAATCGGTTCACCATTTAGGAGGAGTTCAATGACATACACAAATATTGGAGAATTATACTTATAGAGCCTTACAAATAAACAAAGAACAAGTTTAGAAAAGATATTTCGTGTTTTGCTTCCGTCATGTAAACTTTATTTCAGATTAGAGACAAAACACGAAATAACTACTTATTCGAAATTTATACCTACTAGTTACTCTATTTATTTTAAAGGCTCGTAGAATATCCGTGTTATTATTTTAGAATAGAATAGAAATCATTTCATTAACGCAACAAATTCTGTACAGATGGTAATAATGATGATGGTGATAATACAGGTGTAGGTTGCTACACCTGTATTATCACCACCAACTATCACCATGGGGGTAATTTGAAAATTTACGTGTTTTTAAGTCACTGGTGGTAGGCGCTGAATAGGTCTTATACATTAAAAGGACTAGTGTAGGTTAGCTTGATCCTTTCACAAGGTCATGGTTGTCTTGGAATTTGAAACAAATACCCAGAAACTGCATAAACATTACGTAAAATAATGATATCTAAAAACTTATTTCTTCAGAAACTTTGTAAATATAGCCCAAATGAAACAATGATACGACATCAAAATGTTTGTATTGATATTCCGCAGGTCACTGTTGTCTTATTTTTCCATTAAAAAACATGAATATGAAAATATTAAGACTTTTCTAATTTTTTACCCAAACGCCTATGATTTTACGAAAGTAAACATTGCTCTAATTAAATCACCAGCCTACTCTGTACAGATATTAGTGTGTGTGCGTATTCTTGTCGTGCGCCGTTGTCACATCACTGCCACGCGCCGCTCGCTCGCTATCATAAAGAAACTTGAAACTTGCAGTTTTGCGTCCGCGCTGCACCCCCTTAAATAGATTTAATTACTATGCTCGCTGGGTTTGTATGTCCATTAAGTAATGCACCGCGAGCTACCTCGTTAAGATAAATCGTTGTGTGGAAAATAGCTGTTTCAGCTTAAGTGATTTTCACTTATAATGATTTTATACCTAGTGATCAAGGTTCGAATCCCAGCGAGTAAATGTTAATATACTTTGGTTTGGTCTCGTGTTTTAAGTCAGCCTATTATTTTATACGAATGTTTTTCACAAAACAAATTATTGTGTTTTAATACCCTAAAAAAATTAAAAATTTATCTATCCTAAATATTTTTTTTATTAAAAAAATATGAGTGCCATACTCATATTTTTTTCTGTTCTACTGTATTCTATAGATACCGGGGAAAATCAAGACGCATCGAAAAAATGGGGGAGACCTATCCCCAGCCACTGATGGGAAAACAACGTACCTAATAGGTTAGTAAAAAAAAACGATATACATTTAGTATGTATTAAATAATAGGTCTCGGTGACCAAGTGGCAGAGAGCTCGGCCCGCTACCCAAAGGTATTCCGGGTTCAATTCCCAGGTCGGGCGAAGTGTGTTTCAGATTTTTCGATGCATAGCCCGGGTGATCACGAACCCACACTTGGCAAGCGTGGTGACTAAGCTATTACCCACCAATTGTAGCGATGACTTGATTTCAATGTTGGAGGCCTTTGCCCAGCAGTGGGATATTTATAGGCTATTTACTATGTTATAATAATACATGTACCTATGTATATTAATATAAAATAGTGGTCGCCCTGTGGTCGAAATTCGACCGTAATTTTATTAAGGCTGCACGGATTGTATCCTAAGCAATGAAAAATTAAAAAGATAGAATTTGAGTTTAGATTGGCTTTGACAGATGTCGGCCGCATTAAAGACAAACAATACGTGTGTGTCAAATACATATAGTGTGTGTAATGTTGTTTTAATGTATTTTTTATGCATAATAAAAAAAAAAATTAACATTCGGATAACCTTCTCGATATAAACTATAAGTGTGCGAAATTTCATACTCCTCCGTCCGCGCAATTTGAGTAAAAACGGGTACAAAGTTTTTGCTCCACGCATTAGTATATAAGGTCACATTTTATCAACTGCAAATATTTTGAGGATAGAACGTATATAAACTATTTTTATGAAAAAACATTTAATTTTTATACGCTAGTTTTCAAGAAAAACGTCAAAAGACATTTAGATTAATAAAGTAAAATAAAGCACTTTCGGTAGTAACAATTCAAAGGAGCCGAAACAGAGAGGCCGCAATGCCTTCACCGCTTACACGTGCCCGTCCGTAGTTTCATTCAAAGAAGCCGAAAGAGAGGCCGCTCTTAAAAACATTAGATATTTTGCATCACGAAAAGTTAAAAAAAACTAGCTCGATTTTTTTAAAAATGCTATCGCCCTATTTCTCTGTTATAATTAGATGTTTTGTCAATATATTTGCAGTTGATAAAATGTGACCATAAATGTGTTTAATTAAGTGCAACGTAAAATTACTTTTAAAAAGTAGGTGATAACCTGATCATTACGTAGGTTCACTATAAAAAAAAAGCGTTGTGATCTTACAATAAAAGTCATCATCATCTCAGCCAAAAGACGTCCACTGCTGGACAAAGGCCTCCCCCAAGGATCTCCACAACGACCGGTTTTGTGCTGCTCGCATCCAGCGGCTTCCCGCGACCTTCACCAGATCGTCGGTCCACCTTGTTGGAGGCCTGCCCACACTGCGCTTTCCGGTACGCGGTCGCCACTCGAGGACTGCTCCGCCCCAGCGGCCATCAGTCCTGCGAGCAATGTGCCCTGCCCACTGCCACTTGAGCTTAGCAATTCTTCGGGCTATGTCGGTTACCTTTGTTCTTCTGCGGATCTCCTCATTTCTGATTCGATCTCGCAGAGAAACCCCGAGCATAGCCCTCTCCATTGCTCTTTGAGTGACCTTGAGCCTTCTGATAAGGCCCATAGTGAGCGACCACGTCTCAGTCCCGTATGTCATCACTGGCAACACACACTGGTCAAAGACTTTCGTCTTGAGACACTGCGGTATATCGGACGAAAAGATATTTCGTAGCTTACCGAACGCTGCCCAGCCTAATTGGATTCGACGATTGACCTCTTTACTGAAGTTGGACCTACCTAGCTGGACCGTTTGTCCCAGGTAAACATAATCGTCTACAACTTCAAGGGCAGAGTCCCCAACCTTCAGAGGAGTGGGTACGACACGTGAGTTTGACATAACTTTCGTCTTCTCCATGTTCATTTTTAGACCCACTTGTTGAGAGACTCTGTTGAGGTCACCGAGCATTGTGCCGAGGTCTTCCAGGGTCTCAGCCATGACCACTATATCGTCAGCAAATCGAAGGTGAGTGATGTATACGCCGTTGACGTTGATGCCGAGTCCTTTCCAGTCCAGAAGCTTGAAAGCATCTTCCAGTGCAGCAGTGAACAGTTTCGGAGATATCACATCTCCCTGTCTCACTCCTCGCTGCAACTGAATAGGTTTCGAGCTCTGGTCCTGAAGACGGACTGACATTGTGGCGTTTTCATACAAACACTTCAACACTTCGATGTACCGGTAGTCAATTTGGCACCGCTGGAGAGACTGTAGCACGGCCCATGTTTCAATCGAATCGAAGGCTTTTTCATAGTCCACAAACGCTAAGCAAAGAGGCTGGTTATACTCTTCGGTCTCCTGTATAACCTGCCGCAGCGTATGTATGTGGTCTATGGTGCTGAAGCCTTTTCGGAAACCGGCTTGTTCGATAGGCTGGAAGTCATCAAACCTGCGTGCGAGACGATTCGTTATGACTCTCGAAAACAGCTTGTAGACGTGGCTTAGAAGTGAGATGGGCCTGTAGTTCTTCAGCAGGGTTTTGTCGCCCTTTTTGAAGAACAATACCACCATACCTTCGTGCCACGTTTCTGGCGTTCTGCCTCCTAGTACGACGGAATTAAATAGCTTCTGAAGAGCTACGAGTACCGGTCTTCCGCCTGCTTTCAGAAGCTCGGCCGTAATTCCGTCAGCACCTGGTGCCCTGCCGTTCTTGAGCTGTTTGAGAGCCATACTAATCTCGTACAGGCTGATGTCCGGGATGTCTTCGGTATAGTGTCGGGTTAACTTAGCTCTAGGGTCTTTAGCTAAGCTTTGTACAGGTGGCCGTGTGGATGTGTAAAGCTGTCCATAGAACTTCTCGACCTCTCCCATAACATCGGACCTGGTCGTGACAGTTCTGCCGTCATCGGTTTTCAGCGTCGTCAGTTGGCACTGCCCAATACCCAGATCTCTTGCGAACACTTTTGAGCCTTTGTTCCGCTCAATGGCCTCTTTAATACGGTCAGTATTAAATCGGCGCGTGTCGCGAGTCATAGACTTCGAGATCTGCCTATTTAGCCGCCGAAACTGAGACGCATCACCTGAGGAAAGCAGAACCATTGCGCGCCGCTCTTCCATTAGTTTTTGGGTATGGTCTGAGAACTTTTTGGTTCCTTTTGCACGGTGGGTTTTAAAAAACTTGGACCCAACCGTTTGGACAGTTTCCACGAACCTGTTGCTGTATTCGTCCACATTTTCGCAATCATTTAGGCACTCGAAGCGATTCTGCAATTCGAGCTGAAAGCTTTCGGGGTTTTGGATTTGGATGGGTGCAGGACGGAGCGTAGACCTTATTAATCGACGTCTTTCCAGCTTAACGTTGATATTCAATGTGCCTCTTACCAACCGGTGATCGCTGCCAGTTTTAAACGCATTGATCACAGTGACATCATTGAATATTTGCTTCCTCGTCGACATAATAAAGTCAATCTCGTTTTTTGTTGCACCATCGGGACTCATCCAGGTCCACTTGCGGTGTTCAGCCTTCCTGAAAAAGGAATTCATCATAAAGAGTCCCTCCTTTTCCAGAAAGTCCGCCAGCAGTTGGCCCCGGTAGTTCCGATTACCAACACCAAATCGTCCCACTCTCATCTCATCACCGCTTCGTTTGCCCAGCTTTGCGTTAAAATCTCCCATGACAACTGTGTAATGAGTTTTGGAGGCTTGTATGGCTCTAGAGATGTCCTCATACGTAGCCTCCACCTCATCGTCAGGGTGTGTCGTAGTAGGAGCATAAACCTGTATGACCTTCAGCGAATACCGTTTGGTTATTCTGAGTATAAGGTACGCTACCCTAGGCGACACACTCCCGGTCTCGACAACGTTGTTCACGAGGGACTTGTGGACGATGAACCCGACACCACCTTGGGACAGTTGTTCGCCCTCCCGGAAATAGAGCAAGTTACCAGACTTGAGGATTATCGAGTCCTCCCCCTCTCTTCGGACTTCAGATAATCCAACTATGTCCCACCGTATCTTGCTCAATTCTTCCTCCAGTTCGTAAATCTTCTCGTCAGTCCGCAGTGTGCGCGTGTTAAATGTTGCCAGGGCCAAAGTTCGTTGTTGACGGTAGCCAGGTCTCTGCCGGAGATTCTTAGCACCCCCTGCCCCGTCGCTGCCTTGGCCGCTACCGTAGCTAGGGCGAGCGGGGCCGCCGGGGACTAGGGGCCGGTTTTTGCTGGTGTGCATATTCATGGGGGGTATATTTGCCGTAATCGCCACGCTTGGCAGGCGGGTTGGCGATCGCAGTAGGTTGAGGGTAACCTCAGAGAGATGCTGCTGCCCATCCTCTGGAATGGTCCCTTAGTCGGCTTTTACGACACCCACGGGAAAAGATAGGGGTGGTGCTATTCTTTATCCCCGGCACCACACAGGGAGTACAACTAAAACTACAATAAAAGTAGAAGGCACTAAATTCACATAAATGTCCGTGTCCCTAATTGGCAGAAAGTAAATGATACATACAAATAAATTACGCTTGTTAGACATAAAATTGCTTTTATTGAGGAAAACGCTAGTAAAGAAAACTCAATCATTTTGTTAATAGGCATTTTTTATATAAAAAAGTACATACATATGTGTATTACGCCTCTCGAAGCACGGAGGTAAACTCGAGAAGTTTGCCTATCAATCCGGACAGCGACCATGCCCACGGTAGCTTTACTTTTGCGATTGTAGCAAAGAACTAAACGCATACAAAGTGTCACTTAATTTATAGACCAGTATTTCTTTGCAACTAAGCTTTAGAAATACATATTTTATTTTATAATGATGATCCAGTTTTACATTAAAACCTCATAAATAATACTGAAAACACGATAGCACGATTTAAATATTTGAACTCAAAAGGTATGTCAAAACATGCTTGTGCTTATATATTAACTATAGGTACCTACATCTTTTTCTATAATTACGAAAAAACCAGGTAATTCCATTAGATAAACCTTATTAATATGGTAAAATTGACTATTAACTGTATCCATTGATACAAGTGAGTGGCTATGCTATAGGTACTACGAAGTGTTGCAATAAATAGTGATGGGACACGACTTAGCAAAGTATATCGAAACTAAGGTCGGCACACTGTCGGAACACAACAATGCCATTAACATTAATGTTTTGGCGACAGACTTAAATAAGATTGTGGTAGATAGCCAGAAAGATTTAGAACAAGCCCCACCACCAACCAAACAATAGAACCAGATTACAAACTACCCACGCGGTGTGTCATTGCTCTATCTATCCGTGGTGTCCCAGCAATACTTTTTTTTAAGCTAGGTTAAATGCTTTGCGCCTACACACCGGGCAAGAGGCGACCCAGGGTTTTCTTCTTGCCGAGATTCTCCCTCTTTTCTCGTACAGCTCTACGAAGCCATCGAAAGAGCAGCCGAGTATGAAACACTTCAAATCGTTTGTAGGCGAAAACGTCTTAGGACGGAGTAAGTTTATACGCGGAGGCAGTAGAAGGCAGGCCCGACTAACCATCGGTGCCTTGACAGGGCACTATGCCGCAAAAGAAATGCTTTACAGAATGCATCTATCAACAAATAGCTTGTGTAGGGCATGTGGAGAGGAAACTGAGTCAATGCAGCACATACTGTGTGACCGCGACTCTCTGGCTAGGAAAAGAATAGGATTCCTGAGGCCAGGCCGGCCCGAAACCGGAGGAGTTTAGGCTCTTCGCTCTTAAAGACGTTGCCAAACTTATGGCAGCTATCTTTACTGAAGAAGACGAGTGAAAGGGTCGAATTGTTACTGCGAGAGGGAAACCTCAGCAGGCCCCACTAAGATAAGATAAGATATTACAAACAAAAATCTAAGCTCTTAAAATATGAGTGTACATGCTATTCCACACGATTTTACTCAACCACTATAATAATTCCAAAGTATTAGCTGAGTAGCCAGCCACCGTTTACGGCTAATAAAAACGTTAAACTACCGACTAACGTTTTACGAGACAACACTGGCCCGTTCAAAACGCATTATGCCATGGGTGCGTCGCATATTATACTTCCATTAGAGAGTATTAGAAAACTACCATTACACTGTTCAAAGACACGTTATAAAATGGCGGGGGAGTAGAGTCAATGACATTTTTGTGTATGACAAAGTTAACAACGGCGTTTAAAAAATACATATTGGTACCTTACCTTTAAACTTTATTGCAGTTATGGAAACGAGACGCAAGTATAAACGTAATTTTGTTTTGTGGTTCGAATTAACTGCATTTATTTTGAATGTACCGTGCCTTCCGAAGCAGTGCTCAAGTTCTTTAACCCGGTCTGCGGTCTAGTGGTTAAGACCACTGTCTTAGACCCAGAGGTCCCAAGTTCGATTGCTAGCGGGGGGTACATGTTTGTGTACTCGGTTTGGTTGGTAGTAGGGCTTGTTTGTCAGGCTGGCTAGGTACAACCATCTTATCTAAATCATCATCATCATCATCATTTCACCCAAAACACGTCCACTGCTGGACTAAGACCTCCCCCAAAGATCTCCACAACGACCGGTTTTGTGCTGCTCGCATCCAGCGGCTACCCACGACCTTCACCAGATCGTCAGTCCACCATGTTGAAGGCCTGCCCACATCTAAATATGTCGCCATAACCTAAATGTTCTCTATATGTAGATACTAGCTGACCCGGCGGACTTCGTACCACTTTTTTTTTAATATAGCCTTTGTTACTCAGCGCTATTGTAGCATTCTAATGGTGACAGAATTTTTTTAATCGGTCCAGTCGTTTTTGAGTTTATTTGTTGCAAACATACCTACATACATACAAAAATACAAAGCTTTACTCTTTATTACGTTAGTATTAGTTAAAGGTTAATACTTTCCTTTCCATTACTTTCCTTGCAAGATAATAACTAAAACTGCGTTAAACTCAAAGATGATAATCTTCTGCTATCAATGTTCAACTTGAGCAATCTATGACATAGAGCAATTAGGTCACCGGGTCCCTTAGCAAACATTAATTAAACATGATAAACACGACATGAGTTATGACGTTGTTGTGCATTTACTTAGAATCGTGTAGATCAGTAACGTTTATTTGTGGGGATCGGAATAATTTTATGTTAGTAAAATGGATTGCGTTAAAAAATAAAAAAATATTTTTATTTTTATTTTTTAATGCAATCCATTCATGCTTTTATTAAAATGATCAATATGAATAAGTACAACTATTATGATGCCGATTGTACATTTAATTTACAAAAACTTAAAACCATATTAGTAGTCCGTAGAGGAGCTCGATGGCGATGGCGCAGTGGTTTACGCGCCCGGTCTGCGAGTGCTGAGGTTAAGTAACTTTCGCAAAGGCCGGTCATCGGATGGGTGACCAAAAATTTTCATCTCGAGCTCCTCCGTGCTTTGAAAGGCACGTAAAGCCGTTGGTCCCGGCTGCATCCGCAGTCGTTAACAATCACCAAACCGCAATGGGCCCGCGTGGTGGTTAATGGCCCGTTCTCCCTACCCATCCATAGGGAAGGCTCGTGCCCCAGCAGTGGGAACATGAAAATGAGCTGATGATGATATTGGCTTAGTTATTAAGTAAATAGCCAATATATTGTTAAACTGCTGGGCTAAGGCCGCCCTCATTGAAATCAAGTCAACATCACCGTCAGTCAACCTAATCATCATAGTCAACACTTGGCGGGATGGAGTCTAATCAGCCATTTATTATCATCATCATCATCTCAGCCACAAGACGTCCACTGCTGGGCAAAGCCCTCCCCCAAGGATCTCCTCAGCGACTGGTTTTGTGCCTTCTCGCATCCATCAGCTACCCGCGACCTTTATCAGGTCAGGCGACCTTGTTGGTTATTAGCCATTAACTGTTATTAATAATTAATTGAATGTTAGAAGGTATTGCTGTAACAATCCTTGATTAATGTAATATATCACCTGGCGTAAGGTAAGATCAGAGAGAGCCAATAGTGGATTATCCCCACAGGGTCGGACTAAGAGATAATGTTGAACAGTGCGACTTGTGTCTATAGACGTTTCAACTTGTTGTTCAGCATTTTTACCTGCGTCTATTGTGTTTTAAAAACGTTGGTATTTACCGTAGGAATATAATGTAGCGTAAGTAAACACTCGTTAATTTTAAAGATTTTTTTAAAAAGATTGTTTCATTCTTTAAATTAATTTTCTTGTTTGATGGCTCGCTATGAAATATTTACTCCTTCATTTAAAAATAAAAATGTTGCTGTCACTGCCAGAAGGCTTTGCCAGCTTAAATAAAAAAACGCCCAAACTATATAAAGTATTAAAATTATACAACTTTTACGAATTTTATTTTATTTTGTTTTGTTTAGAACACCAACAGCACTTATAGAATATATGGATACATATCTATAAATCTATTTAGCTATTAACAGGTATTCAGGAATTGAGTAGCGTTTAATTTTTTTAAACATTTTATATTAGACGTAAATGTAGCGTTCTTTAGAAATATTTAGAAAACCTATAAAGCATGTTAAACAAACGAATCTCGAGTCAGCTTGCTGAATACGGTATTGCTAACAACAGAACCATCGTCCTTAATCCACGCCTGGCGTTTTATTTCCAAGCTAACTGAGATTAATAGCTTGATCGACTGCTATCATTTGTTTGTTTGCATTTACGTTAGTGAACGGCAAAGGAAAATTCTCAATTGGAAAGTTCACTGAATTCTTTACATTATGTATTGTCAAGAGCTCTGGAAACGCTCTTTATTGGTTCGCTTTAAAGTACGACCTACAGTTTTATTCATAAAGACGTGAGGGTAAAAAGTCAATGTATCTTTGATAGAAGCTCGTCGCTATTTATGTAGGGTCGTAAAAGCCGAGCGAGTTTTTGAAATGGTTGGTCTTTGAATGGGTCACCAAATTAGATAATCTCATGCTAGGACAGTGTACGTTAGTCGTTCAGATGCTAGAGGGCGCAAGACTCTTCCGGGCGGTCTCCCCCATTGGTGGGCCGTCGCAGGGTAGGATTTGGAGTCTACTGTCTGTGGTCCTGAACCACCCTCGCGACATGTGATGGCATGTTATGGGATGTGATGGGATGGTACAAGGGGTTTAGTGGGTGTCTTCTCCTTCTCATGAATCCCTATCGAGGCTTTTTAAACTGGACAGGCAGGCAAAACTTATATAACATTAACATTTAAAATACTTATATACCGCATTTAGTTAACCGCTTTGATGTAAACTGCTGTAATATCGACGAATTAAAGAATAATTAATTTATATAAACAGAGATTTGTCTATAATAATAAAGCTACCAACATTTTAATAATTAACTTCTTAAAGTCTTTTACTTTGCAAAAGGATTTCAATTTGTTTCGCTTTTACTACTTGAATTTATAAAACCTTCCATTGAAAGGTTCTAATTAAAAAATGTAAGTTGAATTTGAAACAACTTAAGAGTGAGTCATTTCGATTATTTTAATAAATTCTTGTCAACGTTACCAAGAGCCAATGGCATTTATATTTATGACTAGCTTTGACCCGTGACTATGCTCGTGAATCATTTTTATTGCAGGTAACGGAGTCCTTTGTATTTTTTAGGGTAAAAAGTCTTTATGACAAAAAATCCATCAATCTATTGATGCAAGATCGTTGTGACCACATAAAAGATCACATCTTATGTGTTATACAATCTATTGAAATACCTAACCGTCCACTCTAAGTAGTATACATATAAGTATATAAAAGTTTTTTGTAGTACTTTTTAGGGTTCCGTAGTCAACAAGGAACCCTTATAGTTTCGCCATGTCCGTCTGTCTGTCTGTCTGTCTGTCCCCAGCCTAGCTCATAGCCTCTTAGTACTAGAAAGCTGTAATTTGGCATGGATATACATATTAATCACGCCGACAAAGTGGTGAAGTAAATTTTTTTTAAATATTTTTTTTTATGTTACCTCCCCTTTACTTGAAGTGGGGATGTAATTTTTTTTCTTGTCTACCTTATAGTGTGGGGTGCGGTTGGATAGCAATTACAAAAATATTGCAGGTTTGTGAAAACAGTTTTTTGATTGAGTGTCCCCCCCCTGCCAGCCAAATGGTTGTTTTTGGATACGTGAAAAAATTCACTGTAGTTGTATATATATATGACGAAGTTAAAAGGAAAATTATTACAAATAAGTAACCTTTCCAAGTTTACAAGTAACAGTCGACCAACTTATAAAATGTACTTGGCGCAGTACAAATTCCTCATTGGGAACTACTTAAATAACTTTGTCAGGTGTGTGAAGCCGGTAGTATCTACATTTAAATATATGAGTTATCGTTATATAAATGTTCATAAAAGCACTCTCCTCAGAGTCCGCATTATTGAGATGGGCTACGGAACCCTACATTGCGCGTGGCCCGACACGCACTTGGCCGGTTTTTTTTTATACATGACATACAAAATTGCCTTCAATTTTGTGGGGTTTAATTGCCTTCAAAATATGAGAGTACCTAGCATGTTTACAGACATACAGTAGTGGCACCAGTGATCAACAGGAACCAGTAGTCGACATAGCATAACAACAATCACGAAAACCTATTTCCTAGCTGACATCCCGTAAAATTTCAATGAAAATCTATGTAATTTTTTTGCTGATGCCATTGCCATGCCACCCTCATATTTTTTTATATTTGTTTATTACCTTATCATATTTGTATAATTAGATATAAAAAATATTTTACCTGTTTCTAATAGCCAATATTAAAAATTAAGTACCTTTGCCTTGTTAAAATTCTGCCTCATATCAAGCCAATTACAAGATCCAATATAATATTAAAGTCAACAAGCAATAATTTTACTGTCGACAACAAATTATACCTACAGGTTTTTAATCTACCGCTCCTCATATACTTTGTTTAATTGTCTCAAATAAATTCTACTGTATACCTACTACTTCTCGTTTTTGTACAAAGTATTCATCATCTCAGCCAAAAGTCGTCCACTGCTGGACAAAGGCCTTCCCCAAGGATCTCCACAATCGGTTTTGGACCTTGTTGGAGGCCTGCCCACACTGCGCGGTCCGGTCAGTTGTGTGCCTTTTGGGAGCGCGACCACTGTAGGGTTAAAAAAGTGATGATAAGGCCAATGATGGGATCCTCCACATCATCCTCCACCCGGGATTCTCAGCTGTGAGGGTGAGGCACTGGCTATCTTATTTCTAGCTGCCGAAACACAGCAATGCTACAAACATTGATGTTATGGCGACATGTTTAGATAAGATTGTGGTAGCTAGCCAGGCGGACAAACAAGCCCTACCACCAACCAAACCAAGTACCCGGGACCTCTGGGTCTAAACAGGTGGTCTTAACCACTAGACCACAGAGGCGGTAATATCAGGCAGAACAAAGTATAATATGCCTAACTTTCTATTAAAATATATTTTGTTTTATAGCGTCGTCACTGACCTTAGTTCGTTCAGCTCGTTCCTGAAGGAGTCTCCGTTGACTGGCCTGGAACGGTTCTTGAAGGTCAATAGTGGCAGTTCACCCATCTGCTGGATCGCACTCTCCGTCTCCGCAAACCTCTGGGAGAGATTCGACCTGTAAATGGTTTACTTGAGAGTTTTCTTTAATTGCCTGGCTTTAATTTATCAACCATAAATGTTTTCAAAAAGTTGAAACAAGAAGCTATGAAAATCCAGCAGGTCCTTACAGATAGAGCTAAAACATTATGCACTATCAAACAATGCCTGTTATTATTATAACTGCTGCCCTTCTATTTGTGATCTTACAAGCTAAGCAACTAATACTAAAACAAAATTCATGCACATTTTTCGCAGTAAAAAATAAAACAAATGAAGCTTCATCTCTATCCAATCAGATACAAGGCAACATTACTAGAACAAGACATGTTTTAGGGACCCCCCACACTGGCGTCTTTCGAGCGTCAGCGTCGGGCCGGCGCCGGCGTCCACGCGGCGTTGGTGCAGCCGCTCAGCGCCGGCGGCGGCGTACGTGTCGCGTCGACGCCACGCGAGCGCTGCACGGCGGGCTGGTTAGAACCACAATAGCTCAATTGGAAAAGCACCTGACCCGGTATGTCAGAAGGGTGCAGGTTCATATCCTGCTAGTGAAAATTTTTTCAACATTTTTGTTTTTGATAATGGTGGCTTACCTCAAGGTGCTTCCATTTGTGAATATGAAGAAGGCGACCTCTGACCTCTCTTGCTGCAACCTCGTCACCAGTTTTCCCAGCTCAGTAGCTCTGCTCACCTGCAAGATGTTTTTTTATGAGCTTTTTGGGGTACTTCATCCATTCACACCACGACTGGTTCGCACCACGGTGTGAATCGCAAAAGGACGCTTTTTGAATTGGCTGTTTCAAAAAGATTTCTTTATGTTTCTTACGTTTCTTACGATACGTTTCTTCTTTACTGCGTTACGGCATAGTAATGTGGGGTAACAGTGTAGATTTCGAAAGAGTTTTTAGAACACAAAAAAAGTGTATTCGCGCCTTATGCGGGATAAAAAAAGAAGAATCTTGTAAACCCTTATTCCAAAAACATAGAATATTACCTCTACCGTGCATGTATATACTAGAAATATGTCTATTAGTAAGGAAACACCCAGAATACTTTACAAAATGTAACACCAGCGTGGTCATAGAGTGTAGATCAAATATACGAAATTCGAGAAAGAATAAATTAGCCATACCCAAATGTAAATTAAGTTTATTTCAAAAAAATGCTTACTATATGGCTATCAAAATATTTAATAAACTACCGTTGGACATTATTGATCAACCACTAGACAATAATGTATTTAAAAAAAAGTTATTTCAATGGCTCTTACAGCATAATTTTTACTCCATTAATGAGTACATGAACAAAAAATTATAATTATAGGTAGTCTATTTACTTTTAATTAGTTCACTGCAATATTAATTGACAAGTTGTAATAGATTAATAATTTGTATATTCTATTGACATTTCATTATATAATTATTTAAATTAATTTGCATTTATTTAAGTATGTTGTTTATTTTTTTTTTTAAATTTTATATTGTGTTGGAATTTGCATGCCTACAAAATTAAGGCAGAATATTGTTGACCCTACTCAACATTGTCGCTCATCTCAATGTACTGTATACAATAATGTGCAAATAAATGTTTGACTTTGACTTTGACTTTGACTATGTTAACAAGTAGAAAGGCTTTGCAGGCCGACTGGCAAAGCGCTATATAAGCGTGATGATTGCCCGGGAAGTTTTTCTTATATACTGTACGTTGTTGGTAAGAATTTCATTGTAATTTATGTGTATTTTCAGGTGGATACCGACCGAAGCGATCATCGTAATGTAACAATAACATACCATTCGCGGCGAGCTTAAAACATCATTACTGATAAACCGATAACAGAGCGAGCAGCTTCTACAGAATTTGATGATGAGCTTGCTTTTCAGCGTCACCAGACTTTTTTGGGGGCGGCGAAAAACTTCAAGCCGTATGTTTGAAACACCGTTAGAGGTTTTTCAAACATACGGAACTCCTCTGAGTTTCGGAATCTTTTGTTTTAAACTTTCTTGTGGGTGATGTTGAGGGGGTTATCATTCTCGGTTTATATTCATGTGGTGAACTTATTTAAAGCATCATACTCTCTGTATGATGGCGAGCTAGTAATTGTGATTCCACAGCATTATTTTCCCAATTGAATTCAATCGAGTTGGGTAAAATCCGAGCATGGTTTTGGGGCGTTATGTTGGTATGAGGTGGTGAGAGAAAAGGAGAACCTCAGAGAGGAGAAAGAGGATGGGGAGTCTGAGCGCGACTTAGACTTCGGACGCAGTGTCTCCCCTAACCTGCCCAGAAGGAAGCCAGAAGGAACAGGCGGTCTGCCAGGTTAGCCAGGCAGCCACCTGGAAAAGAAAGGGAGTGCCGCTAGTGTCGGGTTCTGCCCCGGTACACGTCGAAGCCTCCCAATGGAGCCGTTTAAAGTTCCTTGTCCGCCGCATACCGACCCCTGGCAGTGGCTGTAAGGCACTTCTAACCGTGGTGCTTTGCATTAGGTGTCTTAATTTAGATTCAACTGGTTACACTGGTACATGGTTCCCGTACAAACGCGGGATAAGTGTGCTTAGATGGCCGTAGGTTAGTACACGGGCGCAGGGCGACTCTCGCGGTTTTAATCCCCCACGGATGTGTACCGTGATTGTCGCCTTAATTAGTGCTCGGATTGTGGTCCCCCAGGGGTTTAGTGGGTATCCCCCTCCGTCTCGCCCTCCCAGCCGGGACTTCTTTCTGGCAACTGACTTGAGGCTTCACGCCTTGTCAGTGGGTGCGGAAAGGCGGACGTGTGAGTCCCACATAACCGGGTGCCTCTTTAAGGCTCCGGTAGTCGTAATGACTTCCCCTGGGATAAAAAAAAAATGTAGGACCGGATAAACTGGAGCGTACCGGTGGTTGTTTATGCCCGGATCACTCGGGAACAGCTAAGCTCTCCTCTGCATGGGTTGCCTTCACATGAGATTCGGTTAGGCTTCGTCGAAGTGATGTCCGGGCCTCTTGGGGCAGCCGATATCTGTGTGAGGTGCAATTCAAGGAGGTCTCTCATCTTGTAGGCCTGAGGCTCAGTTCTCTTCCTTAGCTTCGGCTTGCGACTGAGCTTCTTTAGGGGTCTTAGGTGGCTAGTTCTCAAATCGGGCGTGACGTACCCGTCCTAATATTTAGTTTAGTTAGGTGAATCAGGAGTTGAGTTTGATGACTATGGAATAAAATGAACATATGATTATTTACATAAAATTTTACGCAGGTTTGTTGCGAACAAATTACATCTTGGATGGGTTAGAATCCCGCTCGTGGAATTTTGTCTATGTCTTTTTAGACTAACTAATAGGTATATTATCTATTTACTAAAAAACCCTCGTTCAGCGCCTAATTTATTTGAGTGCCTCTCGTTTCTTATGTTTAGTACAAATACTCAAAGTACGACCATTAAATATAGGTACGGTTTAAATAAAAGATTAAAATCACGAGAGGCTTTATGTGGCGTGGATATGAGGATGGCGGAGTCCACTCAGTTGTTTTTTTAAAATATCCATTTTAAATATCCACTCTAGTATATGTCAGGCATTGTACTACAAGTGATTAGTAATAAGAAATTGCTAGATTTAAGCATCAATACCGAATTCTTTTGTATGGTTCTCTCGTTGCCTATGTTTGGTCAAATACTCTAAGTACATGCATTAAATATAAGCAATGGCAAAAACACAAATCTTGAAAAAACTTCCACGAGCAAGATTTGAACCTGCACCCTTCTGACATACCGGGTCAGGTGCTCTCCCAATTTAGCTATCGTGGTTCTAACCGGCCCACCGAAATTATTCAACACTATTTACTTTTTACTTTGAAACCCAAAGGCGCCCATTCAATGTCAACAACTACCTTCGTTAACATCCGATCATAATATTTTTACAAATACTAAAGATCAGTTTAGAAATAGGCAAGCTATTTATAAAATGTTTTTGTTTTGTTTATATAATTTTAATGCAAATTTTGTTGCGAAACAATTTACAAAACCCATCACGGTTCTATATTTAAGTAGACTCGTGGTTGTTCGGAGTAACGCTAGGGCAATATGAACACTGATAGTAGGTATTAAGAATTACAATTGCCTGAATATAGTAAATAGATAGCTACCTACATACGTAAATATCAGTAGATTCTGTTAAACAATGCGTTTTAAGTATGATGATAGTGATGAGTTATGACACTTTGGGTAACAAGAATAGAAGTTAGATTTGTTCTTCATCATCATCATCATCATCATCATCAGCTCATTTTTATGTCCCCACTGCTGGGGCACGAGCCTTCCCTACGGATGGATATGGAGAACGGGCCGTAAACCACCACGCGGGCCCAGTGCGGATTGGTGCTTGTTAACGACTGCTAATGCAGCCGGGACCAACGGCTATACGTGCCTTCCGAAGCACGGAGGAGCTCGAGATGAAAAATTTTTGGTCACCCATCCAATGACCGGCCTTTGTGAAAGTTGCTTAACCTCAGCACTCACAGACCGGGCGCGTTAACCACTGCGCCATCGAGCTCCCCCAGTAGAGACTGCACAGTTACGATAAATACGAATAGGTAGTAAAGGGTTGTTAGGTTTTGCCTTAAGTTCCTTAAAGTTCTTAGGTTATTGCGGACCTTCGTGGGTGCACCAGATGATCACTTGGCCAAAATGATCTTTAGATGTGATTGAAATAAGTAGGTTATTCTCGGTTTTAGTTTAATATGATAATAATGGTTAGAAGAAGTAATAAGAAGTTTATGTAGGTTGAATTATGGTAATTTAGGTAGATAATTATGTTAATTATTTATGTTACGTTTTATATCGTTACATTTGGTGCCGGTAGGTATAGTTATATATTATAGGAGGAGGAGCTCGATGGCGCATGGGTAATTCGCCCGGTCTGCGAGTGCTGAGGTTAAGCAACTTTCGCAAAGGCCGGTCATCGGATGGGTGACCAAAAATTTATCATCTCGAGCTCCTCCGTGCTTCGGAAGGCACGTTAAGCCGTTGGTCCCGGCTGCATTAGCAGTCGTTAACAACCACCAATCCGGATTGTGCCCGCGTGGTGATTTATGGCCCGTTCTCCCTATCCATCCATAGGGAAGGCTCGTCCCCAGCAGTGGGAACATAAATGAGCTGATGATGAGGTATAGTTAGGTACAAATAGGTTAAACATTTTAGACATTATAATTTAGTTTTATATCATAACTAGCTGACCGGCGGACTTCGTACTACTTTGACAGTTTCCATGACAACAAAACAAACAAATCATTTGTCCGCTTAAGAATACCCGTTTCCCATGATGGACCCACGCCGCGCCACCTATCCAGGTCCAATTGTAAATCTAAACCAATCTCGAATCTACTTGAACACACACAGAAAATTTCATCCAAATCGGTCCAGCCGTTTAGAAGGAGTTTAATAACATACACATGCACAGAAAATTTATATATATATAAAGATTAGTAAAAAAAAAATTACAGATTTTGCAGTCCCCGCAAGAATCGGAGCATTGAAAATAATACAACAATTTACGAAAAAAACATTTAATTTTAAATAACACAACTTGAAAGCACTTCTCGCCTGCATCCCCTTTTTTTAACACCATTACCATGACGATCGGTCAATAATCAAAGAAGCTACATCAAGAAGCTATACGAAAATACCCGTTTTTCTACAATACCAAATCTAAAGAGATCACAATTATTAACCGATTTTCAATTTTTTTTTGCAAGTTTGTAGCTAACCTAATAACCCTAGGACCCGTTTTTTCATTTTTTTTTTTTCGGTTTTTTTTTTTAATATTTACAATTTAGTATACAAACACCCCCCAAAAAACCCGTTTTTTTTATATTTTTCAACATTCCAAAAAAAGTTACCAGCCGATTTTCAAAATTCAAACGCTTACACGTGTCTCGATAAATTCCTCAACTTTTGGTACGATTTCCATCTCGATTCTCCCAAAATCCTCGGAGCTATGGCCAAAAATACGTCTTAGGCGATTTGCATCTGATAACCATCAGATCAGGTTAGGGGACGTGTTACATGATGATGATGAAAATCTTAATTTGTTTACGCATTTCATTATTCATCAAAAGTCGTGTCGTGCGTTGATAAATTTGCATGAAACGTTTTTTCCGCAACACTGGTTCATTGGAAACCTGACAGGCGACTGCTGACAGTGAATAAATTAAGCTTTTTTTTATGGTTGTTAAGGAAGGGGCGGGCAATTTTTTTATTTTTTATTTTTTATTTTGTTGATGGCTTCGTGCTATTAGCACATTTAGCCAGTGTCAAAGTAATTTTTCTAACAAGTAATACATAAATAAACAATATCTCAGTAAAGATGTGGGGCTTTACTAAGTCCTCGGGTGGACTTCTTGAGAGAATTTGAAAAGTAAGGGCGGGCAATTATTATAGATTTCCATTTTATTTTTTTTATTTGTACATGAACGATTATTTGTCTACAGACTGTGCCCGCGTGTCTTCTGTATTATGTAACAGCCCCTGTGGTCTTCTAGTTAAGACCACTAGTCTCAGACCCAAAGGTTTAGGACGTATTTGGACTGAGATGATGATAATGATATAATCTTAATGTAAACTAGTAGTCGCCCAGTGGTCGAAATTTGACCGTAATTTTGTTAAGGCTGCACGGATTGTATCCTAAGCAATGAAAAATTAAAAAGATAGAATGTGTGTTTGGATCATGAACCTACAGTTGAAGATAATTTAAATCCGTGGTTTGGATTGTCAGAGTTCGGCAGCTCCACTTCCATTTTTGAAATTTTTGAAAAGAATATATATGCGTGTGTGTCAAATACATGGTAATGTGTGTAATGTTTGTTTTATTGATTTAATGTATTTTATATGCATAATTTAAAAAAATATTAACATTCTGCAATCCTTTTGTATATAAACTATAAGAGTGCAACATTTCATACTCCTCCGTCCGCGCAATTTTCGTAAAAAGGGGTACAAAGATTTTGCTTCACGTATTAATATATAAATAATTCTTCAATACGCGTATTTGTGACTGAACTCCTTCCTCCTAAACGGCTAGACCGATTTCGATTATTTTTTTGGGTTTGACCGGGTCTCTAGATGGTTTCAATTTACAATTGGACCCGGTAGGTGGCACTGCAATAGAGGTCATCATCATATCATCATCACATCATAGGATACGGGTGTTCTCAAGCGGATAAAGTTGCGAGCGAACGACTAGTAAAAATAATAAATAAATAAATTATGATGATAGTGGAATATTGTGATAGAGGGAAAAGATTGAATATTGTGATAGAGGGAAAAGATTGAATATTGTGATAGAGGGAAAAGATTGAATATTGCGTGCATTCTCCCCATTCTGACATACGGAGCACAACGTGGTCTTTAACTGCCCGTCAGAGGTCCGCGCTCGAGGTTTGTCAACTAGCCATGGAGGGCAGTAAACTTGACGTGAAACTTACGGATAACGTCAGGAACACTATACTGCGCTCGCTCAAAAACAAAAATTGCTGATGTCACACAAAAGGCTGCCATGCTAAAGTGGGACTGGGCAGAACATGTCTGTCACAACATGTCAGAGAAACGGTAGGCCAAGGTAACTACCGAATGGGTCCCACAAAACCAAAAACGATATCGCGGCAGACCAAAACGGAGAGGGACGACCTTGACTCCCATCTAAAAGATTGGTCACTTGACGATGGAAAGAGGGTAGGGAGGCCTTTGCCCTGAAGTGGGACTCCACAGGCTTATAATAAATAAATGAATATAATAAATTCATAATTGGTGTTTGACACAAAAGATACACAAAAGAGGTGTAGTGGAACAGAGGTATTATATGAAACGAGGGTCGATGGGTGCCTCACTGCACACCAAATGTATTCCAAGCGTAGAATATATGTTTGGTAAACAATTAACTTAAAATTAACAATATAAAAACTTGAGTAGACAAATAAACATGAGTGCCAGCCGGCATCATTCTGACATTTAAATATTAAATAGAGGAGAGTATTGCCCACAAGACTAGGTCCCTAGAAGTCGGTATACCTATATTGTAGATTACATACAGTTCACGGAACAGGGTAATGCAATGAAAATACGTTTAATACCAACACAAGGTAAAATCTATGTAACGTGAGCCCCGTTTTTATGTTCTGTCATGGTAGATATCAAAACTATGTGTAGAAAGGGTGCCTCAATACACTTGCACACTATGATAATTAGCTCGAAATAAAAATAAACATCCGTTTAATCGTTACCGTTAATATCACGTTTACCCTGGACAAATAGTGGTAATTTTATTTTAGTTTACCCATTTATCGGCAGATTTGATTTATTGACTATGAATACCTCTCACGTGACACATGAACAAAACACGGAGTTTCTATTCGGCATGAAGCTGTTGATATAACTGGAGAGGCCTGTTGAAGCAGCCTTGAAATTCACTTGTTTGGTGAGTGGTATTCATAGTCAATGAATCAAATCGGGTTAGTTGCGTTAATCCCCAGTTGCGATTTTCCCCGAAAAATAAATTACCCAAATGCCGATAAATGGGTGAACTAAAATAGAATTACCACTATTTGTCCAGTGTTGTGTTTGAGTATCCGATATTTCGGCACAATCCAATGAACTCGTACAATGACTTATTATGACTAAATAAAATAAAATAAATTTATCTGTTTTAATCTTAGAATATACAACGTACCACCAGCTTCTGATAGAAACTAAAACATCTAGCCCACTCTTTATTTATTCAAACTTGCTATACAAAAGTAAAATGATTAATTTAATTAAATAATTCGTCTTATTTTTCTTAAATAAATAAATCTACGGAAGAATACGACGTAACTTAAGCCTTAATCCCCGTAATGAATACGCGGCTCGAATGAAATGAAATTCTCTCGGTCCACTGAAAGATAACTTACAGATATTAATCTTTCTTTGATTGTTTTCATTGGGTTTAAATGCCACAGTTTCTTCGTTATGTCATGGAATTAATTTGTACTCGTATTTATGGTTATGTTGATAGAAAATCTCATGTAACCTTTTAGTGTAGCAAATGATCTACCTTTAAAAAAGGCTTCTGTTATGGAGTAGTGGACTGTATGATGAATTAATTGATGGAAACACGTAGTATTTTATAAATGTTCAATGTTTATTTCAGTAAGTACAACAATTCGTAGCAAAAACTACATGACAACTCAAAAATCCGTCACTTGGAACACTGACATTAAATCATAAAAAAAAAGTCTTTTAAAAGGTAAGAAAGGTTTGAACCAGCCAGTCGCCAACAGCTTCAATAAACATTTATGAGCATGTAACGTAATTATTTGCTAAAAATATGGCAGAGAAAACTTGCTTTTTAGGGTTCCGTAGCCAAATGGCAAAAAAAGGGATTCGTCATGTCTGTCTGTCTGTCTGTCTGTCCGTCCGTATGTCACAGCCACTTTTTTTCGAAACTATAAGAACTATACTGTTCAAACTTGGTAAGTAGACATCTACTACATAATACATATTCTGTGAACCGCATTAAGATTTTCACACAAAAATAGAAAAAAAAATTGGTTGTCTGTAAAGTCGGTTTACTGACGATAGTTGAACGTGACAACGTCCGCCATCTTGGATTTCGAAATAGATGTTGTATTCGAAATCGGCACCCCCGAAAACCATGGAAATGATACCCATATTGATTTTACATAAAAAAGTTGCGTCCGCCATCTTGGATCTCGAAATAAATGTTGTATTCGAAATCAATCAAGCGAGGTAACGCGGAACTTTTTCGTGCATGCAGCCAGGTCTATCAATTTATAAGACGTTATCACGTCAAAAAGTTGCGTCCGCCATCTTGGATCTCGAAATAAATGTTGTATTCGAAATCGGCACCCCCGATAGATATCGCTCGCTAATTATCGCTCGCTAATGCCGCGTCATATCGCTCGCTAATGCCGCGGCATTAGCGAGCGATAATTAGCGAGCGAGGTAACGCGGAACTTTTTCGTGCATGCAGCCGGGTCTATCAATTTATAAGACGTTATCACGTCAAAAAACAATAAATTTTGGGGGTTCCCCATACTTAGAACTGAAACTCAAAACAATTTTTTCATCAAACCCAATACGTGTGGACTATCTATGGATAGGTCTTCAAAAAAAAATGATATTGAGGTTTCGAATATAATTTTTTTCGAAACTGAATAGTTTACGCGAGATACACTTCCAAAGTGGTAAAATATGTCCCCCCCCTGTAACTTCTAAAATAAGAGAATGATAAAACTGAAAAAAAAAATATGATGTACATTACCATGCAAACTTCTACCGAAAATTGGTTTGAACGAGATCTAGTAAGTAGTTTTTTTTTCAATACGTCATAAAGTACGGAACCCTTGTGCGCGAGTCCGATTCGCATTTGGCCGGTTTTTTTATTACAACTGTCATTTCAACTGAGAAAACGCACCAATGCCAGTGTTCAATTCGTACAAACGCCTGCACTGACTACCACAAACTCACAAATTTCCTCAATACACTTTGAACTTTATGTATAAGGAATATGGTTGAACGTTCATTGAAGACATTTGACAGTTTTAAATAGGTTCATGTGCAGGCATCTGTACATCCAACACCGTATCTTTACGAAGGGTAGTGGCACCGGGTTCTTCACTAACAAGAGACCCGACACACGTGTGTCCAGTTGGTGAAACTCAAACTTGTATCACATGTCAACTTGTAACATATGTCGAGTCGTATGCCACTACACCACCAGTACACTGTAGACGGTGCTCCCATTCAACGTGTTTCAGAAGTTATAGACTTTAGCGTTCAATTCAGGGTGGATTACATTTAGAGATCATAAATGTTCAAATAATTTTTAACGCAAATTTTGTTGCGAACAAATTACAAAAACACAAATGTTGAAAAAAATTCCACGAGCAGGATTTGAACCTGCACCCTTCTGACATTCCGGGTCAGGTGCTCTTCCAATTGAGCTATCGTGGTTCTAACCAGCCCGCCGAAATTATTCAACACTTTTTACTTTGAAAGCCAAAGGCGCCCATTCAATGTCAACAACTACCGTCACTAACATCCGATGATAATATTTTTACAAATATTAAAGATCAGTTAAGAAGTAAGCAAGCTATTTATAAATGTTTAAATATTTTTTAACGCAAATTTTGTTGCGAACACAAAAATCACGAATCACAAAAACACAAGTGTTGAAAAAAGTTTTATTTTATTTTTATAGATCATGTTATCGGTGTATGCAAAAAAGCTTACAGAAGCTTGGGCTTTACTCTACGACAAGCGCATGAATTCACTATTTGTGCATTTTCAGTTTCACATTGCGTGCACTGTATGATGCTAATGTCACGACACACCTAGAGTATAATGCTATTGTGTGGGCTCCGCATGAATTTTGGAGAAAATACAAAATAAATTTACACGCTCTCTTTATCTAAAGCTGTACGTGGTATATCCATTGTACCCATTGATGTATCCGACTCTTTGTGCTCGGCATGGTAGGGTACAAATAGACGTTAGGAGGGATCTTGCTCTTGCGACCTACATTTTGAAATTATTGCGTGGTAAGTTGTATATCCTTAAGTCATTAGAGTTCTGTGTCCCAGACTTGTACGTAATGCGCCGGCGACGGCTTAGGTTGTTACGTGTGCCTGCCGCACGCGCAGGATTAATGCAGAGGGCGCCGCTGACACGCACCTTGCACACACTTAACAGTGTTGCAGAAAGGGTCGACCTTTTTGTTTGCCACATGCCTGAATTTACTAGAGTTACATTATCTATATGAGCTCAAGCGTCGAATACCCAGACACAATAGAATTTTAATTGTTATCGGCCACCTGCTCGCTCGACGCTCAAGGGGATATTGTGCTATGAGTAATAATTACATAATATAACACAATTATTTTTTAATTAATTATTCTCTACATTTACGATAAATTATAATAGTTTGTGTTATTTAATTTATGTATTATTGAATCTATAAAACCAGATTGTTTTTAAAGCTGAATGTTTATAGAGTTCAATGTATTTTATAAGTTATTTTATAAGTTGAGTTAATTAAATAAATATGTAAATTATTATTTCGTCATCTGGACGCGCCAAGATTTTTACGCGTGTCCACATAGTGAAATTTTATATTTTCGTCAACTGGACACACTCAATTATTTTACAAAAAAAGATATACAGTCCGGTTAATAATCGATAGCGATTTCATTAAAAAACTGCCTCACTTTTTTGCTTGAAAAACCTTAGTTTTTAAACAAAACAAATATGTATAACAATCTAATAATATGATGGTTTATTAATTTGAAGACAAGTATAATGTTACTACAAGCTAATGTTACTTTTGTTAAAAGACTGCTGTGATTACAAATGAATTTGTTTGTGTTTTCTTTAATTTATTTTTAAAGCAATGGGGATAAATCCACGTTTTTTTCTGATTCTGATTTCAAGAAGCAGTTAATGGGGGAAAATGGAAAAAATGTCTACTTTACCCCATTGATGGGGCAAATCAATGGGGTAAAATGGAATAACCCCTTTTATTACAATAGCGTGAAGATAAATTAATCAATATAATTTAAATATACCTAATAATTTAAAATCATCCCTTTGAGTATCTAACTAATAAATTCTAACTCAGCAAAGTTTATTTTTGTATTTTTCAAGGTGTTTTCAACCTATACAAACTTGCAAAGCTCGCTTGGTTACTAAATGTACTTAGTTGCAGTAAAGTTTGTTCGAGAGCGGAGTCGACATGTTCAACCTTGAGAAGTTATAGGTGGCATAAAATAATAAAATGAAATACATTCTTTACAAACTCACAAATGGTAAATAAACAATGACATACAATATTACCCGTTCCCAGCATTGGGACGTTTAGTGGCCGATGATGATTATGACACAAAACATTAATCTGCTTGACTGTACTTTGTCATGGATTCGGGTAAAATGCGTTCGTGAGTCCAGTTGGCGAAAACATAAAAGTGATTTAATTTAAGTTTCACAGATGACGAAATTGTTAAAGTTTGTTGCTTGGAATATTTAATGTCGTATGGATTGTCAGAATAAATCGAGACACATTTTTACCGTCCATTTTTTTATCGTCACTTCGCAGTGACAAAACGCTCGGTAAAAACGCCGGGCTCGGTATTTTTGCCGGTCCCGGGATAATGTGAATAGCTTCATACAAATTGTACAGCCACTAGCCCTTCCGGCAGTTTTACCGGCCCGGCAAACCTGCCGCCGGTCCGGCGTAGTGGGAACCCGGCCTAAGGAGTTTTAATATAATTATTTTGTGTAGGTTTGAAATGCTTGGTTATTTACTTTACAAAACCAAAATATTTAAAATAAACCTAATTATTAAAACAAAACAAAAAACCCGACTGCTAACAGGACTATATAAAAAACAATTATATACTTACTCGTAAAAGCCGGACTAACATAAAAAATAACTGCAAAGAGATAAAAGAGATAAAATAAAGATGATAAATTTTTGGTCACCCATCCGATGACCGGCCTTTGCGAAAGTTGCTTAACCTCAGCACTCGCAGACCGGGCGCGTTAACCACTGCGTCATCGAGCTCCCCGAGTATATACGCTATTTACTAATGTACAGCCAGCCTACCTGTTCCTCCACGTCGGCAACTTCACTGCCATTCGTGAGGCTGTTCTTCAGCGACAGAGTGGTCTGCACGATGAGCGCCAGGATCGGTATGAACGGTAACAGCAGCAGCCGCCACAGCTGGCAGCGGCGGCTGCGGCACCAGCGGCGGAACCGGTACCCGCAGCTGGCTGTGTCCATGTGCTCATCCTTTGGGGCTGGTGGCAAGGAAAGTTAAAGTTAGTCTGATGTTATGTTACCTTATGAGACCGCCTCTGTGCTTATATATTCTTTATTGCACATAAACACACATACAGAGAGCAGTTTACAAACAATGGTGAGCAAAGGTGGACTTATCTCTAAAAGAGATCTCTTCCAGCCAACCTAAGGTGGAATGGGAGCATCATGTTTAAAAGGAAGCGACAAAAGTGCAAACAAAAATACCTCAACTATATATATGTGGTGTAGTGGTAAAGACCACTGGCCACAGACCCAGAAGGCTCGGGTTCGATTTACAACGGAGGGTTCATATTTGTGTACTCGGTTTGGTTGGTGGTAGGGTTTGTTTGTACGCCTGGCTAGCTAACATCTTATCTAAATGTGTACATTACATCAATGTTTAGCTTAGTTGTGTTTTGGTAGCTATAGAGATAAGATAGCCAGTGCCTCAGTAGTTGAAGTTTCCGTGTGAAGTGTGCATACAACATTGGTTTTATGATCACTTTACATCAGGTGAGATGAAGGCTTACAGGTCTGAACCACGGAAAAACTCGAGATGACGAAAAAAAAGCGGTTTAGTAATCTTAAAGTTTCATTAAAGATGTGGGCCTTTACTGAAACCAAATGCTGACTTCTGCACGTTCACTTAATGGTTGATAATCGACCATTCAATATTCATCAATGCAAAAAACACAAGTTTTAGAAAAACAAATCATATCTGCAAAGTTAAAAGTCATATTTTTTACTTTGCCGCAAAAGTCGTATAAAAACTTTGTTATATACACTCATGAAGCTGTAGATATAACCAGCACAGCTTCATGTATACACTGTGCTTACCTGTCATAAAGTTTGAAAAGATACGTACCTATAAAAACCTTTTTGTATAGCCGTGTTATTAATTTTTGCACAAGAGCTGAGCTCAACTCAAACACTGTAGCTAATACTGAAATGTAAAACTGTTCACGAGCATAATAAAGAAGAAAGCTTTTACATAATGGATTAAAATGGTGGTTGCAATCATCCTTAACCCGTCTCGCGCTGTAGGTATAATTAGCGAGCCACCTTGTGTACGACCGTGCGTTCACAGGGCGCGCGAGGACTTAAGTAGGGAAAATCAATTTTAAAGTCTTTCATCATTGAAACACATTTATTTTTCTTATTGACTATGAAAAGGCCGACAAAACGATAATGGCGTCATTAATGGAAATCCTATTTTAGGAATTCCATTTGTTGCTTCTTATTTTTGTATGTAAAAAATAAGATAAATATGGAAAAGTGTTGAAAAAATTTTCACGAGCGATATAGTGTTTATAAATTTTGGCGGGTTGGACAGAGCCACGATAGCGTAGTTGGTAGTGCACCGGACCCGGTATGTAATTGGGCGCGGGCTTGCAACCCGCTACAAAATTTGCGTAAAGCTATATTATGTAACCATAATAATATAAGTAGGTAAAATGAATTGGGATTATTTAGAAAAGGTGCCGCTTATCTTCTAGCTGGGTTTGAACTTGAACCGCTAGTCTGTCTGAATTATCATTGGTTCGTTGGTAGCGACTGTGACTTTGTCCGCGTGAGTATCCGTCTGTATCCCGTGATGGTTTTACTGACTTAGATATTTTTGAGGGCGTGTACACGCAAAAATTTACCAAAATAACTCAAACGGGACAACCAAAGACATATTTTCCGATTATATTAGTTTTCCTTTTTTATTTCATATCTACCTTCACTTGTCCAATTATTATTAAAAAAATAGGTTGTACATATTTTATTTCTCCCACGTGCATTGCGTCTCAACCCATGATAAGAGTTAGAGGCGGTTAATTTTTTTGTCATTATTGACAAAAAAATTAAAATTATAAAAACTTATCCTAGGTTATCCTAGGATAAGTTTTTATAATTTTGACGTCTCCGTAGACGAGTGGCTAGCATACCGGTATCTGGTGTTGCCATCTCCGAGGTTCATGTAGAAAAACGTACTTTCTTTGGAGTTAGGGCTATGTATGCGATGTTGTCTGATATTTTTTATAAGAGTAGGTACGTACCTACACATAATATCGCTTTTTATTCAATGTCACTTGAATAATAAACTTTTAGGTACGTGAAAGTTACGAAGCGTATATATTTTTGTGTACCTTTTTTGCAGGAGACCGGCCATGAACAGAATATTTAATCAATTGAAACGAGGTAAACTTAATCAGATCATTTTTAAAGGTAACTTAATTAATGCAGAAAATTTGCCTGCAATTTACATACTTCAAAACTAACTGATAGTTCCAATCAGTTGTTAATTGAATTTGGCCAAAACCAACTTTATGAATATGTTAATTGAAAAACGTTTACAATTTTATTAAAAAGGTATATAACAACCGTTAATTAAAGTTAAAGTGATAGACGTAAAGTTATCATAGTTTATTGGCGATAATTACTAACTCAAATAATTCGTTTCATAACTCAGTCTGCTATTTATTTTAACATGCAAATTGGCGTTAATCATATTTTTTGGGTTATTGTACATTTGCCATAAAGTAAATTCGTCACAGAAAAAAAATAATTGTAAATTTGCCTGCCACACTTCTATTTTTATGAAGTAAATTTGTCTTATTTTAATTTGGACCTGTGACGAAATTACACATATTTTTAATACATATGACAAATTCACTTTCAATCTATGGTGTGTACAAAAATGCGACGAACTTTATTTTTAAATAGTTGATGTAGGGTTTTTTTATTTTTTTACGGGTAAGCACAGTGCCTTGATCTCACCTGATATTAAGTGATGATAAGGCTAATTGGTGAAAGCGCACTTCACCCGGGACCCTCAACTAGTGAGGCACTGGCTGTTTTATCTCTAGCTATCGGAACACAACAATGCTACAAACATTGATGTTATGGCGAAATATTTAGAAAAGATGGTGGTAGCTAGTCAGGCGGACAAACAAGTCCTACCACCAACCAAACCGAGTACACAAACATGTACCCCGGGACCTCTGGGTCTAACCGTCTACCGGTGGTCTTAACCACTAGACCACAGAGGCGGTTACGTGGAAATGGAGTCCAGGCGCGAAGATAACTGGTGCAGCGTGAAAACAAAGGTAGCATCAGTTAACCTTCTCCACGCCTCTTTTGAAGGACCCCATATCCATATGGTAGACTATTCCATTGCATATTTCATCATCACCATCATCAGCTCATTTTATGTCCCCACTGCTAGGGCACGAGCCTTCCATATGTATGGATAGGGAGAACGGGCCATAAACCACCACGCGGGCCCAGTGCGGGTTGGTGGTTGTTAACGACTGTAAATGCTGCCAGGACCAACGGCTTTACGTGCCTTCCGAAGCACGGAGGAGCTCAAGATGATACATTTTTGGTCACCCATCCGATGACCGGCCTTTTGCGAAAGTTGCTTAACCTCAGCACTCGCAGACCGGGCGCGTTAACCACTGCGCCATCGAGTTCCTCTATAGCAGAGGTTCCCAAACTTATTTCGTTTAACGCCCACTTTGAAAATCAGTTATTTTGTAGCGCCCCCCATTTTTTTTCACCTTAAAAACCTCATCAACATATTAGACTCGCCTGGAGTTTAATTTAACCTATATTCTAAACACGAATATTTCTCAGTGTTTGATACCTATTACATACCAAATATCTTAAAATATAAATAGCGTTGTAAACGCATTAAAATAATATATATTTAATATATTTTTAGTTTATAATTATACAATAAAATAGGATATAAATATGAACTAATAAATGGATGTTGTGTAGTAGGAGGATTTTAATTTCAGTGAATTTTAAAATATGAAGTAGCTGAAGTTATAAATCACCCATCGCCCCCTTAAATCACATCAGCGCCCCCCATTTTTTTCTGGGCTCCTTACCGCCCCCCTCTAGGCGCCAACAAGGGGGCGTTATCGCCCACTTTGGGAAAGACTGCTCTATAGACTTTATATTTACTTTGTGGCAAATGTACAATGACCCTTTTTTCAGATCTGAAAGTCCATAGACATTGAATAAAAACGTACATTCACAGTCTAACGAGTATCGAGTTACGACTGACGCCTAGTACTTTGATGTTGCTATCAAATTATTTTATTTGTAACTTTATTGGGCTGCAATCTGCATGTATTCGTACCTAAATGTTTTAATAGCTTTATATTTATTTTGACAGATTCAAGGGTGTCTGACTTTGCAGATGAATATGGCCAGGTTTTAGGGTTACACCTGAATTCTTTAATACAAATACAAATACAAATAAATTTATTTGATAAATGCTTACTTACAAACTTAAAAATACAGTGGAAAATAGTGTTACCTAAACATAAGCATAATTATCACGGAGGCTGAGATTTTCTATGACCCCACACTAGGCACTGCCTGACCTGTGGCGGTCAAGTAAGACGTTTTCAAAAGTTAAACGGGTGCCAGCAGTACTTAATAAAATTAAAAATAAATTAAAAATAATAAAAATAGAGTTATAAATTGTTGTAAAAGGTGCATCACATTCGCATATATCTACTTTAGTACCTCCATAAACGTCTCCGTAAATTTATAGCTCCACGTCAAAAGAAGTGAGTGAATCTTGAGCCTTGCAATTCTCAAAGAGCATCTCTTAATTTCGCATTCAGCTTTCTTTCTGTAATAACACTTGATGCATGACCACAGAATACATAATAGTACAAGGTATGACGCCATTTTTATAGAATTTAGTTAGTAGAATTTATTAGTGGCGTTCTTAGTTTACTATTACAACAATATTTGAAATTAACTTAATGAGTATACGGCCAAAACTATTAATTAAGATAAATTAATTAAATGGTAAGTGTAATAATACCTGATTTCGGTTTTCTAATAGTATCCAAAACACCAGTTTTCGTCGCCAAAAAATATAATTTATTTTTTTTATATTTAAGTGTTAATTGCTGCACTAAAGCTGAATTAAATAATTCTAAAATAAAATAAAAAAAATAAATGCGGAAGACCCAGGTTCGATTCCTGGCTGGGTCGGGTAGGCATTTAATTTTTTCACTTTATTTTATAATTATATAGAATTTCACTGAAATTACTCTGGCTGGCTAGGAAGTAGGTGGTTTGTACTCAAATGTTGCGAAAGTAAAAAATCTGTTGCTGACCCGTATTTTTAATAATTAAAGAATATAAATGTCGATTACTGGTTTATGTCGGTGCCGAAACCCATTTAGTTAAGAAGAATTTAGAAAAGATATAATACCTATTAAACACATAATTAGAAACAACCAAAAGTTACAATATGGCGGTCTTATAGCTTTACAGAGATCACTTGAACCAGACGGATTAAGATTTAACATTGGATATAAATGAAAGTAGGTAACTTAAAGCCCTTTAGGTATTCCGCTGACAGAGCAACTTTAGTTGCAGAAACTATTACTTTTTAAAAGTTTGGTTCAAAGGTTGCCATTTGCGGCAACAAAAGGTCCAGTTTACTGTTGCAGCGATTCTTAATAAATTTTTCAAATCCATGGTCAACAGTCAGTGTTTGCCAGTTGGGGAAATCAGCAACTTGACACAACTAAGTATAAATTTAACAGTTGCTTGTTATGGAAATTTGAAACTGATTCTACGAGTGCAGCAACTGAAAACTGCTGTCGATCATCGAAACTCGCAACTAGTTGATAGTTAGAGTTGCTTGTCTCAGCAGTTTCTATAGTGACACTGTTGTTCATATTCTATATCCTAGTAGGATTCCCTAAGTAGTGGGAACACTTCAAGTGGTAGAGGCGCCGGGTACGTCCCATACCTCAAGGAAAAGAGGATAACGTTACAAGAAGAATTTTAACAAAAGGAAGTAAGCTTTAAGGAAGTATTTTTCTGATTCATGTAGAATAAGTTAAATGGAAACAAGTTGCAAGTTAGGTTAGGTTATATGGAAACAAGTTGCGAGTTGCCTATCGCCGCAATACGGAGATAAAAGTTGCTATGTCTGCGTAGTGCTTATATCACCTTACAAATAAACTTTGAAGAAAGTTGTACCTCACTTAAAATTGATGTTGTGGCTGTCTTGGCAATAAAGTTAGATTGAAACAACTTCGGTTTTAATCCCAAGCATAACTTTATTCCATGTAGGTATATTTGAAAAGGGTTAAGAACTCTTAAAACTTTAAGTTGAAATGTTAAATCTATATAAGCATAAACCTGCTTAAAGTTAATCATATTCCTGTTACTCTCAACTTTAAAGCTCTCATAGGAAATTATGTTAATAATATTATGGCTAAAGTGAATGGTCTACCAAATAAGTGCAAGTGGTAGTCCATTATTATCTCTCTCAGAATAACAAAATAGTGAATCTGACAGCAGTCATCAGTAGCTCATTTTTATGTCCCCACTGCTGGTGCACGAGCTTTCCCTATGAATGGATAGGAAGAACGGGCATTAACAGGTTCAGTGCGGAGCAGCCGGAACCAACGCCTTTTCGTCCCTTCCGAAACACGAAGGAGCTCGAGTCGATAAATTTTTTGGTCACCCATCTGATGACCGGCCTTTGAGATGGTTGCTTAACCTCAGCAATCACGCCAATATAATTGCTGCCGCCAAGTACGGACTTGTACCCTTCAATCCAGTGCAATCATCAGACATTAGGCATGAAACGAAGCTTCAGGGTTCACCACGGGCGCGTATTAGACTTGCAAGCGTATAAGTGTTGAAAGGTTTTGATGCTTTTAAAAATTACGACTGGTCTCAATTTTAAAGAATCGACTTGAATATACGATAGATAGAGATATTTGAGATTCAAATGGGAAATAAAAGGACTCGGGTCTTTTACTTAAAGACTCACGACTAACTGCCGCACTCATAGACGTCAATTATTATTAATGATTACTTAGCACCTACAATAGTTCAGACGAAAATGTGCTTATAACTTCACTGTTAGAGACTATTTTACAATAGACAGTTTTAGGTTCAAATTAATCATTATTGATAGTTGACGTATATGAGTGCGGCAGTTAGTCTCGGATCTTTCGTCTTCCTCAAGTCGAGTTCCTTTTAAGGGCTTAAAAGTCTCTAGTTCTTTCATCACTATAGTCATATGCTCGTTTGCTGGCTCAGTTACATAAACAGACCAATTTTTTCCACAATAGGAACAAATTTTGTTATTATTGTTTTGTTAAAACTCTCTGGAGAGCATAATTTACACAGGAGCCGTTTTGATAATAAATGAAAACAATGTTACAGAAAGCTGAGTATTTATTTACGATACTGCTACAATGTCTGCGGTTTTGTTTTATTTTCTAAAATTTGTGTTATGTCGAATATTAATGTGAAATAATGGTGGATTATTAACCGTTAAGTGTTCGTGAGTATGCATCATCATCATCATCATCATCTCAGCCAAAAAAGACGTCCACTGCTGGACAAAGGCCTCCCTCAAGGATAAATAATTTTGAGGGGAATTCGCCATAATCGCCACGCTTGGCAGGCGGGTTGGCGATCGCAGTAGGGTAATCGCACATAATAATATAATTTAATATAATAATGTATTACAGTGAGATACATTGTGTTTTCATGCGATGGCTAAGTCAATCTATTTATATAAAATTTATAAGATTTTTAATATTGGTATTATGGTCACTATAAGATGTTGTTAGGTTAGCTAATTACGCAATGACTTAAGACAGAAGGACCCATAAGTAGGGACTGATGTCACAACTTTTTACGGTAGAAGAACTGAGTTGCGAGACTTGCTTTTTTTACAAGTTTGTTTTTGATGGTATAGATTTTAAAGTTTAAAAGGAAAACAACTAAAGAAAAACTGGCAGTAAAAAACTTGTGCTTTCGTTTTAACAAGCACCATCTGCTTTTTAACTTTTAGTCCGCCAGCGTTTTTACTTTGGTAACTTTATTTTTTGATGATATCTAAATTATTATAAATAAACCCTAAACTAAAGGTTTTCTAACTAATATTATAAAGAGGAAAGTTTTGTATTTTTGTATGTATCATCATCATCATCATCAGCTCATTTATGTCCCCACTGCTGGGGCACGAGCCTTCCCTATGGATGGATAGGGAGAACGGACCATGAACCACCACGCGGGCCCAGTGTGGGTTGGTGGTTGTTAACGACTGCTAATGCAGCCGGGACCAACGGCTTAACGTGCCTTCCGAAGCACGTAGGAGCTCGAGATGATAAATTTTTGGTCACCCATCCGATGACCGGCCTTTGCGAAAGTTGTTTAACCTCAGCACTCGCAGACCGGGCGCGTTAACCACTGCGCCATCGAGCTCCACACTGCGCCATCGAGCTCCTTTGTATGTATGTATGTTTGCAACGAATAAACTCAAAAACTACTGGACCGATTTAAAAAAAACTTTCACCATTAGAATGCTACATTAGCGCTGAGTAACATAGGCTATATTAAAAAAAAGAAAATAAGAAATGCGGTACGAAGTCCGCCGGGTCAGCTAGTAAATAATACAGTAGATTGGTCAATAAAAATGCTTTTGTATTTCTGTGTGCTTACTTACAAAGGTAAACACTTTATGTGTAACTGTGACCACGGATCCTGCAAAGGGTTCGAAACGTCAGGATAAACATTAAAAAGTAATGTGTAAAATAAACGCGAGTAGGTCCGTAAAAATTGTTTCATTTAAATGTGTAGTGTTCGCGTAAACTTTAGAAAACAATAAACATTTTATTTTAGTTTTTATACACAGAATTTTATAACCCAAAGTTATGATAATCCATATGAAAGCACGTTGTTTTTGCAGGCGTAAATACGAGTAATACGAGAACATAAGGGTAGATAATATAAATTGAGTTATATATATACCTACGTAATACATTATATAACTCTATATTAATTTACGTAACTCGATAACGACTCGTCTGGCGAGTCCAGAGAGATTATATTGAGATGAGATTATATTAACCTCAATGTGAGTATTGATAAAATTGTTTTTAATAGAAACGTTAATTAGTAAAAAAACGTAAAAAAAACGTAAAGTAAAAAACGTTAGTTAAACGTTAAATTTTAATTTCTAATTATTTTTTCTCTGTTTTTTTTATAGTTAAGTTCTGTATTTAAGTTTGTTTAGTATAATAATAATGTCTTTTAGGAAACGTTAATTATATTGAATATATTTTTGGTTTGTTTTAGGTATACTTATTATTATTTCCTATTTTTTTTATTATTATAATAAAAAATATTTATATGACGAATATGAATGAATACCGTATATATTTATTTCCATTTTAAGTTTTACAAAATAGCTTATTGCTAGCCCCCACACTAGGCTTAGCCTGACCCGTGAGGAAATATACGATTACATAATGATTTCGTGGCTAAACAGATAACAGATACAAATACAAAATAATATGACAATTATTTAGATTAATTATAGTTATCTGTTTTCTTTTGTATAAATGTTAGCGTAAGGCGATGAGTACAAGTGTGCGGACAAACTTATATTTATTTTTAAAATGTTCAAATAATTTTTAACGCAAATTTTGTTGCGAACAAATTACAAAAACACAAATGTTGAAAAATTTTTTGAAAAGAAATATTTTTGTCACACTGCTTCAAAGTAATGTTTATTGTTAAGTGCCTTTGTACATTTTTTTATTAAAAAAGAAAAGATAGAATAGATAGATAGAGAATTAAACCTGATTTAAAATTCATGATGTGTAGATACTGTTATATATGTGTGTTTTAGTTGTATTAAATAGTTGGTCAGAACGAGATTGCTGTTTGTGATAAGACCTTAGTATCTTGTGTTTGTGTAACTTTGCGTATGTTATTTATGGTAAAAGTTTTGTTGATGTTATATCAATAGCTTTATGAGTTACAGTATTTATTTGGACCCTGTGTGTAATACTATTATTATTGGCTACATCATTAAATACACTGCTTTTTATTAAAATTTATATATTTCTACTAGGTTGGTCCCAACTTTAGATTTTTGTTTTTACCGAATTTGTATGAAATATTGAAAAAAACAATTGAAAAGTCAATGCATAACGCGGGGTTCGAACCTAAGGCCTTTCGCATTCGACTTCCTCTTCAAATACCAAGATACAGGTTTTAATGTTAAAGGTTTAGCTTATTGCTTACGTTTTTTAATCAGATTTGTTCCACTTAACAAATACAACTAAACAAAAGCAGAACAGGCATTATTTAAAAACCATTTTCTTTCGTTAATTTTTCAAAAACAAGGAATCTAACAAAAATATCCAAACAGCAAATACATTTTGTCGCCGCAAAATAAAATACCTTGCATACAAAATTGCATTACAGAATTGCATCATGGGATGGAACCTCCTTGGAAGCGGAGCGAACAAGAAAAAATAAACTTACGCATATTTCAACAATGTAGTTACTGGCACTCTACAAACACTTTTTAATTTTATCTTTTTTTAATATAAAAACTTTTTGTTATCCCTCACGTTTTAGGAGAACGGAGCGACGCGCGCATCCCCTGTGCGAATCGAAACGCGACTGGAACATTAAGGGTGGAATCCGGGATGAAGTAAGGGACGATACAGCCTTAAGCTAGAGCAAACAACATTTGCTCTGTTGTCATTTAAAATCCGCAACAAGTTGAGCCGAAAATTAGCCAGCAATGAAGATGGTGAGCGAGATAGCCGTTTTAATAGTCATAACTTTTGTTAAATTTATGTGAGGCTTTCCGTCTGAGTTGCATTAAAAAGATAAGTTTGTACTCGGACCAGATTTGTTTAGACAGATTGCGAATTAACACCTCCGTCGTAGCACAAGAAATTTTGCATAGCTTTTTATGTTAAATTTTAATTTTATATTTAAATTCATCTCATTTATTAATACACTACACATGGGACCCGAAGGTGTGGAAAACTCTGATATAATAAAAAATAAAAGAAACATAACTTAATTTAAGACAAAATAAAACCTATATATTAAAGATGTCCTCCAGCCGTGGGGCTCATGGGAACGCTCCCAGGAATGCTGGCAACATAATCTTGTTTTATTTTTGGAATTATTTTTCTTTTTTCTTTTATTTTTCATGAGAGTAGCCGTTAGTGGAAAACACCTATGTCCAGCGACTGTGGTCTAATGTAGGCTGATGATGATGGAGTTACATAACAAACAAAGCATTAGATATGTTTGTTAGACTCTCAGGAATTTGTTTATGGGTTGCCGTTGCCTGAAACTAATTAATATTTTCTAAAGTTTAAGGGAACATGATCATGGTATAAAAGTTAGTGTAGGCGAGTTAGTAACTAGATATAACTTATTGCTTTTGTTATTAGTGGGAGAATAATTAGGTAGAGTGGGTAAAATAGCGTAAGTATATTAAATTTCTAAATTTGATAGCAGCTATACGTCGCGTTGGTGTCTTTGACGAAGCACTATGTAATTTAATGGCATTGACTAATCTTTAAAGAAATACATAGATAATAGTTTATTGGAACACCCCAACAATAATTAGAAAAGAAAACTTAGATTAATGACAAAGCTACAATTAAGCGGAGTTTTTGCTTTTGCTGTGTGTACGCACGCTCACTTATCTCTTACATTATTATGGTGCTCCCTCACCAGGAGTGTTCGTCTGTAAGATATTCAAAATTCAAAATTCAAAATCAGGCTACAAATAGCTCTTATGAACGTCATTATGCCATCGGTTCGTAAGTCTACTCTGGGCGGGAGACCTTGTACTGAGAAGAACCGGCAAGAACTCAGCAAGAGTCAAGCTCTTTTCTCCCTTACAGCGTCAAAAATATTGGAAAATGCCCTATCATAAAAGGACACTTTCCATCACAAACAAACACACAAAAAAAGGACAATCACAACACCCACAAATACAACAAAATAAAAAAAAAAAAAATTCTAATTTTGCAAAATTACATCAGGTACCTACCAATTTAAATTTTCACAATGTCATACAGTACTAATAGAAGTCAAAAATTATTAATAATTATCTCTCAGTAACTCTGCATACAAGATCAAGATACTTTGGATCTTTTTCATTTTTTTACATCTTTACACGTTGTACGTATATGTGAAATTCATAAAACACACCAAGAACTTTTTTACGTGGCACGCCGCGCGCAGATACCCATTCACTTCCAGGGTTCATCACAAAAGGCTTACTTACCGCGCAAATCGATCACTAGCTGTCGTCAACATAGATGACACGCGCGCATTATGTTACTCCCGGGTACAGTCACCTACGAAAGTCTCTGAACACTTTAGTAATTTCTTTTGAGGTGTCGGTAGCCGAATGGATAAATGCTCGAAATGGTGAAGGCTGAATGCGAGAAATCGTGGTTCAATCTCTGTAGATCCGTAAGACTACTTTCGTGAACCAGTGCTTTATACAAACATTAGCTTTCTAGGTGGGTAACAGGATTATAGTAACTATCTGTAGTTATCGAATAAATAGCAATCCTGTTGCAATAGTGTCTGACCCGACGAATTTCGCACCGCTTTGACAGTTACCATCATTGAGTTAAATTAATATTATCAATGGTTTCCATGACAACAAAACAAGCAAATAATTTTGTATTGGAAAATTTAATTGTCGTTTTTAGTATTTTATATATATTTTTTAAATATAACCTATGTTACTCAACGCTAACGTAGCATTCTAATGGTGAAAGAATTTTTTAAATCGGTCCAGTAGTTTTTGAGTTTATTCGTTGCAAACATACATATATACATACATACATAAATACAAAGGTTTCCTCTTTATAATATTAGTATAGATAGCGCATTAATAATAATCTTTAAAAAACAAAAAAACAACGTTTGAATTAAAGTAGTATTTAAAAGTATATACTTTCCTACTACTCACAAAGGCCCATTAAAATGAAGTCATCGCTACAATAAATTGCTATTGGCATAATCACCACGCTTACCGAATATGGGTTTGTGAATTACATACCAGATCACTATGCATCGTTAATGGAAAACAAGCTTTTCACGACCTGGCAATCAAACTCAGGACCTTTGATTATCTGGCCGAGTGTTTAGCCATTCGCCAGGCGTTAAAGTTGTTATTATGGCAGGGTACTACAATGTTCAGCTATTTTCGTTGATGACTGTACAGTAACGAGCATTAACATATAAACAATGTACTTATCGGACTTCTTGGCGGGAAAGTGAAGAGTCATGGCTGCGGTTTTGTTTTGTTTTCTGAAATTTGTGTTAAGTCGAATAATTATGTGAAATATTAGTGGATTATTAACCGTTAAGTGTTCGTGAGTGTGCATGAGTGTTGATAATGAAACAAAACAGTGCAACGTCACTTTTCAAATTCTCTCAAGAAGTCCGCCCGAGGACTTAGTAAACACATTTTTACCGAGATACTCGGGGGGTTAGGGGTATATCATTTCTCACTTCTCATTTCTATTATCATTCGTCATCATAATACAGGAAAGAAATATTGTTTATTTATGTACGACTTGTAAGAAAAATTACTTTGACACTGGCTAAATGTGCTAATCGCACGAAGCCATAAAGTAAGGGGAAAAAAATGTACTTAACTCTTAATACAATGAAATAAAAGTCAAAACTAATTAAAAGTGTATACATGTTGATGGTCGTGACTGTACACGACAACGAACATGGAACTAATCTAATGTTGGATTTAGTAGTTATTTCCTGCTGGTACATTTAGATATAAGTACTGGTCATAATATGAAATGAAATAAAATCTTTATTCAAGTAAACTTATTTAATTACCTAAGCTCTTTTGAATCGTCTCAAAATATATTGCCACCTGATTTTTTACCGAAATTTAAGACGCATTTGAAAGAAGAAAGAAAGAAAGAAAATACATTTATCAGCACACACTACAAAATTACACGATATTTACAATAACAATACAAAACAAAAGATAAAGTGTGGTCAACTAGACCCCAGCCTCAGCACGTGCTACAGCGACATAAGCCTAATCGGTGACGTGTCCACAAAACAATCCAACATAGACAAAATAAAAAATAATGGAACGCTAAAGACACAAAAAAAACAATAATAATATAAAAAGACACTAAACATGAAATACTACTCAGCACTATCTTGGCTGTTTGTTTGTTTTCCTATGCTTAAATTTAAATTTAAAAAAAAAGTTTGCACTATTACCTAATCTGTGCTATGGACGACAACAACATAATATCGGCATCGGCAAGATGGCTGTGTTGGTTGATTTACATTACTTACATACAACGATGATATTCACAACACGTGGCTAACATGGACAGTACAGACAGACAGGCCACTCAAAATAATGGACAAGTTCGCGATAGACTATTTAAAACATAGAACAAATGGAGGCAATACAACAGAGCAAAATAAACACAACAATGCTCGCTTCAAGGGTGCCATTTCTTTAAGTTGTGCAGAAGAACGAGTACAAGAAAGTGCACAGCTTTTTAGAGAACTATTATTCCAAAAAACTATATTTGAGTGACATAAACAAAACACTGAATAAATGAAATGATGTACTGAAAAAACTTTTTACGATACTGGGGCCTCACCTTTAACAAAACTGTCACGTTTCAAGAACGTTTTATTTCAAGCGTAAAGTAATATAACTCAAATCAGTACCATGACCTATGCATAACAAGATTGTTTTATTCTTAATAACGAATGAATGGTTTAATATTGTTGTCTATTCCCTGCTTGGCAATACCCATGAAGATGTAGGTAGATAAAAATTTACCGATAAATGGGTATCCTTACTCTCCTTATATAACATAAGTTTTTTTTTTGAGAGAGTTTGCTGATTGCCTCAGACGGCATTTTCAGCTTCACCGGGCTTTTTTGGGGGCGGCGAGGAACATAAAGGGTCCCCCAAGCCGTGTGAAACGAATCACCTTCGGAGGTTTTCTAGAGGGAACGGCATCGCGCACTAGTGCGCGTCCCCGTGCCCTACTAGATTCTCCGAAGGGTTCGGATCGGATCGGGTAACTATAACTGTAACATAAGTACTCTTTGTTCAGGGTACACGTAAAGTATTAAGCTAATGGTACATATCAAACAGAAGTTTATTTTTATGCCTAACTAATTATCATAATGTGTAAGTGTGTTGAGGCACCCTTTAGACACGTACGTTTCGGTATTTAACATATCAAGAATTAAAAGCGCTTGTATGTAGATTTTATCTTTTTGTTGGTATTAGACGTATTTTCATAAAATTATACTGCTCGGTAAACTGTATGTAATTATTAATATAACACCGACACTTTTAGGACTTCTAGGGCCGCAGCTGACATAATTATATTTTTTATGTCATAATGATGCCTGTTGTCACTCATCGCGACTAGACGCGGCGACTAGACGCAGCGACAAGTCGTCCAGTATGCGGAGCAATTTAATGCCTATTCAAGTTTTCAGATTAATAATTTGACGTTACATATAATTTTATCAAGAAAAATGATACATATATGTGTAGTGCGTGGTTGTAGAAATACGTGGTACCCAGAATGTGAAATAAAATGTCACTTCGTAGCGATAAATAATAATTTTGTTAATACTAAACACATTCATTAAGTGATTTTAAATGAATTCTTGGGCTTATATATGATCATTATACCCATAAAGTGTTGAGTTAAAGTGTTTTCTATATGTTAATTCGTTTTGAGTTTAGTTTCACTAAGATTTAACGTAAAATAGAATGATTTTGTAACAATAGTGTGATCATGACAGAGTTCCTTTAGTTTTCTTTGACTGTATTATATTGAATTCCGCTTATTTTTCTTGAATATATATATATCGAATAACCACCTCTGTGGTCTAGGGGCTAAGACCACCGGGAGGTATATGTTTGTGTACTCGGTTTGGTTGGTGGTAGGGCTTGTTTGTCCGCCTGGCTAGCTACCACCATCTTATCTAAATATGTCTCCATAACATCAATGTTTGTAGCATTGTTGTGTTCCGGCAGCTAGAGATAAGATAGCCAGTGCCTCAGTAGTTGAGGATCCCGGGTGAAGTGCGCTTTTATCATTGACCTTATCATCACTTAACATTAGGTGAGATCAAGGCACTGTGCTTACCCGTTAATATATAAAAAAAAGAATAAATGATTTCAGATTGATTTCTTACCTTGCTCTTTTATCTTCTCTTTTCATACCAGCCCTTTTGGTTTAGTGTTTAAGACCACTGGTCTCAGACCCAGAGGCCCCGAGTTCGATTCTCAGGGGTTGGTAGCAGGGCTTGTTTTAAGTCCGCCTGGCTAGCTACCACCTTCTTATATAAGCCATCGCCATAACATACATTTTAGTGACAATGTTGTGTTCCGACAGTTAAAGGCAACGCAGATTGGACATTGAAACATATCGAAATATAAATGATCAACTAAATATTTTGTTTTACGTAAAAAGACGGCAATCGAGCAGACGAACCATCCGGGTGCCTAGTGCGATTCTTATTTGCCATTGGATCACGTTAACGGGGACGCGGCTTGAATGCCATTAAAATTTTACTTTTTATTTTTAAGTGCTAATTGCTGCACTGAAGCTGAATTAAATATTTTTATAAAATATAGCAATAAATTCCTGGCAGGGTCGGGTGGGCGTTAAATTTTTTTAACTGTATTTTATAAAAATATTTTATAAATATGCCATTAAAATGTTTGATTGCGTTAACGTGATTGAATGGCGAATGAATTTCGCACTAGGCACTCTGATGGGAAGTCGTCATCGCCACCCATTTATTCCTACAACGTCAGGGGGACCTTCTGCTCTATTAAGCAAATCTGAGCTTTTTAGAAGCCAATTTACCGTTGCTCTCTGATTGACCCCGAAATTGGACCTCATTTGTTATGTTGACGCCGAGAATCCCAATATTCTTGGAAGTTAAGGGGACTGCCCTAGAACTTAGACGCTATATTGAATAGGTTTATGTAGTGGAAAAGTCGTAAACTTGTTTCTTAGTGTGGTTGAAATAGAAAAGATTTTGCCGACCCGATTTTCTATGTAGACTATTTTATTTTTTGATAGCTCGGCAAATGACTTCATCCCGCCTGATGTTAATTAGAAATGGAGTCCAGACTCGAAGACAACTGGTGCAGCGTGAAAACAAACGTAGCATCAGTTAACCTCACTCTGCTGGCCCACAAGGTGCTTCTTCACGCCTCTTTTGAAGGACCTTATATCATAGGAAGGAGGGAAAACGTGTGCTGGTAGACTATTCCATCTTTTGGAGGTGCGACAAAGAAACAAGTCACCAAATTTCTTTATGCGCGATGGGATATTTAAGACAGTGAAGCGGTGACTCCGAAGAGCAGCACGTGTACTCCTATGAAGGAAGGGAGAAGGTGGAATGAGGTCAAAGAGCTTTTCAGAGCACTCGCCATGGTATAAGCGGTAAAACACTCTGAGTGACGCAACATCTCAACGCAGAGATTCGAGAGTATTTGCGACTTCTGCATTACGATAATGCGTTCAGCGCGACGCTGCAATCTGTTCAAGGCATCGAGAAGGTACTTTGCGGAACCATCCTAGATGTGCGAGCAATACTCCAGGCAAGACCGTACCTGTGTATTGTACAAAAGGCATAACTGGTCCGGCGTAAAGGATCGCCGCACTCTGTTCAGAATACCGAGTTTTCGTGAGGCTGGTTTGATCACGGCTTCGATGATTAGGATGATAAAAGAGATGAGAATGATTAGATTATATAGGTACATTATTAGTTTAAGTCTTTATCATTGTTCATTCCTTGGCCAGCAGTTGACGTCTTTCCGCTGATGATGATGATGATGTTAATGAAGTTCATAGCATGGAGAAGGAGTGCAAAGAGGTAAAAAGTATATATTATGTACTAGCTGACCCGGCGGACTTCATATCGCATTTCTTTTTTTTTTATTTAGCCTATGTTGCTCAGCGCTAATGTAGCATTCTAATGGTGAAAGATTTTTTTAAATCGGTCCATTAGTTTTTGAGTTTAGTCGTTGCAAACAAACATACATACATACTTACAAAAATGCAAAGCTTACCTCTTCATAATATTATTAGTATAGATTACATTACATTGTATGTTTTGTGAATTACGGTCAAATTTCATCTAGTAAGCGACCACTAGTAGTACATATGATTCTCATCTTTAGCAACGGGGAATAGAATAGCTTTTATCTCATCTGATGGTAATCGATGATAAGGCCGAACGTGTAAGCGCATTTCACACAGAATCTTCAAAGTAGCTAGCTATCTTATCTGTAACTGCCATGCCGGTACTAGTGAGGCGCACTTAAAACAAGCCCTTCAACCAATCAAACCAAATTACCTGCAATGATTATGTAAGCCCCGGGATGCCTCTCGGGACTTCTGGGTCTGAACCCGGATCATAAATCAAAACTAGAACAGCTATTATAATTCTCATAAAACCATAGATTCTTTATATTATATGGTATTAGTATGGTACTTTACGATGACAAAAAAATATTATTTGTAAATTTTTACTTTTTTTTATTTTATTTTTAAGTGTTAATTGCTACACTTAAGCTGAATTAAATATTTATATAAAATACAGTGAAAAAAATACAGTGAAAAAATTAAATGCCCACCCGATCCAGCCAGGAATCGAACCTAGGTCTTCCGCAATGCGGGCGGCTGCACTAACCGCTATGCTACAGGGAAGGCTGTCGAAAGCACTGAATTTTTCCACTGCTTTTTGATTTATTCATCTTTGCAGGTGAGTACCACAAATTGATAACACAACGCTCTATAGTAAATTTTTACTTTTTTTGGGCATTTAATTTTTCCACTGTATTTTATATCAATATATCATTTGTAATTAAAGCACGTGAATTTTCGTTCGTACCTATATTGTACTTACTGTTATTGTATTTTAAGATGACGATAAAGACGCTATGTCTATTGGAAAAAACTGCATCACAATCCGTTCATTGGCTACTGAGATTACCCCGTCATATCAGACAATCAGGCGCGTTCCGGGACTTTTTTATATTATGTATAGATGGTATTTTGGTATGGATCATCGACTTTTGCTGTTGACTGTACTACAAACAAGACAACTTTATTCGGTATAGGAAGGAGCTTATTCTTCAATGTGTGTTATTGTTACAAAGTTTCTTGGAAAAGTATGTGGCTGCAAACAAACTTTCTAAGTAACCTACATTAAAGTTAAATGTAAGTACTAAACGTTTGCGTCATCATGACAGCTATAAATTCCAAGTCCAAAATGAAGAAACAACTTTATACTTATCCAAACTTTTTAATTTGTGGAAAGAGTTTGTACTTCAGCTAAGTAGCAACAATGTCGGACTTCTGTATCGATTCACTTGCGCAATGGTTCGTTTTTAAATGGCTTACAATTATATAAAGAGTCAGGAAGATAATTCATTTATTTATTAATAATTATGAGCAAAATGTAATAATGTTACTGAATTTTTTTTTTTGGTAAGAGATACTTGTTGGCTCCATTGTGGCCTTTACAGCGTAACCCGCTTTTTGTGGGCGGCGATCGAAATATCGTCAGAGGGTTTTTGAGGGGATGGAATAATGTCCTCGTCCCTACTAGACTCTCGAGGCGTTCAGATGGGTCGTGGGGGTCGGAGAAAAGTGCCCAGGTACTTCTATACCAGATTCCTGGAATAAAAAAAATATCAACAAGATTAGTTACTATTTTTTTGTTGTTCATGTACTTACTATGCTATCATTATTGTGTTGACATAATATATATATATTTTTAAATATATTTACGAGTAAGCACAGTGCCTTGATCTCACCTGATGTTAAGTAATGATAAGGCCAATTGGTGGAAGCGCACTTCACCCGGGATCCTCAACTAGTGAGGCACTGGCTATCTTATCTCTAGCTGCCGGAACACAACAATACTACAAACATTGATGTTATGGCGACATATTTAGATAAGATGGTGGTAGCTAGCCAGGCAGACAAACAAGTCCTACCACCAACCAAATCGAGTACACAAACATATACCCCCGCTGTGAATCGAACCCGGGACCTCTGGATCTAAACCGGTGGTCTTAACCACTAGACCACAGAGGCGGTTGAAAATACTCGTAAATAAATCTGTCACCATGTCAACAATGTTAGTGGCAATACGTTCTGTAATATTGTTATTGTTTTTATGTTATCAATAACAATACTACAGAGCAACATCATCATTTAGTGCCATATGTTCATACTGCAGTTAGGAGATCAATATACAAAATTTTCTGCGATCCCTTAAGGGGGTGCAGCGCGGACCAAAACTGCGAGTTTCAAGTTTCTTTATGATAGCGAGCGAGCAGCGCGTGGCAGTGGTGTGACAACGGCGCACGACTACGAATACGCACGCACACTAATATCTGTACAGAGTAGGCTGGTGATTTAATTAGAGCAATGTTTACTTTCGTAAAATCATAGGCGTTTGGGTAAAAAATAAGAAAAGTCTTAATATTTTCATATTCATGTTTTTTTATTGAAAAATAAGACAACAGTGACCTGCGGAATATCAATACAAACATTTTGATGTCGGATCATTGTTTCATTTGTGCTATATTTACAAAGTTTCTGAAGAAATAAGTTTTTAGATATCATTATTTTACGTATTCTTTATGCAGTTTCTGGGTATTTGTTTCAAATTCCAAGACAACCATGACCTTGTGAAAGGATCAAGCTAACCTATACTAGTCCTTTTAATGTATAAGACCTATTCAGCGCCTAGCACCAGTGACTTAAAAACACGTAAATTTTCAAATTCCGCGCTGCACCCCCTTAAAGCACGTTTTAACTGGCGATAACTAAGTCCGGTCCACTGTTTGATGTCGTCCAGCCATTTGCGTCGCGGACATTCCGGAGCTCTCTTTCCCGGAATTTGGCCTTCGAGGAAAAACTATGTTTATGTCAAATTAAGTTTTATGTCATCCGGTAGCAAAACTATGACAGTACTCGAGTTAAGCCCATTGGCTTATGGCCAACTAGATCTAGTTGGCCATGGGAAATGCACCCATTTCTCAATTCGTTACCGTCCAGTTCGAATATCTGTCCTTGAAACTTATGAAGAGCAAATGATGCAACGGAAATTGGAAAAGTTTAAAGGGTAGGAAATCCGTCACGAATAAAGAAAAGGCAGAATATGCGTTGTCCAGTTTCTGATCAGGTTAAAATGATCGCATATTAGGTCAGCTTAAACTTTTTAGCAGCATGATTGAGACATAATGTAAGTAATAAATAAAATAAATAAAATAAAAATTTACCCTATAGCGTCTATCTTGAGATTTTAAAAGAAACTGTTTATTAATCAAAATAAAACATAGCCTATGTTACCCGCAACGAATGTTGTATTATATGAGTAAAATAGTTTTTAGAATTGGACCCGTAGTTCCACAGATTACCTTATTCGAACAAACAAACAAACAAAGTCACAAACTTTACCTCTTTATTAAATAGTATAGATATATAAATAGATAAAGATATACATAGATACAGGTATTGATATTTTTAAATATTAGACAAAATCATACACATTACATTATTCTGATCCCAAGGTAAGTAGCGAAAGCACTCGTTTAATGGAAATCAGAAATAACGACGGGACTACAACCACCCAGACTCAACACCGACTTGAACCGACCAGAAATCGAACCCGGGACTTCAAAGTTAGCGCCGCCTAAAGTCCCGCATGCGAGCCACTCGGCTAACGGAGGTCGTCAATATAGATATAAAGGAAACTATCTACATATATTGTAGATAGTTTCCTTTTTCCAAACGAATGAAATCTATATTATTATGTATGTGCTCGTGCTTATTGAAATGTTTAAGCTTAAATAAAATATATAAATAAAATAATGTATTGTTTTATTTTTAAATTGTCCCTTCATTAAAATTTACGCGTATTAACACAGTACCTTTCTATCTTCAGAGAGCATTCTACCGGCAGTTCTCTTCATTATTTCCGTTCAGAGGAATCCTTAAATTATTTCGCTTAATTATAACTTACTCTGAAGCCAAAACATTTCACATTTAATTGTGTTTAGTCTTTGTTAATTTGTGCACTCACAATAATTAATATTTAAGGCAATTTAATGTAGGATGTTTGGACTGTTTTGGTTCAATTTATGGTCTCACTCACTCAGAGGAACCGGGTTCGATTTCCAGTGGTACTTCTTATATAAGTCTATTTAATATAAAGTTTTCTCAACTTAAAAAATTTTGAAGCTTTTTTGGATTTTACAAAGATTTATTTTAATTACTACTGTGAATGGTACATGGAGTTCGCTTTAAATTATAGAAAATGATTTTTTATCAGAGTATTTATTAACCGTATTCTTTTATTATGTTTTTTATTATTGAACATAGTAAGAATCTTGTTAATAATTACTCTAATGCAATTGACTATAATAGTTTATAAAGTGTATTTTGAAACGATTTACAATATCTGTTCAGTTATTACTTTTCCAAATAAACTTTTATTTAAGTACTCGTACATATTACCCCCTATGCAGTAGTTCCGTTCATCATCGTCACTATCATCATCTCAGCCAAAGGACTTGCACTGCTGGACAAAGGCCTCCCCCAAGGATCTCCACAACGACCGGTTTTGTAATACTCGCATCCAGCAGCTACCGAACCTGGGACCTCTGGGTCTAAACCGGTGGCCTTAACCACTAGATCACAGAGTCGACTAAGGGGTTTTATTTGTCGATAAAAAAAACGCATAAGCACATACTAGAGTGCTGTGTGATGCATTACTCGTCTCATAAGATTCACTCGCGACCTTCAAAGAAGTATAGGCGTTTAACGGGGCAGCCGTTTGTGAACTTTATTACCCCTCTTTGGAACAAACAGAAAACTTCCCTGTCTTTATTTTGAATCGTATAATTATATTAGAGGATACCAAACACGGTGTTCTATCGAAATCGTATTGTTAACGACAAGAATAAGAGCGTTATAAATTCTACGGAATGACGTACTCTGTCGTTTGTTACAGAATTTGTGACGGCGGGGCGGCTGTTAAAACTTCCATACTTCTCTGATCGCTAGCTAGTCTTATGACAGTCTTATAAAATCTCTTAGTCGCCTCTGTAGTCTAGTGGTTGAGACCACCGGTTTAGACCCAGAGGTTCCGAGTTCGATTCCCAGTGGGGGGGATTTGGTTGGTGGTAGGGCTTGTCTGCCCGCCTGGCTAGCTACCAACATCTTATCTAAATATGTGGCCATAACATCAATGTTTGTAGTATTGTTGTGTTCCGGCAGCTAATAGATAAGATAGCCAGGGCCTCAGTAGTTGATGAATCCGGGTGAAGTGCGCTTCCACCATTGGCCTTGTCATCACTTAACATCAGGTAAGATGAAGGTCAAGCTTCCCCGTAAGATGTAAAAAAAATACATATAATATTTTTTTTTCTAAACACTCCTTTAACATTCTATGTTATTACGGCGCGGCGTGATGCAGTAAGTTCGCTGCGAAATCATTGCTACGATTGTAAGTGTCAGAATAGACCAAGAAATAAAAATAACCTAAAAGCCAGTGCAGGTGCAGTATAATAAAATAAAAATAAAATAATTTATTCGAAGACGAGTGTTTCCGTTTATATCCTTTTTTATTTGTTACAAAACTGTAATTCAAATAAGATTGTAATACGTCATCTTATATTTTTTATTTCGTTCTTAATTTATTTGTTTTTAGCCTATGTTTTTCTTTTCTTTGGCTAAGTAATTATAATTCTTGCAGTTTGAAAAAAAAGACAAAGTGTTGAAAAAAAAATCTACGAGCGGTATTCGAACCCGCACCCATATGACATGCCGGGTCAGGTGCACTACTAACTAATTAATTGGTAGTAATTAGTAATTTTTTTTATTTTATTTTATTTTATCATATATCATTAACCATCAAGGTTATAAGCGTGCTGTAGTAAGTTATTCTAATTTTACGCATCCAAATTTGCGTAAAATTATAACCACAATTCTAATTAAAACTCTTGCATTATATTTTGATGTACATTTTAACATCAAGTGTCATGAAGCTCAATGTAAAGAATTAATTCTATTTTAGACATCATTTTTACCATTACGTTTAAACACTCCAAACAATTCTGTTACCAAAAATAATATTGTTTGTGCCTAACTAAAATGTTAAGGCCAAGAACTTTTAATGACGCCGTACCATTTAAAATGTATGTAGCACACAATGAAATGCGCGCACATTAATTTCCATAGAGCTCATGAACCACCCCCCGAGTTGAAGATCATACACATAACACAAAGAGGTTAATGTGTTCACAAATGGTCATTTCGCCTAAACAGCCAACCTACTAACCTAACTCTAAAGCATTACTGTTTAACGTTTAAAATCCCTTGGCATTACACAAAATGGGTTCGGGGAAAATTTTTGTTTTCCATCAAAATTGTGTCCCCAAGTAATCAGTGACCTCATTGGCCTAGTTTTGGAATTCACTTCTCAATTGGAGAGCACAACCGACGCCCTCAAGAGACGAGCGAAGCGATTGGGATAATGACATCCCAATTTGCTATTCATTGCTATTAATCATTTATATTAACCAGCACGTAATAGGGTGGCGTAGTATATTAATCCTTTATGGCACAAAGAAAATATCTCGTTTAAATACCCGAAGGACATATACAAGGGTGAGGTTATCTCTAGAAGAGATCTCTTACAGCCAACCATTGCTGTGATGTTCGAAGCAAATCTGTGGGCCTAGTAAATTGTATATTCCTAATATACAAAGTTAAACTAATTACCTAGGACCTATCAAAATTGAATTATACATAACAACATATTTATAACAAATTATTATAACTAACACGAATTTTGTCACCACTGATGTCGCTTTCAACGTCACCGGCTAAAACGTCAACTTTAAATGTAACGTTTCAATTCAAATAACCAACACTTATTTTACAAAAACAAAGTACCTACTTGAGCTTGATAAAACCGATGTGTAAATAAATGCTAGTCTTAGTAGATCTGTTAAAGTTGTTTCATTTCAATGTCGTGTTTTATTTCGTAACGCATTAACTACGAGGCGGGCTACGTGTTGCTTCATTTTGCTACGACAAATTCTCGTAGCGTGGTCGTAGCGATAGTAACTTACTAAGATGACGGTGCAGTTGATAAATCATCATTTAAACATCGAATTCGGAATTTTCTGAAAGAAAACTTTGTTTTGAAACCTCACCTTCTAAAAGAGGTGTGGGTGGGATCCCGTCCGGTTTGTGGAAAATATTTCAACAGTATTTCCGTAAATATTATAGTTTATTTGCAACAAGCTTTAGTGTATACTTATGTGTAGCTAACCCCTCTGTGATCTTTTGGTCTTTAAGTAACCGAATCTGTGATCTAGCGGTTAAAACCACTTAATGTAAGGTTAGATGAATGCCAAGCTTACTCGTTAGCAATAAAAAAACGAGCCTTACGTGTATATATAGAGCCTTATATGATGTGTAACATTTAACATCTCACCTTTTGAAATCAATATTACAATAGAAAATAGATTACGAGAATTAACAATTACGTATACTTTTTTACAAATCATAAAGAGAATGCAGAAAATACTCATTAGAAGACATTTGACATATCAAAATATGTCACTTAAAATAATAACATGTCTTGTTTTTATTATCGATTTTAAATGCGCGCTTCCGACCCCGTATATTTTTTTCAAATCATAAAGAGAATGTAGTAAATACTTATTAGAAGACATGTCACACTGACACATCCTATCTGCCGCGCAATTTATTTATGAGTAAAGAACATGTGAACAGTTTCGAGAAAATGATTGTAATGTTAGCACCTCAAATATCATAATCACAAACAAAGTAAGATGTACTTAAGACGTTCATAAATTGTGCGGCAGTATTACACTGTTACGATCACATTTCTACAAAATTACTCTCACAAATATTACTACCTACAACGGACATTAGGCTTAAAGTGTCGATCACTGGTGGCTGTTACGGATCACACTGTTACGTACTTCCGTCCCTTCTCTACTAAATCACTCCGGAAAGATGTTACACATCAAAAACAGTATGATGTGTTGTGCTCCGATCTGGCCCAACAATGGGCCGTTATCAGCTGTAGGTGGTGATGATTAAGGGTGAATAAAAGCAAAAGTTAAAATAAAATAAAATAAAAATGATGACGATGAGTACATTTTCAGTATCATCATCAGCTTATTTTATGTCCCCACTGCTGGGGCACGAGCCTCCCTTATGGATGGATAGGGAGAAAGGGCTATAAACCACCAAGCGAGCCCAGTGCGGATTGGCGGTTGTTAACGACTGTTAATGCAGCCGGGACCAACGGCTTTACGTGCCTTTCGAAGCACAGAGGAGTTCGAGATGATAAATTGTTGGTCACCTATCCGATGACCGGCCTTTACGAAAGTTGATTAACCTCAGCACTCGCAGATCGCGTTATCCACTGCACCATTGAGCTCCTCATGAACATTTTTAGTATGCTCCTTAAAAAAATGTTACGATTTATAATAATAGGTTCGTTGACGCTGTCAACTGCTGTTTTATAATTTCCTATATTTTTATTTGAAAAATGAAACATTTGGTACACATTTTGCATTTTGAAATGAAGAATTATGAATACAAGGAGCAGACAGCGAGAGGCAAATCCGGGCCATAACACTTTAAGCGCACGACCACCACCATTGCCCGCCTCGTCCAGCTCTCCGTATGGCGCGTCATCGGCCGACGGTTTTGCCACTGCAGCCGACACCGATGGATCGAGCGACGAGCTTGGGCCGACGTCGCCACCGCCGCGACGACCACCTGCGCGACGGGGACGACCACCGCTGCCGGCACGCTTGGGGCCTGCGAGGCAACCTGCCTTGCGCCCGGCTCCCGCTACCGGTGGTGTAGTGCGTCGCATGCGATGGACTCAGTCTATAAATGAGAACTGCATGCGCGCCTACTATAGGGCAACAGAAGGAGGAACTAATCTTACTGCGTATCGTGTTCGGCTGCTGTCTTTGTTTCAGACCCTTGAACCTACCATCGACGTGTCTGCCCAACGATTGTCCGATCAGGTGCGGGTGATCCAGCGTAACAACTTGCTGGATCAGTCAACACTTGATCGGCTGCGCCTGGAGTCACTACGTATTTGTGCGGCTTCTTCTTCGGTGCAGGATCGCCCTGCTCCACAATTACCGGCGGTGACGCCGGTCTTGGTGGCGCGAGTAAATTCGATGCCCGAAGATGAAGATTTCATAAATACGAATGTAAGTACACAGGTAAATGAGCAATTGGGGAGCGCTTTGAACGATGCCATTCTACAGTATCGTGACACGCGTAACTCTAGACCGCGTATACCTTGTTTGTCCACGAATAGGCATAATTTGGCGTTAATGAGTGCCTTGAACGATTTACTGGTTCCTTATCTTGGAACCAGTGAAAATTTAATTGATACCCACTCGATCCTTTATTGTGGGGCTATCGCGGTGTGTCGCGTTGCTCGTGTCAAATTTCAGGGTTCTGGCCGAGTACCGCGGCAAACCGGGACTGTCCCTGCTTGGCAATTGAGGATCGAGGGTCGTATTATTAGGTTCAGGACACTCATTGCAAAGCTAATTTGCTTCAGAAATGGCAATAATCGGCCTCGCGTCATGCGATTCGTCACACAAGCCTTTGTTGGGACTGATGTTCGTCCGGAAAACTATATGGCTTGTGTGACGGAACGTATTGACTTTCTGAAGCAAAAAGTCTATGCGTGGGCAAACCGTATACGTCGCTACAGAGTGCGTGTGGACCGATACCAACAAAATCGCCTCTTTCAAAGTGACCAAAGAAAAGTATACAGACGCTGGGAAGGAGCTGATCAACGTGTGAACGACGGGCAGCTGCCAGATGTTGATGCCATGACTAATTTCTGGCGCAGCATTTGGTCGGTGCCCGTTGAGCACATGGAAGGTGAATGGATGAGTGTTATCAGGGAGGCGTGTGAACCTATCGAGACCATGCAGGCTATAAATATTAGTACAGCTGACGTAAGTTGTGCGATCCGTACGGCCCACAATTGGAAATGCCCAGGACCGGACGGATTGCACAACTTTTGGATCAAATGGTTTCGATGTTCACACGAGTTACTGGCAACACAATTTCAAGAAGCCATAGAGTTCGGCTCACTCCCAAGTTTGTTGACTACTGGTGTCACTTTTCTGCTCCATAAATCAGGTAGTACTACGGAACCGAAAAATTATAGACCCATCACGTGCTTACCAACTTTATATAAGCTTCTTACATCCATTCTGAGAACAAAAATTAACTCGCACATTGTTGCAAACAATATTTGAATTTTTGAGAATGGATGTAGGGTTGGGTCCCGTGGTACTAAGGAGCTTCTCCTCATTGACATGACCATATGCCAGAAGGTTCGGCGTGGCAGAGGGACTCTTTCCACAGCCTGGATTGACTATAAAAAGGCCTATGATTCGGTGCCGCATTCATGGTTGGTAAGGATTTTAGAGTTATATAAAATTGATATAACTTTAAAATCTTTTTTGATGTCATGTATGCGGCAGTGGACCACGGTCTTGTGTCAACCAGGATGTCGAGATAGTGTTTCTGCCACGCAGGATTTTATAAGGATAGAGCGTGGCATATTCCAGGGCGACAGTCTGAGTCCTTTATGGTTTTGTCTAGCCTTGAATTCTCTCAGTACTTTGTTGAGAAATTCAAGGTTAGGTTGTCGATTACGGAGAGGGGGTGAAGTTATGTCGCATTTGTTGTACATGGATGACCTCAAGTTATTTGCACCAAACCGCCAAGACTTGATGAAACTGCTGAAAATTACTGAGACCTTCAGCAGTGCCATCAAGATGGAGTTTGGGGTGGATAAGTGTGCGGTTATGCATGTACAGTGTGGGAGAGTAGTAAATTCAACCAATTTACAACTCTCCGATACGATAAACATCAGATCTCTTTCTGAAGTTGAAACATATAAATATCTTGGTATGTCACAGTCTTTGGGTGTTGATGACGGGGACATAAAACAGTCATTACGGGAGCGATTCTTTTGCCGCCTGAGAAAAGTACTTAACAGTCTTTTATCGGGTGGCAATAAGACGCGTGCCTTTAATGGTTGGGTTATGCCTTTGCTAACATACTCCTTTGGCATACTAAGATGGACTCAGACCGAATTGGACGCCTTGGATAGAAGAGTCCGTCAAATGCTCACGACTTCCAGAATGCTACACCCGCGCTCATCTGTTATGAGGCTGTACATCCCGCGGAGATGTGGGGGCCGCGGCTTTTTAAATGCCAAGGACCTACATAACCGTGAGGTGTGCAGTCTCAGGGATTATTTTCTTAACAGTGCGTGCGGGATGCATTTGGATGTCGTGGCTGTTGATAGACACTTTACGCCGCTGTCCTTGGCAACAGAAAATTGGCGCAAACCAGTGGTGCTAAGCACTCTCGATCGCAAGGAAATATGGAAGACCAAGGTGCTACACGGGCGCTACTATCGGGCTCTAACTGGGCCTGATGTAGATTTGCCTGCCTCGGTGAACTGGCTACGTTTCGGTGACCTCTTTGGGGAAACCGAAGGTTTTGTCTGTGCCATTGAAGATGAAGTTATCAAGACGAATAACTACCAGAAATATATTATGAGGGACGGCACGGTCGACATCTGTCGGGCATGCCGCCGTCCAGGTGAATCACTCCGACATATTATTTCTGGTTGTACTCATCTTGCTAACGGAGAGTATTTGCACAGACACAACCAAGTAGCCAGAATAATTCACCAGCAACTTGCTCTTGGATATGGCCTTGTTGAATCGGAAGTGCCGTACTATAAGTACGCACCTGCGCCAGTACTCGAAAATGGTCATGCAACGCTTTACTGGGATCGCTCTATCATTACGGACAGGACTATTGTCGCCAATAAACCTGATATCGTGGTGGTCGACCGATCCCAGCGCCGGGCAATACTGGTAGATATCACCATACCTCATGATGAGAACCTTGTGAAAGCCGAGAAGGACAAGCTCAGTAAGTACCTTGACTTGGCTCACGAGATTACCGCCATGTGGGATGTGGATTCAACCATTATTGTACCGATAGTCGTTTCGGCAAACGGTCTGATAGCGAAGAGCCTCGATCAACACCTAGAGAGGCTCTCGCTGAAAGGTTGGGTTAAGGGTCAGATGCAAAAGGCAGTACTCCTAGACACGGCACGTATTGTCAGAAGGTTCCTCACTCTGCAGCCCTGACCACCGGTAGCTTGGGCCCTGCCCCGCTGCTGGTGGTACTCTAGGATTAGGTTTTTATAATGTTTTATTGTTTTTATTTTAAAATATTGTAAAAATCTAGTTTTAAGAAAAAATAAAAAAATAAAGGAGATAATAATAATAACTTTATTTTCTCTCCACAAACACATGTATACAGTTCATGCTAACTTTTAAACAATGAACATTATATAATAGTTTGTGTGAGACTGGCGCCTGTGATTGATATTAATATATCAGTAGTACAGGTCATCAGGCCCCCACCACCTCGGTAATTTATTTATTTATTTATTTATTTATTTATCTAAATAGGTACACCAACAGCATATATATATAACACTCGTAACAATTTGAATATGGTCACAAAATTCTTATACATATGCCTATTACAGGCGTACACAACATTGTAGGTAACAACATACACATACTTAAAACTAAGAATTTGAAATAACAATTAAATTAATACAATAGATAATTAACAATTAAAATTATAATCAAATGGATAATGAGCAAATAAAATAAAATTTGGGATTCATTTACAACCTGGCTGATTCCCTGGTTAATGCCAAGGAGCCAGCCAAATATAGTTTAAACTTGGCTAGGGAATCGTGAAAGATATCAGCAGCTTTATCATTCTCATTATATTCGCTACAACATCTCGGCATGGGAGCATGGCGTCCCAGATTGGTCTTAGACGTAGGTATAGAAAAGGTTTTCCTGATGTGGTAACGAGGTAAGTGAGCTGGAACCGATAACTTTACATGTGCCAGGAGTTCACTACTTTTTATATTGTAATGAACAGAAAGTAGAAAAAAGTTAAGCTAAAAAGTTAAAGTAGTTGAAAGTTAAACACTTTAATTAAAGAAACCTGATAAGGAGTCTTCTAAAACAAAAGAATACGAAAAATAAAAAAAAAATAAAAATGGTAATAACAAGTGCGTAAAAGAGCAGCTGAAGAGCGAAAAGAGGTTACTCTTAATAATAACCCTAAAAACGTGCGTGCGCGCGCGTGTGTGTGTGTGTGTGTGTGGGGGTGTGTGTGTGTGTGTGTGTGTGTGTGTGTGTGTGTGTGTGTATGTGTGTGTGTGTGTGTGTGTGTGTGTGTGTGTGTGTATGTGTGTGTGTGTGTGTGAACTCGAACGAGTGTGTATATGTGTATATGTGTATATAATATAATAATAAGATAATATATGTTACACAAGAATGTATTAGTTAACTAAGTGTATGTGTATAAATAATGTTCCGTTTGGTCCTTCGATCAACAATACACTAGATAACGCCTCACGAACTAAAACAAATCTCAAATATGGCACTGGCAGACTTTACTATAAATGGAGAAAAACTATCCTAAGTTATGATAATTTCAACCTAGTTTATACTTTTTTTGCAAGGAATAAAGCACAGTTTTGATTATTAAGACATTCACTTACGATCTTACGTCGAAAACGACAGAAAGAGATAAGAAATTTAAATAAACACTTGTGTATTTAAAAATATGTACAAAGACCCTTTACATCCAAATTCGACCTTATTACATAAAAATAAAACAGCAAATGGCAGACACGAAATGTTACTTACTTCATTTCGAATTTTTGCATTGTTGACTTTACTTGCTCCGAACAGAGTATTATGGAGTCGCACTTAGTAATTTATTTTTTGTTTTAAGGAAGTTATTTTTAATAAGGAATTAGGTTTATTTTATTTTATTTTATGGCTTATGCATTTGACTGCAAAATTGTATACAAAAAGCAATTTATTATACTTTGCATACATTTATGTAATAGTAGATTCAGTACAAATTAACTGATATTGAACTATACCTACCTTGAGCATGGTTGGAAAACATGCTTAAATGAAAGAATCCTGATGAGAAATTGTAATGTAAACAAAAATATAATCACAATCAAATTGTTTTATTTATGTAACAATATACATTATTTGAGGTAGTTTTCATATAAAGAACAATAAACCAAATTCAAATTCAAATTTAAATTATTAAATTTGGGGACAGCCGTTTTCCTCAATCGACGTCTTTGTGCATTCCCCATAATATCGGATTTTTTGAAATGTATTGAGCAAATTACAGAATTTTTTTTAGGTCTAAAAAAATCCTCCTGTCTCTCTTCCGCTACTATGGAAATCCATTTTGCACATTGAAATGGGTCGCCAGGAAATATAGAAATAAAAAATATAATTGAGAAGTACTACCTATAAAATTTTTTAAACTACTCCATAGATTCACTGTCCCAGAGCAACAATACGTTGGCCAAACATTAGCATATGTAGGCGCGTGGGTTGGTTTTAAAAATTAAAGATTGTTATTTCATAAAAACTGTTAGGTAATTTTATTATTTATGTTATGAAAAAGCATTTACTTACCGAAAGTATGATATTCCTACCGATATATTTTTATTTCGATAGTTATTTTTACAGTTTTTGAATACACACTGATGCATTGTGGTACGTTATCATGTTGGCGCAGTCAACAACGAACTAAATAGAAATAAGACCCCACTTTGAATGTGAGGCGTTATTCGCTCGGCCGTTTTTGACACCCTGACCGGTTATCTAGTGTATTGTTGATCGAAGGTTTGGTCGTAATTTTTACTGAGAAGAATAGAGCGAACACCCTTTTTACATTCAAAGGAAGTGAGATTGTAAATAGGGATTTCAGCATTGATTTTATTATATAAGGAAGGTCCTAAGTAGTAGAAGAATCTTCGCGTAAAAGAGAAGGACGTAGACGGAACGGCACAGATTTTGTCTTTACGTCGTTTTCTGATCTTAGTATATGGAGTGTTTCGGTGTTGGAGACGAACAACTTCTAGTATGAACAGTTGCCGAACAGTTAAAACTTTTCAGATGTTATACAGTTCGTTAGTTGGGAAAAGTAAATGACGAAATGTTGCAACTTTAAGGATGGTACGTTGTGCTATTTCTAAAGGTTTCATCGTAGTCTTAGGGACACCACCCCAGCAAGAGATACAGTACGTTATTAGTGAGCGACATAGGGCAAAGTAGACTTGTTGTAGGACTGTAGGATTTGCGACATGTCTAAGTACTTTAAAAACAAATATAAGTTTACGCATCCTGCCGGAGAGTGATTGTATGTCGTGCTTAAAATTGAGGTACTTGTCGAGAGTTACGCCTAGATATTTGATGGTATTAACTTGTGAGAGTGGAGGACATTGACAAGAAGAGTTGATGTTGCTGACACAAGAATGGGCTATTAAAGAAGGAACAATAGTGGGTTGAGAGCCAGCGCTGGTAGAAAAAGTGATAAATTTGGTTTTATTAGTGTTTAAGGTTAGTTTATTTGTGTGTAGCCAAAGAGAAATGTTTTCGATCCCGTTTTGGGCAGCAATTTGGAGCTCAGACCACGAGTCAGCATAAAAAGAAACAGCAGTATCATCAGCGAAGGAAACAATGTGGCCATTAGGTAGCTTAAGATTGCTAAGGTCATCAATAAATACTAGGAATAGAGTTGGGCCAAGGATACTGCCCTGGGGCACCCCGTAGTCAATAGGTAGCTCATCACTAACATTATTATTAATTTTAACAGTTTGAGACCTGCCGGTGAGATAGCTCCGGAAAAAATCAAGCTGAGCTGATTTAAAAGCAAAATAGCGACGAAATAAATATTTGGCGCTCACGATCGCTCAGGCGCTGTTTATGTAGAGGCAGGACTTATCACTCGATAAAATAACAGAAATGATATGACAAGATCCATCAAGGGTCCTTATTGGAGCGTAACATTAATTGGTGTCGGGTTACAGCTGTCCACACTCGACTAATTAGTTGAATATCATATGTTTTTTTGACAAATGACGGTTTCAGTGAACGAAATGGATTGACTGTAATAAAATGAAAAATGTTAATAGAATGGAGAGAAATTGTTTTTTACTTGAGAATTGTATTATTTAATGATTTATAGCTAGTTAATTAAGTGTTTTTTGACTTATTTTTACGTTTTTGACCTTTGATAGTCAAATGACACAATATGTCAAATATAATAAAATATGTCATATTCATAATATCGATTTTAAATTTACAAAATGGCGCGCTTCCCCGACTTCCTGTTACACTGTTATACACACTTCCGTCCCATTTCACGAAATCACTCCCGCAAATTGCTTAGGTATATAAAAAGCGAGCGGAAAGATGTTACACATCAAAAAACTCTAAAAAAAATAGATAAAAAAATAAAACATAAGGCGAATAATTTATATTTACATAAAACACTGATACATTCACTTTTCACACATAACAACAATAATTAGTTAACTTTATTTACTAAAATTGACAGTTTTGACATATAATAATACTAATTACCATCACAGGTTATTTGTCTTTCTGTCACACATAAACTTGGTAAGCTAATTGGTCAGGACTTGGTAAGAACTTGGTAAGGATTTATTACTATGGAAAGTCTTCAGCAGGTTTGTAACTTTAAGTTATACATAATAGTAGTGGCACCAGTATCTACAGGAACCAATTATCAACCAAGCCCGTGCTTGGTGCTGGATCCGTATCCAGCACACAAAAACGGCTGTGGGTACGGCCACCCAAAAATCGGCCGAGTGCGAGTCGTAATCAAAATGTTGACTTCTGAATTTGGTTAGATTTTAGCTGTGAATGTGTGCGTGTGTTGTGTGCTGCTCTACGTTCAGAATCACACTCACACGGTGCATTGCTCATTTTTTAGGGATTGAATATAACTGCAGATAAAGATATTGAAACATTTATTGACCTGCACAACACATAACAATAAAACATACAAAACGGATACATAATAACTACATGCATAAGAATACATTAAAACTCGTCCAATTTTAAAAATACAAATAGCAAAAAAAATATCTTCGATGGCAATTAAGGTTTGGGCGCGCCCACTGTGCCCACAACGGTGGACCCGCGCTTGTTATCGATACCTTTATTTCTTTAATAATTAGAAATAGGGGTCACGAATTCATTTGTGACGAGTTGGAAACGGGAACGAAGGTAAGAAGGAGAATTAGGATCGTTAAAGAGGAAGGTTAAGCTATGTCGAACAGTGGGCTTAAAGTGTTGAACTACGATACTTGATCTACGCAACACCGTGGTCATAAATATTAGATTTTTAAAAAAAATTAACAATCAACCTTTTTCTACAAACCTTAGTTTCACATGCTTGTGAGTAATTTTTATTAACACTGTTGATATGGTAACTTTGATTTAAATAAAAAGACACTTAACTGTTTCGTTTAAAAACTTATTTAAATTAAATGTATGTATCTTCTTCACACAGTAATAGTAAAAGTTAATCACAATAAAGAAAGAAATTAATATATAAAAATTTGTACAGTTCAGATTGTATTCGAGACAGGATAATTAGGGCTATTAAAAAAATAAGCCCTATTTTATTAAACCTTTTCCATTTGCTTCATTAAAAATTGAGTTATATAATGATGGTTCCAGATAATTATGTTATGGGTTTCATATTCATAATGCAAAACCTAAATCCAGAATTATACATTATAAGTTAAAACATTAGTACATCGAAACTGAAGACGTATCTGAATAATAAAGATTTTTTAACTGTAGTTTAAAGATAGCACATTATATTATAATAATTTACTTTATATAAATATGATCCAGACACTTAAATATGTACCTATGCCTAATAAAAAATTTAAATTGAATTTTAATTCACTTACATTTTATAACAGTTTTAAAGCTACGTTCTTTCCTTATTGGAAATTATTTCTTTTCTATTATTTGTTATTTTATAAAAATATAAAATGTTTACTTGCAACTTAAACCAAATTTTCTATAACAAAAAATACTGCATTCTTGCATTATCTACTCTAAAGTATCAACTGTTACCTAGTCATTGACATTTCATATAAATAATAGTGGCACTAGTGATCGGCAGGAGCAGGAACCAGTGACCGACACGTTTCCTAAGATTGGCAACAATTGAATACTTGCTTCCTAGCTGACATAAAAACTTATCATATTGTTTTCTAAAGTTTACGCGAACACTACACATTGAAATGAAACAACTTTTACGGATCTACTCGCGTTTTTTTTACACATTACTTTTTCATTAACATCCGATCATAATATTTTTACAAATACTAAAGATCAGTTAAGAAGTAAGCAAGCTATTATAAAATGTTTAAATAATTTTTAACGCAAATTTTGTTGCGAACAAATTACAAAAACACAAATGTTGAAAAAATTTCCACGAGCAGGATTTGACGACGACGATAGTTGTTGACATTGAATGGGCGCCTTTAGCTTTTAAAGTAAAAAGTAAATAGTGTTGAATAATTTCGGCGGGCTGGTTAGAACCACGATAGCTCAATTGGAAGAGCACCTGACCCGGAATGTCAGAAGGGTGCAGGTTCAAATCCTGCTCGTGGAAATTTTTTCAACATTTGTGTATCCAAAATAGTTAACAATAAATATATAACTTAAACATAACAAAACAAAGATAAATACAAACAAGCCATCTCTTCCACAAAATCCAAGGTGAACAAAAATGCTATTTTTATGTTTCAAATTACTGTGTATTGCTACAATAGCATCGAAAAAAAACTTATATAATTTTCAAAAATTATTAATTAGTTTAGACTGCGGTAAGTAACCGCTTTCTTTGCATAAGATCCACTGTATTATTACTTGTAACATTAGAGGTAAAAAAATTACAACAGAAGTACTTTCAAAATAACGTTATTTTGGAAAGTAGGTACCTATTTATTTTCTCTATGGAGAGAGTTTACTGATTGCCACAAACGGCATTTCAGCGTTACCGGCCTTTTTTGGGGGCGGCGAGAAACTTAAAGGGTTCCTCAAGCCGTGTGAAACGAAACACCGTCAGAGGTTTTCTAGCGGGAGTAGTATCACGCACTAGTGCGTTCTCCGAGGGGCTCGGATCGGCTCCGGCATACATTGTAATCGGACGTCTATGAGCCGTGTAGCACCGTTTAGTATACACGCGTTTCGTTACCACAACCGCATTAATACTGCTTTTAGAATTTATGGTATAAGGCCCAGATTCTTGCAAAATCTTTAAAACTTTAAACAAAATAACTAAGGGCCGATTTTTCAATTGACGGACAAAACATATTCGTTTGATAAAGTATTAGATAACCATTTTAAAAATGTATTGTCTTAACATGATTTTTTTTAAACAGGTGACATTTTATCTCGATTGCGTAATACTTTATCAGAAGGGTAAGTTTCATCTGATTATTGAAAAATCAGCCCTAAGTTAAATAAAGTACTCAATACCCAATTTACCGAAGAACCCTGAGCTTTAGGGTTACATGGTTTAAGAGCTATTACCGTCCTAACATGGCTTAAGAGTTATGTTAAGCCATGTTAAGAGTGTTCACTAAAAGCGTCGCTTAACATGGCTCTAGGAGGTGACCCAAAAATCGTCGGTAAAACCGGGCCTACCCATTGTACGTACTATAGCCATGTTCACTCGTACAAAATTAACGATTTAAGCTTTACAGCTTTTAAGTCCTGGTCCTATACAAGCTGCATACGCTATGGCATGTGGTATGTAGTTCTGTTCGTAATTGCCGGAGAAGATGTGGGCCCATGGTCCTTTGGCGAAGACTGCGACGTCTTCTCCACCATGGGTCTCTCGTGGAATAGGGACCAGGGATGGGTACGTGTAGTTCAGGCCACCTGAGGAAGAATATGTATTATTAGATAGATAAAGGCTAGGTCGATGGCGCAGTGGTTAACGCGCCCGGTCTGTGATTGCTCAGGATAAGAAACTTTTGCAGAGACCGGTCATCCAATGGTTAACCAAAAATTTATCATCGCGAGCTCCTCCGTGCTTCGAAAGGCACGTAAAGTCGTCGGTCCTGGCTGCACTAGCAGTCGTTAACTGCGTAATCTGCACTGGGCCCACGTGGTGGTTTATGACCTGTCCTCCCTATCCATTCATAGGGAAGGTTCGTGCCCTTTATGCTAGTGGGGACATAAAAACTTGTCGTGTTCAGCAGTGGAGCCTTTTAGTTGAGATGATAACTTTCTTAAAAAGGACAGTTCTGCAGATGTGATGATCCCTCTGAACAATAGTGAACATTACTGCACGTAATGACCTTGTTTAAACTTCTATTCTATTTTAGATTATTTACACTTTTGTCACACATCTGTACGAACCAGCAGTGGAAGCTGTTAAGGCGCTCACTACTGTGAAATGTGCTCACTTATGCATAGTTTATATTAAAAGTATACAATATACAACGCCAAGGAAAATGTATGTTATAATTGACTATATTTGCGACAATGTTTTCAAAATGCAGAATTATATAAGTTCTTCGATGGAACAAATTTCAACGTTACGTCTGAACAGTATCTATTTACATAATCATGTAATCTTTTTCATGTACGTACGTCGATGAAATAATGTATACCTACTTATTCGTAATACTTATTAGACAAACGCTTTTGTTGTATTTCTTTAATAAAACATCCAGATTTTAATTGAATGCCGTTTTTAGAATTTCGTGACTTGAATCCAGTGGATCACGCACTATTTGCATCTCTTTTGCTTGTATGCAGAACGACAGAGAGCGCTGTTTCATGGTTGTCCACACCTTAACTGTACTAGGACTCACTCCTGAAATTTTTCGATTCGAACCATTTTACGATTTCGGACTTTTTACGACCTTAAGTCAAAGTATGTCCAAGTCGTTAAATGTTAGAACATTTAACGACTTGGACATACTTTGACTTGCTTAAACTTTATAATTATTATCGAAATAGAGAAGTTTACAATTTGACGCTCGTGTCTTGAGAATTCGTAACTCAAACGGAGAAACTGATTTCAATGCAGTGTTTTTGTTCGAACACTTTACTTATGGCATGGAGTTATCATACTTATGGGATACTTAGCTAGTTTTGATTGCAATATCAATATTAGTTATTAAGAGAATTTTTTATTTTATTATATAATAGTAACTTTGTATACAAGATCTAGATCGGATACGTTTTCCAAAGCGTTTTTTTCAATTTGACCTCACCTTTCTGTTACACGTTGTATAAAAAAAATTGTTTGGACTTGGACGATTCAAAGACACTTTCTTAAAGTTTATTTGAATAAAAAAAAATTTTTGACTTTGACTTTATTAAATCTTTAAACACATACGTAAAAGGCAATCCTAGTTAGACTTTGGATTGCTAAAACAAAAATTTGTATGGCAAAATTTTAACTCTTCTCGTATGTCGCCAGGAGGCGCTGCTTCAATGCCATACTAATTTTTGATCGAATGTAAAATGAAACTCACACGAGGCACCCAGTGCAGCGGCTTTCGCGTTTCTATAGTTATTTTGCAAGCTAAGCTACTTTCGCAACTTCTCGTCATCGGATGGGTGACCAGATTAAAACATCTTGAGCTCACCCGTGCTGTGGAAGCAGTCTAAGACGTTTGGTTACGGCTGGTGTTGCTCGTTAAGCCCACTTTAACCCACCAAGCCGCATTGGGATATCGTGGTGGATTATGAGCCATATCTCCCGATGTGCTATTGTTCAATGTGGAATTAAAAATAAAACATATTATGTCTATTTAATACAAAATGGCGATTTTAATACAAAATTACCAATTTTAAATTAGTCGATTTCTCAACTGTTTTTTTTAAATTATCCGTTGTTTTTTTTATTTAAACCTTCCTTGTATTGGTGCGAATAAAACAATATGAAAATTATTCAAATCAGTCAAGCCGTTTTTGAATTTTAGTGAGACTAATGAACAGCAATTGATTTTTATTTATATAGATTGATAGATAGAAAATAGGTATCTTAAAAGACCAGAAAAATAATGTTCAAATAAACTTCACCCGCGTCATTCACGGCAATGAATCGATTGGAGTCTAAGGCGAAGGGTAAGGCACACTAGCGCCGCCGCTAATGGATTTAATTTGAGAACTCCTAAACTGGATTTGAAGTGGATTCGAGAATGGTTTAGATCTACAATTGAACCCGGCAGGTGGCGCTGCTATAGGGGTCCATCATGGGATACGGGTGTTCTTAAGCGGACGAATGATTTGTTTGTTTTGTTGTCATGGAAACTGTCAACGTGAAACTGTCAAAGCGGTACGAAGTCCACCGGTCAGCTAGTTATTATGTAAAAATTTAGGCCCGAAAAATTTAAACTTTTGACTTACTTAAGTCGTCCATGAGCAAGTTGTACCGCTGCGCATGCGGTCGGTAGCCAGGGCCGTTGGCGTAGCTCAGGGTCGTGTAGGGCAGATTGTCGGACGCATTCGCCTGGAAGCAGTACAATCTGATTTTCATGGTTCTCATTAAGAAGTACAACAAGTCACCTAATATCATATCACGAACATGATGGGATAATGATATTTATGAGAGCTGTTTGTAGCCTAAACTGAATAAATTATTTGAATTATTTTTTAAACATCCTTTTTTAATCTAAAAGCAATAAAACTGGCGGGTCTAGGGCAACCCGTGAGTAAAGTGGGGCTCTCCCCTTTATTCTCCCACCAACTTCGACGGAGCATGATTCTAAAAACGCAGAACCATGAAAGCAATTTGTCAACGACAGATTGTCGAAATCAGGATTGAGCTGGTGATGAGGTTATTGAAGCTGAGGTTGAGTCGCTAGACTACTACTAGACCGACTTCGGACCCAAGTAGGCCGTTGCAGACAAAACATGCGCCGCTGGACACTAGCTTCAGAAGAGCATTGTGACTGCGGAGCCCCAATACAGACAATGGAGCACCTCCTCCATTGTCCTCTGTGCCCAGCCACCTGCACACTGGAAAACCTGTATGAGGCCAATAATGATGCAATAGCCGTGGCTACTTATTGGTCCGACAAAGTCTAGCTGAACCCGCTGACTCGATAAGAAGAAGAAGAAGAAGTCGCTAGCACCAGGACGCTTAAACGTGAGTAAAACTAAACTTTACATATAATACAATTAAATATTTATATAAAATACAGTGAAAAAATTAAACGCCCACCCGACCCAGCCAGGAATCGAACCTGGGTCTTCCGCAATCCGGGCGGCTGCACTGACCGTTATGCTACCGGGAAGGCTGACGTGAGCGCCGAATTTTGTCACTGCTTTTTGATTTTTGAAATGCTTTAGTTAGAGCGACATAATTCAGCTTAAGTGTAGCAATTAACACTTAAAAATAAGAAGTAAAAAATTTAATACAATTAATGTTGAATTGTCAACAGAGCGTCTACATCTGGTACGCGCCTTTTCTATGCTAAACATTAGCACTAGCATTGTTCCACCCTCCTCTGTGGTCTAGTGGTTAAGAACACCGGTTTAGACCCAGAGGTCCCGGGTCCGATTCCCAGCGGGGTTACATGTTTGTGTACTCGGTTTGGTTGGTGGTAGGGCTTGTTTGCCCGCCTGGCTAGCTACCACCATCTAAAGTCGCCATAACATCAATGTTTGTAGCATTGTTGTGTTCCGGCAGCTAGAGATAAGATAGCCAGTGCCTTACTTGTTGAGGATCCCGGGTGAAGTGCGCTTCCACCAATTGGCCTTATCATCACTTAACTTAACATCAGGTGAGATCAAGGCACTGTGCTTACCCATAAAAAAACATGCAAGCTCTTACGAGAAAACTGCTGTGCCTATAGTTGGTGTGAGACGAGGGGATTGATTTAATGAAATTAAAATTAAACTAACCTTATTAGTAAATCCTAAGATGTCAGAGCCCCTTTCACTGTAGCCGCTGTACGTCATGGTGTGGCTGTGATCTGACGTCACCACGACCAAGGTTTCTTCAATGTTGACTTTGTGTAAGGCTGCTTCCACCGCCATAGCGAACTCAGCTGTCTCGTCTAAGGCTTTACGGGCCTTAGTTTCGTGGTGGGCTGTGTCTATTCGACCACCTGTAGTTGATAGTCGAATACCATTAGGGTTACAAGACAAAAACAAATTTTGAGGGCAACTTTACAGTGACGTCATACCGCTGCTGGCACGCTGCGTAAATCACAAAGTTAAAAAAAAAATTCAACTAGTTTTCTGGGGTCTCGGTAGCCTCAGCGGTCCGGTAATCCAAGGGTCGTGGGATCGATTCCCACTCGAGATTTTTGACACTGGTTAATTTATTCTAGTAATTTTTTTTATAGATATATCATTGTATTGTAGATCGTACAGTATTGTGAATGCCAAAATTAAAATACATAATAAAAATAGCATTAGGGTCTTACCGTACGGTCAGTATGCAACAAAAGTCACTGAAAACTTTAGAACTGTATAATACTACCTAAATTTTTTTTTAGATAGTGTGAAGTGCTTGTTACATTTTATTATTGCTATGACAAAGAACTAAATAATGTACCGACTTTCGTTGTTTCGTTGCTGACTGTATCAAATGTTAATATTATATATTTATTATCAGTTGCATTGTAATTCTACGGCAGGAGACCTTGTCTGATAGCAGACATGACTCATGCGCTGTGTCCGCATTCTTTCCTAGCATTACTAGAAAAAGGATCTGATACTGTTAGTATGTTTGATGATGTAAAGGCTTACAAAGGATAACACAAAAAAGAATGGAACCCCCTATCAATACGCTCACGACGCTTCACGACGAAGTCGATGCAAAGGCTTTGTGTTGTTTTTTTGAGTTGAAGCTTTTTTGTAAATGTAAATATTTGAAAGCTTGTTATCGTCTTAAGTATGTGTCGTTTGCCTATGTTAGGTAAGTACGGTAAGGACAGTCTGACTCAGCTGTAGTCTCTTTCTATGTTTCATATGTACCAGTAGTTGGTGAACCAATAAATCTATATACATATAATGACTTGTTCTGACTGATTCAACATCGCCGAGCCGAAACCACTGGAGCTAATTAGATGAAATTTGGACGGTAGGTTAATTGAGTGACGTAACCAGCCACTGAGAAAGAATTTTACGGAAATCATACACTAAGGGGGTCAAATAGGGGGTGAAAGTTTGTATGAAAGTCCGTCAGTTTTGAAGTAAAATACATGAAAATTGGTATTTGGCTTTTTGAAAAGAAATAAAGAAAGACGTGTTTCAGGAATTTTGTTTATTTTTCTTTAGAGGAGTAAAAAAGAGAAGAAGTTATGTTTGGGTAAATTGTTATTTTTAAAGTATTATCTATAAAAATTTATAATTTAATCGATCTATAGATTTTTCGATAAAAATAAAGAATGAGGTGTTTTTGTATTTTTCGAAAAATCTTACCTTGAGGGGTGGAATAAGGGTGGAAAGTTTGTATGGAAATCTGTCATTCCTTAAATTTCGGTATTTAGCCTAATTAGAAATTATGAATTTTTGGAAAATGATCTCTTAGGTAGCTTACGTGAGCAAAGCCGCGAAGAAAAGCTAGTAATTTATAAAAAACTAGCTGACCCGGTAGACTTCGTACCGCTTTGACAGTTTCCATCATTGAGTTAAACATATATCAATGGTTTCCATGACAACAAAACAAACAAATCATTTTTATTGGAAAATTTACTTGTCGTTTTTGGTATTTTAGATACATATTTTTTTTAATATACCTATGTATTCAGCGCTAATTTAACATTCGAATGGTGATAGAATTTTTTAAATCGGTTCAATAGTTTCTGAGTTTATTCGTTGCAAACATACATACCTACATACATACAAAAATACAAAGGTTTTCTCTTTATAATATTAGTATAGATAAATCAATTGAAGAGCTCGTCTCCGATTGTTAAAAAATTCTCAAAAATTACCAAATCACATTGAACTCCGTGCTTCAGAAGGTACGTAAAATGTTGGTCCCGCACTGGGTCTACGTGGTGGCTTATAGCGTGTTCTCCCTATCCATCCACATGGAAGGCTCTTGCCCCAGCAGTGGAGGCATAAAATGAACTGGTGATTATAATGATGAAAACAACTCATCATCATCATCATCATCTCAGCCAAAAAGACGTCCACTGCTGGACAAAGGCCTCCCTCAAGGATAAATCACTTTGAGAGGAATTTGCCATAATCGCCACGCTTGGCAGGCGGGTTGGCGATCGCAGTAAGGTGAGAATAACCACAGAGAGACGCTGCTGCCCATCCTCTGGAATGGTCCCATAGTCGCCTTCTACGACACCCACGGGAAGAGATGGGATGGTGCAATTCTTTAGACCCGGCACCACACGGAGGACCCGGCACCACACGGAGGGAAACCAACTGCCACCACAAAATAAGATCTAAAGTCTACCAACCTTCAACAAACAAGAAGAATCCGGCCTTATTCTGCGACAGTATTTCTATAGCTTTTTCAGTCATCTCACTCAAGGATGGATCATCTTGTCCAGCCTCTAGATGGTAAGGCATATGGTCAGGAGAGAAGAGTCCCAATACGTTTGAGTAGAAAGGGTCTAGGGTCAATAACTCGTGTCTGTTGTAGATGTATTTAGCTGGCGCTCCATAATACGTCTTTTTGAGGAGCCACTCATTTATGAGGTCTTTCCCGTCGCTTCGATGGCCTCTGTACCCTTCGCGATCTGTGGCTTTATTCGAGATGAAGTTCTTTCTGCCTCCTCCTAGAATGACCTGTTAAATTACCAAACTTAATTCATATTTTTTTAAGAAAGAGATGGTTGTTGGTCTTTTTTTAAATATCTACCTAGGTCATTACTTTTTCGGTGTAACGTGAAACTAAGGTTTTTCAAACTGTAGTGTTTTAAAAAATATTTTACGGGTAATCACAGTGCCTTAGTTTCACCTGATGTTAAGTGTTGATAAGGTCAATGCTGGAAGCGCATTTTACCCGGAAACCTAAACTACTGAGGCACTGGCTATCTTATCTCTAGCTGCCGGAACAAAACATGCTATAAACATTGATGCTAAGACAACATATTTAGATAAGATGATGGTAGCTAGTCAGGCTGACAAGAAAACCTTACCCTGCTGGGAATCGAACCCGGGACTTTTGGGTCTGATATCCACTAGACCACAGAGGCGTTTATGATTGCATAATCTCAGAGGGTTTTCAGAAGGAATAACGTCACGCAAGCGTGTCCTCGTCTCTTAATAGATACTCGGACGCGTTCGGATCAGAATTGAATGAGTATATTAAATGAGTTAAACATTAGCTCGAGCTGCAGTAACATCATCTTATCTAAATATGTCGCAATAACGTCAATGTTAGTAGCGTTGTTTTATTTCGGAAGCTAGAGATAAGAAAGACAGTGCCTCAGTAGTTAAGGCTCCGTAAAGCACGCTAATACCTTCGGCTTTATCATCCATCACTTAACATCAGGCGAAATGAAGGCAAGTACTTCCCTGTAAGAAATAAAATAAAATAAAATCACAGCAAAATTAATGGAATTCTTTAAAATTTGAGTATCCGATATTTCAGTACAGTTGCATACGCCATGACCTACATCGGACAACAAAATGATAAGAATTCTGTTAATAATTGATCCATAATTATGTGTGTATATTTATTTACTAACCCTTTTACCAATGAACTGAGGTATGAGCCTATAAAAAATATTCAATGTTTTGTTTATGTCTCAAATATTATTTTGAATCTTATGCAGAGAGACACTGCACTGAATTACTATTACAAGTTTATAATTACTCAGTTTATTTGTAATGTGTCAGTACTTTTGAATCGTCCCAAAAATGTTTTACCTTCTACTCATTCAGGACTTCTTCTAGCTGTGGAGAAGAGTGGGCGCAAGAAACTACTATTAATTACAGCAGTCCATTTAAATGTAAGTATAATATAACTTCATTATTCAAATTACTTACAATGATATTGATTTTAAACATTTTATCTCTATCTTTTCTTGTATATTTGTCGAGACGTTTCGAAACGTTTTGCTGTCTACCCTTTGCTGGGGTTGTGGTCACGAAGACAGAGTGCTACCAATTAATTATCAAACCATCAATAATTCTGTCTAGGTTTTAAAATTAATTGCTTTTGAAATCAAAGGAGACCCTCTTGAACTATATAAGAGGTTGAATTGTCATGATGAATTAATATCTTATACAAACGCAAGTAGATCCGTATAGAGTACTTCTATTTTATGTGTCGTGTGCGATATATTATTATCTTGGGTAAACTATTTTTACATTGGACACACCCCTGCACATTATAATACCACAAACTGTCAAATTGGACTTATTGACGGGAAAGTGAAGAGTCATGTCTGCGGTTTTGTTTTATTTTCTAAAATTTGTGTTATGTCGAATATTAATGTGAAATAATGGTGAATTATTAACCGTTGAGTGTTCGTGATTGTGCATCAGTGTTGGCAAATGAAACAAAACAGTGCAACGTCACTTTTCAAATTCTCTCAATAAGTCCGCCCGAGGACTTAGTAAAACCCCACATCTCGAGGGGTTGGGGGTTATCATTTCTCACTTCTCATTTCTATTATTATTCATCATCATCTTAAAGGATGGAAACATTGTTTATTTATGTATAACTTGTAACAAAAGTTACTTTGACACTGGCTAAATGTGCTAATCGCACGAAGCCATCAACTAAAGGAAAAAAAATTGTCAAATGTTCTCAATAGACTTTGAACTTTATGTGTATGACATTATGGTTGAATATTTATTGAAGAAATTTGATAGTTTTGGACAGGTTGATGTGCACAGCAGGCGTCTGTACTTTATTTCTTACACTCGTAGTACTCTTTTACTCAACCTGAACGTATAGTAAGCATCAGCTACTTATAATCATTACATGTAGGTACATTTTATGAAGCCTTATTATTGGTAGAGTTGCACTGGGGGGCATTTTTTAAATCTCACCGATAATCTCGAAGATAAAGGTGTCATGAAATATTATACTTGTTGTATAATATTTCATGACACCTCGGTGGAACGCAGAGCTATAAGGCTCATCGGTGATGACGCGCGACGGAGACCAAGCTTACCAGCCTCGCTCACCGGCGTCGTGTCGCCTGCCTGTGTGTCTTTTACCGACTTTACTACGGAGAGTGTGCCGGGGAGCTTTTCGAGCTCATACCACCATCGCCCTTTTACCACCGAACCTCCAGACGTACTGCAGGATATCATCCCCACCTAATAGAAATTCCACTATGTCGCACTAAGCGCTTCATGTCATCATTTTTACTGCGCACTGGCAGGGAGTGGAATTCTCTGCCATCGTCTGTGTTCCCAAAAACTTATAACCTGAATGCCTTCAAGGCGAGAGTTCATAGGCATCTTCTGGGGCAGCTCGCTCCATCGTAGACCTCATCTACGCTCACCATCAGGTGAGATCGAGGTCAACAGCTGTCTTATAAGGCATAAAAAAATAAATAATAATAATATACAATTTTATTATTAAGATACATCCCGTTCGAGAATTTAGAACGCTACAAATTAGTTACTTTGAATAAGAGTGGAAGAAGCACTCGTTATTGATATATGCATGATAATAAGTTACCAATTCAATAATTGCCCCCCCTAGCCATGGTTACGGGCCGACTATAAGTAAAATGTTTTTGTTTTGTTAATATAATTTTAACGCAAATTTTGTTGCGAAACAAATTACAAAAGCACAAATGTTAAAAAAAAAATCCACGAGCAGGATTCGAACCTGCACCCTTCCGACATACCGGGTCAGGTGCTATCCCAATTGACCACACCACGATAGCTCAATGTCCTCCCTTTAGGCCCCTAGATGCTATTTTCTTAGGTTCTTGGCAAGAAATAGGGAAGGAAGAACAACCACATAATTTCGACCACCTTTAGGGCCTGGAGTATTTGAAGGATACAAGGAGTCAAAAAAGGTTACATGCGTTAAACGCCCTTTAACATTTAATGGTGCAATTCTAAAGGTTTATGTAATATCGTTGGTAGGCGTGCGAGACCGCGTAAGAACACATAGTAAAAATTGCGTATCTGCTTTTGCATATGACTATGGTAATGTATAAATTTACGCAAATTTTGCTGCGAACAAATTATAATTATTGAAAAAGTCAAAGTGTTGAAAATGTTCCACGAGCGGGATTCGTACCCGTCATGCCGGGTCAGGAGCACTATCAACAACTAACAACTATTCTATCGTGACTCAATCCAATTCACCGAAATTAATCAACACTATTGAATACCTCATTTAATCTTAGGTACTCTGTAAGCTAAAGGAGCCCTACCTATTCAATGTCGACAACTACGTCATCAGCATCTGATCTTTTGTCTTTTTTCAAATTGTTTTTGCATAATTTTGCAAAAATACGATAACAGTGAATATCTTGGCCATTTTTCCGACTGACCGACGATTGGTAGCTACTTCTTTGAGACAAACAAAAACATTAAAAAACACATTTCAATGTCCGATATTCATTACTTTCGTCTTTTTGCAAAATTGTGAAAAAGCAGATACTAGAAACACGCCTGTAAGTGATGTAAATTGCAATAGCAGAGCTTAAAATATAACTTTTTAAACTATCATGGCCACTTACATACTATTATGACACAGTTGCATGCGCCATTATCACGGATGTACTGAAATATCGGATACTCACACACAACAAAAAACATGGTGATAATACCGTTAATAATAATTATTCTAAAGCAGTTCTTACATTGATGCTGCTGCCCACTTTCCCTCTGACGAGCTGTGAGGCGATATCCTCGCACCACAGCCCACCTTTGGGCATGTCCGTGTCAGACTCCCACTTGCGGTCAGCGGAGTGGGCGTATGAAGCCGCTGGCGAGGCGTGGGTTACACGCGTCGTGGTTACCACACCTGTGGGAGTTAAGGAATGATTACGACTAATCGTTAATATTCAATAAACCTACTGTAGGCCATATTTTTTCATGCAAGGAAAACGTCTCGGTGGCCGAGAAGCAAAGCGCTTGGTCTGATATCTGGAAGTCCTGGCTTCAATTTGGAGATCGGGAAAAAAGTAGGGGAAATAGTCGAGAAAAAGGTCGGAAACATGGTCGGAAAATGGCAGTAGCATTTTTGTGCTCTAGAGTAAAAGCCAATCATCATCAGCTCATTTTATGTCCCCACTGCTGGGGCACGAGCCTTCCCTATGGATGGAAAGGGAGAACGGGCCATAAACCACCACGCAGGCCCGGTGCGGATTGGTGGTTGTTAACGACTGTTGATGCAGCCGGGACCAACGGCTTTACGTGCCTTCCGAAGCACGGAGGTGCTCGAAATGATAAATTTTTGGTCACCCATACGATGACCGGCCCTTGCGAAAGTTGCTTAACCTCAGCACTCGCAGACCGGGCGCGGTAACCACTGCGCCATCGAGTTACTTACCATCAAGTAAGATGAAAGCCAGGCGCTTCTTAAATCTCTCCATCAACATTTACCATTCCCAAACAGACTAAATGCTTTTTCCAATAGGTCCTTTGCTAAACAGCACTAGCTTTACCAGAATTATTTGCCCAGTCCCCCTCAGGTCCTCTCAGGTCATATTCGCTCAGGTCTACTGTTCCACTGTCCCACTGTTGGCCTTTAGCCCATTAATACCACCAGGTTCTTCTAAAACAACTTACCAGTAGCTTTGCCAGCCCTCTGTGCCCAGTCCATCAAGCCAGTAACGGAGTGAGTGCCGTCCCTCTGACGCTTACAGTCCCCTCTCTTTACGGCCCCACTGAGGCCCACTGTCCCACTGTTGGCCTTCACCCCACTGAGGTAGGCGGTGCCACTGCACGCGGAGTCCGCTACGTTTTGGTCAACGCAGTAAGTCTGTTGAATATGGAATAAAATTTTGGTATAAACCTAACTACGAGTATTATAGTCTAAACAATCCATTCACTTGAGGAAAGTACCGGAAAATGTGACCATTTGCATTAATAACAACAGCTCAACTTAACGATAAAAACTAAAAAGGGGGTATTAATGACTTAGGTACAATCGTTTTAGGTAAGCTACCAAAGGCGCTGTTGTAAATTGGATGGGTGATCAACGTATTTTTTCGAAGTCCTATATTTTTGTTATTTCTTCTGCCAAGCAGCAGTAGGCATTGCTGTGTTTCGGTTAAAAATGTAAAGGTAAGATTTTGATAATCTAGCAATACACTTCACAATCATAATCAATGAACAGTTAAATATAATATATTTTGGATTAGGCCATTTTCGTTCTCAGCGTGCGAATATGAAAAGAAATCGTTCTAGCTATTAAGGTAGGTCAGTTGGAAGAGCTGAATCCCGGATAGTAAAAGGTCATAGTTGATTTTATTTACAAGGTTATATTTTTCAGTTTCGACTATTCAGTTAAGTACCTACCTTCGCTAGTCCAGTGTACGGGAACACTTCGAAGCTCAGCTTCAACTCTTCACCGAAGTAGCCGTACTTCTGCCCCAGGTACACCCTGGTGGCAGCAAGTGTGGTGATGCTCATGCCGTCTCCCAAGAAGAAGATCACGTTCTTCGCCAGCTTAGTGTTGAGTTTAGCCGCCACCTGATTATTTAAATAAATATTAGAAAAATCTAAGACACAATTGAAAAATAAGTGTGGAAAAAATGATGATGAGGTAGTTGTCGATATTGAAGTAAGCTCTTTTGGCTTACGAAGTAGGAGTTGATAGTGATGATAAGTTTCCTGATTGGAAAGAGCCACGATAGTATAGTTAGTAGTGTACCAGAACCGGTTTTTCAGGGGGTGCGGGTTCGAATCACGCTAATGGCAATTTTGTCAACAATTTTGTCACTAATTTGTTCGCAACAAAATTTGCGTAAGATTATGTTATTATATATCCATAATTGTAGATCAAGCCACCTTATCCAGTTCTTACACAATACCTGTGTATTTGTTTTTACAAATTTTTTAAGAGGATTTAATGAGAACGGCCGTGGTCAGTTACCCCGTACGTGACCGCAGACGGTGCGGTGCACAGCGGACAAAACTTATTTAAAAGAGTATAATAAACTTTACTTTACGACTATAGTAATATAATATGGAGATTTCATTACACCCCCGTCTTTGATTTAAATAGAACAAGAAAATGTATTATGCGTCCCTTTTTATAATTTTGTTTCAAATACGCTTATTTAATTATACTCAACCTGAAAATAACATATTAAAAAGACGACAGTGCTACGTGAGATAACCCTCACCCTTAACGCTTACCCTTGGTAATAAAAGGTTATTTTAATTTTAAAAAAACATGTGGGAATGTGTTTTAATAATTTTGTTAATCAAATAAATATAATGTTGTCTTTATTTATTTGATTTTGAAGCCAGGTTTTTAAAAAACAATAAAGCAATTGGAACTGTTTCACTTTTGTTTCGGCGCGCTAAACAAAAGACGAATAAAATATTTGAAGCAAGTTTTTTTTTTCTATTTTTTTATTAATGTAAACACTGATGTCATTATTGGTTGTTTTTCAAAAGACATTAATTATAAATATTTGAATGAGTGATTTTTTCATGATGAAACGAAAATTAGTTTTTATTCAATTCAGAGCGGGGAATCGCTTGCCCTTCATCTCACTTAACGCTAATTAATTACCTACTTAACTGTCAAAATATAAAAATACTGTAAACATTATTGTTATTGTGACATAGTGGTCAAGACTTGAAACAAATTAAAATATGTTGAACGCGGGAAGATTAGTAAAACGTGTTTTATTTTAGACACCATAAGTAAAAGAAGTAGCCTACGACTGTCACACTGCTGGTTGCCCAGCCTCATTGCCTCAGCCAACATTAAATCAAGTCATCACCACATTTGATGGGTAATGGCTTAAGAGGGCGTATAAACCTAGAAAAAAAACAGATTCCACCCGCGCCCCTTTCACGCCCCGCTTTCGTCCGTGCGTACGGCGTGGCGGCCAACGCAACAGATTGGCAGGTCGCTCCCTCGTGTGTACTCGTGTTTAGTGCGATCCCGCACAGTATACCTAAAATAATCAGATAAAAACCGGCTAAGTGCGAGTCGGATCACCTAGCTGTACTTCGAAACACTAAAATACTCTTTGCTGGTGGTAAATAATACGCAAAGGTAAGTAATGATATCATATATTTTTATTATATATTGCTACTTTAAATATTTAATATTGTTTTATTTTATAAAGGCGTAGGTGCCATAAAATCTTTAAGCATTTTTGTATTATGTAGATTATTTTTTGTATCATGTAGATTATATTATCCCTTTCAGTCGCACTTTGCTATCGACAGAAGTAACTGCAACAGTCAGCGGTTGCTGTCGACACGTTAAAGGTCAAAGGCCTACCATCCGACGCTACAGTTACCTCTATTGATACCAAAGTGCTGCTCGTGTGTAAGTGCTCTTACTGTTATATCTCTTCTTCAAAGAGTGTCGACAATGTAAAAAAAGAAGTCTAATTTTATTACAAAAATATCGCTTTATTTACATAGATTCATAGGTTTACATTTTTTTTTCAGAATTCGTTCCCTGGCTTGTACCTGTACTGCAAAGAACAGACAGAAAGAAGGTAAGTTAAAAACATTTTTGCATTAAATTATGTATTTAAGGTCTGTTCATTCTAACTTGTCTTAAAATGTAACAATCTTTATAGGACTTACTATTGAAATTTAATGAAAAATTTTATTGTTTTTTTAATGGTAAAAAAAACTAAAATATTGTTTACACTTAAGATAAACAGACTTTCTGTAATCAAAGTCAAAGTCAAAGTGTCAAATATTTTGTATTCAAATAAACTTTAGAAAAGAACTTTTGAATCGTCCAAACATTTTTTTTACCTACTACCCATTCAGGACGTCTATTTTTTAGTTGTGGAGAAGAACTCCACAGTTTTAATATAAGTAACGACATTTACAAAATTATATGCCGTTATCAACTTATACAAGTTTAAAATTACTTAAAAATATTTTAAATTATAAATACCTGTTGGGGTGATTGAAGCATTTTTAACCCATGCTGTTTTGTCTTGAATGTAATCAGACACTTTATAATAAGCTTTTTTACAAAGCTTTTCTTTAATGACGATTTTAAATTAAATCATAAGACAAAAGAGGAATTCTCTTGCAAAATGTTTAGTAATATTTTAAATAAATGTGTAATTAATTCTAAGAAAAGCCCGTCTCAACCTATAATTATTAAAAATGTTCAGTCAATCAGTATGGTTCACCAGAACATTCAAGGAATGATGGGCAAAGATCCAGAGATTGAATTGTTCATGAACGATAATAAAGTTGATATTCTGTGTATTACTGAACACTGGCTTAAAGATCATCAGTTCATGTTCAATTTTCATAATCATTTGGTAGGTAGTTCGTTCAGTCGAGTAAATTCAATTCATGGTGGCTCCTTAATTATAGCTGATAAGAAGTTAAAATTAAAGGAAAGAAAAGACATAATGAGCCTCTCGGTTGAGCAAACAATAGAAATAGCTTGTGTGGAGCTGGAGCGACTTGTTGTATTAAGTTATACAGGCCTCCGTCAGCATTGTATGATTATTTTGAAAAAGTAATGGATGAAGCATTATATAAAATCCGCAATGTAGGTAAAAAGATAGTTGTTTGCGGTGATTTTAATATTAATTTGTTAGAAAAGTCTACAGGTTCTATCAAAATTAAAAATTTATTTCAATCATATAATTTGAATAATTTATTTTTGGAGCCGACTAGAATAACTGCCACTTCGGCCACTTGTATCGATAATATATACACTGATCTAGTACCTCTGTCTAAACTCATTATTAATAAACTAGACTCTGATCATTGTGGCAAAATGGTCAGCCTTCCACATCAGTGTCAGCAAGTGAAGAAACAGATTATCACTGTTGTACCAAAAACTGCAGGTCGTCTGGAACGCTTCAAAACAATCTCTATGATAATATATGTTATGTAGAATATAATGATAACCCAAATAAATTTTATAATGATTTCTTTTATAAATATTGTTTAGAATTTAATAAAACTTTTATTCCAAAGATGATCTCGGTTAGTGGTACTGTTACTTTTAGTGAATGGGTTACAATTGGTATCCACAAAAGTAGAAAGCGACTTTATGAGCTATATGATGAACGCAACTATAACACCAGTGAAGATTTCAAATTGTATGTCAAAAAATATTCTAAGTTATTTAAAACAGTATGTCGATTAGCAAAGGCAAAATTCCTGAGTTCAAAGATTAAGCTAAGTGATAACAAAATAAAAATGACATGGAATATTATAAATAGTGAAACTGGAAATGTCAAAAGTCAATGAGTACAAATTGAGCTTCGAAAATCAAATCTTAACTTCTGATGCTGATGTTGCTGCGGCATTTGAGAAGTTTTTTACTGATATTCCAGTTTCAACTACAAAGACTTTGGACTCGTCCCCCACTGTAGCTGAAGCGGTTCTAAAGGAAAATGTCAAACCTAGTGAAAACCATTTTAGTTTTAAAAAAATTGATTTTAGAGATATAATTAAAACTTTTAACACTCATAATAAAAAAAAAGACTGCTGATTTGTGGGGTAATTCCGTTGACGTCACTAAATCCGTTATTGAGACAATAGCTCCAGTTTTAGCTTGCATATTTAACGAATGTATTGACTGTGGTGTTTTTCCTGACCTAATGAAGCACAGTAAAGTAATTCCATTATACAAATCAGGTAGCACATCTGACCCCACTAACTTTAGACCAATTTCTGTGCTACCCACATTTAGTAAAATATTTGAAAAGATAATTCTGGACCAAATTCAAGTTCATTTTTATAGAAATAAGCTTTTACATACATTTTTCAGGTATCGCGAGGCATTTCATCTGCGAGCTCTTCGAGATCTACGAGATCTTCGAGCTGGATTGTACAGTCAGCAACGACAGACTTTTCATGTGTTAACATATAAAAAAATCAATATTATGTTTACATTCTATGGTTTTTATAAAAATAAATATACGAATAGCTTTAAATTAAACAACTGTAACGAACTAACAGAGTTGATGAGAAATTTTTGCGTACGAGTTTGACCGGATAGCATTCATCGGCTTGTGAGATATTACGACATTTACGAGCTGCAGCAATTCTGAAATACAAAACAATTGTAAATCACAAGGTTGTACGGTAATATACGAAGTATGATACAATACTTCCAGAATAGCTAATTCAACTTAATTATGTACTGTGAAAAAAAATTACTATACATACTGCCACCAATACGAGTGGTCAAAAGCATCGTTCTGTTTTGCATATACTATACCCGGTACCCGCGTCGCCGTCATTGCTTCAGCGCTTCTAATACATTGTATAGTGAGCTCTAAAGTTAATGCGTAAGGGTCGATATTTCAAGGTGAGACTACTCATCACCAATGAAAAGAAATAATAACAATATTATGATAATAATATCTTATTTTAACGAAATATTTTCTCGGCGCCCTGAGCACAGAAACACAGTCCTCTCGTCTCAACAGAGTGATCGCGACTAATCGATGAAACAAAACATGCCTGTTACCTCGGGTCAGGTGCGACAGACTGCAGCGTTCTGCACGGAATAAGAATGTCGTAAGCGCCGAATTAGTTTTAGTTTATTTACTCGTAAAATATACATTTTTTTTTCAAATCGCTAATACAGTCGCTCGGTAATATAATTTGATATTATGTGTTAAAATATTGGCTCAGTAATATGCGTCAAATTGAAAATAAATTGATTCTAGTTGAAAAGTAGACGTAAGTTTGTGATTTTATTTTATCGATAAAATTTTAATATATTATGTTTTCGCTTAAGCCAGTCCCTTTCAAGTATGCTGTAGTATCTATGATATTTTTTTCGGGTAAATCGTGGTTTATCTTCTTGTGTTAAAATCAAATCTACGATTGGTGATTTACCTTTATACCCCCTCTTAAGGGGGTGCAGTGCGGACGCAAAACTGCGAGTTTCAAGTTTCTTTATGATAGCTCGCGAGCGGCGCGTGGCAGTGGTGTGACAACGGCGTACGACTACGAATACGCACGCACACTAATATCTGTACAGAGTAGGCTGGTGATTTAATTAGAGCAATGTTTACTTTCGTAAAATCATAGGCGTTTGGGTAAAAAATAAGAAAAGTCTTAATATTTTTATATTCATGGTTTTTAATTGAAAAATGTGACAACAGTGACCTGCGGAATATCAATACCAACATTTTGATGTCGGATCATTGTTTCATTTGTGCTATATTTACAAAGTTTCTGAAGAAATAAGTTTTTAGATATCATTATTTTACGTATTGTTTATGCAGTTTCTGGGTATTTGTTTCAAATTCCAAGAAAACCATGACCTTGTGAAAGGATCAAGCTAACCTACACTAGTCCTTTTGTATAAGATCTATTCAGCGCCTAGCACCAGTAACTTAAAAACACGTAAATTTTCAAATTCCGCGCTGCACCCCCTTAATCACCCTGCTTGCAAATGCGGGTTGGTGATTATAAAAACAGGCTACCCATTGAAAGAAATCGAAAGAAAGAAAGAAACCTTGTAATTGAACTCGGTGTCTATGATCTTCAGGTGTCAGGCCGAGCACTATGCCACTCGGCCACCGTGACCATAAATAATAAAAACTGAATTAAGTTAATTTTGAAAATATCACAGCGATTATCAATTTGACAACAATACATATCAACTAGATATGTATTGTTGTCAAATTGAAAAAAAAAGAGACATAAAATCACTTGCATTTTTGGCATTACATATTTCCAATTTGTTAATTGAAACTGAAAATTGTTACTAGAAAATTGTCGAACTGTAAGTAAGTATTCGAGAATTTTAAGTGAAAAATAGTGAGATTTGACGTGGCATGTAAGTGGGAGCACTCGAAATTGATATAATTATCATAATGTGAGAATTATTATCACCGTTCGTTCCAATAATCGCACCACAGAGTGCAATGATCACGAAGAACTCACAAGGAGGCTGATTCAGTGCTCATTATTAAGACCGAGGTAAATAATAAATGGCAAAGATAACTTGAAAAATATATTTTACTGAGACACGTATTACAAATCAGCCCTAAGCTTCTCGGCGGGCTGTCACCGCATCCATAATTCACAGATCTTCAATTGTTTCCTTCTAGACCTTTTCTAATGTACTTACTCCTTTTAAACTCAGGTCACGTAGTGTGCCATAGAGCCCCACGTCCGACAATCAGTGACCGCTTTTTGAGTCGGTGAAAATGAAACGCATGGAGTTCTATGTTGTACCGCACACGTCCTTCGAAAAGTCGGACACAAAATAGGTGATCTTATCTTATCTTATTTTAGTGGGCCCTGCTGAGCTTTCCCTCTTGCAGTAACACTTCGACCCATCGGGATCTTTTGTGCAACCCCGTCCTTTCACTCTTCTTCCTCTGTAAAGATAGATGCCATAAGTTTGGCCACGTCCTTAAGGGCGAAGAGCCTGAAGTCCTCCGGTTTCGGATAAGCCGACCCCAGGAGTCACATTCTTTTCCTAGCCAGAGAGTCACAGTCACACAGTAGGTGCTGCATTGACTCCGTTTCCTCTCCATATGCCCTATACAAGCTATTTGTTAATAGATGCATTCTGTGTTCATTTGTTTTGTGGCATAGTGCCCTGTCAAGGCACCGATGGTTAATCGGGCCTGCCTTCTACTGCCTCCGCATATGAACTTACTCCGTCCTAAGGCGTTTTCACCTAGGAAAGATTTGGAGTGTTTCATACCCGGCTGTTCCTTCCATTCGATGCCGTGCCTGTTTTTGATGTAGTCTTTTAAGGCCTTGTTGATGGTACTTGGTGCAAGTGCCACGAACGGCTCAGGACCAATAAGCTGGGTCTCTGAGCCCTCCCTGGCAAGTGCATCCGCCATCTCGTTGCCGTGGATTCCCATATGGCCTGGGACCCAGATCAATCGCACCTTGTTATGTCCACCTAGCTTGTTTAGAGCTTTAGTGGTTTCTAGAACAAGGCCAGAGTCGATTCGGGGCGAAATGAGTGATTTGAGCGCTGCTTGGCTGTCACTCAGGATGAATATATTGCGCTTCTTTATAGCTAAAATAAATAGGTGATAAAACCATTGGCGAAAAAATCGGTCCTTTAAAAAGTCACCGTCAATGTAATTCAGTTGTAAATTTCTGTTTTCGTTGCGCACTAATGATAAAGATCATGCTGTCACTTATATGTATAGCAATAACGGTTATACAAACTTTCAGCACGCATTCAATGATGTATAAAAAAACACACACGGTCATTTTTCGATTTGCGCGGCGGTATTGATTAGATTTGATTTTTTAAAAGAAAGAAAAAAAGAAAATACATTTGTTCTTACTAGCGGCCTGCTCGCGACTTCATCCGTTTGAGAACACTCGTATCCTGTGATGGTCTTACCAGCTCGAAAACCTTTTTTTATATAAAAACTTTTTCCTGCCATTTACGATTACAACAATAAATAAATCAGCCAAATCGGACGACCGTTCTCAAGTGACGCTCTGACATACATGTGGCAATTGATTCCTATTAATAAAGATACCTATACCCAACAATGGGTGAATTAGGGTTAAGAAAAAAGAAGGAAGGAAAGTGGTCGCTCACTATGGGCCTTATCAGAAGGCTCAGGGTCACTCAAAGAGCAATGGAGAGGGAGCATAGGCTCGGGGTTTCTCTGCGAGATCGAATCAGAAATGAGGAGATCCGCAGAAGAACAAAGGTAACCAACATAGCCCAAAGAGTTGCTAAGCTCAAGTGGCAGTGGGCAGGGCACATTGCTCGCAGGACTGATGGCCGCTGGGGCGGAACAGTCCTCGAGTGGCGACCGCGTACCGGAAAGCGCAGTGTAGGCAGGCCTCCAACAAGGTGGACCGACGATCTGGTGAAGATCGCGGGGAGCCGCTGGATGCGAGCAGCACAAAACCGGTCGTTGTGGAGATCCTTGGGGGAGGCCTTTGTCCAGCAGTGGACGTCTTTTGGCTGAGATGATGATGATGATGATGAAGAAGAAGGAAGAAGAAGAAAAAGAAGAAGAAAACAAAGAATGGTGCACACATCTCTGGTGGAAACGCAGAATAAAGTCGGTCAGCTATCACCGGACAAGTACAGACGCCATCTCGACCTATCCAAATCTGTCAAACTTCTTCATTAAATGTTCAATTAAGGGGGTGCCGCGCGGAATTTGAAAATTTACGTGTTTTTAAGTCACTGGTGCTAGGCGCTGAATAGGTCATATACATTAAAAGGACTAGTGTAGTTTAGATTGATCCTTTCACAAGGCCATGGTTGTCTTGGAATTTGAAAAAAAATACCCAGAAACTGCATAAACAATACGTAAAATAATGATACATATCTAAAAACTTATTTCTTCAGAAACTTTGTAAATATAGCACAAATGAAACAATGATCGGACATCAAAATGTTTGTATTGATATTCCGCAGGCCACTGTTGTCTTATTTTTCAATAAAAGATACGAATATGAAAATATTAAGACTTTTATAATTTTTTACCCAAACGCCTATGATTTTACGAAAGTAAACATTGCTCTAATTAAATCACCAGCCTACTCTGTACAGATATTAGTGTGCGTGCGTATTCGTAGTTGTGCGCCGTTGTCATACCACACTGCCACGCGCCGCTCGCTCGCTATCATAAAGAAACTTGAAACTCGCAATTTTGCGTCCGCGCTGCACTTCTTAAGCCTGTTGTTTGTGGTAGGTGGATATGCTCGCGTGTGTACTATGCAATGTAGAATGTATGTACTGACCTTGTTTTGTAGGGTCCATTGCGCCTGCATATTCCAATGGTCTTTGTTCCTCTCGTCGAATATTGTAGTCGGGAGTACATCTTAAAAAGGATTTGTACTTTAATAACCCTGTAGTAGTATTTGTAGTAAAATAAAGGGTATTTTGGAACAAATGTAAAGTAAATATTTAGACAAACAGCAATGTCAAACACATATATTTTATTTAGGCAAGAGACAGTCATATGTAAACAATTACATGGATGCATAAGTAGGCCTTTGTCCAGCAGTGGACGTCTTTTGGCTGAGATGATGATGATGATGATGATGATATAATTTGAATCTCAGAAACGACTCCAACGATTTTCATGAAATTTTGTATGCAGAGGGTTTCGCGGGCGATAAATCGATCTAGCTAGGTCTTATTTTTAGAAAACGTGGTTTAATCCGTAAAAAAAATACCGGTCATCCAGCTACTTAATTATAATATGCATACCCACGTAGCCCTCCAGATATTGAACCTGGGATCTTAGGGTCAAAGTCAATGGTCTTAATATTAGACCACAACAACGAATAAACTCTATTCAAATTCATTTCCTATCCATTTATTTGATTAGCACATGACATTGTGGAGGTAGGTACTCCAAAAAAATTAAAGAGCAAAAGCCTATAAAGTGTTAATAAAAGTATAAATAAAGTTTACCATTATCATAAACAGCTTATTTCTTTATAAGTATCCCCAATGCTGGGGCACAAGCCTTCCCTATAGATGAAAAAACCACAATTAGAGAACGGGTCATAAACCACCACACAGGCCCAGTGCGGATTAGTAGTTGTTAAATAACTGCTAATGCAGCCGGGACCAACGCGCAACGGCTTGACGAGCCTTTCGAAGGGGTCCATATTGGGTTGCATAAATTAAAGAGGCATATTATAAGGCTGCATAACGTGTTTTGGCATTCTCTTCGTTTCGCATAACGTTCATTTAGAATAAATCATTAGGCATACTTTATTTCCCCATAACTTCTTTTATAATAATGATATATCAGCATCAAATGTTCATGCATACCTCAAATGTTTTTACAATAACAATTACTAATCATAACATTTATTGGGCATAAAAATGGCAAAAAAAGATATTATTTTTGTATGGCGCTAGATTTCTGTTGTCTAATAAAAAAATAATCTCGAAATTCAAGACAATCGCTACGCTGCGCTTCGCGATTGTCTTAATTTTCTAGCCTATCACTTGAGCTACAGGAGTAGGGCAGCTAGTATTTCTGTTGTCTCATAAATAACAAAAAAAAAACACCAATATTATACTTCAAAAAATTTAGACATATAGCAATTATGTTATTTACATTTATGCTGATTAAAATTATAATAAAGACAATTATAGTAAGTCAAAATTATGCCGATGAAACCATTATGGGTTTATAATACTCTGCTAATCATAATTTATGCGAGAAAACTTTATGCTGAAATTGTTATGCCAAACTACATTATGACGAAAGAGATTACGCGACCGAAAGGGCCCTTTCGAAGTACGAAGAAGTTTGAGACGATAATTTTTTTGTCACCATTTTTGGGCCGGCCTTTGCGAAAGGTGCTTAGCTACAGCAATCGCTGACCAAGTCCGTTAACCACTGCTACATCTAGCTACCTAAAAAGAAGGGGTCTCAGTAGCTCAGCGATCAAAGCATTGGACCGGTAATCTATGGGTCGTGGGTTCGATTCCTCGTTGATTTTTCTACTAGCAAAATTATCATTGTACCTAAAATGTCTATAAGCTGCAAACATGGGAACCTCTTGTGATGCATCAAACCATATTTCCCATGTTGGCTACCGACAAAAGGTCGATCTTGTTTTATAGACACAACCTATAAATATTCAAATGTGTGGCAAAATGTTTTGTAATCTCCGTAAACTGGTTTCCATTAAACAGTGATTGATGGACATGTAAAATGATAAGATTGATATTTAAATGCTTTCACAACCATTTTAGAATGTATTTATTGTTGCCAGACAGAAATGAGCAACAATTTTTTTATATTATACTTTAAGGGTAAGCACTTATTTTATTAGCCTATTTTTGTGTCCCACTGCTGGGCAAAGGCCTCCCCTCTGCGGCTCCACTCTTCTCTATCATCAGCCACTTCATACCACTCCGGCAAAAAAGTGGTCGTGGTTCGCGTTAAGCATTAAGCCAATTTCAAGAAGTATTTGTAATAAGTAGTAAGGGTGCAAATGGTACGGTAGATTGAATTTAAAATGGAGTCTCACAACCTTCGATCAATCATTTACTAAATTTCCGATGAGCGCTTGAAAAACGGAACGCGTCTGTAGGGCCACGGGGACATAGGCTATATAAAAAATATAAAAAAAATGTTTAGAAACAATAGTACCCCCGTGCGAAGTCGGGGTGGGCCGCTAGTTTTGTTATAAAAAGATCTCGGATGAAACTCCAGTAATTAAAGTAATTTGTATTTCTCTAATAATTAATTATTAAAGAAATAGTAGGCGAGAGAGCTGCCTTCATACGAGGAACGACTAAGTTTTTTTAAATTACTCAGTTTGAGTGATCGAAGATTGCTGCTGGACCACTTACTTTTTTACAAAATAATAAATGGGAAGGTAGATTGCCCGCTTCTTTTACGCAAGATAAACTTTAATTTGCCATATAAGGTCCCACGCCCTAGTAGATATGTTCCTTTCTCAATAAAGGGTAGCAGAAGCAATTTGGGTCACCACGCCACCATGAATAGGCTTCCTAGACAATATAATATTCTTTGTAAGAACAAGGAATATTCCGGGGATATTTTTGCTGACACCGTACACAAATTTAAACACGAAGTATCGAAGTGTCTCACAACTGGGTCTTCTTAGTTTCTTCTCAGTTTGTTTTAAATTTTATAGATGTATTAAGTTAAGGTTTTAAAATTATTAAAATTATTTAATTAATATAAAAATATTGTAAGCCCACATTTGCATGCCGTGGCAGCCTTTAAGTAAGACAGCACTTAGATTAAGACTTTTTTCCAATGAGTATTTTTATGTAATTTTTGTTGGTGTATGTTTTGTTGGTTGTCCTTAATAAATAAAATAAAATAAAATAAAATAAAAAATTATCTTAATTAATGGCTTCGCGTTTAGCATTTAGCCAATTTCAAGTATTTTTTATGATTAGTAGATAGAAATTAAAATGGAGTCTCACAACACGTGTTATTACGAGAAGAACTCGGGTAAAACTCGTATTTTTCTATGATCCACTGCCCCGGTCCGACACATGACAGGTTACTTTTACTGTCATGTCAATGTCAATGTCAATAAAACGACGCGACAAGCCGCCATAATGTATTTATTTTGTGATATTGGTACGTGTACCTAAATGTTGGTAATATATTTTGCGGTATAAAATAAGATGGTGTGTTTTCGTTTACTTATTACACATGGTTCTTAAATAATAACTTCTAGGTTCCAATTATTTTTTAAACCAAATGAAACAATACGACAACCTTGATAGGTTCATGAAGGAATGGCGTGATGTTGCAGGATACCGGATGGTGTGGAAAAAGTGTGGGGAGGCCTTTGCTCAGGAGTGGGAATGCTTTGTTTTTAGAAAATATTTAAAAATGTAAATTAATGAAAGCCAAAGGCGCCCATTGAATGTCAACAACTACCGTCACTAACATCCGATAATAATATTTTTACAAATATTAAAGATCAGTTAAGAGTTCGCTTTCAAAGTAAAAAGTGTTGAATAATTTCGGCGGGCTGGTTAGAACCACGATAGCTCAATTGGAAGAGCACCTGACCCGGAATGTCTGAAAGGTGCAGGTTTAAATCCTGCTCGTGGAAATTTTTTCAACATTTGTGTTTTTGTAATTTTTTCGCAACAAAATTTGTGTTAAAAATTATTTGAACATTTAAGGAATAGGCTCGTTTCTTGAAGATCCCTAAGTCGTAACGGTCCGGAAATACCGCCGCCGAGAGCTGGTTCCACAAAACTGTAGCAGTGTATTGGCTTAAGGCTAGGTATTCCTGTCAAAGTAGGCATTTAGCGATGTCTCGGCCGCGTTTCGCGCGGACGTAGCGGTAGTGAACTCGCATGACACCGCCCGCCCGCTCGCCAGCGATACAGTATAGAAATAAGCAGTAGGGTAATTTTATTTTGCTTTAGAAGTACATTTTTATGATCAAACTTTGTTTAGTAGTGATAAAGTAGAGTTACGAGTTTCGTAAATAAATAAAGTAAGTAATTAATAATGAATTTATGTTTTTTGGTATCCATTAAATTATAATATTATTTTTTTTTTTCAAAATTATTTTTCTTACTTCAATTTCATGGGCTAAGTTAAGTATCCACCAGAAAGGATTGCACGGTTATTTATTTCAAAGAATGTTTGGCATAAATGGAATAAGGGTATCAAATTAAATTCAAAATATTATTATGTTTAATCTCAAAATTCTTCAAAATTTATTTCTCTTGTGCTTGTACCCGGTTGCAAATTTGATATGGTAAGGCTGGGGAGTCTACATAATTTACATTTTCCTTGTCATCTTGTAAGGACAACGTTCTTATTGGCATTCCACGTGCTTGTCTACTATCTACAATGAAGATCAACGAGAATTTAGTTAAATATGTAGAATTACAGTCACATCAAAACCAATTAACCAAAAAAGAATTATTGAAATTGGACCAAAAATGACGAAGTTAGAGCGATTTTCGTGCTGCATTCTCAAAAACGCAGACGTCATCAGCAGTGGTCGGAGTAGGTATATTGATTTTAGATACTTGCGTCATGATATCATAACATGGACATGCATTTCTTCCGGAATGTACCGGAGTTTCCAAAAATTTGGTAAATAGAGTAATAAAATAAAAAACCATATGTAAGCAAACAAAATTGTTTATTGTTAATACAAATAATCATTATTACAGTTTTATTAAAAATAATTATTTTTAATCCTCATCGGTTACAAGTTCTACATTTTGATTTTCTGTCTCTATACAATTAAAATAAATAACTATAATTTTTTCAATATTTTCTAATTTTAAGCTATTTCTTTTAACATCTAAGATCCATTTGTAAGTGGAAAATGATCGTTCAACATCTGTAGATGTCAATGGAGCGAATTTGAAATAAAGTTTCTGATTATTTGCTACGCTTTTTTCAATACTCTCGCTGTATTCTCTAATTGTATCTAAATCTGGATTTCGTTCCATAACTGATTCTATTTTATTTTTTATATTCTCATTATTGCACTCGTTAAGCGTAGCCCTTACTTGATCAAATACTAAAAGTGAATCAGCTAGAGATAAATTTTGTTTTTGTAACTCTTTTAGGGCTAGTAGTATAATAGAGTAATTTTCTTCAATATATTTTAAATCATTTTCTAAATTTTGTTTTTCCAAAATGTTTTTTGCGTTTCGTATGGCTATAGCATCAGAACTGCTCAAGCAGGATAAAACTTCTTTTATTTTATCTAAATGTTGAGCGTAGTAAGATGCTGCCTGTAACCAAGTACCCCATCTGGTAATGACTGGTTGCGGAGGCAACGGTAAGTCAGGATATTTTTCTTTTAAAATGTTTACCCTACTAGGAGCCTTTAAAAATACTTTTTTAACATTTGATATAAGAATATCAACATCGTTGTATTCTGACCTTATCTGCTCACTTACACGATGAAGAGCGTGCGCCAAACATGTCACATGCTTCATTTCAGGTAAGTAATGTTTTAAATTTCGCCCTGCAGATAGCATGTACGCTACACTGTCAGTGCAAAGCATTAAAATATTGTCAACTTTCGCTTCAAAAGTGTTTTGCCATAAATTTTCTAGACATTGCAGTACAAATTGTGTTATTGTTTGTCCATTTACTGCTGTTAGCATTTTACAAGCAATCAAATAAGGCCGGCCTGCACTATTACTAGGATGCAATGGTTTTATTAGGAAATTGACTATGTATCGACCAAAAATGTCTGTTGTCTCATCCAGCGATATCCATAGTTTCTCATTTTTATTAGTTTCATAAATCGAATTGATTTTATTCCTATAAAACTTCTCCAAATAAACTTTTCGTAACTGTGATTCGTCAACCACTTTACGATTGGTACAAACGCAACAACAAGTACTGCACATATATTTCTGAAAAAACTCTTTGAACGCTGGATTTTTCATTTGCGACCAAGGAATATTGCATAGAATCAGGAACTTAATGAGGTCGAAGTAAAATTCCTCTTGCGGTCTCTTAAATTTTCCTTGATGTACAGCGCCTTCAATGTGTTTGGTAATGTTGCCTCTATTCACAGCTTTCAAATGACTTTCACACTTTGTACAGTATATAGTGCCACTAGCGTTATCGTAAAGTAGCTCAGGATAGTGCAATAACCACTTTTGCACTGTTTCAGCCTTGACCTTTGCCATATTTATTTATATCTCACCTAAAACAATGATTTAAATTTACAATATATACATACACAACTGTAAAGTCGATAATGAAATTCTGTTTCATATAAAGTGTTTTTTTTTAACTGAAGCGGTGATAGCCCTGCGGTGTGCGTACCGGACTCTCATGCGCTGTGATGATTGCTATAAAGTGATTTTTTTAACTGTTTCCAAGTTCTAAAACCTTCTTAAATAGTGAAAATAATTAAAACTTACCCGTACAAAAACAACTTCAAATGGGCCCAATCCAAGAGTAATAAATCGATGTCCGTAGTTATAAGCCAAATTCGTCGTTTTAAGTAGATTTCAGAAGACAGTAAACAAGCCAGGGTCAAGTCAAGATATTCACAACACATAAAATAAGCGCACTCCACGAACCGAAATAAGTGAGTGAGCCACTTGGTCTGGATGTCGGTGCGAGCGCATTGTTTTCGAACAAACAGTCAATGAGTCATCCTGGATACTTGATTCTAATTGGTCAGATGCGTTGAGCATAGAGATAAGAGGACAAAAGACCCTGTTTGCCGGATGTCGTGTGTTGAAATGAATATTATTATTATATCATTTTATACATGCTTAGGCTTTTACTCCAACACTTTTACTACAACAAGGTTTTTACACACCAGTCATTTTTTACTATTAAATTCTGGTCATCTACGCCACTAGCAGCATAGCGTTGAGAGTATTGATACATTTTTAACTAGTTTCATGTAATAATTTCGATGTTTCGGTATTTTTATCATAATAATCCGGAAACTCGGAGGAGTATCCATTATAACATATACGTTTGATGTCAGTGACCTTAATTCAATATACCTACTCCGACCACTGGTCATCAGCTACGCTTGCACTAGCACGGCAGTTGCCGCTTGCCGCCCGCCACTATATTTTACGAATATACTCAAAAACTACTGAACCGATTTTAAAAATTCTTTCACTATTAGAATGCTACATTATCCCTGAGTAACATAAGTTATATTTATTACTAAAAAATAATATTTAATAATAAATAAATAGAAATACGATTTGTTTATTGTTGTCATAGAAACTGTCAAAGCGGTGCGAAGTCCGCCGGGTCAGCTAGTCTATTATAAAAACATGACCAGTATGCAGTTCCTGTATTGAGATAAGTCGCAATGGATATAGTGGGACAAACAATCCCAGATTATATCCATCAATGGATATACGCAATGGATAGTGGGGGATCTACCCGCGCATTTTACCACAGTTGCTTGCAGCGCGTTGACTCGTACGTAGTAAACACACGTAAATGGATAATGTCGTCTTACAAATATTGTATTGTGCTACGATGCGAAAATACAAGTGTTGCTACGCCGGACCAATTGTTTTTTTGTGTTCCAAAAGACCCAAAAGGATTTCTAAACAGTCGGAATACAACAATGCTTTTAACATTTTTATTATGGCGCCGGTATTAGATAATATGGTGGTAGCTAGCCAGGCGAACTTAACAAGCCCAACCACCAAACAAATCAAGAACGCGCCGCTGATAGGAATCGAACTCGGGACACTAGGTCTAAGTTCGGAGGCTTAGCCACTAGACCACAGAGGCGGTTAAATGTTTATTATTTGTTTGTTACTCAATCACGTGGATCCGGCTGAACAGATTTAGATGAAATTTTGCACATAGATAGACCTGGATAGGACTATTTTTATTTACTTACAAAATATTCAGCTAACACGCACAGATAATAAATCAATAAATAAAAAAACGTTTAAAACACAAACACAAAACATGAAACATATCAAAATATAAAACAAAAAAAAACGATTTTTTTTACTTTAGGTTAGTAGGTACCTACTTATTAATGTGTCTGCAAAAAAATACAGCATCTTAGAACTTATTTAAAAAACTAAAATCCAGGCGGACTTAACAAGCCCTACTATCAGCCAAACCGAGTAGGTACACAAAGATGTACCTCCCGCTAGGAATCGAACCCGGGACCTCTGGGTGTAAGACCGGTGGCTTAGCCACTAGACCACAGAAGCGGTTAAAATTTAATAAAAAGCTTGTTTTAATTTTTTTTTCACTTTTAACTTTTTAACATGTAAGTACCTACAGTCTAGGAGTTCCTCTGACCTCCTTTCAGTTTCATCATCAGATCTTGGGCACCACACAAGGTTAGTTTTTATCAAGACAAATAAAATAAGCACAAAAACGGCGGGGTTACCTTGTGTCATTGCAAAGTTCCTAGTTAGCTCAGTAAGTGAAATGTGAATTTCTTATGAGTTAAATAAAACTCTATAACCTCAGTTCCTATGATCACCTTCCGACTGCATCATCAGACCAGTTCCATGATGCCATATTATTGAATTGCTATCGAAGTTGCGTAGATATACCAAGTTTCATCTCGATCGGTCCTCGGGAAGTGATCCAAATCTTCCTTGCACGATTTGACCCGTACATACGGTCGCACGAGTCCGCACGACTTATGTACTGTGACATCATCGTGAGTGGCAAGCAGGCGCGCGCGTTTCAAAATAGCCGTTCAGAAAAACATTAATAACTTCATCATTTCTTGACGGATTTTAATATTTTAAGAATAAAATGTTTAGTAGTTGATTGCGCATACGATGTATATAGTAAAAATCAGATTTGCTATTATGTGATTGATCCTCATTTCCGGCATTAAACATTTCATGTAAAATTGGACCAACTTTGGCTCCATTTGCGTTTTCCAGAAATTATCGTCCCTTTCGATGCGTTTTGTAAGCAAAGGTTCATTTTCTCCAGCCCAAATTTCTAGCAGACTGAGTCGTCTTTCAGTAACGTGAAGCTGCCCTTGTATTTGATAGAACCAATTAAAATGGGTAGTAGGTAAAAAAATGTTTGGACCATTCAAAAGCACTTTTCTAAAGTTTATTTGAATAAAAAATATTTGACTTTGACTTTGACTAAAGAAGTATCGAAAATAGTTTCACGCATTCACAGTTCATTTTATACGAATTTTAAAAATTAATTAAAAATATTCAAACGTAACTCCGGCAGCCGAAATTGTTTTAGGGGATCTTAGACGAGCTTCCTTGAGCCCCCTATGCATTCAGTTTTCTCAGATTCAGGCGACTTATTTCTAAATCCAACCCGGCAGAGGTACCGATATGAATTATCAAAAATCGTAGCGATGCGATCTTTAGTACATAGTCATACTGATATTCTTATACTATCGAATTATAACCATAATATAAGTTTTAAACATGAATGCAAGAATCTTTGTAAGCGTTTATTGTTTATTGCCCATTATGAATAACTTGCATTAATTATATAATTATGTACGACAAAAACGGATTGATTGGCAGTCACGGAAAAAACTGACACAGGTCCGTCGTCCGTGAGCGCCCGAGCGCGACTGATCGGGCCTGCCGAGCAGCCGTACTCGCGCATTTCGTAGATATTTAAACATAGTAAATAAGACAATCATTTTATCAAGTCAAACTCTGCGAATTCCCCTGCGAAATATTATTGTCTTCAATTGAGTACAAAAAATAAATGGAAAATATCAGTAGTTTAGTCATCATATTGAAAAAACATTACAAAAAGGGGTAACTTTGGGATTTTTTTTAATCGAGTGAAGTTCATTGGGTCTTGTAACTGAATGCGACTTCCACTAGATTAGATCCTTAACTAATACATACTTTTTTTTCCAGAATTTAAAACCTTGTTTTCTATGTCTCAGATTGTTTGAAAAAACTCAATAGTGCGGCCTCTGCAGGAATACCTAGCCTTAAGGCGAAAGGTAAGGCACACTAGCGCCACCAATTGATAATTTGACAATTACTAACGGACTGGATCTTTTTTTAAACATTGCCTTAAAAATTATTTGAACATTTAGGTTTATTTATATATATTTATTATATATATTATTATTATTATTTTGTTTTATTTATATAATACAGAGTATTCTAGTATGTTTTAATAGTTTCACCTCTGATCTTACGGCTTATTAGCTCTCTCCATCCGTCTGGAAGAAATCGCTTGAAAGCGATAAGACCGCCAAATTGTAACTTTGTAAATTATTTATTTTTTGTTCATGTTTATGATTTATAGTGTGGCAATAAAAGTATTATCTATCTATCTATCTAACAATAAATTTTATGACGTAAGATGTTGATGACGTAGTAGTCGACATTGAATAAGGCTCCTTTGACTTACAAAGTAAGAGAGGATAGCGTTGATAACAATTTAATGTAACTTTTGATGCTTACAGAAAATAAAGATATCTAGGTCTGTTGAACAAAATATTTAGCTGAATTTATGCGTTTAAAAGTCTAAACTATACACAGTTTGACATCGAAAGAAAAACTGAAATAGTAAAAACATAATTTAAAATATTATGAATTACGAGATATCGAGAAAAATATTTATTAATTAACTGATAACGGGTTAGAAAATTTATTTAAATATTTACACAATATTATTATAATGCCTCGGTGGTCGAGTTGCAAAGCGCTCGGCTCAACACCTGGAGGTCCCAGGTTCACTTCCCAGATTGGGCAAAGTGTGTTTCGGATTTTACAATGCATTTTCCCGTGTTTTAGATTACCAACCCGCATTTGGCAATTGTGGTAATTAAGCTAATACTCATCAATTGTAGTGATGACTTCATTTCAATGATGAAGGCCCTTGGCCAGAGTGGCTATTTACTTTACTTATTATATCTTTATATAAGTATATAAATCTTCTGTGCATGTGTATGAAATTGAACACCTTCTAAACGGCTGGACCAATTGGATGAAATTTTTTGTGTGTGTTCAAGTGGATTCGAGAATGGTTTAGATTTACAATTGGACCCGGTAGGTGGCGCTGCTATAGGGGTCCATCATAGGATACAGTTGTTCTTAAGCGGACGAATGATTTGTTTGTTTTGTTCTCATGGAAACTGTCAACGTTTTGTTTGTTTTGTTGTCATGGAAACAGTCAAAGCGATACGAAGTCCACCGGTCAGCTAGTTTATTATATTACTGTACTGAAATAGCAAATGTGTTTACTCCTTAAAGTGGTGATAAATACATTTGGAGTATTTTCTCACGCGAGAAGAGAGTAGGTATATAGTACGCGTTAAAAACAAGTGAATATCATTAGCCCAAATAAACACCCGCTTCATTCACATGGGACGCTTGAGTGAGTTTACCACGGGATATCGAAATTAATTTCACCGTTTGACATACCCAAGGCCCATAAAACATTTGGCCTTTCTGTTACTGATCGAACAAACAACTGATCAAATATATTTTGTCTATATAACCATTGACATTGTTATCATTGATCGAATGAACGTTTGGTCGAATAGACGTTTGGTAGGAAGGTCTGTAAACTCCTCTTTAAGAGAAAGACAGAAAGATAAGAAAATACTAAATATCTATCTGTAGTACTGCTACCCATTATTTACAACTACCCACATTTTTATAGACTCCATTAAGCAAAATATGTACTATGTCAAATGAATGTAAGCAAAGTGCCGGCGGCCCATCTCTCACCCCTTCCCCCTCCCAATTCTTACTTCCTCCTCAAGATCCAACTCCTTCCTCAAGGCCGGCAACGCATTGCGATTACTTTGGTTTTGCGGGTGTCTATGGGCGGCGGCGATTACTTTCCATCAGGTGACCCGCCTGCTCATTTGTCTCCTTTTAATAAAAAAAAGAAAAAATCCAATCCTATCCAGGTCGAAATGTCGTAGATCTATTCGACAAGCGAAAGAAAAGCTTACAGTTCTTCCTGTCAAACGTCCATTCGACCAAAATTTCATTCGATCAATGATAGAAACTCAGACCAAATAAAAACTTTTTATTTGGTCTGAGGATAGAAATGTCAATAGTTATATCGACAAATTAATTTATTTTATTTTATTTATTTATTTATTTCACAAACATAATACACAATGTAAGTACATACTTATAAATAGATACACAGTATAATTATGGACCCCGCAGGGGCACAAAAATTAAGTAGAAGAGAGGAAGCGCTTTTAATTATTATAATAGAGTATTAAATATTTTTATGTTTGTTGTGTATGTCTGGTGTGTGTTGAATATATAATAATTTACTTTAACTTATCATTAAAATATTCATCTATATCATAATAGCTTTTAGAAGTTAATAATTTATTTACTTTATTTATAAATATATTGTCGTTTTTTCCTTCTATCCATTCCTTTGGAAGCTTATTATATTTTTTTATTGATTTAATAAATGTGTTTGATGAGTTTAATTTAAGCCGGGTAGTTGGTAATATTAATTTATTTTTATTTCGTTATGAATATTTACTCTGTACTTTTTCACGTTTTGTGTAAAGTGTTTACGGACAAATTTACATATCTTTAAAATATAAAGGCAAGACAATGTGAGTATTCTGTATTTCTGGAAATAGGGTCGGCAGCTGTCAGTTTGAGTTATATTAGCAATTATTCTGATTCATTTCTTTTGAAGAGTAAATAAAGCAGGAGCATCCGTGCTATATCCCCACAGAATAATGCCGTAGATATTAGTAGAATATTTTGGTCAGTTGTTAATTCGATCAGTAATAGAAAGGCCAAATGTTTTGTCGACCTTATGTCAAAAGGCGAAATGAATTTCGATATCCCGTGGTAAACTCCAAGCGGCATCCAATAGCACAAAATTAGAAATTTGAAACAGCTTTTAGCTTAGCTTTTACTATGTATTTATACTATTACTTTACTATGTGCTTTTACTTTGTATCTCTAAACTTTGAAGGAGCTCCCCTTGATACCAAACCGACCATTGGAATCCTTGGCGTCGATATTTCGAGTGACGTTCAGTTTCGCGGTCATTTGGAAGGTAAAGCTAAATTAGCTCCGAAAAAGCTGGGTGTGCTCAATAGAGCGGGACAGTATTTCACGCCGACCCATCGCTTACAGCTTTACAAAGCACAGGCATTTTATCGCCTTTATCATGGGGAGTGCTCTGAGGAATTGTTCGGCTTGATCCCTGCCGCTGATTTTCTTCACCGCACTACACGCAATCGGCTGTCTTTCCATCCACACCATCTTGATGGATGGCGGTCTACTACTGTGCGTTTCTCATGTAATTTTTAACCACGAACTACAATGCTGTGGAACCAGCTCTCAGCGGCGGTATTTCCGGACCATTACGACTTAGGGATCTTCAAGAAACGAGTCTATTCCTTCCTTAAAGGCCAACAACGCATCTGCGATTCCTCTGGTCTTGCGGGTGGGTGTCCAAGTCAAGGTTTCTGGTCACTGGGGGGCTGTAATGTCAACCGCCATAATAAAAGAGAAGATTTAGTAAACTTAAGAAAATTATTGTATTCGGAATTGTTTGTAGTATTATTTATTCACCTTCACCAGCCTATTTTATGTCCCCACTGCTGGGGCACGAGCCCTCCCTATGGATGGATAGAGAGAACGAACTATACACCATCACGAGGGCCCGATAGGTTGATGACGATAGGTTGATGACAATAAAAAATCTAGGTAGCTAAGTTCAAAGATCTGTTGCCCAGGTTGCGCAAGGTCTTAGATTCGAATCCCATTTGAGGCAAGTTAACATTAATCAATTGCTGCGTTGAGTTTCGATATGAACATAGCATTGTGCAACCATTTAAAATGGCCAACTGTCCTCTCTTTCTAATCTTCGAATTTTTATTTTATTTTACTGTCGACACTAGGGGTCGGTCACTATTTATCCAGAACATTATTACAAGTTTTCATTAGCCTATAAATGCCTCACAATTGGGCTTGGATCTTCCCCAATAATACATATGGGAAGGGAATATAAATTGTAGATGACGAGATCAGGCCATAACCCGCCACGATGTCCCGATGCGTTTTTATACTTGAGATACATCATCATCATCATCATCAGCTCATTTTTATCTCCCCATTGCTGGGGCACGAGCCTTCCCTATGGATGGATAGGGAGAACGGGCCATAAACCACCACGCGGGCCCAGTGCGGATTGGTGGTTGTTAACGACTGCTAAAGCACCGGGACCAACGGCTTTACGTGCCTTCCGAAGCACGGAGGAGCTCGAGATGAAACATTTTTTGGTCACCCATCTGATGACCGGCCTTTGCGAAAAAGTTGCTTAACCTCAGCACTCTCAGAACGGGCGCGGTAACCACTGCGCCATCGAGCTCCTATTCCTCCTCCTTGAGATACATACAACCTAGTAAACATACCTACCTATACATTATTCCAAGCACGTCTTATGAAGATATAAAAACTGAGAAATGTTTATAAAAATACAAGTATAATATTTGTATAATATACTTTTGGATACTTATTTACAAAAAATCTCCAGTTTTATGACAAGGCGGATCAAATTCGGCTTTGCTCGAATAACTTTTTAAAAGCATATCATACTTCAAGGAGAAATAAAGTGCAAAATATTTATAGTGGAGGCTTTAATATTGCAGAAAAAAACATTATAAAGGCTTTTTAAACTTTACTTTCTTAACTCATACTTTCTCCGCTCTTCTTTGATTCAAATCTTGCATTACAACAAAGGTTTTGTTACAACCAACCAAACATTACAAATAATATTCACCCTTAGCTAAGAATCAAAGTGTGAGTGGCTGTCTAACTACAAGACCATAAAAGCAGTAAAAAATCATTCTTTATTTAATGATTAATGTATTAAGTGGGCGATCTTTTTGTTCAGTAGGTGCATAATTAACTCCTAATTAAGTGCATTAATTATTCTAATGAGAAGTTGTACAAAAATTGGATTTTACGTAGGAATTTAAATAATCTACTCACAATATGTCTGCCACTTGTTATTTAATTTATGTTGGAGATGTGATGATGCAACCACAGAATCTATATATTAATACGTGAAGCAAAAACTTTGTACCCCTTTTTCTGAAAATTGCGCGGACGGAGGAGTATGAAATTTCGCACACTTATAGTTTATATAGAGAAGGATTGCAGAATGTTAATATTTTTTTAAATTATGCGTAAAAATACATTAAATCAATAAAACAACATTACACACACTACCATGTATTTGAAACACACGCATGTATACTCTTTTCAAAAATTTCAAAAATGGAAGAGGAGCGGCCGATTTCTGTCAATGCCAATCCAAACTCACATCTTTTTTAATTTTTCATTGCTTAGGATACAATTTAATTAGATTAATAAAATTTCGGTCGAATTTCGACCACTGGGCGACCACTAGTTCATATTGTTACGTCCCATGCTAGTCTGGTACCTTGGAGGAGAGTTTATTTAAAATTATTGATTTTGATGCTCTGTCTACCAAATCAAATCAAATCAAATTATTTATTCACTGAGAATAGAGTAAGTACAATGATGGTGAGTAGTTAAATACAGTTCGTCTATTTTACCAACGCAAGGCATGTGAATGTGGATAACGGAACAAAAAAGAATTTATTTAATTATACGTTAATTTACATTATGGGGACACTCGAGGTGTCGTTTTTCCGTAGCATAAGCATAATTATGTAAAACCGGACTTTAAGCGGCAGTCGTCCCGCGCCCCTAATAAATACAGCACATACCGTAAACCACCTTTCATTTACCTATCGCATAGGGTCCTCCCAGAGATACCTGCATAGGTATTTACATTGGTGACTCCGACGACGACATCAATACAATTTATACATTAATACAATTTTAAACGTCAATAACTATTATAATAGAATAAAATTTATATTATATCAACTTTACAATTTAGATACATAGGTATTCCTTAACTGAATAGAACATTTAATTTTAAGCCAGTCAAACAGCTTTCTCTTAAATGCTATAAAATTAAGCTTAGTTAATGAGTGTGGCTTATTATATATTTTAACGCAACTGGGATAACAATTTCTCTTATAGAAGTCCGTGTGCATTTTGGGTAAAAACAGCTTTCCAGGACATCTTATACTTCTGTCAGAGTTTATAACTTCAATAAATAAATAGGGATGGAAATTCTTCACGAAAATGCTACACTCCAATATATAAAGTGAAGAGAGAGTTAGTAGATTAAACTTGGGGAACCATTGCTTACATGTCGTCATTGGATGCACGTTACATATGGCGCGTACGCATTGTTTTTTGTGATATGAAAGCTCTATTTAAGTTGGTTGAATTTCCCCACAGAATTACCCCTCTTTGGGAGAAAGTCGTGAAAGTATATAATTATGTATGTATATGTATGTTACTAGAGGTGCCGGTATTTTAAGGAGGTATAGTGGACCGCACATTAAGCGTTACAATGAAACGTTCCGTGAAGTGTAAGGATACGACCCCTGGCCTGAGTGCCTAATACTTTTTTCATATGGCATTGAAGTAGCGACATCTGTTGATAAATGAGGAGACTTAATAATTTGCGATACGTTATCTCGCGAATCTAGTAGGGGGACGGGAAACCCCTTGCGTAATGCCTAAGAGTCAGGGTTACGTTGTAACCCATGGTAGGCCAACAAAATCTCTCGTTTTTGTTAACGTGATCGAATGGCAAACAATACTCACTACGCACCCTGGGATTGAATCCACAATTGTAACGACTTCAACCGATAGGCGACCGTCAATATAATGAAACGAATAGAAACGTGTGTCATTGAACTTGAGGTTTCGTCAGCGCAGGCTCTTGTGGGGCAAGGTCAAGCTGCCTAAGGCCTCGCCCAAAGACAAGCGGTCTGCGGTCGCGGACACAATTTTCCCGCTCGGGCGCGTAGTTGATACCAGGGATGTTACTGAATAATAATAATACTGATGAATCGGAGTCGAATTCGAATTCGGAGGCAGAATCGAAGCGCAGCCGGAATCGGTCTTTCGAGGTTCACTAAAGTCATTCGATAAACAACTTGTTTTTGGCTTCATTATAAACTGTTTTTAAATTAACACGGCAAAAATACTAGTTACACTACTCTGTTTTGCAAGTTTAATGTAATAGCGTCTGACACATAAAACAAACAACTGAATGAATGAAGTGACGAGAAGTGGGGGGCGTGATAGGATTTTACGAGTGACTAGTCGCAACTTGAACTGGCCGCGTTAACTGCGTCGGACATTCTTCGATATATGTACCTTCCGACTCTACACTATCGGGGCCGAAATCATAGTGGGAGATGTAAAATCAATCACAAGAGTCATGGCTCCGCGTAACATCCCTGGTTTACGCTAGCGCAATGAGGGTGGTACAAACAGAGGCGATAGAAATACGATCGCGGTCGCGGTCTGCCCGCGCTTGCACTGTTGGTAAAGCTGTCAAATGTCAACTTCATGTTTACCTCTTTTTTATTTTAATTTCAAGTCACTAGCATGTTGTGTATACATGTGGACTACTGTCTAGCCTAAAAAATGTTAATACTTTTTATATTATGCTATGACGATTCTGTTCCTGCACCTAAATTATATAAATAAACTAGCGGCCGCCCGCAGTTTCACCCGTGGGGTTCCCGTTCCCGTGGGAATATCTGGATAAAAAGTATCCTATGTGTTAATTCAGATTATAAATAATTTGTATGCCGAATTTCATCGAAATCCATCGATCCGTTGCAGCGCGAAGAAGCAACAAATATACACACATACACACAAACTTTCGCATTTATAATAACTATTAGTGTGATAATTAAACGATCAATTTTGAAGTAACTGCATGCGCGTCGCGAGCACCCACCTGTTGATTGCGGCCCCGGTCGCCTGCGCTTTTTTATACTTACTTCATTTTAGATTGACTACCACATTTGCCCGCGACCGCGCCCGCGACCGCCTCTGTTTAGTCGGGAACTTTACTCTTATAACATTGGAATCACCTATTCAATTGGTTTCTATTACGTGAAGTTATGGTAGTTGGGTAAATGTAGAACAAATCATGATTATGCATGCATGCGTATTGATAGGTGCAGCGTATGATGCAACTTTGGCGAAAAATCGGTCATTTAAAGACAACAAAGTTTTTTTATTATAGGTAGTATTATTATTGTAATCATCTAGTTAATAAAAACTGTACACTAACTCTCATGGCCAAACTGGGAGATTTTATACCGTCTGCGGGCTCAGGTTGCCACAAATAAATGTGAGTGCCTTCCCGAAGTTGTTGCAACACCTGCTCACTTGTCTCTTATTATTTATGCTCTCTGGACAATTTACTGGAGGCTGACCAGAAAGCTATTGACGTGGCAGCTTTCTTCATGTAAACCGGGGGCGTAGTTACCACCGTATCAACTGTAAATGATGCGGGGTTCCCGGGCTACAAGGGCCCCGAACGGCTGTTAGCAAAAATTCGTAAATTATGTTAGCCACAATATCACATTTCATTTGGGCCCTCCAATATTTTTTTCATACAGGGCCCGTCAATGGCAAGCTACGCCACTGGTGTAACATATATATATATGTATATATATCTCGTGATTCCGCGGGAATTTCAGGTTGCCAGGTTCAGTCCAGGTAGGCTACTCTTGACGCAAACTCAATCTCAATACAATTCCAATGCGATTTATATGTATCGATATTGGGATAAGTTTCGCAATTTCGGAACGCCCCATCTCGATAATAATTAGTTCACTCAATTTCCATGCAATTTAATTACAATGTAGCGCTATTAACGCTTTTAAGACTGCCATTTGAATTTTTTAGATTTGGGATTGGAAATTGATTATTGCAATTGTGTTTCAAGAGTAACCTACCAGTCCAGGTTTGGGTTTGGCTGATGAATCAATCAGCAAGTGAGTACATACATTTTAATATCATACATACACTAAATACACTAAAAAAGTGTTGAAAAAACTCTCACACGCCGATGACGTACCAGAAGTTCGCCAAGACATGCGGGCGATGGTCGGCACCGACCTCTTTCTGCCATAGTAAACTTTATGGTCTCCAACACAGGGTCCTGGAACGCTTTCGCCTTCTATCACGGTGCAGTCATCTCTTGCCCGCCAGGAGGCGGAGAGAGAGAAAAAACGCCCTGGCAAACGCCAGCAAGCGTCGACATTACGGTTGACGGAGACGGATGTTTGATTGAGCAATTGCACCCACCCTAACCAACGCGGGGGTGTGGGCCACCACCTTCGTCACACCCACCACGACAGTCTCCATGGCGTAGAGGCGACCCTTCTACATCCGAAGAGTTTAGCGCTCTGAAGAGGTCCACAGTCCAAAGGCGGACCGTGACTGTGATGTGAATTTTCCCGCCCAGCGATTGTATCTCTCTCTCTCTATACTGTTGAGAGGAGCTCGATGGCGCAGTAGTTAACGCGCCCGGTCTGCGAGTGCTGAGGTTAAGCAACTTTCGCAAAGGTCGGTTATCGGATGGGTGTCCAAAAAATTTATCAATTCGAGCTCCTCCGTGCTTCGGAAGGCACGTAAAGCCGTTGGTCTCGGCTGCATTAGCAGTCGTTAATAACCACCATTCCGCACTGGGCCCGCGTGGTGGTTTACGGCCCGTTCTCCCTATCCATCCATAGGGAAGGGTCGTGCCCCAGCAGTGGGGACATAAAAATGAGCTGATGATGATGATGATGATACTGTTGGGTATCAAGCAATTTATTGGTTCGGTCACATCCCATCTTGTGATCAACCACACACACCTCCCGGGTTCTTGCAACAACCTGGTCGAGAGGGTTCAGATGCGAATTGACCTCGTTAAAACCAAATCTTAAGAAAATAGAATGGTGGTTTTTAAAAATATATCATACATACATATAAATATATTACATATCTAAATAATAACATATCAAGTAGTACCTAAGTACTTTTAATATTTCCCAATATTTTAATGTAATGCATGACTGATAAGTGGTTTGGCTACGCATTACAATTGTTATTTTCTTGTTAAATAAGAAAACCATCTGCGTATTATAATATTTACATACATGTATTCATTGTAAAATAAAAAGTGTTGAAACAATAAGGATGTCAGTTAACCTGACACCTTACGGTATGCATTCATTATGAGAACATATATCTCGAACACATTGATATATTTAAATACTTCTCATAACACATGTAACTTCATAACATACAAGTTATCGTTCACATTTGGAATAAATTATACTTACTTACGATGAAAATTCGGAATGCCCTGTCAAAGAGTAAAGGTACCAGTTGGTAGCCGACTCCACGCAGCAGCAGCAGACGATGTGTCGTCCATACACTACTGGTGTCTATGTATTTCTATGAAATTCCCTCCTTAGCGACGGCTACCAACTGGTACCTTAAAGCGAATCACAGCTGTTAGGCGACAGAAATAGATATATCAGTGTGGTAATCACACATTTTTAACGCACGCGTTAACCGCCACTGAGGTCTAGTGATTAAAACTACTAGTCTCAGACCCAGAGATCCCAGTTTCGATTTCCAGCGGCGGGTACAGGTTTTCTCACACACAGTTACAGTTTGATTGGTGGTAGGACTTATTAGTCCGCCTGGTCTAGCAAAACTCATCTTATCTAATTATGCCACTAGAAATAGGGATCAGCAACTGATGTGTGAGTTTAGCGACAATTGCAATCATCATCATCGTCATCATAATCTCAGCCAAAAGACGTCCACTGCTGCACAAAGGCCTCCCCCAAGGATCTCCACAACGACCGGTTTTGTGCTGCTCTTTCTAAATTACTTTTATTCGACGAAATCAGCTGTTGTTGAACATTGGGCACAAAGTGTCGAACACTGATGGCACTACAATATATAGTCTACATATAGATAAAGTTGGTCGTTGACAAGGCTTTCTTTTTTGGGATATACATACAAACGTATAAATGTAACTACATACATACTCTAGTACTAGTTATCGCCGGCGACTTCGTACGCGAAGACTACACTATCCCATAGGAACCTGTTACCAGGATATAAAGTATCTTATATCCAGTCCGGGTCATGGTCTGTCTATGTGCAAAGTTTGATCCAAATCCGTTCAGCAATTACCACGTGATGCGCGGTCGAATCAACAGACAAACAGATAAACAGACAAACAGACAAAAACTCTAAAAACTGTTGGAACGTGTTCTGTTATCGATTCTAAGTATCCCCAGCCAACTATTTTTCGAATATCTTCCATGTACAGATTTACGACCCTCTTTAGCTTTATTATATCATATGTATATATTGTGTTCTAAATTTTATGCAAACCTAAACAATTGAATAAATAACTTTTACGGATCTACTCGTGTTTATTTTACACAATGATATAATATATTATTTTATTCTGACGTTTCAAATTCTTTGCAGGGTCCACAGTCACAGGATACTGAGGTGTTGGTCGTTTCATAATTAATAAGTAACATGCATACCCTCATTTCAATATATTCGGGTGCGTTCCAATTTTCGGAGAAAGAGATTGTCGTATCTTTCGGTCTGGCAGGATCCCAGGCCGGTGGTAAATTTTTAAATGATTATGTATTATTATCATTAGATAAGAATGCATGGAACTGACATTCCTCCAATTCTCGCGAACTGTATAGGTATAAAGCGTCATTCTATAGTTTTAAACTAATACATACATAGTGCCCAAGTACGTTATTTTAGAATCAAGTGTAATGTTGAGTAAATGTAAAGAGGTAAGCATTATTTGTGATTCCGGGCTCTTGAGAGTTTTTATTGTAAGTAAATGTATTAAGTTAAATATTGTATGATTTGGCAACGACATACTTTTTTCTTTCTTTTTGTAAATGTCGTTACTTCTATTAAAGCTGTGCGCTGTGGAGTTTCTTGTGAACATTCTTCTCCACAGCTTAAAAATAGACGTCCTGAATGGGTAGTAGGTAAAAAATGTATGGACGATTCAAAAGCACTTTTCTTAAGTTTATTTGAATAGAAAATGTTGACTTTGACTTTAATTTCAATAGTTTTATTTACATACTCGTAGTAAGTATCACACCGGAATGCGTTAACTCGCAAGTCTACTTACTCCTTGCTCGCTCATTCGTTACAAGGACGGTAGCCTTGTACACCTTTCATTCACTAATGTTAGTGTCACTTTCATAACCCGATTTTAGTCAGAACAAGCTTTGGCCAAACTATTACTTAATCGCTAAAGTTGATTGACAGTGGGACATAGTCGGATTATCTGAAGTCCGAAGAGAGGGGAGGACTCGATAATCCTCAAGTCTGGTAACTTGCTCTATTACCGGGAGAGCGAACAACAGTCCCAGGGTGGTGTCGGGTTCATCTTTCACAAATCCCTCGTGAACAACGTTGTCGAGACCGGGAGTGTGCCTAGGGTAGAGTACCTTATACTCAGAATAATCAAACGGTATTCGTTGAAGGTCATACAGGTTTATATGCTCCTACTACGACACACCCTGACGATGAGGTGGCTACTTATGAGGACATCTCTAGAGCCATACAAGCCTCCAAAACACATTACACCGTTGTCATAGGAGATTTTAACGCAAAACTGGGCAAACGAAGCGGCGATGAGATGAGAGTGGGACGATTTGGGGTTGGTAATCGGAACTCCCAGGGCCAATTACTGGCGGACTTTCTGAAAAAGGAGGGACTCTTTATGATGAATTCCTTTTTCATGAAGGCTGAACACCGCAAGTGGACCTGGATGAGTCTCGATGGTGCAACAAAAAACGAGATTGACTTTATTATGTCGACGAGGAAGCAAATATTCAATGATGTCACTTTGATCAATGCGTTTAAAACTGGCAGCGATCACCGGTGGGCCTTATCAGAAGGCTCAAGGTCACTCAAAGAGCATTGGAGAGGGCTATGCTCGAGGTTTCTCTGCGTGATCAAATCAGAAATGAGGAGATCCGCGAAAGAACATAGGTTACCGACATAACCCGAAGAGTTGCTAAGCTCAAGTGGCAGTGAGCAGGGCACATTGCTCGCAGGACTGATGGCCGCTGGGGCGGAACAGTCCTTGAGTGGCGACCGCGTTTCGGAAAGTGCAGTGTAGGCAGACCTTCAATGAGGTGGAACGACGATCTGGTGAAAGTCAGGGGTAGCCGCTGGATGTGAGCAGCACAAAACCGGTCGTTGTGGAGATCCTTGGGGGAGGCCTTTGTCCAGCAGTAGACGTTTTTTGGCTGAGATGATAATGATGATGAAAGTTGATTCTGGCGATGGCAAAGATGTAAAGGTGGTAAGGTATGGTAAGTTTAAAGGTTTAGGAGCAGAAATAGCAAATATGCTACAAATGGCAAATCTAACCACGGTGTCTAGTGAAAGTAACTTAAACTGCCATTCTATCACGTTATTATAAATTAACGGCAAAGAGCAATGGACAAATTATAGAGAGTTATTGCCTTTATCAAAATCCATTGGCGTATATAGGGGGGGGGCCGGGTGGGCCGGGCCCACCCCAGAATTGACTGGTGCCCACCCCAGGATGTTGGGCTGGAGAAATATCTTCACACAAAAACCATTTCAATCGAATACATAGTCTACAAGCGATTTCCATTAGTTACTTTCAAGTCACAAAAACAATTAAATTCACAAATACACAACGTACTAAGCTTGAGTACATTTGAATGTCGCGCCGCAACGCAAAGCGGCAAGCGGGCGCCGCTCCGTACGCTATTACTCTTCTCATAGAAAATGTATAGTCCGGTCAATAAGTTGAAAAACGTGAAAAATAGACATAAAGCTCCTAAAAATATGAGCAATAGCTCATTGGATTCGGAATGACCTCTAGAAAAATGCAGTATGAGGATTTTACTACACGTAAAAAATTGCAATTGTTATTAACAAAACAAGATAAAAAAAGGTATTTCGTTTTTTGTTAATATCTCAAAAACTATTAATATTTACGATATTTTAAAATTTTCGAAAAGAAAGTTCCAGCTCCCGAAACTCTACCTCTATTATTAATAATTTAGGAATCCACGCAGCCATTACGGCACGGGTGCACTGCCGATAAAGACAGCGTAAGTACCATATAGAATATATTTTTTTAAAGTAACAAATATGAATTTAAAATTTTTCAAAAAGTTATGCAATTGTTAATTTGCTAATCTTTTTCCAATCTCCGTTGTCATAAATGACAGTTTAAATAATAAACCTAATATTTTTTGACTCAGTGGAGCCTTTCTTATATAATATACTTAACAAAATCACGAGTTAATTAAAATGAAAAATCCAAGAAATGTTATACAATTTTTTTTTAAACAAATGTTATATTATTGCTGTTTTCGAATCCAACAATAGCTTTAAGTAACGTTGGAAATTTTTTGTTTACATCATTTGTTGAGCAATTTTTTATAAACAAATAGACAAGTTTGATATTTAAAAACAAAACAATTTGTTGTCTTGGCAAAATATATAGATTTTTTAATTTTCTTTAATTTTTTTTTTAATTGTTTATAATCGTTTTATTACATTTAGATTGTTTAAATAATTAGTTAAGGAATAGTTTCAAAAATCATAATTGGCATTTCTCCACAGGTTAATTAATTTTTTTTTTGTCAATAAGTTCATTGTTTGTTAACTTAACAATTTTTATAAACAAATTCTAACTACCGTTATATATTTTTTCTAGAGCTAAAAAAAAATAAACAAAACAGCAATATACTTATATCAAAATACTTTATTATTTGATACCATATTTTTTTTAAAATTTTAAATTCATATTTGTTACTATAAAACAAATATTTTATGTGGTACCTACGCTGTCTTTAGCGGCAGTGCACCCATGCCGTAATGGCTGCGCGGATTCTTATTTTCAGCGTTAAATTAAAATTATTAATAATAGAGGTAGAGTTCCGGGAGCTGGAACTTTTTTTGCGGAAGTTTCGGATCTTTATTCAAAATATAGTAAATATTAATAGTTTTTGAGATATTAACAAAAAAACTAAATACCTTTTTTTATCTTATTTTGTTAATAACAATTTGCAATTTTTTACGTGCAGTAAAATCCTCACACTGAATGCAGTGTGAGGATTTTACTGCACGTAGAAAAATGTTTCTAGAGGTCATTCTGAATCCAATGAGCTATTGCTCATATTTTTAGGAGCTTTATACCTATTTTTCACGTTTTTTTAACTTGTTTACCGGGCTAATAAGTACGTCAAGGAAAACGTCACACCGGAAAAAGTTTTAAATATTTTTGTAGAGAAAAACGTAAATTGAAGTTGGTTTAGTTAATTAACATTTTATTAATCAATCGAAATAAAGACGATTCACAAAACTTTAAAAAAATGTTTAGGTGATGATCGAAATATTATAATAATAATAATTTCTTAAGATGTTAGTTTAAATGAAGAGAATAATAATAACACAACTTTCTAACTAATTATTCAGCCCCAAACTAAGCGTAGCGTTCGTTTCGGCTTCTTTGGCCATCGCATCTCAGGGGCCAGGCCCCCCCTGGAAAATGACCCTAGATACGCCAATGTCAAAATCTTGCGCTCGAACAAGAGTTTTTTTCTATGAATAGAAGATCTACCGCTTGTGTACAATAATTGCTATGACAAGTTAGTTCATATAACCGTAACCATTTGGATATGAACGAATCTATACTGGAGGTATTCGCTGTAATTAACTGACTTAACTGACTACAACGTCAAAACTTTGCCATTTCCTTTAGTTTGACATTAGTTATTATTACAGAGAATTTGGTTATTATAAGCGACACTATTGGCTGGTAGAGTAATAAAAAGTAATAACAAGAGAAGAATCCTACTAGCTACCTACTGCATTTAAAAATATTTCTAAAGATAGAAAGTTTTATGTTAAGTAAAAAAAATATTTAGCAGAGAATTGTTTTTATAGTTTACTAGAGTTATTTAATAGTTAAGTTATTTAATTATATTACGTATAAGTTAAAGAGCCGATCTCAAGAATTCGTGTTAAATTAAATAAATTATGTTTATTGTTGCAATGCCCTTGCAGGGCTATGTTTGGGACTTAATACTGTTTTTATAAAATCTTTGTACAACATGTTGCAATAAATACCTATGACTATAACTAGGACTATCATTCACGCGTAGTCGACCTTTTAAAAAGCCTATTACGCGTATTCTAAAGATCCACATGCTGCATTCCTATGATAGGAAGAATCGAGAGGAAACATCTTGGTTTTCTCTCAATAAAGAGACTAACAAAGAGGATGCTTGCACTGCTGGTCACAGCCTCTCCAAGTGCACTCCACTGAGTACGATCGAACGAGATACTCTCATCCAGCTCTTGCCAGCCTTGCGAAGGTTATCGCTCCGCCTAGTCAGGGTGCCTAGTGCGAGTTTCATTCGCCATTCGATCTCGTTAAAACGAGAATTTGTATAACGAAACTTTAACTCTTCTCGTATGTCGCCAGGAGGCGCTGCTTCAATCCCATACTAATTTTTGTTTTCGTAAATATATTGAAATAGGAGGCCTTTGCCGTAAGGCATACCGAATTAAGAGACATTCTGTGAAATTAATAATGTGCACTTAAAATTTACTTTAAATTTTCATTGCATTTGTTTAAATTTATTTTATTTTGTGTTTAACTAATTGTAAATTGTAAATTTCGGAAATAAAAGGCTTTATTATTATTATTATTATTAAATATATTGAAATAAATACGGATAGTAAACAAAACTCACACTAGGCACCCTAAGAACGTACTACCCTACGTTTAACCTACGTTTACCCTACGTTTACCCTACGTCTACTACGTTGTACTACTTCTTCACTCAAGAACTTGTTAACCACAACGGTTATCGGATCTGCGACCAATATGGCCGGCCCGCCACTTGAGCTTGCTAATCCGGTAGACTATGTCAATTGCTTTGGTGCTCTGTCGGATACCTCGTTCCAGATACGATCCCTCAGAGGAACTCCGACCAAAGCCCTGATACTTAGTTTAGATTGTAATTGGTTTTGACCGGTAACATAGATATACATAACAGGTTACTTTATATATCTACTTTAATTATATTTTCGAGCCGTTTGGGGTTGAAACACTCGGGCCGTGGGGTCCGAATGCTCATGTTTTGTTTAATGACATCTCCAAACGGCTGGTTGACACTTCCCATGACCCAAAGGCTGGCTTTTTCCTTGGCCAGAGACTAAGCATTGCCATTCAACGTGGCAATGCCGCCAGTCTCTTGGGTACTTTACCAGTCGACTGCGATGCGGAGGAATTTTTTGACGCCGTATTTTAGTTTTGTATTAGTTTTAGTTACTTTAGGTTATTATAATCTCAGATTTTTATTATTAGTAAAGCTGTATTTTATTAAAAACCAATACAAACTAAATCAAGCAGAAAAATACGAAAAAGTTGATTTAACGATAAAATGGAGGATTATTTAATAAAACATGAGTACAGTACAGTCGTACTTGAAACCACCATACGCTATAGGTTCAGTGTGTTACTGTTACACTCGATGAGCGGTCAACTGAACTAAGCGAATAGTTCCGAAGCTAATTAAAATGTTAGCTAATAAGTTTTAATTCAATGCATGCGCGTGCATATAATTTATTAGTTGTTTGTTTTAATAAGTGTGTTAGATGCATAGCGTAAAAACTTAGAGTGGGTATGGACTAATAAGTGGGGCAACGTCCTTAAGCTATTTTTTTTTTGCTAACGGGTTAACACCTGGTCTTCACCACAACTAGTCAAAGTCAAAGTCTAAAGATATTTATTGCAATTCTTATGGTAAAAATAAGTGTTTATTTCATATTTCTCAAGTACCAATACATGAGCCCTTGTCGGGCACCGCCTAACTTACATATTGCAATAAGATATCAATTCATTTTATAAATTTTATGAGCCAACCAAATTATAAATCAAAAACAAATACCAAATTAACATTTTCACATTCATAATAATAATCAACAATACTAAATAATAATACAACAAATTAAAATAATAATAAGAACAATAATAGTATAGATGTTAAGTGCTGATAGGTGGAAGCGCACTTCACCCGGAATCCTGAACTGCTGAGGCACTGGCTATTTTTATCTCATCTCTATCTGAAGGAATCTATAAGTATATAAATTCCTATATAGCTGACCCGGCGGACTTCGTGCCGCTTTGACAGTTTCTATGACAACAAAACAAACAAATCGTTAAATAGTTTACGCATTGAAGGGAACACAAACAAACAAACAAACAAACTCACTTTTTTTTTTTTTTTAATATAGCCTGTTACTCAGCGCTAATGTAGCATTCTAATGGTGAAAGAATTTTTTAAATCGGTCCAGTAGTTTTTGAGTTTATTCGTTGTAAACATACAAATACAAAAATACAAAGTTCAATATACTCGTTAAATTTGCAGACAGTAAAACTAAATACCTACTTTTACTACTATGTTAATTTAATTTATATAAAATCAAACTTTACGCATGACGAACGATTCTCAAGAATTAGTTTAGAGAAAAGTTTACAAAGAAACAATTGTCAGAAAATGCATAACATACTTAAGTGCTCAAATAAAGATCTTAATTTCATGAATTAAGTAGGTTTATTAATTTACTAGTTGTCGCCCGCAACTTCGTTCGCGAAGACTACACTATCCCACAGGAACAGTACAGTTTTAAATTATCCAAGAATAGTTAATAATATCTATTACTTAGTGACAAAGACAGATAACCGCTTAAAACCGTCCGAGGATTGTTTAGCAAACTATTATGATCACTAACAATGTAATAAACATGCTTACTAATCATATATACACAATTATAATTACTCTAATGTTACTTAATAATATAATTATACCGGATACCCAAGGACAATAAAAATCTTGGTAATAACTACGTTAGTAATTATTTTTATGTTGCACAAAACAATATATCTACTGCTATTGTTAAATTATGTCTAGTTTTTTTTAGTTTAGTTTGCCTAGCAGTGGCATTATTATAGGCTATTTTCTTTACTATATTACACACTACTATATTAGTAGTGTGTAATATAGTAAATACTATATTAGTTTAGTTTTATATTTTTACATAAAAAAACCGAATTGAAAAAGGAAAATAAAAAAGTAAAAAATAAATTTACTTAGCACAAAGTAATTCGGTTTTTTGATTAAGTTAATCAGAAATTATTAAATAAGTATACACAAAACAGCTCTAAAAAGCAGGAAATAATATTGAAATCATATTATTAATTACCTAGATACGCATATCAGTTTTAAAGAATGTCTATTGAAGTCGGGTGGGGCTTTTATAATAAACCGACTTCAAAAAAGGAGGAGGCTCCTTTTTTGAAGTCGGTTAAAAATAATTTTATTTAATATTTTTTTTTAAATTTTGCATTTAAAGTGATAATTTAAAAAAATACTAGATAAAAATCAACCAGTCTCTTATTTAAAAAAAAATCTTATAATTGATTTTATTCATAAAAATGCACAACCACAAACAACAATGCGCCCAATCAATTATTTTTTGCAAGAAACCCACGAATCCAGGTCAAGAATACAATTAATAATGTGCACGGAGGTATTTATGAACCAATAGCCAGCCAGGCTATTTGATCCTAACTTTGACACTGCCAAAGTCAACTGTTCAAAGTCAAAGGCAAATCGTTTATGAGCTCGAGCGCGCGAATACCAGACACAATAGAATTTTAATTGTTATCGGCCACCTGGTGGTCGATCGACGCTCAAGGGGTTATCTATACTAATATTATAAAGAGGAAACCTTTGTATTTTTGTATGTATGTATGTTTGCAACGAATAAACTCAAAAAGTACTGGCCCGATTTAAAAAAATCTTTCACCATTAGAATGCTACGTTAGCGCTGAGTAACATAGGCTATATTAAAAAAATATTAAATATATAAGTAATACTAAAAACGGCAATTTAATTTTCCAATACAAAATGATTTGTTTGTTTTGTTGTCATGGAAACCATTAATATATAATATTTAACTCAATGATGGAAACTGTCAAAGCGGTACAAAGTCCGCCGGGGCAGCTAGTTCAATATAAGTCTTTACAGGCACTTTTTGACGTCAAAACTAAGTATAACTATTCAAATAATAATAATAGTTTAACTAAACTGAATACCACCAGACAATCTTCGACCGAGAAGAGCTGGCAAGAAACTGTGTGTATTAACACCGATATTAATCGAACAACAACATAAATAACAAATAATTAATACATTGAGGAACATAGCGCAGTGATTAACGCGCCCGATCTGCAATCGTTGAAGTTAGCAACTTTCGCAGATGCCGGTTATCGGATGGGTAATCAAAACGGTATCATCTCGAGCTCCTCCGTGCTTCGGAAGGCACGTAAAAGCCGTTGTTTCGGGCTGCATTAGCAATCTTTAACAACCACTAATCCGCACTGGGTCCGTGTGGTGGTTGATGGCCCATTCTCCCTATCCATCCATAGAGGAGATGCCCCAGCAGTGCGAACATAAATGAGCTAAACTTAAAGTAGAGTAACGTAGAGTGACCTCAACGTAAATACTTTTTACAACCCAAACTCGCCGGCTCAAATTACGATTGTGCTATTTAAACTAGGTTTGTAACTTAGCTTCCGAAGATGAGTGACCGATATAAAAATATCGAACCTCGTCCTAACTAATAAGTACTTTTTATGAGCTTGTTGTTTAAAGTTACGATCGCGATTGCAATGTCTACTATTTTTCAGAAGGCTCGGGGTAGGATACGCTGATGATTGTTTTTCGTTCATTAATGGCTGCGCACGGTAAGCTCCTTTAGACAGTGTCAAAGTAATTTTTCTTACAAGTTATATAAATAAACAATATTTACTTTGCTAATGGATGTTAATGGATGATAATGAATGATAATATTAATGAGTAGTGATAAATAATGTTCCCCCAAAATATTCAAGGGTATCAGTAAAGATGTCGGGTTTTAGTGAGACCTCAGGTCATGCGGACTTCTTGAGAGATTTTGAAAGGTGACGTAACACTGTAGTTTCATTTGCCGACACGTTCACGAACACTTAGAGGTTAATAATCCACCATTATTTCACATTAATATTGGGCATTACACAAATTTTAGAATTAAAACAAAACTGCAGACATAACTCTTCATTTTCCCGCCAAGAAGTCTAGGTGGGTGGGTTATGGCCTGACAGCCATCTCTGCTATTATCTTGAATGTATAAAGGTATGAGAGCAGCAAGAATTTTTTCATAAGTTAATTGTGAAGAATGTTTTATTTCTTTATTTATGTACATTGTAGTATTTTCTCGAGAATTTGACTCGGCTTTATTAAATGTACTGGTATTTATTAATACGTAATGAAACCGTATTAAACCTTCGAGCATAATTATGATCATTGTTTAATAAATATTATACTAAGACGGCGAATTAATTAATAATAAAATGTATTTGCTTACTTTGTATGAGCTAGCGGCAAATAAACAATACAATATTACATTTCGCGAATGATAATTTTAGGACCCAATTTTACTTCAACACAAAATCGAAATATCTTTTTACTGTAAGTAGCGAAATCAAAACTACAGTACCTACTATAAAACTAAATAACTTAATATCTAAAATTATCTTCTAAGTACTTACTTTTAGCTCTACTTGTTCTACTGACACTTCTAGCACTAATGCAAACCATAAACACACTCACAAACAAAGTTATTTTGCAAAAACTACCCACTGAATTTATATTGGCGCCAATTTCACTGAAACTTTTGAAAATTGAATAATGGAACGTCATTTTTTAAGTTAAGATTATTCGCGCGTAGACTGTAATTTATATCTTCAAAAGTTTTCTTCTCCCATTTTGGCAGGCAAAGGGATTGAGTGCACGTTTGTTTTTTATTTTATTAAATGGCATCCGAGCCACGGCCGTTGCATGCCGTTCGGCTTTAAAATGAATTGGGTTTATTATGAGAATGTTAAGTCATAACCACGCAACGGTTTCAATGTAACTACCCAGTGCTGCTCTTTTGCTGTCACTTAAAAGTGCGATTTGCACATAACATCGAGAGCAGTGGAGTAGCTTTTAATTATTAATATACAAAATATAATCTACTATATTGGTCATGCCCTTGAACTGAACCTTGTTATAAATTGGATGTGAGAAAGTCACGCTACATTATGTGAGGTTCGTATCTATACAAGTAAATATCAATTACTTATTGTGTATTATTATCTATTATTCATTCAGTAAGTTAGTAAATGAGATTTTTTTTACATATACGTGACATGAACTATGCTGTCATTCATTAACTTGTCTTGCAATGCTCGTAGCATTTTGTTAAGAAAATACTTATTGTGATATCTGGGCAGAAGTACACAGAACTAGCCTTCATCATTGGCCTATTAAATGTCCTTCGAAGGTGATTCGTTTCACACGGCTTGAGGAACCCTTTAAGTTTTCGCCGCCCCAAAAAAAGCGCGGTGAAGCTGAAAATGTCGTATGAGGCAATCAGCAAACAAAAAAAAAAACTACACATTGAAATGTAACCACTTTTACGGAACTGTTTCAAAATGAGGGCATGCAAGCAAGTTGGCAACTAATTATGACACGATTAACACCTCCGTCGCCCTGTGACCACTGACCCTGCAAAGGATTCGAATCGACAGGATAAATATTAAACAATTACCCCCTTATTCATAAAAAATATTTAAGCATAATTTAGTTAATCATTGTTTTGTTTTTTTTTCTCAAATTCAAAATGACGTTTGTGTGACGTTGACAAAACAATATTTAGATAACTAAATAATGCTTAAATATTTTTTATGAATAAGGGGGTTAGTGCCTTACAAATAAACAAAGAATAAGCTCCGAATAGTTATTCCATGTTTTGTTTCTGTTATGTAAACGTCATTATAAATTAGAGTAAAAGAGGTTACTGAGAGGACACTTTTTAGTGCCACACTTAAAATTGTATTGTGCTGTATGTTTTGTTTTATTTTGTATTTTATTATTTTTGTTGTACTGTACTGTATAAATAAATCTTTATTCATAAAAAAAAATAAAAAAAAATTACGAATTGTTCAAAAATAAAAAACTTCAACTAACTCGCCTGTCCGAGGCAAGGTGCCCAAAATGCTGGTGGCATTACCCCTTTGAATGGCCAAGCTAATGCGCTGTGCGAAAAAATGACCTGATCTCCGGTCACCCGTTGCCTCGTTCTTTGGAGGAGGCCTTTGTCCAGCAGTGGACGTCTTTTGACTGAAATTATGATGATGAATAGTCATATTCGAACCTCGGAAAACGGAGCTCGCAACGCGATTCTAATTTAGTATTCAGATTACTCGATACCTTACTATACAGAATACCATTACAAGGTCGAGTGGTTTCACTTTCGATGTCAGTTCTGAATGGCTGGTGTAATTATTGATCATTCGATCACGGTAACGAAAATTTGTATGGAGTTATTTTCAACTCTCCTCGTTTGTCACCAGGAGGTACTGCTTCAAAGCCATAAAAATTCTCGGTTTTTTTTTCAAAGTGATAGAATTATGAATGAAACTGGCAAAAGGGACTAACTTAAGTTAATTCGAGCTCGAATAGATATAAGAATCGATCAACAAGCCTTTTATTTGCAGCAGCCTAACCAACAGCTTCACGTGTTTCCAAGACACCTAGAAAGATATCGAGCTCATATTTTGATTACCCATCTGAGTAACAACCACGGTCAAGGTAGCTTAACTTTCGCGATAGTTGTAAAGTACGAATTACTACAGAACCACTTATCTCTTCCGATGTTAAGCATAACGTGCGTGCGGAAACCACTTTTATTCCGAAGACACTATAATTATAATGATTCGTTATAATTAAAGTTAGGTATTACAATTTAAACAATCGTTGCTATTTCTACAGATAAGGCGTTAAGTGAACTGTACAATTGTTAACGCCTGCCAGTTTTTAAGAGCAACATCCACCTAGTAGCATAAAACCGGTCGTTGTGAAGATCCTTGGGGGCGGCCTCTGTCCAGCGGTGGACGTCTCTTGGCTGAGATGATGATGATGTTGATGATGAATCGCCTATTGCCAATACGCTATTTGCACATATAATCATATCTGGAGTAGAAGACGAGTCACTGTACAAACTAAGATATAAAAAGAAAAATAATAATTATGTGGTTTGTAAAGAAAATGACGAGTATTTACTTTACGATTTAAAGATACCAACAACTTTAGGACGTCGACTTCTAAATATAAAACGGAGTAAATACGTAAGTAAAGAAATGGGATTTCAACTTTGAATGAATATAAATGGTTGCCAGTGAGAGCTCTATAATTGTTAATTATAATTAAGGTAAATAAGATTATTTAATTCCTCCTTCCTGGTCCTTCTTGGTTCATTTAAATGAACATTATTATTAAAATTAATGTTAATATCCCTTTTAATATTTTCTCTCGATTCGGCCCTGCGTCTGTATTTTTACCCGACTACAAAGAAAGGGTATTGTTTTTCGCGCCTATCTTGTATGTATATTCTTTATTACCTCATATCTCCAGAACCGCTGAACGGATTTACATAATTGAGGTATCGTTAGATTCGTCTTAGTTGCCCAAGTATTCTTAGATAGGTGGCGTTAAAAAAACAAACACGGCGGCTGTGCGATGTCATTGGACTTTGGGAAAAATTTTTTTTTTTCGAATATTACATTATGGGTATCAAATTAGAGGGCTCAACACAAGGATTTCAAAAAGGTATATCATGATTATCATTACCGTGATACTAAAAAAAAAATACATCATCAGTCTACGATTATAATAATTATGCCCCACTGCAGGGGCTTAGAGAGCTTTCCCTCATTAGAGAGCCATTGGGCGTCAGAACTAAAAAGACATAAATAAATAAAAAAATTAAAAAAAAAAAAACAAAAAACCCTACCCTAAAACATAAGTACTGTATACAATTAAAAATATCAATACAGTAGTCTTTCGAAATTTTATGCAACATCATACATAAATATACAGACGGAGGCATAACATTTAATGATAAGTTAATTCATTCTCAGTTTGTGGGTGCCTCCGACTGTGTGTTATACCTATATAAAATCACATTATAAATTATTATTATTATATACATAAAATTTCAAAAGACTACCGTATTGATATTTTTAATTGTATACAGTACTTATGTTTGATATTGTTTCGATTTATTTCGCTGGCTTTATGTAATTATTATATTTTTATCTAGTTCCGGCCTTTTCAGTTGATTTTCTATATAGTTATTATTTATTACGCAGGCGGGTTTTTTGTTTTTTTTTAATTATATATTTTTACCCTGTTAACCCAGTAACTAATCATTCCATTAAGATTATATTTTATCAAAATATGCCATAAAATCAATGTTTGTAGCGTTTGTTGTGTTCCGGCAGCTAGAGATAAGATAGCCAGTGCCTCACTAGTTGAGGATTCCTGGTTAAGTGCGCTTCCACCATATGCCTTATCATCACTTCACACCAGGTGAGATGGAGACATTGTACCCGTAAGATATTTAAAAAAATCCGACAAAATGATCTCTTACAAAGTTGAAGCAAGAAAGTAAAATAACATAATACTTAAAAAATATATTTATGCAAAATGCGTTGGTAAGAAAAGGCGTTATAATGCCTTCTACCACCTTCTGCCATGCCATGGTATAATAATATTAGAACATGACCATACTGATATCGTCATGCATGACTCCATCCATATGACTGTCAAAAGTTTAATGAAGTAGTCGCGATTTTATTCCGTTGTCGCCACTAACTTCTTAATATTTTATGTCAGACTGAAAATTATAGAAAACATAAAACATAGATACATACATATAATTTTTTAACAATTCTTCAAATTATGGTCCACAAATGATTTGTCACATATCTCAAAATAAACATACTTTAGTAACCTTAGCTACTTACATTTTACAAATGTAGGTAGGTAGGTATATGTACTACTACTAAATATTATGATATTTATATAAGGTCACTTTTTATCAAATGCAAATATTTTGACAAAACATCTAATTATATCAGAGAAAGAATTTAAAAAAAATTCAGGCTAGTTTTTTTTAAACTTTTCCTGACACAAAAATTATAATACTTTTAAGAGCGGCCTCTCTGTCGGCTTTTTTGAATGAAACTACGGGCACGTGTAAAGCGGTGAAGGCATTGCGGCCTCTCTGTTTCGGCTCCTTTGAACTGAAACTACCGAAAATGCTTTATTTTTCTTTTTAATCGAAATGTCTTTTGGCGTTTTTCCTGAAAACTAGTTTGAAACTATTTAAGGTTTTTTCATGAAAATAGTTTATATAATTATATGTTGTTGAATTTATCCTCAAAATATTTGCAGTTGATAAAATGTGACCTTATAGATAGGTATATATTTTTAGTCTCATGGTTCTACTCTTACTACGACCGGGAATAAATTATAGTGAGTAAGAAAAAATAAAAAAAATTAGACGGGTTGTTTGTTTGTTTTCTTTCGTTTATTGATCAATAAATTAAATATCACATTATATTTAAAAAACAGTTCCATGATTGTTGTTCTATTGGTCTATTCAATAGATAGTCACATGGATTCGCTGTAAAACTCAAGGCGATCAAGCAATTGAACCATCATTAATTAAATGGTCTATTCGTTGACACACATATTAATAAATATTAATTATTTACGGCACACACACAATAACAAAATATTGTGTTACATAGAAATAATAAACCCATTTACAAAAATGTTATAGGTATAATTATTTTGTGCTTAGCTGTTTTTTTGTTTTGCATAATAAACCGTGAAATTGAAAAAAATAAATAAAATATTTACTCAAAAAAAATAACGATTGAATATCTATCTTCTCTTATATAAATCTAAAAATAAGTGATACAAAATATTTACATTAAAATTAATATATTTATTATATTTAAGAATATAGATTTGCTCTAAGAAAACCAATTCATAAGTACAGAAGCGCTGATTAAGAATGTGGATATAATACGGTGCGATTTTTTTTTCTCACCGGTGGTCTATTAAGTGTGTTAAATAAATATATGTAATCAAATACATTTTTTTAATTATTTGCATTTTATTTATTTAGATGCATTATAACTAGGTAACTAAACTATATGGGTCTTACAAATAAACAAAGAATAAGGTCGGAATAGTTATTCCGTGTTTTGTTCCCGTCATGTAAACGTCATTTCAAATTAGAGTAAAAGAGACAAAACACGGAATAACTATTCGGACCTTATTCTTTGTTTATTTGTAAGGCACTATAAGTATAATATTTTGAATGCAAAAATCAAATTAACAAAAATACATTATTGCTGTTTGAGATTTTTCAGTGTTAAAATAATAGTCAAAGACAATGACTTTGAAAAAGAGCGGGAAGAAGCACTTTTACTTGTGTCTTGACTCTATTATAGTGAATAATGTATTGTCCCGGTTCAAAAATCGCATCGCATAAATAAACAATTATTTTCCAAGCAACAATGTTGTTCTCTGAACATTAATAATTCCTTAGTTCTTTGTATTATAGCTAATCTAACGGGCTTACAAGAATATCTTCTAATTGCATCACTTTGTTGATCTTAAATCGACATCGACCTTCATATTTTTATAATTGAAATCTTCCGATACAAAAGATTCATCTTTCATCCAAGTGCTAAGTTGGAGTTCTATCCAGCATTTTATCACACTAACGAAAATGAGATTTTGTATAACAAAGAAAAACCTAGTGAAAAACGAAGGGTTGACTAAAAATAATTGAATAGAGAAACTTTTTGGTAACTGTCAAAACTTTTTTTTTTATATAGAAATTGTATTGGAATGGCAAACTATGACGTCACCATTGTGTTTCGTCAATTGAGTGTTTTTAAAAATGTTTTTAGGTTACAGATATTCATGTTAGGTCAAATAAAAATTAGGTTATTGTTTTATAGAACTGTTAAGTTATACCACTTATTCGTTTACCGTCTTACAAATAAACACGGAATAAAAGTTATTCTCAGAATAACCTAAGAATAAGCAAATTATTATGAATAAACTCAGAATAACTTACACTGAGTACAACGTCGACGTAACTCTCCATGTTAGCGTTATTCTGACCCTTCCTTGTTTAAGGTCGAAATAACCTAGCAGTGGAGCTAGATTTGATTGTTACCTACGTATTTGTATTGTATTTATTTAAGATTTATTGTATTTAAGATTCTTCAGATTTAGTTCAGAAGCCCTCCTCTGGATGGAAACACCGCTTTTGTAATCTTTAGACCACGGGTCTCAGACCCAAAGGCACAGTTTTACATAGTATAGTTTTCCCAGCTCCTATAGTCCCGGGTCTTTTAAGCGGGGCGTGAAACGCCATTTATGCAGGCCGTCATGAATGGGTGCGCTTGTTAACGTGCGTGTTTCACGGTGAGGAGCGCTCTCATTATTTTGGACTGCATCGGCTGCTTACCATCAGGCAGGATGTGGTCACTATGACGTGTCAATATAAAAAAAAAAAAAATAATAGTAATACTGTGCCAGAGGTCACGGTTTAAATTCCCAGCCGGAGATACATGTTTGCGTAGTCCGTTTGGTCGGTGGTAGCGTTTGTTTGTGCTCCCGGCTATCCTACCACCACCTTTTCTAAATATGTCGCCATAGCAGCAATGTTTGTAGGCTTCGGCAGATACAGATAAGATATCCAGTGCCTCAATAGTTGAAGATTTCCACAAAAGGGTTACCACGCGGGCCCAAAGCGCACTGATGTTTGTTAACGACTGATAACGCAGCCGGGCCCATCGACTTTGTTTTTTCCGAAACACGGAGGATCTCGAGATGTTACATAGTTACCCATCCGATGACCGGCCTTTGTGAAAATTGTGCCATAGCCTTAGGCTTTTGGATAGTGGCTTTGTCAGTGTTGCATAACATAGCCAATGTACATAATTGAACTAACAGTTATTCAACGATGATGATGAACAGCCCCTGCCTCAACCAATGATACCTACGCTACCATCACAATATAACACATTGCGTGGAGTTAAGAAAATCTTTAAGGTATATAATAAAAACATATTTTGACAATAATTTATTCATATTTTAAGGTATAAATGACTCCAATATAAAAAAAAATCATTTTGTTGTAATTTTAAATTGTTCAAGACTTGGTTGTGTTCAGCCATATTGTTTATTCGAAAATTATGCTCCTTTTCATGTTTCTCATTTTCTCTATCACGAATGTTATTTATATTTACATATTATTATGAAACTTCCCCGGAATTAAATAAATATTTATTCTTCAAAGCCTGTAACAAAGCAGATTACAAACTTATGTGACCAAAAATGTATCATCTCGAGCTCCTCCGTGCACAAAAGGTCGGAAGGTCCCGGCTGCATTAGCAGTCATTAACAACTACGAACAAACTACGAAAATAGCAGTCCGCGCAATAAACAACCTTAAGACTAGGGAATCACTTAAAGAGTTAATGTGGTTGTAATGCCCTTACATAAATTTAAAGCATAAAGTGGAAGATTATGTTACTGACAAAAATGTATGGATATAGTTGTACATACACAACAGTGCAAATTAATGTTATGAATGTGATTTTATTATTGGCTTTTTTTAATAAACTTGTATTGTAACACTACAGGAGAAAGAAACAGCCCTTGCCGAGTTTCTTATGGCTTCTTCTCGGTACAAGGTCTCCACCGTAGGGTTTACGAAGTCATGGCTTTAAATTGACGTTCAAAAAACACTTGTAAAAGTTCATTTTGAATAAAAAAATTGAATTTTGAATTTACCAATCTACATGGGCCCCCGTAGAGATTTAAAGCCCATTCTTCTTGTGGTGTTTCCATCTATACCTAGATAGGGAAGACTTGTTGCCTTAGCAATAGGGACATATAACTAGTTGGTTATGAAGAAATTATTAACTAAACTTTACCTTTTCATTTGTGTAAGTTTGTTTTGATCAAAAATCGACAATAAAAATGACATTAATTCATTTGCATATATACGTAGGTACCTCCTTTTCTTCTTCCCAATTAATAGAACGTTTTCGTTTATTATTTGTCATTTTTATTAAGTCTGTCTACGAATCGCGACGTTGCCGCTTCGTTTCTGTAACATAACGGGCGAACAGTTTTGTCGACGTTATTCCGAGTTTATTTGTAAGAAATTATTACCTCCTTATTCTTATCTTACACTTATCATAACTTTTCTCAGTAGGTACAAAGCTCGGCAGTTTTATTTGTAAGACGGTTATTAATGTTCTGCAATTAATTATTATTTGTTAAACGAGGCGACTTGCAATTGTGCCATAGAGCAGAAAAGAAATGAATAGAATTTAAACAAATTCTCGTTTTGTTTACGTGGTCAAATGGGCAATAAAACCTGCATTCAGCGCCCTGGACATCTACATAATTTACTACAGACGGAAATCACTACATTGGCTTAGGTTCTGAGTGCTGAACTGCTGAGTGCAAGTAGCTTTTCACTATTTGATTTCGACCTATCCAGTTGGAGTAAACTGTAGTTAACATAAGCTTGTATAAGAACGAAGCAGTGTCAGAACACTGGTGAAAGATTTATCACATTTGTGAAATACATTTATGAAACCAACTTGTTACTCATGTTGGATGTTGCCAACATTAAATATATAATTTAGTTTAATTGTCCTCCATTGTAATGGCAACTATTGCCCTCTCTCTCGGCGAATATGGAAGAATAAAGACGTGTCGTTCAGCAGTCCTGGTATTTTATTATTACCATCAGAATCCACCAGCAATCCAGCAACCTATCAGCTAAACAAGACGCTGCTACATGGTCCTTCGAGCCGGAAGTGGATCCGGTTGGCAACATCCAACACTCATGTATCATCAGTAACAAGTAAAATGTAGCGCTGGTTCGATTCCATGCTATCTTAGTGGCACTAGTTTTCACACAGTAGGCCTAGTGTTAGACACCAGATTTTGTCGCGAAATAATACTATACAAAACAGGGTGTTTGATAATAACTGTATAATTCCGAATATGGCAGATAGGGTACCGTTCATAGAACCTTGGAAAATCACACTAATATTATAAATGCGAAAGTTTGTGTGTATGTGTGGATATTTGTTGCTTCTTCACGCAGCAACGGATGGATGGATTTGGATGAAAATCGGCATACAGATAGTTTATAGCCTGGATTAACTCATAGGACTTTTTATCTCGATATTCCCACGGGAACGGGAACCACGCGGGTGAAACTGCGGGCGGCCGCTAGTTATGAACATAATTGAAAGCACCACATGGCCGAGAAATTGAGGTTCTTTGTTACTAAGTAAAACTGTGAAGTTACAACCATAGGTCAAGCTGGTACGTTGTTCTTGGTCGTCAACCTCATGCTCAAGCATAAACAGAAGCCGAAACATTAAAGGAATGATTATAAAAATCCAATAAAATATTGAGGTTTTTATATGCAAAGGTAATTTTTTTTTTATACGTAGCACTGCAAATGACTCCATTTAACCTGATGTTAAGTGAATATGGAATCCAGATGCGACGACAACTGGTGCAGCGTGAAAACAACGCAGCATCAGTTACCCTCACTCTGCCGGCCCACAAGGTGCCTCTTCACGCCTTGTTTGAAGGACCCCATATCATTGGAAGGAGGGAAAACGTGTGCTGGCAAACTATTCCATGTTTTGGAGGTGCGACAAAGAAACGAGTCACTAAATTTCTTAGTGCGCGATGGAATATTTGAGACAGTGAAGCGGTGACTCCGGAGAGTAGCACGTGTAGTTCTATGGAGGAAGGGAGAAGGGAGAAGGGAAATCTACGTAAATATGATTTTGCATGTTATCACAGTGTTTTTTATATTTGATTGCGTGGCTATGTTTCGGAAATATACATCTATTACCAAACATCCTGTAGAACTTCATTTACATTTTACTAGATAACTTCTAGGAAGCAGGTGATCAGGGTGCCTAGTGTGAGTTTGTTTACTATCCGTATTCATTCGATTACGTTTACGAAAACGAAAATTAGTATAGCATCGAAGCAGCGCCTCCTGGCGGCATACGAAAGGAGTTAACACGTTGCCATACCAATTCTCGTTTTCGTGATCGAATTGCGAATGAAACTCGGCACTCGGCACTACTTGGCACCCCGTATCAAATTGTTACTAATGTCAAAAATCTGTTGGCGACCGGTCCCAGTCAAATCCTGATGCTACCAAACTACAGTTGATTTAAACTCGAATAGTGAAGTAACTTCCACTATGCACTTCGCATATAAACAAAATGACGTCCAGCCTTAAACTCTATAACAAATAATACTTTCTACATACAGTAACTAACTATCACAGTCAACATACTTAGCGCGTAAGGAACTAAACTCGTTTGCGTTTTAACACCACTCGAAGTCCAAAAGATGGACTTCTTCGTTACTGCTGCTGCTGGGCTGCAGTTCTCATGCTGGTCTTTGGTGAGGCACATCGCGTAGGCCATGAGATGGGGGACCAGGCTTTGCTCGTAGCTGGACGTGAAGAGGTGCTCCCAAGGACCTGAGGCGAAGACCGCGACGTCTTCGCCGCCGTGTGTCTCCGAGTCCAATGGCACCAGACTTGGGTAGGAGTAGTCCAAGTCCCCTGCAGGAAGATACGGTTCTTTATTACAACAGTGAAGCCAAGACTGGTGACCAGTGGCCTACGGGTTTTTTAAAAACCTTTTGCAAGCACCAGTCTCTCACAAGGGGTATCACGGCTTACATTATATAAGTTTATTAATTTAAGTGGTTGTACCACTATTTTGTATGTACCTTGTGATGTGAAAAATAGATATGTCGAATTGTAAAAGTTTTTATTTGTCCATGTTAATGACTATTCAATTATTAAATTAAAATACAGCATATACAATTCATGAAGTATTAAAATCCATTAGCTAGTTTGAACCACACCTTCTGACAATCTAGGTCAAACGCCATACCCATTTTAAACAATAATGTAGCCATAACCGACCCATGAACATTTAGTCAACATTTTCTTAATATCTTACTTATTCTTTTAAAGTTAATGCGAAAAACTAACTAAATACGTTATAGAACACTTACGGAGCAAAAACTGCTGGCTAAGCGTTACATCAACTCTCTTGCCATCTGCACCAATAGATGCAGCCTTTCCATTCGCGTAACTGATGGTAGTGTAAGGTATTCTGTCATCCCCTTTCGCGGTGTCCACTGTGCCCAGGATGTCGTTGCCTCTGGACGGGTAGCCAGCGACTGTCATTGTGTGCGCGTGGTCGGAGCTGACGACTATGAGAGTATCCTCCGTGTTGGTCAAGAGTTTAGCCTTCTTCACAGCTTTCGAGTACTCCACTGTTTCGTCTAAGGCTAAGTGGGCGAGGCTGTCGTGGTGGGCGTGGTCTATTCGGCCACCTGAAATCAGATAAAGACGAAATTGTAACCTTTTTGCAAATCCACACAAAAGTCTAGTCTATAACTCCAATATACAGGTGAAAGTTTTGTGGTTAGTGATGAGCCTTGCCTGTTAAACTAAAAGATAAGAAAACTTAGTGACTTATTGAAATAATTTGATAAAACTTAAAAAAGTGATAAGTCATCAAAATAAAATACTTAATCATTGATTAATATTAACCCGTCCCGCGCTGTAGGTATAATTAGCGGGCCACCTTGTGTACGACCGTGCGTACATATGGCGCGCGAGGACTTAAAACGCCTGCCAGAAAAGTTATGCAAAATCACTAAGATACGTTTTCAAAACCCAATGGTAGTTTGAACTTTACAACCACAATAAGGAAAATAAAAAATTTATCTATCTTTATATAAGAGTGAATTGAAAAATACTAAAAACCTTTCCTTACCCGATACTAAGAAGTTTCTTGGGGATAATTATGTCATACTTATTGACTCAATAAAATGTATCAAGTTTATAAATTTTGTTAAGCGTCTTAGCTCACGTATTACTAGGAAAGGCTAAAAATACGTATGATTAAAAAATATATAACATAAAAATATTGTATGATTTGGTAACGACATACTTTTTTTTTGTAAATGTCGTTACTTCTATTGTAGCTGTGGAGTTTCTTGCACCCATTCTTCTCCACAGCTAAAAAAATAGACGTCCTGAATGGGTAGTAGGTAAAAATGTATGGACGAATCAAAAGCACTTTTCGTAAGTTTATTCGAATGAAAAATGTTGACTTTGACTTTATGATTTACATTTCTTAGAACATGTTACTTAGTCTATGTCAGATTTTAACATCGTTTCAAAAGGTTTTTTTACAGATTGCACGGCAAAAGATTCCATTTCGCCTGATGATAATTAGTAATTAGTATTAGTTAATAATTTATTTTTTATTTATATAACCTGTGCTACAACTGTCCAGTGGGACATGGGATGGAGGCGTTTGCCCAGCAGTGGCTGGGCAAACGCCTCCATCATTGAAATCAAGTCATCACTACAATTGATGGGTAATGGCTTAATCACCACGCTTGCCAAATGCGAGTTCGTGATCACAAACCCGGGCTATGCATCAAAAAAAACCGAAATACATTTTGCCCGACCTAGGAATCGAACCCGAGACCTTCGGGTATCGGGCCGAGCGCTCTGTCACTGGGCCACTGAGGCGTATATTTTTAATTTATTTTTCCTAATATTATTTGGTTGAATTATTATTAAGATTATACAGGATTCCCACAGCTAGGGTTAGCTACTCTCCATAAACAACTAGCGGCCGCCCGCAGTTCCACCCGCGTGGTTCCCGTTCCCGTGGGAATATCGGGATAAAAAGTATCCTATGTGTTAATCCAGGTTATAAACTATCTGTGTGCCGAATTTCATCCGAATTTCATTCAGGGTTTTTTTGAGAGAGTTTTCTGATGGCTACTGGGCATTTTCAGCTTCACCGAGATTTTTTGGGGGCGACGAGAAACTTACAGGGTTCCTCAAGACGTGTGAAACGAAGCACCGTCAGTAGGATTTCTAGAGGGAACGCCATCACGCATGTTGCGTGTCCCCGTGCCCTACTAGATTCTCCGAGGGGTTCGGATCGGAAGGTGGTGGGATACATGCAACGGCTGCCATCTTACGGCAAAAAGCGGTACCAACGACTTTACATGCCTTCCGCTGACTGACTTTCAGAACCCGAGACACTAGTTAGGTCACCCGGCTTTGCTGAAATTATAATCTAAACGTACTCTAAGGTTAAGTTGAACTTATTAATTATATATATTAAACAGAAAATGCACATTGAAACATACCTACGTTACACAAAGCATACAAAAGGAGTTTATCACTATCACTAGAAGAGATTTCTACCAGCTAACCCTCGCTGTGGCGTAGAAAGGTTGCAGTTAGCTACTAACTTTATTTAGAATTCAATTTATTATTTTTGTGTAACCTTGAAAACAGTACAAATCGAGTATTGACGAGTAGTTTATGTGTGGTCCATGTATACCAGACAAACCTGCTAATTATGGTCTATTTACATAACAAATGTGTCGAAACTCTATTATGCTCCCTTGTCGATTATTTTCAAGTGCTCATTAGCTAGCGTTGTTATTTAAACGTTTACGTGATACACATGTCGTCCATACTACAAATATTAGGTACAAATATTTTAAAGTCGATTTATAACAATATTTTAAACCACTTTTTTTCATTATAGGTACTGTTTCGTCAGTTTGTTTCTATTCCTTACAGATATGCACTTATCCTTAATCTCACCTGAATGCCTAGTGTGACGTTTGTTTACTATCCGTATTCATTGCATCCACAGAATGCATCTATCAACAAACAGCTTATGTAGGGCATGTGGAGAGGAAACGGAGTCAATGCAGCACCTACTGTGTGACTGTGACTCTCTGGCTAGGAAAAGAATGGGACTCCTGGGGTCGGCTTATCCGAAACCAGAGGACTACAGGCTCTTCGCTCTTAAGGACGTGGCCAAACTTATGGCATCTATCTTTACAGAGGAAGAAGAGTGAAAGGACGGGGTTGCACAAAAGATCCCGATGGGTCGAAGTGTTACTGCAAGAGGGAAACCTCAGCAGGCCCCACTAAGATAAGATAAGATAAGATCCGTATTCATTCGACTACGATTACGAAAACAAAAGTTAATATGGCATTGAAGCAGCGCCTCCTGGCGACATACGAGAAGAGTTAACTTGGAGTCGGTGCCAGGCAAGGTAACTTTAACATTTAACGACATACTATAATATAACATTATGCATGAAATTTTTTGCCATACAAATTCTCGTTTGAAACTCGCACTAGGCACCCTGATGTTAAATGATGAAGAGGCCGAAACACACTTCACCCGGAACGGAATCCTCAACTACAGGGTGCCAAGTGCGAGTTTCATTCGCCATTCGATCACGTTAACGAAAACGAGAATTTGTATGGCAAAATGTTAACTCCCCTCGTATGCCGCCAGGAGGCGCTGCTTCAATGCCATACCAATTTTCGTTTTCGTAAACGTAATCGAATCAATACGGATAGTAAACAAAACTCAGATTAGGCACTCTGTGCTACTAACATTGACGTTATGGCGGCATATTTAGATAAAATGGTGGTGGATAGCCAGGCAAAACAAGTCCTACCATTACACCACCTAACCCTTCGCTGGGAATCGAACCCGGGACCTCTGGGTCTAAGACTGGTGGCCTTAACCACTAGACCAAAGTGGCGGCTAAATATGTTGATAATTAAAAATCTTACCTTCAACAAACAAGAAATATCCGTTTTTGCTTTTGCTCAAAACCTTGATGGCTACTTCCACCATCTCTTCAAGGGTCGGCTGATCCTTGGCCTGCAGGTGGTAGTCCATGTGGTCGTCTTTGAACAAGCCCAGCAAGTACTCTGGGAGGTCATCAGAGTTGAACACCTGGTATCAAAGTAATTTTAGATAAAGTTATTTTTCTATAAAACTATTGGGCTTTATCTCACTAGAGGTCAGTGGTGATATAAAGCTAAGGTGGAACTCGGTGGACACACTTTACTAGAAATCTATAACAACATAAGCTTTGTTATCCCTAGCGGAACATAGCATTGTAATGGCAAAAGAATTAGTTATAATGCTAGTAGATAGGGCACACTAAGCCCTTTCACCAACTTAAGCCATGTGTATTCAGTAATATAATCTTCTTTTGGAGGCGATGTCAGACGCTTTCTTCAGCGTACGAAAGACTCTCCTCCTTACACCTCCATTAACATTGGAGGGTTCCACGAAGAACAGAGAGGCGATGTCGTACGCTTTCTTCAGCGTACGAAAGACTCTCCTCCCTACACCTCCATTAACATCAGAGGGCTCCACGAGGAACAGAGTGGCGATGTCATACGCTTTCTTCAGCGTACGAAAGACTCTCCTCCCTACACCTCCATTAACTTCGGAGGGTTCCACGAGAAATAGAGAGGCGATGTCATACGCTTTCTTCAGCGTACGAGAGACTCTTCTCCCTACACCTCCATTAACATCGGAGGGTTCCACGAGGAACAGAGAGGCGATGTCATACGCTTTCTTCAGCGTACGAGAAACTCTCCTCCCTACACTTCCATTAACTTCGTAGGGTTCCACGAGGAACAGAGAGGCGTACTAACTAAAAACCTTAGTACTACCAGAGGGAGCATGCCTGACTTGAAGGTATACCTTATTCAACTAAGGAAGAGAAAACTCACCTTCATCAGCTCATTCCTGTCCGTCACGTACTGATGTGTGACGTTCTTCTCCACTTTGTCGATATGCCACAGCTCTGTGAGGTCCAAGCCGTCGAGTCTCTTGCCGGTACTCTTGACGAGGGGATCAGACACATTCGGAAGCATCTCTCTCCTTCCACCACCCATTATCACCTGCAATAGAAGATTTCAAAATGAAGTAACAAAAAGGCATCGAGACTGAAAAGGGAGATGTTCCATTCCATGGGGATTAACATCAGTAGATCAATAAAATTAAGCAATGATCCTACTATAAGCGCGTTATCTTGTTTTGGAGGGGTCAGCAAGACTATTGTACCGGCAACGCACAAACTATTTTTCTATTTTGAAATATGATAGATAGGTATAAATTATTATATAAATTAACAGTCTGCATTAGGCGGTTGCATAGTTTTAAAGCGATTTCTGTCTGAATAGTCGGAGCCATGAATAAATGAATATGAACACTCTAAAACTAAAAAGAAGTGGAAAATAGATCTACGAATCTAATTGACTTTGCTTTATTTAGCCATCATCTATTATTATAGTCTATATATTATGTGAATGTGTAGAAAGGTCATAGTGTTAATTTCTTTCAACCACAGTCATTTCACTCCTGTAAGATGAGTCCACATTAAGTAACTTGTTATATAACTTATGTTATAATATAACATGCTACATAACTATGCTATATAGCATGTTTTGTCATATAGTCTGGACGCACCTTAACACGAAAATGCTAAAAATACAAACTACAATAACAACTTTAAATAAGGTTCACAATCTTAACGTTTAACCAGCTGCATTTGCAAGAACAAAGACATACAACACATTAGTTTTAATTGAAAAACTATCATAAAACTACAGACTATTATTGATGATGAAGTTTTCAGTTAAAAAGAAATTGTAGAAATTCCATCTGAATCGCACAATCATAATGTTTTATCATAATAATAAGTGGGAAGGCAAGAAGAAAGCAATCTAACATTTTAATGACCTCTTTTGTAATCTATCCGACTGGAAAGAGTTTTAAGTGAAAATTTAATAGTTGTCTTATTTCAAACACGTTGATTTTAAATTATCTTATTCTGACGTTTCGAACCCCTTCAGGGTTCGTGGTCACAAGGAAACTGCATGCTAGTAGATCCGTAAAAGTTGTTTTTTAAAATGTGTAGTATTCACACAAACTTTAGAAAACAATATCCCTATTTAGGTTGCAAATGTTAAGCATAACTTTTTTTAGTGGAGTTGACAAATGTCTCCGCTCTACCCGATGTTAAGTAGAAGCAGAGTCCAGATGTGAGGACAGTTATAGTGGAGCAGGATTGTGCCTCACTAGCCGTCCTCACCTTACCGACCCTTAAGTAGCTTCTTCACACCTCGTTTAAAAGACCCCATGTTGTAGGAACGAGACATGTTTAGAAAGTAAAAGCAGCCCAATATTGTAACAAGAGAGTAGTTCTACCCGCGCGTCACTAGATGGCGCTGTTTATTTTGCTAAGATTTCTGAATCGCGTTATTAGAGATTTTCTGTGAATTTTTATTGTCATTTTTGCATCATAATATAAATAAATAAATAAATAAATGTTTCCCACACTCACACCAATTATCTAGCCCCAATAAGAGCTTCCTTAAGAAACTCGATTAAATGGTTAACTAGACAACGGATAAACATACTTAATATACTTAAATACATACTTATTATACATAGGAAACACCCAGACCCGAAACAATTTAGAAAAACAGGTATTTCTAAATTGACCCGACCGGGGATCGAACCCGGGACCTCAGAGATGGCGACACCATGAAAACCGGTGTGCAAGCCACTCGACCAAGGAGGTCGTCAAATAATAATATAAATTGTTGACCATTTGCTTTATTCCTTAACATCGAAACATTTGATCCTTCGAGCCGGATTAGCAGAACAGCCCCCCAACCGCCTAACTCTCTCGCTTTCGATCGCTTTAAAGGCGAGGCCCTCGCCTCGCTTTCTAATATAATATCGAAATACAATTCGACATTCGACGAATTTCGACATTGCTTTCATATTGCTTTCGAAATGACAAGATGACGCCTCCTCCTCGCCTCGCCTTCAAAGCGATCGAAAGCGAGAAAGTTAGGCGGTCGGGTCGAACCCCAGGGTACTGCAGGGAGTGTTTTTTTGGTGTGCCAAAGAAACGATTCACCAATATTATCGTTTGCGACGGAATAGTTGCCACGTGATATATACTACTATAGATTTCTCGAACGCGACTTTCCTCAAACAGTCCTCCATGTCGATTATCAAATTTATTGCTTCCACTATGCACATATAGAACGTCTCGGTAGCTGAGTGGTGAATCGCTTTGCCCGATATCCGAAGTTCCTTGGTTCAATTCCCATGTCAGGCAAAGTATTTCGGATTTTTCGATGCATAGCCCAGGTTTGTGATCACCAACCCGACTGATTCGATCCGAACCCCTCGGAGAATTTAGTAGGGCGCGGGAACACGCGCGTGAAGCTTTTCCCTCTTGAAAACCTCTGACGGTGCTTCGTTTCACACGGCTTGAGGTACCCTCTCTCCGCCTCCAAAAAAGCCCAGTGAAGCTGAAAATGCATAGTGGCAATCAGCAAACTCTCTCAAAAAAAACCCACCCGCATTTTCAAGCGTGGTGATTCGAGCGACGACACGAGCCTTTCCTATGAATGGATAGGGAGAACGGGCCCTAAACCACCACGCGGGCCCAGTGCGGATTGGTGGTTGTTAACGACTGCTAATGCAGCCGGGACCAACGGTTTTACGTGCCTTCCGAAGCACGGAGGAGCTCGAGATGATAAAGTTTTGGTCGCCCATCCGATGACCGGTTTTTGCGAAAGTTGCTTAACCTCAGCACTCACAGACAGGGCGCGTTAACCACTGCGCCATCGAGCTCCTCAGCGTGGTGATTAAGCCCGATGGGGCTTAATCACCACGCTGAGGAATTGTAGTGATGGCTTGATTTCAATGATGGAGGCAAAGGCCAGCAGTGAGACATTCATAGGCTACTTACTTACTACTTTACTACTGGTATGCACATAGAAACAGTATCTACTTAAGTGCCGCAGTCACAACAATACTTTTCGAACTGTCATTGATATCGGTCACGTACTCGTATACGGTCATCACGTTACAATCAAACGTTTAACTTTGACAATGAAACTAACTATTGTCATTTCCTTAGGTCAGCGCCATGGTCAAGCGAATGAAATTTCCAACAAAATAGGCTTTAAAGACTTAAAAAAACGAATGTTTTCAATCATTATCTCATCAGATTGTAATAGTCCCACTGTTGGGCTAAGGCCTTCCCACGTGGGGAGCGTGGGCGATACCACCAATGCGGGTTAGGTTTTAACGACTGTCATCTTTGGATAACAACCGGTACTAACGGCTTAATTTTAACTTTATTGTCTTTGGCTTAATGTCTAAATCAATCAAATTAAACATATCGGACTCGTTAAAGGGTTAAAGTACCTCTAGAAGCATCCCTTCGGAGATACATTTTTAATAATTTTTAATCTCGTAATATTTTATTTTGGTTACCATGCAGCGTTACCAAAGTTGGATTACTTGCAAGATGGCTAATCGAACACTTACCAAAACCGCTGCTATAATGAGCTTTGTCGTTATTACTGTATTAGTATATAGGTTTTCAGTATGTTATGTCAGTAAGTATAACTAACTATACACCGGTAACTTATTAAATTTTGCGGTCAGGCAACTCATAAACAGAATGTGATATATTTACGATGACATCGAGCTTCAAAGATTATTTCACGGAACATTTATATACAGGTAGGTATTACATTTATTCAATGTTTTTTTTACGTTGGTTAGAAACATAATTTACCGAAAAACTTTTTATAGGTACGACGCATACAGGAAACAGCAGTCGTAAGTAAATAATTTTTTAAAAATACTTATAATATAAGGTCTCACTCGTAGGCAAATCATTGAAATCAAGTCATCGCTTCAATAGATTGGTATTGGCTTGATCTCCATATTTAACAGTCGTTAACTCCTCATCATCATCATCAGCCTATAAATGTCCCACTGCTGGGCACAGACCTCCCACATGATCAGTAGCACGTGGGGATATTGGGCCATAACCCACCACGCTGGCCCAATGCGGGTTGGTGGCGTTAACTCCTAATAAAATTTAAATAGAACACTTACCATAGATTCTGTAAATTAAGGATCTAGAAACGTCAAGCTAAAATTATAACGTGAAATAGGTAAACGCAAACAGATCTGTACAAAGTTTATTTCATTTCAATTACTCACACGTGTCGTCTCTACATATATGTACAAGGAATAATAACGAAAGCAATCATCAAATGAACTGTTTCTCATAAACTGAAAGTGCACAGCTGTATAAGAGAATGCGTTCCCTACACAATTTCCATTAGGTACTTAGAAAAATTATGTGTTTACTTGAGTAAATAGTTCTGTTCTTCACCGCCACATGGTTGAATTAACATATACATAGAGTTTGCATTGTAATAAAGTTTTCAAAGGGAGATTTAGTAATTTTGTTATGCTTTTTAGTCAAGGTATTATACAAGGTGTTACACAGACCTTCAGTTGTTTCTGTCAGGGATAGGTTGTTGTTTATATCAGGAAAAAATGGAAGTCTGTTTTTATTCTAAAGCCAATTTCAGGTCCTCGCTTGTGCCCTAATAGGCTTTGAACTGCTTGCTTATATTGTCCTAGATGAGTTGGTGGGCGATGCTCTTACAGCCCAGGCACTGGCTGTAAGAGCGATAAGACTTGAGATGGATGACCTTGAACTGTCGTCCCGGGTTGTCCATGAGAGCTGATCGCGATGTCCCTACAGCCTAGGGCCAGACTCTCGTCCGATACGTCCGCAACCAGTTTCCAGATGTGAAACATAGATGTCACCTTGAACTGCTTGCCCAGATTTTCCTAGATGAGTTGATAGGCAATGCTCTTACAGCAAAGAAACTCGTCCGGGAGATATTAACTATAGACGGTAACACTGACCTTGAACTGCCGTCCTGGGTTATCCATGATGAGCTGGTACGCGATGTCTCTGCAGCCTAAAGCCAGACATTCGTCTGGGACGTCCGCATCCGACTCCCAGTTGCGCTCAGATGTGTGCGCGTACATACCGGCTGGTGACGCGTGAGTCACTCGGGTGGTGGTCACCAAGCCTACGAAAACAAAAGCAATTATATACCGAACCTCTACTTATTTAAACCACATGAAATAAGAAAACTATTTTCTAAAGTAAGACAAGATAAGATATTAGGACCAACCCTAGATTAAGAGGCCACCCAGCGAAACGTTGGGTTGATGGTACTAAGGTCTCAGTCACATCTTATCCTATTAATGTTATAAACGCGAAAGTTTGTAAGTATGGATGGATGGATCTTTGTTACTCTTTCACGTAAAAACTACTGAATGGATTCAGATGAAATCCGGATTTATAACCTGGATTAACACATAGGATAGTTTTTATCCCGATATTCCACGGGAATGAATGGAAACTGTCAAAGCGGTACAAAGTCCGCCGGGTCTACTAGTCTAATATATATTGTAAAATTAGTTCCTTTGTATTTTATACTCTTCAACAATGAAAGCACAGCTGAAGTATGACGATGGTAACAGTCCAGATATGTTCTGACCGAGATTTCTACCACCAGCTAACAAAGAAATGTTGTATGCTGGCTGTGAACCATGAGATCAAAAGGAGAGAGAGAATCAGAGTTGGTAACAAGAGATATTATTGTCATGACAAGATAATTTCGAAATATACTATTTGTTCGAAATAAAACACGATGACGCATAAACCAAGCCTGAAAACAATGGACTAATAAAATAAAGAATAAAAGTACAATGATACTTAATGAATGGGACATACGTCTTTATTATAATAGCTTAGTGTTCGTCAACACTGACGTTTTAAATAATAGGCCATCAACATACCATTACAGGAGGTATTCATACTTTTTATTGATTCTGGCTTCAACTCTAGATCTTATTTAGCCCAACCATTATACGCCATGTTTCAGGAAAGTGTTATCTTTTATATAGGAAAACTTATCATCCTTCCTCTTCCTCCATCCTACTTATCATAAAGAGCTCTTCCGTACTTCTATGGCACCACATAAACGCGGCTTCTTCCTTTACTAGATTCGCCGAGGCATTCGTATCTGCTATATACCTTTTAACATTTGTACCGGATTTCAAGGTATCCCTAAACTGTATTGACGATTTCCATTCACAAAAACTGAGAGCTACTCTTCAAAATAAATTAATAGAAAATAGAGAGATATTAGAAACGCGTGGAAGGATTTGGGGAAGGCCTTTGCTCAGCAGTGTGACAAAAGAGGCTGATCAAAAAACAGATATACCAAACTTACCAACATCGAGCCCTTGTTCCAAAGCCCACTGGCCTATAGAAGATGCCCGGTTTCCCTTATGCAGCTGGGAGTAGCATGAGCTCCTCGTGACGTTGCCGTCCAGGCCGATCACCCCGTACTTGGTCTTGACCCCGGTGAGGTACGAGGTGGCTGTGCAAGCGGAGTCAGGCACCTGCGCGTCTATGCAGTACGTCTGGAATGTAATGATCGTCATTAACATCGAATATAATGATTTTAATTGAAAAGATGGAGAAAAAGAAAAAGGCTTTCTGAGTGCCTTGCCAGCTTTTCTCGGTCGAAGGCTCTCCCGAAATCTAGACATCTTTATCGTCCTCCCACCGCTTGTGGTGTTAATCATCATCATCAGCTTACTTCACAAATTGGCAACTGTGCCATACTATTATGAAATCTACGAGACAGTGAACCAGTGAAACGTTTTTCTATGAAAACATTTCTAAGTAACCGTTTGTTTTGTCCACAATATTTCATACAATTTCCTTTACAATGTAAGTCTGTCATCGCGACCTTGCCATTGGACGTCGACAGCCTAACAATTAAGTACCGGAGATAATACCACGTTTCCTTCCTAGCATTGTCGTATGGTAGACAGCTGTAGCACTGCGCATGATACGGTGGTATATTGAGATCGCGTACATTGTGACGATACTTATTTAATTGTAAATGTTATTAGGCTATAAGACAGATTAGTTGGTCATATTTTGTTTTTGCTGTCTGAGGGTGGGGCATGGTGACTTGTAGCAACGGGTTTCACTTCTGAAACCTATTTTAGCACCAGTCTTTCACATTTAGTATATTGGTAATTTCAACTTCAATTGTTATATTGACTTACTTAACTTTAGCATTAAGTACCTAATTTGTGAAGGAAAATAAATAATTTTAAATTTTAATTTTAATTTTAATTGTTATTACCAGAATCGGAATAAATATAAATAACGAAAAAAATATGTAAATATATGTTTTATATATTTTTAGTGTCACCGGACTTTTTTGGCGGTGGTGGCGAGAAACTTAAAGGGTTCCTTAAGCCGTGTGAAACGTAGCACCTTCAGAGGTTTTCTAGAGGAATTGACAGTTCTGGCAATAATAATTACCCTTGACTTTGAATTATTTAAAACTTTAACCTATTTTTTTATTTGATTTAATTTAATTTAATTGATGTAACCTAAAAAGTGTTTGAGAAACATTCGTTTTAACAGTTGTTAAAAATTGTCTCTATTGACTAACAAGCCACCTACCCAATTGTAGCGATACCTTGATTTCAATGAAGCCGAAGGAAAACGCTAAGCGGTTACTCATTCAATGCCGCTGGCGCACATGAGTTTCCAGCGTATGTACGTTAATGTATGTAAATACTAAATTAATTTAGCTAGAAGTATAACTTTATTTAGCTTAGCCTTCTATTGATATTACTATATTTATATAAGCTAATAAGATATGTTAAGGGGGCGCCGACCAAAAAATGACAAAAATGCAGTCACGGTTAAGTTGATATAATTGAAATTACTATCGTATTAAATAAACAAAATATATATTTAGTATCAAAGGGAACGTGTTTACAATTAGTCCGATAAAAATTCATAACACACTATAGTTTTTTTCTACAATATCATTTAAAGTTGGGCAAAAATCATGAAAACGAATGGCGGCGTTTAGTTGATATCTTATAGTTTACCTAAATTATTGTACCTCTGATTTTGTCTAAACAATCACCAATAGTCTAAACTACAAATCGTCCGTCTCATATTTTCGATTTATCGAGCGGTTTTTTAAATTATTATTATCAAATTAACACGTTAAATCCCCCATACAAAATTAGTATGGCCGCGGGGCATCAAATAAATATGGACGCAGACATTTCAAATAAAATATATGACACTTGTCACTTACGGACGAGGAAATCTGGTCAAGAAATAACTTTTTCCTGGATGATAGCTAGAAAGCTGGATGGTCTGTATTTAATTGCAGCTAAACACAAAAGTCAGTAGCTGACTCCTATTTTTAATGATTAAAGGAAGAAAGTATTGATCACTGGTTCTTCTCAAATACTGGCTACGTTGTTGTCTTAAGAGACTTTACTCTTCGCTCAATAATGTACTAGATACCCTAGGTCGTAACTAGACTTGAATTTAAGGTAGGGCAGCTGTGGTTACAGCTAGGGCGGAAGTAAAAATGTTACTTGATCTGTTCTGGTGTCCTTGATTTGTGAACATGTGCGAGTCAGGTTAATACGTATGTAATTATCGTGGTGATACACAGGGTGTACACCACGATAAGATACCCTATGAGCACTTGAAAACGGTACGCGACTTTGGGGCCACAGAGCCAGCGATGACAGTATGATGTACAAAATTTTTCCAACCCTAATTTAATCTTTATTTTTAAGTTAATAGTAAGTTGTAGTTGTTGATGCTATCAAATGTTTTTGTCAGATTTTCTTATTCGAAATTCAAATGTCTTAAAGAATACCGTTTCAGAGCTGATATTGCTATGAGTTCCGGGTTCCGGCCCATAATTGGTCTTACAGGCAATGAGACTGTGGACGTTGTGTCGAAAGAAGCGGCAAGTCAGGGCGTGTTGTGTGAATATCTACCGGACTATTCAGATTAAGTTCCTAAATATAAAAACATATGTTTTGTAAAAGGAGGAGCTCGATGGCGCAGTGGTTAACGCGCCCGGTCTGCGAGTGCTGAGGTTAAGCAACTTTCGCAAAGGCCGGTCATCGGATGGGTGACCAAAAATTTATCATCTCGAGTTCCTCCGTGCTTCGGAAGGCACGTAAAGCCGTTGGTCCCGGCTGCATTAGCAGTCGTTAACAACCACCAATCCGCACTAGGCCCGCGTGGTGGTTTATGGCCCGTCTATCCATCCATAGGGAAGGCTCGTGTGGGGACATAAAATGAGTTGATAATAATGATGATGATGATGTTTTGTAAAATGGAAACAGCATTTTGATATGGTTTATATGGACAAAGGGATATGGTGTATAGATCTATCCAAAAGGAACCTATTCGTATACCATGGTTTGACAATACCAACTTGAATAGAAACTATATGAGCTCAAGCGTCGAATACCCAGACACAATAGAATTTTAATTGTTATCGGCCACCTGCTGGTCGCTCGACGCTCAAGGGGATATTAAAATTGCTTCACGCTTGCGTTCGGGACACTATCCGTCTGCGAAGTTTGCATATTTAATGAAAAAGCTGACTCACCTAATTGCAACTCTTGTGACAACCGAGCCGAAAGGGAATCACTATTCAATTAATTACAATTAAATAATAAAGAAGAAGACAATTAAAATATTCAATTAATAAATAGGATAACAAAACCGTTCCAACATTTTATTATTTTTAAAATGTTATATATTTTTCTTTCGTATAAAAAAAACAGACTTTATACTAAAAAAAAAAAATGTTTACAACCACTGCTCAATGAAATAACCCTCCCCGCGCCATTAAAGGTGCAAAGGTGCCCAACACACTTGCCGCGTTTCCACGTTGAAAAAAGAAATTCTATTAATTAATTCAAAATATATATCAAAACCAAAATCTGATCTGGTCCAAAAATGTATATTAGTAAAGTTGACTGAACAGTGATTCCTTTTCATACCTTTATTTAACTAGGATAGATAACTTTTATTTTTATAAGCTTAGTTTAAGATTGTAATTGGGAAGATACAATGAGGATGGCATATCCATGTGGACAAAAGCCCCCAATTAAATAAAGAGGGGGAAAAAACCGGACCACTTTCCTGATACATTTTGTTTTGGATCCTTTATCTACGAGTAGCACATAATTGATCGAAGACTTTACTTAAATAAATAAGAGCCAACATTTAAAAAGTAGTTTGTAATTCATTGTCTTCAAAGAGCAAAAACTTTTTGTTAAACTTTTTTTTAAATGATTCTTTTATTTTAATAAAACCTTGTCAGGTACGTGTTTCCTTGGTAAAGTTGACAATTTGCCATAGCATTAGTGACCAGTCACGCGTGAGAGCGGTGTACAGGAAGGGTACAGACAGACAGACCGCCTTTGTGGTTAGTGATTGAATCTGGTCTCACACCCGGAGGTCTCGAGTTCGATTCATAGCGAAGTTGGTATAAATATATTGTATTCGGTTTGGTTGGTGGGCTTGTTCTAAGTTACAAGATAGTTAGTAGTCTAAGATACTAGTTCTATCTTACAAGTGCTACCACCAGCTTATCTGTGTCCTCAACAAAGTTAATAGCACTGCTGCGTCCAACCGTTTGAGATAAGATAGCCAGTTATTAAGTAGTTAACGATTCTGGGTGAAGTGTGCTTTTTTTGGTCTTATCGTCACATACCATCACGACCAATTTTGCTTTTTTAAAACATTCTTATTCATTTTGCACCAGTATGATTTTAAGATTTTTGTCTATGGGAGATAATAGGTTAGAATCTGGCCGCTGTGATAAAATGTAGTCGTTTTGAAATAGCAATGTCAAGACTCAGGTTAGATGAAGACAAAACGCTATCCCGTTGCAAAAACATAATGCAAAAAAAAAACACAAAGTAGGTAATTAAATAATACAAGTAGGTGCTATGCTAAGGTAGTGTTTATCTAAGTGTTCTTTCGTTAATTTGTGTTAGTAAGTCTTATCACAAACACACACACACCCACATACTCATTGGAAATCAAATAAATACCTTTTCAAACAGATTACAAAGGTTGACGAACGACAGAAGAAGAATACAAAACGCAATTTCAGATGAGCGAAAAGGTTTTATTAAAAATAAGGAAAACCTTTTCTCAAGATTTTCCTTATTTTTTTTTTATACTTAAAACTGTTTTAAAGATACTCATTATTTCAAGAAGGTACCTTGGACACTTTAGCGCTCATCATTTTTTATAGCAATCCCTTTTGCTTGTCATTGTTGTGTTGGTTATGGCTCGTAAATCGTAATCCTGTTATGTACTTTAATTGTGATGTTATGGGCAATGAAGGCTTGTTATTTCGTCGATTATAAGGATGGGGTAGCAAAGATTCCAGTGGATTGAAGTAGGTTTTACTATTAGGAAAGGGAACTCGTCTGGCGTTAGAAAGATAAGATAAGACAAAAAAAAACCGACTGGTTGCACTCTGGGAGTGCCGACAGAAGTGAAAACTTGAATATTAACGTTGTGCATTTTTGATATTTTGGAATGGTTAGGGAATAATTTTGCACGAATTGCTTTAATTATCAGTATAAAAGTACTCTCATTTATGTGGTAAAATACAATATTTATTTATTGGGCTATCGTACACAAACATGACAATTTATATTACATTAAAAAGTTATTATTATAAACTTTGCATGTCTACATGGCAGAATATGTGAAACTATAAAAATATGACCAACTTTTTGTAATATCAACCATATTCTTAGCAAATAAAACTATTCTATTCTATTTTATCAACCGCAACTATAAGTCGCGTTGCTTTTTTCGGTAATATATTCATATATGCCTATAGTAGTGTTAATATATGCCTATAGTAGTATAATATAGTCCTTTCTAAATAGTAGGTATACAGTAGACATTTCAAAGATTCATGCACACCAAAGAAGAAGTCGTTTTGGCATTTCTATAGCTATCAAAATAAAAAAGTTCTCTTTGATCGTACATACAAACCCTGTCATTCATTTTTTGTATATTTTCTATAATATCAGAAATTGTAATAGTTTTGTTCGTACAAGAGATAAAAATAATTGAAGTTTAGAGCCATCTGTCGGCAGCTGGGATAACCTTATAAGATTTGTAGAAGCACAGTCATGCTTGGAGAACTAGCAGCGCCATCTTTCGAACGTTGCCTGAAACAGTCGCGCCTGACGGTCAAGTGTTTAACATTTTTACCCATTCCAAAAAAAGTGCACAACGCCGCTAAAGAAGTTTTCACTTCAAAAACACAAATGTTGAAAAAATTTCCACGAGTAGGATTTGAACCTGCACCCTTCTGACATTCCGGGTCAGGTGCTCTTCCAATTGAGCTATCGTGGTTCTAACCAGCCCGCCGAAATTATTCAACACTTTTTACTTTGAAAGCCAAAGGCGCCCATTCAATGTCAACAACTACCGTCACTAACATCCGATCATAATATTTTTACAAATATTAAAGATCAGTTAAGAAGTAAGCAAGCTATTTATAAATGTTCAAATAATTTTTAAAACGCAAATTTTTTTGCGAACAAATTATAAAAACACAAATGTTGAAAAAATTTCCACGAGTAGGATTTGAACCTGCACCCTTTTGACATTCCGGGTCAGGTGCTCTTCCAATTGAGCTATCGTGCGGGCTGGTTAGAACCACGATTTGTGTTTTTATAATTTGTTCGCAACAAAATTTGCGTTAAAAATTATTTGAACATTTAAGATAAGATAAGACAAGATAAATAATCTGTCGATCCTGTTTGAACATAGGTAATTCAAAGTAATTAGGGACATTTAAAAAGTAATCCGTGGTATTATAATATCTACCTCTTTAAGCTCTATGCAAAATGGTTGGTCCGAAATTTGGCGAGCGCTGATCCAAAACAAGTAAACGGTGTTTCGGACATATAATAAGAAAAAGATTCCGACGAATTGAGTGAGAACCTCCTTCTTTTTTGAAGTCGGTTAAAAAAAGAAACGAAGTTTACGTAATTCCTGGTCCGAGTGCGGCTGTACGATTCTATTTGAGACACAATAAAGCCGAAATTCGATTGACAAAATAGTCAGTATACCGTAATACTAAAAGCTGAATAAAGGCTTTTTATACCCAAATCTGGTACAATTGGATAACGGCCAGAAACTTCCTTCCTTGTTGTCGATTTTGTTTGTTGAATGAATTCGTGACACTTTGTATTGAGACAGTATTAAGAATTTAGTCAATATTATTTCGAATCAATCTCAACTAAGGGCATGAAGGAAGTCATCGATCAGTCACGAAGCGGTTGGCGCGTTTGGAACACGGTCGTTAAAGTAAACCAACTGATTAAAATCTAGGTCTTCTGTTGGGTGACCAAATTCAATATCTGAATATTGAATTTGAAAAATGTTGCTCTGCTGCATGCGTCAAAGAAACATTAAATATTTTAATTAATATTTAGTTGTTAAGACTTTCCCTGAAGAGGGTATGCAACGTCTAACTAAAATATTTTCTTTTTTATTAAAGTCAAGTAATCAGAATATTTACTGTTTCATTTTGATGTGTAAAGGATCGCGTAAACTTAAGATAGCATCAAAAAGTAAAGTAAATAGCCTATTATATACTATTCCCCTGCTGGGAAGTGGGCAAAGGCCCATCATTGAAATCAAGGCATCGCTACAATTAATGGGTATTGGTCTAATCACCACGGTTGTATACATATCATCATCATCATCAGCTCATTTTATGTCCCCGCTGCTGGGGCACGAGCCTTCCCTATGGATGGATAGGGAGAACGGGCCATAAACCACCACGCGGGCCCAGTGCGGATTGGTGGTTGTTAATGACTGATAATGCAGCCGGGACCAACGGCTTTACGTGCCTTTCGAAGCACGGAGGAGCTTGAGATGATAAATTTTTGGTCGCCCATCCGATGACCGACCTTTGCGAAAGTTGCTTAACCTCAGCACTCGCAGACCGGGCGCGTTAACCACTGCGCCATCGAGCTCCTGTATATATGTTGTATACATATAGTGGGTTGCATATCAAAAACCCGGGCTAGAAAAATCAGAAATACACTTGGCTCTACCTGAGAGGCCTTACATCACCAGCTCATTTTATGTCCCCACTGCTGGGGCACGAGCCTTCCCTATGGATGGGTAGAGAGAATGGGCCATAAACCACCGCGCAAGCTCAGTGCGACTACGACGTGCGTTAACGACTGATAATGCAGCCGGGACCAACGGCTTTACGTGCCTTTCGAAGCACGGAGGAACTTGAGATGATACATTTTTGGTCACCCATCCGATGACCGGCATTTGCAAAAGTTGCTTAAACCTATTACATTTTTTTAACGTGATCATTACTTACCCTAGCCAATCCAGTGTACGTGAACTTCTCGACCTCCAGAACAGATTCTTCACTCAACCCTCGTTCCAACTGCCCAGAAAAGGTCCTAGCGGCCATGATGGTAGCCCATGACATGTCGACTCCGATGAACATAATTTTTTTATTACAGGTTCATAGAACTTACCCTAGCCAATCCAGTGTACGGGAACTTCTCGAACTCCAGAACAGATTCTTCCCCCAACCCACGCTCCAGCTGCCCGGAGAAGGTCCTAGCAGCCATGATGGTAGCCACGGACATGCCGTCTCCTATGAACATGATCCCGTTCTTCGCTCGGTTGGTGTTTCTGGTCTCTTGCAGCTTTGCTTTCAGGGTGGTAGCTGCTGACTTCCTCCAGTAGGAACCGTGCTTCTCCTCAGCTGGTATGTAGGAGGGGTTCATGATGGTGTCCAGAACCTTTTTAGGTTTTGGCGTGGACACTATCTCCTCTGTAACAAAGATTATTTTAAGTTAAGTTATGACTATGCCTGTAAACTTGCTTACTGCTGACAGGCATCTATCATTTAAATCGAAGACATCGCTAAAAACGACTGGTGTAAAGATTTTTTTAAATTTTAACAATGTTTGCACATCAACTTATCCCACTGTCAAATTTCTTCAATAAATGGAGCTCGATGGCGCAGTAGTTAACGAGCCCGGTCTGCGAGTGCTGGTTAAGCAACTTACGCAAAGGTCGGTCATCGGATGAGCGACCAAAAAGTTAACATCTCGAGCTCCTCCGTGCTTCGGAAGGCACGTAAAGCCGTGGGTCCCAGCTGCATTAGCAATCGTTGACAACCACCAATCTGCACTGGGCCCGCGTGGTGGTTTATGGCCCGTTCTCCCTATACATCCATAGAGAAGGCTCGTGCCACAGCAGAGGGGACATAAAATTGAGCTGGTCATGACGATGAACTGTTTCATAGAGGTAAATAAAGCTTGCAACTCGGAGCAGATCCTTGAGGTTTGTTAAATATTAAGATTGGATGTGGATGACATACCTACTTGTTGACATAAATAAGATTGCTTTTGACTTAAAAAGTAAGTAAATAATATAGCATGACCAAACCAGCGGCTTCTTTTGAGCTGACAAATAGGAGTAATTCAATTTTTTGTATGTTATAACTCTTAACAGACTTTGAAATTTGTTCCGAATAATTCAAATTAGTTTCTGAAGACAACAGAGGACACCTTTAGCAAAATAACAAAGGAAAAGTAGAATTGCCCTAACATTCTTCTTGAAAATAGACAAAACTTTTGGCAATTTTTTAATTTATAGTTGGTAGTAGTTATAGTTTATAATTTTTTATAAGATAAGCCATAGAATAAGAATTTAATTTATTTCTTCTTACACACATCATAATGTATGTATAAGGTACTGAATTTTTTTTTGAGAAAGTTTTCTTAATGTCTCTGGGCATTTTCAGCTTCACCGGGCTTTTTTGGGGGCGTCGCGAAACTTAAGGGTTCCTCAAGTCGTGTGAAACGAAGCACCGTCAGTAGGTTTTCTAGGGGGAACGGCATCACGCATTAGTTATTATATTCTTCTAAGAAGTTATGGCTATAATTAGAACTTAGAACCATGTACTCTATTATTGTTTTGTTTTGATTTTTCGTGTGAACTATTAGTATAGAGCTGTAAAACTATAAGTCGTAAATCAATTACGTATGATACAATAGTAGCTATCGCATTGGATTAGTCTGTAAGGATAGTTGTGTATTGAAATATAATAAATAAATAAGCATTTCCCCTCATTCTAAAATAAATTAATAATAAGAAAAGGAGTAGTAAGTAGCAACTCAATATAGTCTTTATCTGATAGAAACCGACGACAGCCGATGTACACAAAATTTGCCAAAACTTTACCTCTTTATTAATAGTATAGATAAGAATAGATCATATTGTTTTCTAATTATTTATAGATCATCATCAGCTCATTTTTTGTCCCCACTGCTGGGGCACGAGCCTTCCCTATGGATGGATAGGGAGAACGGGCCATACACTACCACGCGGGCCTAGTGCGGATTGGTGGTTGTTAACGACTGCTAATGCAGCCGGGACCAACGGCTTTACGTGCCTTCCGAAGCACGGAGGAGCTCGAGATGATACACTTATCATATTGTTTTCTAATTATTTATAGATCATCATCAGCTCATTTTTTGTCCCCACTGCTGGGGCACGAGCCTTCCCTATGGATGAATAGGGAGAACGGGCCATAAACCATCACGCGGGCCCAGTGCCGGTTAAGTGGTTTTTTTTTTGGACCAACGGCTTTACGTGCCTTCTGACGTATCCGACTTTTACGTGGGCCAGTCGAGACTGAAGAGAAACGAGTAAATCTTGTTATTGAACTCAATCGGGTATTAGACCTCATGTCTAAATGGGGCTCCAATAATTTTATTTTGTTTTGTTTCGAACCTTTTGCAGGGTCCGTGGTCATAGATAAAACAATCTAAATTAATGTGTAAAAGAAACGCGAGTAGATCCATAAAAGTCGAATTATTTAAAAAAGAAAAAATATTTAAAAGAGATCAGTTATTGTTCTGATTAACAATAGTGCGGGAATTTGTTTTACCTCAATTACGGTAAAACAATTAGTTGTAAAACAGTATAACGAATCACTTTCTGTGACATTGTCCATGAAAAAGGATGGATGTACTTTTCCTTGTTTTCGTTTTCACAAACTATGTTGTACCTAAATAATAAATATACAATTTTTATTGACATTCCTTCATGGTCGAACGCAGGTAATGCGTAAGGTCACAGGACAAACTGTGACAGAAAGTTGTGCGTAATCAGCACAACGGTACAGTCAGCTATAAAAATATCAAGGCAAAATGAGTTTAAGAAATGTATATTAGACAGAAAGATCGTTCAAATACTGTGTAACTCTATGTATTTCCTTCTGTAGGTATTCGTATATTTCCGGTATATGTTATCTAGTTATCTATTTTTTTCTTTATTTAGCCAACATACAGACATTACGTAAAAATGTGTAGTACCTATGTGTGTAGCTGAAAACTTTTTTTATACAAAAGTCATCGAGTGCCATAAAATATCTTTTCACATCAGAATTTATACATTACATATAACATATACAACTTACAGTTTATAAGTGTTGTCAGAAAAATACCCTTATAACAATAAAAAAAATTACAAATTTGCATTTTTTTTTAAATATGATTAAATTAATCTTGATCTTGAAAAATTACATATCATTTTTTACGCTTTGCTTTATCATAATTTACGTAATAAATGACAGTTATTAATATCCACACACCCGCATTTGACTGACATAGTGGATTATGTACCTACGACACGACCTCCAACTCAATAATTTCGAAACGAGAACTGCAGTTTAAAAGTATAGGTACTAAGTGTATCAGTGATATCTGATATTAAAATAAATATTTATTACGCCATTGAAGCAGTTTTATTGGGCATTCTATCTCTTATCGAGAAAAAATGGTGTACCTATAAAACTCGAACTAGGCCTTGAAGCCCTACCACGAATCACGTTCGACGTGTAGCCTCCCTGTCACACTTACACACGAATTCACAAGTGCGATAGAGAGGCAACATGCCGAACGTGGTTCGTGGTAGGCCCTCTGGTAACAACATAATATCTACGACGTGAGTGAAAATTTGGACATAAAAAAGATCGCGATTGAATCGCAAAATATAGAGACAGCCAGTGCCTCAGTAGTTAAGGATTCCGGGTGAAATGCGTATCCTCCTTCGACCTTATCAAAGCCAAGTGCCCGTTACCCGTAACAAAATAAAGAACTATTCGCACTAATAGGGTTTTAACTTAAGCCCAACTTACAGTTTTCCTTATAGTGCAGGTAAATGTTAACAGAAACTGAAACCGGCTATTCCGTTTGCGGTACAATCGTTAAAGTTAGGCTACGTTCGCAATGGCTTGAGTTTGGTTTGTCATAAATAATTTTTGACTTCTATTAGTACTGTATGACATTGTGAAAATTGAAATTGGTAGGTGCCTGATGTAATTTTTGCAAACTTAAATTTTTATTTTTTATTTTGTTGTATTTTTGGGTGTTGTGATTGTCCTTTTTTTGTGTGTTTGTTTGTGATGGAAAGTGTCCTTTTATGATAGGGCATTTTCCAATATTTTTAACGCTATAAGGGAGAAAAGAGCTTGACACTTGCTGAGCTTCTTGCCGGTTCTTCTCAGTACAAAGTCGGGAGACTTCTCCCACCCAGAGTAGACTTACAAACCGATGGCATAATGACGTTCATAAGAGCTATTTGTAGCCTAAACTGAATAAATGATTTTGAATTTCAAATTTTGAATTTTGAATTTTGGCTTTTCATATGTATTATATTGTTTTCTTAAGGATTATTTAAACACTCCACATGGAATGGACCACGAACCAGGGAGCAGGGACCACGGACCAAAACGTTAGGATAATATAATATGTATTTGAAATAAAACGGAAGAAAATTCGTAACTCGTCTTTCATTTTTAACCGACTTCAAAAAAAGGAGGAGGTTCTCAATTCGGTTGTATGTTTTGTTTTAAATGTTTTTAACATCGATATCATTTATAATAAAACCGGCAAAGAAATTATTATGGGCGTCGTAATCAATCATACATCTATATAGGAGGCTTTGATAAATAACTGAATTAAAAAAGAAAGATGATTATTTGAGGTTACCTTTGATTTGTTTATCTTTACAACTATAACAATCAACAATAGCTGTACACGTTTTATTTATTGTAGAAAAGTAATAAATAAAAAAATCGTCTTAAAAAATCTTTCTATACAAAAAAGATATAGTTTTCATTTTCCTCACCCTACAATGTTTGCAAGCAAAGCAAAGGCTTTCTCTTTGCAAACTAGGAACAGTTAATAAATACTAACTTAAGAGGCAATACGCTAATTCCATGGACTAGACCTCATTTCATATTTTAATGAAGAAATTCATACAACTGTTCAAACAAAAAACGAGACAATATTTTCATTATCCTCATCACCACTTGAACAATAATAAGCACATGGGGAGATCGGGCCAAACCCCTCAACAACGCTAGTATTTTAATGGTTACACATTTATCATCTATGGCTTTATCATTTTCAAACACAAGTTTTTACAAAGGAATAACTTGTGCCGCAAAAAAGCGTTATTATCAATATGCGACCAAAAAAAATTCTTACTTGTCTTACAATCAAAAGAAATATTTTTAATTATTTTCTCAGAAACTTTTAGAAACTAAAAAATATGGTTAATTATAACTAATATTTAATCTTACTTAAGTTACCACATAATTTAATCTCATTAAGGGATATAAAACTTTTAGTGCCTTACAAATAAACAAGGAATAAGGTCCGAATAGTTATTCCGTGTTTTGTCTCTTTTACTCTAATTTGAAATGACGTTTAAATGACAGAAACAAAAACGGAATAACTATTTGGACCTTATTCTTTGTTTATTTGTAAGGCGCTTAAACTTTTAACGGCGTTTTCCTCTTAATCAACTTAGTAGGACCTACCTTGTTATTTGCCTTGTACCCGTCTTACACTTTGAACATGATTTCAACTTTGTGGACAAGGTCTACCACCAACTAAACTAATATATACCCCTATTCGTTGAGAATCAAACCCGGTATCATTAGCTACACAAGCTACTGACTACTTTATTTCATACACGGACGTATTTATCGTCAAAGTAATTTGTAAGTCAAACATCGTCACCTATTTGTTGTTCTTTTGTAAGCACTTTATAAATAAATAAAATAAATGAGAAATTAAAAATGAAAACATAATAGCTTTACTAGAGCTTGACATGCGCCTGTTAGATAATTTAGTTGGTTTTACAAAATGGTTTTATAAAATGTGCAGTGACTTCTTGTTCTGACTGTACTTCTTGTTCCGAGCCCAGTGGTCCACACTACAAAGGAGGTTAATCTTTCAATTTAATAAAAGTATTTTATTCAACTCGACAGCCCTCATTCTTCCGAGACAGGGGGCTTCCCTAAAGCCGTAGCCACACATTAGACTGAAAATATTTTTTAAATATTGCCATATTCTTGGTCTTGGTTCTTAGACTTAGAGGTCTCGGGTTCGATTTCCACATGGGTACATGATTGTTCTTGGTTTGGTTGGTGATAGGACTGCTTTGAAAATGTTGCTATTAATGTGCTGTCATAACAATAATAATAGTTTTGGTAACTGATTAGGTACCAGAAAGCTAATCAGTTAACAGTGTTAGGATTGAGTTCACTTCAGTATCCACTTAATCGGAGCTATGGGAAACCAAACACGATTTCTTGCATTTAAACCGATCATTTTAATTACACCGAATTTTATTAAAATTAATTCAGTTAATTGATTATTACTTCGTATTGGTATTAAGGCGGAGGGTAAGGCACACTAGCGCTGCTAATGGATTTAATTTGATAACTGCTAAACTGGATTTTTTTTCAAACATTGCGGATTTTCCGACACTAGGCAAACATTTATTATTTAATAATTGTGCACTACTTTTAGGTTTGTTTTTGTATTCATTCGCTAACACCAACAGTGGCCATTGTTTGTGAATAAATGCGATAGCCCGTTTTGTGAATAAACCACGCAACAAAAAGTAATGCACAATTATTAAATAAATACTATGGATGCTTTCCTGTTGTCGGACGGTACGCAATGTTTAAAAAATATCCGGTCAGTTAGTAATTGTCAAATTATCAATTGTTGGCGCTAGTGTGCCTTACCCTTCGCCTTAACCCAGAATATCAAGAGGTACCTACTGGTTTAAATCCACTTCGTAGAAATTCTTACAATAGTTAAATTTGCGTTTTTTTTATACATATACTTAAAAGCTATATTTAAACTAATTCAAGTATAGACACGCCTTTAGCCGGTTCGCTGTCTCTGCTGTATAGTGTTTCCTCAAATATAAAATGCAAGTATACATACTTACAGATATAAAAAACTGACGTCATGATGTCATCACATTTCGACAATCAGATAAACGAGCCAAGGTAAACGGGACGATGCAGTATAATAATATAAATGCATTTACCTTGTTTTAATTTGTTCTGTTACCACATTCATTTTACGACGCGTATATGTATTAAAATATGTCAATCTGTACCGATTTTGCGAGCAGCATAAAACTGGTCGCTGTGGAGATCCTTGGGGATGCCTTTGTTCGGCAGTAACGTCTTTTGGCTTAGATGATGATGATGATGAATTTTAATGGAATCTGGCGTAGATTTGAGGAAATCCATAGCAAACAAAAATATAAATTAATTCGGCTAACTAACCTGACCGTGCAAATTTATTAGTGCCCGACAAGGCCCATAGTGTACTTGTTATTTTATATTTTTTATTTATGGCTGGCAATAAATATTGAGTATTGAGTAAGAAAAAAATAGTAGTAGGTATAAAAGCCGTAAAAATGTTTTTTTTTATATTTTTTGCGGTTAATGTATTCGGCTATATACGGTTGCAAGATAAGCCACTTTCGTGGCGTTAAAACCTTGAACTAATTGTCACAATATAAAAATATCCCGAGTTTCAACCGCCTCTGTGGTCTAGTGGTTAAGACCACCGGTTTAGACCCAGAGGTCCCGGGTTCGATTCCCAGCGGGGGTACATTTTTGTGTACTTGGTTTGGTTGGTGGTAGGGTTTGTTTGTCCGCCTGGCTAGCTACCACCATCTTTATCTAAATATGTCGCCATAACAACAATGTTTGTAGCATTGTTGTGTTCCGGCAGCTAGAGATAAGATAGCCAGTGCCTCACTAGTTGAGGATCCCGGGTGAAGTGCGTTTCCACCAAATGGCCTTATCATCACTTAACATCAGGTGAGATCAAGGCACTGTGCTTACCCGTAAATATAAAAAAAAAAGTTAGATGTTATATTGTTCGTTCTTGATCTTGCAATAGGAACAATTCACCCAATATCGTAAGTTGGCAGTTATCAATATTATTTTAACCCTGGTGCGAAACGTTTACACGCAAAATAATGATGATATTATTCTCTTGTTAAAAAAGCGCATTAAAAAATCACAAAGCTAAACATTTTATGCGCCGAATCTTTTCGCACTCCACTGCGCATGCGCATTTGTAAAAGTGCATTCAACCTAAAATAAGGAAAGACTTCGCCGGCCGACCCTAAACCAGAATTATGAATGCGCAAAACATTGCCGACAGCCTTTTTAGCCTGTCACTGTAATTTAAAGACAAATTTCGGCACATGATAAAGTACTTTAAAAAAATTACTAACAATTAATATTGTAAGAAGAAAAAAATTCGGAAAGAAAAAAAAACCCTTACATATAACAATATACTTACCTAGCATTACCTACTAACAATATTTACAAACAAAATAAACAAAGCAATGCAAGGGATTTAAAGTAAAAGTTCTATTATCTGGGGGCACGGCAGTGCCCCCGCCAAGTCGAGCAAAAAAGCGGCACGGCCGTACTATACTTTTCTCGAAGCAGTTCAGGCCATTTTCGACCCCCTATAACATTGTTGTGGATAAAACTAGAAGCCTGAATTTTCAGTAACCAAGCTGGTATTGTATAAACACGGTATATTTCAAATTTCAATCAATTTGAACCAGTAGTTTAAGAATTATAACTAGTCAAAGTTTCTAATTTTGTCACTCACTCACTGACTAACCGATCATCAAAACTCTAAGGCACTTCTAGCAGACGTAGAAGCTTCAAATTTGGAATACAATTAGGGTTTAGTGTATAAATTTAGGAAAAATTAAAATATTTTGCAATTTCGGTTCAGTTTTATAGATCCACCAACTGCATAAATAACTTTGTAATCTCTTATATTTTAAATACATAGATTGACTTGGCAATCGCACTAAGCAATCTAATTTGATATAATAATGTATTACTTGTGAGATACATTGTGTTTTCATGCGATGGCCAAGTCAATCAGTTTATTTAAAACACAAAAGATTTTTAATATTGATATGGTCACTATAAGACGTTGTTAGGTCAGCTAATTACGTAATAACTTAAGACAGAAGGTCCCTTAGGGACTGAATAAATAGACCGACTTGGTATTACATGTATCTCACAACTTTTTACGGTAGAAGAACTTAGTTGCGAGACTTGGTTTTTTTACAAGTATGTTTTTGATGGCATTTATTTGTCTTCGCTTCGATGGCGTACTGGTGAAGCGCTCGGACCTACACTCGAAGGGCCTGGGTTCAATTACGGGGTCGGGCAAAGAGTGTTTCCTATTAATCGATGCTTGGCCCAGGATGTGATCACCAACCCGTATTTGGCAAGCGTAGTGACTAAGTTTTAAGATTGATACCCATAATTTGTGGTGATGACTTGATATTTAATAATGGAGGCTTTGGGACAGTTTTAAGGCTAACTGTACCTAGCGTCTAGGTTTTTTTTTTGTCCTCTGTATCCCTAGTGTAACTAAAATAGCTACGTGATCGTGCCGTACGCATACAATTAGTCATATGAAAGTCAAATTAAAAGATCAGTTAATTGTCTTTGCTACAAAACATCCCTGCACTCATATTGTACTTGGTTTGATTTATTGGTTGTGTGGATTGTTTTATATTCACGTTCACGCGGACAAACAAGCCCTACCACCAACCAAATCGAGTACAAAAACATGTACCCCCCGCTGGGATCGAACCCAGGACCTTTGGGTCTAAACCGATGGTTTTAGCCACTAGACCACAGAGGCGGTTAAAAGGTATGGCGCCAGAACTACAATAGTAGTAGCATTGTTGGGTTCCGACAGTTTTGGGTAAAGTGCTCTCAAACTTTCGACCTTATTATCGCCTACTATAAGGGGAGATGAAGACAACGTGCTTCCCCATTAAGAAAACTATGTAAGTATGTATAAGTAAGTACTCTTATTAAAAAAACGCAAAATGTTGAAAAAATTTCCACGAGCAGGATTTAGTCAACAACTACCGTCATTAACATCTGATCATAATATTTTTACAAATACTAAAGATCAGTTAAGAAGTAGGCAAGCTATTTATAAAATGTTTTTGTTTTTTGTTTTTAACGCAAATTTTGTTGCGAACAAATTACATAAACGCAAAATGTTGAAAAAATTAAGTACTCTTATTTCACACCACAATCAACATGCAAAACATTACAGTTACAAAAAAATAAAAGTGGTACCATTTACAGATGTAATATCATCATCATCATCATCATCATCATCATCATCATCATCATCGGCCCATCTTAGTCCACTGCTGGACATAGGCCTCCCCTAATGAGCGCCATAGCGCACTGTCCTCAGCTTGACGCATCCAGATGTAACATAATTTTGATATATGTATTTTAATTTTTCTTTGTTTTTTTTTTTACATGTAAATAGATAAACATTATATAACATACCGGCTTTTTTTTAAAGATAGTTTGCCATTGCCTCAGACGCCATTTTCAGCTTCACCGGGCCTTTTTTGGAGGCGGCGGGAAATTTAAAGGGTTCCTCAAGCTACATATCTGTATCTAGTATAGAGTGCGTGTGAACCGGATCGTCGATACCCTTGTTCGTGTGTCTTGGGCCTAAACTAGTGTGCATGTTTAGTGTATTCTGTAAATGGTAGTGCAAAGGTTGCTTAAAAATACATTTTACTCGGTTGAAGAATTTTTGAAATGTAAGTAGAAAGACGCGATGAGGTGGATGCATAGACCCTATTTAGATAAATTAAGTATTTCTGTACCTACCTAAATATTTTGCATGCTGTAGCTTACGGCTAAATAGGTTTAAGCGACATTGTATTCTTTGATCAACTGTATTATGCCCTATTATGGCAAATAAACAATTATTATTATTATTCTCTTTATTTATTTTCTTTCTTAAAACTAGATTTTTACAATATTTTAATATAACAGCAATAAATCATTATAAAAACTTAATCCTAGAGTACCACCAGCAGCGGGGCAGGGCCCAAGCTACCGGTGGTCAGGGCTGCAGAGTGAGGAACCTCCTGACAATACGTGCCGTGTCCAGGAGTGTTGCCTTCTGTATCTGACCCTTAATCCAGCCATCCAGCGAAAGTCTCTTGAGATGTTGGTCGAGACTCTTCGCTATAAGATTATTATTATTATTGTTATTAGTGTGGATCGGGTGGGGAACGCACCAGCTGAATACATAACCCAATATACCTAATTGATATATGTATGGTGCATTGAGACATAATTTTCCGACTTCTGTGCACTGTAGGTACATTATGTAATGTGAAAAATATTTTATGATACAATAGTTAAAATTAATTACCATACGAAAGTCACGTTTCTTTTTTTATATCTAAGAGCATAAAAATCACGTACTCCAAATGTATGTAATATAATAGTTTTGTCATTTATTTATCGTCTGTATGATAAAGAGCGTTTGCTAATACACGATACTATTTTGCTTTTATTAAAAGTTTTATTTATTAAGATCCGATAAAAAAGTTATGTCAAATATAACCTACTAGCTGATCCGGCGGACTTCGTACTGAATATTTTCTTTTTTTTTTAAATATAGCCTATGTTACTTAGCGCTAGTGTAGCATTCTAATGGTAAAAGAATTTTTTAAATCGGTCCAGTAGTTTTTGAGTTTATTCGTTACAAACATACATACATACAAAAATACAAAGGTTTCCTCTTTATGATATTAGTATAGATAGGTACACATACCTTACAGCTGAGCTAATGCCTCCATAATGTTGAAGTTAAGTCATCGCTACAAATAATTTGATGCAAGTTGGATCAATCAACATGCTTGCCAAATTAAAGCGGGTTGGTAATCACAGATACGAGATAAAGTGGTTCATTCCCTATAGCTTATTTAGATCTCTGAATGGGTTAACAAGAAAATATTCTTATTATAATTTTATTTTATTGCTAACATGTAAGCACTTAGCCTTCGTATCAACATCAACATCATCAACTCGCTTTATGTCCCCACTGCTGGGGCACGAGCCTTCCCTATGGATGGATAGGGAGAACGGGCCATAAACCACCACGCGGGCCCAGTGCGGATTGGTGGTGGTTAACGACTGCTAATGCAGCCGGGACCAACGGCTTTACGTGCCTTCCGAAGCACGGAGGAGCTCGAGATAATAAATTTTTGGGCACCCATCTTTGCCAAAGTTGCTTAACCTCAGCACTCGCAGACCGAGCGCGTTAACCACTGCGCCATCGAGCTCCACGAAGCCTCATATCTCCTGAAGTTAATTGACAATAAGGCCCAAGGTGGAAACGCTCTTCACCCTTGGCTATCTTATCTTTAGCTTCCGGAGCACAACAATGCTAGAAGCATTGATGTTATGGCGAAATATCTATATATTAATACGTGAAGCAAAAACTTTGTACCCGTTTTTACAAAAATTGCGCGGACGGAGGAGTATGAAATTTCGCAAACTTATAGTTTATATAGAGACGGTTATCCGAATGTTGATATATTTTTTTTAATTATGCATAAAAATACATTAAATCAACAAAAATAATATTACATACACTACCATGTATTTGACATATACGCATATGTATTTGACACACACGTATTGTTTGTCTTTAATGCGGCCGACATCTGTCAATGCCAATCCAAACTCACATTCTATCTTTTTTTATTTTTCATTGCTTAGGATACAATCCGTGCAGCCTTAATAATATTACGGTCGAATTTCGACAACTGGGTGAACACTAGTTTTGATAATATGCCCTACCACCCTACTTTTTGTTTATGAATGTTGAGTGTACAGTGTTAGTCAAATAAATACCTATTCTATTCTATTCTATTCTATTCTACCACTACCATCAACCAAACAGACCACCGAGGCGGTCAATACTTAGAAGTTAAATTTTAAACGGTGCATTCATAATAATCTTAAAGAAATCCTTGTAGGTATGATAGATAACTTGATTTTACAAACTCCATTAAATGGTCAAAGAAAGAGACAAAATTATGTTTCCGTATATCGCAGAAGTACTGAAAATGTGTTATTATCCAAGGCCGGCATGGCACGTCACTAGTACAGTCAGTAGGATAAGTATTTAAAAACTTCCCGCACTTTTACTAACCAACTAAATAAACAAGCGCTTGTCAGCTTCTAGTAAAATTGAAGTGATTAAAGTGGTCTTCAACTTCTGTTGCTGAATGTACAGTCAACAACAAATCGAACGAAGCAGCATGCTATTTAATGGTCAAAAAGGGCATTAATTATATATAAGAAAGTTTTATGTATGACGTATACAACTATGTTCTTATCAATATTTTTTGTCTATAAATTAAAAATGAGGGTAAAATATTTTCGTCACCCTACATCTGGAATTTTGATCACCGGTGCGGTGGTGGGCAGTGCCGTGCCGCCGCGCCGCGCCGAGCGATGTCGCGCGATTACACGAGGCTCACAAACGTGACTTATATTTTTACTATCTTACAATCATAAAAATAAGGTTTATTTTTATATATGCCAATATTAGAGGCGTTGCGTCTTCGGTAGTCGAACGCATAGACGCTCGGGTTAAACGCGTTAAATCGTGGTTTAATCCCGTTAATTAATCAAGTTACACTGCCTACTCTGACGCGAACCCAAACCTAATACGGGAGAAAGAGCTGTCTGGAGTAATATTAGGACTAATAACTATTTAATGTTTCAATAGAGCATAATAGTAAAATTCTTACAAACAATTTAGTAGTTTTTTTTACCTCATAGGTATTGTTTTATAAAATTTACGCGAACACTACACTTTTAAATAAAACAACTTTTACGCGAGTAGATACTCGCGTTTGATTTTATATTATTTTATTATGACGTTTCGAAACCTTTGCAAACCGTGGTCGTAGGGAGACTAAGGTTAAGTATGTTGTATTTTAATTGTTGACTGTACGTACACAGAGCAAATTGAACTGGTTAAATGGATGGTACAGCTCCACTATAATAGGATGGATCTCTGTAAGAATAGAACTTAGTCCGTGCTAAATGTGCATATCTAAATAGCGTTACATGTTTTTTTTAACGTTATCACGCTTGAATACCAGTTGATTGAACGATCGTTCAGCAAGAAAAGTATAAAAAAGAAAAGAGCATAGTATAAAAAGTATATACTAGTGATCAGAAAAACGTCTTTAAATATTTCAAGCGGACTTTAAATATTTTATTTATTTTATTTATGTATGGCATTGAAACAGCGTGTAGCATCCAAGTTCCTAATGCGAATTTTGTTTGTCTTTCGAGAATTTGTATGGCAAAATATAATTTTCTTCAAAATGCTTCAATGTCATACAAATTTTCGTTTTCATAATCCTGATCGAATGCTATAATAAACTCGCACTACACCCTGGTGACCAACGAGGTAAGTTGCAATTTTATTTTTTACTTATTTTTATTGCACTTATGTATACAGTATCACTTTCATACAGTATTGTAATAGCAATGTTACACACTCTTGTTTTTTTTATTTTCATGCATCTAACGTTCATTGGTATTATTATCTACGATAATCAAGTGTTAGTCCTTTTGAGAATTAGGCATTCTGCGAATTAGTCCTTTTGAGAATTAGGCATTCTGCGAATTAGTCCCTTTGAGAATTAGTCCTTTCGCGAATTAGTCCTTTTGAGAATTAGGCATTCTGCGAATTAGTCCTTTTGAGAATTAGGCATTCTGCGAATTAGTCCCTTTAAGAATTAATCCTTTCGCGAATTAGTCCTTTTGAGACATGGTAGGCATTTTGCGAAAAAGGCGTTATGCGACTAAACGATCGAACAGTAAATATGACAAAATGTTTTTTTTATTATTGTTAATGAACTTATGATATTCTTTAATTATAACATTAATTATAATAAATAGATCTATGATTTTTGAATAAGTAGTTAAATTATTTTTACTGTTTTTATCAAATCCTTCATTTACACATCTCTATTTTTGCATTTGCTGATTATAGTGATGTGATATTAACACTAATTAAACCATCTAACTCCATTGTGGTGTAGCAAAAATAAACTGTTGATTCGATTCGAAGAATTCAAAAATTAAAAACTATTAATAATGTTAATAATAAAACCGGATTATAAAATGTAAAAAATTGTAGATCTTAATATAGTTTTAATAGACTTTTAACGTTTTTTATTGGGTCGTCAATTATGTATATTTAGTTAGTATCGACTTGTTGGTAAAAAATATTATAATAAGCGTCTTAGCGAACGTATATTGATCGGATAAACGAAAACCTTCCACTGCTGGACATAGTAATAAGTATTTTATTATGTCCAGCAGTAGCAGCATCGAGGAGCTCGATGGCGCAGTGGTTAACGCGCCCGGTCTGCGAGTGCTGAGGTTAAGCAACTTTCGCAAAGACCAGTCATCGGATGGGTGACCAAAAAACTATCTCGAGCTCCTCCGTGCTTCGGAAGGCACGAAAAGCCGTTGGTTGGTTAACGACTTGCATTAGCAGTCGTTAACAACCAGCACCAATCCGCACTGGGCCAGCGTGGTGGTTTATGGCCCGTTCTCCCTATCCATTCATAGAGAAGGCTTGTGCCCCAGCAGTGGAGACATAAATGAGCTGATGATGATGTCCAGCAGTGGACTGGTATAGGCTGTAGATGAAGATGATTTATTTATTTATTTATTTGAACAACCAACAAGATCAAACACGAAACATGCTAGTAATTTACATTTATATTTCTTAACATAGGTGATGCCTTGATTATAAGTTGCCACGGCCTGCGTCGATGATGATGATGATGATGATGATGATGAACGAATACTATTTTTGATTCAAATAATTAGTTATTAATGCATATGTTGAATCTGGTAAGGTGAAAATTTACTTAATTACTAATAAGAAACAAAATATTTGGACGATTCTAGAATGTCTTTTCCTTCCATTGTGTTATTTGCATGGAAAAAGTTGACTTTTATTATTTAATTAGCTGACCTGGCGGACTTCGTACCGCATTTCTTTTTTTTTTAATATAACCTATGTTACTCAGCGCTAATGTAGCATTCTAATGGTGAAAGATTTTTTTAAATCGGTCCAGTAGTTTTTGAGTTTATTCGTTGCAAACATAAACAAAACTACAAAGCTTTCCTCTTCATAATATTAGTAAATAACTTTGATCAAACCAACTGATGTTGTTATAACAGTATAAGTAGTGTTTATTCAATAGTTGCTTATTAAAGTAAAAAAGTTAAGTTTCGTGTATATAATGGAGGATGGAAATTTCGCACATTAAAAATACGCTCATACTATATAGTATGCATATATTATATTACTGATTTTCAGTAACTATTATCGCATGTTATTAATTTGTAAGTTGTATTTGTTGACATAATACTTAGTCAACTTTTAAGGACATTACTCAGGAGCTACAATTTCTGACTAAATATGAAATATTATTTGATACTCGTGTAACATATAAAATGTGTTTATATTCACGGTTCGTTAAAAAACTATATATTATATTGTTAATTCTTGTGCGGCAGGCGTCAAGCATTTATTATAAATTGAATGTTTTCTACTAAAGTCGGGCATTTTGCAATTTAATTCTAAGTACTCTTCAGAATTTAAATTTTTATCAAGTTTTGTAAAGTCTTGACTTTATGATTATGTTTATTGTTGGTAGTGCACCTGACCAGGTATGTCATGGGGTGCGGGTTCCAATCCCGCTTGCATAATTTTTTTTTAACACATTTTCAAATCTTGACTTTATGGCAAATATTTTTTTTGGCCTACACTCGGACCCTTCAACGTATAAACAAACGAGTTACAAGCTCAAACCATTTAAAAAAAATCAATTGAAAACTGCATCTTCACCAGACAACCCGAAAAATTGCACTTCAAAGTCGAAAAGCGAAAAAAACATAAGAACTTTCACCGCAAACGCACCTCCGATTACACATTGCAAGGTCGCCACCACCAGTAACAGTGTCCAAGCGCGCGCCATGACTGAGCGGCGTGCGCGCGCGCAGGTGCCTTTATCAAACGCGACTGCGCGACTCCGACGACGCAGCCAGAGACAGCCTTAACTTGATAAGGATAAGCCTGATGCCTTGAAGCTACCCGTGAAGTATCAACCCGCTCTTTTGTAAACGGAGTAATAAAGACACAAAATAATCTTTATTAGATAAGAATTTATGTAATATCATAATTTTTTATTATTAAATAGATTATTAACATTTTAAGCTGAGCTGATATGGGTACGTCTAATTTAAGTGTATTTATATAAAATTAAGATATTTGAGCGGAAATAAATATTAAGGGTTTTTTTAGTTTTTTTTTTGTTTTTTATTGCTATTCAGTAGGGAGACAAAAACATTTTGCGACAGCCTAATTACTACTTATTTTATTATAAAATAAGTTTTGATAGATGGAGAAAGTGAAGGGACCCGAAAGATGGATGGATTGTGTGTCGGATGATATGAATGTAAAGGGTCATCTGTACACTCGCTAGTGTAGTCACACAGGTGTCGACTGATAGAGAAGATTGGAAGAAACGGACATTTTGCATCGACCCCAAGTAACACGGGACCAGGGCAAGAAGAAGAAGAGGGTTTTATAATAAAAAAATAAGTTATATTGAAAAAATAGGTAGTAAGACATTATTTTCATTGCAGTAACAATCATCACCATCGCCAGCTCATATACGTCCCCACTGCAAGGGCACGATCCATCCGAGAGGGAGAACGAGATAGGGAGAACGGGTCATAAACCACCACGCGGGCCCAGTGCGGATTGGTGGTTGTTAACGACTGCTAATGCAGCCAGGACCAACGGCTTTACGTGCCTTCCGAAGCACGGAGGAGCTCGAGATAAACAAGCAGTAACAATATTTCAATAATATTAAAATAGGTGGGTAAGTACTACTTAAATTTAATTTCTTGAAAAAATACTAGCTAAGAGAAGTTCCATCTCCGTGAAAAATGTGTATTCTCATGTGTTTTCAATAAACATATTTTGCAGCAAAATATGATGATAGAGTTAGAATTATGCAATTTTATAAGTTTTCAAAAATGAATAGAAATAATATTACTTATAGTATAATTATATTACAATTGCGTCTAATTATTATTTACCCAATCAAAACAGATCACTAAGAAGAGCACTGTGTTACACCTGAAGGACTAAAATTATCCTTCAGGTTCAGGTTAATCTGTAAAAGCCATATGCGGCCAACGTCAAATTCAATAAAAAAAACAACAATTAAAATAAACAATAGTCAAATGTAATGTTTTCGAGTTGGAAACTATATCTAATATATAAAATTCTCGCGTCACAGTTTTCGTTGCCATACTCCTCCGAAACGGCTTGACCGATTTTGATGAAATTTTATGTGCTTATCCGGTATCTATGAGAATCGGCCAACATCTATTTTTCATCCCCCTAAATGTTAGGGGTAGTCCACCCCTAATTTTTATTTTTATTTTTTATGGCAAAACAACGTTTGCCGGGTCATCCGGTATCTATGAGAATCGGCCAACATCTATTTTTCATCCCCCTAAATGTTAGGGGTAGTCCACCCCTAAATTTTTTTTTAATTTTTTATGGCAAAACGACGTTTGCCGAGTCAGCTAGTAATAAATATAATTGTAAAATGATAAACTGTATAATAAATAATAATGCCTATAGGTATCACTGGGTTAAAATCGTATAAATTCAATTACAATAGTTTTTTTTTCTGTTCATGTAAACATTTCTGTATTGCCCATAGCAGCACAAAATCGGTCGTTGTGGAGATCCTTGGGGGAGGCCTTTGTCCAGCAGTGGACGTCTTTTGACTGAGATGATGATGATGATGATGATAGAAAGTTTGATTCCAATTGGCTTATTGGTTAATTAAAGTGTGTATGGGATTTATTTATTTGGTTACGAAAAAATGGCTCTGAAACAATGTCGTAAATATGGCAGACTAAGGAACAGCTCCAGCTCCAAAATAACTAATTTTAATCACAATAAAGAATAAACTATGAAAACTTTGTCAAGCTACACTAGGCGCCCATCTTCTGTACACGGATGGGTGACCAGTATCGTGTGGCACTGCTTGCTCATGGCAACGCAACCGTCTACCCTCAATATTTTAAGAGTAGACAGTTGCGATTGTAGTTATATTTAACTAGATATATCGTAGAGAAAACGACAGAACAGCTAAAGATAACTACTTTCGGTCACAATAAGCTTAAACAAATATTATGTTAGTGTACGAGTTGTAACGCTGAGATTCAAATGTAATCTTATCGTAAATTCCAATGTCGCCTTCTTTAACTATAGAAAAACCAAGCAAACAGCCTATGTAAGTTTGCCGTGGCATTTTTCCTTGAAACCCAATTTCCCTTTAGCTAACAAAGCGTCTTGTCGCCCACGCACCTACGAGACAAATGAATGACGAAAACAGATAAGACAAAAAATTTACGTGTTTCCTCATTTTTTTAAATAATTGGAACAGTTATTTATTTAAAAAAAATACATTTATTTATTTATTTATTAACATTTATTAACATAGGTACATTGTTCTAATCCCAAGGTAAGTAGCTAAATCACTCGTTTCATGGAAATCAGAAACAACGATGCGTCGTTTTTTCTGATATTCATGAAAGCGACGGTTAGTTAGCGCCACTGAAAGTCCGGCGTGCAACCCACTCGGCTACGGAGATCTTCAGGCTTCAAGTCGTCAGGTCGTCAGGCAAATGGCTTATGGAGTACCTAACAGTGATGGTAAGATCCTGTAGAATCCGACTGGATGGCGACTACAATAATAGCTTTTTTAAATATTTATTAGTAGGTACATTTTTAGTACGGTAGAAAACGTATTAGGCAAATGTACCATTAGGACCGGAAAGCATTAAATGGTAATGTGGGTCTCTACTAGAGTTTAGGTCCCGAGACGTGTCGTGTCTTGAAGTCCCGGGACTTTTTCCGAATTTAATTTCCTCGAATCCCGAGACTTTATTCCTGTGTGGTCTCGTGTCCCCAGCCTAATATCGAGACTTCCCAAACCATAGTCTCTACATAGGAAGGGGGAGGAGAGGCAGAGGATGGTGAAGGTAGCGCACTTCCTTCCGAAATCCTCCACTACTGACAAGCTGGCTATCTTATCTCTACTTATATTTTTGCTGTAGTATAAAGTTATGCTGGATGCTGGATACACTGGATAGAAACCGTAGTAAAAGTCTGTGAATGGGACATCCATACGCAAACCATGTTTTAGACAAGTTGGGAGAAAAGGGTAGCTGTTTGCTCTTCTCTGCCTACTTCTTTAAGCCAGTGGTTATGGATGGGGCTCTCTAAGCTGCGTTTCACTGCCACAAGAGTCTAAAGAAGTGTCCTAACTATCCAGAGCATCCTAGCCTTGGTGGGCCACTGCAGTGTGGTAATTATTATTCATTTCATGTTTTGCGCAACCATTGCGATGGTTCTGGAATTCTAAAAAAGTTGCGAAATCGGTCTATATTTCGACCACTTGTATCCCCATAGATATAAAGACTAAACTCCTATAACAAAGCTGTTTTTTTTTCGCAATTTGCTCTATAAAGGGTTAAGCGTCGGGGGGAGTCTTACATAACCATATGGGTCTCCTTGGGTGTAGTGAGATCACTAATGCATTTAGATTTGAATTGAAAAAAATTGCAGTCTGTAGTTATCCTGTGAAAGTCTTTGGATTTAGACGGGTTTTTAGATTTGACTCACTGGTCAACCCAGACCCGTGCGTATATATATGTAGTGTTATGTATTTTCCGCAGGAGAAAGGCCAGGTGGACATTCCCTAGCATCAACTAAATTGCCATTGACGATCAAAGCTGTGTCTGTGTCACATGCATAGGACAATCAATTTTACTATTGAGTCATGAAGCCGCAATTTCTTTTCGTAATTACCTTCTGTGGTTGTCGTGACCATCGTCATCTGTTTTTATTCCATTTTAATGTCACAATGTTAAAACTACAGATACAATTACAAAATTTTTGTACCTTGTCATATTTTAATATGACAAGGTACATACAATGTGTTGCAGACTCTTTCAAAAACCTTTTTGATACTTTTTATGTTCTTATTTTTATACTTTTTTTGAATATTGACATTTTTATAGATTTTGCTTTTGGCTTTGGTTCTTTGGCTGTCTTCTGTTGTGATCGGTATTGTGTGTGTAAACTTAATAGAATATAGAAAAATCCCACTTATTTCCTGTTTTTGATCATTTTAGTCCACTAGTTCCTCCCATTAATAGTTGTCGTTTTCACAATGTAAGTAAGTTAATAACCTATTTACTATCCCGCAGCTGGCCAATGGCCTCCATCATGGAATTCTAGTTATCGCTACAATTAATGGATGTCGGCTTTAGCACTACGCTTGCTAAATGCGGGTTGGTGAACACAAACCTGGGAATGGACCATGCATGGAATAATCCGAAGCACACTTTGACCGGCCTAGGAAGTTAATCCAGGACCTCTGGACATTGGGCTTGTCAAATTCGGGTTGGTGATCACAAAGTGGACTATGCATCGAATAATCCAGAACACTTTCGGGTATTGGGCTCGGTAGCCGAGCTCTGGGCCATAAAAATATTACTAGACATTTTTTTTGATGCAGTTGTAGCGAATGACACAATCTGACAATGTACTAAACTGTTGAGATATAACTGAACCCTGCTAAGTTTCTACATGTTTTATTGTAAAAAATGGTCACGGTAACATCCTCCTAATATTATAAACGCGAAAGTTTCTAAGTATGGATGGATGGATCCTTGTTACTCTTTCACGTAAAAACTACTGAATGGATTTGGATGAAATTCGGCATACAGATAGTTTATAACCTGGATTAACACATAGAATAGTTATTATCCCGATATTCCCACGGGAATGAATGGAAACTGTTAAAGCGGTACGAAGTCCGCCAGGTCCACTAGTTATTAATATTTTTTTCCTGGAAGTGTAATAAACATATTGACGTAATTTGAATGGCCAGTTACACCTTACACCACTCATCGATAAGTGATAGATAGACTATCCAAAGCTTTAATACATTAAAACAGTAACCGTATGATAAAGTTTACCACCGGTTTAGACCCAGAGATCTCGGGTTCGGTTCTCAGTGGGGAGTGCATGTTTGTGTACTCGGTTTGGTTGGTGGTAGGGTTTGTTTGCCCGCCTGGCTAGCTACTACCATCTTATCTAAATATGTCGCCATAACATCAATGTTTGTAGCATTGTTGTGTTCGGCAGCTAGAGATAAGATAGCCAGTGCCTCACTAGTTGAGGATCCCGGGTGAAGTGCGCTTCCATCATTGGCCTTATCATCACTTAACATAAGGTGAGATCAAGACACTGTGCTTACCCGCTTAAAAAAAATGTCATTTAGTATCAGACCATAATACCCATAATATGAAATTTGTATCGCATTGAATTGCTTTAATATTGTGTATTGTGTGTTTTATTGAAATAATAAACAAATAAATAGACTTTTGACATACAGGGCAAACCCAAGTGCGGAGAAGAGTTCTCCCGATCCTCAAAAGAAACACTACACTAAACATGTACACTTGGTTAGGTCCAAAACACCGTACAAGTACATTTTTTTTAATAATCATTGCATACAGACAGGTTGAATACAAATTAAACAATTAATACCTGAATTTACTGCATCCTGCCCCCCAACCGCCTAACTCTCTCGCTTTCGATCGCTTTGAAGGCGAGGCCCTCGCCTCGCTTTCTAATATAATATCGAAATGTAATATCGAATAATATCGAAAGCTATAGCCTATAGCTTTCGATATTGCTTTCATATTGCTTTCGAAATGACAAGATGACGCCTCCTCTTCAAAGCGATCGAAAGCGAGAGAGTTAGGCGGTCGACCCCCTGAAAATGTATCATTGTATCATTTATTCAATCATTTGTATTGTTTAAAATAAAGGTCCCATAAACAATTTGCTATAATATAAATGACATTTTCATATCCTAACGGGTTGATATAACCTTTTCCTAGCAACCTGTGTTGGAATAAGAATGTAAAGAGTTTTTATTATTTTATTGTTTTGTATCTGTATTACACGTAGTTTCTCAAATATAGAGACTTGTGTCGTTAATGTCGCAATAAACATTCTAAATAAGATTTTAATAACTTTATGTCATATAATACAATAAAATGCTCAAATAAGATAGTAAGTTTAAGACCTAGAACTAACAAAACCCAAAATAAAGATACCTACTTAATTAGTTCTTCATAGGAAGCATAAATGCATAAAAGCATAATTTACCTACTGCTTATATAATGTTAGCATTTTGATTGATATCAGGGTGAACAGTGCGACTTTTATTTGCGATTCGATTACGTTAACGATTACGGGAAGTTTTATGGCATTGAAGCAGCGTCTCCTGGTGACAAACGAGGCAAATGCAATTTTACATTTCTTAAATTTTTTTTTGTTATGCCCTCAGACTAGGTGGAGCGACGATCTTCGCAAGGTGGCTGGCAAGAGCTGGATGAGAGTAGCCGCGGATCGTGCTCGGTGGCGTGCACTTGGAGAGGCCTATGTCCAGCAGTGGACTAATATAGGCTGATGATGATGATGATGATGAAATTTTTTTCGTTGACATGTTCGTTTGGTTGATAAAACACGTAGGTACCTACTTGACACTCAGAACCCTCTCTTTGATGTACCTACATACTTACTATGTTTTTTTGACAGAGTTTGCTGATTGCCACCGGACTTTTTGGGGACGGCGAGAAACTTAAAGGGTTCCTCAAGTCGTGTGAAACGAAGCATCGTCAGAGGTTTTCTAGAGGAAACGGCATCACGCACTACTGCGTGTCCCCGTGTCCTATTAGATTATCCGAGTGCTTCGGATCCGATCTTGAGCGAAACAACCCGAGGGTTCCTCTAAAGGCTCGGACCTCGGCTCGGGTTGACCGGGTCGTAGGGGTGGTGAGAAGCGCCCAGGTACTCATGTATGTAACTGGTATAGAGCGCGTGTGAACCGGGTCCTCGTACCCTTGTTCTACGAGAACGGTGTCTTGGACCTAAACTAGTGTGCATGTTTAGTGTATTCTATATATGCAGTAGTATATATAGAATACACACAGAGTTATATATGCAGAGGCATTTAGAGGATTAGGCCCCACCTGCTATGTGTGTGTTATGAAAATTTACTGAATCTCTGTTTCCTATCAAATTGTACTTGGCCGATTTTATTGATACATACATCAATGATTTGAATTAATGATAACATTATCGTTATGACAAGTCAATAGCTTCTTAATCCTATGGTAATTACGATACTTGTGTACAATGTGTTCAATGTGTACAATGTGAAACACACTTCAGTGATAAACAAAGAGATAAGAGTTATGATTTCGAAAAGCGTAAGTACCTACTTCGACATGAGTGTTATCTGTTCTGCTGATTAACCAATACTGCCTGATTGGTAATTATAGTTGATAAGCATTACTAGAATCTTGTCGAAATAAAGATGTTATGTATTTATTCAGAATACCCTTGATTTGCGGCCTGCACTTGATTTCATCCTCGTGACCATCATGACGTTCCATAGGTATCCTGTGATGGTTTTATACCAACTCTGTGTACCTTTCGTGGGCATGCTCACAACTTACGAAAGTTTCATTGGAGTCATTTTTTTTAAATTATTTGTTACGGTTTATCACCTGGCCTTCATCTCACCTGATGTTAAGTGATGATAAGGCTGAAGGTGGAACCGCACTTCACAAGGAATCTCAACTACTGAGGCACTGGCTATCTTGTATCTTATTGTATAAATATTTAAGAACAAAGATTAGCCGAGCCTAATTCGGGAATGGCACGCTCACTGTTTGATTTGGTATTGACTTTTCGGTATGGTGTTGTTATTCAATTACTTTGATTTGGTATTGACTTTCGGTATGGTGTTGTTATTCAATCACTTTGATTTTGGTATTGACTTTTCGGTATGATGTTGTTATTCAATCACTTTGATTTGGTATTGACTTTTCGGTATTGTGTTGTCATTTAATCACTTTGATTTAGTATTGACTTTTCGGTATGGTGTCGTTATTTAATCACTTTGGTTTGGTATTGATTTATATTATACATTATATTATTATTCAATGACTTTGATTTGGTATTGACTTTTCGGTATGATGTTGTTATTCAATCACTTTGATTTGGTATTGACTTTTGGGTATGGTGGTGTTTTACCTCCCCTCAGAGCTCTCCAAATTTCTTTTTCAATTATCTTACGCAAGTAAGCATCGGGGCCAACAACGTTTAAGGTGCCTTTCGAAGCAAAGAGTATTTAGTAGTCACCCATCCGATTTTACAGTCGGCTGGATACATTGCAAAAGTTACTTTTATTAAAAAATTACTACTAATACTTGCCAAAAAACTTATGTTACAAATATAATGCCTTTTAATAAGCAACCAAAATCAATATCAATAATACAGATACGCCATTTGAACTATTGACATGCGCGGGAGTGTCTGCGCTTATCTTAGCACGGACCACTTTGTCGTTCTTATAATTAGACTGATTAAACAATATTATTATCTACAGTTTGATATTAACATGTTGCAAGCTTTAAAGAATTATGACTATTTAAAAATGCTAATACTGAGAATGAGCTTATTTTTAATTCTTATTTTATTAATAGTGGTCGGAACGAAGGGAATAAAATGGCAGAATAAAAATAAGTTCTTAGTTGAGTAGTTTAAACCACATTTTTTTAAATCGAATTTCAGCACTCGTGTTGCTGTATTCCAGCAATATAGCATTACGAATAATTTCATGTTAGTAAAGACTACTGAGAAGTAAAACTATTTTCGGGAACCGGGATTCGATATAAAAAATAATTGATGGTATTAACTACTCTTAGTCATGTCTTGTCGTCAACATTAGGTTCAGACGCCTGCTCGTCAGACTATGCAAAACTGTCAAACTGCAATAAATGTTCAACCTTATTTCATACAGACAAAGTTCAAAGTGTATTGAGGAAATTTGGTAAGTGTATTGAGGCGTGTGTAAATTAGCCCTCTTCATTCCGATCACTGCTTACTATACAAAGTAGGGCCTGTCGAGATTTGCTACTCACAGTAGTTCTTCGGCCCATTCGGTTCTTTGTGCAACCCCATCCACTCTTCTTCCTCTGTCTGTAAAGATCGGCCACAAGTTTGGCAATGTCTTCGAGAGCGAAGAGCCTGAAGGCTGTCGCTAAAACCCATACTTTTTAACATAGTTATAGGACATTATTATTTTTGTATATAATGTAATATTAATCCTAGTAGATTCGTATAACGTGTTTAATGTCAAAACGGAAAATTTATATTTGTATGTAATTTATTTATTTCGAGATACAGGTTTATTTCTAGTCCGAAGGTGCCTTACTGACCGATGCTATGGTATACATTTGTTATTTCTAGCTTTGAGAAACAAAACAATATATTTTTTTTAAATTAGAAAGTATATTTTTTACAAGAAAAAATTTTACTAGAATAAATCAACTAACCTAAGGATGCTCGAGTAGGAATCGAACCTTAATTTTTTCTTGTAAGAAATTTTGTAATTTTTAACTATTTTAAAGCATTGCAAATGCATAATTCCAAATAATAGGAATATTTTTTTTATTTGTTATTCTATTGTGCATGTTAATTACTTTACTCAAGTTATACACTATACTCGTACATTACTTTTACCTACCTACATAACATTTTTAAATACTGTGAACTCTTATATATTCTTATATTCTTAAAGTAACTACAGTTTTTGTGATAAGAAAAAAACATTTAAACTTGACATTGCAAGAGATTGCGGTTAGTTTTTCCTGCAGACGTTATGCCACGGTATAATTTTTCCTTAAGCCAAAAGTGACAACTCACAGGTCATTGCGCCTGAATTGGGGGGCTACTATGAATTGAAGAGAATAGAAGATTCATTCTAAGGTTGTCTCGATGTAAAAACAATACGTAATTTAATAAATCAAATAATATTTAATAGATAAAATTTCCCTGTGTGGTGCCGGGGATAGAGAATTGCACCACCCCATATCTTCCTAAGGGTGTCGTAAAAGCCGACTATGGGACCATTCCATAGGATGGGCAGCAGCATCTCTCTGAAGTTACTCTTAACCAACTGCGATCGCCAACCCGCCTGCCAAGCGTGGCGATTACGGCAAATACCCCTCATGGAGATCCGTGGGGGAGGCCTTTGTCCAGCAGTGGACGTCTTTTGGCTGTGATGAGATAAAATTTCCCTCGAGCAAGATTCGAATCTGTAGCTCCTCTTACCCTCTAACATTTGGGTGCCTAGTGCCAGTTTCAATCGCCATTCGATCACGTTAACGAAAACAAGAATTTGTATGGCAACATTTAACTCTCCTCGTATGTCGCCAGGAGGCGCTGCTTCAATGCCATACAAATTTTCGTTTTCGTAAACGTAATCGAATGAATACGGATGGTAAACAAAACTCACACTAGGCACCCAGGTCAGGTCAGGTCAGGTCAGGTCAAATGCATAAAGTTTTAAATACAAACATTGAATTTAAGTGAGAATGTTTATATGCGTCTCGGTGAGGAAGAGCAAGGCCGGCATCTCCGTCGCGAGGTGGTAATGGACGGCGCTAAAATTAGAGTGGATTCCCCTGATGTTGCAGAAGTCCACGCAAAGCGTAGGGGGGGATGGTCCGGTAAGTTCCTTGCGCTCCTTTTTCTTGTTAGCGAATCATTTGAGTATTATATAAGTATTACTAGTTTTTTGTCCAAATTTTCAGTATTTTTTCCCAATTAAAAATTAAATAATATAGAATATTGATTCAAAGTTAGCATTCAGTAATCTATGTTCGCACGTAATAGTCCCCCAGTATGCAGCCGCGAGGCCGCAACGTATCTCCATTTGAGGTAGATACACTGGACTAAGTGGACTACAATACACCAATCTGTAGCAAGGTCGAATGGACTTCTCATTCTGTTCAGCTGTCTATTGCGAAATAACGTATGTTTGTGTGTCACTGATCTGTTGGAGATAAACGGACGTAAACAGATAGATCATGTATCTAAGAAAACACCTTACAACTATAATAATCCTCAATTTTAAAAAGGGCTATGATCATCGTCATCACCAGCTCGTTTTCATATCCCCACTGCTGGGGCACGAGCCTTCCCTGTGGATGGTTAGGGATAACGGGCGATAAACTTTTTTTTTTCTTTAGTTGATGGCTTCGTGCCATTAGCACATTTAGCCAGTGTCAAAGTATTTTTTCTTACAAGTAATACAAATATAAATAAACAATATTTCCATCTTGTATTATGATGATGAATGACAATAGAAATGAGAAGTGAGAAATGATATACCTCCAAACCCCTCGAAGTATCTCAGTAAAGATGTGGGGCTTTACTAAGTCCTCGGGCGGACTTCTTGAGAGAATTTGAAATGTGACGTTGCACTGTTTTGTTTAATTTGCCTACACTCGTGCACACTCACGAAAGTAAAACGGTTAATAATCCACCATTATTTCATTTTAATATTCGAAATAACTTTTATTTAATTTAGAAAATAAAACAAAACCGCAGACATGACTTCACTTTTCCGCCAAGAAGTCCGGGTCATAAACTACTACGCGGGCCCAGTGCGGATTTGTGGTTGTTAATGACTACTAATGCAGCCGGGACCAACGGCATTACGTGCCTTCTAAAGCACGAAGGAGCTCTAGATTTTAAAATTTTTGGTCACCCATCCGATGACCGGCCTTTGCGAAAGTTGCTTAACCTTAGCACTCGCAGACCGAGCGCGTTAACCACTGCGCCATCGAGCTCCTCTAATCTATGATGATCGAGTTAAATGCGAGAAATCGTGGTTCAAACCCCTTATTCACGTTACTACTGACAAAAACCCATTAACACAAGTGTATTAGCTTACTGAATGAATTTTAGGACCATTATTAGAACAGAGTAGAAAAAAAATAATATTGGCACACACATACGGTTTATCCACATAGGTAATTCCATATTGTCTATGGTAAACAAACACATAAAAATTAACAATAAAACAATAGAAAGTATTACAATGTTAAAACAGCTTAATAATGATTTATTTATACATTTGTTATCAATGACCTAACATAAAATATAATTGTTTATTATATTATTATTAAGCTAGTCACGTACACAAAATTAAGGTCTTACATAAGGTGTTAGTAAGTATATGAGCCCTGTAAGGGTAAAGCAAAATTAGAATTAAAATAAAATTTACTTAAATCTAGGTTATATTAGAATATGTGAGATCAAGGGCAAAACTATTTATTATTCATTATATAAAACTATTTTATTATCGTAATATAATTTTCAAAATTGAGGAACTCGATGGCGCAGTGGTTAACGCGCCCGGTCTGCGAGTGCTGAGGTTAAGCAACTTTCGCAAAGGCCGGTCATCGGATGGGTGACCAATAATTTATCATCTCGAGCTCCTCCGTGCTTCGGATGGCACGTTAAGCCGTTGGTCCCGGCTGCATTAGCAGTCGTTAACAACCACCAATCCGCACCGGGCCCGCGTGGTGGTTCATGGCCCGTTCTCCCTATCCATCCATAGGGAAGGCTCGTGCCCCAGCAGTGGGGACATAAAATGAGCTGTTGTTGATTGATGATTGATGAATTTTCAAAATCTTTGTATTTTAGATATATATCTATTAACAAAGTGCAGTAACGAGATTGAAATAGTTATAAATTGAATGTATAAATGAATTTATAAAATATATACGAACTGTGTTTGTAGTACGGAACCGGTAATGTACGTGTTCACAATTCTTTACAGTTTTTTCTATCAAAGTTTTTGCTTAAGAAGGTAATATATTTTTTTTAATGTATGACTTGTAATGTAGCTAGACAGACATAAGTGCGGAAAATAACGGGACATGATTTTCCTTTTGTACAGAACAAAAAATAATATGTTATCTTAATACGACAGACAGGGCCTTCCCCCTCTTTAACTGATTACATACACTACATTTACATAGATACTCAATTTGACTGGTTTTTGTAAGAAAACTCAAGAAAATCAAGTTACGCTTCATTGGTTTTATCTTGGCAGCAAGTGCTAATAATACAAATAAAAAACAATTAAGTAACTATACTTCATTAGCTTGAGGCTCTTGATAGCGCAGTGGTTAACGCGCCTGGTCTGAGAGTGCTGAGGTGTAGCAACTTTCGCAAAGGCCGGTCATCGGATGGGTGACCAAAAATGTTTCTCCTCGAGCTCCTCCGTGCTCCGGAAGGCACGTAAAGCCGTTGGTACCGGCTGCATCAGCAGTCGTTAATAACCACCAATCCCGAGTGGTGGTTTATGGCCCGTTCTCCGTATCAATAGGGAAGGCTCTTTTTTTTCTTTTTTTTTTTTGAGAGAGTTTGCTGATTGCCTCAGACGGCATTTTCAGCTTCACCGGGCTTTTTTTGGGGGCGGCGAGGAACGTAAAGGGTCCCTCAAGCCGTGTGAAACGAATCACCTTTGGAGGTTTTCTAGAGGGAACGGCATCGCGCACTAGTGCGCGTCCCCGTGCCCTACTAGATTCTCCGAAGGGTTCGGATCGGATCGGGAGGGAAGGCTCGTGTCCCAGCAGTGGGAACATAAAAATGAGCAGATGATAATGATAATGATACTTTATTACCAAAACTGTGTTACAATGTGTTACCAATAAAGTTAGGTTATTCGAGAATATATGGTATTCTAAACGAAGGGAAATATCAAATATTATTTTTTTGCTAAAGATAATAAATTACAAACAATAGTTATTTGTTATACAAGAGTGCAAAGTTGTTTTTTAACCGCGTGCTCAATTTTGATGACCGAGCAAGCGAAGGATTCTAAAATTGAATCACGAGCGCAGCGAGTGATTCAAAAATTAGAATCCTGAGCGTTAGCGAGGGAATCAAAAGAGCACCAGGTGAAAAATCTTTGCACTCGAGTGCAACACGTAACTTTTCATCCCACCTCAGCGAGGAAATGACTAAATGCAAAAAAAACATTTACAATCACTAGATACTTTTATTTCAGTTTAGGTATTAACTACTACATTATGAAAGGTAAGTATTACAGAATAATCTTTAAATTATAACAAACAATACTTAGGTATAATTAAGAAAAATTGAAAGTAACGTTGCTACAGTTACTAAGTGTAATATTTTTGTTAGGTACTGTAATGTTTGTGTTAGTAACATGTGTACTGTAACACCTCGCTGGGTCGTTACTTAAGGAACGGGGGGTTGTATCGAATAATAATGCTTTATAGCTTTAAATATTTAGATTACTTTCAACAAGCTTTCAACATGAATCAAATTTCTACTATATTTTAATGCAGGCCACGGTGGCTGCCAGTAAGTATGCCCGAGCAAGGAGTCTCGGTTGCTACAGTACTGATAAATTGGGCACCATGGAGGTAAAAGCAAATAGGTTTAATGATGTTTTGAATTCACAAACTTAGTGCACACGATGTTCTAAATTCAATTTACTTTATCCTCTAGGGGATAAAAACGGCTTTTGCACTCAGATATCGAAGAGCAAAAATACTCTTTCCGAGATGGTGGGATGAAAAATAAATTCTCCTGAGTTTCTTTCCAAAATTTACCTTGATATTCCATCAAGATCAATAAGATAATTACTTTCCGATTCATCTACCGTCAGTTTCATCAAATTACCGTCAGAACGAATTTCTTTGGCGAGAGAGCAAAAATCTAAATGAGTTTTCTAATACAAACAACTTTGATTTATTTTATTCTAGCATAGCAACAGCAAGGCGGCTAATTTCTTTAGTGAACTTTATATTCCACTCATTAGTTTTTATTTTGTTTTTTAATATTTTTTAATTATTTTTTGTTCTATTGTCTGTACGTATGTATGTTTCGCTTGTTGGTCTTCCGAAGACAAATAAATAAATAAATTAATAAATTAATTAACTAATACAAGATAAATTGCCTATGGATCCCAACACTAGGAAAAACTGTTTCGTGGGCACCCAATCATGGTAACCAGGATAACGACAGTTCAAACTGAATTAGGTGTGCGAATTTAAAGAGTGACATTGGCACACCAGACTTTTAGTACAGCTAAGTGAAAGTAAATTATTAATAATTAAAAAAAGTATAAAAAACAATAATAGATACTAAAATCTTTGTGGGTGGTAAAGTAGAAGCAGGACTTCACTTGAAACCGTCAACCACTGAAAAACTGGCTAAGTATACCTTTTTTTTCCTTTATTTGATGGCTTCGTGCGATTAGCACATTTAGCCAGTGTCAAAGTAATTTTTCTGTACAAGTAATACATTACACCGTGACTGGCTAGACGACGGACGCGTTAGAGGAGGTGTATATGAAGCCGATACTTACCTGTTCCATTAAAAATAAAAAACACCACCTCAATTTTTGACTTTTTTCCTAATTCCAATGGTCTTTCTGTTTATTTACAATTCACAACGCGGGCGAGCGAAGCTATCAAGCGATTAGCGAGTCGTCCACGCGTGCGGTTAACCTTACTCGTGCATGTAGTAATACGAAATGCCGATAGTACACTTTTTTAAAAACGCGTAATATCTCGCGTGTAAAATAAAGTAAAATTTGCTATAACCTTTTTTAACTAAAAGGGATGTAGATAAGTTACTAGTTCTTAAGGCGAAGGGTAAGGCACACTAGCGCCGCTAATGGATTTAATTTGATAACTGCTAAACTGGATTTTTTTTGCCAACCACCCTATGGTTGACTGGTAGAAAATGCCTCAGGCATTAAGTCCGCCATGTAATATTTTGTTGCAAAAGTTTGAAATAAATAAATAAAAAAGAAATGTATACATATGTTACATTACATTGTAAATTTGTATATAACGGTCGAATTTCGACCACTGGGCGACCACAAATCTAAATAAAAAAACGATTAAATCTACTCACGGTATGCACTAGCGTAAACAAACAGTAGACATAATACTGACGGCAGCATGTTGCAGAGTACAAACGGTAGCGCGTGCGCAAGTAACAACGCGCTACGCACAGACGCTGGCGCGAGAAGCGCGTGTGTACTGAGTACAGGCGCACGCGTTGAACGACGCGGATGAACCACTCTACTGGTAAGATTATCGCTTCTCAGACGCTATATAGTTTAATTAGATGCAATACAGGATGCTCCGATCCGATCCGAACCTCTCGGAGAATCTAGTAGGGCATGGGGACACGCATTAGTGCATGATGCCGTTCCCTCTAGACAACCGCACTGACGGTGCTTCGTTTCACACGGCTTGAGGAACCCTTACTTGCTGAAATAGTTGATAGTAATGGTAATAGTTTACTTTACTGTGAAATGTAGGTTAGTATTACAATATTAACATTTTATATCACCGTGTGACATAACCATGTGACTAATTGCAACTTTCGCAAAGGCCGGTCATCGGATGGGTGATCAAAAATTTATCATCTCTTGCTCCTCCGTGCTTCTGAAGGCACGTAAAGCCGTTGGTCCCTGCTGCATTAGCAGTTGTTAACAACCACCAATCTGCACTGGGCCCGCGTGGTGGTTTATGGCCCGTTCTCCCTATCCATCCACAGGGCAGGCTCGTGCCCCAGTAGTGGGGACATAAAATGAGCTGATGATGATAATGATGATGATGATGATTACAATATTCATAAAATGATGTTAATATTTTATGTTTCACTAGAGGCACAGATAATGATTATTTATGGCGGAGAAGGTATGTTAAGTGGGTATGCCCAGAGGCATAGCTCCTTTTACCCTGGGTTGGGTAAAGCCGGGCTGGGGGAAGGGAGGAGAGTCCCATATAACTCGGGGACGGGAACGTCCCTGGATCAAGTGTTAGCTAAACGTAATTAGGTACTTGCATTTTCCCTACTATAGGTAGATTTTGGTGAGGAGCTTCATGGCTCAGTGGTTAACGCGCCCTTTCTGCGAGTGCTGAGGTTTAGCAACATTCGCAAAGTCTGGTCATCGGAGGAGTGACCAAAAATGTACCATCTGGAGCTCCTCCGTGCTTCGGAAGGCACGTAACGCCGTTGGTCCTGGCTGCATTAGCAGTCGTTAACAACCACAATCCGCACTGGGCCCGCGTGGTGGTTTATGGCCCGTTTTCCCTATGGATGGATAGGTTTACTGCTGGAGGACGTAAAAATGAGCTGATGATGAGACTTTGGTATTTTTATAGCAGTAAGTGATCTTGAGAAAGTTGATGATCGGGCAGCGATTGAAGAAAGGTTGATAACTACTAACTAGTTAAATGATCATAAACCTCACCAACATGACGTTTACCTCGAATTTTATCGGCGTTTTATTACCTCTAAGATAGCGGACTTAGAGCAAACCGAGCGTATTAATGTAGGTTCTCTCGCTCTCTGGTTTTAATCGTCTAACAACAGATGCGATTAAAATTAACTTGAATAGGGGTATTCTCTGATATATCATAAGATTATGTATGGATTAGAGAATCTTGCCACTCGCTTGAATACTTACCTACCTGAAGGTACCTGCTGTAAATTTTTGTGTGTTGTAATTGTGTGTTCAATAACAAACACTGCATTTTGAATATATAATCTGTGTACAAAAATATAAAACAAGAGATTACGTACCTGACATTCAGTATAATAAGTGTGTTAACAGTATATTAAAAAAAATATTTAAATAAAAAGATAATAGACACTTACAAGTTAAACACACGTCATAGGAATAGACTTCTTTGCTTACCTACTTCCAGAATTAAAATGCTTAACGACAGCCCTTACTATATGGCTATTAAAATATACAATAAGGTACCTTCCAATATAAAAAAAGAAACTTCATTTACTGTTTTCAATAAAAACTTAATAATAAAATGCAAAATTTGCGTTAAAATTATATAAACAAAACAAAAACATTTTAAAATGCTATTAAACACTAAATGAGTTTTTTTTCTGATAAATCTCAAATAGAACTTTAGTTTGGCGTACCTACCTACTCTGTTTAAATAATTTTGTTTATGTTATCAAATCATATCATATTTATTTATTTATCGTACTTATCGTCATTATTACTTATTATTGATGAAAATCAGGCTAGGCCTGATTACGTGGGGAAGCAACCAATTAACCGATGACCTGGTGAAAATAGCGGGGAGAGGCTGGATGCGGAAAGCTCAAGACCGAAAGGAATGAAGTGCATTAGAAGAGGCCTACACTCAGCATTGGGTGGCTAAGAAGAAGAAGAAGAAGAAGATTGATAAAAATATTGCAGTAGGTACCTGTAAAAAGTAGCTAAGTTGTAAGCACCACAACTTTTGACTTTGACTTTGGCTAATGGTCAGAGATTTGTATTATTTATTCCTATTATAAATTATAGGTGACAAAATTAAATAAATAATAAATCCATCGCTAGAGTTTCAAAGCTTTTATTTACCTAATAATAATTTGTATTGCTTTTAATTATATTATATTAGTTTCCTGTCATATAAATATATATAACCGGAAACAAAGTTCTTATCTACACAATTTCAGACCACCCTGTATCACCACGCCACGCCTTCGCCCCGTGGGTCTAAAATCTATGGAGTGTCAACTGACGCACGCCCTTATCAAACACCGTTTTATATTTATCACGAAATTTAAATAAATATTATAATTATGTTTTTTTAATGTATCCGAATGTCGAAAATAGCGGGACTAATGATAACTCCATCTTTTGCTTGACAACTTTTTTCTTTTTAGGGTTCCGTAGTCAACAAGGAACCCTTATAGTTTCGCCATGTCCGTGTCTGTCTGTTTGTCTGTCTGTCTGTCTGTCTGTCTGTCCCCAGCCCAGCACATAGTCTCTTAGTACTAGAAAGCTGTAATTTGGCATGGATATACATATTAATAACGCCAACAAAGTGGTGAAGTCAAATTTTGAAAGATATTTTTATTTAAGTTACCTCCCTACACGTGAAGTTGGGATGTATTTTTTTTTTCTTGTCTACTCCATAGTGTGGGGTGTCGTTGGATAGCAATTTCAAAAATATTGCGGGTTTGTAAAAACATTTTTTTTGATTGAGGCATCCGTTTGTAAACTATTAAGCTTTAAAGTGCAAAATTTTGTTAGAGTCAAGTGTCCCCCCTCCCCCTGCCAGCCAAATAGTTATTTTAGATACGTAAAAAATTCACGGTAGTTGTATATATGACGAAGTTAAAAGGAAAACTATCACAGCTAAGTAGGTTTTACAAGTTTACGAGTAACAGTCGACCAACTTATAAAATGTACTTGGCGCAGTACAAATTCGTCATTGGGAACTACTTAAATAACGTTGTCAGGTGTGTGAAACCGGTAGTATCAACATTTAAGTATATGAGCCATCGTTAAATAAATGTTTATAAAGCCCCCTTCTCAGAGTTCGCATTATTGAGATGGGCTACGGAACCCTACACTGCGCGTGGCCCGACACGCATTTTTATTATTGGCTTGGTGCGGTTAGCGCATTTAGCCAGTGTCAAAGATTTACAATATTTTTATTGTGTTGTTAATAAATGACAATGAGTGATATTGGGGTGTGTGGGGTTTTATTGAGATCTTTAAGAGAATTCGAGAAGAGACGTTGCACTGTTTTGTTCCATTTGCCGACACTCACGCACATTCACGAGCGTTCACGAGATTTCACGAACACTTAAAATCCACCGTTATTTCAAATTTCAGAACATATAACAAGACTGTATACATCACGCTTCACTTTCCTGCTAAAAAGACTTTTGGGTAACTTGAAACAGGGTCACATTTTTTTTTATTTAACTTTTTCTACATTTCATAGGTGACTCAACGGTAACATAACAAAGGAATGCAATTAACCACCTGAAAACAAATGACAGATCGACACTGAGCCAGCAAACGAGCATAACCGCCTCTGTGGTCTAGTGGTTAAGACTCCCTGTCTCAGACCCAGAGGTCCAGGGTTTGATTCCTAGCGGGGGGTTCATGTTAGTGTGTTTGGTTGGTGGTAGAGCTCGTAATTTATCAGCCTGGCTACCTACCACCTACCACAATCTATGTTTGAATATGTCGCCATAACATGCCATTTTCACGTTCCCCGATCTATTGAAAGATCTTGTCGAAAAAATGTTCTTTTCTCATATCCGGTTGCAAAAACTTGTTACAGGAGCAACACCTTCATTAGACGTTCTTGTAAAACTTATGACGATATGCTGCATGAGCTTGATATCTTTAGCTTTAATTTAGGAACATATAAGAAAGAATCTTTAAAAAATGTATCCACTGTGTCATGAAATGTGCTGTTGTCATCCCATCTAAGTAATTAATATTAGTTTGTAATAACTTATTGTATTAAAAACTATTTATCTCACATATGTACCAATTTATGGAACTATAGGTTTTTAAGTATTTTTTTGATTTGTTTACAATGTGTTTATATGTAACTGTTTGTTCCTTAATAAATAAATAAAAAATAAAATAACATCAATGTTAATAGCATTGTCGTGTTCCGGCAGCTAGAGATAAGATAGCCTGTGCATTTGCAGTTGAGAATTAGGGGAAATTGCGCTTCCACCATTGACCTTATCATCACCTAAGTGAGATGAAGACACTGGGCTTACCCGTAAGTTAAAAAACTCCATGTTCTGCTTAGCTTTAAATTTCTCGGATTAATTATTGTTTATTGTTGTTGTAAACTCCTTTTGTAGAGCTTCGAAGGTGCTTGCGACTTCTGCATTGTCGATGACTCGTACAACGCGATGCTGCAATCTGTTTTTATTGAGAATCCCTGTTAGAAAGCAGCTATCGCAGCCCATGGACGGTGGCCGCTTGCAACACCAACGGTGTCACGCGCTCATTGCCGACCCTGAAGCCTTAGTTCTTATGACTCTTTACCTTGTAATTTCATCGGATTTAGTGCCCTTCAAACCGGAACAAAAGCAATGTGAAACAGTGATGTTTGGCGGCTCGCTGGCTGACTTTATTTTTAAAATATCTATTTTCTCCTTAGTGATCCTCTTAGTGGTTTGCTTACCGATCCCAAGACTAACATCGTAGGGCGAAGAGGCTCATTTTGTGTCTGATTCCACTCCGTAATTCCTATAATACACTCCACCCCTTTCACACTGCACTTACACTATACTTAAATACACCACACACACAAACATTCTCACCGCACACACACACAAATATTCTCACCACACACACACTCACACTCACACAAACATACTTACACACTTAGGTACCTAACTTTTATTGTTTGTAAAATTTAATTTAATCTTTGTTACATTCGGAACGCTCTGATGCCTCTAAAATGCTTGGAGGTGGGCGCTAACAGCTGCGACACAGTTAAGAAACCATTGTGACTGTTATCGTACACTCATTGTATTGTAGGTACCCTGTAAAAGTTCTAAATAAAAATTTATTTATTTATTTAAAAAATGATTTATATTTTTTATGTTATAATTTTACCATTCAATAACGGTAACGAAAATTCTAGTTATTGTTAGTATAAAGTATTAAAAATTTTAAAAGACAAAATTATGCAAATAAAAATTCACTGGTTCCCAACCTTTCTCCGATCATGGACCCTTTTCCTAATTTATTTGTTAGCAGGGACCACATAAACTGTATTTAAAAAGAAAGTTTAAGCTTTATTCAAAACTTAAAAAGTATTTGTAGAGTAAGTTCAGTAGTGACAGTTTATCTTCCTTCACACACAAATATGCTGATACGAAACATTTCATGTTCCACCCTAGGACCTAGGAATTAGCAAATAGATAGCGTAGGCGATAGTACAGAAATAAAACAATAACATTGTACTGCCTTTTTTAAAATTATTTTGAAAAAGGCAGTTATTGAACTCCTTCTAAACGGCTGGACCTATTTGGATGAAATTTTCTGTGTGTGTCCAAATGGATTCGAGAATGGTTTAGATTTACAACTGGACCCGGTAGGTGGCGCTGTTATAGGGGTCCATTATGGGATACGGGTGTTCATAAGCGGACGAATGATTTGTTTGTTTTGTTGTCATGGAAACGTTAACTGTCAAAGCGGTACGAAGTCCGCCGGTCAGCTAAGTAATTATCTAAGTAAAAAATCTGAACAGAACAAAACTACTAAAGTTAAACGAACTCTTATAATTTTACCATTGAAAATGGTTATCAGATGCAAGTCGCCTGAGACGTATTTTTTATTTTTTGCCATAGCTCCGAGGATTTTGGGAGAATCAAGATGTAAATAGTACCAAGAGTTGAGGAATTTATCGGGTCACGTGTGAGCGTTTGAATTTTAAAAATCGGCTAAAAACTTTTTTTGGAATTTTGAAAAATGTAAAAAAATCGGGTTTTTGGGGGGTGTTTGTATACTAAATTGTAAGTATTTAAAAAAAACCGACTTAAGAAAAAATTAAAAAAAGGGTCCTAGGGTATTAGTTTAGCTACAAAATGGCGAAACATTTTTTAAAATCGGTTAATAATTGTGACCTGTAGGTAGGTGGTCCCTTTAGAGTTGGTGGTATTTCCGTATATAAAAAGTGATGTAGCTTCTTTGATTATTGACTGATCGTCATGGTAATGGTGTTAAAAGATGCGGATGCAGGCGAGAAGTGCATTCAAGTTGGAATTGTGTTATTTAAAACAAAATAGTTTTTTTTTCGTAAATTGTTGTATTCATTTTCAATGCTCCGATTCTTGCGGGGACTGTGAAATCTGTGATTTTTTTTTATGAATGCTTTAAGAGTTAGCAAAACATTTTATCTATGTCAATCTAGAATATATTCACGCAGTTAGGTCAATGTCAATGTTCTACGAGTAGTTATAATAGCACACAAAACGAGATCCGTTCATAAAAGATTCTTTTTATTCATTCGTTTGTCACGGTCAGGTCAAAGGCGTTCGGTGCATGGCAAACTTACCTATTACGATAGATATTATAAATTATTATACAACAATTACAGTCATGACGTAACATATTAAACGTATACACCCTGAAGGCCTGAATAGTTTGATAAGAATAAACGCTACTGGTACCTGATAAAATTATAGCTTTATTTGCCTCTAACAAAAAACACAGTTTAAAGAAGGGTTACATCCAAGCAGCGTAGCAACCATAGATATTTTTACTTTTTTTATAAGTTTGGTTGGACTTCTTGGCGGGAAAGTGAAGAGGCATGTCTGCGGTTTTATTTTATTTTCTAAAATTTGTGTTATGTCGAATATTAATGTGAAATAATGGTAGATTATTAACAGTTAAGTGTTCGTGAGTGTGCATGAGTGCATGAGTGTTGGCAAATGAAACAAAACAGTGCAACGTCACTTTTCAAATTCTCCCAAGAAGTCCGCCCGAGGACTTAGTAAAGCATCAACATCTTTATTGAGATACTCAAGGGGTTGCGAAGTATATCATTTCTCACTTCTCATTTCTAATATTATTCATCATCATCATTAAGAGGAAGGAAATATTGTTTATTTATGTATTACTTGTAAGAAAAATTACTTTGACACTGGCTAAATGTGCTAATCGCACGAAGCCATCAACAAAAGGAAAAAAAGAAAAAAGTTGTGGTTGTCCTTATATTTTGTGTGTTTATTTGTAATGAAAAGTGTCCTTCTATGATAGGGCTATTTCCAATAGTTTCATTGTAAAAGAAGAAAAGAGAAGAAGAGAAAAGTATGCCCTTGCTGAAACTTTTTCAATGAATATTGATCCTTATGACTAAACAATAAAGTTCAAAATTGATTGTAGAAAATTTACAGTTTTGAGTAGGTTGATCTGCCGCCGACTGTACAAGGGAGCCGTGTGTAGACTTACGAACCTATGGCATAGTGACATGTAAAGTGAAAAAAATATTTTGATTTTTGAATTGTTACTGAAATGATTTTAGATGTTTTTGTGCCTAATGCGAGTTTTTTAATCATTCAACCATGTTAAAGAAAACGAAAATATTATGACCAGTGATCGGAATAGGTAGAGCTATTTTGGTTCATTGACCGTAAACGTTGATGTTAATATGGACATTACGCGAGATTCTAACTGAAACTTTTTTTTATAAACATGATAAAAGAAGGCTTGTCTTACGTATTGGCAGTGGGTGCCACGACGTTATCAAACTTACATTAGCGACGCGTTGCCAATTTCCATTGCGCACACGCGCAATGTTGCCGCACGATTTTGCCGCGCAACACGGCTTTTGGAAACAAAAGAATACAATAGTGGGCATCGCCGCGCCGCTAGAAGAACGCACTTGTTTTCGTCTCTTTCTACAGCATTCAAATTGTTTTTCGACAATATTTCGGGAATGTCCATATTAATACAACATATGGCAAGTACAAAAAATTCCTCTACCTTTTCCGATCACTGATTATGACACAATTTTATCTCTTCTCGATTTGTAATGGAGGCGCTGGCTGTTTCCACACCATAGACATTCTAATTTCCTTTAACGTGTTTGCATGATATAACTTTAGAGAGGTATAAAAGGCCTCTGAAGTCGAGTCAGGTGAGATGAAGTTTAAGTACTTACTTACTTACCTGTGAGATATTTAAAAAAAAAGAATGGCTTGCACGCCAGTTTCCGGTATTGCCATTTCAGGTGGGTTACTCTTGAAACATAATTGCAATAATCAATTTCCAATCCCAAATCTAAAAAATTCAAATGGCACTCTTAAAAGCGATAATAGCGCTACATTGGAATTAAATTGCGTGGAAATTGAGTGAACAAATTATTATCGAGATGGGGCGTTCTGAAATTGCGAAACTTATCCCAATATCGATACATATTAATCGCATTGGAATTGTATTGAGATTGAGTTTGCGTCAAGAGTAGCCTAGCTGGTCGGGTTCGATTGGAGGTCGTGGGTTCGATTCCCGGTCGGGTCAATCTAGTATTGTTGATCGAAGAGTATCTAAGCATTTTTTTCTATATTATCTCTGGTCTGTGTAGTTGTGGTACCGTCGTTGTTCCTGATTTAAATAACACATAAAATATGCTTAATCTACTTCTTTTTTTTAAGTAAGATCAATGTATATGAAGTTGTCTATTTTTTATTTATTTTTAGAATAATAAGATATTCTACCTATTCCGATAGTCATATGAGGTGGCGACGATACAAGAGTAAGTGGTAATGTATGTATCATTTAACATATATATAATACTGTAGGTACTATATAGGTCCAGTGAACTACAGTGCATCTCTTTGCTTCTCTCTCGGCAAACTTCAGGTTTCGGCTGTCGTCGGATTAGAGTACCTTAGGTACTTATATAAAGTTGCTACTACTCCATTTAAAACAAACAACTTTGACGGATCTACTCACGTTCATTTTACACATTGCTCTTTCAGCGTAAAACGGAACGCAACTGATTAAATTTAAATGAGGATAAACAAGCTACTAACTAATTATGAGACGACCAACACCTCAGTCTCCCTGTGACCACGGACCCAGCAAAGGGTTCAGAACGTCAGGATAAACATTAAAAAGTAATGTGTAAAATAAACGCGAGTAGATCCGTAAAAGTTGTTTCATTTCAATATTATTAAATTATTTTAAATTGTCTATACAATAGCTACCTATTTTCCCTCAATTTAACACTATAGAGTGTCATACGTACCTAACTGATTTACGTTTTATAGATTTGCAGCTCCACAAATCCGTTTTAAATATTAGTGTTAATGTTGTTTAATAAATTTAATTTTATTTATTTATTATTTATTTTACATAGTTCACACAAAAAACCAAGACAAAACAATTGTTGTTCTGAATTCAAATTATTATACATGATCATGGACTAATCATGATCGTGAATTAGTTTAAATAATCTAATAATTCATGAACATGCAAATTAATATTCGATTACATTCGGAAATGCGATGATTACCGAGAGGCAATAAGAAAATAGAAGCACTGTTGAAACCGATTCCGATCATGTTATTAAAGTAGCGACAATAGAAGAGTATTAGTATAACGGTAAATACTTAGGTATAATTAAGAAAAACACAAATGTTGAAAAAATTTCCACGAGCACGATTTGACCCTGCACCCTTCTGACATACCGGGTCAGGAGCTCTTCCAATTGAGCTCGTGGTTCTAACCAGCCCGCCGAAATTATTCAACACTCTTTACTTTGAAAGCCAAGTGTTAAAAATTATTTGAACATTTTAGGTAGGTATCATTAACTTTATATTACACCTACTACCTAGCCAGATTTGTTTATTCGAGCGTTAGCAAACCAATTTGCGACATTGTCTAGCTTCGTTAAACAAATATCGAGATAATCGCAAGATTATAGCTGTCATATCCCCACAGACAATGGGATTTAATCGTTCTTTGTAGTTTATGCCTGTTAGTTTGCAAACAGACTTTGTTACTCATTTTATTGACTTTGCTTTTGATTAAATTCAACCACAGGATTTAATCATGATTTAGCAGAGTGATGTTGACGTGATGACCTGGTTTCAATAGTCATTACCACTGCTTGTTTTTACTTCTTGTTTATAAGGTTTCTCTATATGTTTAGTAGGTATCGTCTGGCACCAGTGATTGAACAAAATAAGCCCAGCGTTTAACATAAGAGATATACATGACAGGTTACTTTATATAGGTATCTACTTAATCTATACTAATATTATAAAGCTGAAGAGTTTGTTTTTGGTTGAACACGCTAATCTCAGGAACTACTGGTTCGAATTGAAAAATTATTTTTGTATTGAATAGTCCATTTATTGAGGAAGGCTATAGGCTATATTACATCACGCTATGACTAATAGGAGTGGAGCAGCAATCGCTAATTAACGCGGGTGAAACCGCGAGGCACAGCTAGTTAGTAGTATATTACAGTCATACCTGAAACCACCTTACGCTATTGATTCAGTGTGCTACTGTTACACTCGATGAGCGGTCAACAGTACTAAGCGAACAGTTCCGTATTAAATTAGTTTAGAAGCTAATTAAAATGTTAGCTAATAAGTTTTAATTCAATGCATGCGCGTGCTTGAAGTTTGTTAGTTGTTTGTTTTAATAGGTGTGTTAGATGCATAGCGTAAAAACTTAGAGTGGGCATGGACTAATAAGTGGGGTAACGTCTTTAAGGTGTTTTTTTTGCTAACGGGTTTTAGTAGGTATTCGTTGCCAAAAATCATATAGTTTCATCGAAATTTTCGGAACGACAGCTAGGAAGCAGTTTATGATTATTAAACCGTTGCTAAAGTGAAAAATCAATTGCTGACCCCCTTTTTAATGATTAAAAGAAAAAAAGGTTGATCTCTGGTTTCTGTCGATCACCGGTGCGACTACCCTAAGTTTGGTTTAGTAGTTTTAGTAAGCTTTCTAAGGTTAAAAGGTACTTGCCGTTCGAAAATTATCAGTGACAAATAGTCAACGGTGACTTAAAATACGAGTGGGGAAGCATCAAAGTGTCAAAAATATTGTCACCGGGTCAAAAGTCATTCCCCTGGCCTTCCACAACAGAGTGCCTAGTGTGAGTTTTGTTTACTCTCCGTATTCATTCGATTCTTTATACTGTCTAAAACTGACATATTGTTACCCAAGACTTTTTCATACAAACCTTTTTTTAAAGTATAAATAATGTTAACATAAAAGCCAAAATATTTTTAAAAATCTGTCGTGCCAGGTGCTGATAAAATGTTTAAAAATGGCCTCCTGAAGTAATAAATTATATTGTAATAAAACAATAACGGCAAAGTACAAACAAATTCAGTGCCTAAATTAAAATAAATAAAATAAAATAAAATTTTCTTTATTTTCCACCAGAATATTACATGTTTTGCTAAAACAGCGAAGTATATGTTTCTTACAGGTAAAAAGTAAAAATTGGAGTAAGAAAAACATATAATATTTGGGAGGACTGAAGCCCAACATAGGATGAACCTGGATTTCAGGTCTCCAGGATCCCCGCCCGAACTATAACTACGTCTAACAATACAACTTAGATAATAATGTACAAAGAAAAAATAAACTTTACAGCATTCGGCATTTTCCTTGCAAAAAATACGTAATAATTTTTTTTCCCTTGTTTATATACTTCAATAAAATAGGGTTCCGTAATGTAAAATAATAGCCATAATAAAAGCAAAGTAAAAAAGCAAAATAAAACCTGTCTGATAAAAAACAAAGTTAAACTATAGTTAATAATAATAAAAATAAGACAAGTATGCAAGAGCAGACCAGCCTTCACAGGCGGCACCCGTTCACGAGTATGATCCATTTGACATAGGTACTAGCTGATCCGGCGAACTTCATACCGCATTTTTCTTTACTTTTTTTTAAAATATAGCCTATGTTACTCAGCGCTAGTGTAGCATTCTAATGGTGAAAGAATTTTTTAAATCGGTCCATTCGTTTTTGAGTTTATTCTTTGCAAACATACATACATACAAAAATACAAAGGTTTCCTCTTTATATTATAACAAGTATAGATGAATCAGCCATCGCTTCGCTCAACCATATTTTAGGGAATGTAACGACCCGTCGCACATGCCACTACCGCACCACAGAGACAATAAAGAGAGCATGACACACCCAAGTTACTCTAAATCAAAACTAATTGAAATGTTCAACGCAACGCTATTTGTTATCTGTAGGACACTGTTTATAAAGGCTATCATATTAGTATAATTGTTTATTAATAAAAGTAGTAAAGTATTCGTTTTTTATTATAGACAGGCTGTTTTATCATCTATCTTATCTTATCTTAGTGGGGCCTGCCAAGGTTTCCCTTTCGCAGCAACACTTCGACCCATCAGGATCTTTTGTGCAAAATCATTATTTTCATCATCATCAATTGTGTTTATCATCTAAATATTCTTTGGCTGAAGAGAATCAATAAGTAAATTAAGTTAAGTTCTACGGAACCCAAGGACCCCAGATTAAATTATCAGTTGGCAGTTGAATGCCTTAGCGATAACAGCAGCCGAATTTGTTTAATTTTGTAATAAAAACATAGGTACCTATGTTTTTAATAACGTCGTTTACACTAGATTACGCGTAACTTGCGACTATTTAACTTTGCTTCATTATTTATCTTTTTGGGACAGAGACGCGCCTTCTGCACGTTTTAGACGCTGACATTGTGTGGAATAGGCTTCGTTATATTCTATTTAAATAAAAAAAACCTAAAGCACCAGTGTTCGACAGAACTAGCGATTTCCCATTAATAATTAAAAATAGAAGTCTGCAACTGATTTTTGACTTGAGTAACAAATAAATACAGATACCCTGCTGCCTGCCTATCCAGTAAAATCATTATTATTATTATTTGATTACTGTGTCGAACTACCACCACGGTGCCACTAAGATACTCATACTTTATGCCTAAGGAGAAACCTATACTAAAGTAGTAAAAGTGAAGTTATGATTTAAATTCTTCATACGAAACTGACATTAAGTAGATATATCTTTGAATAAACTAGCGGGTCAGCCCCATCCGCTTGCTTGTATTTTATACTTAGTACAGCAGCCTATATATAAGCTTTTAATAACTATAACTGTATTTGTAAACAAATAGTTGAATAACAAAAATTTCGACACCGTGATTCAGAAAAAGGTATCAACAAGTAGGTACAGCCAGCGCTATCTAGATGGCATCTTAGGAACTAGTTTGCTACAGACACCCAAATAATTAATTATTATGCAGTTCTGCTGCTTATGCCATTAGAAAAATTAGGCAGTTAACAGACGTTGAAACTGCTAGAACAGTTTATTTTAGTTATTTTCATAGTGTCATGTCGTATGGCGTCCTACTGTGGGGAACAGCGGCTGATATTGAAACTATATTCATTCTACAGAAACGAGCAATAAGAACAATCTATAAACTAGGATCACGAACTTCCTTAAGAAATCTTTTTAGGGAGATTGGTGTCCTGACAGTTGCATCTCAATATATTTATAATTGTATAGTTTTTGTACGTCGCAATATCAACTCCTTCACTAAACATGGTGACGTACACAATTTCAATACTAGAAATAAGACAAAACTTGTAATGCCACTGTTCAGGTTACAAAAGGTTCTTGGTTCTTTCTGGGGGCAAGGTATACACTATTACAATAAAATACCAAGTACTGTACTAGATTTACCTTTAGATAAGTTTAAAAAACATGTGAAATCTTTATTACTCATAAAAGGTTATTATACAGTAAAAGAATATTTAGATGATAAAACAGCCTGGTTATAATAAAAACACATTATACTCTATTTGAATCATCATAATAAAATTAATTTATATAATTTTTATACTGATATGATAGCCTTTATCAACAGTGTCCTACAGATAACAAACAGCGTTGCGTTAAATAGATCACTAAGTTTTTATTTAAAGTATCTTGAGTGTGTCATGCTCTCTTTACTGTCTCTGCGGTGGTGGCGTGTGCGTCGGGTCGTTACGTTCCCTAAAATATGGTTGAGCGAAGCGATGGCTGATTCATATGTCATACTCGTGAACGGGTGCCGCCTGTGGAGGCTGGTCTGCTCACGCATACTTATCTTATTTTTAGTATTATTCACTATAATTTGACTTTGTTTTTTTTAAACAATTTTTTACTTTTACGATAGTACTGTAGTGGTACTGTATGACATTGTGGAAATTGCAACTGTTACCTGATGCAAATTTGTTAACGTATATTTTTTATTTTGTGTTTTTTTCTTTTTTACATGTTGTGGTTCTCTTATATATTTTTTGTGTTTATTGTAATGGAAAGTGTCCTGCTATGATAGGGCATTTTCCAATATTTTTGACGCTGTAAGGGAGAAAAGAGCTGGACACTTGCTGTGTTTCTTGCCGGTTCTTCTCAGTACAAGATCTCCCGCCCAGAGTAGACTTACGAACCGATGGCATAGTGACATTCATAAGATCTACTTGTAGCCTAAACTGAATAAATGATTTTGAATTTTTAATTTTGAATTTTGAATTTTTGAATCACATCGATATGAAATTAACATCTAAATATTTCAGGTAATATATTTTTTACTTTGCTTTTAAAATTCAACTTAACATTAAAAAACTACCTATATTATGTCCTCTAGTGATAAGATAAATGTGGAATATAATCTTTAGTTCATTTACATGGAAAATTTGTGTTCTTTGAAACTCATAGTCCTAGCGACATCGCTCTTTCAGCTGTGCTGAAAATAACATTTTGGTCACCCACCCGAGCCATGGGGGGCTGTAGAAGTTTGACAGATCACGCTTTCATTACCTCATCATCATCATCATCTCAGCTAAAACGACGTCCACTGCTGGACAAAAGCCTCCTTCAAGGATCAAATAATTTTGAGGGGAATTTGCCATAATCGCCACGCTTGGCAGGCGGGTTGGCGATCGCAGTAAGGTGAGAATATTCACAGAGAGACGCTGCTGCCCATCCTCTAGAATGGTCCCATAGTTGCCTTCTACAACACCCATGGGAAGAGATGGGGTGGTGCAATTCTTTACCCCCGGCACCACACAGGACATTACCTATTCAAACAAAAATATTTTTTTAAATATTTCGTCCAATTGCCTACTCCACACTATTTACAAATAATAAATACCTAATGTAGACTGGCGACCACAAGCCAGCCGCATGACGCGTGCTCTCGTCGTGTGGTGTGTCTGAGCGCGCAACGCTATTGGCTATTTGTATTGTACCGCGTGCTGTGTGACATCACGCCGAGTGCTACACACAATCATTATTACAGTTTGATGTTTCGTGCTGCTGGCTTTGACGCTGCTGAGGATCTAAATTTAATTTTAAACATTTCGGTGTACTGAAAGTAAACTGAGGGCCTGAGACATATTAGGTACCTGCAAAGGTGGAGCTCGCTGGTGTAGCTTTTTAGCCCGGTCTGCGATTGCTGACGGTAAGCAACTTTCGCAAAGGCCGGTCATCAGATGGGTGACAAAAAAAACGGCATGGTGGCATTCGAAATTCTAGGCTGGAGATTTATATAACTTCACACAAAACCATTTCAATCAAATACATAGTCTACAAGCAATACCGCTCTTCTCCATATAGAAAATAACACAGCTAGGTAGGGGATACTACGTAGTACGTCAAGGAAAACGCCATGCGCCGGGAAAAGTTTTAAATATTTTTGTAAAAACAAAACATAAATTGAAGTTGGTTAGTTACTTAATTAATATTATATTAATCAATCGCAATAAAGTCGATTCACAAAACTTTAAAAAAAATGTTTAGGTAAACTACATTTCCAAAATTTACGATCGAAATATTATATAATAATAATAATTTCTTCAGATATTAGTATAAATAAAAAGAATAATAATAAATTTCACAACTTTCATATTCATTATTCAGCCCAAAATTAAGCGTACCTAGCGTTCGTTTCGGCTTCATCGGCCATCCAAAGAGATTTAACATAGGTAATAGAGCGGCTATTAGAGATTTCATACAAAGACTTTGAGCTGGGGCGCTAGTAACGCCATCTAACGTTGAGAAGTAAAACAGAGCAAAACAATGAGGAAGATGAGTGTTTTTATTTTATTATCTAGAAAAATCAAACTTAAAATCTCAATAATAATAGTGAAAGAATTTTTACGATATCTCTAAAACTGTATTTTTAACAATTTTTTGAACTTGGGAGTTCTTAAATCCAGAGCGCGCTTGACCGCTTAGCGCGTGACGTCACATCGCCGGTCCAGATATCATTGCTCGTTCGCGCGCAGTATCCGAAGCATTGTTTTTGCGTTACTTTAATTATCTTCGTTTATATTTGGTAAATAAGGAAAAAAAATACCGTATAGATATTGTATAGTGCCTTTATGTACTAATACAACAATTAGCACACCCGAAAAGTACTTTTTTCATGTTCCAAATGACAAAAAACTAAGAAACAGACCTGATGAGAAGAGACGTTATCTACCAAAACAAGTAGACATTGTTACGAAGATCATTTTAATGCGAGTAGGTACTAATTATATCTATACATTTTTGCATTATAGGTAAGAAGTACCAATATATTAGGTACTATTTGTGTAATAAATAATTGATATGAGACACTCGTTCGTACTTGCTTACAGTGTTGGCCTATTAAGTTAAAGTAATTTGACGAAGTTTTTCACAGATTTTGTATATTTGACATTTATAATTTAATGTTATTTAACAGAATGTAATTTTGAAATAAATGATTATTATAATTTAACAAGACCTTTCCGACTGCTTTGATGCGTTGTGTTTGTGTAGAAGATAGTGTAGTCACATTTAGACATTTTATCGATAAAATTCGATTTGCAATGCAAGTCGATTTAATTATTAACGAGCTTATTACGTTACATTCCGTGTGTGACCGGTGATAAGTATCTAATGTAGATGGGCTATTTGCCTTTTGTAAACAGGTACTTAGTACTGGGTGGCGCAAAAGTTACGACGGGGTTTAAAAATTAAAATCTGACATTTGCACTGACATTTACTATTCTTTAGTTTTCACAAATTATAAAATCCATTTTGGAGATTTAGCATGGTAAATTTTATCGTTATTCATTAACGCGTCGGCAATCATCAATGAGTGATTAAGCTTATTTCCATTTGAACGGTCTCATTAACAAACAAAATTGCAGAATTTGGGGTCCGGAAAATCCAAGAGAAGTCCACCAGCATGAATTACACCCCATCAAGTGTACAGTCTAGTGCGCAGTTACATCACAAAGGATTATCGGGCCCTATTTTTTTGAAGACGACGACGAAAACGATGTTACTGTAAATGGCTTGAGATATCGCAATTTAATTGAAAATTTCTTAGTGCCAGCCCTTGTTGACAGTCCAGAGATGTGGTTCCAACAAGAGAGACTTTCGGCGAGCGTTTAATCTCGTTATTTTTAACATTTAACTGTCCCGCTCGTTCCCCAAATTAACAAGAACCAGATTATTTTCTCTGGGGTTATTTAAAAGACAAGGTGTTCATTAATAAACCCAGGACAATCAAGCAGCTGAAGGTCAACATCCGAGCTAAAATGCAGTTGCTTACTCCTCATGTTCTGAGGAAAGTAATGAGAAGTGCTCTCGAAAGAGCCCGCCTTTGTGAGGCTGAAAATGGTGGTCAATTACGTGATGTAATTTTTAAACTCAAAAATATCTCCATGAGTGTTTATTATCTCATAATAATTAAGATAAATTTAAAAAAATTAAAAGTTGTAACCAATTTTAACCCCGTCGTGACATTTGCGCCACCCAGTATAAAAAACAGGAATTGCATAGTATCAAACCGCAAGTACGACTAGCAAGCCTATGCTATTCAGAGTTGAACTTTTTATAAGTCCTCAGATCCTCACAGAAAAAAATATTGATAAAATATAAATTTTAACCCAAAATCCACCCATTTTTAAATTTAGCGATTTACAACAAAAACTTATTGCAGATTGAATCCGAATCCGAAAATTATCTCAAGGAGCTTATACATTGATACTTTTTGTATATCTTCAGTTGGGTGAAAGTGAGTCATAATCTGAGGGGATTTCTCTGGTTGCCCATATCTTTGACTTTTATAAATTTCAACTGAGACCCAACTTGCGACAGTTTTGGTTTCATCCAATAACATGTAATTCTGTGCAAGCAGGCTCCTCACTGCGTCTATATAACCACATGACCAATGCCATAGTATGTTTACATCTTCCTCTACTTGCCGCACAACCTTCACAATCCAAACTTAAAATTTTTCAAGCTAATTCATCACAAACAAATTTACAGTAATATGGCGTGGCTCGGACCTTATGCTCGGGTGTAATTCTTGCCTTTACTGAGCATTAAGCATGTTCTCTTTTCACTTGCACATATCCTAATGCATTATCTCCATAACTATCGCGTCCCGACCTGTAAAAAAATAAATTTAAAAAGTAAACTTACACCATACTACAACTATTAAAACATGACGTCTTCTTTTGGCTTATTGTTTTAACACATTATAGAACGAAGGTCATTTTTATCGATAAGAGATTGCAAAAACGGACAGCACTAGTACACGAAAACTATTCTTTCCGCGCATATTGTTTGTATTAAGTACCTACAATAATAGTGTCACAAACAATAAGCTCGCTTAGAGGGTAGGTAAGTACCTACCCTCTAAGTAGATAGGTATCTACTATACTATATATCTATATCACAATGTGTACTTACTTAGCAAGTTTTTGTCCTTGGATCTCTGCACTGATGTAGGTATTATATTCCGCAACCATAAGAAGGTCAACTTTTCGGTATAGATAGAACACAAACGCATGAAAGTAGGTAGCCAAAGTGAATTACTTAAAAGAAAAACCATCGCGTCGTATGCGGGGCGGACGAGCGGCGCGGCGGGCGGGGCAGGCAGCGACCGGCGATGTGACGTCATAGAGATCACGCGGGCGCGGGTAGGCAGTTTCGGTGCTCCCAAATTGATTAATTCATAAAAAATTCAATTTTCATGATATCGTCTTGATTTTTACGTAGTTGTTATCACGATTAATTACTCGTTTTTTTAAGTCTAAGCAATCGCGATTAGTTATCATTTACATCTTCCTCATTAGAATAAGTTTCAGCTACCACACGGTAGGTGTCGCTCTGCAGTAGGGATGTTCTGTTATGATTTCGACGTATCAATAATTTTTATAAAGGTTAACCAAAATACACAGAAAAATCAATAACCAGACACAATTGAAAACTAATTGTTATAGGTTCACATGTGAACCTGCAGGGCGTCAGACATTAAGTTTAATATAAGTAGTAATATTCTGATTCAATAATCATCGCGTTCGGGGGACCGCTGAGGTATCACTTAGTTTTACTGTTCCAGTGCATAACAGTCCTCCAACGAAATGATATTTGTATCAGAATATTACTACTTATATTAAACTTACGATATAAAAATATTATCTATAACATTAATCGATAAATAAAACGACATCACTTGAACATCACTAATCATCTACAAAGTCGACATCTTCCCTAAAATTTGTGTTTTTGCTTTTTACCACTAGAGGGCGGTATAGGGCATAGCCAAATGTTCTAGAATACTTTTTTGGAAATTATTATATAGCCTGATTATTGGGTAAATATACAAAATACTTACGAAAATAAACTGTAATCACGTTCAGCCGTTTTACCATATCGGGATTTGCAATATCGCAATACGCAATTTGGCATATTTTCTGTAGATTTTGTCAAATCTATTCGCATTCTACAAACACGACTTCATTAGAGGTCGAAAGCTATTAGTTATTGTTCTGAGGTATCATCCATTATCAATAACATTATTATCCTTATTAAATCATTACGTCACTTACATTACATAACTCCATCCACCATAAGTAAAAATTTCAATATTTAAGTTAAGGCTGTATTAATTTGATCCCTATGCCTCATTTTACAGAGAATTGAAAAACTAAAGATGTAAAAAAAAAGCAGTGAGCTTCGGGTATATTTCGTAAAACAAAATAAATAAAAATTTAGTTCATTGTAATTTATACATTTCTCTCAAAATTGCAATGACTTCCGACGATTCAGACGACGAGCCGCTGTCTATATTGGCGGCGACTAAACGGCTTAGTTCCGAGAAATTCGAAATCAAGAAAGTCAAAACCAGCGATGTGAAGAAAAAGAAAAAAAAGCCGACGAATTGCCAAAAGTTGTCTTTATCCATTAAATTATGTTCAAATGATAACGATATCAAAGTGTTGGAGCGACCTGCCGACGTTTGGCTTTATATGAAAGATTTAAACCCTGCCGGACCATATAGTTGCTTACTATGCCCTGAATGGTTTATAAATCGGACTAAAATCATGGTACATTACATTATAAATCACAAAATAGCCTTCTGTGGCATTTGCAGGTAAGCTCTTGAGTTGTTTTTAGCCTAGCAATGAGTTTCAGTGTAAGAAAGCTAAATTTAATGGTCTTAATACTGTGATAAGTTTTTTTGAAGCTTTTGATCTGGATTGCTGTAGTTAAAGTCCACTAAACTGCAATAGGCCAGCATAGTAGGTAATGGTCCCTATCTCTCTATGTGTAACACATAGAAATGCCCATTCCAACAGTGGTACATTTATAAGCCCTTGAAAATAAGCTAAATGCTCTAGACAATTTTTATATGGTTTGCTCAATTTTAACAATGACTAGTAGATTCATTATTCTCTTATTAGCCCCAATAAAATTATTTTATTTCTATTTTAAAGTTTTTTAAACTTTTTCAGATATTTTATACAAGATAAAGAAGCATGGGATAATCATATGATGTTCCATTCCCCATGGGCATGTTCTCAATGCCGTGAAAGCTTCCCAACAGAATCTGAAATGAGATGCCACCTAAGCGCAGTGCATAACCTGGTGCACTGTCGACTATGCCACTTCAGAGTATCAGATGATGAACAGTACAACAATCACCTATTTCAAAAGCATAATATTACAAACATGACAAGCAAAACAGATGAAACTCTTTGGGTTAATGAATATGATGGCAGTCCCAAGTTTTACTGTGTATTATGCAAAAAATCAACTACCTTGTCTATAAATTTTTTCAATCACTACATGGGGTATCACCATTTCACACTGAAATGTTTCTCAACTATTATTTCTGGAAGAGATATACCCTTCACTGTGGATGGAGCTGATATTAGCTCTCAGTTTGTAGATGGTGAGCTAAGAAGTCAAATGAAGCTTGGTTACGTAGATTTAGAGGATAAAAACCAAGAACTTCAAGAGTCAAATGACACAATCTCAAGCATGGTTAACGTTCTTATAGAACCAGAAATAAAACAAGAGCTTTTAACTGATAACGAAGAATCAAAAGAAGGTCAAGAAGATGAGCCTGACAAAAATAAAATAGATAATGCCCCTGTCACCTATCATGGTGATGAAGACTTTGATGTTACTGCAATAGAACTAATTGTACTGCACAAATGTTTTTATAATTACATAGAGAAAACAATAAGCCAAATTAATTCCAAAGTGTTACCTGTAGAATCTACGATTCACTATGAAAGTGCAAAGTTTGATGTTTTGATGGAAATCCACTGTTCATTGTGTAAAAACAAATTTGATACATTGCAAAGTTATACCGCACACCTGGGGAAAATGCATTTGGTGAAAGCGGAACCGATATTTACCTGTAGAGTATGTGCAACAACATTTGAGACTATGCAAGAACTAGAGTACCATGCAAATGAAGAAATGAAAGAATTTGAAGATTTATGGATTTGTCAGTTCTGTGAGAAAGAGTTTGATAACAGAGAGGAGACAAGACGCCATATGAATGAACACTGGAACGTTATGGAATATGACAACTGTTTCAGTCCACATTTAGGTTTCAAGTGTCAGTATTGCCCGACTTTGTTTTGGAATGAGACAGATAGAAAGACTCATCAAGTCAGAGTTCATTACGACAAGCACATAGGAGATTATTATAGATGTGTAATTTGTTTAGAGGTATTTAGTGATAAGGTAAGTGTCTGTACTTGTGATTCTTTGTAATGTGATGGGAATTGCACTTTTATAGTTCAATTTGTAAACATTTAATAATAGCATTGAGAATAAAACATCAATATTGAATAATGATCTAAATCCTAATCTCTATGAATGTAGTAGGGTATAAGAACACAGCTGCTTGAAGCCATCCCCTTATCTTATTATAAGCAACCAACAGCAAGTTCTTTTCAAAGAATAAAGACTAAAGGAGTTGAAACAATTAATATAAATTAGAGTAAATCCTTAAAAAAAATTTAATTTCATAGTTGTAACATGTTTTACTTACTCAGTTTTAAGCTTGTCGTAGATTCCTAAGTTCTTATTTTATCTTAGTGGGGATTGCTGAGGTTTCCCTCTCTCAGTAGCACTTTGACCAATAATAATAATAATAATAAACTTTATTTGCACACAAAAAAAAACAGATTCCGACAAATTGATAAAAAGATATAGTACAAAATAGGCGGCCTTATTGCTAACAAGCAATCTCTTCCAGGCAACCTTGGGCCAAAAATAATAAAATTAAGAATATAAAACCAACAATAAAACCAATTGGGATCTTTTGTTGCAACCCCATTCTTTTCATTCTTCATCTGAAGATAAATGGCATGAGTTTGCCAACGTCTTTGAGAGATTAAAAGTCGCAGATTAAAAAGTTATTGTTATATTTACTAAAAATTTCTTTTGTAAAGATTTTTTTGTTTTTTTTTTCAGGCTTGGTTTACACACCACTATTTAAACGCCCACCAAAGTGGACCGGACACCACAAAATTCCTTTTCAAGTGTTGCCTGTGCAGTTTAGTGCTTCCAACAATCAGTGAAATGAGAAGCCATTTTAAAGCTGATCATCCACTAGCCATAAAGTACTTCTGCTCATTAGGACCATGCACATACAAGCCGCTTAGCAACAAGAAGTCATTCAAAATTCATGTTAGGGTAAGTCATGGCTGGTACATTACATTTGTTTTATTTATTTTTATTTAACAAAGAAATGTTAGGTTCATTTCACCTAAGTGACGATAAGGCTAAGCCAGTGGTCCCACCGCCGACGAGAAAGCGACTAACTATCGCCTTGTAGCCTATAATAAATAAAACATTTTGAATTTTGTACTAAGACATTATTAAACATTTCAGTGGGGTTGGAAACTGAATATCACCGATTTAGTCTCTGACTAAATGTCTCACTGAGTTATTGCCTTTTTGCATTGCTACCGCACATAACTAACATAGATTAGCCAAACATATATAGATTGTTATTGAAATTTGACTGAATGGCAGCAAGGAAACAGTTGTCATTATTCAATTAATGCTATTATTAATTACTAAAGGAAAAAAAGTGTCAATCACAAGTTCTTGTTGTACACTGGTGCTTAATTGTCTTTTCATTCATCCGATGACCGACCTTTGCGAAAGTTGTCTTCAGCAATCGCAGACCGAGTGCGTTGACCACTGCGCCATCAGGCTCCTCAAATTGAATGCTTTCTGAGTGGTAGAGCCACGCTGTGTTGCAGTACGAAATGGGCCGGCTCGCCCGGCGTAATACCACCCTCTCACAGAATATCGGCGTGAAACAATGGCACTCGTTGCTGTTGTGTTTCGTCCGGTGAGTGAAAGTACTGAAGGCCCATCTCTCACCCCTCCCCCCTCCCAATTCCTACTCCTTCCTCAAGATCAAACTCCTTCCTCAAGGCCGACAACGCCTCTGCGATTATTTTGGTTTTGCAGGTGTCCATGGGCGGCGGTGATTACTTTCCGTCAGGTGACCCGCCTGCTCGTTTGCCTCCTTTTAACATTAAAAAAAAATGCATGTTTTGGTGAAATTAAATAAAACGGATGTTGACAATAACAATATTAATTACTGAACATTAAACATGTTACCCCATTTTTGATTTAATCTAAGCATGAGTTTCTGTAACTTAAAAAGTTATTAATAAACACTCAATAAACGGAACATAATAGTGAAGTCGTAGTTTCAATTCCCATATAATTCTATTGAATAAAATCGTTTAGGCAGTTGTCCATGTCATGTCATTGTCCATTTACTAACCAATCAACTCTTCAATTAATTGATCCATCCATCTATCTTTCCTTCGCCCAGACGGTCCACAACTCGGACTCGTCCCAGCACGAGCACAGCAGTACGTGCGTGCTTTGCGGGCGCGACTTCTCGTCGGCGCGCGCGTGCAACACGCACATGGCGCAGGTGCACGGCCCCGGCAAGTTCAAGTGCAAGCTGTGCCGCGAGCTGATGCACACCAGCGACGAGAGGTGAGATGCTTTATAACACTGTAGGAACGCGCTTGGAATTGAAATACTAGTCGTCTCTATACATGCATATTACAGCAGGATACCCCTGGGAGTATTTGCTGTGAGTAAAAAAATATTCTTCTCTTCTTATTCTTTTCTTATTTATTCTTCTGTTCTTCTTTTTTTTTTCTGTTCTCTTCGCTTTTCTCATCTTTTTTTCTCCTCTTCTATTCTTATCTTCTTTTCTTCCGCCTATTGCCATCCAATGCTGTGTAGGGCTATCCTTTTTCACACTATCTCTCTTTCAGTAGCCATTCCAATCCAATTCTTTCCTGCGACTACCGATAACATATCTCTATCGACGAGTGACTGCCTTCTTTTTCTCATTAATTTCCTCGTCCACAACTTCGACTCGTCCCAGCACGCACATGGCGCAGGTGCACTGCCCGGCAATCTCAAGTGCAAGCTGCGCCGCGAGCTCATGCACACCAGCGACGAGCGGTGAGATGCTTTTTAACACCGTATGAATACGCTTGGAATTGAAATACGAGGCGGCTCTCGTCTCTTTGCAGTCAGTTAAATATATTTTCTCCTTATATTTTTCTTATCATCTTATCTCATCTTCTTATACTTCTTCTAGTCGTCTTCTTCTCTTCTTCTTTTCTTTTTTTTATCTTATTCCAGAGTGTAGGCCTTTTTGCATATTTTTCTTTTAGTAGCTATTCCAATCTAGTTTGTTTTCTGCGACTCTATGGATCTGATGACATCCATAGAGTCCAAGAGTCAAAGAGTCCAAGTTGCACGTTCAAGTGCAAGCTGTGCGGCGAGCCAATGAACACCAGCGACGAGAGATGAGATGCTTTAACGGTAGGAAAGCTTTTGAAACCCCCCCAACAACTCTCTTCTCTTTGAGATGCTTTATTCATACCACTATAGGAAAAAGCTTGGTCCGTGATAGAAGGATTTTGCCTGTAATAAGATTCCTAAAGCCGTAGTTGCCGACCAATATTTTTAATTTACTTGTTTTTTGTGTAGTTCTTTTTTTATTATATTTTCGTTTGTTTATGAATTTCTTGATTTTTTTTTACTTTTTGTTTTTTGTTTGATTTCTTGTTTTTTTTTTATAAAATCCTCGTTTTTTTAACTCACTACTGTTTGTGACCAGGAAACTTCACTACCTGCTGCGCCACCCCGGGCGGCACCCGTTCTCGTGCACAGAGTGCGGCAAGTCGTTCCAATACAAGTCCTCCCTCTACATGCACAAGCAGGAGCACTTGCCGAACAAGCAGAGCTTCACCTGCACCTACTGTGGGAAGATTTTCGCGGTGAGATTTGTATCATAACCATTAGCTCTTTTTGATGTCCCCACTGCTGGGGCACGAGCCTAACCTAAGGATGGATAGAAAGTTTTGTATCATCACCAGTGATCGGAGTAGGTAGAGCAATTTTTTGTATTTGCGATACGTTGTATTAATATGAACATTCCCGAAATGCCGGGATTAGATATATTGTCGATAAACAATTTGAATGCTGTAGAAAGAGACAAAACAGGTGCGTTCTTCTAGCGGCGCGGCGGTGCCCGCTATTGTATTCTTTTGTTTCCAAAAGCCGTGTTGCGCGGCAAAATCGTGCGGCAACATCGCGCGTTTGTGCAACGGAAATTGGCAACGCCTCACTAATGTAAGTTTGACAACGTCGTGCGCCTACTGCTAATACGTTTCTAGGCTTTCTTTTATCATGTTTATAAAAAAAAGTTTCAGTTAGAATCTCGCGGAATGTCCATATTAACATCAACGTTTACGGTCCATGAACCAAAATAGCTCTACTTACTCCGATCACTGATCATCACACCAGCTCATTTTATGTCCCCACTGCTGCACGTGCCTTCCCTATGGATGGATAGGGAGAACAGGCCATAAACCACCACGCGGGCCCAGTACGGATTGGTGGTTTTAACGACTAATACAGCCTGGACCAATAGCTTTACGTGCCTTTCGAAGCGACGGACGGAAGGGCTCGAGATGATACATTTTTAGTCACTCATCCGATGACCGGCCTTTGCAGACCGGGCGCGTTAACCATTGCGCGATTGCGCCATCGAGCCCCTCTATATTTTTTCTGTATTTTACAACGCGGAAGCTCTTGGCCATCATCTCACTTGTTGTATCTTGAGAAAGACATTAAAGCTTGTTTCACACGTACCACAACCACCCCACACCGCAGCGATAAAAGGTGATCAAGCTGTGGTTACGTGTGAATAGTGTCGCTGCGGCTTCTTGCGGTTGCGTTGTGTTACCTAAAAAATGTGGCCCGTGTGAATTCAACTATTAATTTACATACAAATTAGCGCCCGCCCACGTGTTGTGGGTGTGGTGTGGTTGTGGTACTTGTGTAACAAGCCTTAGGCCTATGGTGGATGACGTGCATCTTCCCCGAAATTCTCACCCATGACGATCCTGCTATCTTTTCCATAACTGGCGTAACATAACAGTGCTGTTAATTTGTAGCTTTAGTGATTGAGATGGTAGTTTACAGAGTTATGTATGTAAAAAAGTTGATTAGTACTCTCAGATTAAAAACAACATATACAACGTAAACACACCAATAAACTATAACAATATATAATAATTTAACATTCCATAAAGTACCTAACGCCTTCCACTAAGGTCAAAATGTCAGGAGGTATAAGGTTATATGATTCAGAAGCTTTCCACCAATCAACTCGAACTAAATATCTACCCTTATTGTGAAACCCGAGGTTTTAGTTCAATGACCACAGTCACTGCTCTTACAAATAGTTCACAAACTCTTATTTTTAATTTTGTCAACAGAAAAAGGATTCGTTCCGCGAACACGTCCAAATACATGAAGGGCCCCGCCACGCGTGCTCGTACTGCCCCAAGCGGTTCGTGCAACGCTCGAACATGCTGCGGCACGAACGAAGGCATACGGGCGAGCGGCCTTATGGGTGCCAACACTGTCCACGAACGTTCGCCGACAAGGGAGCTTGCACTTCACATGCAAGGTATATTATATTCGTCATCAGTCTAATGGTAGAATTATGCTTTTAATCTGACTGGCGGCACAACCTGAGCACCCGTATGAATGCCAACACAGTCTAAAAACATTAGCTGATAGAGGTAATCGTTATATTAGATAAAGAATATATTATAACGTTATAAAGATATAACAATAACGCATAATATTAATATATAACATTTTCTGCTTTTTTTCCAATGAAATAATTTTATTGGTAAACCAACTCCATCTAGTTTCGTCGGTGTGTAAACTCACGGTAGATTAGACAGTTGCTTTCAGACGCTAGCGACACCTATTGCCTACGAGACGTATTATTATGCACCACATTAAAAGTTGTTTTTAGTCAAGAAAACCTAATTTTGGGACTGTTTTATCGACCTATTCGTTATATCGTACGTCTTTGATTTGACGTATGAACTACTACTATGGATTCTATTACGTAAGACATAAGGCCTAATATTCTAAATAACCAAAAATATTCAATACGTTATTTATTACTAATAATAATCATACAAATTCAAATCAGTCGAATGTTACGTTCGGTGCAAGTAAAAGTGCAATTCGATTTGTTTTTGTTGATAATACTAATATTTTCTTTGAAAATGCCGCGTGTTGGACAAATATGGTTTTATTATGAAATAATTAATATAATAATATAACGAACTTTAAAGTATACTTACCTAAATTTAAATACTACGCGTAACCAACAAATATAATCATAATAAGTAGAATAGCACATCACAAATAAGAATCGCAATCGATAAGCGAATATTACATAAAAATATAATTTCAGGTGCTTATATTATAGCAGTAAAAAATATTATAATATAGCATAACGTTATGCTATATTATATGAATATATCTGCACACCTTTATTAGCTGATGATATGGGCATTCAAAGGATTCGGCCTGCACTGCAATATCGACTACATGTAAACATATTTCTTTCACCAAGCAACATTGTTTTTCATAGTTGCACGCTTCCTCGTATTGCTCCAAGCTCAGCTTTTAAACTCCTGCCTGTTGGTAGGTACTGCTTTCGACCAGACAAGATGGCGAATCAGACCAGACCTTCTTAATACCTATTTCTTCCGCCACTGTAGTCGTATGGGTGCCAACACTGCCAACAAACGTTTGCTTACAAAGGAACCTGCATTTCATATTCAAGGTATATTATAATAGTCGATCATCAGTTACTTTATAATTAGAATTAGTAGGATAGAAGTAGGTTACAAAACCTTAGATCTCCATAGAAGCTTTTCCAACGACTGCCATCACCAAATCGTGTCCCAGTGTCTTCATAAATCGAACATGCTACCTACCGCTTCTTTCCTTCACCGCACTACACGCAATCGATTGTCATTCCATCCACATCACCTTGATGGATGGCGGTCTACTACTGTGCGTTTTTCACGAAACTTCTTGCCTCGAACTACAGTGTTGTGGAACCAGCTCTCGGCGGCGGTATTTCCGGGCCGTTACGACCTCGGAATCTTCAAGAAACGAGCCTATTCCTTCCTCAAAGGCCGGCAACGCGTCTGCGATTCCCCTGGTTTTGCGGGTGTCCATGGGCGGCGGTGATTACTTTCCAACAGGTGACCCGCCTGCTCGTTTGCCTCCTTCTTTTATAAAAAAAATGACAAATGCGGAAAACTATTTAAATCTTAAAGGCTACCTGAAAATTTGCCGTGAAGTGATACAAATGAATTGACTTGTTTATTTTATAGGACCCACACGAAAGACAGATCCTACGCGTGCCTATACTGCGGACAGACGTTCGTGCAGAAATCTAAGTTGACTTATCACATCCGGAAGCATACGGGAGAGAGTGAGTTGCCTTTTTTTTCCCTTAGTTGATGGCTTCGTGCGATTAGCATATTTAGCCAGTGTCAAAGTAGTTTTTCTTACAAGTTATACATATAAATAAACAAAATTTCCTTGTATGATGATGATGAATGATGAATAAAAATGAGAAAAGAGAAATCATATAGGTACCCCCCACCTCCGAGTATTTCAGTAAAAATCTAGGTGTTAACTTACTATAGTCAGGCCCACGTCACTCCATGCGTAGGCATTACAAATTTACCTACCGTTCGGCGCACACTGAGAGTGCAGTATTAGTAGAGTCGTCGCGCTCTAGAGATTAGCGCATTCTCACACATCATAGTATGTTTCCCGCACACGTAATTATTACCGAGTACCTACTTCATTTTTAAATCATCATCATCATCATCATCATCATCAGCTCATTTTATATCCCCACTGCTGGGGCACGAGCCTTCCCTAGGGATGGATAGGGAGCACGGGCCATAAACCACCACGCGGGCCCAGTGCGGTGCGGTGGTTGTTATCGCCTGCTAATGCAGCTGAAACCAACGGCTTTACATTCCTTCCTAAGCACGGAGGAGCTCGAGATGATACATTTTTGGTCACCCATCCGTTGACCGGCTTTTGTGAAAGTTGGTTAACCATTTACTAAAACAGTTAAGGTTACTTAAACATTTTTAAATACTTAAACTGGTTACTGTTAGACGTACAGTCACGAGAATTAACATGTATGTATATATCATTAGTATTAAGGGTAACATTGTTGTCGCTATCACGCTGGCCCAATGCGGGTTGGTTATTGGTCAGTAAGACTGCAGCAATTATGCTTTGTTGGACTATAGATTTGGAGACGTGCCCCGTTTGCTCCAAGCTGTTCACGAGCGCGTGCTCCCTGCGCGAGCACATGAAGATCCACGACGTGAAGAAGGACACGGTACCTTGCCCTCTGTGCGGTGAGTGTAAAGTCTATTTTGCTTTGACAGCAGACACAAATCTCCACGTAGCCAAGATATTTTGTTTTATTGAATTCTTAAGTTAGCGAACATAACGTTTAAGTCCGGTGACGCTGTAAAAGCGGTCTGAGACCAACAGCATACTCTCTTAAAAGATAAACATTGATTGAACACGCAATCATCATCAATCATCAGTTTTCTCGTTTTCAAATTACTAAGTGCCTTACAAATAAACAAAGAATAAGGTCCGAATAGTTATTCCGTGTTTTGTTCCTGTCATGTAAACGTCATTTCAAATTGGAGTAAAAGAGACAAAACACGGAATAACTATTCAGAGCTTATTTTCTTTTTATTTGTAACGGGGTTAATGTTTTATTCGGACGTTGCTAACATTAGTGTTTCTATACTAATATTTATTATAAAGAGGAATAGCTGTAAGTTTTCCAAAAATTGTAAAATAAAACAAAATAAAATAAAAGCTTTGTATTTTTGTATGTTTGCAACAAATAAACTCAAAAACTACTGGACCGATTTAAAAAATTCTTTCACCATTATAATGCTACATTAGCGCTGAGTAACATAGGTTATATAAAAAAAAATGTTTAAAAATAAAAGTACAAAAGTACGAAGCCGGGACAGGCCGCCAGTCAATTAATAAAGAAAAATAATTGCCCTCTTAATTACATTCTATTTGTATAATGTTTAAGTCTTTAAGTCTTGTCTAAGGTCACCGGTGACCGACAAACAATAAATTTTCTATTGTGTCTGGTTTTTCGGCAGTCAACGTGTTAAATAAAATAAAAAACAATAAAATTATTAGAAATTGGCCCTCGATCGCGCAGTGGTTAACGCGCCGGGTCTGCGGTTGCTGAGGTTAAGCAACTTTCGCAAAGGCCGGTCATAGGATGGCTGACCAAAAGTGTATCATCTCGCGCTCCTCCGTGCTTTGGAAGGCACTTAAAGCCGTTAGTCCCGGCTATATTAGCAGTCGTTAAAACCACCGCACTGCACTGGGTCTGCGTGGTGGTTTATGGCCCGTTCTCCATGGACGGCCATAGGGAAGGCTCGTGCCCCAGAAGTGGGGACATAAAATGGGCAACTTTTTTTACTAAAAATATTAATGTCTTTAATAATATCATTGATGTTGACAGGGCGCAAGTACCAAGACGAGCGTTACATGCTCCGCCATCTTCGCACGATCCACACGAGCGCGCGGTTCACGTGCCCGCTGTGCGGCAAAGCGCTTACCTCGGCGGCGGGGCTGCGGCACCACGTGGTCACCCACAGTGACCTCAACATGTTCCGCGTGAGTTTTTAGCAATGATAAAAAAAAATATTTAAACAATCCGGCTCGAAGGACCAACTTTTTTTGTTTTGGTCGGTCATGCATTGCAGGTAGTAAATTTGTAATAAGCGGCGAATGATGATGCAGCCGGCTCGAAGGACCATTTTTAGACTTGTGACCTTGATCAAGTCTTAAAAGTCTTCTATGTGGATAACTGTGTTATAATTAGGTACCACTTCAACAATACACCTATAAGGAGATTGAATCGTAACCGACTACGCTGATTAAAAAAATCCGGCTCGACGGACCATTTTTTTGGTTTGCGCTTGGTTTAAATGACGCTTCGACATAGTGTAAACTGCGATTAAACTACATTCTAGCCTACTGCACATCGGATACTATGACATGCTAGAGTTGGTTAGCTGGAACAAGCTACTAGTTGATATTACTCTTACTTACTTACGCAAATACATGTCAGAGGAATTAACACTACTTTTTATAATGATTACATTTTTGTATCTATGATTTTTCTATTGTTAAGCTATGAAGTAAGCGAAATCAACACTATATTATTTTAATTTCATTTTTGTACTTACAATATACTTTTTTCCTTCAACAGTGCAAACTCTGCCCGAAGTCTTACGCCGTGAAGCGTACTCTCGTCAAGCATTTGCGCAGGCGCCACTACTTAAAAGGGGTCGATGCAGTACTAAAGGACTTCTTCCAGACCCTAGACCCTCGCGACTGCAACTTAGGCCTGGATGACGAGATCATGGACGACATATTCGGCCCTCCCAAGAAAAAGACCAATGATGGTTTACTAGCAAACTTTGTGACTTTAAAGAAATTCGCCAAGAGCAGGAAGAATGAAAATGAAGATGGTGATGCAGCGTCAGATGATAGTGATAGTAAGGATGATGATGATGGTGATGGCGATGGCGATGGTGATGGTGATGGCGATGGCGATGGTGATGGTGATGGCGATGGCGATGTTGATGGTGATGGCGATGGCGATGATGATGAGGAGAAAGATGAAGATCAGTTAATGTTGGAGTTGGAGCCGACTGATTTCGTCAGCGTCAAGATTGAACCGATGGACCCTGATGAAGAAGAGGAGGTTGTGTGAACTCAGATATTTGTCAGATCCAAGGTTAGTTCAACATTTGTTTGGCACAAGGTGCGAAGTAAGACAATATAAGCATACTGCTTTCTAAAGTTTACGCGAACACTACACGTAATGAAACTACTTTTACGTATCTACTCGCCCTTTGCAGAGTTCGAAACGTCACGTCAGGATACACATTACATCAAATTAATGTGTAAAATAAACGTAAGTACATCCGTAAAAGTAGATTTCATAAGTATATTGTCGTATGAAGTGTCAAGAGGCAGCCGGCCGTTAGCGTACTTCGATTTTTTATTTAAATATATAAATATCTCTAATCTATGAATGGCTGAAAAGAGGTTAACTCCTTTAACGGGCAGAGGTATGTTAATTCTTACTGAACTTTTTTTATACGTAGCACGGCAAATGACTCTTCACCTGATGTTTAGTGAATATGGAATCCAGATGCGATGACAACTGGTGCAGCGTGATTACAACGCAGCATCAGTCTTCACGCCTCGTTTGAAGGACCTCATATCATAGGAAGGAGGGAAAACGTGTGCTGGCAAACTATTCCATGTTTTGGAGGTGCGACAAAGAAACGAGTCACCAAATTAAATATTTGAGACAGTGAACCGGTGACTCCAGAGAGCAGCACGTGTACTCCTATGGAGGAAGGGAGAAGGTGGGATGACGTCAAAGAGTTTGAAGAGCACTCGCCATTGTATAAGCGGTAAAACACACTGAGTGACACAATTTTCGACGCGCGACTCAGCGTTGCCGATAATGCGTACAGCGCGACGCTGCAATCTGTCAATCGAGAAGCTACTTTGCGGAACCGTCCCAGATATACGAGCAATACTCTACGCAAGACCGTACCTGTGTCTATGCGATTGAACCTTATGCGATTGAGATAAGATTGAAAATCAATGGATTCTTCAAACTAGTTTTGTCTTATAAATAGTTAATAAACACGCGATTGATGTAATGCAACACTGACACAAACACTGCCAATTAGCGAGTTTGATAAAATACTAAATAAATATTATAATATGTTTTCATTAACTTTAATATTACATAATAAGATGTAACATTCGCCGACAGTGTACAGAGTAGTGATATAGACGCGACAGAACTGACAGAAACAATGGAATTTTGCCATTATGCCAAGTGAAGCGTGCAGGTGTCTTTTCTTCCATCAGAGTTAAATTTAATGTATAACCAACGGCTACAGCCTTTACTGACGGCTTAAAATGCCTTTTACAGGTCGTAGAGGTAAAGGTATTTTGCCAACCACCTCGGCTGCTGCGACACGATGCGCCCTTAGCTTGAGAAATCGTTAACCGATAGCGTTTGCTACCAAGAGCACTACGTCGTCATTTCAAAATCATTCCAGAAATTGTATAATATTAGATTGATAAAAAATTGATAAAAAACGTACAAATAAACGTGAACTAATTATAGAAGTCGTAGTAGACATAGGGCTTTTCTAATAAACAGAGTATAAGAACAGATATTCAGTGTTTTGTTGCCGTTATCTAAACTTCATTTCAAATTAGAGTAAGAGACAAAACACGGAATAACAATTCGAAGTTATACTCTTACGCTGTTATATAAGCAGCGTTGCAACATAAGAATTTTCGTTTTCACCGACTACAAAATCGCGGTCACTCATATCGGTCGTGGGCGGGAGCCGTTATTCATAGTCACTGGTAACAATAAGGTATTTGATTACAATAAAAATATAGATCAAACTGTCGTTAACTTAACTGTAAAAAATTTTTTAAACCAATTTAGCCAGCACATAATTTTAAAATCACATAAAAAATCATTTAATAAAATGTTCAAATAATGTTTAACGCAAATGTTGTTGCAAACAAATTAATTAATTTTTATTATTTTATTTTAAATAAATTTTTCAACATTTGTGTTTTTGTAAAATCATTTAAGTATAAAATAATTAAATTTTTATGATTGACCACGTGATCGAAAACGCACGGGGTTGGTCACGTGGTGTCGTGACGTCATTTGCTTGATGTCACTCGAAGTTTTGTACGGTGTGATTTGACAGCTAACAGTTTGTTTACATGTAACTGACGTCACGACGTCGCGTGACTTGCATGCATCGTTTTGGCGGCTATTTTATTAATTTGAATTTTAATGGCGATTGTCATAAAAAATAAAGAAAGTCACAACAAATTAAGGGGGTGCAGCGCGGAATTTGAAAATTTACGTGTTTTTAAGTCACTGGTGCTAGGCGCTGAATAGGTCTTATACATTAAAAGGACTAGTATAGGTTAGCTTGATCCTTTCACGAGGTCGTGGTTGTCTTGGAATTTGAAATAAATACCCCGAAACTGCATAAACAATACGTAAAATAATGATATCTAAAAACTTATTTCTTCAAAAACTTTGTAAATATAGCCCAAATGAAACAATGATCCGACATCAAAATGTTTGTATTGATATTCCGCAGGTCATTGTTGTCTTATTTTTCAATAAAAAAACATGAATATGAAAATATTAAGACTTTTCTTATTTTTTACCCAAACGCCTATGATTTTACGAAAGTAAACATTGCTCTAATTAAATCACCAGCCTACTCTGTACAGATATTAGTGTGCGTGCGTATTCGTAGTCGTGCGCCGTTGTCACACCACTGCCACGCGCCGCTCGCTCGCTATCATAAAGAAACTTGAAACTCGCAGTTTTGCGTCCGCGCTGCACCCCCTTAATCAAATTGCAAATATATTATCGTCGATGAAGTGACAATACAGGAGAAGGAAAAAAACTATTAACTTTTTAGGTTTTGTTCACAGATTTTTTTATATAACTGTTAATGTAATGTTTACAGCGTTACTTTATTACTTAATAACAAGCGATTTAAATAATATCATGTATTCTTGTAAAACCCTCAGTTAGGAGGTATTGATTTTAATATAGGGAAATAACAATATGGAATATCAAGTTAGGATGTATTGCTAGAAACAAATTGTGTCTGTAAAAATCATAAATTTAATTAAAATTTAAGAATTATATTAATTATTATATAATTTATTAAACAATTATCAACAATACAATCAACACAATTGTGTACACAACGAATTTTTAACGAATATTTTAAATCTTAGGCAATGAACTAAAGAAATTATGACAATTCAATGTTATGACCGATTTTAAACTTTGTACTTTAATTATAATTGAAGAAATTGACCATGAATGGTAGAAATTATGACATTCCGATGGTGAGACCGATTTTAAACGTTGTACTTATTATAATTTAAAAATAAAAATTATCAACGATACAATCAACAAAATTAGGTACTTATAAAACGAATTTTAACAATCAACATTAAATACTGGATTTAAATTTTAGGCAATGAATCGTAGAAATTATGGCAATCCAATAATGCCGGGAAGTAAGACCGGGGACTTTGGCAGCTTTGTGTAGGTCGATGTACACGCGTCTGTACCAACAAAAATAATTCTTCCTTCATTTTGAGAAACTAATGCGTTATTAGAACTTAAATAAAACTATTAATTCTATTAACGAAAAATAGTTTAAAAATACCTTCTATCTACAATTTGTACAAATTAATGACAGTTATTCTAAATCAAAACCAAGCTGTACAGTATTCAAATATTTATGTACACTTACATATTATCCAACAGATCTCTTAAATATTCCAATTGCACATTAACAATTGCAATTAATGGAAACTTCACCACGTAAATAGTATGTGCGTTTTCTCGCAAAGCGTCAGAGCAGTACTATAAAATGCAGTGCCATAAAAACAGGTTCCTATTTTTTATAAACATCTCTTTTTCGCTCTGTTATTCCGCGAAACTACCACAATGGTAGTTTCTACCACCACCACGTAACGATCAGTCGATCAACGAACACGGCCGAGTGTAGTCGCTTTTAGCAGTAGATAGGTTTTATTGCCATAAAAAATACGTTAATATTTACTTGTGCATTTAGCAGGTATTTCCACAGAGTTTTAATAGCTACTTAAAAAGGAAATCAGACAGAAAAAAAATAGTCTGCGCGAAATTGAATTTTAAGTCTATTGCATTAAAAAAGTCGATTTCATAATGTTAGTTAGGAGGTATTGTTACTTCAACGACGTTATGCTATGCTATAATGAACCATTAGACATATTTTTATAAAATCTGTCAAATACAGTGTGTAAGGTATCTATGAATCAAATTGTAAATAATGCTAAAAATATATCACTAAAAATCTTTTAATTTCGAGATCAAATTGAGATTTTAAAATCGCCGCCCTAGATAAGCTTTTCGGCACTTATCATTAAGTGGTGAAATCGGTTATTATAAGAATGTCAATAGTAGAGTACATAGTAACAGCTATACGTTTAGTGTAAGCAGAAAAAATATAATTGTACCAACTAATTTACTTAGTACATAATACGTAGTTCATCTCATTTAAAAATCTATCTCAATTGTATCTCAGGTAGACTTATCTTCGACGAAAAGTCTTATCTTAAGTGTTGTGTTTATATTCTAGGCTCCTTACAAATAAACAAAGAATAAGGTCCGAATAGTTATTCCGTGTTTTGTTCCTGTCATGTAAAAGTCATTTCCAATTAGAGTAAAAGAGACAAAACATGGAATAACTATTCGGACCTTATTCTTTGTTTATTAGTAAGGGGGTAGTTGTTTAGTATCCGTGTTTCGATGTAACTTTAACCTCAAATTAGAAAATTTATAGTTAATTAGGAAAATACGGTCTAGAATAAAACTCATGTTTAAATGTATGTATTCTCTTTATGTATATGTGAGTATCAATATTACTTGTACAGAAGTGAAGGTACATCTTTATATATATATAAATCTTATGTGCGTGTGTATGTTATTGAACTTCTTCTAAACGGCTGGACCGATTTGGATGAAACTTTTTGTGTGTGTTCAAGTAGATTCGAGAATGGTTTAGATTTACAATTGGACCCGGTAGGCGGCGCTGCTATAGGGGTCCATCATGGGATACGGGTGTTTTTAAGCGGACGAATGATTTGTTTGTTTTGTTGTCATGAGAACCTGTCAATGTTTTGTTTGTTTTGTTGTCATGGAAACTGTAAAAGCGGTACGAAGTCCGCCGGTCAGCTAGTAGTACAGTAAAAGGTGGAAATTATATATTATTAGTATAGTATTAGTATATTAACTTATTTAACTGTTTATCATTTTCATTAGGGATAAATAGTTTGGAAGGATTCCAAGACTGGCTCTCTAAAATGGGTTATTAAATAAATGGTCGATGTTGTTTATGTGAATAGGTGATATAAAACATTAGTTATTAAACCTAAATTATGTCCTAAATATTCAAATTAATTTGAACATATTGAGTTGTCCTACTGTTGTGTCTTATTTGTTAAAAATATTGTTGTGCCGCATGTAAGGACTGTATAATTGTAGACACTAAAAGATGGATTGAGCAATACCTTTGTAGCGGTCAAGCAAGTAAACTCGCACGCTTGAACGCAGCACCAGATCACGCCACCTCGTATGATCTATGACGAAGATCGCGTGATGTATGACGTCAGAAACTAGGACGCGATCTTCGTCATAGATCATACGAGGTGGCGTGATCTGGTGCTGCGTTCAAGCGTGCGAGTTTACTTGCTTGACCGCTACACCTTCACAAAATGTGCCACTCTCTAGAAAGATACAGCGATGGTGCGGCCATTATCTGTCTATGTACACAGTGTCCTACTGCAAGCCCGTAATGGACCAATCAGAACTCTAGAAAAAGACAATTACTGGCCGCACGGTTTCTCTTTTCTCATAGGTTTCTGCACGTATTTACTTCATAGCTAGAGAGAACGCCAAGTCCATCTCTTATGCCTACGAGTAAAACTTATTCTAGCAAAATTTTCCCACTGTTTCTATGTTTGCAAAAGGTCTCTAGAGATTGTTCACAACAAGTTCGTTCAGTAACTACTTTCCAATATTTATGTAGAGTATTGGGATAATATTATAGTAGGTATATCTTGTTAAATGTTATTATACGTTTTTTGATACTAAAGTTTCCTGTCCCATAAAATATTAAGTGTTATTACTTTAGTTCAGTATGTTACACATAACATGGTTAATGACTGTAAGAATTTTCATTGTTACATACTTTATTTATTTACATCCTTTATGTAGGTAGGCGTTGAAGGAGCTAGGTACCTAATAAGATTTGTGTAAAATATTCAAAGAAAATATATGTGTAAATCACTAAAATATCTTTTATTCCTAATCAACTTATTATATGATGAATTATAGGGTTCGGTACGGTCCAGTAAGGGTACTCGATGCAGTAGAATTACAAAGCATAAAGCTGCTTTATTCGTTCGGCTACATTATCAGTCGTTAACAACCACCAATCCCCTATAGAGAAGGTTTAGTTCTCAAGCTGTCAGGATCGTCTGCTTGAACTGCATCCTGACAGCTTCAAGCTGCCCGTGTATGGCCGCCAGTAGACTTATTACTGAAAAAAGCAACCAGTTGTTTGTTGTACAATTGCAACGCGACTGCTCCAGTTGATAAATTTAACTTACGGACATACCTAAATCCAATGATATTATAAAGTATAGATGCGTTATACGCGCCTTACAATGGTCCCGCATTTGTAAGACAATTGTCTCGTGTTGTGTCAGTCACGCACCGTTCAATGTCATGGCAACATAATTTGTAACGAAATCGGTTTTATTGGGATAAAAAATGCATTCATCTCTTTTTAACCACAGGCATAGGACATGTTGGCTTCTATATTTTGTCCCTTTCTTTACGTATTGCTTAAGCGTATGTAGAGGTATGAAGATAAAGTAAAATTTAGGCTGTTTTGTATTACATTAATGTAGGCGTATGACGCGTCTATTTATAAAACGTCATTGCCTAAATCGCTCAATGATCGCTCGTTTAGTACATTTGCGAATAAAATGTATGTAATAGTTTACATACATTGAGCGATTTTTGTCCGTAATTCCAGTTTATCAACTGCAACTAGAGCAGTCGCGTTGCAATTTTACAATTAACAACTGGTTGCGTATTTTGGTAATAAGCCTACCGTTATGTCCAATCTTCCCGCGTAGGAAGGATATAACCATATAAAAGGCTTGGAAATCGTTTATGGGAGTCTGTATTATTTACATATATAGTCCACAAGTCAAGGGACCCTCGAGGTCACAATAGCTGACTGACCGATGGACAGAATGGATGAATGTGATATTATCATTCATACATGAATAAACGTTATTTTGAGAATAGTTGCAACAATCATAAGTTTTACAAAGTACCTGCGATACATAATGGGACATTTGATTGAAGATTAGGTACATTAAAACCACACAATTTCACATATCAATTTTATTAAAATCTCCTTGTTTCATATCATACCAAGCTTGTAAATGGATCTAGTTACATCGAATACCTAACTTGCATATAATATCATATAACCTCACGACTTTTATATATAACAATGTCTTATACATGCAAATTAATTTAACTGGCTTTTCTATTTAATAGAAAATTATTTGTATAAATATACAATATCATAAGTATGTTATAATTTTCTAGTGTTTATCAAAATTATCCATACCAAAAAGGAAATTTTAAATAATAATTACGGTAATAGCATTTAAGTATCTATACATCGTATTTTATAAATGCTTTAAATCCAAATAAATATATAAAGGCTCATAATCCAATTAATTTTAACACAATCCTCATATTTGACACAAAATATCGCTTCGGTTCAATGGTTGACTATAATAATTAAAATAATCGTATTCACGTTACAATGCATCTAAAATACATGAAGGAATATAGCATATTGCTTATAAAGTACAGTCTGCAACAATAAACTGAGCAAATCAAGGCTCGATAACGTTACCAAATTCAGACTATAAGTATCGTATCGTTAAGTAACGTTATTTCTATAGTTTATTACTATAAACTGGTAGCGATAATGCAGATGATAACGTTATCTAGTACTAGTATCGTTACCTAGTTTATGCCAGTCCGCGTATAACGGTTAGTGAGTTCACCGGTAATAAAGCCACCCAGTTAACATAACGTCACCTTTGCGTTATCTTCGTATGATATAGGTAACGTTAACTAATTTTAACGTTATTCAATGACCTGTTTTAATCTTCGATAGCATCTGAACTGAAAAATCATAGTAGAAAGTGTGCATACAATTTTTGGACAAGTTTTATGTCAGAAACGGTCTTGAATAACGTTTATATTGATTCTGACGACTGTATTTGTGCGACGAAATCATTAAATAGGTATTTATAATAGTTAAAAAGTTAATAGTAGTTAAATAGTATTCGGGGATGTTAATAATAATTAAAAATTTATATTTCCGTAAGCAAATGTAAAATTTTAAAATATTTGTATAAGTAGGAATTGGGTCTAATATTGTTGTTAAAATATGGTTTTGATAATTTTATTTTTGTAAAATAATTGTCTCTTGTTCATTATATTTTTTATACTTAATCAAATTGAATAATCTCAAAATATTTTTTATTACAATACTATACATATGGGTAAGTAAATATAATCTGCAATAATGGGTAAATAATTATATTTATTGCTTGTGATATGCGATGTTAAAATTCACAGTAAAATATTTAAATAATTTCTCTTAAATTTCGAATTTGTAAGTAAGAATTTAAAATATTTTAAAATTGAAATCTTTAGTTTTAACAATATTTATATTTCTCTGTTATTGTCTATCTATTTTGTATTTGATCATTAATAATACAACTTTTAATTAGTTTAAAAGCAACTCCTCCATTATGTAAATAATTAAATGATTTTAAATATGTTTTATTATATCGTAAGGAAGCCCGTAACTTCAAATAATACATTATTTTATATTTGTTAGCAAAATTACAGCACGTTTTATTATTATATAAATATTTTCAATTTTAAAATTAAGCAGAAACTATTTTACGCTCCATTAAAATAAAATACATTTTTAAACACAACATCACACCAAAATGTAACTGATAAAAGTATAATTATTAACTGTAATTATGCATTATTATTATACTAACACGTTTTACACATTTCAATTAATATCTTGTTGCACTTGTTGCACGATTTAATTATTTAAATGACTAATTTAACTCCACATATCTATCTCACAAGGCCTCGCCTTGACTAACACAGATCTTTCGCGTAAATTTCCCTAAATTAATATTTAATACGAGGAACAACTAGGTAAGTAAGGTGATGAATAAAAACGCTACTTACTCATAAGTAAGATCTTTAAAATTAGGGTATCGTCCATTTAAAACATTTTAAAATTAAAAATTAGTCTCCAATAGCCTAGCGAATGTAGAAATTTCACTATGTCGCCATAATTAAAAGTACCCTTTTCATGTGCCTATATAATAATTTAAAAACTTCACCGACATTTGAGGACCAAACGAAACCTTAACATCTATTCACGACTAGTATTTTCTCTATATATATGTACCTATCTTTTATATAAGTTAATCGTATCCTCGTAACATTAGTGAACTGCTGAAAGTTTGCCCCAACATATTTTCAGTCAACCTTCGCACAATGGAAGACCGAAGAAAGTGAACGTTACTTCCAATACAAACTAGATCTAGATGCACAATGCCCATACAACGTGTATACGCACGGGAGCTACACGATTCTATAATGTAATGTGTTCAACACACTAAGATATAATAATTGTTACAAAATGTATACACAACCGAATTTTTTGGTTATCGAGTATTTCCAATCCGTATTTTAGTTAGAAGGTAGTCGAGCTATTTCTCTGTAGTTAGGTTAGTATTGTAATATCTAAAAGTACACTTTTACCTAAATGTTTTTATTATCTACCAATAAAACCACTATAATGAGAACGTTAGTCTTGGTGACATACAATAGTGTTTAGTACGAGGGCGACACTGAAAGTTTTTAGAACTGGCCACTTGTAAACGATATAATAAAAAAATAAGTTAAAATTTAGAAAATGGAACTCTTTGCCAATATTATTGTATTTCATTAATTTTTCATTTGTCATTTGTTTTACGACTTGGCGGCAATAGAACTATTTTAAAAAGATGTAAAAGAACGAATAACTTGCTAGTTTGTTCAGTTTTTTATTATCTAAGAACTTTCAGTATCACCCTCGTATTGTACAGTAATGAACTTATTACTAACATCATATAAATAACTCATTTGATAATGTAATAAGTCCATTAATTTAATATCTAAGAATAGTTTAAGATAGTACTTATACTCACGTGCACTCATATACGTTTACACTTTAATTTTTTTTTTTTAATGTAAGTACTTAAACATATTATATTTCAGATAATCTGTTTTTTATTTGGCTTTTTATAACGCAATCACAAAATTGGGTCACAAAATCACAATTAAGTATACAAAGCAACCAAAAATATTGGAAGCAAAAGAAACACCAAAGAAAATATTATTGTAAGCATTCTGTATCATAAAAATGTATAGGTATTTTATTTTACATATTAGTATTATTTAGTGTATCAATGTATATGCACGTGACTGTACCCTAATCATATGATGCAAATTAAGATTACCGCTCGTATATTATACGCAATAGAATTTATACCGAGTATACGAATAAGCCACATTGTAAAACATGTACCTAGTTTTAAACAAGACGTAACATGGCTTAGTAGCAATTTTATTATGACATTTTTTTAATGTATTTTATATATAGCGTATAATACTTGAGATACGAGGAAAGAAGGCAGAAGACCCTGCTTTCCGTGGCAAAATAAATTGAAAAGATATATTTACTAAGAGGAAATACTAATTTAGTCCTTATAAGTAGGTATACGGAGAATTCACGAAAATTTTTGGAAAATGTACTGTAACTTTTAAGCTAGATTAATCCCTACTACAAATTGAGCTGCCGGGAATGTTTAGAAATGTATTATGGCACTTAGGGCGGCGCTTTCAATTTAGACGTGTCGTGTCGGACCGCTGCCGTGCCGTGCGGTTTCATATTAAAAGCCAGCCGCACGACAGCCGGCACGCTTGTTTTAATATGGAACCCAGTTCAAACGCACGACAGCGGTCCGACACAAAACGCGTAATTTAAAATAGGCCTTATTCTTGCCTTGATAAAGTTGAAGATGGAAACGCACTTCTACCAAGATCCTTAACCTATGAGGGACTGCCTATTTTATCTCTAGCTGTCGTAACACAACAATGCTACTTACATTGTTGTTATTGCGACACACTTAAATAAGATAGTGGTAGCTAACCAGGTGGACTTAAAACAAGCCGTAGTCAAGTACCACCAACCGAGCAAGCACAATATGTATCGTTTCTGGGAACACGAGACCTGGGTCTGAGACCACTACGGAGGTGGTTTAATGTGCGTTTATTTTAAATCGCCCGTTTGAAAGACAAACAGTTCAGAAAATTCTCAAAACTGAATGGAAATAAATATAGTTTAAGGTCATATGTCACCATAGACAGCCATAAACAATATACCCGCAATCTTTTTAAAGTTCAGTACATTACCTTGGCACTTTCATGTTAATTCTCCAATATTATTAGCGATACAATGACAAGGGCTATATACTAAAGCTCTAAAGACGATTCATCAAAGCTTAGACACTTTAAGGCTTTATAAAAAGTAAAAAGTTTACTGAAGTATAAATCTCGAGCCACTTCCTAAGAACTTTGCTTGTATTCGACACTCTGCGTCCTACAATATAACAGTGCATATTTTGTAGAACATCCTTTAGCTAAACTTCTACAAATCAATGACGATAAGCCATTATTTTCACCTTATTAATTCTCGCGATACTACAGTATTTAATACATACATCTAACACTTATTCACGACATCTGTGGCGAACATAGAAGGAAGTGCAAGGCGACTAACATTAAATCTATCGAATATTTCACCAAAAACCAAATCATATTTCAGTGAAACATTCAAGGGTTAAAAAGGACTGAATGTACGTATACACTGCCACCAAGCGCGCTATTAACGTTGAACGGTTAACGAAAAAACGTTAACGTTACGAGTTATTTAACACTTATTGGAACTAGATAAGAGTTTCTTTCCCTCCAAACTTGGACAAGTCCTGGTAAGGGCATTGGCGCGGTGGGGGGAGTTCTCTCTTGGGATTGGGCTCTGCATACTAGTTTTTCGAAGTCAGTATTGTCACGAACTCTGGAACAGAAAGAAGTCTATGAGTAAATAATAATGAACTTCTAGCTCTCAAACAGCTATTAGATAACTTAACAATGCGTTTATTCTACTGAATTAATGCTATTTGAAGTTGCAAGTTTCAATTCGCATTTATAAATTAGTCAAACAGACCATTTTTAATGTTTCCTTGAGGCCACTGTCTATATCTCTATTTCCTGGTATTTTTCATGAGCATAGAAACTTTCATTAAAATTGGCTTTAATTAGTTGGAAAGGATTAGAAGTTTGCATAGAATATCGAAATGCTTAACACTGACCACAACACGTTATTAGCTGTTTCTTCGCTCAATTATCATCTTCAGTCTTTAAGCGAAGAAGCTTAACTTCAGTAAGCTACTAGGTACTGCATATCATCTTGCTGCTTAAATCATCAAGCTATTTCATCGGCAACATAAGGCCGCGACCGCCGTGGACCGTGGATCAGCTTGGGACATCATGTCCTACATTGTACTGAATCACTATTCATGGTGCTGCTTGGTATACGGAACGCCTGGCGAGGTGATATTCAAACTTACCCTGTCGAATTGGTCTACCATGAGTTTCTTAGATTCCCAGGACATTTTTTAACACGAACAGATGACCACAAGCTTAACGTATAATTAAATAGGTATATGCATCTTCCGGTGCGCGGTAGTCACTCAAGAACTGTTCCACCTCAGCGATCATCATTCCTACGAGCTATGTGCCCTGCCTACTGTTGGAGCTAACAAGGTGGACCGACGATGTGGTAAAGGTCGCGGGTAGCCGCTGGATGCGAGCAACACAAAACCGGTCGATGTGGAGATCCTTGGGGAAGGCTTTGTCCAGCAGTGGACGTCTTTTGGCTGAGATGATGATGATGATGATGATGAAAATGACCGTCGTAGTTGACCATGCCGTCGCCGTCAAGGTCAGCTTCGCGGATCAATATGTCTACCTCTTCCCCGCTGAGACACTCGCAGAGGTTCGTCATCACGTGGCGCAGCTCCACGGAAGAGATAAGCCCATTGTCCTTGTTTTGATCCACATTGGACTGAATCACTACCTCTGCTGCTGCTTGGTATACGGAACACTTGGAGAGATGATATTCAGACACCCTGTCGAGTTGGTCTACCGTAAGCTGCTCAGAGTCCCAGGACAATTTTTGACTCCTATATAGTTGACCACAATAGCTTAACGTGTCATGAAATAGGTACCTAAGTATATGCATATACTGCGTCTTCTGGACCGCGACGATTTGGTGAAGGTTACGGATAGCCGCTGGATGCGAGCAGCACTAAACCGGTCGTGGAGATCCTTGAGGAAGGTTTTTGTCCAGCAGTGAAAGTCTTTTGGCTGAGATGATGATGATGATGATATACTGACCGTCGTAGTTGACCATGCCGTCGCCGTCGAGGTCGGCCTCGCGGATCATGTCGTCTACCTCTTCCTCGCTGAGACGCTCGCCAAGGTTCGTCATCACGTGGCGCAGTTCCACGGAAGAGATCAGACCGTCGTTGTTCTTGTCGAATACCCTGCAAGGTTTTTTTTCCTTTATTAGTGGCTTCGTTTGCACATTGTCCAATCGGCTACGACCACTGATAGCTTGCGACAATGCGGCGAGCAAGAATTAAACAAGACTGAAGCGTAGTGGCAACACAGTAACCTAAAGTTCGACATCAGTTTTCGCCGATAAAAAATATGATACCCGCAGGTGGGTAGATCAGACCATGAAACTGAACAACTTTCCCCAAGAAACATAGGTCAAAAAACGAGATAATTTTTTCACTTTTGTATACAAAGCCTCTATTGACCGAGCATGGTTTGTATGGAAAAGTCAAAAAATTTTCTCGTTTTTTGACCTATGTTTCTTGGGGAAAGTTGTTCAGTGTCATGGTCTGATCTACCCACCTGCGGGAAAACAACCACAAAAATATCTCGGTGTAAGTAAATTGAAGTTTTGTATGGTGATTTTTTATAAAATTATATTTTTCATACTAACGTTTTTTCAATTTTCTTAGAATGTATTTATGTTAACACTATAAAAAAATGTAGGGCACTGTGTTTGTTTAAATAGCTAAATATAGCAGACCTTAAAAAGAAAAAAAACATGTCCCTTCAAAGCTACAATGAAACAAAAGGTCAATTCCGCTAATTAAAAAAAAGAAATCAATAAAAAAAAATTAGGGCCTTAATAACACAAAATGAAAAATCATTGTTATTACTATAGCTTAACTATCTAACATAGTCTTAATTAAATGTGTGTACAAAAATTAACATCCGGTATTGAGCTTTAGAAGTAATACACTTATTAATGAGTGAGAAAAAAAACGTCAATTTCATAGGTAAAGACCCAATAATCGAATGTATACGGGTGACAGCTAGGAAGCAGGAGCTCTGGATTAAATTGTTGCTACAGAATTATGTTGCTAACTCCTACTTTAATGATTGTAGGAAAAAAATATCGATCACGGATTCCTGTCAAACACGCTGGTGGCACTACACTAGTTCCTTGCCCGGTAGTCTTAAAAAAACAGAATATAACAAAATGTTTCTGGAATCCGATCCCACGGCCTCTAAAGCTGAGCTCCGTTAACCACAAGGCCATAGAAGAAGTCGACAGGAGTCTCAAAGCTGAGCCTCAGCAATTTTAGGGACGCTTAACTCGGCTGCCAGTCTTGGTTCCTGAAGTACCTTAGTAGTTTTGCTGCACCCAGCCATTACAGCATCATCCTAAGCTAGTTGTGTTACCTGAATGCCTCTCTAAGTTCATCTTCTCCATCAGACCCTCTCATCTTCTTGGACATCATTTGGAGAAATTCGTTGAACTCAATGGTGCCATTTCCATCTTGGTCTACCTCCTTCACCATATCTCGAAGCTCCGTCTCTGAAATGGCAGAAAAATTGTTACATATAAGATAACGTCTTGAGCGTCGATCGACCACCAGGTGGCCGATAACAATTAAAATTCTATTGTGTCTGGTATTCGCGCGCTCGAGCTCATAAGTGGGTACTGTCTTTGATATAAAAATGTAAGATACCAATAATAACTTTTGATGATTGAGGAATGGAAGGAAGAAGATGTAATTACTACAGAGTTTATTATTGTTATTTCAATAACAATAAATATAATTATTTGTGACCTTTCTTTATAATAGCAATTCATTCAAAGGTGTAATTACTAGACGTCTGCGCAACGCATTTATGGAAGAGGAATAATACGAGTAGGATCTAAACTTCGAAATTCGAACCCTACCGGAACCTAATATAGATTACCGATGAGCACTCCAAAAGCAGAACGAGAAATATGACCAATATGACCACAAATACGTTTGTATTTCAAATTAGTGCGGTTTAACCAAAGTCAACGTCAAGTAGGGTTGCCAACCGTACTCTAAAATAGAGTATTGTACTCTATATCATGTAGGCGTACTCTATAATTTATATCAACAATAGAGTATGCTAAATAAATACTCTTTTTTACACAATGTTTACTATAGGTACTAGTGCCTCATGTAATATTATGCAAACCCATTATCAGAACCAAAAAAGTCTAAAAGAGCTCTTGATCCATATAAATTTAGAGTTAGAATGTTTGGACTCATGAAATTCTTTTAAAAACCATGAAAAATTGATCCTGCAGACTTTCTTTTGTAACTACAGCTAGGGTTGGCTGGAAGAGATCTCTTTTAGAGATAAGCTCACCCTTGTATATGTTTTTTATAATGTAATTTAGACTGTAATTGTAATGTACAATAAAGGATATAATCAAATTTGTTATGTGCTGCAAAATGTACAAAAAATACCTTTTTAAAAATATAAAATAAATGGTACTCTTCTTTCTAAGTCCATAGGTACTCATTATTTACCTCCTTTAAAATCAGATATACTCTATTTCTTCTAATAAAAGTTGGCAATCCGTCAAGACAATTAAATGACTCCTCGCTTCGTAATTGTGTATATAACCACCAAAACACTAAGATTTCGAAAGGAATATCGTTTTGTTTACACGATCTAATAAAATAATGAATGATTTTGAAATGAAAAGAAAATAATTCGTTGAAGTTAGGTAAATTGGTAGTTTACGTAAAACACCACGAGAATAGAAACATTACCGTTTTGAATGTAAATAAAATTTCTATCCCAATATCCCCTAGTCTGTCGAATCGCCATATTATGGTACGTAACAATTGATTTAACCATTGTTATACGTATTTATATAAAATACAGTGAAAAAATTAAACGCCCACCCGACCCAGCCAGGAATCGAACCTGGGTCTTCCGCGATCTGGGCGGCTGCACTGACCGTTACGCTACCGGGAAGGATGACGTAAACACTTAAAAATAAAAAGTAAACATTTTTACATTGTTATACGTTATGGACAGAAGAGTGTTTAAATTCATCACTCCAAAACCACTCTTTTATTGTAACTACACGTAAGTATACAAAATAAATTCTTTGTACCTAGAAAAGGTTATTTAGTCTAGGTAAGGCTATTTCGCGAAGCACCGGCCACAAATTACTCAACATGTCACATAGAAGACACTTTATTTCACGGGGCTTAACTAAGTACATAAAAACTGAATAATACAAAGATGCCATATATATTTTCTGAGTGAGGGCCTACGGAGGTTTCCCTCCTACACAGTGTACTTCGATACATAGGGATCATCAGTGCAACCATAGCGATATCTTGTGCAAGTCCTTATATGCTTTTTCCTCAGTGAAGATGAGTTTCATAAGTTTGGTAATGTTTTAAAGGGCGAAGAGTCTGATTGCCTAGTGCGACTTTCATTCGCTATTTTATCACTTTAACGAAAAAGTTGTTACGTTACACTAATGTTAAATTACCTGTATAGTCTCTCTGTATTGTCTCATAGAGAGTGAAGGATATTGACCGCAAATTAGCTTTGTTTCACTCTAGGGAGTAGTCTTTGCTCAGCAGATACATCTCACAACGTCTATAGGAAGTCTATCTTTATAGTTTTTAAAACAAATATGTTCAGTTTTTTATCTGTACCTACTTGCTTTGAATGTACAGTCATGAGAATTAACATGTAAACAATGTACAACTTAAATACAATGAAATAAAATCCAACTGTTCGTGACTGTACTTAGTTGCATTGAAAGTTACATTTGCAACTATTATTTATTTATGAACTATCAGCTAATATAAATTATCAGTACCTGTAAAGCTCGGTCATCCAGGTACTCGTGTTTTTGGAAATTATATTTCGATACGAATTACATACATAATAGTATTATTACTCGCCAATAGATGTCAGGAAGAGTCATATTTTTCAGTTTAAGTTGATTATCGTTGTAGCAGTTTTTCATTGCCTGAAAACACGGATAAAACCACGTTTTCTAAAAATTAAACCTAGCTAGATCGATTTATCGCCCCCGAAACCCCCTGCATACTAAATTTCATGAAAATCGTTGGAACCGTTTCCCTAGATTTAGATTATATATTACATATATACAAGAATTGCTCGTTTAAAGGTCACATCATCATTTAGAAAACGTTATTACTTTCAACGTAACGTGCTGCCGTCTGTACCAATGTTCTAAAATTTCCATCACACGCCGTGTTTGTTTTCATTACGTATTCAAACAAACATTTCCCCGTACCGATTTCATATAAATAATTCAAAGCATATTATTCGCAATTCGATTAAGCAATTTTGCGGACACAGTACCCTTTTCCATGATAATAAAAAGGGTGTTTGTGGCCAATCTACTTAGACGTAATGGTATGATGTAGGTTTGTTCACTTTGAGAATATTTTAAAACAATAACGAAGTAAGCAATTACAATAGGTAAGTATATAATATAGGTACCTACCTGTTGGGGGTAGGCTATAATAAAGTAAGTAAGTAAACAGCCTATAATTGTCCCACTGCTGGGTAAAGGCTTAATCACCACGCTTGCCAAATGCGGGTTGGTGATCCCAAACCCGGGCTATGGATCGAAAAATCCGAAATCCATTTTGCCGATGCACGTGATTAAAATAAAATGAGGGTAAACAAGCTATCAACTAAATATGAGACGACCAACACCTCAGTCTCCCTGTGACCACGGACCCTGCAAAGGGTTCGAAACATCAGGATAAACATTAATTAAAACTAATGTATAAAATAAACGCGAGAAGATCCGTAAAAGTGGTTTCTTCTTTTTTATAAGACTAAGTTTTCTACAAAAATGAAACGTATCTTTAACGAGACGAAACAAAACAGTCATTGTTCGTGTTAAATATAGATTTGAGTGGTATTTGGCAACATTTCTGACAAACACTCGGCCAATTTGTACGTACCTATGTTTGTTAGCGTCTCAATTACAAAATTAACTCAGATGCAGCAACCAACCTAACATTATTTTAATAATTAAAGCTGTATGCGTTCCAAATGAAACGCCTACAAAGTTAACTCGCGTCATAATATGTATAATTTTTATTTTATCCTATTGGTCAGAATAAAATAATATGTATGTAAAATAATAACAAATCAATTTCGTAAAAAGTGTTTAATTTAATTGTGTATTGTTCGGTTTGGTTTGGTGGTAAGGCTTGTTTTAAGTCCGCCTAGCTACTTAGCTACCACCATCTTGTTGTGTTCCGACAGTTAGAGATAAGATAGATAAATCATTTCCAGATAATCTTTAGGCATACGTGTTGACCACCACCTCATTTTCAAAAACCCTTACGTGACTCGGGAGTCGAATATGTTTTCTTATTATTATTATTAATAATATAAAAGTTTTATTATATTTCCTCGCTTTATTCCCTATAGCGATATAGCAATCGATATAAAAAAATATATCTATACTATTTCAATTTACTGTCATGTCACTTAGACGAGACGCCATTCTTTACCGTTTTACTACAAAACAGTGTTTAAAGTTTTTTTTTTTATAAAAGAAGGAGGCAAACGAGCAGGCGGGTCACCTGATGGAGAGCAATTATCGTCGCCCATGGACACCCGCAAAACCAGAGGAATCGCAGACGCGTTGCCGGCCTTTAAGGAAGGAATAGGCTCGTTTCTTGAAGATCGCAAGGTCGTAACGGTCCGAAAATACCGCCGCCGAGAGCTGGTTCCACAGCACTGTAGTTCGAGGCAAGAAATTTCGTGAAAAACACACAGTAGTAGACCGCCATCCATCAAGGTGATGTGAATGGAATGACAGTCGATTGCGTGTAGTGCGATGAAGGAAATCAGCGGCAGGGATCAAGCCGAACAATTCCTCAGAATACTTCCCATGATATATATGCGGTACAATATACAGAAAGAGAGAGACGCAACGTCTCTCCGAAGAGCCAGTGGATCGAGCCGACCTGAAATAACCATGTCGTCGACAATTCGAGCAGCTCTGCGTTTCATCATCATCATCATCTCAGCCAAAAGAAGTCCACTGCTGGACAAAGGCCTCCCCCACGGATCTCCATAAGGGGTATTAGCCGTAATCGCCACGCTTGGCAGGCGGGTTGGCGATCGCAGATGATTAAGAGTAACCTCAGAGAGATGCTGCTGCCCATCCTCCGGAATGATCTCTTAGTCGGCTTTTACGACACCCTCGGGAAGATATGGAATGGTGCAATTCTTTATCCCCGGCACCACACAGGCTCTGCGTTTAATGCGGTCAAATGGAAGGAGTTGGTACTGGGGTGCTCCAGCCCAAAGAAAGATCGAAGCAGTATTCTATATGCGGCCTGATCTGTGCTTTGTAGTTGTAAGCGGTGGGTCGGCATGAAATACTGACCCGCTCTTTAAAGCACACCCAGCTTTAAGTTAAACAATATGGCTAATGACGTGTTTAAAATATTGTGTCTCTGTCTTAAAATATTAGCTAAAAAGTGTTAGCATCTGTTTTAAACATTTTCTAACTTCAGCCATGTATCAATTTAATTTTTGCATAACTTTATACTATGGCCGGGTTAGGAAGGTTCTTATATCTACGAATGAAGCGACTCAATGTAACATAGTATCTGACACTTCTGACTGAGGAAACGATGGAATCGACGACGTCTAAGTAAACATAATTATATATCACAGTAAAACCACAAGACATTTGAACCAGGAGTATACAGTATATTATGTTACGGTTATTCTATTTGAACTTGAACCACCTTGAAAACGATATTCATTGAATTACATACAGTTTATTAGTATTGCAAATTACTTTTACTAGCCTGCGTCCAAGGCTTTGCCTACTTGAAGTTTGGTTAGTAAAGGAGCAACTTGTTAATAATAATTTACTTAATTTTTATTTTATCTTTACTTTAGAGGTACAGACGGCAGCACATCAACCTATCCAAAACTGTCAAATTTCTTCAATACATTTTCAACCTTTTTTTTTCTTTTTTTTATAATGGCTTTGCACAAGCATTTAGCCAATAAAAAGGTCTTACAATACGTAAATAAACAATAATAATTTCTTTCATGTATGATGATGTGATGATGAATGATAATAGAAATGAGAAGTGAGAAATGATATACCCCCAACCTCTCGAGTATCTCAGTAAAAATGTGGGGCTTTACTAAGTCCTCGGGTGGACTTCATGAGAGAATTTGAAAAGTGATGTTGCACTGTTTAGTTTCATTTGCCAACACTCGTGCACACTCACGAATACTTAACGGTTAATAATCCACCATTATTTCACATTAATATTCGACATAACACAAATTTAAAAAAAATAAAACAAAACCGCAGACATGACTCTTTACTTTCCCGCCAAGAACTCATTTCAACCTTATACCTCAGCAATAAAGTTCAATATCTATCGAGGAAATTTGACAGTTAGGTTAATATGCAAGCGTGTGTATAGTAAGGGTGCGCCGACCAAAAAATGCCAAAAGTGCAGGCATGTTAAGTTGATATAATTGAAAATACTATCGTATTAAATTAACAAAATATATATTTAGTATCAAAGGGAACGTGTTTACAATTAGTCCGATCCATAAATTCATAACACACTAGGTATAGTTTTTTCTACAATATAATTTAAAGTTGGGCAAAAATCATGAAAACAAGTGGGCGGAGTTTAGTTGATATCTTATAGTTTATCTAAATTATTGTACCTCTGATTTTGTCTAAACAATCACCAATGGTCTAAACTACAAATCGTCCGTCTCACATTTTTAATTTATCGAGCGGTTTTTAAATTATTATTTTTATTTAAAAACACGTTGAAATCCACATACAAAATTAGTATGGCCACTGAGCAAGTAATCACTACGTTATAAGAGTCGGCACTTCATAACTAGCCGTTTTCACAATTATGTACGTAGTTTCTACCAACCTAATAAATAAAATCGTACTACCAACATAAGCAGGAAATGTCAAAAGAATAGTGAAGTAGGTACTTTGCAAACTGAGCATAATATCGATATCGATAAAAAAAAACTTCGTAGCGTCTATACCCATTAACCTCAAATATTTCATACGTTGGAATAAAAGCAGGCGATAAATCCCATCACAACATGCCAGCAAAATATATATTTATCTAAAAACAATCTAAAACTTTTCTCCTGATGACATGCAATGAAAGAATTACCGCTTGTATTTTTTTAAATAAAAAAGTCAGTTAAAGTCAAATATTTTTTATTTAAATAAACTTTAGAAAAGTGCTTTTGAATCGTCCAAACATTTTTACCTATTACCCATATCATCTGTAAAAAAGTAATGTAAATATCAAATTCATAGAACGAAACTTGGCAAAGTACTTGGTAAACTTGGGAAACTAAAATCACCTCCTGGCATGTTTTCATAATGAGTACTCGCTTTAGAAGTCGATGCTGGACAATTCATTGAAATATCTGCAAGAAATGAATAGCAATATTAAGACCAAATATTAGTGTCATTGGAAAATCACTTACTAAAGTAAGAAAGTTTGAATCAATTGTTATTTAGGTACCTATTTTATGCTTTTTAAACGTGTGCAGTCTTTCCTCAAATTGTGTCACATTTTCATGAGGCGTTCTTGATTTAGAAGTAGATGGCAGACAATCGAGTGATATATCTACAAATAAAATATAATAAATATCAGATGTTAAGACTGTCAGCGTCATCGAAAAACCAACTTGTAAATAGCTTAAAGTGTTCAAAATGTTCCTATTTTGCGTTTTTTTAAATTATGTGCTGTGGCGTGCCACTCTGAGCTTCTGCTTTAGAACTAGATGCCGGAAAATTAAGCAAAATACTTGCTAGAAAGTATAACAATTTCATTTTATGTACGGCAAATGACCACACAGTACACCTGATGGTGTACTGCGAATTTCGTGCAGGTATATAAAACGCAAAATTACCTTTTTCTTCTCCAGCTTACATATAGGGAAATTTGCAAGAATTTCATCAGAAAGCTGTGTTTACCTTTAATGTAGGATAGGCATTTCTTTCTAATCTATTACCCTTTTTGTTGAACATTTTACGAGGAAAGTGATCGCCATATATAAACTTATTAACATTTAACTTCTTTATGGGTATATAGACCAAATCCTCATTACCTGTATATTTTTGTATATACCCACAGTCGACATCTAAAATAAATAAAAATATCGATAAGCACAGCACTAGGACAATATAAAGTTTATAAATAAGGAACTAAAAAATAACCCGAATTTTCTTCTAATTGTTACTTAGACACATATATTTACCGATATTACCACTTATTAATAACACTGTTTTTACTCAAATTGACTTAAAACTTGGAATACACTACAAAACTTACCTGTTTGGGTCAAGCGGGAATCTAGCCAATAATATATCCTTACTCAACTTTCTCAATCTTTGAATACCACAAATTTCACACTTACGCAAAGATTTGCCACCCATAATGTAATTTTACCACGTTTTTTACAGTTTTTAAACTTCCGAGCTGTACAAAACACACAAATATTTAAACAGAACTACAATGGCACCATAAAGAAACTTTGAATGGCGCGTTACATGCTGGCCAACATGACCATACCGTATAATGCGACTAAATTAGCGTGTTGTGGCTGGTACAATAAGACAGAACGTTTTATTAACTTTGTTCATTGGTAGGATTATTTCGTAATTTAATGTTGGCACAAAGTACGTTCATAATTCCATACAATATATTTTTTATATGAAGTGTCGACCCCCTGAGTATGGCCGCGTGGCATCAAATAAATATGGACGAAGACATTTCAAATAAAATATATGACACTTGTCAGTTACGTACGGCGCACCCTTTTAAAAAAGAGGTAAAGTTTGTAACTTTGTTTGTTCGAGGAGGGTAATCTCAGAAACTACTGCTCAAATTTGAAAAATTCTTTCACTGATAGAATGATAGAGTCGTTACGGGTAACTATATCTTATATTGAAGAAAAAAGTGAAGTATTAAATTTTGAACGGGAAATCAACGCGGACTAAGTCGTGGGCAAAGTGCTAGTTACGAAATAAATACCTACCTATTTAAAAAAATACTGAAATCGATAAAGTAACTAGCCGATTCTTATCAAATATTTTAGATATTATGTACATTGTTGTATATAGGGCAGGAAAAAGAAGTTGTGTAGTTTGTTACCTGAAGGCCTCTGCCCCAGCGAGCGCATGACGACGCCCAATTCGGCCATCGTGATGGTCCCATCTTCATCCTTGTCGAACAGCATGAAGGCTTCCTTGAACTCTGGAACACAACAGATTTGAAGTTACTTCATTATATTATATGCTATTTTATGTACTTGAAGCGCAGTTGTGTTTAAACCTTCAGTGCCTTACAAATAAACAGAGAATAAGGTCCGAATAGTTTTTCCTTTTTTGACATTTCAAATTAGAGTAAAAGAGACAAAACACGGAATAACTATTTGGAGCTTATGTATTCTTTGTTTATTTGTAAGGCACATAGACATTATGCTATGTTTTGTACTTAGGTACATCGCAGTTGTGTTTCAACCTATAGAAGAACGGAAGAATCCCGTGAAGTGCGCTTTCATCGCACTTGTCACTTACCATCTAGTAAGACGAAGGCTAAGCGTTTTTTAATTGTTGACATAAGAAAGCACCGGTGTTCGACATGTTTCCCTTTAATCATGAAAATAGGGCTCAGCATCAGATTGAACAAACAGTCTTTAGCAAAAATTGAATACAAACCAACAATAATGCCTTTACATTAATTATAATAGTTTTTTCGTGCGAAACAGAGGTACATATATATCGTTTGCTCTCTCTTCTCTGCACCCATCTTGTGTAACCACGCAATATTCGTAGCTCCGTTTTAACTATACCTATGTTATATATTGTAATACAGTGTAATTGTCCTGCAAAAGACATTAAAAGTCATCTCAATCAACCTTGAGTGTATTATTTTCAAGAATAAACCCAGTATGCGTGAGTAGAAGACATCGCTGCTACGCCCATTCTGGTCCTTCGAGCCGGATTAAAATTTCAATGAAAAGCTAGGTAGGTATGTTATTGTTTGGCGACGAAAACTGTGTCGAACATTGGCCTTAAAGTGTCGAAAACTAGATTTAAATCGTCGAACACTGGTACCAGTTACTCTAGTACTAATACTAATAAAAATAATACTCTAGTATTGACGCTGTGGTGGTAAACAATAAAAACGAATACGGGCTATATTCAAACCCGAGACCTCTAGGTCTAAGACCTTAGGTACTACTGTCACAGAGGCGATTTCTTTGTACAAGTGCAAAATAGAATAGTTTATTAAAGTCAGTGACAAAAATCATTATACCATGAAGAGCGCCTGTTAGATTCTTGATTGGCTCAAAGTTTTGAGCGATTTTCGTTTCTGAATGTACACTACTTGTAGAAACTTAAAACATTCAAAATATTTTACTTATTGTTAATCCATATAATAATTCATAAAATTACCTGCAACTTGTTCTTCCGTGAGGCCATATTCAGACTGTAAAATAAAAAAAACAAAGATTTTACAAACATTATTTTTAATAAATACCGACACATCACAATCATATTAAAAATGAACCCACAGAAACTTGACGAACAGCTAAATCACTTGTAAGTCTCCGTAGTCTACGATATTCTTTCTTGTAAATGTCGTCTGACGCAACGGTTTTAGCCATTTCAAAGTTCAAAAAAACTTAACAGTGAAACGAAAGAACCAGAGACACTTGCACATAAATTCAAACTAGTTTAAAACTTTTTAGCGCTGCACCACTACTGTCTCCAGCTTCATGGAAAACTCCACACTTTTATCTTGCTATCGTCTTTAATCTATTATTATTTTATTGTGTTATGGCTTACAAAACTACAAAAACTTCCCTTTTACCGCCATAATATAAACGTCAAATGTCAGGCACAGCAAAAGTTTTCTAAGCACAGATCACTCAAGAAGGTTTAACACCGGGATATAAAAAAATAAAATGCACTTTATTTTTTAATCGAATCACAACAAACCGGCATTGACAAGCGCGCGCGACATTGTCAGCGGGGATTTGTAGGATTCTATATTTAAATTAGATTTTTGCGCGCTACAACTGACTACGTGGGACGTTCTATAATAGCTGCAAAACAGTCTTGTAACTGAGATGTGTTTTCACGTTATTTTAGGAGCCATTTAACATTTTACTATTCCACATCCACCAACTTCAAAGATTATTTCAAACCAATAAGCCATATTATCATTGTTATACTTTCTATGTTATAGATTAATACAGAGATGTTGATTGTTACTAGATCACATTAAAAATACGATGTGATATAAAGTCCGCTATGTAAAGTTTCAAACCACATTAAACTAGTTGAAAAAACGTTATTAAAATCTTTTCTACTAACTGTCAACAACATCTCTGTATTTTTGTAAAGCATAGAAAGTGTTATCGAAATTTGCTTATTCATTTGAAAGAATTACAGCAATGAAGTTTCTATGGAATACCAAAATGTAAAGTAGTTATTAAATACATATTTTATAAGTTTGGCTTGAGAAAATTATTAAGCTGTCAATTTCTTCAATAAATGTTCAACCATATGTCATATACAACGTGTAACAGAAAGGTGTGGTCAAAATTAAAAGATCAAAAGGGTTTCCGGTCTAGATCTTGTGTGTGTTGTAACTGAAACATAACTGTTAACTTTAATTTATCATGTAATTGTTAATAAAATATATATTAGTGAAGTCAAGTGAAGTGATGCGCGTCAGGCGCGCATAAACAAGCAGTAGTAATCATAAATGTAAGTACACAGAGATTACTAAACCACTAGGGCTGTGACTTGTTTATTTTGATGTGACGTCACACAAGAAATATTTTGCTTAACAAATTAAAGTTAATAACTTGCCTTAGTAACTCTACATACAAGATCTAGATCGGATACGCTTTGGATCTTTTCATTTTGACCACACCTTTCTGTTACACGTTGTATTTAAAGTTCAAAGTCTACTAAGGAACTTTGAAAGTTTGTGGTAGTCTAATGTGCAGGCGTGTGTACCTATACTTTTTCTTTTTTTTAGTTGATGGCTTCGTGCGATTAGCATATTTAGCCAGTGTCAAAGTAATTTTTCTAACAAGTAATACATAAATAAACAATATTTCTTTCTTGTATGATGATGATGAATGATAATAGAAATGAGAAGTGAGAAATTATATACCCCCCAACCCCTTGAGTATCTCAGTAATGTGGGGCTTTACTAAGTCCTCGGGCGGACTTCTTGAGAGAATTTGAAAAGTGACGTTGCACTGTTTTGTTTCATTTGCACGCTCACGAACACTTAACGGTTAATAATCCACCATTATTTGACATTAATATTCGACATAACACAAATTTTTGAAAACAAAACAAAACCGCAGACATGACTCTTCACTTTCCCGCCAAGAAGTCGTACCTATACTTACTAGCTAGTTTATCCAGATTTAGAGTTTTGGACGAGCTCGAAATCTATATTTAACGTAATGTTTAAAGGAATGTCAGTATGTATTCCTTTTAGAATTAATAATAATTGCTAAACTTAATACTGGAAATTTTGGGTTACCTATCACTAACATTATACTCAGTAGGTAAACGTTGTCTATTTTCATCGTATCTACCTAATTAATTTAAATTATAACAAAATATTAATTAAAAAAATGCTTAAGTGTTATAATATATAATATAATATAAATAAATAAATAAATAATTAGTTAATTGGGCCACTGTAGAACATATTGAATGCGCTCGCTCATCTTGGCACGTGCGTATTATTAATGAAGCTAGAGTTAGTTTTGGCGGGAAATTGCTGCTAATCGCAGTTATTTTAGCGTTCTATAATAGTCTTGAACTTTGCCCAATCGAAATAAATATAATGTCATAATAATCACCTGTTGAAATATTTACGAATAATGTTGGCTAGCTGTTTTAGAATAGAGTAAAAATAAATATTCTGTAATATTTCCGCCATTTTGTGCTGACCTACGTTAAGAAAAAAGTGTTTTTTTTTAAATATTGTCTTACGGATTTAACTCATATACCTAATAATTTAAGCGCTCTTTTCGTTTATCCGTCATCCTCAGCGCAGAACGCATCGAATTTGACGTGAATTATATTGACATTGAATATAAATAACATCATTTTTTTTAGGTAATGTCTATGCATTGGTTTGCTTTAGTTATTGTTCTGAGGTAGTTCTGTTGAAACTTGAAAACATCTGCATGACGCACTATTTTTGAATGATATATTCTGACGTGAACGTAATAAAGTTATTATTGTCCTGAGGTACAACCTCTTTACGGCGCGATTCTTCTTTTTCTCTCTTTATATTAATGACTTCGTGCGATAGGCACCGCTTCACTGTCTCAAATATTCCATCGCGCACTAAGATATTTGGCGACTCGTTTCTTTGTCGCACCTCCAAAACATGGAATAGTTTGCCAGCACATGTTTTCCCTCCTTCCTATGATATGGGGTCCTTCAAACGAGGCGTGAAGAGGCACCTTGTGGGCCGGCAGAGTGAGGGTAACTGATGCTGCGTTGTTTTCACGCTGCACCAGTTGTCGTCGCATCTGGATTCCATATTCACTTAACATCAGGTGAAATGGAGTCATTACGTAGCACACGTATAAAAAAAAATAGGCACATTTAGCCTTTTTTTTAGTTAGGTTAGTTAATAAATAAACAATATTGTCTGATAAAAAAAAAATTGGTGATATGATAATTGAAATGATTAAATATGTGGGGCTTTATGCGGACTTCTTGAGAGAATTTGAAAAGTGATGTTGCACATATTTGCTTTATTTGACAACACTCATGCACATTCATGAACACTAAAAATACTCCATTATTTTATGATAATAATCGCCAAAGCACATTTTTTAATCATAAAACCTAACCCCGCATACATTCGTCTTATTTCGCTTTGCCGCCAAGAAGTCCGCTAGTCCACGCCATTTTTGTTTCAGTTGTTGGAACTTTACCATAAATAAAAATAAATTTTCGAAATCGTAGGTAAGTACTACCTACCTAAGTATGTATTTATTTTTTCTTGTAACCCGTTTATATTTTTATTTCTTTAACTGTAACCCATTAGCGTCCTCTCAGATTTCAGGTCACTACACATATGTAAAACGGTGGCGACTTAGGGATTTTATAAAGTGAAGCACCCATTATAGGTCGCTTTCCCTCGCAGGCCCTCAGGGGTGCTACCAGTCGAATGCTTTTTCCCAATAACCCACTTTAAAAAGCTAATCTGTGGTTCTTGCTTTAATGCTTTTTAAATTATATATGTACTTCTTATGGTCTATCGATTAGGCATGTAGGTAAGTACTTCTTGTGGATTTCGCGAGTCGTGTAAAAGGACACGTTTTAACCGCCTCTGTAGTCTAGTGGTTAAGACCACCGGTTTAGACCCAGAGCTCCCGGGTTCGATTCCCAGCGGGGGGTACATTTTTGTGTACTCGGTTTGGTTGTTGGTAGGACTTGTTTGTCCGCCTGGCTAGCTACCACCATCTTATCTAAATATGTCGCCATAGCATCAATGTTTGTAACATTGTTGTGTTCCGGCAGCTAGAGATAAGATAGCCAGTGCCTCACTCGTTAAGGATCCCGGGTAAAGTGCGCTTCCACCAAATGGCCTTCTCATCACTTAACATCAGGTGAGATCAAGGCACTGTTCTTACCCGTAAATATATAAAAAAAGTGACATTTATATTTCCAGGATATTTTTTTACAGAATTTGCTACTGGCTGCTTATGATCTTTACTGAGTGCACGGGTTAAACTAGGATATCGCTGCAGTGAGTTGCCAGATTGCTTTGTAGGAGCAAAGTGGTTAAGGGTAATTTATTTACGTAGGTAGTTGATTTTTTTACACAACTACTGGGAAGCCCTTTTCCTTCATCACACCTTGCAGTACGTGACGATATGACTGAAAAACTGTGGTACCATATCTTTAACTGTCGAACTTAGCAAATACAGCGGTAACTAGCCATGCGCACTTAAAAGAAGCCCCATCACAAACCAAATTGAATAAAATAACATACACCCTCCACTAGGAATCGAACCCGAAACCTCTAAGTCTTACACTGGTTACTTAACCACTACACCACACCTAAAACTCAATTTAATTACTTCACAAACTTAAACTATGCTACAAGCGAAACCCAAGGCCAAGATATAGATTAAAACTCGTTATACCCAATGCCAGCGTTCAAAATTAGCCTCCCTCAAAGACAACAAGTCGCTCCGAAGTTTCGGGGCAATAAAACTGATTAAAGAAACCGGTAGACCGGAACGTTACGCGATCGCGATGCGAGGCGTATCGTAAAGATGATAAAATGTGGCGGTTGCAAATAGAACGGCGCGGCGGCGGCGGCGGCGCGGCGCAGCGCCGCTTCGTGGAGATTCTGCGTGGTAGTAGGTATTCGCTGAGGAGCTCGATGGCGCTGTGGTTAACGCGCCCGGTCTGCGAGTGCTGAGGTTAAGCAACATTCGCAAAGGCCGGTCATCGGATGGGTGACCAAAAATGTATCATCTCGAGCTCCCCCGTGCTTCGGAAGGCACGTAAAGCCGTTGGTCCCGGCTGCATTATCAGTCGTTAACAACCACCAATCCGCACTTGGCCCACGTGGTGGATTATTATAGGGAAGGCTCGTGCCCCAGCAGATGGGACATAAAAATGAGCTGGTGATGTGATGTGAGTGTGATATTATAACATTACCTATTATTTAGATAAATAAAAGCGACTTCCAAGAAAACAAGTTATAGTTTGTTCATTATAGCTTGATACCTGTGACAGAAGTCATGAAAATCGAAGACGTGACTTTGTAAAATTGTATGAAATTATTTGACTACTAAAACATATAATAAAATAAACGTACCTACTCCTTTACAGGTCATTTCATTACAAATAAATACCAGTGTTGAGATAGTACACCAAGTGAAGTTCAATTGATATTCAATAACCAACCGATTAAATTTAACTTCATATTTTTCATCCTCCATCCACATCCACATCTTTACTGAGATACTCGAGAGGTTGGGGGTATATCATTTCTCACTTCTCATTTCTATTACCATTCATCATCATCATCATACATGAAATAAATTAATATTGTTTAAGAATTGTAAGACTTTTTCATTGGCTAAATGCCTGTGCAAAGCCATTATTTAAAAAAAAACTCTAGGCATGCCAATTTGACATCTGTCACGGGTATCAAGCTATATTGAACAGACTATAGGGTTACATAACTAATGGTCGGTCGCTTTTTCTCTACTTTTATATCATCATAATGGACTTTGTTCGTTAAAACTGAAGTAGGTAGTTAAGGGTGCGCCGTCCGTAAGTGACAAGTGTCATATACTTTATTTGAAATGTATTCGTCCATATGTATTTGATGCCGCGCGGCCATACTAATGTTGTATGGGGAATTTAACGTGTAAATTTGAAAAATAATAATTTAAAAAACCGCTCGATAAATCGAAAATGTGAGACAGACGATTTATAGTTAAGACATTGGTGAGTGTTTAGACACAAATGGAGGTATAATCTATACTAATATTATAAAGCTGAAGAGTTTGTTTGTTTGTTTGTTTGTTTGTTTGTTTGAACGCGCTAATCTCAGGAACTACTGGTTCGAATTGAAAAATTCTTTTTGTGTTGAATAGTACATTTATTGAGGAAGGCTATAGGCTATATTACATCACGCTATGACTAATAGGAGTGGAACAGTCGCTAATTAACGCGGGTGAAACCGCAGGGCACAGCTAGTAATTTAGATAAACTATAAGATATCAACTAAACGCCGCCACTCGTTTTCATGATTTTTGCCGAACTTTAAATGATATTGTAGAAAAAACTATAGTGTGTTATGAATTTATGGGTCGGACTAATTGTAAACACGTTCTCTTTGATACTAAATATATATTTTGTTTATGTAATACGATAGTGTTTTCATCATATATCAACTTAACCGTGACTACGCTTTTGGCTTTTTTTGGTCGGCGCACCCTTAACAGTGATGACACATCATCTCGTTTCACCGGTCAGCGGATCATTAAACTATTTTGAAACATCGACAGCAAACGACGAGTTTTATTGCTGCAATGATGACATTCGTCCAGCCAGTATTCTTTTTTATTTTTCTGAGGTTGGTCTCATATGAATCATGGCCGATAAAATTGTATCCGTTTCTTATTGTAGCCATTTTGTTTTTGAATACTAAGAAGTTGTCAACGGTATTGCTATTATAATCTTACGTTGTTAACTTAGTTTTTATTTTGATTGTTGAAAGTTTTGTACTTGTAAAGTCTCTCATGATCGGGCAGTCATAGATTCTCTACTTATTCTCTGTTACCAATACAAACTATAGAATATAGAATTAAAATGAAAATAAATGAAAATAAAAAAAATGAAATATAGAATTTTTTGTATTTTAATCATCATCATCATCATCACCATCAGCCTATCAATGTCCCACTGCTTCCCACATTAACAGTTTCACAAGACATGGGGAGAGTTCAAGAAAATTCGAAAAGAGTTCGAACATGATTTCATACTATAAACCATCTATTGAGGTTTTTTACATCCACCATTTTGTTTTTTATTTTTATTTTATTTTTTATGTTAAAAGGAGGCAAACGAGCAGGCGGGCAAAACCAAAGTAATCGCAGATGTGTTGCCGGCCTTGAGGAAGGAGTTGGATCTTGAGGAGGGAGTAGGAATTGGGAGGGGGAGGGGTGAGAGATGGGCCTCCGGTACTTTCACTCACCAGACAAAACACAACAGCAACGAGTGCCATTGTTTCACGCCGATATTCTGTGAGAGGGTGGTATTACGCCGGGCGAGCCGGCCCATTTCGTGGTGCAACGCAGCGTGGCTCTACCACTCAGACAGTGTCACTCATTTAGCACCACCCAGGAGTCACGTTTTATTTATACTAATGGTTTAATAAGCGTTTGCTGCTGAACGGATACGGTTCGAGCCTTATAGCTCTGTAAGACTACTTAGGTATTATGTGGAGCCTTTATTAGGTTTCTGAATGGGTTAACAGGACTTTTATTTAAGTATTAGTAACACTTTAACAATAGTCCTTCGTAAAGTAGTTAAAATATGTATAAGATTCCCCATGTTTACAGTTATATATGTTCAACGTTTAAAAAAATTCGGCAACAATTTCAGGAATCCCAGTAAAAGCACCTATTTAACGTACGAACAACGAGCATAAATTCTTACACGCACGAACGTGCAACACTACAAACATTTTTTGATTATTGTTTTGACGTTTACTACTGTTTAGCCGAGCGCTTTTTATTGTTGGCAATACAATTTACAACGACGTAGGTGTTAAGACATTATGCAAGGGTGGACGTTAAAGTCTTCAAAGCATAATTAGAGATGTCTTTATTTATATGACCGCTCCAAAGTGAATTATCCACATTCCGTTTGCTTTGTGAATCATCTTGTTCTACCTATTATTTTCCTTCTGATTTATTTCGTTGCGGCTCCCATGACAGATTGACCTTTCCTTCAGACGAGACTTTTACTGTTTAGCTATTAATTAATCGGCATTTAAATGTCCTATTTTATGTACGGCTTTCCCACAAAAATATTGCCTTCTCATATTTTACTACTTCTGTTTGAACTGGCACCCACTACTAACCGTTGAGGTTATAAGAGAAGTGCCAGACGTCCCTGTTCAAGCGTAACTCGCACAGGGATCCAAGTCAAAAACCAGATTAGAACCCGCCTAAGCGCATTCTTCGTCCATCACTCATAAGACCAATGTCTCAGGAGAGTCTCCCCAGGGACACGTATGGTCCACTTCCTATCAATCAATCAATCAATCAAATATTTATTTGCTTAAATATGGTACAAAAATGTCTTAGAATAAAATGTTAACCAGCATATTCTATCGTATACGATGTGCAAATATTCAAAATCATATTTAATCCATTACAAATTATTATTCAAATTAATTAAATTATTATTCATTCTATTACATTACTTAAAATACTAACAAATTATAATAAAATCATAGTTAACGATAATACAATTAAAATATAGCATGTCAAATATTATCATTTAAATAGTCGTTAATTGTATAGTACATTTTGTTCATTAAACATTTTCTGACAGGTATTTAATCGACTGGATTCAGTCTTGGTTGGCAGGTTCACCGAGCTTCATGTGGCAAAGGTTCGATGAGCCTACCAATTGGGGCAATACTTTTTAAAATTTTAATCATTTTGTGTATACTAACATATACTAACATAGTCTTTAAGTTATACTGTTACTAATAGACTAATAATCTATGGATCACAAGGTCTGAAAATAAAAGATTTTTATTTTTATTTTTATTTTATTTTATTTTTCTGACAGGTAACCGAAACTGTAAACTGCGATCACTTCTCTTAGAACAAATAGCACTACTTGCAAGTCTCCAATGCTTCGGTCGATTCTTAAGTCGACTACTAAAACGATCGACAATGCCACAACCAATTTGGTTGGCGGTTCGCTTTAAGTCAACCTGGACTAGGATTAGAGTATCATCTAATGCTGTGATCACAATTTTTACCTCATTATTGTGTTCCATTAGGTCTTGGGATTTTTATCATTTACAATCAAGTAAAATAAACGCTAAGCGCTTACCCATTGTGGAATAAAACAGAAGAACTAATTAGATAAATGCAAACTGCATCATAATTAGGTCGTGTGGTCTGTTATTGTCTGATATTAAACAATTTATACATATCAAAAATTTCAGGCAGTTTCTTATATGTCATTCTAATTATTGATGAAGCACTGTTTCTCTGAAGCTCGCTGCCCTAAGATTGTAGGACTCATTAAGAGTTTATGGCCACTCAGGAAATTTGATGTAAAGCTGCCATCTTAATTACTTCAGTCATTAGTACAGAGCTTAGGCGGGGGGAACGAATCAATCTGTTTTTTCGTTTATTAAGGAAAAGATATTTAACGAAATTACGGAGTAGGTAATACGTTTCTTATAATGTAATGAAAAAGTCATCACTCTATCGGAATATGATGTAATTTTTGCAAATGGCGCCATAATTATATCAGTTGTTCTTTGGCATTTTGTGTGTATTAGTGTCTATCATCAGACTCTACATCACCAAGTGGGAAAAGAAAACTCTTCAGACCAAATACAATAGAAAATTTTGTAAGAAATGTTTTTTCAGTTATTCTAGTAGCAAAATTTTAACTCTCTTCGTTTGTCACAACAAGGCAGCATCCCCGGCGACCAACCACCGATCAAACCGCAAATACCTCTGACCTGGGATCTCTGAGTCTGACACTAAATGCTAACAAGGGACCAACCCGGTAGAAAACTCTTTGGCGGCGCTGCTTTCGGATAACCTAGTAGAGAAAAGGGACACGCTTGCATGGTGCCTTTCCCTCTAGAAACCCTCTGACGGTGTTGCAATCACATGGTTTGAGGAACCTTTTAAGTTTCTCGCCGCCCCAACAAAGTCCGGTGACGCTGGAAAGGTCGCATGAGATAGATAGATGGCACTCTGCTGCTATAAAAAAACATTCAAAAAATTAAAAACCAGTGACAAAATACAGCGCTTACGTCAGCCTTCCCGGTAGCATAGCGGTTAGTGCAGCCGCCCGGATTGCGAAAGACCCAGGTTCGATTTCTGGCTGGGTCGAATTTTATCACTGCATTTTATAAGTATTGAAAGCCAAAGAGCGCCCGTTCAATGTCAACAACTACCGTCACTAACATCCGATCATAATATTTAATGTCAGAAGGGTGCAGGTTCAAATCCTGCTCGTGGAAAATTTTTCAACATTTGTGTTTTTGTAATTTGTTCGCAACAAAATTTGCGTTAAAAATTATTTGAACATTTATAAATAGCTTGCTTACTTCTTAACTGATCTTTAATATTTGTAAAAATATTATGATCGGATGTTAGTGACGGTAGTTGTTGACATTGAATGGGCGCCTTTGGCTTTCAAAGTAAAAAGTGTTGAATAATTTCGGCGGGCTGGTTAGAACCACGATAGCTCAATTGGAGGAGCACCTGACCCGGAATGTCAGAAGGGTGCAGCAGGTTCAAATCCTGCTCGTGGAAATTTTTTCAACATTTGTGTTTTTGTAATTTGTTCGCAACAAAATTTGCGTTAAAAATTGTTTGAACATCTATACTTACCTACTTAAATAGTTGATTTATCCAAAAGTGTGTAATCCTGAGGGACGCCCCACACTGGCGTCTTTCGAGCGTCAGCGTTGCGCGTTGGTGCGCGGTGGACGCCGGCCGGCCCGCCGCTGACGCTCGAAAGACGCCAGTATGGGGGGTCCCTTAACGTTTCTATGTAAGTCGCGTGCTTATTAGTAATTAATGGTCTTTGCGTGTTAACAACGTGTTTCTATTTATTGAAAATATACTATTAGTATTTGGAATATCACGTGATTCGTGCTTGATCGTAATAAAGGATTTTCTCACGCATTTATGTAGTTGTTTGCATACGCTGGAAAATATATTTCTTTTGTTCTTACCAATGTTGATTGAACACTTGAATTACTATAAACATTCACTAAGTAATATTTGTTGGTATTCGTAGAATTCGTTTAAAATTACAATTTGCTAGACTGCCTCGGTGTTAAAATTAATGTTAACTGTTAAAATACTTAGTACCTAGAGTAGTGGCTTCAGTGTTCGACTTAATAGACAACCCAGTGTTAGTACATCAGTTTTCGTCGCCAAAAAATAACATAGATTTTTTTTTAAATTTATTTGATCACCAACATTTGTTACGTCAAAACATTTATGTGGTTTACTTATATAGTGACATATACTTAATGTACAACTACTTAGAGGTGAACTCAGCATGCATTGAGGTACAGACAGACATTTACTGACTAAGCTACGTACATATTTCTTTATTGACATGTACTCAATTGTTACCTAAAAGAAAAAATAAATTGAATGCCCCTTTTTTTAATAATTAAAGAAATAGAGGGTCGATCCAATGATAGGTAAGATCTTTAGGTAAGATTACAAATAATGCTTACCTATACAATTATAGGTAAGCATTATTTGTAATTCCGGGCACTTGAATGTTTTTAATTGTTAATATTGTATGGCTTGGTAACGCCGTAGTGTTTTTTTGTAAACATCGTTACTTCTATTAAAGCTGTGGAGTTTCTTCCGCCCATTCTTCTTCACAGCTAAAAAATAGACGTGCTAAATGGGTAGTAGGTAAAAAATTTACGGACGATTCAAAAGCAATTTTCGTAAGTTTATATGAATAAAAAAAATTGACTTTCACTTTGACTTTGATCACTGGTTCCTGTCGAATACTGGTGCCGCTACCCTACTTCTCTATTGTCTGAAAATGATTAAGATCCCACTGCCTAAACCGCTGCTAGGATCTAAATTGCTGTAATTCTGCAGACATTTCCTTTTCATGACATAGGCAAGACATAAATAGGATCCCCCGGGATCACAGGATACGGGTGTTTACATTATACGAAGTCACTAGTATTATGTAGGTATGTGTATAGAAAACAGCAATCGAAACATACATTTTGATAACATTATTGTTCTGATAACAACTGTTAAATATTAAAGTTCTTACAAAAACACAAACGTTGAAAAAAAATTTACGAGCAGGATTTGAACCTGCACCCTTCTGACATACCGGGTCAGGTGCTCTTCCAATTGAGCTATCGTGGTTCTAACCGTGGTTGTTCACAACAAAATTTGCGTTAAAAAAAAATTGAACACTTTATTAAAATTCTTCATCGCTAGCTCATTTTAAGTCCCCACTGCAGGATCACGAGCCTTCCCTATGTATGGAACCTCACAGGAAGAAAGGGTCAAAACCACCACGCGAGCCCAGTTCGGATTAGTAGTTGTTAACGACTGCTAATGCAGCCGGGACCAACGGCTTTACGTGTCTTCCGGAGCACGGAAGCACGGAGGAGCTCGAGATGGTAACTTTTTAAACGCTCATCCGATAACTGGCTTTTGTGAAAATTGCTTAACTTAAAAGAGCTCCTCAAATAATTATACAGTACAGTAACAGTTACACAGTCTGTTATTAATCCATTAACTGACAAACCTTTACTCCCACAGTAAAATAAAGTTGGCCGTTTACAAAGAATTTTATTTTTCACATTATCCTACGCTTTATCGGAACGCTTAAACGCACCATAACGACATCAAAATGGCCGACGATCTGCGAATCCCAAAACATATTTTTATTATTATAACTTTTTGACCGACCCTTTTGACGTTGTAGATTTGTATTTTTATTTATTTAAAAAAAAAAAAAACGGTTTTTGGCTTGTCTTTGGGTCTCTGCTTTTTGTTTGTTATTCCGAATTAAAATTGCATCAGGTATTGAATTAAAATCTCTTTTTTCTGCTAATGATGTAGGTAGGTATATACCTACTATCTTCCTACTATGCATGATTTGATTCTTTAATTTGCCAATTTAATTGAAATATTATTGGTGTAAAATCTGGCACTAATGAATTCTTATTGTAAGAACGGTTACATGGTACCTATTATAGTAAATATTTTAAAAAGCAAATTGTTAATAAACATATTTTCATAAAAAATATCTTCGAGCGCCTTAAAATCAAAGCCATGGCTTCATAATACTATGTCTGGATACTTTGTTCCGATAAGAGGCCGTAAAAAAACTCGTCAAGGGTCATTTCTTTCTCCGGTTTTGTGTTACAGTACAAGATAGGTAAAAGTTTGTTATAAAATTCATATTATCAATAAATTGCTTGTGGCATTAAAGCTTTTTTTTGGAGATAGTTTGCCGATGGCTTCAGACGGCCTTTTCAGCGTCACCGGACTTTTTAGGGTGCGGGTGGAAACTTAAAGGGTTCCTCAAGCCGTGTGATAGAGACACCGTCAGCGGGCTTCTAGAAGGAATGGCATCACGCACGCGTTTCCCTTTTTTGGGGGCGGGCGGAAACTTAAAGGGTTCCTCAAGCCGTGTGATAGAGACACCGTCAGCGGGCTTCTAGAAGGAATGGCATCACGCACGCGTTTCCCTTTTTTGGGGGCGGGCGGAAACTTAAAGGGTTCCTCAAGCCGTGTGATAGAGACACCGTCAGCGGGCTTCTAGAAGGAATGGCATCACGCACGCGTTTCCCTTTTTTGGGGGCGGGCGGAAACTTAAAGGGTTCCTCAAGCCGTGTGATAGAGACACCGTCAGCGGGCTTCTAGAAGGAATGGCATCACGCACGCGTTTCCCCTTTTTGGGGGCGGCCGGAAACTTAAAGGGGTCCTCAAGCCTTATGATAGAGACACCGTCAGCGGGCTTCTAGAAGGAATGGCATCACGCACGCGTTTCCCCTTTCCCTATTAAATTCTCTGAGGTGTTCGGATCAGTGGAAACCCCTAAAGCTGTATCCATACATTTTTGTACATTATCGTCTATTATAAAGTTATAATAGCTTTTGCTGATGAAGGGTTTTAAGCCGATATATCCGAGATACCGTTTATTCAATTTAAATACCGATAACAATCACTTTTTAAAATTGTTCTATCATTTTTGGTATAAATAGAATTGTGAATACATAAATAACTACAGAATATTTAGTGACTTCTAAAATGATCAGAGTGCCTAGTGCGAGTTGGGAGCCCTTTCGGTCGCATAATCTCTTTCGTCATAATGTAGTTTGGCATAACAATTTCAGCATAAAGTTTTCTCGCATAAATTATGATAAGCAGTGTTATAAACCCATAATGGTTTCATCGGCATAATTTTAACTTACTATAATTGTCTTTATCATAATTTTAATCAGCATAAATGTAAAGAACATATTGCTATACGTCTAAATTTTTTGAAGTATAATACTTGGTGTTTTATTTTTATTTATTAGCCAACAGAAATACTAGCTGCCCTAAAATTCAAAATTCAATTCAAAATTCAATTCAAAATTTAAAATTCAAAATCATTTATTCAGGTTAGGCTACAAAAAGCTCTTATGAACGTCATTATGCCATCGGTTCGTAAGTCTACTCTGGGCGGGAGACCATGTACTGAGAAGAACCGGCAAGAAGCTCAGCAAGTGTCAAGCTCTTTTCCCCTTACAGCGTCCTACTCTTCGCGATTGTCTTAAATTTCGAGGTTATTTTTTTTATTAGACAACAGAAATCTAGCGCCATACAAAAATTATATCTTTTTTGCCATGCCATAGGGTGAGATGCCAATAAATGTTATGATTAGTAATCGTTATTGTAAAAACATTTATGCATGAACATTGGTGCTGATATATCATTATTATAAAAGAATTTATGGGGAAATAAAGTATGCCTAATGATTTATTCTGAATGAACGTTATGCGAAACGAAGAGAATGCCAAAAAACGTTATGTAGCCTTAAAATATGCTTCTTTAATTTATGCAACCCAATATGGACCCTGCGAGTTTTACGCACCATTCGATCACGTTAACGTAAAAGAGAGTTTGTATGACATTAAAGCAGTGCCTCCTGGGTGCCTAGTGCGAATTTAGTTTGCCACTCACATTTTGTATGGCAGTGAAGCAGCGTCATCTAGTGGAAAACGAGGAGAGTTAAAATTTTGCGATACAAATTCTCGTTTTCGTTAACGTAATCGAATGTCAAATTGAACTCGCAATTATGGCAGCCTTGTGACATAAAATAGTTAATTTGTCATTTTACCTAATTAATTCTCGTTTTCATTATTATGATGGAATGGTGAATGACACTCGCAACTATCTTTAATTGCTTTTATACAAGAAGAAACAAAGTCCAAGTTATACAGGAACTAAGAACAGCCTTCAGGCTATTAGAACAATATTTAAATGAATCAAGTGAAACGGTCACCGAATTTAACATATTATGAAAAGGGCTTTCAATTTATTTGCGCTCCAAATATTTCATCTGTTCGGCCACAATAATGCCGGGATTTGTGGTCCTTTGAAACGGCCCATTGTTTGCGCGAATATCCATTACCTTAGAATATTACGTACCTACTTTTATTTTTTCTTTCTTTTTTGTGAAAACGTATAATATTTATGCAAAAACCACCTTTGTCGTGGGCCGCGGCCGTTTCTAATACGCGAATGCAAACAATGGTGATATTCTATTCGAACTCCTTTAAAGTATTTTATGAATCTCATGCAAAAAATCTGTATCTCTTTCTAGCTTCCGTTACTTTGCGTCAGCGTAGTAAAATTCATGACTTTCTTCTCAAACATTCTGAAGCTTGCGACAGGGTGGTAGTAACTGATAGCTAGGCGGATTTAAAACAACCCTAAGCCCTACCTACAACCAAATCAGGTAAAATATAAACCCCCGCTGGAAGACAAATCAAAGAATTGAAACATTCTTGAATTCGGGACCGACTGGTCTGAAACCGATGCGATGGCCTTACTAGGCTGGTTATGTATCAAAAGTTACAGCGGTTATACAGGGTGTCTGGTAAAACCTGTACAATCCCGAATATGGCAGATAGGATAATACCGTGCATAGACCCCCGAAACCTAGTATAAACATACCTTAAAAGCATAAATATAAGGCTAAGATATTGAGGTTGTTTGTTAATAAGTTAAATTTTAAAATGACAACCCTATATCTAGCTGATACGTTGTTCTCGGTCATCAACCTCGTGGTCCAACAAAAACAGAAATCAAAACATGTCAGGGATGAACAAAATAATGTAATAAAATAAATTTGAGTTTTTGTATGGAAAAAGAAATCTACGTAAATATGATTTTGCATGTTATCACAGTGTTCTTTAACTTGGTTGCATGGCTATGTTTCGGGAATATACACATATTACCAAACACTTGTAGATCACAATAATTACTTACAGATAACAGCGTGTCCAGGTGACAGCGGTTCCAGGTGACAGCGATATGCAGATTGGTATATCAGTGTTTTCCTATTTGAAAGTCAGTTTACGGGCGAAAGGTTTTTCTATAATATGAGACTCAGGGGGCAGTTTTTGAATCCCATCGGTGATCTCGAAATTAATCGTGAAATATAATACTTTTTTGCATTATTTAACATTTGATTGATTCGAGAATAATTGCCATAATTTGTTACCTTAGATCCAGTGACTGAATAAGAGTGAGATTAATAAATTAAAAAAATAAACAAAAAAAGACAAAAGAATTGCAAATAAACATTTGAATTTGATTTTTTGAGAAGAAGCAATCGTAATTGATACCTATCATATTGCGGGAATTATAAAAGTCACCGGTTCAAAAATTGCACCTTTGCAAGACGAGCGAACAGTTTAAAATGCTTACCAAGTTGATGGTGACGATGAGCTCATACTGCTGGTGCTTGTGCCCCTTCTTCTTCTTCCCCTGAGGAGTCTTGACTGCTGCCGCCGCCGCCGCAGCCGCCTTCGGAGGCGCAGTCTTCGCGGCTCCCTTCTGTGCTGAGGGCTTCACCGGGGTCTTCGGTCCACCTGATGGGTAAGGAGTTATTGATATCGTTGCACGAACGTTGGAAGATTGTTTTTTTAAAAATTGAAATGGGTTTACGCTTGACCACTATCTCACCTGATGGGAAGTGTAGATGTGATCTAATATGGACCGCGCTCACCCAAAAGGTGCCATTCACTTGATCCTTGAATAGACCCATGTCATATTTGTCAGGAAATACAGTCTCCGGAAGAGCATTCCACAGCTTCGCCGTCCGCACAAGAAAAGATGATGCTAAAGCGGCAAGGTTGAATATCTACGACAAAGCGACGGTGGTGACCCTCGCGAAGTCTTCTAGTGTACTACTCTTTACTGCCTGGCCACGACTTTAGCTTAGCGTTTTGCAGCGGCGTGCGATTGGCTCCTAGGCAGAAACCGCTCGCCGCTGTCGCCGGCACGTTCGTCGTGCGTGGCACATACTTTTTGTACATTTGTTTTTACCGCTCCCGCACTTTGACGCCGTACACAGCAGCAAGATCGTGGTCGAGCCGTAATAGTCCAGGCTTCCTTAGAGCGCGCTGTCACAGGTACATACTACATAGCACGGCTTATGTGTGCGTCACTTCTCACCGACGGGTTCACGTATAGGCCGCGAGAGGACAAACCACTTTACACCGGCACAGCCAGCGGACAATCTCAGTGCATGTCACACGCGTTGTTTCGTGTTATGAACTGTCATCGCTCGTAAAATATTGTAATTATTTGAGGTTTTGTTATGTTACTGTAAAATATGGTTAATTACTGTACAGTGTGTATGAACAGAACAGAAATATAAAAATATTGCCTATTTCACGTATTTTCGCGAACACTTCGATCTTAAAGCAAATATTATAAATATTGGCACTGAAATCTTAGAACGTGTATAATGAATGACTGTACATTTGATCTGCCATGTGAGTGTTTTCCAATTCAGTATTTAAAAAAGACTTTATGTCAGATTAGAATTAGAATCTAAAAATAAAAAATTAGAAGTAATTGAAAAACAAAAGTAATAAAAAGAAAATATTTAAAGTAAGTAATTTATAGTAGCAGCGTCTGTGTTTGTCTGATAGGTTGCTGGATTGCTGGTGGGTTCTGATAGTAATAAAATACCAGGACTGCTGAATGACACGTCTTTATTCTTCTGTATTCGCCGAGAGAGAGAGAGAGAGAGAGAGAGAGCAATAGTTGCCATTACAATGGGTGACAATAAACTTAATTATATTTTTAATGTTGGCAACATCCAATATGCTGCGCTTCGACTAAATAATAACTTAGTAGTAGGCGATCGCAGTTGGTTGAGGGTAACCTCAGAGATATGCTGCTGCCCATCCTTTGGAATAGTCCCCTAGTCGGCTTTTACGACACCCACGGGAAGAGGTGGGGTGGTGCAATTCTTAATCCCCGGCACCACATAAATATTTTGTTTCATTTACCTTATTGTCATGTGACAACCCTACCAAAGTAGGTATAAATGCGCGCTTTATGGAAGCTTGGACTCTGTTCGGGTTAACTCATGTGATTACGGCTTTAATTATTATGTAGGCAGGCATGGGCGCCATGTAATGATGTACTACGCCTGGCATGGTCACCACGTAATAAAGTTCACACAGAAAAAAACTTTAGAAGTGATTAATCTTATATTCTGAGAGATTGAGGTGTATTTTTTTAATAGCTATTGGCAGTTATTAATAATTATATAATATTATTTATTGTATAATAAAAATAATATTATATAAGGTTACATTTTACCAACTGCAAATATTTTAACAAAACATCTAATTATATCAGAGAAATAAGGCCCTAGCATTTAAAAAAAAATTCAGGCTAGTTTTTTTTTTAACTTTTCCTGACACAAAAATTGTAATATTTTTAAGAGCGGCCTCTCTGTCGGCTTTTTTGAATAAAACTACGGGCACGTGTAAGCGGTGAAGGCATTGCGGCCTCTCTGTTTCGGCTCCTTTGAATTGAAACTACCGAAAGTGCTTTATTTTACTTTTTAATCGAAATGTCTTGGCGTTTTTCTTGAAAACTAGCGTATAAAATTTTAAGGTTTTTTCATAAAAATAGTTTATATTATGTTGTTGAATTTATCCACAAAATAATTGCAGTTGATAAAATGTGACCTTATATATTACTAATTCTTAAAATGGTTTTAATTAAAAAATCTTTACCTTTCTGACATGGTGTGTTTGCCTTTTGACCCGCTGCATTCTTCTGGTTGACGTGGCCGCTACCGTCTGCTGGCTTGTTCCGCGCCTGCAATCAAAAAAATTTGTATCTAATTAGAAAACGAAAACGTAGTAGTGACTTTTATAAAAATTTTGATCCCAGTTAAATCGCTTACGAAATCAGAACGCAACAAAGTATTAATTAATTTATTTGTTTATTTATTAACACCAACAAAATTAAAAAAATTGACAAGATACGCTCAATCATCACTTACAAAATTATATCCTTATCTAAATACAATTGTAATTATAGGTGTTACACAATAGTACAAAACAATGATAAGCTCAAAAATACAATTAAAAAAAAAGCTGTCCTTTACAAAATTGATTGTGATTTAATTATAATTTTAATAAACGCTAAAATTTGATTATCTATGATTTGAAAAAAACAAAGTATTGAAAAAAACTCCACGAGCGAGATTCGAACCCGCACCCCATGACATGCCGGGTCAGGTGCACTACCAACTATGCTATTGTGGCTCAATCCAACTCGCCAAAATTAATAAAGTGTTGATTAATTTCGGCGATCTACTCGTACTCTGTAAGCCAAAGGAGCCCTATTCAATGTCGACAACTACGTCGTCAACATCCGATCTTAATATTTTTACAAATATTGAAAGATCAGTTAAGAATTAGGCAAGCTAAATTTATGATTATTTACATATAATTTTACGCAAATATTGTTGCGATTGTTGTTGTTATCTTTGAATCGATTAAAAATTTGATTTTATTGGTCGAGTGATAGTAATACATTTCAACACAGTATGTTACACTTTTAAAGTAGCACCTATCGTATTTTCCCGCACTTTTTTTTCCGTGGTGATAGTTAGAAACGCGAATATTTGAGAGTATTCTTACCTAAATAAAATCTATCAGCCTATATCAGCGACCCCGAGGATTTACAGGAGAAAATAAAAACACAAAAATCTAAACAACCTAAGTTTATTCAAAAATATTGATACTTATTATAATGTAGAGGAGCTCGATGGCGCAATGGTTAACGCGCCCGGTCTGCGAGTGCTGAGGTTAGCAACTTTCGCAAAGGCCGGTCATCGGATGGGTGACCAAAAATTTATCATCTCAAGCTCCTCCGTGCTTCGGAAGGCACGTAAAGTCGTTGGTCCCGGCTGCATTAGCAGTCGCTAACAACCACCAATCCACACTGTGCCCGCGTGGTGGTTTATGGCCCGTTCTCCCTATCCATCCATAGGGAAGGCTCGTGCCCCAGCAGTGGGGACATAAAATGAGCTGATGATGATGATGATGATGATAATGTAGAACAAAATCTAAGATAAACAGGCAAAGGCCTTCATCGTAGAAATAAAGTTATCGCTACAATTGATTGGTGTTGACTTAATCACCACGCTTGCCAATTGCAGGTTGGTGATCACTGATCACACACCTGGGCTATGCATCAGATAACCCGAAACACACTTTACCCGACCTAGAAATTGAACCTAAGACCTCTGGCTATCAGGCCGAGCGGCCCCACGGCCACCGAGACTTCACTTTTATCGTGTACTAGCTGACCAGGTGGACTTCACACCGCTTTGACAGTTTCCATCATTGAGTTAAATACACTTCTCATAAGAAAAATCGAAACACCTTGCAAGTTTATGTTTTGTAAGGATTATCAGAAAAATGTGTAAGTCAAATGTCGTTTAATAGTATATAATACTAGCTGACCCGGCAAACGTCGTTTTGCCATAAAAAATAAAAAAAAATTTAGGGGTGGACTACCCCTAACATTTAGGGGGATGAAAAATAGATGTTGGCCGATTCTCATAGATACCGGATGACCCGGCAAACGTTGTTTTGCCATAAAAAATAAAAATAAAATTTAGGGGTGGACTACCCCTAACATTTAGGGGGATGAAAAATAGATGTTGGCCGATTCTCATAGATACCGGATGACCCGGCAAACGTTGTTTTGCCATAAAAAATATAAAAAAAAATTAGGGGTGGACTACCCCTAACATTTAGGGGGATGAAAAATAGATGTTGGCCGATTCTCATAGATACCGGATAAGCACAAAAAATTTCATCAAAATCGGTCAAGCCGTTTCGGAGGAGTATGGCAACGAAAACTGTGACGCGAGAATTTTATATATTAGATAAGGTTTTCAAATCCTAATGTTAATGTTCTAAATTCAAATTAAATTTTCATAGGTTTCGTATTTTGTTCAACAAGTCAAAGGCCGGCAACGCGTCTGCGATTCTTCTGGTTTTGCGGGTGTCCATGGGCGGCGGGGATTACTCTCCATCAGGTGACCCGTCTGCTCGTCTGCCTCCTTCTTATATTTAAAAAAAAGTGTTTCGATTTTTCTGATGAGAAGTGTATATAGACGGGAGAAAACGTATTTGCTGTAAGTAGCAACAATGTCGTAAGTGGACTAAATAAGCAGTCCTAATCAGAAAAAAAATCTGCGTCGAATGGGCCGGGTCTCGTGTCGCTACGATGAAAAAAATTCAATATTGACGGATAATTTTTGAAAAATTTCTGTGTTCAAATTGTCGTAAGTCTGCCAGAAAATGATGTTTTTGATACTAATTTACTTACAGCAAAACTCAAACAGGTATTATTATTATAACTTACGTCATTTGCGTTATTATCTTTTCTTACCATACCTTATAGCCTATATAATATTTAATTATTGAGTATTACTGTCAAGGTTTGACTTCTAGAAATATCCTCATACGAATAATTTTTTTTTCATTGTCTTAACAATGAACGATAGAATTGTTTAGTGTTGATTCCAAAAGTCTTTTATAATTGTCTTCTTAAATTAATTATGTTTAGTATGATAAAACTTGATCTCATTTCATCAAAAATAAACAAATTATTAAATAACAGCATTTTATTTTATTGACACATCCAGTATCTTCTTTGCTTATAGCTTTATTTTGGTATCAATACTATTTCTGAGCTAGATGTACATCTCTTTTGTGCTACTTAATTATTAAAATACTTCAAATACATCATTTTATAGTTCAGGAAATGTAACAAAAAATAACTAAATCATAGAAATCTATAAATTATTTTCAGCGTTCTTAAGGTCGGCAAATGAAATTCAATTGCTGTAAGTAGTGAAAAACCTGTTTATCATAACTTTAGAACTAAATTGATCATTGCTTTGTATGCATACTATTTCAATAAAATTGTGCACAAAAAATATCTTTCTATTACGAATAGTTTAAAAGATATGATTTTTTTTTGATTTTCAAATAGTTTTTTTGGCTCTGGTGCTCTAAAATTGGGTGTTTTTTTTTCTTCCGTCGATGTCAATGGTTTCCATGACAACAAAACAAAAAAATCATTTTGTATTGGAAAATTTTAGTATTTTTTTTTATATATTTTTTTAAAATATAGCCTTTATCTTACTCAGCTCTAATGTAGCACTCTAATAGTGAAAGAATTTTTTAAATCGGTCCAGTAGTTTTTGAGTTTATTCGTTGCAAACATACATACATAAATTACATACAAAAATACAAAGGTTTCCTCTTTATAATATTAGTATAGATATGCTAGTTATTTCGTATTGTAGGTATTTCCTTATGTCCTCGTGATACTGTATCGTATCCGCCGAGAAAGGGAACTCATACGTCATCGTTTAGGCGACACGCCGCCGGTCCTCAGGCGACAAGGCTACATTGCTCAATGCTCATGTTACAATGTAGCCCGCTTGTATCGACAAAGAGTATTGTGTTAGCGGAGAAACTTTCTAGTAAACTATATATTATGTACTCTCTAGAATCATGATTTATTGTTTGTTTACAACAATGTTTAACATCTTTTTTTTAGATGAGTATTTAAAGATTTTTGAAAAATCACCTGTTTGAGCCGGGAAATGAAAGTGCCCGCTAAGTATAAAAATATTTTTCTTGGTCCTTCTTTAATTTAAGATACTATGTTGTTTAAAAGAAATTGATCCGTATGAATGACTCTTTCGGTTGGTATCATAAAATACAGGATGTTTTTTTCTTCCACATTTCACTGGTTCGCCTCCCGGCTCAAACAGGTAATTTTTCAAAAATCTTTAAATGCAGTTTTAAATTTTTTTTAAAATAAAGGAATGTTTCCTTTCAGTAAAATTTGCCATCATCAATACTAAAGGTACTTTTCCTCCAACCACGGTCTTTTTTTCCACCCTGTATATACATATATTTTCTCGTTTAAAGGTATTAGATAGATATTGCATTTAAAATAAATATTATGAAGGTTAAGTTAACACAAGAATGTTAATAAATTTTATAACAACGCTAAAAATATAGGTAACTTCATTGGATCTCCTTGTAAAATTGATTTTCGAACAAGTAGAGTAAACGAGTAAAGTGAGAAAGAAACGGTCTGCGAGTGCTGAGGTTAAGTAATTTTCGCAAAGGCCGGTCATCGGATGGGTGACCAAACATTTATCATCTCTCGCTCCTCCGTGCTTGGGTAGGCGCGTTAAGCCGTTGATCCCGGCTGCATTAGCAGGCGTTAACAACCACCAATCCGCACTGGGCCCGCGTGATGGTTCATGGCCCGTTCTCCCTATCCATCCATAGGGAAGGCTCGTGCCCCAGCAGTGGGGACATAAATGAGCTGATGATGATGAGTAAACGACTTTATTGGATAGGTGCAGCGCAAGGTTTGCCTGCACATCAACTTAATATCCAAAACTGCCAAATATCTTCATCCAACGTTCAACCATGTGCCATAGATATAAAGTTCAAAGTCGCTTGAAGAAATTTGACAGATTGTGGAAGTCTAATGTGCAGCTGCAGCCGTGTGTACTAGAGTCACCTCCTTTTTCGAGCGTCGTGATAGAATCGAATGAAAGTGAACGAAAAATGTCGCGAGGCAAGATTTCTAGTGATGTCACCCTATATCATCTATGTCACCCTATGTCACCTATGTCACCCTATATCCGCCATCTTTGGGGACAAGTTCCACGGAACATTTGTCATTTTTCCCCTATTCAGTACGAGGTTTATATTTACATATTTAGGTCAGATATAATTTAATGATTCATATTTTAAAAACTAGGTTAGGTCACAGATTAAGGTTTAAGTTAGGTGGTTGGAAGTATTTTAAATGAACCTACTTGATTTAATTAGTATTGTTGTCAAAAAATAAAACTATTATTTGGTTGCAAATTTGTATTTTAAATGGACCTACTTGATTTAATTGTTGTACCTACTTTAGGTACATCGTAGGTAGGTAAGTATCATAGTAGGATGTTAGTGACGGTAGTTGTTGACATTGAATGGGCGCCTTTGGCTTTCAAAGTAAAAACTGTTGAATAATTTCGGCGGGCTGGTTAGAACCACGATAGCTCAATTGGAAGAGCACCTGACCCGGAATGTCAGAAGGGTGCAAGTTCAAATCCTGCTCGTGGAAATTTTTTCAACATTTGTGTTTTTTTTTAGGTAAGTATCTACAATATAATTATAAAATTTTAGATAAGATGATTATAAAATTTTATCATCATTTTATAATCATCTTATCAATGAGTTTTTCCATTCCATTGTTGAAAGAATTAAGGAAAAGCCAGTTAGTTCGTCAGTAGTCCAGGATAACCGACATTTCCATTACTTTGGAGACAAGCGAAGTAAGGGCAAGCAAACTCAAGCGATTCTCCATCGTAGTATAATAATCCTCAAAGACTGAGGAAACTGGGTTAGTATTGTTATTTTACGGTAGAGAGGTATCTTAGGCCGATTGACACTCTACCGAAATAGCATTGCACTCTCATTTACGAAATACTCAATTTGTGGGTGCCTACCTTTCTTTTTTTCTTAGAAACACTCTAATTGTTTGCGTACCATTGTTATGTTATTATACAACACTTAGTATATCACCAAAGTACGAGGTTTTTGACACCCTGTGTCCGCGGGCATTATGAGACCTCATAGTAATGTTTGTGAATACGGGTGTTAGTATATCACCAAAGTACGAGTAAAGGTTTTGGGTAAGAACCCGCTTAGCAGTGGGATGAAATAGCATAAATAAAACAGAAATTTTAGAAACAAAAAATGTACGAGCCTTTACAGTAGTCGCGTATTATGATGTATATAGCATTTGACATCTCACCTTTTGAAATCAATATTACAACTGAAAGTAGAATATTGAATTAACAAAGACATATATTTGGTTTTCTCTTTATTTTTCCTTCTTTTTTCTTTTTTTATTTCGCTAAAAAACTCGCATACGATTTACTGACTGAGATATATATATATATACAGGGTGGCTCATTCAAATCGGTCAGTATGGGAATGTCTGAAACTATAAGACATACGAAGATTTGTTCTTAGGAACCATGTCACCGATTTTGATAAAAAGAAAAACTGCATTCATACATTTGAAAAAAAACTGTACCCAGCTCGGGAATCGAACCTGGTTGTTTTGAAAAAATAAACTTACACTTTTTCTATTTAAATATCGATTGTGTAGGTCTTAAGCTGTAAATGTCTCTAAGAAACATGATGTCTAAAATGAATAAAATGCATTGTTTTGACATACTTTAATTTATCATAGTAGGTGTTCGAAGTGACCACCGTTTTTTTCAATACAATATTTTAATAATTATTTTTTATTATTTTAATATTTTAAAGATTTAATGCAATGCTAATGCCACATGATAAGGTGTATGTAACAAGTAGAGAGGTACATACAAACAACCATAGAGACAATTTTACATGCCTTAACTTGTTGAATATTGTAACGGTGGTCACTTCGAACACCTACTATGATAAATTGATAAATTAAAGTATGTCAAAACAATGCACTTTATTCATTTTAGACATCATGTTTCTTAGAGACATTTACAGCTTAAGACCTACACAATCGATATTTAAATAGAAAAAGTGTAAGTTTATTTTTTCAAAACAACCGGGTTCGATTCCCGAGCTGGGTACAATTTTTTTTCAAATATATGAATGCAGTTTTTCTTTTTATCAAAATCGGTGACATGGTTCCTAAGAACAAATCTTTGTATGTCTTATAGTTTCAGACATTCCCATACTGACTGATTTGAATGAGCCACCCTGTATATCTCAGTATATATATATATATTTCATGCACTGGCTTACTTCAAAAATAAAGAGACTGCTAAACGTAAGCTTCAGACTCACTGTTACTGTTACTTTCTCTACGAAATCACTCCCACTAATGTAGTAAGGAGACTGCTGAAGGTAAGCTTCATACAATAGCATCGAATCATATTATATCATTTGATACATATATGATGATATGATATATAAATGAGCGGATCACACTGTTACGCTACTTTCGTCACATTTCTAGATGTTACGGTACTTCCGTCGCATTTCTACGAAATCACTCCCACAAATTGTATATTAGAAGGCGAGCGGAAAGATGTTACACATCAAAAAAATCTTCTGCTATATTAATCGGCCATCAATCAAACGGGGCATCAACAAAAGATCAAGCCTATTTTTTATTTTAAAAAACCACGATAAGTACTTATATTTAATTTGTACTAAGTATAGCTGTGGCTGATATAATAATAATAAGTATACTTTTATGTTTTTTTAAAACACTCACAACATTCACGTTTCCTTACTATTATTGATTTTTTAGAAAAATATCAATCTATGTTACTCCGTTAACTCCTTGTACAATAAGTGCGAACGAGTTTAAAAATAAAAAAAGAAAGTTACGGTAAAATTTTACGACGCGCAATAAAAGGTTCCACCGGCAGTAAAGCGCTTCAACACGCGCCTAAAAATATGCCTGCAATCCACTAGAAACGAACTGTACTACTAGCAAAAATTATAGAAACCGTGCGCGGTGACTTTGTAATGGCGTAGTTTTTTCAAAAATACCTAATTACATATTTACATTTGAACCCCCCCCTTACTCCCCAAACTTAGCTGATGAATGATACATAATTTTCTAGAAACATCTATTTATAGGAGGCTCGATGAAAAATCATTCGTAACATTTGATGAGAGCCAAGAGCTAAGATACTTTATTAATCATATAAAAAACAAAGTTAGTTAGTTAAACTAACTTTTAAACTTATATATTTTAAACAACAGAACTTAATCTGGAACACATAATATAGTTATCAAAGGATTAAAAAAGGGGGAATAACACAAACTAATTATTAAAAGGTATCACACCTTCTTTATATCTGACGTTTTGATCGAGTCACTAGGTTCGTCACGGGCCGCGAGAACGTGAAAGTTTAAAAGTGGTGTAGGTACATAATCCCATAACTCAATTTGGTCAGCGGTGCAAAACTCAACCGCCATTTTGGTGCGCGTCCGCGCAAAATGTCCCAAAGATAATGTCAAAATGTTCCACAGAGACAAGCACAAAACTCACTCTAAAGTCGCTCAATATATCCCTGAAACGGCATCGATGTCACGCGCCTTCCGAGGCTGCGCATTAATTAACTGACTTACGTCTAATTTGGGTGTTGAGCCCGTGCACGTCAAACTTCGGGGCGTGTCATGTTGGGAAAACTGTAAGGAGTTTGTCATTTTAATGAGAAATAGGTAGCCACATTCATTAGAAATTTCCAGGTTCGTATTCTGCCAGCCATGAAATATGCGACTCGAAAAGGAATAATGAGGACACCTGGTTCTCGGGACAATAGATTTATTTCGACTACCTACCTGCCTACTCCCAACAATGAAATCATTTTAAATGATGTAACATAAAGGTACTATTACACAGACTGTTTAGAAAGAAATTTTAATTAGGATGTTTATTATCAATCCGTATTAGTAGTGTAAAGTTGTTCAGCAGTTTCAGATAAAACTTTTAAAAGTAATAAAACCATAAAAATCTATACTAATATTATAAAGCGGAAGAGTTTGTTTGTTTGTTTGTTTCGTTGAACGGGCTAATCTCAGGTTCGAAGTAAAAAAAAAATTTTGTGTTGTGTGTAGTCCATTTATTGAGTAATAGGAGTGGAGCAGCAATGAAAAATGTTGCAAAAACGGTTTTTGAGATCTAATTAACGCGGGTGAAACCGCGGGGCACGACTCGTACTAAATAACAATGCTGAAACAAGATATCACCAAGCTAACTCACTTGATGGCAAGCGACAATAAGTCTTAAGGTGGAAGCACACTTAAACGGTAATCCTCATCTACTGAAAATCAATTTTTAATTAAGAAGTGATGATTATTATGTTCCGATATTTAGAGACAAGATGGAATAAGTAAAGTAAAAAATAGTTTAAAAGCAGCAAGATAAGATCTAAACTACCCGCCAATTTCTAGTACCTAAGTAGAAATCTCGTGAAGAAAAGCGTAGTGATTGATTGAGCGCCGTAAAACAACAGATTGGCAATTGTTTCTGCTCCAAGTTATAATTCATCTGAACCCGGGCGAATCAATCTTTATTGCGTTTGGGAGGCACTTCGATATATGTCGGTGTAGGGCGCGGAATGCCTTCCATTCGCTAAGGCTGTAGCTTCATTTCTCTTAAAGCTCTAGACGGAAATGAAGATGGTCTGAGATTCAGACACTTAAATCGAAAACGACACGAGACATATCTTTTTTTATCTAATGATAGCTTTAACAAAAGTGAGTCGTAGGTATTTATTAATAAAAAAAGATTTATTTTAATTTTTATACAGAATTACAGTCAATAGGTAATTAAATGTCAAAAATAGACTCTTCTGATTCGTTCTGATAATTCTGAAAACTTCGTTGGTTTAATAAGAATTACTTTTTAAATGGATTGTAGACATTAAATATACCCCCAAAGCTTTACATAATTTTTTTTTTATTTGTAATTAGTAAATTTTATATTCTTATATCAAACTCAAAGCCAAAGTCAATTTTTTTTATTCAAATAAACTTAAAAAAAGTATTTTTAGAATCGTTCTAACATTTTTATACCTACTTCCCATTCAGGACGTCTATCTTTTATCTGTGGAGAAGAAATTAATGAAGATATGCTTTACATGTCATAAATGAGGTTACATGGTAGATTGTTAGACTACAAAATAACACATTTAATTTCGATAGAAAAGTCGGCGACTCAGTGTTGATTTAAGAATTTATAAAACTGTTTTGATACAGCCCTCGTTTATAACAGGCTAAGTATAGTATAAAACAAGATTAAAAGTAATCTTGTTAAGATATATGCGTGACCGACTTTGATTCAAGGATGTAATCCTATCGTAATGTGCTTAAGGCTATTTGCATACAGACATCCATTCTATAAATACTTAGGTACTTGTCCATTATGTTCTCTTTACTGACAAATAGGGCATTCCTATACCTATTTAATAAAATCAGATAACTATCAAACCAAATGAAAAATAATAAGTCAAGTTTAAAGTAAGTTTAAGTATAATAAAAATAATTAATATGATTTTTACAGACCCCACAACAAGGTTGCATCATCTTAAAAGTTTCATTGTTACGGTATTGCATTGTCTATTACCTACTCCAGCAATTCCAGTATACAGTTCAAATTTCGAACGCTTATGTGGCCAGTTCTAACGCGGACTCGGTGCGCGCGCAAGCTTTCACAGCCCGCGCTTTTCCAATAACTCAACATCGGCGCGCTCCATTTTCAAAATGGTGCGTTTCGTTTATCATACTTAATAAAGCACTAAAATTAATTTAAATATGAAATAATTGACCACCTGTCATTAAATTGAATTTCTATGCTGCGAATTTATTGTTTGTTAAAATTATTATTAGTGTTAGTTTTAATAAATTGCTTAAACATAAAGTGGCATTTGTTTTATATTTGCAGACTACACAACTTGACGATGAACAGATTACAAGTAAGTTTTGTTTGTAGTTTTTCGTTCGATAAGTAATTGGCTAGAGAAAAGTTTTATTATGTTTTTTTTTCAATATTTACGTAAGCTTATATTGACATGAAACACTTACCTACACGCATCAACTCGCTATCTGTGACCATAGACCCTGAAAGGGGCTTAAACGTCACGATACAATAATAATGTACATATCAAACACGAGTAGATCAGTATAAAGTTTTTTTTATAATTTTCTGTAGAAGCTAATAATCTTTAATTAACTAGCGATCCAGCCCGGCTACGCTCGGAAGCAAAGTCAAAGTCAAAGTCAAATATTTTTTTAACATAAGCCTTTACAGGCACTTATATTGACGTCAAAACTATAAAACCAAAAACACAAATGTTGAAAAAATTTCCACAAGCAGGATTTGAACCTGCACCCTTCTGACATGCCGGGTCAGAAGTTTGAAGGTTGAATAGGCGCCTTTGGCTTTCAATGTAAAAAATGTCGAATAATTTCGGCGGGCTGGTTAGAACCACGATAGCTCAATTGGAAGAGCAACTGACCCGGTATGTCAGAAAGGTGCAGGTTCAAATCCTGCTCGTAGAAATTTTTTCAACATTTGTGTTTTTGTAATTTGTTCGCAACAAAATTTGCGTTAAAAATTATTTAAACATTTTATAAAACCAAATCTTAATAATAAAAAACTAAAAAAATAGTTTAAATTAAAACTAGTGAATCTACCACCAGTTCGGATTTTTGGAGAGCCTTCGACCGAGAAGAGCTGGTAAGAAACTCAGGAAGCTTATTTCTTCTTCTCAAGCGATTTCAAAAAGAAAATGTTTCAGTATAAAAAAACGAATGCATTTTAAATGGTAAAAGCATAAGTGCTTTTACCATAGTGTGAGCTATTCATAAAACATAAACATATTTTGTCGGCCATTTTGTAGACCATTTTATGCTTTACATTTGTTTCAAACAATATTTTGATATAATATCTTGAACGGTTTAAGCAGCATAAGCCGAGAAAGCGCTTGAACGGCCTTATCTGAATTTTTTATCGTCATTGTTCCGCTCTATTGTGAGATATATTGTTGTTTGTAAACATAAACCACCCTAGAAAGTCCATCTATCTACTACTACTATCTACTAAAAAAACCACATCAAACTCCGTCTAGTGGTTCCAGAGATAAGCCCGTCCTGACAGACACACAGCCGCGTTTTGGGGACTTTAGGTTTAAAAACATTTATTTCCCATAAGAACTTACATACAGTTCAATGAAAATGAGATAACATTATACACTATAAATTTACCTGTGGGCTCAGCGTAGCTAATTTTGTTAACAATGATTTTCAGTTTAAATAATTACTGACTTATTTATTACCATTAACAAGTTACAAGTAGTTAACTAGGTACTTTCCCGATTCAATGACAAACTATAAGGAATTTAAGAATCAAGCACGCACACACGCACTAAACACCTACATTTGGCTTAGAAACGGCGCGTAGCCGTGTGCGAGTCAAACAATAACAATAAACTGCACCCCAACCGCGTAACACTCTCGCTTTCGATCGCTTTGAAGGCGAGGCCCTCGCCTCGCTTTCTAATATAATATCGAAATATAATATCGAATAATATCGAAAACTATAGCCAATAGCTTTCGATATTGCTTTCATATTGCTTTCGAAATGACAAGATGACGCCTCCTCTTCGCCTCGCCTTCAAAGCGATCGAAAGCGAGAGAGTTAGGCGGTCGACCCCCTGGTTGCTTCTTATTCTGTCTTTCTTTTACACTATGTAGATAGATAGCATAGCATATACAAGCAAAAAACTGTGATACCTACTTATACCTTTAGAAAGGTGTTACATAAAATGTTTTCGTTCATAACATTTTTACCACATATACTTTATTTTGAGTAGACTACAGCCTAAAAGCTTCGCAAGCGTACATTAAAAATTCGTCAGTGCAATATGCCTGTTTGCTTTAATAATTTATGTCCACGCTTAAATTAAATTTTCATTTGAAATTACGCCGTGCTATTTTCAATTTTGTTTCATTACGAAACAATTTGTCGTCGCCGCCATGTTTCATGGAATTTTTGAAGTCTGTGCATTGTAATTTGTAGCCGCGTTGGTTGTTATCTAAAACTAGCTGTACCCCGCGGTTTCACCCGCGTTAATTAGCGATTAGTCATAGCGTGATGTAATATAACCTATAGCTTTCCTCAATAAATGGACTATTCAACACAAAAATAATTTTTCAATTCGAACCAGTAGTTCCTGAGATTAACGCGTTCAACCAAACAAACAAATTCTTCAGCTTTATAATATTAGTTCAAATAATTTTTTTAACGCAAATTTTGTTGCAAACAAAATTTGCTCAATTGGAAGAGCACCTGACCCGGGGGTCGACCGCCTAACACTCTCGCTTTCGATCGCTTTGAAGGCGAGGCGAGGAGGAGGCGTCATCTTGTCATTTCGAAAGTAATATGAAAGCAATATCGAAAGCTATAGGCTATAGCTTTCGATATTATTCGATATTATATTTCGATATTATATTAGAAAGCGAGGCGAGGGCTTCGCCTACAAAGCGATCGAAAGCGAGAGTGTTACGCGGTTGGGGGGCCGGTATGTCAGAAGGGTGCAGGTTCAAATCCTGCTCGTGGAAATTTTTTTCAACATTTGTGTTTTTGTTTATTTTTATTCATTTAAATCAATTTATTTTAGTTATGGTGACAGTTGTCAATAAGGTGATACCATCGCAATCCTTTTACAGAAACCAAAGAATAAATAAATGAACTTAACTTTTCTTATAAAAAACGTTATGTTCATTTCAACGTGTATACTTACTATACGACATAAAAGTTATATAGCAAAGTAATGTATGTTATATTAGCGTGGACAAAAGTGTCACATAACATTCCCGTACTTATTGTTTTGTAACATTGTTATATAGCTTAATTATGTAACATGTTACATATTGTGGACTCACTTTAACCATTATTTCGTCGTTTCACGTTTCACACATAAGCTCGTACGTTTATTAACTGATATTATTTATTTCTGCCACTTATGTTCCTAATAAGGCGTGGGCAGCTTATTGCGACCGTAAATAAGGGTATTTGCTGTGTACAGTCACGAGCATTAACGTGTAAACAATGTAGGTAACTCTTATTACAATGGAATAAGAGTCAAAAGTGCTCGTGACTGTCAACAATAAGCGTAGTACACAAGGTGATTATTTGCGTCTAATTTAAAAGTTTAAAAGTCAAGAAAATGTTTGTGATCTTAAAATTCGAAATGACAAAAATACAACAATGAAATTTTGAATTTATTTACTATTAGTAGGTACAGTCAGCAGAAAAAAGGTGCAAAGCACTTAAGCACTTTGTCAAACCAACTAAATAATCTAACAGAGGTGGTCAACTTCTAGTAAAGCTTTATGACAAGATGCTTAATTGGTCAGCGACTCCCAATGTTGATGCTGCTGTTTGAGAATTTTACAATTTTCATTGTCATAATAGTAACCGATGATTTAAAATATAAGAAGAATATAGATATCATAGTTAGAGAATTATTGTTTTTCTATGGTCAGAACATTGCCAGTAATAAGACCTACTAAACGCAGAATTATTTTATTTCTATTTCATGGTCAAGAATTCAGGATAAGTACTATTATCACATGAGTAAATATCTATTACTCATGTGCTATTATTTCGGTAAGCAAACCTACAAAGTAGATACTTTAACTAAAACAAAAGCATATAAAATATGAATTTTCAAATTTACCCATAGTAGCAATAAAGACATAAAGCAAGCGCTGCAGTCTGTATAAGAGCTCTTACTGGAACCTTTATACGACCAAGCTGTCGCTGGTACACGAGCGCAGTCAATATTCTTAGTATAAAAACTTTCTTTGGATCTTGAACTCCGCGACGTGGTGCCTTCAACACTTTGTAGCAGCAGCTACCTAACCTATAACATTTCTAGAACTTTTGTAGTTTCAAACTTGTGCCATTGTGCCGTTAGTTGAGAAGACAACATAAATATATTTCTGTAGGTAACTGTACTTAAATATTATTAATACATTATTTTTAAGTAACAATATTTAAGCAGGTAAAATAATTACAATCTTGGTTTTTATAAGTTGAAAATAAAGAGTTAATTAAAGTACCTATTACTATGTAATGCTTCATTGATGGGCAAAGGCTTCTCGAATTCAAGTCATCGCTACAATTGATGGGATTGGGCTATGCAATGCATTAAAAAATCTAAAACATACTTTGTACGACCTAAAACTAATGACCTTTGGATACCGGGCTGAGCGTTTCATTCAGCCGCCGAGGCAATACAATATTCGGCACTTAATTTATATCGAATTAATGTCAACCTTGTTAGGAATTGCGATTTCGAATTATCCTAAAAATCCAGAATACTCTACCTGTGTACCAAATTTCATTTAATTCCGGATATTTCATCATCATGGAATAATAAACAAACGGAGATTTATTTGCGTTCACTGTTGTTTATTTATTCTAAGGAAGACCATCAGCTATTATACGACAAGTCTTTTAATAGCAACGAAAAGCCAGTTATAGGTCCTCAAAGGTAGAATTATAATACTTATAAGTAGGTTAGCAAAACAAATGCAATACTGGAATTATGCAAGCGGCAACCGATATTCGTTGGAGTTGAATTTATATCGTCGCCTATTGATATTATGAATTGGATGGCTTTATGCACCTTGGCACCGTACCAATGGCAACCGAGGAAATTGGCTGCCAATAACGATAATGATCGGCGATAGATAATGCGTTACGGCCTCGGCCACATTACAAGCACGAGCGTCTTGCGAACGCCAGCGAATGTCTAGTTCAGTGGTGCCCAACTGGTGTTTCTCCAAGAGTTATTTTGAAAACCCGATACCTCACACGAGCACCGCCGAATTAATAAAAAAACAGATAAAGTGAGATAAAGGAAAGTACATTACACACTATTTCTTATAATCAATATGACGCAGTACACTTTAAAATGAATAGACAACAACAGCATAAAGTTAATGCGAGACTTGGCGGTTCACGCTTAGTAAATGGTATAGGTGTTTCTTATTCGATTTTATTCGCGCCGAGTGCCTAGAAAACAGGCCGCGAGCTACCAGGGGCTCGTGAGCTACCGGTTAAGCACTACTGGTCTAGTTCATTGCGCTTAACCACGATAGCATAAAGGTAGTACACCTAACCCGGTATGTCTTGGGGTGCGGGTTCGTATCTTGATCAACGAAATTTTTACAAATGGTAATTTATTAGCTACGAAATTTGCGTAAAAAATGCGCGTTTAACTACGTCATTCTTGGTCAACGATAATAGAAATAGTGCAATGAACCGTGTTCAATGGCGCAGTGGTAAACATGCTCGGTCTACGATTGACGAAGTTAAGCAAATTTTGCAAAGGCCGGTTATTGGATGGGTGACCAAAAATTTGTCATCTCAAGTTCCTCCGTGCTTCGGAAGGCTTGTAAAGCCGTTGGTCCCGACTGCGTTAGTCGTTAACAACTACTAACCAGTTCTCACTTAGGCGCACTTGGGCCTAGCAGCTATTTTTTACTGTGGACTGATTGGGCTGATGATGATAATGATGATAAGCCTTGTTTAATATATGAACTAACTACAAGATAAGCTTCGTTTTTTACACATTTTTTTTAAATTTTTACAAAATTTTACTTTTATTATTGTGCATCCAGTTATAAATAAAGCTGTACCACTTTACATAATAAACGCAACGTCATTTTAAAACAACTAGCGTTAACACGCGTTGCATTTTCGACGAGATCGTTAACGCCTAATTTATTCCACTCGCAACCGTTTTCATTTAGGCCGCTGTGTATTAACGTTATATCATAGTTTATAGCAAGAGAAGAATGGATATAGAGTTTACATTTATATACATAGTTCATCAAAGATATAAAATATAAGATAATAAATATTAATATCATACGAGACGAGAAAGAATTAGCAAGCTGAAGTGGCAGTGGGCCGGCCATATTAGTCGCAGAACCGATAACCCCAACAATAACGATTTTTTTTTGTTTGCTGTTTTCTGGGCTTTTTCAGCTTCACCGAGCCTTTTTGGGGGCGGCTAGAAACTTAAAAGGTTCCTCAAGCCGAGTGAAACGAAGCACCGTAAGGTTTCTAGAGGGAACGGCATCACGCATTAGTGCATCTCCCCGTGCCCTACTAGATTCAGGAGTTCGGATCGGATCGGGAAACGTGTTCTCAAGTGGAGACCGTGTATCGGCAAACGTAATGTAGGACGCCCCAGACTAGGTGGAGCGACGATCTTCACAAAATGGCTGGCAAGAGCTGGATGAGAGAAGCCAAGCATCGTGCTCGGTGGCGTGCACTTGGATAGGCAGATGTCCAGCAGTGGACTACTATAGTCTATGATGATGATGATGATAGTATAATGTTACATTAGATTGTATAAACATTGTATATTTTTAAAATTACGATCGAATTTTGAACACTGTTCAACCACTAGTAGCTATTATATTAAGGGCCTCTTTCACCATCTACAAGTAAGTTCCCATTGGCGTTTACTTGACAGATAGTCCATACAAAACTATCACTTCAACTGCCTAGTATCTCCTAATCAGACATTGTGAAACAGGCCCTAAATCACATAATTATCGTTGCATTCGCTCGCGATTCGTTATCGTTGTATGAACTTAGCGGTTATTCAGAGCTCGATTCGCGTTTAAGCGTTCCCATTAAATTCGGCCTTTAGTTGGAGCCCCCTTACAGATTGGAGCATGCTTCACTGCTACTGCGCTAGTTTTAACGAGATTACATTTGATGTTTGCTTCCTTATTTTATTTTATTTGTTTTTTATTTTTCTCTTCAAAATATATAACACATTATTTAAGTATTATACAGCAAATTACAGATTTTTTATTGTAATATATAATACCTATATATAAACAAAATTGCAAAAGTATTAATTATAAGTACAATCTATATACATACATTTATAATGACTTGTCCCCTGACTGACTGATTCATCATCGCAGAGCCGAAACCGCTGAAGCTAATTAGATGAAATTTGGACTGTAGGTTAATTGAGTGACGTAACCAGCCACTAAGAAAGGATTTTACGGAAATCATACCCTAAAAGGGTCAAATAGAGGGTGAAAGTTTGTATGAAAGTCCGTCAGTTTGAAGTAAAATACATGAAAATGATATTTGGTTTCTTGAAAAGTAATAAATTTAAAAAAATATTAATATCAATCACAGGCGTCAATCTCACACAAACTACTTCAATGTAGGTACAACTGTTTACAATCATAAAAGTGTATACATGTGTTTGTGATGAGAAAATAAAGTTTATTTTATTATTATTATTAATATTAAAGAATGGCTTGTTTCAGAAATTTTGTTTATTTTCTTATAAATGATTAAAAAAGAGAAGAAGGATTGTGTGAGGAGCGTCGGGCGAGTGAAACCACCTTTATTGTGCTCACCTTGTTGCAGCCGTGAAAAGAGGACGAGTGACGGGCGCGCAGGCCCTTATATATTGGCACTGTCGCTGTTTGCAGGAAATATAGGAACTACTCATAAGTGATACATTGTCTAGATTGCTTGCAACATAATTAGTTTCCCTTTGTCGGTGCCAGATGGCGCTAAATATACACCAAGGATATTTTGGGAAAATCATTATTTTTAAAGTAATAACTAAAAAAAATAGTATTTTAATCGATCTATAGATTTTTCAATAAAAATAAAGAACAACGTGTTTTAGCATTTTTTGAAAAACTTTCCCCAGAGGTGTGAAATAAGGGTGAAAAGTTTGTATGGAAATCTGTAAATTCCTTAAATTCTTGTGGGCTCTGTTACATTGGGCAAACAAAGCGAAGTATAGGAACCCGCAAAAACATATAGCTGACGTCAAGCATAGGCGCGAAATAAGTCTGCAGTATGCGAACATGCCCTAGAGGGGCCCAACCATTACATCAGATTTGATAAACCACAAATACTCGCTAGAGAACAACGATTCATCCCTAGGATGATACGCGAGGCTATTGAAATTAAAAAAACATCCTAATTTCAATAGAGAAGATGGTTGGAATCTACCACCAGCCTGGAATCCCATCATACAAAATATTAAATCCCAGCCCCAACACCATACTGCCAGACCAAAAGATACTGTAAGCTCTTTCTGCGTAAAACGAAACGCACCTGATTAAATTTATGAGGGTATACAAGCTACTAACTAATAATGAGACGACCAACACCTCAGTCTCCCTGTGACCACGGACCCTGCAAAGGGTTCAAAACATCAGGATAAACATTAAAAAGTAATGTGTAAAATAAACGCGAATAGATCCGTAAAAGTTGTTTCATTTCAAGTCGGTCTATTTATTCAGTCCCTACTTAAGGCAGCTTCTGTCTTAGTTATTACGTAATTAGCTAATCTAACTACGTCTTATAGTGACCATATTAATATTAAAAATCTTTTATGTTTTAAATAAATAGATTGACTTGGCTATCGCACTACACAATCTAATTTAATATAATATATGTATAACTTGTGAGATACCTATTGTGTTTTCATGCGATGGCCAAGTCAATCTATTTGTTTAAAACATAAAAGATTTTTAATATTGATATGGTCACTATAAGATGTAGTTATGTTAGCTAATTACGTAATAACTTAAGACAAAAGGTCCTTTAAGTAGGGACTGAATAAATTAACCGACTTGGTATTACATGGATCTCACAACTTTTTACGGTAGAAAAACTTAGTTGGGAGACTTGGTTTCTTTTACAAGTTTTTTTTTGATTTACATTACAGTTACAAAATTATTGACAAATTTTTGAGCCGTGATGGGCACATCAATTAAAAATAGAGAGGTATAAATATAAAGAATGTTAATAATAATTAATAGAATATCATTAATGGTTTCAGTATTGTGTGTATTGCTGCATTTATATTATGTACCTACAACTTGCCAACCCAAAGTTTTCTAACAAAAGGAGCCCTACCACAGATTAGTTAATAGTTACTACGGCCCTACTACACGTCATGTAGTGCGAGCATTTTTTAACTATTTCGCATTTTGAAATTAAGAACCAGTTAAACTATGCTAACAAACTTTAACGCAGAGCCGCAAAGCCGTCAGAAAGGCTTCGCTAAAAAGTTGAGGCAGTTGCCTGTTAATTCGGCCGAGTAAAGCCACAAGAACAATCCATTCTGCTAAATTGTTTCGGCTTAGTATAAAAGCTGGTTCGAACTTTCGTTCTTCAATGTGCATAGTGTAGAATAAAACAGATCAGAAAGTACACATCACGTCATGTTTATCAGTTTTGTTTAAAGTTATTATAAATGCGCTAATGCGATAAGAGGAGCTTTATGGCACAGTGGTTAACGCGTCCGGTCTGCGAGTGCTGAGGTTAAGCAACTTTCGCAAGGGTCGGTCTTCGGATGGGTGACCTTAAATGTATCATCTCGAGCTCCTCCGTGCTTCAAAAGGGACGTAAAGCCGTTAGTCCCGGCTCCATTAGCAGTCGTTAACAGTCACCAATCCGCACCGGGCCCGCGTGGTGGTTCATGGCCCGTTCTCCCTATCCATCCATATAGGTTAGGCTCGTGTCCAAGCAGTGGGGACATAAAATGAGCTGATGATGATGATGATGCAATGCGCTCTTAACACAATAAAACAGTCTTGTTAACCCACCTACAAAGTGATAATGCTTGTGTTAGGCATGGGTTCACGTCAGTAGTATAACGGAGAAGAATCACGATTTCTCGCATTCATTCAACCCGAGCATATATTCGTTCGATCCGATTCGATTGAAGAAGTAATTATCGGTCAAGTGGTCACGACAGTCGTCACACCCCTTCTTTTGCCGGCCATTGCAGCAGCGAGGGCGACGTGTGCAAAAGCTTTTAAGCTGACTTACATTGTTCCCAGTTAGTTCCTAGAAGGTTAAACGTGCGTGGTGATAGTCCGCGGTAATCTCTACCTAACCCGGAGGCGAAAGAGGATGCATTATGCTTTCCCTAAGTGAAGAAAAAGGTTGTAATGTATTTCTATAAAGAGGTTTTAAGCGGTATGGCATTTTTTAGTTGTATATTCGAAAGGAGGTTAAAAATGCATGGTAACAACCCGCAGCTAAAGAGGATTCATTATGCTTTCCCTAAGTAACGAAAAAGGTTATAATATACTCGTTTAGGAGTTTTCACTTAGAGCATAAACCAACAATGCTCTAAGAGTTTTCAATCGGTCTATCTCGTTTCTAGTTGCATTTGCGAAAGGAGGTTACACATGGTGGTGGTGACAGTCCGCGGTAATCTTTCCCTACCTCCCAAGGCGAAAGAGGATGCATTATACTTTCCTAAAGTACCTAATGAAGAAGGTTATATTGAGAAAGATTCGCAGGAATCTTGTCGGCAGCAGCCGTAGCCGGTGCAGCGCCAGTGCATAGTTTTGCAAAGTAAAACTAGTTGTAACTAAATGTAATTTTTACTGTAACGCCAAAATTTGTAAATCCAAATTGTTTAAACTTAATAGCCAATTAAAAGTTTAAAAAAAAGTTTTATCGTACCTACCTTCCTCTTTTTTTTGTAAGAGATTGACTACTGACTACTTATAAACATTACGTTGCTGAACTGTACAAGCATTTGAACAGATTTATTTGCATATTATTGTGGAAGCTTCAAGTGCTCATTAGCTCTAGCAAAATTCAGGGTCACACCAATACAGGTTTTAACTTTTTTTTTTAAGACTCTTGGCGGGAAAGTGAAAAGTCATGTCTGCGGTTTTGTTTTATTTTCTAAAATTTGTTGTATGTCGAATAATAATGTGAAATAATGGTGGATTATTAACAGTTAAATGTTCGTGAGTGTGCATGAGTGTTGGCAAAAGAAACAAAACAGTGCAACGTCACTTTTCAAATTCTCTCAAGAAGTCCGCCCGAGGACTTAGTAAAGCCCCACATCTATACTGAGATACTCGAGGGGTTAGGGGGTATATCATTTCTCACTTCTTATTTCTATTATCATTCATCATCATCATACAGGAAGGAAATATTGTTTATTTATATGTTGTAAAAGAAAAATTACATTTTTTCACAGGCTAATTGCTTGTGCAAAGCCATAATAAAAAAATATTAAAAAAAAAATTTACTTCTATTCCTATGCTGGTCTGGGACGTGAAAACAATGTACCTATGAGCTGTCTAACTTTCTGTCCATATTGTAAGAGCCGTCTAAAGGACAAGGGTTCCAAGATGGTCGCACATCAGGCGATCGGCTAGCAACCTATCACTGATGTTATCCATTCTACCTCGGAACGGAGCCCTACCTTCTAAGTGTGGTGTCGAGGTCCGTAACGGCAAGTTTACTCAAAATTAAACTAATTTTGATTCTCTGTCTACTCCTTTTTGGAAGAGAGACGTGAGAGTACCAATGTATTACTTCTAAAAGCATGAACAGGATTCATATTCATATTCGTCTCTGACAACTTAAAAGTCAATATGAGTATTGTTTTTAAGGTTTTCGTGGGTGCCAATTATGAATACGACACATCTATTTTGAGATCCAAGATGGCGGACGTGATTTTATAAAAAAAACAATATGGGTATCGTTTTTAAGATTTTCGTGGGTGCCAACTATGAATATGACATCTAAGTATTTCAAAATCCAAGATGGCAGTCAAACAGTCACATAGAAAAGAGATTAATGTTTAAAATTTATCTAAATAAGTAATCTGTGTATTATATGTTACAAAAAAACTTGAGAGGATATTAAAAAATGCGGATGATTAGAATCTGTCAATGTCAAACACGTATTTTATTTAAATTGTCATGGCCATTAATTCATGTGTGTAGGCTGATTATGATGATGATGGCTATTTAGTCCTACCTGTACCTACACACTCTTCAGCCGAAACAGTTATCACCTTTTAATAAAAATTACGGGCGAATTTCGACCACTGGGCGATCATTAGTTTAAACAAATAGGTACAAAAAATACTGAATAACTAAATGGTATTAGCAAAAACAACGTTTCTAATGCAAAGAATAGTCCTACAACGTCATTAGACACAAAGTGCCATCTGAAGCGTGCGTACAATGGAAAATCATTTTGCTGACGTTCGCTATTTCCTAGTAGCCATGCGTATAATCAAGTCAGACCAATTAAACGGGTTCACTGGACACTAGCACAAGGAGCAGTGCGTGATCAACTAATTAATGCAAATTATAATCATGAAGGCATGATTGGAAGCTAGCAACTAGCGAAACTTGAAAGTTAAGCAACTTTCACAAAGTCGTGCCAGCGGATGGGTGACCAAAATTAAAAAACATGAGCTCGTTTGAGCTTCCGAAGGTAACCGTTAAACAGTTGGTTTCAGTTGTTTTTATAAGATCTTTCTTAGAACCCACTAAACCGCTTTGGGTTACCGTGGTGGGTTATGGTGCATTCTCTCCATGTATTGTTTATGTGGGAAGGTTTGAGCCCAGCAGAGGGACGTTTATAGGCTATAGATCATGAATCTATGAACTCAATTTCTATGAACCCGTCATTAATGAAATTTGGTGGTAGGCACCATGTATGTTTCATAGATTGATGGTACAGTCACGATCATTAATATGTACACATTTTTGACTCTTATCCTATTGGCGAAGGGTAAGGCACACTAGCGCCGCTAATGGATTTAATTTGATAACTGCTAAACTTTTTTTCAAACATTACGGACCTTCCGACACTAGGCAAACATCTATTATTTAATAATTGTGCACTACTTTTAGGTTTGTTTTTGTATTCATTCGCTAACACCAACAGTGGTCATTGTTTGTGAATAAATGCGATAGCCCGTTTTGTGAATAAACCACGCAACAAAAAGTAGTGCACAATTATTAAATAAATGCTATGGATGCTTTCCTGTTGTCGGACGGTACGCAATGTTTAAAAAAAGATCCGGTCCGTTAGTAATTGTCAAATTATCAATTGGTGGCGCTAGTGTGCCTTACCCTTCGCCTTACGAGTTACATTGTTTGTATGTTAATGCTCATGATTGTACAATGGCGTGGTAATAACCTATCTATCTAGAGCACAAACCTAGTAGCCACGTACAATATGCACTACGCTGGAGCTCGATAGAGCAGTGGTTAACGCGCCCGGTCTGCGAATACAATGAAAGGGTGACCAAAAATGTACCATCTCGGTCTCCTCCGTGCTTCGGAAGGCGCTTAAAGCCGTTGGTCCTGGCTGCATTAGCCGTCGTTAACAACCACCAATGCGCACCGGGCCCGCGTGGTGGTTTATGGCTCGTTCTCCCTTTCCATCCATATAGGGAAGGCTCGTGAAGGAATGAGCTGATGATGATGGATATCGAATCCGGGATCACCAAATCTGAGCCACTAGCAAAGTATATTAGTATACCAATTAGAAAAAAAAAAATTTTTTTAACCGTTTCATAAATTAGCTTGGAACTCGTACCATTTGCTCAAACTCCATTCTCACTGAAAATTCACTTTGCTTTGAGCATTTCATTCTCCCTATAAATTCACGGCGAAGGTTCTTTTGTCTGTGAAGGTATCATGGAAATTCAGATAGACTTCCACAATGCGCTGTTTTGCATCAAGCGATGATTAAGTCATGAAACTGAAGGTAAATTATGGTAATAGCGTCGTAATAGCGAATGGAAAACAGCAAGGAAACAGCTTTTATAAAGGGTTGTACTGAAGAAAGTAGGCAGCCGTGCATAGAACGGATAGATTTGAATGTGGGGTTGGTTCGATTCCTAGCGGGATTCCTATTCTACTCACTTTGGTTCCTGAACTGTGGTATAGCTGTTTAAAATCCACCTGGGTCTCTTATCGCCATCCTATTGAAAGCGATCGCCATAACAACAAAAGTAAATAAATAAATTTATTAAATAACATAAACAGTTTTTTGATTGAGGCATCCGTTTGTGAACTATTAATAATAGATTAATAAATGTTTCCCACACTCACACCAATTATCTAGCCCCAAGAAAACTTCCTTAAGAAACTCGATATATGGTTAACTAGACAACGGATAAACATACTTAATATACTTAAATATATACTTATTATACATAGGAAACACCCAGACCCGAAACAATATAGAAAAACAGGTATTTCTAAATTGATCCGACCGGGGATCGAACCCGGGACCTCAGAGATAGCGACACCATGAAAACCGGTGTGCAAGACACTCGACCAAGGAGGTCGTCGAATTAAGCTTTAAAGTGAAAAATTTTGTTAGAGTCAAGTGTTGGTTGTTTCTGGATACGTGAAAAAATTCACGGTAGTTGTATATATGACGAAGTTAAAAGGAAAACTATCACAGCTAAAAGGCTTTACAAGTTTACGAGTCGACCAACATAAAATGTACTTGGCGCAGTACAAATTCCTCATTGGGAACTATTTAAAGCGAAGGGTAAGGCACACTAGCGCCGCTAATGGATTTAATTTGATAACTGCTAAACTGGATTTTTTTTCAAACATTGCGGACCTTCCGACACTAGGTAAACATCTATTATTTAATAATTGTGAACTACTTTTAGGTTTGTTTTTGTATTCATTCGCTAACACCAACAGTGGCCATTGTTTGTGAATAAATGCGATAGCCCGTTTTTTGAATAAACCACGCAACAAAAAGTAGTGCATAATTATTAAATAAATACTATGGATGCTTTCCTGTTGTCGGACGGTACGCAATGTTTACAAAAAGATCCGGTCAGTTAGTAATTGTCAAATTATCAATTCGTGATGCTAGTGTGCCTTACCCGGAATGTCAGAAGGGTGCAGGTCCAAATTCTGCTCGTGGAAATTTTTTCAACATTTGTGTTTTTGTAATTTGTTCGCAACAAAATTTGCGTTAAAAATTATTTGAACATTAACAATATGCTGTTGTGTTCCGTTAGAGATAAGATAGCCAGTCCCTCAATAGTTGAAGATTCCAGAATGATGTAGTGTGCTTTTACCTTCGGTATAATCAGTACTTCTTGCTATAAAAACTAAACGCTTCTATATTGTGCAAAACGTTAAAAAATAATTTGATACTAAACCTTACAAAGATAAACTTTCGCTTCACGCTAAAGTTGGTGTTCCGAAATACGTAAAATTTAGCAAAAAGAAAAAGCCTAATGAGCAAACTAAAGGCACATTAGTCATGAGCCCGGCCAAACGTTACGGAGAGGGCTCCTATTTTCGGAATATTCAGCAACCTTCTCTGACGCGGGTCGGCCAACTTTTCCATAAGTAAAAAACCGGCCAAGGCGTGTCGGGCCACGCGCAGTGTAGGGTTCCGTAGCCCATCTCAATAATGCGGACTCTGAGAAGAGGGCTTTTATGAACATTTATTTAACGATGGCTCATAATATACTTAAATATAGATACTACCGGTTTCACACACCTGACAACGTTATTTAAATAGTTCCCAATAAGGAATTTGTACTGCGCCAAGTACATTTTATGTTGGTCGACTGTTACTCGTAAACTTGTAAAGCCTAGCTGTGATAGTTTTCCTTTTAACTTCGTCATATATACAACTACCGTGAATTTTTTTACGTATCCAAAAACAACCATTTGGCTGGCAAGGGGGGGGGACACACTTGACTCTAACAAAAGACAGACAGACAGACAGACAGATAGACATGGCGAAACTATAAGGGTTCTTTGTTGACAACGGAACCCTAAAAACGTAGGTATCTTCTTGTGTGGCAACCAAAAGAAGTTTCTTGTTAACTGCCACACTCATTAACGTTAATAAAAGAAACAGTTTAATAATTTTCTTTTCACAAACATGACTGACAGTGTCTCGTAACGTAACTTGACAATTGTAATAGCTAGATGAAAGTGGCCGCGGATCGTGCTCGGTGGCGTGCACTTGGAGAGGCCTATGCCCAGCAGTGGACTAGTGTGGGTTGATGATGATGATGATGATGATGATGATGATGATGATGATGATGATGATGATGCTCTCTATTTGTGAGAGACTGCTGTCTGAGGTAGGTTTCGAAGCAGATACTGTAATCAGAGGATACCAGGCTTCTTGAAACCAATACTAAATAAATGCTTTACTTAGAGTAATAAATAATACAGTAGATCAAAATAGAACAAAAGTTTAAGTATCGCAATTATGTTACAACGTTAATACGTTAAACACAAAAATAGGTCATGATGTTTAAAATTAAAATACTTACAAAAAAAAAATCTCCATTACCTTATAATTTAGAAAAATATACCAAGTCAACTGATTGTATAAGAACCACAGTCTATGTAACCTACTTACGCTGTGTTAGAGCGGTGATAAGAAAACAGCGTAACAAACACAAGTAACAAACGACACTCAAGATATTTCAGCTTTAACATTATAAAAAGTTTTAATTTATAAAAAGTATTCACTCCAAACCCTACCCATGTCTTAAAAGTCCAAGTGATGAGGGTGCCTAATGTGAGTATTGTTTACTATCCGTATTCATTCGATTACGTTTACGAAAACGAAAATTAGTATGGCATTGAAGCAGCGCCTCCTCGCGGCATACGAGAAGAGTTAACATTTTTTTTTTCTTCTTTAGTTGATGGCTTCGTCCGATTAGCACATTTAGCCAGTGTCAAAGTATTTTTTCTTACAAGTAGTACAAATATAAACAAACAATATTTCCATCTTGTATAATGATGATGAATGAAATAGAAATGAGAAGTGAGAAATGATATACCCCCAACCCCTCGAGTATCTCATGTGGGGCTTTACTAACTCCTCGGGCGGACTTCTTGAGAGAATTTGAAAAGTGACGTTACACTGTTTTGTATCATTTGCCAATACTCATGCACACTCAAATAATCCACCATTATTTCACATTAATATTCGAAACAACACAAATTTTAGAAAATAAAACAAAACCGCAGACATGACTCTTTACTTTCCCGCCAAGAAGTCGAGTAAACATTTTGCCATACAAATTCTCGTTACCGGTAACGTGATCGAATGGCCAATGAAACTCGCATTTGGCACCCTGACCTAGACGTGTAAAATGCCGAGGATGACGTCATCAGATTCTACTGATTGATACCCCTCTCTTACAGTGCTGAGGAGAGCGTTCAGCATGTTCGACTCCAGCAAGCAGGGCCGGATCGAGAAGGAGAAAGTGCGCACCATCCTCAACACCATGGTCCACAGCTTCGACGACAACGACCTCGACCAAATGCTGGACGGCGAAGACATTGATGGTTTGTATATTAACACTATAGTGCCAATACGTTGACGTTGTCTCATTGCTTTGTAAAATTCATCTAAGAGTGTCTCGCAGGCGTGAACGACGGTGTTATGGTAAAAGTTTATTCTATTTATTTATTTGTATTTTACAAAAACACAAATGCTGAAAGAATTTCCACCCAAAACCTGCACCCTTCTGACATATCGGGTCAGATGCTCTTCCAAATGAGCTATCGTGGTTCTAACCATGCAGCCCGCCGAAGTTATTCAACACTTTTTACTTTGAAAGCCAAAGGCGCTCATTCAATGTCAACAACTACCGTCTCTAACATCCGATCATAATATTTCAATTGGAAGAGCATCTGACCCGGTATGTCAGAAGGGTGCAGGTTCAAATCCTGTTCGTGGAAATTTTTTCAGCATTTGTGTTTTTGTAATTTGTTCGCAACAAATTTGCGTTAAAAATTATTTGAACATTTTATTTGTATTTTATTCGGCAAGCAAATAGCGATATTATTACTAAAAACATAAAACTCAATATAAATAATAAATATTCCAATGGTATAGAAAGCCCTCGCCCTCGTCCGATAATCGATGTCCGATTTTCTAGTCGGTGCAAATGAAACATATGTAATTCTATGTTGCGCACGTCTTGCAAAAAGTCGGTCACAAAATTGGTACTAAAACCTCGGCGAAAAAATCGGTTCGATTATTATCGGTCCTACAAAAAGTCGGTCGTGGACGGGAGCCGTAGCGTGCATGTAATTTGTTTAATAATAGTGATGAACTATCTGCAATAGATATAGATAGTGCTAATATTACAACCTCATAATTGAACCGCTTTAGACTTCTGCTTATTTTGTTTCTGACCAAAGCCAACAGGTATTCCCTCGTCGGTCGTAATAGCACCAGTAAGTACCACAAAAAAATGAATTGAAATTAATTTTGATTGTGATTTAAACATAAGTAAAACCGTTATTAATTGTCAGCACCAACCGGCAGAACAAATACAGCTCATAGCATAGCATAACATAGTTATATTTTGGACATTAAACCAGTATATATGTATGCTGTATATATGCATTACACATAAATGACACGTCATAACAATATACTTAATAACGCTCTTAGAAACACTCCGTTTTACGAGTAATTTATGTCATAATCATACTTATCATACTGCCGACTACACAAATGAAAATGAGAACTCAACCTATTTGCAACCTCTCATCAAAATTGCAAGCGATGCACTGCAAAGCTATTACACGTCACTATCCTCAAAGTATTCCAGCGATCCTCGGCACTCAAACAAATCTCCACAGAGCAACAACACCCAGCAATAAAGTGTTAGGGCTCGTTCACACCTGTGTCAAAATAAGAGACTGCATATGGTAAGCTTCACATAAACGCTTTCTGTTTTTTGAGAGATTTTCCTGATTGCCTTTGGGCATTTTTAGCTTCACCTGGCTTTTTGGGGGCGGCGAGAAACTTAGAGACTTCCTCAAGTCATGTGAAAGGAAGCACCGTCAGAGGTTTTCTAGAGGAAACGGCATCGCACTAGTGCGTGTCCCATTGCCCTACTCGATTATCCGAGGGGTTCGGATCGGTTCGGGGAGCGGAACAACCCGAGGGCGCCTCTAAAGGCTCGGACCTCGGCTCGGATTGACCGGGTCGTGGGGGTCATCAAAGAACGCGCTCGGGCAACGCATACAATCTCTCACGGACAGAAATTTTTCAACAGCTGGTCTCGGACTGTTTCGTGATCGGTGTCCGTGCAAGGAGGCTGTGTTTTTTTTTGAGATAGATTGCTGATTGCCCCATACGGTATTTTCAGCTTCACCGGGCTTGTTTGAGGGCGGTGAGAAACTGAAAGAGTTCCTCAAGCCGTGTGAAACGAATCACCTTCGGAGGTTTCTAGAGGGAACGGCATCGCGCACTAGGGGGCTATGTGTACGTTGCTCGAGCGCGGTATGTATTAACCCTTTCACGTGCAATACATTTGCAAATTTTTAATTGCTCTCAATCTTACTACAAGTGCATAAAGCTCAATATTTGGTGGCAACATAGCTGCCATTGCCTTCGAAAGGGTCTGGTCTTCTGGGTCCTCCTTATTTTGTGCCTGTGTCGTCATTTTATCGTTGGACGACTGCCGTCTATGGACCATGAATTATTTAAGAAATTGGCAATGGCAAAGTCGAGTTGAATTTTTTTAAAAGACACACGGGCCCGTAACGAAAAATGTATACGTAAATTGTATTGTATGTAGTTAATTTATGAGGATATTTAAATCATCTGTAATTACTTATGCTGAATTGAGTTACCCACTACATTTTTTTATGTTCTTACGAAACATAGGTACTTCTGTGTTCCTGAATGACTGCGTGTTGTGCAAATGTGCAGGCTGTATTGCAATAAGTGTGTTTGTCGTTTATTATTAATTTATAAGTTTTAATTAGTTTTTGTATATATCCTCAGCACTCATTCCAGGTATTTTGGAGTACCTTTAATCATTACTGTTCTCATTGTTGTCGTTGCATTTTATAATCGGTGAACGTTTCATTACCGTTTTTGATGCCCACCATTGTCGTATTACATATTTAAAAAAACGTGGTTGACATCTTAATGTGCTGTATGAACTACTTATTTATTTATTTATTACATAATAACAACTCACAAACACAATAATATTAAATCAAATCAAATCAAATATTTTTTTTAGTTTTTATTTATTTTATATTTACGGGTAAGCACAGTGCCTTGATCTCAACTGATGACAAGTGATGATAAGGCCAATTGGTGGAAGCGCACTTCACCCGGGATCCTCAACTAGTGTGGCACTGGCTATCTTATCTTTAGATAAGATGGTGGTAGCTGGCCAGGCGGACAAACAAGATATTACATTTAAGTATCAAATCAACATATTACATTTAAGTATGACACTTAAATGTAATATTATTTATAATCAGGAGCCGATGACAATTGTGCACAGCATTCGAATGAAATAAATAATATTTAAGACAAACTGCTTTTAACTAAATCTTGAAAAATTACGCTATTGAAATAAAAAGCAAGACACGTTGAGACTTTTAATTCTATAATTATTATTGTGACGTTCATACGACGTAGTGGGAAACCGCCCTTACTCTCAATTTTACAAAAATAACCTCCTCTTAATACAGCTCTGTGGAGTGTCTTTGCGCTTTACGAGCATCGAGATGTCGTCGTCTCGTTTGCTAGTCCAATGCCCATTGAAGATCTTACTGCAAAAATAAACCTTATTCCGTTTGATTAGAGTGCTGAGGGTTTACTATTTGTGTGTTGACATAAACTTTATGACTACAATTTGCAAAACAAAAGACGAGGATTGTAGAGTTATGTTAAACTAATGATAAGGGACACAAAAAAGAAAATATTATTGTGGCACTCACAATTTTTTATATTTCGCTGAATCCCGGAGATATTCTATGTAGGTACCTTTATTAAAATGTGTTAGACTACAAAAACACAAATGTTGAAAAAAATTCCACGAGCAGAATTTGAACCTGCACCCTTCTGACATTCCGGGTCATTCCAATTGAGCAATTTTTTCAACATTTGTGGTTTTGTAATTTGTTCGCAACAAAATTTGCGTTAAAAATTATTTGAGAATTTTTTATGCATGTGTTAGATTGTCATAACTTGAAGAGTGCATTGCTGCAGCAGCTAGTGCGTTTGAGTTGTAATCATTTAAGTTGAGCAACTTCGCAATTACGGGTCCAAGATTGGGTAACCAAATTTTTTTTTAACTCTAGGTACCTCGTCCGTGTCTCCTCCTTACCTCGGAGGTACGGTAAGCTGATTCCGGTTGTTATCGTAAAATAGCAGTCATTAATGTTAACTTGTCCTATAATATCTTATGGCAGAGTGGAGAGTTAATGGCCATGTTCTGGCAGTTGAACGTTTATCGGCTGACGATAAAGATATTTTGTCATTTTTCATTTCGGCAATCTCATACAACTTTTTCTTCAATGTTCTCTAGAGAACCACCAGTTAGTAGTAACTGATAACATTTCTGTATTAACCTTTTTTAAGCATCACAAGTATTATTAAATCGGTTGTCGTGAAGATCCTTGGGTCTTTGTCCAGCAGCGGACATTTTTTGGCAGAGATGATGAAATTTAATTAAAATTCGTTAATTGTTTTGAAAAAATAGAGCGTTGATGTTGATTTTTGTATTATTTTCGTCGTTTCATTATAGTTAGCAGTTTAATTACAAAAAGCTCTTAACTAAGGACAAAGGAACTTAAGCATCAGCATAAACACCCATTTCCTTAACGCCACCGAGGAAACGTCGCTACAAGTCGTATACTATTACAGTCTATCAATTTTAACACCAAGTCACTGATTCGGAGTAGAAATAAAAAATATATATTGGTTCTTCAAACCTTTAAAAATAATACATCGTTTTTTAATCCCATCGTAAGAATTTAACAAAATAATGCCCTCGAACAGCTCGATATCTACACTTTAAAACATAACATTTTTTTTGCCAGCATTCTTGGGACTGTTTCCATGAGCCTACAGCTGGAGGACATTTTTTATTTATAGTTCTTATCTTAATATATATTTTTTTTGCTTTATTTTTTTAATATAGTTAGTTGTGTTAACAAAATTTGTAATTTGTCACATTTTTAGGTCCCAGGTTAGAAAAATAATTTCTTGATGAATGCTTTGCTATAATTTATATAGGTAAGTGTACTCATATTATTTTATTTTTCTCATTGCAATTAATTAATATATAATTATGTTAATTAAAATTTAATTTAATTTAATTCCAATTTAATTTACTGCATAACATGACAATGTGTTAGATAGAGTTCTATTTAATTTTAAATTTCTTGTTTTCTATTGTTTTTGCATCTGCATGATTAGCTGTGTGTACACGTTTTCTGGACGTCGCGTCAGTGTTGCACTGTTCTATTATAATTATCATCTGTTGTGTACTCCATAAATAAATAAATAAACAAGTTTAGACAAAGTATTTTCAACATCACTAAATTACCGATACGCTCTCCCAATATCTGCGCGGTTGTCTGTCATGGCATCCGATCCGATAACGCTTCACGCCTAAGTGATACCAAGTTTGACGGCTGTTGGGAACGGTCGGGAACGACTGGGAACATCCCATCGTCACGCTTGTCAAACCCTAGCAATAATGAAAGGATGTACTTTGGCACTAATTTAAATTAGCGTAACGTTGTTTGAGCTTTGCATTGATGTCTTTGCTGGTTTATGTTAAAATTTTGATAATATACCGATTTTTCTGTTGTAAATACTCAATATATAAGTACTCAGTAGCGCGCACTTGGAGAAACCTATTAGACCAAGATCCTAGGCCCACCAGACGTCACTTATACTTCAAAGGCCAAATGTATCGGATTAAGTAGTGAATTAATATATGCTGATGATAAATAAATGAATGATACTTCCATAGTCATTTCATGATGTTTGATAAACTTGTCGCTAAATTTAACTACCTACTCTCTTTCAGAATAATAATCTAGAAGATAATATTGCTAAGTTCATTTAAAACAATACTGCCGTAGAAACTTTTAAAATATCAAGCTTTTAGGAAGGAAGAGTGATAATTGTTTTTATTAGGGAAACTTCTTCTATCTCCCCCTTCTCCGTATTCTTGCTAGTTCTAATAAAATAGAGAAAGGATACCCTAACCCTATATAGTCAGTAATTCACATGCAAAGCATAATAGAAATAAACGAGGGAATACTTCCCAAAATCGGTAGGAGGGTTCCGATTAAAATTTAGTTAAGTAAATGTATAATTTGTATTCAGGGCTGTATCATATTTGCTGCTCCCAACAATACCTCCGCCCACACGAATCTATTACGATCTTTGCCTGAATGTTAACCAAAATAATTTGTTGGTAAATTAGGGGTAGCTACTGAAATAGCTGATTAAATATTATAACAATAGTTCAATAGTAATTATTATAATACGAAACGTACGTTAAGCAAGTAGATAAAAGATGTAAAGAGGCAAGAGCTGAGTGAGAGAATCCTCTGGCCAATGGCGTGCACGTGGAGAGGCACATGTCCAGCAGTGGACTAATATGGGTTGATGATGATGATGAAATTAAAGATCTTAAGATTATAATGGCAACATAAATATTGTTCGCGCCAGAAACGCGACGGTGCACTCATCCAAATAAAAGTTACGCCGGACAAGCCGACGGCAGCGCTAGTGGATGCTGACGAACCGCGCGACCTTCACTCCGCTGCATTGACGTGCAGCGTTCTTTCCGTCTCAGACTCAGAGTTCTCACCGAACGGCCCGCCCGTGACGTTGCGTTTTACCATCAGCTCTTCGCCCAAGAACCTGCTAGAATTGAATATTCGTGAATTGCCTACAAAATCAGCTCCATCTCTGCGACGGTCGTGTCGTGGCCACGCCGTCAACGTTGTATCCCATCCTTCTTAACCAATCAGCCCACGTGTCGCTGTAACGGCTGCCTTCCCAGCAGCCGATACAAATATTAATAAACGCTATAATTTTTAATTTTATACTTTAGAGTTGGTATTGGTAATCTAGAGAAAGCTCAAAGTTAAGAACTTACTTTTTGCCAAATCAAATCATAGACAACTAAATAAGCTATGAACAACAACGACTATCATCCAAACAAGCACCACCTAATGAATACCCAAAACGGGCGCCGTTGTTTTCCAAGCATTTAAGGAATGTGGGCGTCAGAATAAATAAAATGTACAATGCTAGGGTTCCTCCAATTACATAGAAATTTTCTTCAAATATTAAAAGAGGTCCCTTGCTAATATTTAGCAAGAATTGGGTCGTCACGGCCGTTTGGGACCGTTCGCAACTCCAAATTACATTTTCGTATCAGTCACATTTATTTTATCTGCGGTCTTTTTTTGTTAAAACACGTACTTACGTGCTATTAAAAATTTTATTTTATTTTTTTCCACGTAGCTTTATTATCTTTTTATATGCACCGGGGAGCCCTTGACCTTAATGTCACCAGAGGGCCTAAACAAGTGGCATAACGAAAAGATATGAAATAGAATGATAATCGTTTGACATAAGCCAACGTGAAAACTTCGGAAAAATAACTTCAATGATACGCATTCAATGACGTTTGATTGTGTTTATGTCAATCCCTTACTTTTATCATTCTATTATGATCATGTGATAAGGTTGAAGATGAAAGCGCATTTCATCCGGAATTCTCAATCATTGCTTATATAATTCGTAACAGCAGTATAGGGTTCATACTGATATTTATAAAAAGTCAAGGATCCATACATGAAAACAAATCTTGGTGGCAAAACGCTTGGCCCGAAATCCGGATGTCGTGAATTCGATTCCACGTTCGGGTAAAGTGTTTTTTAAGTTATCGCGATTTCAATGATGGAAGTCTTTGGAGGAACCCATAGACCACAGATTGAACCTACGATACGCTATTTTTTAGGGCTTGACTTTTGATTACCAGAAAGTGAGATTTTCAAAATTAAATTATGGCTTGTTTTTCCACCTCAGTTAAGTAATTAAGCAATAACTTGTACATAGATATAAAAACACAAGGTGTATCAGATGACGTAGCAATAAAAAGGGAATTAAGGTGAAAGGAAGTGCCAGCTCAACTGAGATAAAGTGCAATTACGTAAGTAATAAGGGCCAGCAGATGTTCGAGCCGGTTTTGATGGATGAGGCCTGACAGATTTATAACCTTCGATAATCAGTATAAATAATTATACAGATTGTTTGTTTTTACCATAATAATTTACCTGAATATATTTAGTTTATTGTTTTTATTTTATTGGTATATTTTTGTGAATTATCTTAAACACAAATGTTGAAAAAATTTCCACGAGCAGGATTTGAACCTGCACCCTTCTGACATACCGGGTCAGGTGCTCTTCCAATTGAGCTATCGTGGTTTTTACTTTGAAAGCCAAAGGCGCCCATTCAATGTCAACAACTATCGTCACTAACATCCGATCATAATATTTTTACAAATATTAAAGATCAGTTAAGAAGTAGGCAAGCTATTTATAAAATGCTTAAAATAATTTTTAACGCAAATTTTGTTGCGAACAAATTACAAAAACACAAAAGTTGAAAAAATTATCTTAATTTTATTAATTATTGTGGTATTGCTTTACATGTTGTCTGCACATGCCCGTTGAGTTACAGTATACCAATGTTACTGTGTCCTTGTTTGTTTAATTGTCTTTTCTGTTGTAACACTGTTATGTGTGGCTTATAATTAAATAAAAATTAAATAAAAAATATGGTGGTTAGGGCCCCGGAAAATTTATGAATAGACTGAATAATTTCGGCGGGCTGGTTAGAACCACGATAGCTCAATTGGAAGAGCACCTGACCCGGAATGTCAGAAGGGTGCAGGTTCAAATCCTGCTCGTGGAAATTTTTTCAACATTTGTGTTTTTGTAATTTGTTCGCAACAAAATTTGCGTTAAAAATTATTTAAACATTTTAAAAATAATGTAATAAAATTTTTTTTTGTACTTACGGAAAAGGAATATATTATTTTTTACTTGTTTACATAATATGTATAAGATGCAAAATCATAATTAACGTAGGTTTACTTTTCCGTACAAAAAAATATTTTATTACATTACTTGGGCGCTGGAGGCCTAGAGGGGGGCGGTAAGGGGCCCAGAAAAAATTGGGGGGCGCTGATGTGAGTTAAGGGGGCAATGGGTGATTTGTAACTTTAGTTACATCATATTTTAAAATTTACTGAAATTTAAATCCTACTACTACACAACATCCATATTTTATTAGTTCATATTTATATCCTATTTTATTATATAAATATAAACTAAAAACTTGATATTAACAAAATTTTGCACTTTAGAGTTTAATAGTTCACACACGGATGCCTCAGTCAAAAAACTGTTTCAACAAACTCGCAATATTTTTGAAATTGCTATCCAACGACAGCCCACACTATGGGGTAGACAAGAAAAAGAATTACATCCCTACTTCACGTGAGGGGAAGTACTTAACCCAAAAAAAAAATTTACAACATTTTACTTCACCACTTTGCCGGCATGATTAATATGTATATCCATGCCAAATTACAGCTTTCTAGTATTATGAGTCTATGAGCTAGGCTGGGGACGGACAGACAGACAGACATGGCGAAACTCCTTGTTGACTATGGAACAAAAAGCAACCACCAACATTAAGCATTGGGCCTGCGTGGTGGTTAACGTGTCCCGTTCTCCCTGTTTTGTTCCTATCCATACAGAAGGCAGGCATCAGCAGGGAGCTGGTGATGGATTATTTATGAAATTAACAAAGAAGACGAAAAAGACGAAAATGTCTGACATATGGGAAAAAAAATAATTTAATTTTAATGTTTAGTGCGCTCTAAGAACTAAGTAACTAAATTTCTATAATGGATTATAAAATATTATAAAGAGAAAACCTTTGTATTTTTGTATGTATGTATGTTTGCAACGAATAAACTCAAAAACTATTGGACCAATCTAAAAAATTCTTTCACCATTAGAATGCTACATTAATGCTGAGTAACATAGGCTATATTAAAAAAATGTCCACGCGTGCGAAGCAGAGACGGGCCGCTAGTGGATTATATTTTGAGAAAACAGTACGAGTATGCCCAGTAATTTAATTTTAATTACCTTCTGTGAATATGAGCATAACAACGGAAGCTTTTAGGTCGGCTACGCGGAAGTATTATAAATAGTTTTAAAAGCAACCGTAGGCTTAGTGAACACTTTCTATTATGTGGTAAATATTAATTTGTTTTATCTACACACTGAATTTCGTAAGCAGCGCTAAAAGCTAAGTTTCTAAAGCTAATTCGTTTAGTCCTGGATGACCTTATGAACTACTTTTCAGTAAAACTTTTATGTAGGTACAACTGTGTTGCTTTATGTAAATTATATCAATCTTTATTAACTTGTAAACATTTGCTTTACTAAGTTTTTTCCGGTCGAAAACGTTATGGTACCACTATGATACCTTTATCACGGACTTATATGTACTATAATTAACATGGATAATTGTAGCAGATAGTTGCAAAATAAATATTCTTAATATTTTGAGCTCAAACGTCGAATACCCAGACAAAATAGAGTTTTAATAATTGTTATCGGCCACTTGCTGGTCGCTCTACGCTCAAGGAGTTATATGAAAATGCCCTTCGTTTTCAGTTGGTTAGACCAATTCTGACCATTTGAAAGCCTGACGTTTTGAAAATTTTACTTAACGAAAAAAAGGGAAAATTACATAGCAATTAAGCCATTTGTTTCTATTTGATATAGCTCCGACTCTCACGTGATGTTAGTCGTCTTTTTTCAAGAGTTGTGCTTACATAAAACCTCCTTATAAAAATAACGTAGTTAGAACGTTCAACGTGGAATACATGAGTAGCTATTCCCTTGTTGCTCCGGTCAGTCGCTCTTCGCGGAATACCTTGTTTGTCCCGACACAAAGTTTGTGTAGCCAAACTGAATAAAACAGCAGTAAATGTAATTTATTGTTACGAAGGATTCTAATAGGAGGAAACAACAAACCCTACAATTGTCTTGAATTAGCTTAAGAAACGTTATCATAATATTACTAGTGGACCTGGCGGACTTCGTACCGCTTTAACAGTTTTCATTTTAATTCTATGTGTTAATCCAGGTTATAAACTATCTGTATGCCGAATTTCATCCAAATTCATTCAGTAGTTTTTACGTGAAAGAGTAACAAACATCCACTTTGACAGTTTCCATTCATTCCCGTGGGAATATCGGGATAAAAACTATCCTATGTGTTAATCCGGGTTAAAAACTATCTGTATGCCGAATTTCATCCAAATCCATTCAGTAGTTTTTACGTGAAAGAGTAACAAAGATCTATCCATCCATACTTACAAACTTACGCGTTTATAATTACGTTTAAACGTAATTATGTACTTATTACGTTTTAAAACGTTTTTAGTATTTTTTTTTTAATATAGCCTATGTTACTCAGCGCTAATGTAGCATTCTAATGGTGAAAGAATTTTTTAAATCAGTCTAGTAGTTTTTGAGTTTATTCGTTGCAAACATACATACCTACATACATACAAAAATACAAAGGTTTCCTCTTTATAATATTAGTATAGATAAATCTTCTAGCTTAACCTACATAGTCGGAAACGTCATAATGTATGTGAAAGGCCATAAGTCGAGTTGGGCCGTTCTACGTAGGCGATAAAGTTCGGGGCCCCGGGCGCCGGGGGCAGGCCGGATTAACTGCACCTTAAACGATTTCGCTCGTAGCCTATAATTTTGTAGATTCGGGAACGTTAGCAGCTACATTGCCTTAAACAACATGAAAATTTTAATAAAATTTTTATCACAAATCATTACTGACTTTTACATCTTAATCTTTTTTTTTTCTTTAGTTGATGGCTTTATGCGATTAGCACATTTAGCCAGTGTCAAAGTATTTTTCTCACAAGTAATACAAATATAAATAAACAATATTTCCATATTGTATGATGAATTGATGATGATGAATGATAATAGAAATGAGAAGTGAGAAATGACATGACCTCGAGTATCTCAGTAAAGATATGGGGCTTTACTAAGTCCTCGGGCGGACTTCTTGAGAGAATCTGAAAAGGGCCGCTGCACTGTTTTGCTTCATTTGCCAACACGTAATACACACTCACGAACACTTAACGGTTAATAATCCACCATTATTTTACATTAATATTCGACATAACACAAATTTTAGAAAATAAAACAAAACCGCAGACATGACTCTTCACTTTCCCGCCAAGAAGTCCAATCTTAATCTTATTCCCGTATACAATTAAGGCTTTAAACCCGTAGTTGAAACAAAAACTTGCTGATTTTTTGTAGTTCTTCCTAATTCAAGGTCTTTCGAACTAATATAGCCCGAAAACAAGCAAAAGAGCTGTACTATAAACATGTATGACTGAACTGAATAAAGACGTATGAAGTTTGGTGGCTGCTAGCCGAACGGATAAATACTCGGTTTGAATGCAAGGACTCGGGGTTCAATCCCCAATGCTAAGTTAGACTGCTGACGTGAACTCATACCTAAGGCAAGCATATAGGGTCTAACAATATCAATAAGCGAACGTTTAAGGGGAGCATCTATACATCATACTGAGCATGCTCACCAAATTTGGTCCAAAACTACAGGCTCGTTACCGAGATAATCAACAAAACATTATCATAATTCACCAAAAAAAATTTATTTTTTTTTATATTAAAAGTGGGCAAACGAGCAGGCGGGTCACCTGATGGTAAGTAATCACCGCCGCCCATGGACAACCCGCAAAACCAAAGTAATCGCAGATGCGTTGCCGGCCTTGAGGAAGGAGTTTGATCTTGAGGAGGGAGTAGGAATTGAGAGAGGGGAGGGTCGAGAGATAGGCCATCGGTACTAAAAATACACTGTTTCTTAACCCGTACAGCTGTACTACACGCACACAAAGATAGCCGAACATGCTACTAAACTTGGAGCAAACTGAGCTGACTAACCTATACAAAACATTGTCGCTTGCGTGCGTGTTAGTAAAGATACACCATGTTTCATGATGTGCATTATTTTAATTGATTTAGTTTGTTAGAAAACATAACTTTGAAAATGACTATAAAAATGGAGCCCATTTCTTGTCATTGTATTCAGAATGATGTATAGATACCATTAAACGTTCGCTTATTGATTTTGTTAGAGCCTGTATAAGCTTTCTAGGTGGGCTAACAGAACTGCAAGTAATGTTATAATAGCGCATTAGGTATGCAACACAAATCACAGCTTTTTAATAACGGATTAATTCATCATCGTCTTCATCAGTCTTTACTAGTCCACTGCTGGACATAGGTCTTTCAAAGTCTCCAACATACTGACTTTACTAAAATTAGCTTTCATATTCCATCGATTTATAAACTTTAAAAAGTGCAAACTTACGCTTCACGAAAATATAGGTAGCTTTAACTCTTCAAGTACGTACATAAGTACCTATGTTGAAAATCCTTCAATGCTTTTGTTTTGTTTATATAATTTTAACGCAAATTTTGTTGCGAAACAAATTACAAAAACACAAATGTTAAAAAAAATCCACGAGCTGGATTTGAACCTGCACCCTTCTGACACACCAGGTCAGGTGCTCTCCCTTGAGCTGTCGTGGTTCTAACCAGTCCGCCGAAATTATTCAACACTATTTACTTTTTTTTTCTTTTTTTTACTTTGAAAGCCAAAGGCGCCCATTCAATGTCAACAACTATATCCTTCAATGATAAATTACATCGGGCTATAAGTTAAAAATATTGCTAATATAGTCAAAGTATGTAGTTTATCATAGTTGGCTAAAGCAGCGCATTATTCAATAATTTTTATAGCATTCAGAAAATCAGGCTAAAGTTATTTAGTTTATAAAATCAAAAATAAAATAAAATAGGTATATATATTTTTTTCAATTTATAAAATGCCCATAAAGTGTTACCATTCCTTATTTCTACCATCAATTCCGCTTTAAACCCTGACAGTACTTGTAAAAACCAATGACAAAACATTGAGGGTGATAAATCTGGGGGCAGACACTTCTGCCGACCCTCCGGCCACAGAATAAGGAGACTGCAGAAGGTTAGCTTCATACAAACGCGGTCGAGCAACGCACACATAGACAACCTCTCACGGACACGGACTCTCGCAACAGCTGCGCTCGGATTGTTCCGAGCTGTTCCGAGATCCGTGTCCGTGCAACGGGTCTATGTGTGAGTTGCTGGAGCGCGGTATGTATTAAGTAAGCTTACCTTCTGGGGCTCCTTATTCTGTGCTCCTCCGGCGCAATAAAAAATTCTTCACGAAACTCCGCGAAAGCTACCAATGAGTTTGCTTGAAAAAGTCTGCACAAGTTCTTTAACGATTTTTATTTTCATACTCTTTGCCTCATCACTAGTGATCGGATAGTAGGATGCATATTTACCTAAAGTTGAGGTGTTGGCTGTTATGGAACACACATTTCTATCTAAAAAAATCCCGGGATTTCGGAATCGACCAATTTAGTGTTTTGATTTTTTTTTAATAAATACACATGCTAAAGACGTCCTTTCCACACCATGTTACAGAATAGTTTTGCATTCCCGAATTTTCTGGAATCCCGGGATTTAAAAAAACATGTTTTAAGAAGCCGCTTCCATAATTTCCTAGCCAAAAATTAACTTTAGGTAAATATGCATCCGATTTTCCGATCAGACTACTCATCAGATGTTATCTATTCAACCTCGGAGCCCTACTTTTATTATGCTTATCTGGTGTTGAGATCACTAATGGTAAGTTGACTCGAAATTGGTGATATTGATGCTCTGTCTGCCCTTTTTTGGAAGAAGGACGTGAGAATCTATGTATGTACTCGACGCGACAACCGAGTGGAAAAATACTTGACCCGTTACCCGTAGGTCTTGGCTTCAATTCTCAAGTCGGGCAAAGTGTGTTTCGCATTTTTCGAAGGATTTGCCCGGGTTTGTCATTACCAACCCACATTGCCGCAGTGTCGTTAATTTAATGATGGGGGGGGTCTTTGCCCAGTAGCAGTGAGACAGTACACAATTTGTAAAAAAAAAAAATCTTATTTGAGGGTGCGTATATACCCTTTAAAGAATTCACTGCTTAAATATCACAATTAAATGTGGTAAAAAAAAACATTTTTTTTTTCTTAAGTTGAAGGTTAACATTTTGTACAACCCTATTTTGTTATTGATTGACAAGCGCAAGCGCAGTGCCGGATGAGTGACCTTTGACGCGTGTTACGCTTGTACCCCCGCCGTCTCCCCCGCACCGCGCTCTCAGGCCGCCCGCACCCGCCCTTTTTGTCTAAAAAATATAAATTTCTCAGCTACCTATTACTTGTGAAAAAAACAGTTATCACAAAATATGTAGGCTGCTCAAATTTTATTACTTATTTTTTTTCCAGGTTGTATACGCCAACTTTAATCATACTAGTGACAGCCCTCGATGTCGTCTGCGTAAACACCCGTAAATTCTGTTAATCTGAGAGGATTTTAGAAAATCCCGTCTTGTCTTGCCTACGTCATAAAAGGGACATGCCTGCAAATTGTCAGCGGTGTAACTCCAGTGGTTTGGGTTGTGCGATGCTGATCGTTTTTCTGTTATGATTTCTATTTATATAGGTATGTTATTATTATGTTAAAGTATTCATTGTCATACAAGATCGGTTGTACAAAAAGGACTTGTCTAGAAGTTATTTTTCAAGTAAGGCCCAAAAAAATGTATCATCATATCATCACCAGCTCATAATATGTCCCCACTGCTGGGGCACGAGCCTTCCCTAAAGATGGATCGGGAGAACGGGCCATAAACCACCACGCGGGCCCAGTGCGGATAGGTGGTTTTAACGACTGCTAATGCAGCCGAGACCAACAGCTTTAAATGTCTTCCGAAGCACGGAGGAGCTCGAGATGATATAGTTTTGGTCACCCATCTGATGACTGGCCTTTGCGAAAGTTGCAATCGCAGAACAGGCGCGTTAAACACTTTGCCATATAATCAGCTCGAATAAGTCTACAGTTGGACTAAAGCCTTTGAATGCATGTAGTAAGCACAAAAATAGATTTTGACATTATGTTTAGATATAGGTACACCTATCAGTAGCGATGACTCCATATAACCCGATTCCCATCGGCTTCCCTTTAGAAAATGGTCGACATGTTAATACTTCATACAGATAAACATTATTTCTAAACGAGTTATATTCATTCGACCATTTAATACACAATGTTTAGTAATGGATGAGTCTTTTTTTTAACTTTTGTTTTGAGTGTTTTTGAATGAAATGAAATGAAAATGAAAATGAAATAGAAAATGAAAATGAAAATGTTTATTTACCAAAAATAATAGTAAGCCGTTTTACAGGAGTGTACAATGACTCCCACACTAGGCTAGGCCTGGCTCGTGGGGGTCAAGTCTCTAGGGTTAGCAAGGGTAACAATGTGGCTAATCATTACAAACAATTATGATTAACAGCATGATTCTGACAATAACAAATAATAGATTTTTTAATTATTGGACGGTGCAATGCGCAAATGTGGAGTGCATGTATGTAGGAATGAGTTAAGTGCGTGTGTGGCTCAAGGTAGCCCTGCGATTTAATCTTGGGATCGGACAGCAGTGATAAGTACCAATTCCGTCCACTACCTGATGGAAGGCCAAATTAGGCCGTAACTTTTAAAATTACTTCGGATTGAGCGTAATCCCAAGTCAATAGCAGGGACAGAATTCTTGATTTGACTAGTTGAAGTTGACAATGCTTTATATCACACATTGTGACCAGATTATTATAAATGTGAGGGGAAAAAATGCTCTAAAACGTTGTGCAAAGGTGGTCTTTACTCTAATAGTGGGTTCTCCTATTTATTAGCTCACTATACTTCGGTAACCTTAAAACTTCTTTGTGCATAACCATTGAAGCTCTCAACAAAAACAATCTACGGACACTCAACACTTGGGCTTCTCTATAAACATCCGATGTGGGGTATCGCCTTGGTCTACGCAGTTTTGGTGCTAGGTTTTTGAATTGCACATTTTTATAAGTGCGGCTTCCTTTCTTTACATAACCACCCTTCGCCACAGACACCTATACATCGATTCCTACAGTAATATACACATCCAAAACTGATTGCCCCAAAATAAGCAATTTCCCGTTGCAAATGTCTGCAATATATCAAGGGGCACTCATTACGGGGAATGCAAATGGTTGGCTCGTAAGGAGCGACGCGCCTGGCGATATCATGCCAACTCGCTTATTAATGACGTTGACTTAAGGGGGTGCAGCGCGGAATTTGAAAATTTACGTGTTTTAAGTCACTGGTGCTAGGCGCTGAATAGGTCTTATACATTAAAAGGACTAGTGTAGGTTAGCTTGATCCTTTCACAAGGCCATGGTTGTCTTGGAATTTGAAACAAATACCCAGAAACTGCATAAACATAACGTAAAATAATGATATCTAAAAACTTATTTCTTCAAAAACTTTGTAAATATAGCCCAAATGAAACAATGATCCGACATCAAAATGTTTGTATTGATATTCCGCAGGTCACTGTTGTCTTATTTTTCCATTAAAAAACATGAATATGAAAATATTAAGACTTTTCTTAAATTTTACCCAAACGCCTATGATTTTACGAAAGTAAACATTGCTTTAATTAAATCACCAGCCTACTCTGTACAGATATTAGTGTGCGAGCGTATTCGTAGTCGTGCGCCGTTGTCACACCACTGCCACGCGCCGCTCGCTCGCTATCATAAAGAAACTTGAAACTCGCAGTTTTGCGTCCGCGCTACACCCCCTTTAGGCTGTCGGTAAGTTACAACTATAGCCACCTAGTTACTTCCTAGCTAGCTAACTATCTAGTTTTTAAAATGTTCAAATAATTTCAAACGCAAATTTTGTTGCGAACAAATTTAATAAGTACCTAGTTTAGATGGAAGATTTAGCGGTAGGCTTTTATGGGTTGGGCGCAGCTGACCACAGCGATAAAATTATATCCTGAAATAAGCTGATTTTATTACGTCGACAAATACTGTAATACGAGTTAAATGTTTATAAGTAATAGTGTCGGGTGCCGAACGGATAATGTTCGAGTTGAATGCGAGAAATCTTCAATCCCCTTCGGTACACTACTGACATGAACCCATACACAACACTAACATTATTAGCTTTCTAGGTGGGTTAAGGACAGTTTCTAATGTGTTGATAGCGTTTTAAAAATAATATTTGTATATAAAATCTTCGTTATTTTACTTATGTTTATCACTACGTTTAAGATATCCATATTTTCAATTGATAAGATTTCTAGGTTGGTCAACAGGACATCATTAGGACATTAATAACGTGTTGACAGCGCAATATCACATTTCTTTATTAAAAATCTTCGCTATTCTTGTCTTAAAGTTACCTTTACTTATGTTTATCACTCATCATCATCATCAGCAGCCATTTTATGCCCCCACTGCTGGGGAACGATTCTTCCCTATGAATAGATAGGGAAAACAGGCCACAAATCATCACGCGGGCCCAGTGCGAATTGGTGGTTGTTAACGACTGCTAATGCAGCCGGGACCAAAAGCTTTACGTGCCTTCCGAAGCACGGAGGAGCTCGAGATGATAATTATTGGTCACTCTTCCGATAACCAGCCTTTGCGAAAGTTGCTTACCTACCTTAGAAATCGCAGCTCCTGTCTATCACTACATTTTAGATCATTATACTTTTAATTGACAAAACTAGCTACCAATATAAGATAGCTACGGTGTTCCACAACTATATATATTTATAGTGCAGTAAACCCTGGTTCCACACAAGCATAAAGTTGTTGTTAAATGTGTGGCGTAATTAGTAGAGCTCGAGCTTATCTGCGCTCGTTTAAATGTCGTTTCGGAGACGATTAAGGCAGCTGTCCTAATCTAGTGAGTATCACATTCGACTGTATCATTTGTGGCGGTTTTATTTCGTCATTAATTTAGTAACGATGGTGTTTGATGATTTTCTACATTATTTAATTAATCCGTCGAATGCCGTGAGTACAGACACCATAGAATTTCAATTGTTTGTCGGCGGTGATCAGTGCTCGCGTTAATTAAAGATTAATGTCGGGAAGTTATAACGATAGCGCAGTTCTTTTCTCTTATTTTATTATATACCGACAGGGAAGTGCTTTGCTGTCATCTCACTAGATGGCAAAAGACTTAAGGTTGAAGGAGGAAGCGCACTTCAACTGGAAACCTCAACCAATGAGAAACTGTCGGAATACAATAATGTTACTGACATTGAAGTTATGGCGTCATATTTAGATAAAATGGTGGTAGCTAGCCAGAAGGACAAACAAGTCCTACCACCAATCAAATCGAACTTTTACCCCTCGCAGGGAATTGAATCCAGGGCCTCTAGGTCAGAGACCGATGGTCTTAGCTAGTAGGTCACAGAGGTAGTTAAAAGCATGTCTTCTTTCCCTACTGGATTTTCTGAGGCGTTTTAATCTGATTTGATAGATCAACTATGCAACAACTCGTAGTTACGATCCGAAAAAGTATTCATATTATTTTTACAAGAGCAGGAAAAAAGTCCAACTCTCTTCCGTATTGTAAATTGTTCGAAATAACGTTTGCATAACATTAACCTTTATAAATAGTTATGAATAAAGTTGTTAGTGAGCTGTAACGCACCGACCTTATCGGTATGTTTTATGTATTTTATTTTTTACAATATTTCAAATATGTCTATCAATTTGAGGGAAGGGAGAAAATAAAAGGTAAATGTAAGACTGTTGTATATTGTATAAGTGGGTAGGTTAAGATAACGAACAAATCGATATTGTCATTAGCTATAAGATGGCCAGTCTCGAAATAAACGATTGACAAGCAACGCGTATTTCTATACTCTCCAAAGACCACTACACATAATCATCGGACTATAACCACAGTATAAAGAGTTATACAATTCCTTCACTGTGCTATAACTATCGTACAGCTGGTATCTAGCCTTTCCTTAATAGCAACATCACTAGCACACGAGATCAGGCCATGAATTACCATGCTGGCCGATCAGTTACCGAGTGCTAAACCATTCGATCATTTTTACAAAAACGAAAAAAAGTTGTATGGTTAAATGACAGCTCACCTCGTTTATATCAAAATGCTGATTGCGATTGTTATTCTCAGTTAACGAAACTGATAATTAGTATTGCATTGAAGCATTGCCTCCTAGTCACAAACGAAGTAAGTTTACAACTTTTGGAAAAAGTTTGCTGATGGCCTTATGCTACTTTTTCAGCGTCACCGGATTTTTTTGAGGGCGGCGGGTAACTTAAAGGAGTCCTTAAGTCGAATTCGTGTCATTACAACCCCGTTAGAGAGTGTCAAGAGGGCATACTTCACGCAAGTGTCCGCTTTCCCTACTAGATTATCCGGATGGTTCGGATCGGATCGAATTGTTGTCGGTATCGTAATGAAACGGTGAATACAACCGGTACTTAGCAGGTATCAACTTGACATCCCCAAGTCTTGAGTTCTTGACGCGATATGTGATTCCATTTTGTAACAAGAGTCACGAGCCGCCGAGAGCACACATGTTTGCCATTCCGTCTCTACATTCAGAAGTGGAAGGTTAACTTTTAATTCAGTTTCAATTTCAGTTTGTATTAACTTCAACAAATTGACTTTGACATCGCCGGATTTAGTTGGGCCGTGAGTGTTTGACTTTCGCGTTCCTGTCATGCATACAGATAGTGGTTTAGGCCGACTGAAATTGAATTGGTTTCGACAAATTTTTATTGTTTTATGAAATGGATGCTTGAATTGCTGGTAATAGATATAACCTAACCTACTTTCTACTTTGTTAGGTTATAGCCCGAATGAGTTCTTGAGTGGAGATGATGAGAGCCGAGGATACTGTGGATTTTTTATTTTATCAAACAGATGTCTTTTTTTCTTTCACTCTTCTGATGGCTGTTTTGTTTTCAGGTAGTGGCAAATTGAACTTCGACTCATTCGTGCGTGTCGCTACACATTTTCTGGACGAAGATGATGAAGCACTCCAAAAGGAACTAAAGGAGGCCTTCAGGCTATATGACAAAGAAGGTGAGCTCCAATTTCATAAGCCATTCCATAAACTGTTTCATAAATTGTTCCGGCAGCTGAGTTAAGATAATGTAATGATTATTTATATATAATTTTACGCAAATATTGTTGCGAACAAATTACAATTTGAAAAAAAGACAAAGTGTTGAAAAAGTGTTGTTTTACAATAGTAATATGTCAGTAGCATTATTTTAACATTTATTTAGTCTATAGGAAAAATTACATTATCAGCCTACTGACACACAATTGAGACTTAAATAACACACTTTGAAGCTATCTAATTATTAATTAATTAATTATTTGAATTATCTATCTTCTACAAAGTTAGATTTTTACTAAGTTTTAATTAAACCCTCTTTCCAATATTTAACAGTTGGATATGTAGTTCAAAAATAGGTAAAATAGGTCGTGACAATGTAAAAGTGAAATTTATCACAAGATACTTTTTTTACTAGGTTCGTTGCGCTCTGAATAGCTTCGTCTAATTGGTGCCATAAATTAAGATGGCGAACGGCTGAGACCGTGAAAGTTGGTATTGTAATGGGTCTTTTGTGTCTTCGAATGGGCATTTCAGACTTAAGGCGCAGGCTCGCATTAAATAGGTCAAACGTTAGTTTGTGACAAGCACATAAAAATATGACTAGAATGATAGTAGAATTGGTACTTTCACAAATTAGAACCCGTTTGGTTGTTTGCAAATGAATAGCGAAGCAGTTGGCTCTTGAGGGCTCGATGGCGCAGTGATTTAAGCGCTCAGTCTGCGATTGATAAGGTTAAACAACTTTCACAAAGGCCAGTAATCAGATGGGTGAAAAAAAAAATATCATCTCGAACTCCTCCGTGCTTCAGAAAGCATGTAAAGCCGTTTGTCCCGGCTGCATTAGCAGTCATTAGCAACCACCAATCCGCACTGAGTCTGTGTGGTGGTTTTTGGCCCGTTCTCCCATACATCCATAGGGAAAGCTCGTGCTTTAGCAGTGGGGACATAAATATGAACTGGTGATGGTTAATATGATTTATTTTAGTGTAGTCTAGTTTTTTTTTTTCAAATTATAATTCTAACAATAGTTAAACTAGAACTTTTTTAGGCTCTTATAAGAACATAAGTCTATTACCGATTATTATTAACTGCATAATTTGAATAAGTCTCATAAAATCATCATTGTTATAAGTACGCTGCTGCCTTGGAACCAATGTCGGATATTATCAGTCCGTGCCCCTCCACACTATAGTGAATCTGTTTGTCTGTTTGTCGATAAACAACTGACGAAGCCCCCGAAGGGAGCGGATCTCAGCCCAGCAGTCTGTTTGGACTGTACTCAGTTTGTTGATCGACCTAAGGGTGCTTGGTAGATAAAGGACTTTACATAGATTTAACCACCTCTATAGTCTAGTGGTTAAGACTACCGGTTTTGAACCAGAGGTCCCGGGTTCAATTCCCAGCGAGGGGTACAAGTTTGTGTACTCGGTTTGGTTTTGATCATTTTTTAATGCAAATATTTATTTTGTAGTCCCAACAAACTGGCTATTGGATAGTTCCTTACTGATCGTTACCTCAAAACAATAAAGTTTAATTGTCAACTATAAAAACTGCTTCATGGAGCGCTATTATTTTAATTTATGAAAATAAAAAACAATGGATTTCCGTTGATAATTATTCGGGATGGACGCGAAACGATTTGTTGGAGTGGTGCCAAATTATACCACTACCACTGGTTGCACTAACAAACTCGCTAAAGAAATTGAAGTGAAAATAAAGTGAGAAAAAAAGGCACGTATTAAATCATTAATTTTAACAATCATGTAGTGATAAGCAGTTCTATCGCATAAACCTTTAATTCCTCTCAATATTTTTCTCATTATTTTATCCGTATACCGTCGCGGCCTATCATAACTAATTCTAAGGTCGCGGCTGGATTATTACTGGAAAATCAAGGCATTGTACATATAAATAGGTACAGTCCGTGTTATGTAGATCGGAGTATCCTAAGTGATCAAAAACATCTCAACATTTTATGTAACATACCCAAGCCATATTTTTTATCTTTAAAGCTGTGTCAGGCAATGACACAAAATACTTGACGGTATCGTCAAAAATGTATTCTTGTGAGTTACTGTTGGAAACGCTCAATTATAATAAACTAAGATACGCCGATCAATGTGATGCTTACCGTACCTACGTGAAGGCTGTAACGGAACTACAAAGACAACATTATGTTTGACCAAACAAACTCAACGAAAACAGATTCCTAAGACAAACAGCATGCCCCAAGGACATGTCGTAAGGTCACCAATGTTTGCCGACGTTTGCCGCTGTTAGTACATAACTCGGTATGTTTGCCCGCGGATCAATAAGCAGGTGAGAGCCGCTTGTCTTGCCACTTTGCTCGGCAAATACTTGTTTAGGCACGCATAAACAATGGACACCTGTTAATTGACTTAGTAAGGGAATGTTTCGTGCGCTCCGGTTTCTGCGTGTCGCCGCAATTTTGCCTATTTTATGTGCCTGCTTACATGAGAAATTTGTTTCGTTACAAATGTTACTAATTTGTACAAGGGTGTTACAAGTTTGTGGAACGGTCGTAATTCATTAATAAATCGTTTCCTAAAAGAGTTTGTTTAAGATTAATAAAATCCATCACTGATATCTTTATATACTATACATAATTCTTCAGTACGTGTCCTTTTCCTAACCGGCTGGACCGATTTTGATGAAAAATTTTGTGTGTATTTTAGTGGGTCTTTGTATGGTTTAGATTCAGGATTGGACCCGGTAGGTGGCGCTGTAATAGGGATCCATCATGGCATACGAATGTTCTAAAGCGGACGAAGTCGCTAGCGTTTGCAATAGTGTATTTAAAATATATTTAAGACATAAACATTTTGTGTTTTCCTTTGTATATATCTGGGATGTCGAGAAAAAGCCTCTAAATGATGACGTAAAGCTTTCATATTGTCAATTAATGTGAAGGTATATCTATCAATAACTAGTGGTCGCCCAGTGGTCGAAATTCGACCGTAATTTTATTACGGCTGCACGGATTGTATTCTAAGCAATGAAAAATTAAAAAAGATAGAATGTGAGTTTGGATTGGCATTGACCTTAGGCATTGACAGGTGTCGAGACAAACAATACGTGTGTGTCAAATACATGGTAGTGTGTGTAATGTTGTTTTTGTGTATTTTTTATGCATAATTAAAAAAAAATATTAACATTCGGAAAACCTTCTCTATATAAACTATAAGTGTGCGAAATTTCATACTCCTCCGTCCACGCAATTTTCGTAAAAACAGGTACAAAGTTTTTGCTTCACGTATTAATATAGTATAGGTAATTGCTTTCAATAAAATCCGTAGCCGATGGTAGTGGCAGCTGGCACGTGCAGTGTACGCGATGTAGCGCGCATCGAAAATATTTGGCGGTGCCAGTCCACCGCCAATTTGGAGGCGAATTAACGTCTGACACCTTGCTTCACTGGTTTACTTTGCGAACACGCGAGCTTTCAACGAAATTTTACGTTCGAACAGTAAACAAGCTTGGAATGATCGATCATTAACTGCACTTCTTACGTCATGGCTATAAATAATAAATATCGTGAATAACGCAAATGACGGACATGTTATCGTCATATGCAATCAGAACAACACAAAAGTCCTTTTAAACTAATAAAGAAAAAAAATGTTCGGCAATGTTGCCAGCATTCTTGGGACCGTTCCCATGAGCCCACAGTTGGAGGACATCTTTTATTTATAGGTCTTTATTGCTTAATTTCTAACTATTTTTCTGTTTTTTATCAAGTTAAATTAAGTAATGTTTCTTTTTGTTGTGTATATAAATATTTGCACAAAAAAATATATATATACAGTAAAGTTCTAGAAGTACCCATGTAGAAAGAAATACCTATTTGATAGAAGTGAAGTGAAGGATTTAAAATTAAGTTTACATGACGAGAACAAAACACGGAAGATTTATTCCAAGCTTTCTAATTTCATTGATAAACACCTCCTTCAACGATCTTCGAAGCTTATACTCTATTTATTACCAGACACATCAACATCATAAACACGGTACATTTAAAGCATATAAATTTAAGGAAACGTGGCTAGTGCTTATGCCAATTACAGACGTGCACAGTATTTCCTACGACTAAAGATAAAAAAATAAGTTTATACTTAATGTATACATAAATCACTCAGGAATAACATTAGATATTAAATAAATAAAATCCTCTGTTTCTCATGAGGCCCTTAAAGTATACATTACCATAGATCCTTCTTTTAAGTGAGTTTTCCTTGGTATTCACAGGCAACGGCTACATCCCCACGTCGAGCCTCCGCGAGATCCTGGCAGCCCTGGACGACCAGCTCACGCCCGACCAGCTCAACGAGATGATTGCCGAAATCGACACCGACGAGTCGGGCACGGTCGACTTTGACGGTGCGTGTGCTCATCATCATCCCCTCCCGACCCACTGCTGGGTATAGGCCTCTCTTTGTTTATGCCATTCGCCTCGATCCTGCGCTAGTCTGGGCCACGTGGAAACCACGGTCTTGGTTATATACGTTGACCAGTCGTTGTACGTCCCCTTTTCCTGCATCCGTCACACGGCCACCACTCAGTCAGCGTTCTGGTTTATTTTTTAGTTTTAGTTTTTAGTTTATCTTTTAGTTTAATAGGTTATACAATAGCGTATCATTTATTGCCAATACTGTGTTGAAATTGTGTGAATGGTAAGGCATAAATAAAATTTGAAACAGCAGCATTCCAACAACAGAAACCCATTAGGTTGAAATCAATATCAAAGTTTTTTGTTGGTCAAAGAGTAAACACGCAGTTTATTTAGTGATGCGTATGGCTTTGTGACAAAAGAGCTTGGTTACAAAACCGTAGGTCCTGGGTTTAATATCCATGAAGGGCAAAGAATCGGTTCGGCTCATGAGCGCTAAGTTCGGACCCGTATTCGACAAGGGTAGTGATTACGCATGACACTTTAATTGTAGCGATGGCTTGATGATTCAATGATAGAGGCTTTAGCCCAGCAGTGAGACAGCACATGAGCTAGTAACTATTCGTACTCGTATACGTACTTATTACCCGATTTTTACACATAGTGATAGTTTGAGGGCCAGAGAAAGAAAAAATAGAAAAGAAAACATTTTTTTAGAGAGCTCCGTACATTTTTAATTTTTTGTTTCAAACGAAGCTAGAGTTAAATAATGAATTATTATATTATTGTATTAATTTTCACTGCCAAAACAATAAGACTGCAAACGCCGTCCTTAATTCGTAAAAGAGAAAATTTTAATTACGATTCCACACAATAATAATATGACAGGGGAATATAATAAATTATTCTTTTAATTCCAGAATTCATGGAGATGATGACAGGGGATTAAGCAGCCGGCAGTGATAAATAACAACACCACAATAACATTGTAAGAACAACCCTAGTCATTGTAATAAGCAACTAATATAATTTTTGTTTTAATATTGTGTTTTTTTTTATTCTGCTGGGTAGAGCTCAGGGCCCTTAGCCAAAGTAACATTACAAAAACGATAGCGAAGTTCGAAAAGAACAAAATGTATGGGATTGACACAAGCCGCGCTAAATCACGTGGTCACGTAATGTCAATCCCATACATTTATCCTTTTCTAACTTCGCTATCGTTTCGCTATCGTTTTTGTATTGTTACTTTGGCTACGGCCTCTGGGCCCTTAGCCAAAGTAACATTACAAAAACGATAGCGAAGTTCGTAAAGAACAAAATGTATGGGATTGACATAAGCCGCGCTAAATCACGTGGTCAACGTAATGTCAATCCCATATATTTATTATTTTCTAACTTCGCTATCGTTTCGCTATCGTTTTTGTAATGTTACTTTGGCTACGAGCTCAGGGCCCTTAGCCAAAGTAACATTACAAAAACGATAGCGAAGTTCGTAAAGACAAAATGTATGGGATTGACATAAGCCGCGCTAAATCACGTGGTCAACGTAATGTCAATCCCATATATTTATTATTTTCTAACTTCGCTATCGTTTCGCTATCGTTTCGCTATTGTTTTTGTAATATTACTTTGGCTACGGGCTCAGGGGTTTAAGGGCCGAAACACATAATCGCGTCGCACCGCCAAAACCGGCGGCGCCTGTCTAGTACCTATTTGACAGGCAATAAGGTGACATGCGCACCGCTTATTTTTGCGGAGCGAAGTCACAACGCGGTTACGTGTTTCGCCACTAAATCTGTTAATTCAATAAAGTCGCAATGGATTGTCGATAGCCTGATTTTGATATTGAAACTGTGAGACAATTATCAAAGTCAGACCTCCGAGACACGATTGAGGATGTTTTTTTTAATATTGCTTACTGGTAAGCGCTTAGCTCATTTCACCTGGTGTTAAGTGTTGATAAGACCGAAATTGGAAAAACACACCTGGAATCGTCAACTACCAACGCGCTGGATATTGTCTCTAGCTGCCGGGACACAATGCTACAAGTACTTATAAACATTGATAAGGCGACATTTGATAAGATGGTGGTAGCTAGCCAGGCGGACAAACATGCTCTACAACCAACAAAACCGAGTACACAAACATTTTTTTTTTTTATATTTACGGATAAGCACAGTGCCTTGATCTCACCTGATGTTAAGTGATGATAAAGCCAATGATGGAAGCGCACATCACCCGGGACCCTCAACTGGTGAGGTACTGGCTATCTTATCTCTAGCTGCCGGAACACAACAATGCTACAAACATTGATGTTATGGCGACATATTTAGATAAGTTGGTGGTAGCTAGCCAGGCGGACAAATAAGTCCTACCAGCAACCAAACCGAGTACACAAACATGTACCTTCTGTTGGTAATCGAACTCGGGACCTCTGGGTCTGAGATCGGTGATCTTAACAGACAGTCAAAAATAGAGTTCGAGTGCCTTCGAGGCCTACGTCCAGCAGTGGACTAGTGTAGACTGATGATGATGATGAGTGTCCTTTAGTGCCCGTCCTAGTGTTTAATTCTTAGCTGGTGTCTGGTATCGTGGCTCTTCCGATTGAGCTATCGTGGCTCAATTGGAAGAGCACCTGACCCGGAATGTCAGAAGGGTGCAGGTTCAAATCCTGCTCGTGGAAATTTTTTCAACATTTGTGTTTTTGTATATATAATTTGCGTTAAAATCTATTTGAACATTGATGGGTATTGGCTAAATCACCGCGCTTGCCAAATACGGGTCGGTGGTCACAAACTACAATATGCATCGAAAAATCCGAAATTCACTTTGCCTGACCTGAATTGAACCCGGGACCATCAGTATCGAGCCGAACGCTTTGTCACTTGGCCACCGAGGCATTAGCGTTAGAGTCAGTTTCTGAACTGTAGAAACAATACACTCAGTCGTAATTACTACACCCCCTATACGAGTATATATAAGCTTGTCAAAGCTCGCGACTTGCAAAGTGAAATCGCTCAGCTCGACTCCTTTGAGCTTTTCTGGCACCTAAGGGGACCGGGTAACTTTGAGACACCGTAGGGGAACGAGGACGCGATTAATAACTGTCGTGTGTATGAAATACTCTTAATGAGAAGTATCCAAAGGCGAAGCGAACTTATCGAAACTACCGAAACGTTTATTTTGAACCAGGGCTTGATACCGGTAATTTATTTATTTATTTATTTATTTATTTGTTTATTAGGACAACCAACAAGACAAACACTGAAACAAGCAAAAATTGTAGAAACAAACATAAACTTAAAGCTAAGTGTCATCTCAATTACAGGTTGCCACGGCATGCATTGTGGACTATAATAAAAAAAAAAATATTTATTTAAAATAAACCTAATGAAACTGAGAACTTATACAAATCAAAAAAAGTCTTTCAGCCACTAATCTGGCGCCTTATTAAATGACTTCAATATTTCCTGTCTGAACTTCTGGGGTTTATCTGCGAAGATGTCGATATTACAAACTTTGCAGAGTTCGTTATATTGCCGCTGTAGTCTATTTATGGTGGCGTGGTGACCCACATTGGTCCTGCTGCCCTTAACAGAAAAAGGCACATATCTTTTGACCCGTGCTAGTTTATACGGTACATTAAGATTTATCAATTGTAACAGAGAGGAACAATCCGTGGTGCCGTTGATTATCTTTTGAAGTAGCATTAAATCCAATAAATACCTACGATCCCTCAAACTGTTTAATCTAAAATAAGCCAGTCGTTCTTCATAAGAAGGAAGCTCTTTTGCCTTTTGAGTTTGGTATGAGAGATGCCACAAAAAACGTTTCTGGATACGCTCTATACGTTTGATGTGAACGTCGTAGTGAGGGGACCAGACCTGGCTACTGTATTCGAGGTTGGAACGGACCAAGGACTTGTACAATAGTATTTTTGTTGAAGGCTTTCTAAATTCTTTAGCATTACGTAATACGAACCCTAGCATTTGGAAACCTTTAGATACAATTTGGTCGATATGCTTATGAAAGCGTAACTTTCTGTCCAGCAACACACCTAAATCGCGAATAGACTCCACTTCTTCCAAATCATGACCATCAATATTGTACTTCGGAAGCGAAACAGTAGCGCATCTGGAAAATCTAATAAATTTGCATTTGTCGAGGTTCAGAAATAATTGGTTTTCAGTGCACCACATCGCTAATCGGTCAAGATCCTCTTGCAATAAAGTTGAGTCGTTCTGATCGCGTATTTGCATCGATAATTTCATATCGTCCGCGTATAAAAAACATTTGGCATGACGGAAGATAGTTACAATGTCATTTATAAAAATATTGAAGAGGATCGGACCCAAATGTGAACCTTGCGGTACACCAGACGTACATGTAAATGGTTCCGAAGAGAAGCCGTTAACTACCACTCTTGACCTTCTTTGTTGAAGATATGAGGAGAACCACGCAAGTAGGTCTCCAGTGATACCGAAGGTGGAAAGTTTATGAACTAGAATGTTGTGATCAACGGTATCAAAGGCTTTACTAATATCCGTATAAATTGTATCTACAGATAGTCGCGCGTCGAGAGATTCAGAGACTTGGGTTATAAACGAAACGAGATTAGTGGCTGTAGAACGCGATTTTAGGAAACCAAATTGCTGAGGCGAGATAATTTGATTCATATGCCAAGTCAACACAGGACACACTAAGGACTCAAAAATCTTGCCGAACACACACAGTATAGATATTGGCCTATAGTTTTTGACAGATCTAGCATCACCTGATTTAAAAATTGGGACAATACGCGCCTCCTTCCAGACAGAAGGGAAAGTGCCTGTTTTCAAAGACATATTGAAAATGGTAGTTAAAGGCAGAGATAGCGCCTTGCGACAACTGACCACGAATATAGGGGGTATACCATCAGGACCGGCTCCCTTATTTCGATCCAATCGAGTTAGGGTCTTAAGTACGTCTTTCTGCGAAAAACAGAGATTGGCGAGATAATTAGACGTAAGGATTTGGTCATTTGCGGCCGGGGAAAATATGGAGCTCGTTTTAAACATCGACGTGAAAAAAGAGGCAAAGAGATCACATATACCGCTACCACAATCCGCCCCATCCCCGTCAAAAGTCATAGATGATGGATAGGCGCTACTGTTACGTTTTTTATTTTTTAGGAATGTCCAGAATAGTTTTGGATTGTGGGATACCGACTTTTCAATAGAAGCTATATAATTTTGATGACAATTTTTTATCAATTCAGCGCATCTCTTTTTTAACGTACACAAAGCTAATTCGTCCAGTGGATTTTTGTATTTACGATATTTTATACGTAGCTTGTGTTTTTCTTTCAAAAGACGAATGAGTTCCTTTGTGTACCAAACCGGGAACTTCTTGGATGACGGTTTATATTTTGGAACATGCTGTGCAATTGCATCTCTTAAAATACCATAAAAAGTATCTACCATTGCCTCGACAGAACGCGATGAAAGTTCGCGTTCCCATGATATTGTATTTAACTGAGTAATAATCGCATCATAGTCGGCTTTATGAAAACTATATCTTAAATTCGAGTCGTTCGGCGGTAAGCTTGGCGGATCATAGCACGGGATGGCGAACTCTAATGGAGGATGATAAGAGTCGAGATTACTTAAAGGAAAGTTACTCTCTGTCACACTATTGATCGCTGTGTTGGAAAGAACGAGGTCCAGAGCTTTACCTTTAACATTCAATATATTATTAAATTGTGTCAGATTACTCAGAGCGATAAAATCCAGCAGTGTAGTATCCAGTGCGCATTTAGCAATGTAGTTAGCTGGAGATGCAAAATTATGGTTGTTCCAGATAATATTACTTGAATTGAAGTCGCCTACGATTAAGACTTTCTCATTCAATTCCAAAACACGGATCGCATTATCAACATAGCAATCGAGAATATTTTTCTGTAATGGTGGAGGGAGATATACGCCACACAATAATAGTTTATAAAACGATTTACCATTTCTGCGCATTTCTAACTCCACCCACAGATCCTCACAATCACTCTCCAATTGCGGTAACCTACGAGAAGAAATATGCTTGGACACTGCAATGAGCACCCCGCCACCAGATTTGCATCTATGGAAACCACTAGTCTCCCGATCGCGCCTGTACACTAGATACCGGTCATCAAAAAGTTCGCAATCGAATATTGAACTATTAAGCCATGTTTCACACAAGAATATAACGTCATAATTTGAACACAATACATTTTTGTAAAAATCCGTAGTCTTCGTACGAAGGCCACGGACATTCTGAAAGTAAACATTCAAATTATAATATTTTAAAACATTATTAAATTGTACACTGTGCTTAAAAACAATAGAAACCTATTTCAATTGCTCCAATGTTGACACGTTTCGGACCAGCACATACTCTGATGTATCCGACTTTCGCATGTAGATGCGGCCGCTGCGGACCCAAACATGCTTATATTGAAGCTCCTTCGCTCGAGCGCGCGCCGCTGCATGGAGAGATTTATTTTCAGGCGTGAGATTCTCTGTCACATAAATGGCTGTCTTTTTGTCAGTCCCAAAGCCCAGGTGCCCTGTGTTAAGTCTCTCCTGCGGATGAGACTTATTATATTTTATTGTTGCTGCCAGCAGGGAGTCTCGGGAGCGGGGGCTGTTTAGTTTTATAATGATTGAGCGAGGACGAGGACTCTCTGGGTTTTTCTTTGCAATGCGAGAGCAATAAAAAACGTCTGACTCATTGACGGGGCATGATACAGCATTACCCAATTGCTTAACCATAGACAATAGATTCTCGGACTTCCGTTCCGGAACACATTGGATCTCCAAATTTGAGGCGCGGGACACCTGCTCGAGTTGGTTAAAGCGACTTGTGATGACATTCAACTCGCTGCGGAGGGATTCATTTTCTTTCACGACGGACTCAACTTTGCCTTTGGAGGTCGCAATGTCGAAGTTTAATTTTTCAAATGAGTCATTTATAAAATTCATTGAGTCTGTCAGCGAACTGATTTCACTTCTAACCGCCTTCAGTTCCTTGTTCAGATCGTTCTTCATCGCGATGACGCATTCCTTTAACGAAATTTGAAACTCCTCCTTTATAATAGCGCGCAACTCCTCGCGCGACACACATGAGCCGGAGCAACCGGCCGGAGGGGACGCGGACGGCGGAGGCGGCGTGGTGAGAGCAGGCAGCGGCATGGACCGGCCCTGCTTACCGCGGCGCAGCGTCACATTAGCGTCAGCATGTGAACCACTAGTGGGTGTTGAAGGCCGAACAGGCGTGTTAGAGTTGTCCCTTCGTGGTTTTTTGGTGCGACATTCGGGACAAAGCCAGCTCGCTATTATTTCTGATGAGAGTTTACCCATATCAGAAGGTGATACACTAACGCATAAGCCATGATAAAAGAATGAGCAAGTACAGCATTCCAGGCAGTTGTCATCCTCGATGGGACCTCGGCAGGCAGCGCACTCATGCATGGTGATTGTGTTTATAAACAACACACAATTAGATTAATGACTTGTACCATGAAATTTGTGAAGGCGCAAAACGATACGATTATCGTTGTCGTTTTTTCGACGAGTGCAGTGGTAGCGGGAACGATGTAGGTATGAAGCGGTTGGTTATTTCGGCCGCGGCGCTCAAGCGTCCGTAGCCCAGCGGTTAAGGTGCTCGGTGTAACACTCACCGATTCCGGTTCAAACCCCGCAGACGGCAGAAATTTTTTTCGACTTATTTAGCCAGTGTAGGGCTTCGGCGCCGGTCGGGGATCACAGCAGGGCGAAGCCCGGGTGCTCACAACAATTATAAATTTATTTAACAAATATTCTCAAAAAATCACGATACGTCCACACACGGTAGCGTCCGAGGGCAAGAGGATAATGCAGGTAACGTAATCTAGAAAAGTATCGCTACTTTTTTCGTTAAATATTGCGCTTTAGCCAATGACGTTTTACAGATAGACGCGTCATACGCCTACACTAATGTAATACAAAACAGTTTAAATTTTACTTTATCTACATACCTCTACATACGATTAGCAATACGTAAAGAAAGGGACAAAATATAGAAGCCAACATGTCATAGACCTGTGGTTAAAAAAATAAAAAAAAAAAACAAAAAACCCGCTTCCTAAAAAATTATAAGTAACTAAATATAAAATAAACTGAAAAGACCGGAACATGATAAAAATTCAATTTATGCAACTCCTTTTTTTACCAGTATCTTCGTTTGACAGAAGTATCGATTCCAATTATTATTGTTTAACGGTATTCAAAGCCCTGCTTTGAACCGACACCGTCCTTTTTGGACGAAGTTCTTAAATCGTCTGTCTAAAGTGACATATAACATAATATAATACTTATTCACACAAAATGTATGTATGGAACAGCTGTTTTTTTTAAATTTCAGAGTTGATCCAGTACTAAAAGTTCTTCCTATTCATAAGTTCTATGATATACTTACCTTTATACACCTTTCTAACAACGACTTAAAATTCACACATAGATATACCTTAGGCTTAAACCTTAAACCCATGACATCGAATATAAAAATACCCGAGGGAACCAAAATGCGATACCTACCGGTAAAATGAGAATAAAAATGGCGATCCGTGAAAAATGCGCACCGGAAATTCGCCGTGGGTAACAAATGTGTTTGTGAAATTCCTCTAACAAATCCTATGACAGAGAGTTATCTACTACACCCAACGAAAATGGATGGGTTGTTTTGCTAGGGTTTCTATTAAAGTCTAGCTCCCTAGCTAGGTCATTTTGTTAGAAACTCCGGTGATTATTTAGAACGGTCCCGTCCCGGATCATCCCGGCGGCACGTGAGGAGAAGTGTTAGATTTTTTAGTGGACATACCCTCCTTCCATTTAGGGGGAGAGTAGGGGTCGGGGAGGAAGCTCTACATGACGCATCTGGCGTCTCCCCGGGCACAAAACGTATGCTCATGCAGTTAGGTACTCCTGTATAAAAAAAGGTCATTTAGTTTAGATCCGAAAGCTAAGGGTTTGATTTTTAGCGAGGCTATTGAATTCGGTTATGTTTTGTTTTGAGTCTGCCTGGCTGGCTGCTACACCATCTTGTCTATATGGTTATGTTGAGTTCTGAATAGATAAAGGTTTAAGAAACTCCTTGGTTGTTAAATGTTTGAGGTGAAGAACGATTTTATCTCCGGCCTTAATGTAACCTAACATTAAGTACCTAATATAAACGCCAAATGCTTCCATATTGTGGAAATTATAAAAATATATAGCTTTTGCACACAAATACACAAAAACGTTCAAGAAACGGTGATGAAGCTTTCATAACTTAAGAAAAGCTTATTCCGTTTCTGTAGGAATATTATGGCTCTATTTAGTCTCTGTGGTTTAGTGGTTAACTCAGATTTTTTATGATCTGAAGTGGTTAACCTACAGTCTCAGACGTAGAGGTCCCGGGTTCGATTCTCAGCGGAGGTACATGTTTGTACTCGGTTTTTCTGGTTGTAGGGCCTGTTTTAAGTCAGCCTGGCAAACTATCACCATCAGCATGTAATGTTTCGAAAATTATGCTGATAAGATGAGAGAGAGCAAGTTCGTCATCATCGTCATCATCATCATCATCATCATCATCATCATCATCATCATCATCATCATCATCATCATCATCATCATCATCATCATCATCATCATCATCATCATCATCATCATCATCATCATCATCATCATCATCATCATCATCATCATCATCATCATCATCAGCTCATTTTATGTCCCCACTGCTAGAGCACGAGCCTTCCCTATGGATTGATAGGGAGAACGGTAGTTGTTAACGACTGCTAATGCAGCCGGGACTAACGGCTTTACATGCCTTCCGAAGCACGGAGGATACATTTTTGGTCACCCATCCGATGGCCGGCCTTTGGGAAAGTTGCTTAACCTCAGCACTCGCAGACCGGGCAAGTTAACCACTGCGCCATCGAGCTCCTCAAGTCGCTCCAAAGTTCTTCCGCAAGTTCGTCAGCAGTTGAGGATTCCTGGTGGAGAGCACTTAGACCTTCAGCCTTATCATCTCTTAGCATCAATTGAGATGAAGATCAAGTGTTTTCCTTTAAAAAATATAATAAAACGTATTTAAGACCTTTATAACGTAAGAAAAGTTTATTCCATTTCGATAGTAGGTAGTATTATTGCTCCGATATCTAATTCAAAGCAGCTTCTTCATTGTAATAGTTTTGATTAAATATATATTCAAATGCAGCGAAATGTACATGTAGTACAATGCAGCCTGGGAATCGAATGTGCAACTCATTACCATGTTTAAGCGATCTTTACCGAATTCAAAGCGCTAACCTAACTCGCATACTATTGCATCAATTTGCATAAAATTCGTTCGCTGAACACTTTACATGAAATAAAAGTATCTGACGATTTAACTTTACAGAATAAGTTAGTATATGTACTGTCCTCCTACTGGGCAAAGGTCTCCATCATTGTTATCAAGTCAGCGCTACAATTGATAAACTTAATCACCACGCATGCAAGTTACGGGTTAGTGATCACAAACCCGGGCTAAGTTTTTTATTTTAAATTCTAATTACTGCACTGAAGCTGAATTAAATACTTATAAAATACAGTGTACAAGTCCAAACTAAACGCCTACCTGACCCAGCCAGGAATCGAACCTGGGTCTTCCGCAGTCCGGGCGGTTGCACTGACCGCTATGCAATCGCGAAGGCTGACGTAAGCGTTGAATTTTGTCACTGCTTTTTAATTTTTTGAATGCTTTTTTAGCAGCAGAGTGCCATCTATCCAACGGTCATTGCAACCGATGGCAAAGCACAAAAAAACACATAGCTATAGTAAATTTTACTTTTTTATTTTAAGGCGAAGGGTAAGGCACACTAGCGCCGCTAATGGATTTAATTTGATAACTGCTAAACTGGATTTTTTTCAAACATTGCGGATGTAACACTTTGGCCAATTCACCTAAGTGAACGGCGCAAATTGTACAATGGTCAGTACTTACCGGTTGGCATACATTAAACAACATTTTAATAATTTTACATAAGGAAAATAAATGATATATGGTTATAACCATATATCATTTATTTATAAAACTAAAATAATAAAATGTAAACAAACAACTTGTTGACAGATGTGTTGGAACTGTCATCCGTTTGGGAACAGAACGTTTCGTGTTCGTTCGGGAACAAAACTTAAAAGAATGTAAATCCTAATAAATGGTTTCATTAAATTATTATTTTATTATTTCCACTAAAGAAATATAATAATAAAAATAGGGCGAGGAAGTACCTATATTTACATTTATTTAATTTACCTATATTTAATTGAGTGAAACCATGGACTAATTGGCTCCGTGTTCTTCTTGTCTGTGGCCATCATGTTTTCACTCGCTGTGGTCGCCGGTCTATGGTCAGTGTTTAAGTATAACCTAGAAGTCCTGGGTCAGTTCGAGAAGATTCTCGTTCAATGCCGGCTATATAAGGGTGGCAGAGGGGATGAACGTCCTCTTTCATCAACCAGCATTCGGTCGTCACTCTGCCCGATTGTTAAAAGTTAATACCAGTTTTTATACCTCATATAATTTACAACCCCGAACTCGGGGTTCATCTACCGGGCAGCATCTACCTACCCTCTACCAGGCAGCGGCTACCCTGCAAACAGCTACCTGCCAGTTCCGGCCAGCCACCATCCAGCTCTCATCGGCGCAGACTACGGCCCGTGTCTAGGGTGACCTAGGCGCCGATCTGCGCTCGCGTACCCAACCCGCTAGAAGCTAAGTCCTCTTGCTAATCCGCGCGCAGTACTGAGCGAACAAGCGACCAACGTAACCTACTTCCCTGAGCAAAATAAACAGATTGTACTGGATTACATCTTTTATTACTACATTACTTCCTGAACCTGGTGGTGCCTAACACCCCAGCGCTTCACGGACCTTTCGACACTAGGCAAACATCTATTATTTAATAATTGTGCACTACTTTTAGTTTTGTTTTTGTATTCATTCGCTAATACCAGAAGTGGCCATTGTTTGTGAATAAATGCGATAGCCCGTTTTGTGAATAAACCACGCAACAAAAAGTAGTGCACAATTATTAAATAAATACTATGGATGCTTTCCTGTTGTCGACATACGCGATGTTTAAAAAAAGATCCGGTCCGTTAGTAATTGTTAAATTATCAATTGGTGGCGCTAGTGTGCCTTACCCTTCGCCTTAAGCTAATTGCTGCACTGAAGCTGAATTAAATACTTGTAATTGTCATCATCATCATCAGCTCATTTAATGTCCCCACTGCTGGGGCACGAGCCTTCCCTATGGATGGATAGGGAGAACGGGCCATAAACCACCACGCGGGCCCAGTGCGGATTGGTGGTTGTTAACGACTGCTAATGCACCCGGGACCAACGGCTTTACGTGCCTTCCGAAGCACGGAGGAGCTGGAGATGATACATTTTTGGTCACCCGTCCGATGACCGGCCTTTTAGAAAGTTGCTTAACCTCAGCACTCGCAGACCGGGCGCGTTAACCACTGCGCCATCGAGCTCATCAATTTAATTGTACTTTACCCGAACTGAGAATCGAACCTAGGAACTCAGTATATCGTGCGCTGAGCGTTCTGCCACTCAAGAGCAATAACAACAAAGTTACTTAGTATTTATTAAAAGAATGGGACTCCTGGGGTCGGCATACCCGAAACCGGAGGACTTCAGGCTCTTCGCTCTTAAAGACGTTGCCAAACTTATGGCATCTATCTTTACAGAGGAAGAAGAGTGAAAGGATGGGGTTGCACAAAAGATCCCGATGGGTCGAAGTGTTACAACGAGATAAACCTCAGCAGGCCCCACTAAGATAAGATAAGATAAGATACTTAGTATTTTTGTGTACTAACGGTCAGAAACATGAAAGTCCTCAATTCTTAATGATTTCCGATAAAATGCGCGTCCAGCTTCGGCCTTATCATCACTTACCATAAGGTATGATGAAGGCTAAATGCTTACCCGTAAAAAATATAAAAAACTAAGCACCATCATTACATCAAAAACAGGCACGGCATCGAATGGAAAAAGCAGCCGGGTATGAAACACTCCAAATCCTTCCTAGGCGAAAACGCCTTAGGACGGAGTAAGTTCATATGCGGAGGCAGTAGAAGGCAGGCCCGATTAACCATCGGTGCCTTGACAAGGCACTATGCCACAAAACAAATGCTTCACAAAATACATCTACCAAAAAATAACTTGTGGGGAGGAAACGGAGTCAATGTAGCACCCACTGTGTGACTGCCACTCTCTGGCTAGGAAAATAATGGGACTTCTGGGGTCGGCTTATCCGAAACCGGAGGACTTCAGGCTCTTCGCTCTTAAAGACGTTGCCAAACTTATGGCATCTATCTTTACAGAGGAAGAAGAGTGAAAGAATGGGGTTTCATAAAAGATCCCGATGGGTCGAAGTGTTACTGCAAGTGAGTAGGTGTGTATTGCCGGTTCTGGACCACTTAAAACCAGTATAAGTTGACCTGTGTTGTGATAGTGATTAGTATGTGAGGAGGGTTCTGGTTATGGTGGTAGTTGTTAATTTTTCCCACACTCGTTGATAATGTTGATGACGTAGTTGTGGGGACGTTGTCGGCGGCTTTTGTTTGGTGTTGTTGGTGCTTGTGTTATAGCTGAGGTGTGGGACGTTTTCAGCGGCTATTGATGTTGGCTGTTGTCCTAATGTTAATTGAGGATGACCGGAAACGTGTGATGATAAGGTTTTTTTATTTGGCTGTACGAGTGATAGTGCTGATGACGTAGTGAGGTGTGAGAACCTTGTTATCATTTTTTGACCGGAAACGTAGCTGAGGTGTGGGACTTTTTTCAATGTCGGTTGTTGTCCTAATGTTAATTGACCTTGATGTTACCAGTATAAGTTGATCTGTGTTTTGATAGTGATTGGTATGTGAAGAGGGGGTTCTGGTTATGGTGGTGTTATTTTTTCCCACGATCGTTGATAATGTTGATGGGGGTAGTAGGGGCGTTGTCGGCGGCTTTTGTTGGTGGTGTTTCTGGGGGTTGGTGTGGGACGTTTTCAGCGGCTGTCGGCTGTTGTCCTAATGTTAATTGAGGATGACCGGAAACGTGTGATGATAAGGTTTTATTTGGCTGTACGAGTGATAGTGCTGATGACGTATGATGACGATGATAGTGTGGAAACCTTGTTATCATTTATATAAATAATAATATTTGTAAAGTTCTAGAAAAAAGATCTAATAGTTACAATGCAGCTAATCAATGAGTACAGAGGATGCAGGAATGGGTGTCAGGGATGTATTATCATTTATTCCGGATATTGGTAGGTTGATAGAGATTACTTGTTCTAGACAATAATTCATTCATCATAGTTGCGTTGGTAGTGTCCTAGGTGTTGGTAGCGTCCTAGCATACAGTCATTAAAAAAATAATGTATTTATCTAATTTGTTGCCTTGGATCGTTTACTTAAATCTTCAAGCTTTAGATGGTGATAAAACAAGGATACAGATATCACCGAACAGGGAAGATGTTTTTTTAAATTTGTGTGTGACAAAGTCATGGTTTTTGGTGAGTGTGGAATTGATGTTAAATAATACGACTCAATCTGAAGGAACAAATATAAAAGTATTTTTATTGCAAAAAGGAAGTACCACAAATTCAAAAATTATATACATAACTCCAGACAATTACTATAATTTTCCGATATGTATTACGAATGGAATGTTAATCAGTAAAATTGAGATTACAAGAGAGCATATTATGTTGGATGCTCAAGAAAGTCGACAACGACAACGACGTGATATATCCGTTAAACAATCGTTGAACAAGGAGGAGTTTTACCAGATATTAAAAGATGATGATGGTATTGAGGTAACCGTACGTGTGAATAAACAGGTGCTAAGTCGTGGGCTTAAGCAGGTGAAAACGAGCACCGCTGTACCTATTAGTTCAACATCATCAGAAAGGGGATTTCCTCATGCTGCAGTAGCAAGCGACCTCAGGCATCGTTATAGTTATATTGAAGAATGTGAGCAGTATAGATATGCCTTACAAAGAATGATATCCTGGGCATGGGGAGAGATTGAAAACATTGATAGTGGTAGACATGATCGTGGGAAATGTCTAAGTTCGCTACCACTTCCGCTGAAAGGTGAATAAAAATATTTATCAACGTTATTTGCGGTAAGTAAATTATCACATGTGAATTAAAACTTGTGGTTTTTCACTGGGTATATAAATAAGAGACAATTAATTGTGTTGTACATACATAGTTTCTGCCTGCTAGTAACCAGTTAGTATTTAAATTTTCTTATTAAACTTTGAAATGGCATCATTGCTACAAAAATTAAATGATACTGGAGATAGGGTGTGGTTAAAAGTACCTGATTTAATAGAAAATCAGGCTTATCTAATTATAGACGCCCACCAACAAGTATCAAAGTTTGATAGCAGTAAGCTACAAACGATTCTGACTCTTAATTCGGGATATTTAACGCTCCCAACGCGATTCAATAATATGAAATTAGATCAATTAGACTATTTAAAATCGGACATGTGTGTGATTAGGGGTAAACTAATTGGGAAGACACACAGATTTAACTTTACCCCGAAGGAAAACTGCGAGGGGTATGTTTAATTTCAAGTGAGTATAATAATAAAAATGTTTTATTTTTTATTTTCAGGTTTTCATGATGCAGTTAAAACCAGTCCTAGGTATATAATCTCAGTTGTTTTACCGTTCCCGTATACTTTAATTTCTTGTAGCTAGTCAGTTTCTATTAAGTTATGGGGGATGGTAGTTTATATGATTTTTTATTTGTTTACAGATAATCAAAACGTGGAAAACAATGAAGGTTATATTAATTTAGCAGCAAACGAGGAAATGGAGGATGAGGACCTTGATGAAATCAAGGAGTATTTCAACATGTGTAAACGTGAGTGGGTGTTCCATTGGATGTATAAATCACCTCTTTTAACTTGCTGGCGAAGACCAATCCCTTCCAATTCGATCAATATGAATGTTACAAAATTACTTCGTGATCTGTATTTATATACAAACGATGATAATTATTACTTGCTTCTCAAGATGTGGGGAGATATATGTATACATATTGAGGATACTATTGGGGATTCCAACATTAATTATGATGAGTGGATGTCACATGTTCAAAATGTAGAGTCAGAGTCATTTGGTTATATAGCTTTTTCTATAACAGCTGCTTCAAAGTTAATGAATGTTATGTGTTGTGAATTGGGAGATTACATTGAGATGGTGGAGGAATAACTAGTCTTATATAGATTTATTTGAGGTCTTACTCATCATCCTATCTATCCTTGTAAAATGTGTTGACCACACATACATTGCGATTATATAACCTGTTTGTTCAATTTAGAAATAAGAATAATGAAATATAAATGCTTGTTAAGATTTTTTGTATTTTTAAATGTGTAGAGTCAGAGTAATTTGGTTATATAACTTTTTTTCTATAACAGCTGCTTCAAAATTAATGAATGTTATATGTTGTGTATTGGGAGATAACTAGTCTTATATAGATTTATTTGAGGTCTTACTCATCATCCTATCTATCCTTGTAAAATGTTGTGTTGACCACACATGCATTGCGATTATATAACCTGTTTGTTTAATTTAGAAATAAGAATAATGGAATATAAATGCTTATCCAGATTTTTTGTATTTTTAAATGTCATAATAATCATTTTTAGAAATGTTATGTTATGCATCTACATACATTGCGATTATATAACCTGTTTGTTTAATTTAGAAATAAGAAAAATGAAATAAAAATGCTTATAAATGATATTACTCTGGCACATGTATTGCGATTATATATAACCTGTTTGTTTAATTTAGAGAAATAAAAATGAAATAAAAATATTTATAGTTTTATTATAGTTTTATTATAGTTTTTGTTTACAAATAGATTAATTACTATATCAAGCTTGATAGTGGAATACTTAAATTACATTACTCTTATCAATCCAACTCTGTTCATTCATGCCAAGCCACTTGACAAGCACTTTATCGCCTTTCCTTTTTAAAACCTTCTCCACGAGATACACATCAGGATATCGAACCCTCTGCAACTCCTGTCCATAGAAAGAGCCTGCAATAGGTTCTTGCTTTGCATCTTGAAGTAAATATGTTACAGGATTCGTGTTTTGCACCTTTGTGATTTGAAATATTTCAGTGCTCCAGTTACCGGTATAGCCTTTGCTGAAAATAGATTTGTACTTGCTGATTCTCACATGCTCACCCACCTTATATTTAGCAGGTGGTTTGATTTTCAAATGATTATACACTTTGTGAAGAATCGTGTTGGAATTCTTCTTATTCACATTAGCAGGTGACATTCTGATGGTAGAGTGTTTTTTTAAATTATAACACTCCACAATACTATTTAAATCTTTAGTCCATTTATAGGAGCCCTGTAAACTAAAGTGCTGCCACAACCAATGTTTCAGAGTTCTTATCGCTCGCTCCGCGATAGAGGCTTTCATAACGCTATATGTAGAATAGTGATTAATATTATGTCTTTTCATAAGAGCTTGAAACTGACTGTTGAAGAACTCTTTACCATCATCCGACTGTATGTTTTTCGGTTTCCGTTTCCCGAGACATAAAATTTTCTCCATAGCTTTTGTAACGTCATGTGCATTTTTAGATTTGAGTGGTTGTACCCACATATATTTGGAGAAGGTATCAATGCAGAGCAAAATGTACTTGAAGCCTACGTTTTCTCTGGAATAGTTTTGCATATCGATGAGGTCAATCTGCCAAGTATCATCGAGTCCCTTTTGAATGAAACGCCTCCGAGGAAAGTTCTTTCTAGCATACTTGTGGATTTCTTTGACTACCACTTCTTTACTCATGATTTAGTTTCTTGACTTCACCTGTCGCAGCTAATGTCGGTATCGGCGATGGTGTAATACGTTTTGTGGGTGTGGTAGATAAGGGAAGAGGGTTGATGAATCTCTTTTCCAATGCTTCAAGTTTATCTTTCAATGTGGAAATCTGAGAACGATTCGCCTTTGTTTTTGTGAGAATCAAATTTGTTATTTCTTCCAATTGAGCTTTGATTACACAATCATCTTTACGTATACCCCGACTCACCTGGGTAATACGTCTCTTTTCACAGTCAATAACACGTCTATTTGATTTGAGACCTCCCCCATTAGCTCCTACTGATTTTAGGTACTGTCCAAACTTGTTAACAGACATTATGTTAATGATGACTTAAACCTCAGGTATTGTTTATAATAAAATACAACAGATGAACTGATAAGTGAGCAAATGAACAGGTGAACTGATCAGAGCTTGATGCACAAGTGAACTGATCTGATGAACAGGTGAACTGATCTGATGAACAGGTGAACTGGTCTGATGAACAGGTAAACTGGTCTGATGAACAGGTAAACTGGTCTGATGAACAGGTAAACTGATCAGATGAACAGGTGAACTGATCTGATGAACAGGTGAACTGGTCTGATGAACAGGTAAACTGATCTGATGAACAGGTGAACTGATCTGATGAACAGGTGAACTGATCTGATGAACAGGTAAACTGGTCTGATGAACAGGTAAACTGATCTGATAAACAGGTGAACTGATCTGATGAACAGGTGAACTGATCTGATGAACAGGTGAACTGGTCTGATGAACAGGTAAACTGATCTGATAAACAGGTGAACTGATCTGATGAACAGGTGAACTGATCTGATGAACAGGTGAACTGGTCTGATGAACAGGTAAACTGATCTGATAAACAGGTGAACTGATCTGATACATATATTAAGCATATTTAGCTGTTTATGATAACACCAGCTTCGGTCAGTTCCTCAATGATAGAGTTTATTTCATTAATGTGACCTGTGTTACCAGCACTTTGTGAAGCAATAAGCAATCGTAAGCGATCAACAAGTTCATTAACATTATCCCAGTACACATAATCAGTGTTAGGATAAAACTGTTTTATAGGCATCATAGGAGCTGTCAAACCACTTCCGGTCTTTGAACTTTTAAGTACATATTGTCTTATGTAATTGTTATATTTCAAACTCCTATCACCTTGCACTTGACCCGTTGATGTGAAGCCACGTCTGTGAGCGTTAGTTGTATTCAGAATGTCGATATAGTTGTCATTATCAACCGTGTTGATTTTTCGTCGATCTGGTATTTGTTGAAAAATTAGCTCCATCAGTCCAGGTGTTAACGTATAAAATTTTTCTTTTATTTTTAACTTATTGGTAGGTGTAAAATAAACCTTTTCTCCACCTATAAAAATGTCATTGTCTCTACGATACGCTCCGAATGGGATTTTTACTTCTTTATTAAGATTTTGAAGGTACCTCAGCATCAAGTCGGATAGGTTTTGAGATTGTTCTGGTATAGCAGTAATAGGAGTAGACTCATACTCCATATTTTCGCTTTCAAGATCAGTGAAATTCTTAGAGTCATCATCATCATCATCATCATCATCATCATCACTACTATTAGAATTTCCTTGTATTTTTTTACCATCATCATAAATTAATGGAGAAGATGGGTGGATTTTTTCAATGTTTAGCGGTCTATATTTTGCAAACTTTTTCGTATACGATAACGGAGATGGTGAGGGTGACATCTCAACATTTTTGTTCTCATTATGAAGGCTTTTTGTTTCAGAAACCAACTCATTGAGTGGATTAGTGATGGGTTTGAAAGTCTCTTCAAGTGTTTTCGTCAGCTCAGTTTTATCTGATTGTAACGCTTTAACCTTTTTCTTCACAGAATCAATGGATTTTAACAACTTTCGTTTTACACCCTTATCACCAAAGATGTTACTAGTTGAGGAAGACATTTTATAATGATGTTCATCGGGTGGTTGTTGTCCAATATAAAGCATATTTACAATGAGATGAAATGGTCGAAGCCCTTACGATACCGTCCTTTATTTATGTTTCTATCTTTGTCTATCACTAGGAAAGAGTACTTTTCACTCCAACAATCATGACAAACATTTTGAAACTGCCCCCACGTCATGTCAGTGTTTACGTGATCATCATAAGCATGTCGAAGGTTCAAATCATCTTGTTTGAAAAGCAATATCAGATTCGCGTTATCGCGCACCAACTGTTTCGGTATCCTACTGTACGTCTGACATAAATAGAAACAGTCTAATCTTTTGTGCCGGCCCATGGCAAAGTATTGACGTATCGCATCCTGATCTTCTAATGCAACATCATCAAATATTATCACACTGTCCTCTTTAGCCTCATCCGGAGGTGTAACTTGACTTTTATCATTACATGCAAAGAAAGACAAATCATCCACCCCGTTCAGTACTTTGCTTAAAAATTCATATTTCGGTTGATGTAGACTTTTCGAATACAGGTACACGTTGTAAAACTTTATACCGTTGGGATCGAGGAGCAACGATAATAAAACATTTGTTTTTCCACAATTGGACGGTCCGCAGATGAGACATCTTATGCTGTTAGGTAGGAGAGTACCATTCTTACACATTTTAGAAGAACTGCCTATCGTATCGAAATTCCAATCAGTGACCTTGAGACATGTGTTTTGTTTACAAAGTTTCATTTTAAAATACGTTTGGTTTATACCAACCACACCACATTAATGTATTGCATATATAAGGAAACATACCTTATAAATCAATTAGTTTTTTCCAACCAATCAATATGGATGGAACTGAAAATAATAGACTAAAAATAATGAATTTAATAAAATCACTGAAAGCGTGGATGGATGTTGTTCGAGACACCTCACGATTCTCATTGAAAATGAAAAAACTACACCTACCTAACCACGCTCTCACTGATAAGGATATATTAAAGTGTGTGGAAAAAGAACGTATACCGTATTTTAGAGGTGTATTCCTGAGAGATAGTCTACCTACCAAGGTAAATTATCGTGAGACGGGTATCTTAAACTTAGATTCTCAGAAAGGTGATGGAACTCATTGGGTGGCGTATGTCAAGAAAGGTGACGTGTGTGTATATTTTGATAGTTATGGAGATCTAAGACCACCGAAGGAGTTTGTGCAATATATTACTTTGAGCAATCGTAAAGTGAAGTTATTTTACAGTGACGAATGCTTACAAAAAGAATTTTCAGAGAACTGTGGCCATTTGTGTTTATTGTTTCTAGTCGTATTAGCGAACAAGTATTTTAAAACACAATGATACACACCAAACCAGTCAGTATGGTGCGAAAGGTGAAGGTGAAAACAGGTGGAGGATTTGTTAACAGTTTAATAAACAATCTCCCGTTTGAATTACATATACCAGGATACAACTATTGTGGACCAGGTACGAAGCTTAAACAACGACTAGCTCATGGTGATAAGGGTATCAACTTGCTGGACGAAGCGTGTAAAAAACACGATATAAGTTATATGCAAAATCAGTCTTTAGAGTCGAGACATAAAGCTGATTCTGAATTGGCAACTACTGCAGAGAGGCGTTGGCGTGAATCACCTCACTTATCAGAACGTTTAGCAGGTTTCGCTGTCAATAAAATAATGAAATTTAAAGTGAAACGAGGAATGGGGTTGATTCAGAAGAAGAAGAAAAAGTCAAAGAAACCTAATGTCAACTCACTTAAAATCGTTAGACGACAACGTGTTGTAAATAAGACTACTGAGAAAAAGAAGAGAACACCTCGCGTACTGCCTATTCCTAAGAAGGGTGGTTTTCTCCCATTGATACCGATTCTAAGCGCTTTAGCTGCTGCCGGTTCGTTGGCGGGTGGAGTTACTACAGCCGTTAAAAATATATCTGAAATGGTTAATAAAAATAAAAAAAGTGGGAAAGGGTTTTACATGCGTCCCTACAAGAACGGATCTGGCTTACACCTCGCTCCTTATGTGAAATTATAAGATGTTGTTTTTTTTGTTTACTTTTTTTATATAAATAACAGATATAAAAAAGATCGTTTTATTTTTTAATCTAACCACGCGTGTGAGATGTCGTCATCACCAGAATCATTAAGGAGAAAATACGATTTATTAAATATATGGAGCAAGATATACCTATTTCTATACCATTTCGCACTTGGGATCTCTATGAGTACCCCTTATTACCATCTACACAAAGACATGTGTGGGCGATTAAAACAACATCGCAGCTGGAGAAGCCACGTTTTATTGTAATCGGCTTTCAAACGTCCAGAAGAAATGAGGAAATGAAGGATATGAGTGTGTTTGATCATTGTAATTTACACAATTGTCGAGTGTACCTAAACTCTCAATACTTTCCATACGACTCGTTTTCAGCTGATTTTGAAAAGGGTTCATTTGCATTATTGTACGATGCTTTCACCAGTTTTCAACAAGCATATTATCAACGTGCTTCTTCACCGCAGGTGAATGTGAGTCATTACAAGACAAAATATCCATTAATCGTTATCAACACAGCACATCAGAACGAGTCGTACAATTCGCGAGGTGCCATTGATGTCAAGGTTGAACTGGAATTTAAGAAAAACGCACCCGCTAATACAACTGCATACTGCTTAATAATCAATGACTCTCTGTTTGAGTACAGCATGCTTACTGGCAATGTGCATAAAGTGTCTCAGTGAACCGATTGTTTAGTCACTTTTTAATTCTTGAAGAGATCACACGTACGTAATTTTAAATATAAAAGATGCAACATCCTTCAAATCAACTTGAATGTAAATTCAATGTTAATTATTATAATGTGGAGCGAATGCCACCCCTCCCACCATTCTACGTAATGACCTATTTGAAAGCGGAACCCTATCTAAAGATCGAATCATACATCAACATCAATGGGAAAATTGAACTCTCAATTCAAGACTGGATGGAGATTGTGAATAATTCCTGTAAGATAAGAGAACATTTCACTGTGCAGGAAAGTGAAGGTGTTGAGAGTACAAAGACTATTACTTCTCATGTGGTACAGATGATAACATCAAAGAATCAATCACCATATCTTCTTATAAACAATCAAACTACATCCATGCTACACGACTTTGTTGATTGGTGTACTTTGGAGATGCTGATGGAGTGCGTGAACGTTCGATTGCAAACGTTGGAGAGAGCAAAAGCAACATATGAAAATCGTATAAACCTGTTCAAGAAACACTTTAGACAGCGAATCCCTCTAAGTTTATTTGATGCTAGTATTATTCTTGATGGTATTTGTGACAGTACCTCAATAGTGGATTGTGAAATAAAACAGTTTGCAGCTGCATTTTTACTTAATGTGTATCCGTTATCGTATTAAAATCAATGTGTTTTGTAGTAAACTATAAATTTAAATTATTTTACTTGTTTATCACAAATAAAAATCATACTCATTATGTGTAGTTATTACTTTCCACTTTCCAATATCGTATTTTTATAAATTTTTGTTACAACTATATTAAACTACATACAAATAAAACAACGATTTTTTAATGAAAATATTGATTTTATTATTATTCCTTTCATCGTTACTAAATAGTAACATTAAACCAAACTATTGCACCACATTACTGTAACAATCTAGGTATTTGAATTTCTCACTCTCCAAACCACATCCTGTAAAAATAATATAAAAAGTTTTACATTGACTACTTTCATTCAGTCAGACTACCTCAATCATGTACCATTGTGATTTTTGTGGTTTTGATGTTCCATCAAACCAATTAATTTCGCATTCGAGAACAAAAAGACATAAATTGTTGTGCTCGCAAGACCGAGATGCTGATTATAACGCTTACATTGTAAACTCACTGTTTAAATGTAGATTAATCACATACCGTATAAACGGATGTCAACAGTTATTGGATCCGAAAATGTACTTACATAAAATAGCACCTAAATTAAAAAATATTTTAAAAACTGAGTTGGATATTCATGAATGTGTGAAAGTGAACTTGGAACTATTCAGTACGTACGTGAAAATTCAAGACGATCAAGTAATAAGTGATTTGAAATCCTTCAATACCCCTAATGTATGTTTAGATAAAAGTTTTGATTTTACAACGTTTTACGACAATATAATTTCAATAATATCCACAAAAAGTGAAGAGTTTCAAGAGAGAGATAGTGGATGGAGCTTACAGAAGATTGAGTTCATTGAGATAAACATCAACAAACACTCTCCACTGCGTGCTGCTTCCTACATACCACTACCAAAGTGGATTCAAGAAAAGCACGCGTGCATCAATATAAAAAATAATGATAACGCATGCTTCGCTTGGGCAGTGGTTAGTGCTCTTTATCCTGCTACTAAACATGCAGATCGTGTATCATCTTATCCGTACTATCGGGATGTGTTAAACCTTCAAAGTGTTATGTTTCCTGTGTCAATTAAGAACATTAAAAAATTTGAAAAATGTAATAAAATCAGTGTAAACGTTTACAGTTTTGATGAAAAGAAAAAGTGTATTTATCCTATGTATATTTCTTTACAAGCTGCTAATAGAGACTTTAAACATATCAATCTACTGTACTATGAAGGACAAAAGAGGAAAAGTCATTATGCATATATAAAGAATTTATCTCGTTTGATTAGTCGACAACAGAGTAATCATCAACACAAAACAAATCTATGTGATGGATGTTTACAACCTTTCTCCAGTGCAAGTAAGCTTCAGCTGCATATTGACATAGGTTGTGGAAAAAAACTTATACAACTCCCTACACAAAACGAAAAGATTTTAAAGTTCAAAAATTATCTTCACAAATTAAAAGTACCATTCGTTATCTACGCAGACTTTGAATCAATTTTAAGTCCTGTTAAGAGAAATGGTAATACATCCACCACAACTTATCAGACGCATAAACATATTCCATGTAGTTTTGCCTATTATATATATTGTAATTATAACAAAGACTTGTGTAAATTTGAAATGTATCGTGGTAAAGATTGTGTTCAGAGATTCGTCACATCTTTACACAATGATTTAAAGATAATTGAAGAAAAAATGTTAATAATTGTTCCACCGGTAGGAAGCATACCTGAAAGCACTACTAACTTATGTTGTATTTGTGAAGAACCCTTAACCTCTGATTATGTTATTGATCACTGTCATCTAACTGGAAAAATAAGAGGGAAAGCCCACAATGCGTGTAACCTAAATTATAAACTACCTAGTTTTATACCAGTCTTCTTCCACAATTTGAGTGGATATGATAGTCATTTATTTATAAAAGAACTGGCTTCAATCAAGGGTAGTACAACTTGTATCCCACATAACAAAGAAAGATATATATCTTTCAGTAAAAACTTTACGGGGAGCAGAATATTGTTACGATTTATTGACTCTTTCAAATTTATGGCATCCTCTTTAGATAAGCTTGTGAGCAATCTATCGCAAAACCAATTAAAAATTTTACCAAACTTTTTACAATACTATAACATCACTACAGATGTAAATCATAATGAGTTAATGCAGCTCTTAACACGAAAAGGTGTTTTCCCTTATGACTATATCAATAGTTGGGAAAATCTCAATGAAACTAAATTACCAGCAAAAGATAGATTTTATAACAAATTAACAGACTGCCACATCTCTGAGGAGGACTATCAGCATGCACAACAAGTATGGTCTAAATTTAATATAAAAACCTTAGGTGAATACTGTGACTTGTACCTAAAAACAGATGTTTTACTTCTTACGGAGGTTTTTGAAAATTTCCGTAATGTTTGTTTGGAAACCTACCAACTGGATCCATGTCAATATCTTACAGCACCATCTCTCGCTTGGAATGCAATGTTAAAACAAACAAAAGTAGAGCTAGAACTTTTAACTGATTATGAAATAGTTCAGTTTATCAAAAAGGGGATCAGAGGTGGTATCAGTCAATCATCAAAACGCTACTCTAGCGCCAATAACAAATTCATGAAAAACTTTAATTCAACTCAGGAGAGTAAATTTATTGTATATTTAGACATTAATAACCTGTATGGAGACAGTATGCGAAGACATTTACCTATTAATAATTTTAAGTGGCTCACCGATACTGAAATAACAAGTTTTAACATCCACAATCAGGAATTAACATCAAGCATTGGTTACATACTTGAAGTTGATCTTGAGTATCCCCCTCACCTCCACACCCTTCATAACGACTATCCCTTTTGTCCTGAGAACAAAAAGCCACCCGAAGGTAAAAACAAAAAACTGTTACTTACACTCGAAAACAAGTTTAAGTATGTCATACACTACCATAATCTTCAACAATGTATAAAAAATGGTTTAATTTGTACAAAGATTCATAGGATTTTATCTTTCAATCAATCACCATGGATGAAACCATATATTGACCTTAATACCACTATGAGGGCTAAGGCAACGAATACATTTGAAAAAAATCTATTTAAACTGATGAATAACGCTGTCTTTGGTAAAACAATGGAAAACGTTGATAACAGAGTTGATGTAAAATTCTGCACTCATTGGGATGATAAAAGATTAAAAACAAAATGTGAGTATGGATTGAGTCGTTACATCTCGAGACCTAATTTTCATAGTTTTACCATCTTTACAGACAACTTTGTAGCAGTTCAACTGAATAAGGTTATGGTAATGTATGATAAACCTATATATGTAGGATTTACAGTTCTGGAACTTAGTAAATCCCTTATGTACGATTTTCATTACAATTATGTACTACCTAAATATGGGGTGAAAGCTAACCTTTTGTATACGGATACCGATTCTTTTATATATGAAATTAAAACAGAAAACTTTTACAATGATATTAAACCTGACATATATAGTAAATTTGACACATCCGACTTCCCTTCTGATAACGTTTATAATCTTCCACTAGTTAATAAAAAAGTAGTGGGAATGATGAAAGATGAAAACAATGGAAAAATCATTTCACATTTCATCGGTTTAAGATCTAAAATGTATGCCTATACACTTGATGGCGATAGTGAATATTGTATAATGAAAAATAAAGGTGTGACTGCACCCATTATTAGGAGAACAAGCTTTCAAAACTATTATGACTGCTTAAAGCAACAGAATATTTTTTATGATGAAATGTATACTTTTAAGAGTAAAAATCATGATATCTACACTCAAGTGATAAAGAAAAAAATTCTTTGTGGTAAGGATGATAAAAGATACATTCAACCTGATGGTGTAAATACTCTTGCCTGGGGCAACTATCAAATATCGAGCGTTTCACAAATGTTGTAATCTATGTTCGTGTAATATAATTCGTCTGTAAGTACATTAGTTTAAGTTATTTATAACTGTAAATGGATACAATCAAATAAAACAATAAATTATAAACATGGATTTTATTCATAATAAAAAAACCTTAAACCTAATTATAGACCTCGTTATCATCACACACATTTCCAGTCAACCTTTCATTTATTTTTTAATAAACACTCCACATTCCCTTTACCACAGAGATAACATACAAATACCGTCTGAAACAATTCAACAACACAATCAAAAATGATAACAAGGTTCCCATACTTCACTACGTCATCTGCACTAGCACTCGAACAAAAAAAAACCACAATGATCCTTATCATCGCACACGTTTCCGGTCAAAAAATGATAACAAGGTTCTCACACCTCACTACGTCATCAGCACTATCACTCGTACAGCCAAATAAAACCTTATCATCACACGTTTCCGGTCATCCTCAATTAACATTAGGACAACAGCCGACAGCCGCTGAAAACGTCCCACACCAACCCCCAGAAACACCACCAACCAAAAGCCACCGAGAACGCCCCTACTACCCCATCAACATTATCAACGATCGTGGGAAAAAATAACACCACCATAACCAGAACCCCCTCTTCACATACCAATCACTATCAAAACACAGGTCAACTTATACTGGTAACATCAAGGTCAATTAACATTAGGACAACAACCGACATTGAAAAAACGTCCCACACCTCAGCTACGTTTCCGGTCAAAAAATGATAACAAGGTTCTCACACCTCACTACGTCATCAGCACTATCACTCGTACAGCCAAATAAAACCTTATCATCACACGTTTCCGGTCATCCTCAATTAACATTAGGACAACAGCCAACATCAATAGCCGCTGAAAACGTCCCACACCTCAGCTATAACACAAGCACCAACAACACCAAACAAAAGCCGCCGACAACGTCCCCACAACTACGTCATCAACATTATCAACGAGTGTGGGAAAAATTAACAACTACCACCATAACCAGAACCCTCCTCACATACTAATCACTATCACAACACAGGTCAACTTATACTGGTTTTAAGTGGTCCAGAACCGGCAATACACACCTACTCAAGTGGGAAACCTCAGCAGGCCCCACTAAGATACGATAAGATAAGCACTATCATCGCAAGCTCATTTTATGTCCCCGCTGCTGGCACACGGGCCTTTTCTATGGATGGAAACCACAGGGAGAACGGACTAAAAACCACCACGCGGACCCAGTGCGGATTTGTGGTTGTTATCAACTTATGCAGGCGTTGGGCTTTACGTGCCATCCAAAACACGGAGGAGCTTAAAATTATAAAATTTGGTCACCCATTCGATGACCGGCCTTTGCAAAAGTTCAGGATTCATAAGACTAACTACTGCGCAATCTAACTCCTCTAAGTAAATACTAAATTCAATTATCACCTTTTTACATTAAAATAAAAAATAATCTAGTCAGAATGCTCGTTTCAGATGTGTTCACTGAATTATTTATTAAAGCTCTCCGGGATGAGATAAAAGGCGCCATTCGTGCATTTAAATAGGTACTTTCAAATGAAAAATGAAAAGTGGCCCGGCTGAGGGCTCCGTTGGTGAAACGCGAAAATTGACGTTAAAAGGTGCTGTGTCTAAACGGGGCGTTTTGGACCATGAAAGCAGTTGAAAGAGTTGTAAATGGATAAAGAGATAAATGTTAATTTACGTACATTCAGCATCAAATTGACGTGGAGAACGTAAATACGTATATCTTGGCATTTTTATTGGGTTCACAAAAATGGTGATACACAAATCTTTTTAGTATGCTATTAGTTTGTCATAATTTTAATAATATAAATTTAATAATTTTGTTTTTTTGTGATCTTAGTATTTAATTTTATTTTACTAACATAGTCTTAAGTAATATTGTAACTAACAAATAAATATGGAACTAGTATCTGCTGAAATTATAATAATAATATTATTATTACAATAGATCATTAAAACCTTCTTGAAGTGCATCCATAGTGTATCTTATTACATGTTTAAATCTAGTAAAAACATGGCTTATATAACGCTAAAGTATGATATATGAAATAGTAATCTTATATTCGGTGCAGTATGTTTAACTAATATGTTATGAATGAGTTCTTTAGCTTACTCAAAACATCTGCCTTTTTTTAAATGCATTCTTATCTACCATAACCGTATATTTTTTCATGAAAAAGTAGGTAGGTATATTATTTAAGGCTAAACGTAGGTACTACTAAAATTCATACTAATTTAAAAGCTAAAAAAATTGTTATATCCAAATAAAATAATTCTCGAGCTCCTGCGTGCTTCGGACAGCACGTGAGCCGTTGGTTCTGATATCGTTACATGGCAGACGCTATCCCACCGACCCTTGTTGGACAAGCATGGTCGTTTATGTCCCAATCTCCCCACATTCTTGTGGGAAGACCTGACACATTTACGTTTAAAGGCTAACGATCCAAGTTCAATATTTAAATCAGAACATGTTAGCTCCCAACCGATCAATCTTCCAAACACATGCGTTGTAGAATTATGTCAAAAGTTTAGCGAAATCTAACTAGACTTATGAGACTAATTTGTAACTGTTTATACTAATGACTGAGCAACAAATTCCAATTAAAATGGCAACCGCATTCTTCGTATGTTGGACAAAATAAATTGTTTTGTAAATTTGTAGGCTTTTAGGCTATTTCTACATCTTCACCTACGTTTTGACGAGTCCCGAATTAAGTTAAAGCTTACAACCATTTGTATAGAATACAAGAGCGCCATCTATTGCGGTGGCGCTGCTAAAATAGTTTCACTATTAATTAACCAGTCAACTTCCATAAAAAGTACCTAATTCTAATACCAAGAACCTCAGAGCTCTTAAATCAGTTTGACTGCAATATTATTAAATGAGAAATAATAAATTGATCCACAAAAAAATAGTAGGCTAGCACCTAAAATGGTAAGTTAGCATCTAAATGTAGTTTAGGTGCTAACTTTGTATTTTTAGGTGCTAACTTAGTATTTTTGTGGGTTAGGTTAGGTTACTTTGGTGCCCCGCGGTTCAATTTCCCCAGGAACCGGCCCCGCGGCCTTCACCTGTATTCGGATTGTGGCCTCCAGGGTTTTAGTGGATATTCCCCTCCGTCTCGCCCTTCCCAGCCCCGGTCAGCCGGGGCAGCCGATGGAGACAATGACGTCTCCGCATAGTCGGTGGGTCGAGGAAAGACGGACGGGCGAGGTCTCACACACCCCGGGCCCCCTTCAGGGGTCCGGACCGGTCGTAATGGCTTTCCCTGGGTCAAAAAAAAAAAAAAAAAAAAAAAAAGGTTACTTTGGTGATCGATTAAATACAACCCTTATTAAATCAGTTAGTACTCGTAGTGCCCAAAATCACCATTTTCACAAGTTACTTTATTATTATTGCAATTAAAATATATTATTATTATTAAAACAGTATTATTGCAATATTATTGCAGTTGTGACAACGGAACGAGTGTTAACACGCCACTACACGCGTCTCGTTTTCACACGAGTTTTTCGATTCAGGATAGATTCTGTTTTGGTCAGATTCGGTTTAGGACAGATTCTGTTCAAGAAAGATTCGCTTTAAGACAGATTTGGTACTGTCAAAAGAAAAAGTACGTGGGTGTAAACTTATTTTTACCACAACAACACTACTACAATACTGGTTTAAAAGGTCATGGTTAGTACTATATACTACCCTACCCACAAAAGACGTAAAAATAAAAGAAAAAAGACACCCAAACAGTGTAGCGTCTATATATAATTTTACAAATGTTTTTGTAGCGAACACTATATATAATATACACTAATACTGTAATATATAGCATTCTTATTTGAAAAACAAGTGTTGAAAAATGTTTACGAGTGGGATACGAACCCGTACTCTATGACATGCCGGGTCAGGTATACTACCAACTATGCTATAGTGGCTCTGTCCAACCCGCCGAAATTAATCAACACTTTCTACGAGTACTCTTACTTTGTAAGCCAAAGGAGCCTAATTCAATATCGACAATAAACGTCATCAACATCTTAATATTTTTATAGATATAAAAGATCAGTTAAGAATTAGGCAAGCTATATTTGTTATACATAAATCAGCGGGTGCGAACACGGTATAATGTTTTATGTATATATCGATAACTAACTTGTTTCGTATATTTCTCGAGAAGTAGCGTATAAACTATACTTATACTCGGGCTCATTTACGCCTGAATAAAAGATGTTCAGGCGTAAATGACCTGTTCTCCATGATCCTTGATTCATTCTCATGCCACCTTATACAGAAATCAGGTCAATATTTACCATAAATGGGTTTTCAGGTCACAAGATTTACACGAACTGACACTGGGTGGTGAAATATCTCTCAGTGAGAGATTCTCCATAAAACTGCTTCTATGAATTATTCAGACATTTCGGGTCTACCTTATTACTTATAGTGAATATAGACTTAGGGAAATTTTATAATAGAAATATTGTAAACCTTATTTATTCTATTGGTATAGGACGGTTAGCCATTTCAATATAAAGGTTATATTTTGTTTCAGTGTATATTTTTTTGGCTGTAGTTTCTAAAAATAAGGCTAGTCCATTTGTTCTTTTTGAATAGATTTAAACAATGTGTTAATAAAAATATTGAAAATAGTTGGTTTTTGGTTTTAGATGCATCGCACGGGGTTGTGATCCCAACCCGGAATTTTGCCAATATCCATCAATATCTATCCAACCCAAGTTTTAAAGTATGGTCATCGTGAACTGTCAGTTGAAACGTAATTTAAACGAAGAACCTATTTTTATTTGGCTATAGAAAAATCTCTTAGAAAATATCTTGTAATTTTTTAAATGCTTTAATTATGCCATCATTCTTACGTTTCTAAACGCCGCTACGCACGGTTCTACTGTAAAGGCCAAAAAAAGGCCGCCAGCAAATTCTTTTCTGAAAAAGGGTAAATAAAAATTAAAAATTGTTGACACTCTGATACCTTCAGGTGTGCCATTTCACCTCCTCCTCCTCTGATTGGTCTCCATCTAGTTGTGAGTAGTGATGCATGTTATCCGTATTTTGAGCGTGTCTTGAACTCAGTATTTCGTAATGTTCTAAATCGAATGTTGAGTAACTCTAAACTATGTCTATTAAATGTCAAAGTCTACGATGAGATGTTTCTGTACCTACAATGTGTATATACTTGCTTACCTTTCCAGACTTCAGCTTGTCTGAATTTACTCAGATGATGATGAATCTACTGCTACAGCTAAAAGAAACTACAGAGTAACGCGTGACACATGACTCATGACAAAAACAGATGTAGCAATGATTTATATGCACCCAAGGACAATATGACTCTTTCGGTAAACTATCCTTCTTTTGTTTTCGAAAATCGAGAGTCAAATTCAAATTAGATGATACCGAACAAAAAAGTTGAACTAAATCTGAAACAAATGCATTATAGACTCCGTTCGTCGTGATGCAATACTTCGAAGACGCGTATTCTCGAACGCCTCGCAATAGTTAAAATGCTGAATATTGCAAAACAAGGCGTCCATTTAAGTGCATAATATTTTACCGTGATGAAAAATCATTGCCGACCAAAACAACCAACAAAATTAAACAGTCAATGTGATGGAACGGCGCGGTGTGATAAAGCGACTTCATCCATTACCTGACTTATACTCCTAAAGCTACTGGTGCTAGCGCTCCGAGCCTGCAAGAAGAAACAGTCGTTCCTATACACTAGCACACACAGCCTTTGGTTACGGCATAAGAATAATAAACGGTATCCAACAATACTTTGGCAAGAGCGAAACGAAAAGAATCTAATTGAAATTCTGTGTAGGATTCGCTTTTTTCGCCGTATTCCAAAACTTGTTAGTTAGCTCTTGTAGGAAAAGCCAAAGTTATTTATTAAATAACATGACTCCCTGAAATTCTCTTTACAATTTTTTTTTTTGCGGACCTTGAATTAAATATTGACTGTTTCAACGTCATCATGAATTAAGTAACGTAAGTATGACGAAAGGTCAAAAACAAATTCTGTTACTCTGATGTTACTTGTTTATTATAATTTTGGCATTAATTGCAATTTTTTTCATGTTTGAGTCCATAGTATAACTTTTTGGTAAATAGTTATTTTACCAAGAACTGCCTGGGTAACAAATTGAGGTCTACCTTCAGTCAGTTTTAGAGAAGCTAATTTGCTTTTTTTAATTTGGATACTGTTAGATATAGAAGCAAAACTTTTTGCATTGAGTGTTAGAGTATTGTTAGGTATTGAAGGTTAAAAACAAAAGGAGTTTTTAATGCAATTTTGCTTCTATACGTTTATTATTCTTATGGATACGACGACCAAAAAGATCATGCTATTTGCAACACTTATTTAGAGGTACAACGGTCAAATTGTGATAAGTGCATAATATCAAAAGCAAAGTTGAAAAGAAAGTGAACGTTTATAAGTATTTTAAATTAATATACAACATCAAAGCTCATATAGAATTGAAGATATTGTGCACATAATATTATTGCTTACTATTTATTTGGTCTGTGGAGACATTGGATCCATGAGAGATGGTGGCAAATCAAATTGTTAAAAATATAAATGCTCGTCTTAAAGAGGCCTCCAGTGACAAAAAGGCTGGCAGCTACCTCTGCCAGCGTATTAAATTGGTAATACAATTAGGTAATGTTGCCAGCATTCTTGGTACCGTTCTCATGAGCTCATAATTGTAAAACCTTTGCGCTTGACACGTTTTTTGTTACTGCAATAATAATGTTAGGTACTTTTTTTGTAAAATTTATTTGTACTGATGACAATATTAAATGAACATCAATTGAAACAAATTGCAACTTCTTTCACATAACACAAAAGCAGTTCAACAGTCTGAACAAATCTAATCCAGAGAAGTCTCTGTTGTCCGTTCTACCATCTAAATAGTTTCAGTGCAATATCGTGCCACAGCGGTTCGGAAAGAAGGAGATAGTTCGTGCAGTAATCTTATTGGTCGGACACACAAACAGGTCAAATTTTAAGGCATAGACATTCGGAGCTGCATTTGAAATGAGGTCGATATATTTTATAATATTCTTTGACACAACACATTTAAAAATGAAACCCTTTATTCGATTCTACTTGTATTTATTTTATTTAAACCACGGTCCCTCTAAAGGATTCAAAAGGTCTGGATAAATTATGTGTAAAATAAACGCAAGTTAAAGTGGTTCATTTAAATCTTTTATTTATAATATCATCATTACTATCGGTCTTTTTGACTACATTACAACTGAGTTTATATATTGTAACAATACTCATCAGTGTTAATGCTTTTAATTTAGATAAGATAAATAACTTTTGATTTAAATTCAAATACATAACATCAAGACAGTGCTTAGAAAGCTTGTTCAAATACAGCTCCGAACACACACAACAAACAATTCAACATTGCAAGCATTTCAATTGTGTCAGATAGAAATTGAAAGTTGTGAATTGAGTACTTAAACGAGTTGTCAGAGAGAAGCTTAATAGAGATTCGCAACCAAAACTAAGTGACTCTTTAAATGATTAATCCAATTAAAATATTAAATGTAAAGATTTTCCACATTTTACCAACACAATACGCCACTTACTCTAAGGGTCTTACAAATATACAAAAGATAAGCTGCGATTAGTTATTCCGTGTTTTGTTCCCGTCAGGTGAACTTCATTTCAAATTAGAGTAAAAGAGACAAAACACGAAATCTGTTTATTTGTAAGACACTAAAGGTAAAATGACAATATCAGAGGGCCTAGACAAGTCGCATAACGTTAATATAATAGTAATGGAATAGCATTTTAATCGTATGGGATTTACATGAGCCAACGATACCTATACAGTATGTTTGATTGGATTATGCCAATCCTAAACGTATATAATTCTATTCCATTTCTATTCTACTAACGTTATGCTACTTGTCTAGGTTCTCAGCCTTAAGTCACGTTTTCAATAACGTCTCAATAGCGTGTCAGTAGTGTTAAAATCAGACCAACAACACACGATTGAGACCTTTTAAAATAGAGAATCGTGGTCCAGTTTTTAAAATGTTGATACATTCTAAAGAGTCCTCATCCCAACATTTAAAGCATTTGCCAAGACAATCAGTAACACCAAATTATTTACAACAGATATACATTCATACATTTAGTCATACATAAATTAGCTGACGTCAGTGTGCAAATGTAGCGTTAAAAGTTTGTAGTGTTTGGTGGTAAGGATCATTATTATTTAATCACCATCAATACCTGAAAAATCAAAATTAATGTTTGGAAAGTACACAGTTGTTAGCAGTGATAAATCATTAGAAATTAACGTAGCCATGTTATTATTAAAAACGTTATTCTTATTAAAATTAAGAGTAGTCGTTATGGCGACGGCGGTTCTACCTTCTACCTCCACATTTATTTATATCTTAAATACTTAAATGTTGAATACCTGCTTTACCTGGAAGTGTTCCAACGCTGAAGTGCCTTTATTGTAGTGGTGACATCACTTTTGATGACCTAGTTATCTAGGTTAGTTTTTGCTAGATCTAAGTATTTTTTTTAAACAAATTAACGCCCTTTTCCATTAACGACCAATAAGTTTTAGGTTACCCTCTAGGTCATGTTAGGTGACACTTGCTGGAGTAAAATCGTCACCTTAAATGACTTAGGACGTAACTTATAACTAAGTGGTCATCTCTAAAATCAGGAATAAATATTACAAGAAAAACCATAATCCCAAAAACTGAGACTATAAGATTTGTGTAGAACTAAGCTGAACTTTGCATTGCCGTCAACCCCCGGGAACCTATCTCCATAACTTGGGGTTACATGACAGATACTAAGAAAGGAGATAATATATCAAAATCTAATACGAAATCTTCGCCAAGTAAATCCAATTTTCCTTTAAGCCGGTCATAACCGGTTTTTGAAGTCTTCAAATCTTTAGAGAATATGCTAGAGCTTATATGACTCAATTTAGGAATCGGGGTCATGCATGTTTTTAACGTTTTTATATTTTAAATCAAAACATGGTTAAAGGTAAGTTCAAAACATATTTTGGTGAATATAAGGAGTTTTAGCTATATTACTTACACTGATTTGTATGATATTGAAAACGTCTTATAAATAAGTTCACATATTTAGCTGTGGCATACACACTTAGGATTATCCGTCGGAAAAACAGATTTCTTTAGTGTCATATTCCAACAAAGCCAGTATCACACCAGAAATAACAAAAAAACATCATTATAATCCTTAGAATTTGAACTCTTTTCAAAATTTGCAGTTTCCAGACACATATCAATACTTGTTGGTATTGAAATGTGTCTGGAACTAGTAACAAAAATAAGGACGCTGTAAGAAGTTCATTCTTCCTTTGTGACCCGGTTTCGTCGATCATAGACGGCAGCTACAGAATACGATGATAAACAAAAGTCAATTCAGGCAAAATAACCGTTGCCCATGGTTTATTTCTAAACAAAGTCAGCCATATGATGTTACAATACAAAAAATCTTATTAACACTATAAGTATGTATCTGCTATAAAATGCAATTATAATTATGAATTTATTAAAATATTATACTATTATATGTATTAAACTATTATATTATTATATTATTTTAATGTTATTCAAATTTATATTGTCGTATTTTTAATTGTTATTTCATTTCAATTTTATTTAAATTAATTTACTTATTTGTAATATTTTTGAATGGATTGATTTTTTATGATTCAATGTATTGTTATTTTTTTTATATAATGGAAATTGTTGTTGTATTGTAAATATGCCTTACTATCATATTGAGATTTACCTGTAGTGAATGATAGTTATAAGAAGAAATAAATAAATAAATAAGTCCCATATATTTATTTGAGAGAGACGAGGCCTCAAACGGCCTTTTCAACGTCACCGGCCTTTTTTGGGGGCAGCAAGAAACTTAAAGGGTTCCTCAAGTCGTGAGATCGAAACTCCGTTAGTGTTTTTGGCAGGATGGCATCACGCAAGCGTTACCCTACTAGATTCTTCGAGGAGTTCGGTTCGGATCGGGAAAATTATTAATGTAATACTGACACATAAAACTGGTTAAAAATGGTCTTGTTAACCCCAAGTTATATCTATACTAATATTATAAAGAGGAAGCCTTTGCATTTTTGTATGTATGTATGTATGTATGTATGCATGTATGTATGTATGTATGTATGTATGTATGTATGTATGTTTGCAACGAACAAACTCAAAAACTAAAGACTGATTTAAAAAACTCTTTCACCATTAGAATGCTACATTAGCGGTGAGTAACATAGGCTATATTAAAATTTTTTTTAACACTTAAAACGACAATTTAATTTTCCAATACAAAATGATTTGTTTGTTTTGTTGTCATGGAAACCATTGATATATATTTAACTCAATGATGGAAACTGTCAAAGCGGTACGAAATCCGCCAGGTCAGCTTGTTAGTATATACCTATATATATTAGACAATATCACATACATTGTTCTGATCCTAAGTCAGTAGCTAAAGCCCTCGCATGGAAACCAGAATCAACAACGGTACCACCCAGATCCGACACAATATCGAAAAGTTCGTTTTCGACATTGTCCCGAGCGGGAATCGAACCCGGGACCTAAGAGTTAGCGCCGCCCAAAGTCCGGCGTGCAAGCCACTCGGCTGCAGAAGTGTATCCTAGCAGAAGCATAATATGTATGTATTATGCTTCTGCTAAGAGTCTACGTTACTTAAGGCGAAGGCTAAGGCACACTAGCGCTGCTAATGGATTTAATTCGATAACTGCTAAACTGGATTTTTTTTTAAACATTGCGGACCTTCCGACACTAGGCAAACATCTATTATTTAATAATTGCGCACTACTTTTAGGTTTGTTTTTGTATTCATTCGCTAACATCAAAAGTGGCCATTGTTTGTGAATAAATGCGATAGCCCGTTTTGTGAATAAACCACGCAACAAAAAGTAGTGCACAATTATTAAATAAATACTATGGACGCTTTCCTGTTATCGGACGGTACGCAATGTTTAAAAAAAGATCCGGTCCGTTAGTAATTGTCAAATTATCAATTGGTGGCGCTAGTGTGCCTTACCCTTCGCCTTAAACACGATATCTCGCATTTGACCATCTCGTCGTTCAGCTAACTGCTTCATTAATATTTCCTGCATTAATCTATAAATTAACTAAGTGTGATTAAGATTTTGGAGCAACTAATTGTAAGTAGATAAACAACGAGAGTTTAAGAGGAAAAGATCGTTTTCGGCAATAAGTCAGCCTTCGCCCACATGAACGTTTATATTATGTGTTTCTTTATTTATGGGAGTAATAATTACTCCTACTTATTAAGTGCTCATCTACGTTTCTACCTGAAAGGTGGCTATTTTGATTAAATTTTACGTCAATGAATCACTAAAGTAATGCCAGTAAAAGTATATAGTCCACTGTTGGGCAAATTAAGTCATCGCAACAATCTACGGGTATTGATTCAATCACCATGTTTGACAAATACGGGTTGGCAATCCAGAACCCGAAGACTACTCATAAAAAAATCCGAAACACTTTGGGAATTAAACCCAGAACCTTTATTACCGCGGCGTTTTCAAGTTAATAATGTACTTAGGTATATGGGTATTTATTAGTTTTGGACTATTCATCATTAAATTTTATATTTTAGTATATAAAATATATTTATTTTTTTAAATTATTTTTTAAGTTATGGGACTTTAAAAAAACATAATTTAAAAAAGTGAGTTCCTTACTAAGAAGTCACATTTTCTTTTTTAAATTGTATATTATCAGTTATGGGTATAGCCATGTATAGTGTTGTTTCAAATGTAATTTATGCATTATCATCAGCACAATTTGTGGGCACACATTGGCAATTAACGATATTCTAATGTATTCTATAATATTCCAAAACTTAATATCCAAATGTCATTGAGACACCATTGACATAATCTTCGTTCATAAATTAGTCGCGTTAGATAGCATTGTGAATCCTCATGTATTATTTATGAGGTCGTTAATTATAATAAGATTAGTTGAACTAATTACGATGCGTTTTCAGAAACAGCTCTAAAATGCTTTGTTCGCTCAATTTAGCTGAAGAGACTAAACGATTAGGTACGACATCAAGGGATTAAAAAATTGACTTGTTGTTTAACTCTTTGAAGCACTGTGGGTATTAAAATTCAACCACCAAGTTTTTAACAATTAAGTTAATAAAAATTTCAACATTCTCTGCCCATTAAAGAGTTAATTTTTTAATAACTTCATCATCATCATCATCATTACTGAGGGTCGTGACCTCCTTCACCATGTACTTATGTGACGCTTAATGATAGAGCGCCATCTTGCCCGGTCATCATCATAAATAAGTCTTTATTAGTCCACTTTGATAACTTACGGCTGCTATATTTTACATAGGCGCTCGGATAAAGATTTCCCTATGGATGGATAAGGAGAACGGGCCATAAACCACAACGCGGGCCTCATGCCGATTGGTGGTTGTTAACGACTGCTAATGCAGCCGGGACCAACGGCTTTGCGTGCCTCCCGAAGCAAGGAAAAGCTTGAGAAGATTTTCGGTCACCCATACGATGACTGACTTTTGGGAAAGTTGAAATCGCAGACCATACAAATTTTAATACGTTCGAATTTGCTTTCGTTTACGTAACCGAATGGCGAATAAAACTCGAACTATATATAGACACTTAGTACGCTTTCCCAGCTACAGCGCACCTTTACATATCCATAATTCGACTGTCGTAATGTATTCTCATAAGTTTTCGCACCACTGAATTAATTAGGTCGTTACGTGGAGTTTCTCGCACGTTATATGGAGCACGAAATAAAGACGCAATGGATTGTGAACGTAGGCTGAACGTGAGAAAGATACATTTTTATGTGGGAACTTTTCTTTATTTTGTTAAAAAACAATTGATGTATTTTCTTTTTGTTGATTTCATTTTATGTCCCCACTGCTGGGGCACGAGCCTTCCCTATGGATGGATAGGGAGAACGGGCCACAAACCACCCAGCGGGCCCAGCGCGGATTAGTGGTTGTTAACGACTGCCAATGCAGCCGGGACCAACGGCTTTACGTGCCTTCCGAAGCACGGAGTAGCTCGAGATGAAACATTTTTGGTCACCCATCCGATGACCAGCCTTTGCGAAAGTTGCTTAACCTCAGCACTCGCAGACCGGGCGCGTTAACCATGCGCAATCGAGCTCCTCTGGCAACCATAAAAACTAGAAAGTCCTTTTTTACAGAAAAAAGTTCATCATCATCACTATCATTATCTTAATCAGTCCGTATAAGCCTCCTGCTGGACATGGGCTTCTCCTAATGCATGTCATTGTGCCCGATCTTCGGCTCTCTCTTCCTAATACTGCCAGCTACTTATACGCAAAGTGCTCCATATCTTCGCTCCACCACCGTGCCGAAAGGCCGTCCAACACTACGTCTCCACTCCAATATCGTTATTTATCGTTTGCAGTAAATTAAACTTCACAGCAGGTTAATCTCTACCCGTCAGTTATGTCGATACAAAAGCCGTGGACAAATCCATCGCTGCCACCTGATGACATCCAATGAGAGCAGTCGATGAAAATACGATCGGCTTTTTGAATTTGAATTTAAATTCATTAACTAAAGTGCAATTAAAAAAGGAATGATAATAAATGGAATAACCTATTAAAATACAAACGAACAACAATAAACTAATTCCGTTAATTAAGATAAAGCATGCACCCTGACATAATGTTATGTGTTCACTAATATTTTTTGTGATGGCCACGATAGCATAGTTGGTAGTGCATCTGACCCGGCATGTAGTACGGGTTTTAATCCCGCTCGTGGAACTTTTTCAACACCTAGTCTTTCTATTTTAATTTATTTTAAAGGTTTTAAAAAAAATGTGATTGTTATACCTAAGTTGTTTTATTGAAAAGATAAATAAATGTAGTTTTATCATGTGAACTGCTCGTCATTCATCAGAAGTGTCGAAGTGGATCCAGGCTTCCGCGCCGTAGAGGGTATTTACACACTTCAATATACGTAATTCCGTGTAGCGCGGAACACAACATGGCTGGCGGAAACGCGCCCGCCGCGCTGCCGGATATTGGTAGGTGGGTAGAGCTACGAACGACTAGACAGCGGCAGCTAGAATAAACTTTTTAGTAAATTAAAGTAAATTAACTTTACACTGACCAAATTATAAAACTGATTATTATTGTTAAAATTTGTTATTTTCAATCGATAAACGTGGTGGGTGGGTAGAGCTACGAACGACTAGACAGCGGCAGTTAGAATAAACTTTGTAGTAAATTAAAGTAAAGTAACGTAAACTTTACTCTGACCAATTTATGTATAAAACTGATTATTATTGTCAAAATTTGTTATTATCAACCGATAAACGTCTTGGTAATGGGTTGAGGGCATAGACAAAAAGCTCTTTGGGACATAGATTCAGAGTGATAACTCTTGCAGGCAATGTGGGTTAGTCGGTTCTCACAACTGCGTGCTTGATATAATGTACTCTAAATAATTTTAAAACATAGGTACTATTTATTTATTAATTAACCAACACCGACGACGGTGATGTTATTTAATTTTTGTAGACCTAAAGTCCAGTTTTTTTTTAAATTATCTTATTTGTAGAGATGAAACACCGTTAAAAAGATAAAACTAAACAAAAAAAAATCTATCACAAAAATAGAACTAAAACATTTTATATGATTTCTACAATTTCTAATATGTCCTAGAAATATTTATTTATAAGCGTACCGACAGAATAGTAAAAAAAATGAGTTTGAAAAATATTTTTCCCAACCCTGTCTAATAGCTTTACAAGTCTACGGAGCCGTCTATCGATTCTGCACCTATTCTCCCAAACGCTGACCATTCAATGGATCGCCGCCGGCACCGCGCCGCTGATCCCGACCGGAACTGAACCTAACGCCACTTCTGAATGGAATTGATTTTACAACCACGGCACTATTGGTGTTACAGAACAGTTTAATCGGTAACTGGATCGAGATTCTGCAGCTCTAACTAGTATTTGCTTATTGTATTTATTAAATACTAGCTGACCCGACGGACTTCGTACCGCTTTGACAGTTTCCATCATTGAGTTAAATGTATCAATGGTTTCCATGACAATAAAACAAACAAATCATTTTGTATTGGAAAATTAAATTGTCGTTTTTAGTATTTTATGTATATATATTTTTAATATAGCCTATGTTACTCAACGTTAATGTAGTATTCTAATGGTGAAAGAATTTTTTAAATCGGTCCAGTAGTTTTTGAGTTTATTCGTTACAAACATACAAACAAAAATACAAAGCTTTTCTTTTTATAATATTAGTATAGATGTAGGATATCTATAAATAGGATTGTGTACACCAAACAAAATGTTTGTTGTTGTGCAAAACTATTTTTAACTTGCCTAGATATTCTGGTAACCATTACTAGAATTTTCTAGTAAAGTCGAAACAATAGAAAACTAGAATTTTATTTCCGTGTAGGTGTACTGTTCTCGGTTTATTGTCGGTAGAGTTTGTTTTAAGTCCGCTAGACTAGCTACCACCACTTTTTGTGGTGGTAACGTAAAATGGTGGCGTAGATCTTTTGATTGACCATTTTGATAGAGAAAACATCACTGTTTGGATCCAACTGTTACAGATCAGGTAACCAGTTCCTCCTTCGTTGAGGATTCTAGACGAGAAGCGCTAGTGGTATACTCAGTTCACTGGTGGCAGAGCTTGTTAAAAGGCCGTTAGGGTCGGTCCTTTTATGATAGAGCATTTTCCAATATTTTTGACGATGTAAGGGAGAAAAGATCTGGACACTTGCTGAGTTTCTTGCCGGTTCTTCTCAGTACAAGATCTCCCGCCCAGAGTAGACTTACGAACCGATGGCATAATGACGTTCATAAGAGCTATTTGTAGCCTAAACTGAATAAATGATTTTGAATTTTGAATTTTGAATTTTACCATAATGTTATCTTAGTCTGTCACCATACCAATAATCTTCATCATCATCATCATCAGCTCATTTTATGTCCCCACTGCTTGAGCACGAGCCTTTCCTGTGGATAGATAGGGATAACGGGCCATAAACCACCACGCGGGCCTAGAGCGGATTGGATTGGTTGTTAACGACTGCAGCCGGGAACAACGGCTTAACGTGCCTTCCGAAGCACGAACGAGCTCGAGATCAACAACCAACTATCTTAGAAGCACTGTTTTTTTACGCCGGTTAAAGATAAGATAAAATGGCCAGTTCTATAGTGCTAGCTCTGAAGTGTGCTTCTATCTTTTGCTTTATCGTCTCATTGTCATCAACTGAGATGAAGGTCAAAAAAAGAAACATAACAGATTAAACACATAATTTGACATAGGTATATCATGGGACATAAATTAGGACTTGTCCTTGTCCTTTGAGGGCCAAGTGACTTGTTGTTATCAGAGGTCCAATCATCCGTACAAACTTGCAACGTGGGCCCTCATGTTTATTCATGTTTTAATATCAGCGGCGCGGCGCTGTCACGGATTAAAGCGATATTACATTCTGTAATACTCGTAGGACAAGGCGAACGCTATGATAATTACTTCGGCACAATTAGTAGGAGACAATTAAGTATACGACATCCAAGTAATTTTTAGTGAGCAAGCAAAATTAGATCTGTTATGATTTTTGTTAAACCTGTGTCTTGTACTAGGGACTGTTTGTGATTTTGTCCCTGTAAGCACTCGTATCTTGTGATTCTCATGAAGTTTTGGGACAATCTTGACTTGTCTTTGCCCTGCGTCATGAAAATGAAAAAAGAATTGTATACTGATCTCCTAACTTCAGCATGAAGATGAAGATGAAGAAGATAAATGATGATGATGATTATGAAAATGAGCTGCAAAATTGAAACGTTGTAGGTCCAGCGATCGTTAGGAGGGTCACATATAACCATCTGCGTCTCCCTGTGCGCAGTAGAATGCCTGGTGCATTTTCTCATGTATAAAAAAGGCCTACATTTTGACGTTCAAACATATTTTGTTTTTGACATAAGCCTATCCAAGTGCAAGCTACTGAGCACGGCTATTCTCATTCAGCTCTTGCCAGGCAATTTGCAAAGATCGTCGCTCATTAAGTCTGAGGGCATCCTGCACTGTTTGCCGATATTTTCATTAAACAACGAACCTACTCTTTTCGGAAGTCAGTTAAAAAGCAGCGCAGCCGTTCAATAAAGCATTGTTCGTCCGTTCAGTAGCGAGTTCGGTAGCAACGTACAGTAAGATCGTGATAAATGCAGTCAGATTACCGAGACCGCGGAACTCATTAGCTGAGTCTCGTTAAAGTTTCCAGGCCAGCTCGATGCGCTTATCACACCAAACACGAGCGGCGAACATTCTCATTTGCTCGCCGAACGGTTTCAATACAAACATTATAATGTTATAGGGGAGCTGTAGGGCAGAACCCCACATAGCCATCCTTGCCTCTTCCTGCGCGGTGGTACTCGGACAACGAGTTTTCCACTGACACAAAAAAAAAATGGCCTACCATTCTCAACGACCAGGACTATACCATAGAACTGACTGGTCCATGTTCTATAGATAGCCTGTATGTTCTGCGAAAACCGAAAGAACCCTGACCGGCCCTAATTGTTTGTTTATAAAATTAAAAACCAATGACATTAGGTAGTACTACTTACTTATTATTATATCCAGTTTGAAAAAAGACAAAGTGTTGAAAAAAATTCATGAGCGGGATTCGAACTCGCACTTCATGACATGCCGGGATAGCATAGTTGGTAGTGCACCTGGCACCACCAACTATGCTATCGTGGCTCAATCCAACTCGCCAAAATTAATCGACACTATCTACTTTTACTTTGTAAGCCAAAGGAGCCCTATTTAATGTCGACAACTACGTCATCAACATTCGATCTAAATATTTTTACAAAGATCAGTTAACCTGACCCGGCATGTCATGGGGTGCGGGTTCGAATCCCGCTCGTGGAATTTTTTCAACACTTTGTCTTTTTTCAAATTGTAATTTGTTCGCAACAATATTTGCGTAAAATTATATGTAAATCATCATCAGCTCATTTTTATGTCCCCACTGCTGGGGCACGAGCCTTCCCTATGGATGGATAGGGAGAACGGGCCATAAATCACCACGCGGGCCCAGTTCGGATTGGTGGTTGTTAACGACTGCTAATGCAGCCGGGGCCAACGGATTTACGTGCCTTCCGAAGCACGGAGGAGCTCGAGATGATAAATTTTTGGTCACCCATCCGATGACCGGCCTTTGCGAAAGTTGCTTAACCTCAACACTCGCAGACCGGGCGCGTTAACCACTGCGCCATCGAGCTCATCATATGTAAATAATCATATTATATCCAGGTCTTGGAAATACATAGAAAGTACCCATAAAAAAAGGTATCATTGCATGCAAATCTCCGTATCATGATAATGACATAATATTTTATCAACTAACAGAGGGGAGTTATTTACGAAATCTCATTAAAGTTTCGCAGCAAACATGGGCCTCTATCACACCGAAGCGTACACCAAAAGCAATTTAAAAGTTTTCCATAAAGTTGCATAACTCTTTCTTGTGTGGAGGTAATAGGTACGTACTTAGGTGAGTCATTTCTAGAGATAATGCATTTGTTTTTAACATCGATTTTTATTATTATTATTCGGAATGTAGAGAGTTAGTTAGATGAGTTAGCGTCACAGAGGATTTAAACTTAAAAACGTATATGAGTTGAACTGTGTTCCAACAAAAAGGATTTTAAAAAAACAAACGCAAATATATGTCAATTATGCAAACGTAGAATAAAATGAAAGAATTAGTTGGCGTAGTAACTCCTTTTCTAAAGCCAAAATGTATCCTAAAAAGAATAAACAACTTAAAATTTTAAATTTGAGCATTTGCTGTTTCTAAGAATAACGTCCACTGTATTTATCACTGGACGGACTCCTCCTTCTTTTGAAAGGTGTCGTTTTATTGTTTGTAAAAACTTATCAGTAAATAGTGAAGTTGGTAACTAGTAAGAAGGATGGAGCCCTTCTGATGACAGGGCGACATCTAACATAGAATAACTTGTGAAGAACTTCATTCGTAACGATCGTAGCGCTGTTTACGTTGTTGCCTTTACCAATTTACGGTTGCATGTCACACCGTAACGTAATTTAAGTTTAGTTTAAATAAATGCTAACGTATTCTTGGTGCTTTGTTATATATAAAACTGTTCGATAGCTTCAGTCTACAAAACAAATACGTTGGAACTTTAAATAAAAGTGTATAAACTGGATTTATTCTACGGGTTTCATAAAGTCACATGCCGCCGGGAATCGAATCAACGAAACTTCAATAAGCTGCACTGTGGCTTTATAGCATCGATCGGTAGGGTCAAGGATACAAATAAACGTCTTTAGCTAACAATTTAAATGACTTTCCATTAGGGCTGGCCCATTCCTCTTTAAACATTTTAGTCGTTAACCCATTATGATCATTGTAGAGTGTGTGTTTTCTTCGCTTCTCAATCTAGTGTCTAACTGGATCACTCCGGTGCCGGTGGCTGAGAAGCAAAGTGCTTGGCCCGATGTCCGTAGGTCTGGGTTCAACTCTTGGTGTGGGTCTGGGTCTGACTCATATTTTCGATGCATATAACGGGTTTGTGATATATATAACACGCATTTGTCAACAAGCGTAATAATTAAGCCTCCAATTGAACAGTATCTTTTCCTAACTTTGCCAATGTGCAAAATGCACTAAGCCACATATTAAAAAAATATGAAGTATCAGTAAAATGATGTGTTTGATTACGTCAGATGTTACGTTATTCGTTGGTTTCCTAGTTTTTCATTTCGTATTTTTGTTATATTTTTGTTCATTAATTTCTCTTCATCGTACTTTAACCATCGCCTTTATGCCATTAACGGTACAGTCCATAATGCTGTGCTTCGATTTAAATACCCTCGATATTATGACGGTGTGGAGGTCTTTAGCGCCGTTCGTCAAAGACCGCTAATGAGCAATTTCCGAGCGATCTAATGAACTGTTCTGGAACCTACAATGGCTTCATTAAATTGCATCAAAAGTCAATTAATAGTAAAAAGGCAGAATAATCGTTTTTTTAATATGTGTAGCTTATTATATACCCGGTGTGCGAGTGCTGAGGTTAAGCAACTTTCACAAAGGCTGGCCATCGAACGGGTGACCAAATATTTATCATCTCGAGCTCCTCCGTGCTTCGGAAGGCACGTAAAGCCGTTGGTCCCGGCCGCATTAGCAGTCGTTAACAACCACCAATCCGTACTGGGCCCGCGTGGTGGTTTATGGCCCGTTCTCCCTATCCATCCATAGGGAAGGCTCGTGCCCCAGCAGTGGGGACATAAAATGAGCTGATGATGATGATGATGAATATTAAATAGTAGAAAAAATCAACTAGCCTCAGGAAGCTAAAGTGGGAATCGAATCCACGATCTTTGGATAACAGATTTATGGCAAAAAAAAATTATTTTATCTTATCTTATCTTAATGCTTTGACCGCTAAACTACCGAGGCCCCAGAAGACTCGTTGAATTTTTAACTCAGCGGTCAGAGCGTTGGGCCGGTTATCCAAAGGTCGTGGGTTCGATTTCCACTCGAGCTTTCTGAAGCTAGTTGATTTTTTCTACTATTTAATATTATTGCACAAAGAAATAATTCTTTGTGCAATAAAAAATTCGGGTACATGTTTGTGTACCTACTCGGTTTGGTTGACGGTAACCAATAAGTTAATAATAAATAAATATAAATAAATAAAAACACTTTATATAGTACAGACGGCGGCAGATCCACCTACCCAAACCTGTCAGATTTCTCCAATGAATATTGATCTTTATAACCAAACAATAAAGTTTAAAATTGATTGTAGAAATTTGACAGTTTTGGGTAGGTTAATCTGCCGCCGTGTGTACATGTGTGAACTGATCTCATACAAGGTTTTACCCCGTGTTATGAGATACAGACTCCTCCTTAAATACATAATGACATAATATTGTAAGTAATGGTAGGGTCATTACTACCGTATTGGTCCGCCTGGCTAGCTACCCCCATCTTATTTAAATATTATATCGCCATAACATCAATGTTTGTAACATTGTTGTGTTCCGGCAGCTGGAGATAAGATAGCCAGTGCCTCAGTAGTTGAGGATTCAGGGTGAAGTGCGCTTCCACCACTGACCTTATCATCACTTAACATCAAGTGAGATGAGGGCACGTCGCTTACCCTTAAGACAAAAAAAAAACGTATCCCATAACGATCACTAAAGGTTCTTTAACAAAATTAACTATGTAATGATAACATTAATATTAAAAGTATGAGAACTAAGCTTTGAAGCGTTACCCCAAACTGTTGGATTTAATTGCAACATAATAAAATTGTAATTAGCTTTAATTGATCAATTATCTTAAGGCGAAGGGTATGGCACACTAGCGCCGCTAATGGATTTAATTTGATAACTGCTAAACTGGATTTTTTTAAACATTGCGGACCTTCCAGTACTAGGCAAACATCTATTATTTAATAATGGTGCACTACTTTTAGGTTTGTTTTTGTATTCATTCGCTAATGGCCATTGTGAATAAATGCGATAGCCCGTTTTGTGAATAAACCACGCAACAAAAAGTAGTGCACAATTATTAAATAAATACTATGGATGCTTTCCTGTTGTCGGACGGTACGCAATGTTTAAAAAAAGATCCGGTCCGTTAGTAATTGTCAAATTATCAATTAGTGGCGCTAGTGTGCCTTACCCTTCGCCTTAACAGCTATCACTAGTTTTTTTCTAATTTTAAACGTTTTTTAAATGTTTTATCTCCCTAAATCTATGTTTTTCTTTAAGCACAGAAGTTTTCTTTCGTTGTAGCAGACTCATTTAAAAATATTGAACCTAAATGTTATAAAGCCCAATTCGTAACTAACTTTAAAAAAAGAAAAGGAATTTTAATTATGTTAAATATTATGTGTATTTTTTTAAGCTTCTAGAAATGTAGTTGCTAGGTGACCCTATCATATCATATGGCTGACTTTGTTGTTGTTATGAGGAAACCTAGTTACGATTTTTTTATAGTAGGTACTTACACGTATATAACAAGTAGTGGCGCCAGTGTTCGACACTATAAGCCCAGTGTTTGGCATAGTTTTCGTCGCCAAAATATAACAAAAATTTTCATTGAAATTTTACGAGATGTCAGCTAGGAAACAGGTAACAATTGTTGTTCAATCAAAATTTGTTACTGATCCCTATTTTTAACATTTAAAGAAAAAAACCGGCCAAGTGTGAGTCGGACTCGCGCACGTAGGGTTCCATTTTTCCGTACCATTATCTATAAAAATATTTCAAGTTTCTACCTGTTATCGTTATTAAGACCGAGAAAAAAATTGGAAAAAAATCACGTTTATTGTATGGGAGCCCCCCTTAAATATTTGTTTTATTTTAATTAAATCATTTATTTTTAAAGTGAATATTTCAAGCGTCTACCTGTTGCCGTTATCAATATCGAGCAAAAACGAACAAAAAAATCACGTTAATTGTATGGGAGCCCCCTTAAATATTTATTTTATTCTGTTTTTTAGTATTTTTTGTTATAGCGGCAACAGAATTACATAATCTGTGAAAATTTCAACTGTCTAACTATCACGGTTCATGAGATACAGCCTGGTGAAACACGGACAGACAGACAGACCGACGGACGGACGGCGGAGTCTTAGAAATAGGGTCCCGTTTTACCCTTTGGGTACGGAACCCTAAAAATGATGATCACTGGATCCTGTCCAGCACTGGTACCATTACTCTACCAACAAAACATAATTATTTTCACTATTTTATGATTGGACAGGATTGCGTTGAAGTTGTTCAAGTATCATATCAGTCGAAATCAATATAGCTGTAATAAACATAAATCGGAATAGATAGAGTTTTTTTATTTACTTCTGCAATATTAATATTGGCATAATATGGACACTCTCATCTGGCTCTAACTAAGCCTATCTAGACTTAGATAGGAGAACAGTGGATTTCAGAAATCATCTATCTCCCCTTTGATATTATCGGGTTATCCATACTATTGATAACGTTATGAGTCATATATGACCTAATTTTTAGAAGTATACCTATCGCGATTTATGGTACCTAATAAACAAGCTGAACTTTTTAGCCTCGTTTTGATGTAATGCCAAATCCTTCTTTTTGGGTAACAAAGGCATTCTTCTAAGCAAGAGTAAAGAAGTGAGATGATTCTTTGCTTTAAAAATAAGGCTTGTTTAAGATTTTTTATTAAAGCTATTCTGATGTCGAAAAACATATGACTTAGATCATTCCGACATTATTCGATAATATGTATCAAAATAAATACCTTGCTTCTGTTTCTGGGATCCCTGAAGTCTTCCTTAGACGCCTTTCTCCTCTTGTCCTTCAAGATCATACGCGCCGCTGCGAACGCCATTTTGAATTATGTAGAAGTTTTGTCTTTGGTTTCTTGAATACTAGCCCACTTCGATAATTAACACTTACGTCACTAAAACAATTGACTAACACGCAGTCACTTCACTTATGTTTTGGACAAACAGATGACGAAATCACAGATAATTAAACTTGGAATTAACTACAACACTAGTATTTATAAAAACTCGGTTCTTAGTTAATTGTCGTTAAGCTAACTTCGATAACACTTAGACCGTTTAATTGCGATTAAACTTAACGATTTATTGCTTTCGTTGTTTTTTAATATTAACAATAATCATTAACAACAGACTATCATTTCCATTAATTGAACTGCTACGAATTGAACTTGGTAACTCTGTGAAAATGTAAGAAGATGGTTTCACATGTTGGTTTTTTTCATTAGTTGGAAAAGCGTTAGAGGGACGAACTCGACTTCTATAAAAGAGATTGGTGGGAGACCACCAAGGTATAGGATATGTGGAGGAATTTGAGGAAAACTTTTCCCAGCAGTAGGATGAAACAAGTTAAAAAAACATAGATAAAATTAATTAAACGTATACTCCTAACTGTCAATAATAATGGGTACTACAAAATATTCTTCTAACAAAGTAAAAGAAAATATTAAACATTATTTTACACGTATGAATAATTCCGCTAAACATATATCAACATTCAAAAGATTCGTTAACCTGTCAAAGTGATATTTTCATAAACATCATGCGAATTCATTTAACAAAACGCTGATTAGTCCTAATGTAGCAAACAGAACAAACGGCTCATAATGTAAATGAAAATGTACAAAGTTGAAGAGAATATTCAGTAGAGAATGAAAGAAAGAGACGGAAGGCACGTTCGCCGGAATTGGCTTCACCAGATGTTCAGTAATTAGGAATTTAAGAAAGGCAAGTACTTTGAAATTTTCTTTCGCGAATATAGGGTGTAATTTTAATGTGCGCGGTAACGACGTTTCATTTATATAACGAGTTAGCACGTTCTGGAGCTCGGTCCTTCGAACAGGATATTTATAGAAAAGGGGGGCTTATTCGGTTGTTGACTTGATAGGCAAACGAGTTAAAACTTTTTGGTGTTCAGTAGCATCTTAGGTCAGTATTTTGTCACTCATCTGTCAAAGAAAGATCTTGGCGGTAAAGTTAAAAGTCATGTTTCTACTTATGATTTATATTTTGGTCGTGTTTTGTTTGAAAATTCCGGGTGAAACGCGCTTTGATCATCGGCCTTACCCATCTGGTGTGATAAATGTCAAGCTTCTCTGTCAAGCTGTTCTCCATTGAAATTTGTTTTTTAATATCATCTGATATTTTAACTAAACTGCTGCCATCATGCCTTGCCTCATTGTATTTTAAATATTAACCTTTATAAAGTAATGATATTAAAAAAATATTTATTATTCTTCACACTCGAGACTCGAGACTCGAGAGTTTTAAATTATACTTTGTAAGAAACTTGTACTTTTTATTTTAGTTTTTTGCGAAGACTAGCACATGAACTATTTTTAACCCGCCTACCCTTTGCCCCTTGTCCTATTATCTTAAGTGAAGACAAAATAAAGACACTGCCATATTCTTAGGCTCGAAAGATAATACAGCCATTGACATTGTCTCGAAAATAAGAAGAATTATCAAAAAAGATGCACGTACAAAATGGTATCTGCAAAACAAATAGTCAGTAAAAAATAAAAAACTCATAAATAGTTAAAACAATTGTTACGTTCAGTGCTCTTGCTCCCCTAACCCCCACATTTGTCGAGAGGAACAAAGTCTCCCCTGGAGTGCTCTCTGTCACGTCAAAGTAACACGCGCTAGTGCTGTCCGAATATGAACTTTACTACGAGCGCTGTAGAGTACAATTCGCCGTGGCTAAAAGTGGGACAGTACGCGAGACAATGTTTAATTGTATTTTGAGCAATGTAGCTTTTGTTCCAACTCGAGTGGGGTGGAGAGTGATTTTTGTCGACAGCTTTTTAAAAAAATACATAAAAAATCGAAAACATTAGATGCGTTGGTAAAGTTTAGATTTTTTTATTATCATCAGTAAAATCATCAACCTCTTAACGTCTCACTGCTGGATTTAGCGTTCCTAGGTGAGCTTTTTAGTGTACCTTGAATGCGGATCGGTGGTGAGTGGTCGAACGAGTATCATCTCATCTCACAACCATCGGTTCGATTCTGCTATTTTAAAACGACCACAACCTGTATATCCATGGCCTGATTTTGACAGTTTCCCTATGCCTATAGTACTAATATCAAAATCGGGCTACTGATTGTGACATTAACAGACTTGAGGCAAAGGACGAACGACTTAACCTGCTTCCTATTAACTTAATTTTAGAATAATTATATTTTTTTAATAATAATACACGCACGGTTTGTGTAGTACTCCTATAGAGTACCAACTTTTTTATTTTTGTGATCTACGGAAACTATTATTGACGATTGTAGTTAGAAATATTAACTTGTGCAATTTTAAAGTAAACACACTCTTTGTTTGTTTCTTTTTTTCTTTATTACTCTTTTTGTTTAATCTTATTTTTTTCTTGTGTGTATACTGTCTGCCTCTTCTTTTGTATTTGTGTAAATATGTAAGAGCTTGAGATATTTTGATTGGTTCACCCATTTCACACAGAAGTTGCCTAACTCGTAAAAGTGCCATTGATCGCTCAAGCCGAAATTTTTATTCTTAAGATATTTAAAACGAGTACTTTTTTGGTAATTATGTTTTTATTTCTTACACTTAAGCATTGGGCTTTCACATCAAATGATGTTAAGTGATGATAAGGTCGAAATGTAGAAGCGCACTTCACCCAAAATCCTCAACAATTTAAATTTTTGAACTCTGCAAGCCGCTAACTAGTCTAATCAGAAAATTTACTCTTTAAAAATAATTTAATAAGAGATCTTATAGTAAAAAACAATAAAGATCATAACAAAGTAAACAGTAACAGTGCCGTAAAGCCTTAATGAGCGCACAATCGATACATCTAACTATTCTAATGGACAATCGATACCGCTGCAAGCGACGCCATGCGTTATTGAAACAATGAAGGCACGTGTAAAACGTCTGCACCAATTGTTACCATAAACTGTTTGTATTATTAATCAGTCAACAAAGTCTCTTGTGCTTAACCTTGAAAGGCTTCTAGGCAATCGTATTATATTTACAACCGCATATTTTTATAGATTATAAGGTAAAATTATTTTATCATTGAAAATGGTTATTAGATGCAAATCGCCTGAGACGTATTTTTGGCCATAGATCCGAGGATTTTGAGAAAATCAAGATGGAAATAGTACTAAGAGTTGAGGAATTTATTGAGACACGTGTGAGCGTTTGAATTTCGAAAACTTTTTTTGGAATTTTGAAAAATGTAAAAAAAAATCGGGTTTTTTGGGGGGGTGTTTGTATACAAAATTGTAAATATTTAAAAAAAACCGACTTAAGAAAAAATGAAAAAAAGGTTCCTAGGGTATTATTTTAGCTACAAAATGGCGAAAAAAAATTGAAAATTGGTTAATAATTGTGACCTGTAGGTGGTCCCTTTAGATTTGGTATTGTAGAAAAACGGGTATTTCTTTGATTATTGACCGATCGTCATGGTAATGGTGTTAAAAGATGCGGATGCAGGCGAGAAGTGCATTCAAGTTAAAGTAGATTTATTTAAAATAAAATAGTTATATTCAATTTCAATGCTCCGATTCTTGCGGGAACTGCGAAATCTGTGAATTTTTTCATACTAACGGGTAAGCACAGTGCCTTGATCTCCCCTGATGTTAAGTGATGAAGAGGCCAATGATGAAAGCGCACTTCACCCGGCATCCTCAACTAGTGAGGCACTGGCTATCTTATCTCTAGCTGCCGGAACACAACAATGATACAAACATTGATATTGCCCTAAAGTTGTGTAAATACATTCATCGGATGTCATGCTTATTATAAGTTACAATATACAGGGTGACTGGAAATTAGTGGCGGAGCCGTTAAGGGGAGGTAGTCTAGGGTTATTCCGACAGATATCACTACGAGACCTACCGTCCTTACTTAACCCTTTCCAAGATATTCCTACTTAAAGAGTGTAACCCAAAAAATCGTACAAAAATTTTTCAAATAGTAATAAATCCAAAAAAAAACGTGATTTTGGCCTACTTTTTTTTGTTTTGAAACAAAGATATTCTAAATAAGTAATATTAATTGTTAAATCTCCGTAACTGTCATTATTTAATGCAAAAACTGCTAAACAAAAACGGAAAATGTAAAAAAAATACTTTGTTGGCTGATAAAACTTCAATTTATTAAAAAAAGTCACTCTTTATTATTACGTACAAAATAATTAAAAAACTTCTACGTTTTGTACCCTTTCGAATGAGATATTAAAGTCCAAAATCGGTTAAGGAACAATGAAGATATGGTTAATGGAAAAAACCCGTAGAGCCCGTGTAGAGTCCTTTGTTCCGAGAACAAAGGACTCGGTCGACGCGCACGAGTCGAGATTGCCCCTCCCTCTTGCTCAGTCCGCTCTTACGGTTTACTGTGTTCGGATGTGCTTACTTTCTCTCAGTTTTGATTTTTCTAACGACTTGGCTTTTTCCTGGACTTTTGTATTTGATTCTCTTCCCGACAACTTGGACTGTTTGCTGTTTTCTGTGACTCCTTACGATTTGGCTGTGTGGTTTATCGGACCAATAATGGCAGAAAGAACATCGTTTAGTAACGAAGAATACGCAGATATTCTTTTTTATTACGGAGCTGCCAGAGGAAACGCTGAACAAGCTCGTCGTGAATATGGCGAAGTATTCCCTAATCGTCGACTGCCTGATGCCCGCGTATTCTCCCGAACCTTCCGGCGGCTGCGGGAGCGCGGAACCGTCGTAAGATACCAAGGTAAGAGAAAGTTATTATTATTAAAGCATGTTCAAACCAGAGATTTCTCCATACAAAATGTAGTTCCTTCCTGTACAGGCCACTCTACATTACTGCGCCGCCGCTAGTTTCCATACATGCGCTATAACAAGGTTTGGTTCTAGCGCTTTCGATAATTGTCCAGCTATAAAAATAAACCTTTCCTATCACTCTTATTAACGTGCCCTTTAAATTGTAAGATTGCAAAACAAATGTCGCTGTCCAAATTAGTCAGTGCAAAGACTCGCAGAGATGGGTGCCATAAATCATACAAGTAAGATAACGGATATCACTTCACACTGAAGCGCGCTATTATTGTTTACTATTTTTTGTCGAAGTCGATGGATTTTGGTAGAGCTTTTGTAAGAATTTGTATTGTGCGGTCATTGTTGACGCACATTGCACTATGTCGACAGACGCATTCCTACTAGAGAAGTGATTCATGTTATGGTCCAACCGACGTGAGTCTTTGCGCGGAGCCACACCAACCTAAACAATAGCCATGGTAGTAACACTTAATTAAAAAAACTTTTTTGTTTTTAGGTGACGCAGGTAGATCTCGACTGGATGTCGGGGACGACGAAGAGGAAATTTTAAATTATTTCCAAAGAGACCCTACGCTGTCTACACGAATGATAGCTCGCCGTATGGGACGCTCTCAATGGAAGGTGTGGTACACTCTTCACGAAAATGACCTCCATCCTTACCATTACACACCTGTTCAGGCTATAGAAGAAGGGGACCCTTTAAGAAGAATGCAGTTTTGCAGATTTTTAATAAATGCGGACGTTGAAGATAGAAATTATCTCAGAAGAATTTTATGGACTGACGAGTCCAAGTTTGATAAGGACGGCATTACGAATTATCATAATGCTCATTACTGGAGTGAACGAGCCATGGGTAATCCACACCTAAAAAGACAAAAAGGTTCACAGAGAAGGTTTAATCTAAATGTGTGGATGGGTATAATTAATAACCGCTTGATTGGACCACATTTATGACATTTACCGCAAAACCTCGATGGGGTTGAATATGAAAATTTTCTGAGGAATGTATTTTTTGAATTAATGGAAGATGTGCCGCTAGAAACGAGGCAAAACATGATATTCATGCATGATGGCTGTCCGGCGCATTTTAGGCTAGCTGTGAGAAGTTGGCTAGACCAACACTTCCCCGACCGATGGATAGGTAGAGGTGGTCCAATACCATGGCCGGCACGTAGCCCCGACCTCACACCCATGGACTTCTTCGTGTGGGGTCGAATGAAAACTTTGGTTTATGCCACTGACGTCCCTGTACCAAACGTTGAAGACTTGCGCAACAGAATAATCAACGCAGCGCAGGAAATACAAAGGGAGCTTACAGACTCAAGGGTTGTTAAAACGGGTGTCGTAAGAAGAGCACGAGCTTGTATTAGAAATAATGGTGGGCACTTCGAAAATGAACTGTTGACAGTTTTTTATTTAATAAATTTTTATTCTTCAGTAGTTTGGTTTTTTTCTTTCATTTTTATTATTACTCTTATCTTGATGGTTCCTTAATCGATTTTGGACTTTAATATCTCATTTGAAAGGGAACGAAACGTAGAAGTTTTTTAATTATTTTGTACGTAATAATAAAGAGTGACTTTTTTTAATAAATTGATGTTTTATCAGCCATCAAAGTATTTTTTTTACATTTTCCATTTTTGTTTAGCAGTTTTTGCATTAAATAATGACAGTTGCGGAGTTTTAACAATTAATATTACTTATTTAGAATATGTTTGTTGCAAAACAAAAAAAAGTAGGCCAAAATCACTTTTTTTTTAGGATTTATTACTATTTGAAATTTTTTTGTACGATTTTTTGGGTTATACTCTTTAAGTAGGAATATCTTGGAAAGGGTTAAGTAAAGACGGTAGGTCTCATAGTGATATCTGTCGGAAAAACCCTAGACTACCTCCCCTTAACGGCTCCGCCACTAATTTCCAGTCACCCTGTATGCGTTTAATGCTAAACGTTTTTATCGGATGCGTTCCGTTTTAAGCAGAATGAGGTTACACTATCTTTTGGGTTTTGTTAGATGAATTTCGCGAACGCATTATTCAGTAGCAGCAAATTTTGGGGTCGCATTTTTTAGCGAAAGCTTTATTTATGTTCCTATAATTTATTATTAGGTGAATTTTGCGATCTCCTTTTGTAGTTGCAGTAAATTTCAAAGTAACGCCGTTTTACTTCACTTCAATCGGTCAGGATAAGAAATCCTTACCGTTGGTTAGGTTAAGTTCTTTTTTTCCCGAGCGAAGCGCAGCGTAGCGAGGGCCAGTCACGAAAGGATGGGAGCGCTGCAACTAAACAAGGCGTTCGCAAAATATATCTAATATGAAAAATTTATTTGCTAAAATATGCGATTCTAAAATTCGTTGCAACTGAATAATGCGTTCGCGAAATTCATCTAACAAATCATGTATCGTACTGTGTGGTTTGGTACTGATTTTAAACATCCTTACTTATCTCACCAAGGTGCCTAATGAGAGTTTCATTCGCCATACGATCACGTTAATGAAAACGAGAATTTGTACAGCAAAATTTTAACTCTTCTCGTATGTCGCCAGGAGGCACTGCTTTAATGCCATAGTAATTTTCGTTTTCGTAAACGTAATCGAATGAATACGGACAGTAAACGAAACTCACACTAGTCGCCCTGATGTTAACTGATGATAAGGGCGAAGGTAAAAGCGCACTTCACCCGGCATCCTTAACAGATGAGGCAATGGCTATCATATATCTAGCTGCCGGAACACAACAATGCTACCAACATTAATGGTATGGCGACAACATATTTAGATAAGATCGTAGTAATTTAAATAACATATTGCATAATGTTGACTGGCAGTGTAAAGCTCGCGAGCACAGATCTTGTTTCCCCAAATTGTGTTTACACAATCATCTCGCCCTCGTCGCATCCCGAGAAAGCGTCCCTCAAGGCACGCAATTACCACGCTGGATTAGTTCCGTAAATTATTCCTTTATTTGATTATTGAGGTGATGTAGAGGTTCTTTTTTGCCAACGAGAGCCGTGTATTTAAAAAAATATGTATATAGACCTTGAGTGTCTACATTGTGTTTAATGGCATACAGTCAAATAAAAACAAATGACAAACTTACTTCGAGCATATTATGTAAGTACCTATGATAAATATTTGGAAGCAGTGACAATACGACTGTTTGTGTAAAAACAAAAACAAATTATATCGTTATTATCTCTATGAGACGTTAGATGCTCTGTGCCCTATATGTTTTGGCGCGATGATTTTGACAGATGTCATTACTTTTGCTTTTATTTGTCCTGTATTCAGCGTACAAAACGTATACCATAATTAAATAAGCGTGAAGAACTAAAAATACAGTGTTTTATTACAACAACGACCTCATCTACTCGATAAACACTTTTCTTAAAGGTAAATAGCTTAGCGCATACACCGGGGCTAGGGGAGACCCCAGAATATGTGAGACTCTCCTCCTTTTCACTCAGCCAGCCACTAAAAACTCGACGAGAGGAGGAGAGGTATACCCACTAAAAAACCTAGTCCATCCCTTCTCCGCCACGGGAATGGCCAGGGATCACGAATGGCAAGCATTGAGTTATCATGGTAACCTTTGACGGCGTAATAGGCACGATTAAAACCTAATCAATTTGACTTCGGCATTTTGCAAACGTTTTTGTTTGTAAGCAGTCGACACCGTTTTCGTACAATATCGTATCATAATTATATGTAGGTATATGTTATATATCAAATGAACGGTTTTCTTTTCTGGTAAATCAAAAAATGAGATATATTTGTACAAGTTGCCTAACATCAGCTGAAAACCTATTTGTGGAATATGTATTAGACTTAATTATGAAAAATACTAATAAGTACCTACTAAAAGTAGTATAGACGTAGATATTTATTTAGTAACATGTGCTAAGTTCACAAAGAAGCTATGTATATGTAAGTAATTACATCTCTTATTTAAGACAAACTGCCAAAAACAATTTATCTCCCGAGAACCCAAGATTGAACCCCAAAGTTACCCAATTACTTCATTTCGGTAAGGCCCGGTTCGGCGGACCAGTGAATTATTTCTAAATGCTAAAATTAAGCTACTCGGAATGAGATTTTCATGTAATGAGCCCCTTGATAACTGGCAGGATAATAATGTGGGCAAAGGAATTCGGCCCAATTATCTGATGTAGCAAGTATGCGGTTTAAATTTTGAAGACAGAGCTATTGTAAAAAAGGTTGGTACTTTTAAAAAAAATTAATAGAAGATGCTTTTTTGTTTATATTTGACACAACAACGAGGAAACATCCAACAAACATCATATCAGGTGATTGTCACTACCTACCAAGGTAGGGAGAAAAAAGCTTGACACTTCCTGAGTTTCTTGCCGGTTCTTCTAAGTACAAGGTCTCCCGCTCAGAGTAGACTTACGAACCGATGGCATAATGAATTTCATAAGAGCTATTTGTAGCCTAAACTGAATAAATAATTTTGAATTTTGAATTTTGAATCACTTGATAACGAGGATGCACTTAGCCTGGATCTCACTTCAAGTTAAAGAGACAATATGGCCGGACAATAAGCGTACTTCACCTGGAATGCTCAACCATTGGTTATTTTATAATTGACGAAACACATTAATGTTGTTATGGCGATATAATTTGTACTTGGATAAGACGGTGGTAGCCAGTCAGGTAAGCCCTAAGTACGACTGAGAATGAATATAAAATACTAAGTAACTAACTAGTCATTTGAGAATCTAAATTTATGTAAATCCAACCGTTTTTTAATTAATTTTTATTTTCCACTGCAGTTTTAGTTGGCCTCTAAACAATAGCACGGGCGATAAAAAATCCACCTTAGTGTTATTATATTAGTTTACAAAACTGCTACAATCTGAAATTCTGGCTCATCTCCAGTAATATAATTAAAACAATAACATGGATTTGGGGACAATGTTACCATTATTAATTCCAGTTTTTTCGTTTACTAAAACTTTGTCCGCTCTGTAGTTTTTACTTACTTTTATTGCAAGTTATTTATGTTAAAAAAAGAAGCCACAAAAATCTTGCCAAAAAAAGATATGCGTTTACACTCATATCTTTTTTTGGCACAACTAACCACACTTTTACAAATTCAATTATGAAATAAGAAATATAAACTGTTCTAAAAACTGTAACGGTAACAAAGCTAAAACAAAATGGCCGAACATTTTACACAATTTCAATAATACATTTTCAAACGACTTTTCGTTTTTATTTATCCAACGCAAACGGAATGCAATTTGCAATTTGCAATGCATGCCGTAAGAAACGTATACTTTAACCCCGTAGTCTGCTACTTCGGGCCATATTACTTCCTGGCAGAAACTAGTGTGGCCATAATATAAAGTACGCTTCAACTGCATAATGTATAACCTATTTTATTCATTCGAGTTAAGGGGTAAGTCTCTTTGAACAGAGTTTTCGAAAGGTTATTTGGTGTTGACTACATAACATTACAGTCTTTATAAACTTCTTTATTTAAAGATGTGGGAAATTCTCTAGTTATTTTCGTTGACTAAAGTGGCCTAAGTTAGAATTCACTAAAGAAATTTCTAGAGGAACAAAGTCACGAAATTTTTACTAGTCTCTGCATAAAACCTTATGCGTTTTTTCAAAATGTCTTTGTCCGCAGAGTGAAATGGATAATGGTAAAGTACTACTAGTAAGTATCCAGATATAGTACGGACTATATACCCGAATTACATGTGGCGCCGCGAATTGACAGAAAATAGTCTGATAGGCTTCATTGCAGAAATAATATAACCCACAGATCTACTTTTCGCGATGATCTTCGTATGGTGGCTGGCAGAAGCTTGATGAGAGTAGCCGCGGATCGTGCTCAGTGGTGTGCACTTCGAGAGGCCTATGTCCAGCAGTGGACAAATATAGGCTGATGATAATGGTGATAATACCATAAAAATCAGATGGTAAGGAAAACTACACACTGCGAAAATTTATGTGAATACCCAAAATGTTTCTTGAGCCATTTACATTGTCGCCATTAAAAGGTTCCAAAAACTGCAAGAAAGGAGAATTGGAGAAAACACCGCTGCCAAAAAGATAGCGGTCAGCCTTCAGTGAGGTATGTTGCTTCCGCAATGTAAATACGACCTAGGCAATAAAACATGACCTAACTCTACGGCCAAAACTAGATATAAATGGAGATAGAATAACAAAAACAACTCTGCTTTACATGTTTTCAGCAGAGTTTAATACTGCTATACTTTGCTGTACTTACTCACATAATTATAATGTTACAAAAATATAGTGAATTTGGAAAAAGGACGCCTTGTCTAAGATGAGACTAGGACCTGTGACTTATTGCAATCCACACAGCTCTACTAACGGATAGAGCGAGATATTTTCAGAGTTAATGGATAACATACCATTTGTGAATGCAAAATAACAATTTGAAAGTGTGAAAAAAATATTTACGAATGGGATTTTAAAGGTACCAGTTGGTAGCCGACTCCACGCAGCAGCAGCAGACGACGTGTCGTAGCGACACTACTGGTTTCTATGTATTTCTATGAAATTCCCTCCGTAGCTAGCGACACGTCCCGCCCGATCCTCTAAATGTCACTACACATTTACAGAATACACCAAACATGCACACTAGCTTAGGTCCAAGACACCGTACTCGTAGAACAAGGGTACGAAGAACCGGTTCACACGCGCTCCATACCAGGTACAGACATGTACCTGGGCGCTTCTCTCCTCCTCCACGGCCCGGTCTACCCGAGCCGAGGTCCGAGCCTTTAGAGGCGCCCTCGGGTGGTTCCGCCCCCCGATCCGATCCGAACCCTTCGGAGAATCTAGTAGGGCACGGGGACGCGCACTAGTGCGCGATGCCGTTCCCTCTAGAAAACCTCCAAAGGTGATTCGTTTCACACGGCTTGAGGGACCCTTTACGTTCCTTGCCGCCCCCAAAAAAGCCCGGTGAAGCTGAAAATGCCGTCTGAGGCAATCAGCAAACTCTCTCAAAAAAAAAAAAATAGCGACACGTCGCTCGGCGTCGTCATTGTAGAAATACATAGAAACCAGTAGTGTCGCTACGACACGTCGTCTGCTGCTGCTGCGTGGAGTCGGCTGCCAACTGGTACCTTGACTCTCACCCTTAACATACCGGGTAAGTTGCTCTACCTTTATGCTATCGTGATTCTGTCTTACTCGCCGAAGTTTTAGCAACAAAATTTGGGTATAACTATTTATATCATATCTAAGTTGCAAAACAAAAGTTTAAAGTTTTTTCAAGTTTTCAAAAAATAATATTTTTTGAAATCTTGAAAATAAAATTCAGGAATGACATTTCAACCCTAACCCTCTGATATCCAATAAGCCATAATGGCACTCACACTGGTTGCAGTGTGAACACTATCTAACGCCTCGGTGGCCGAGTGGCACAGCGATCGGCCCGATGTCCGAAGCTCCCGGTTTCAATTCCTAGGTCGGGTAAATGTATTTCGGAATTTTCGATGCATAACCCGGGTTTATGATCGCCAACCCGCATTTGGCAAGCGTAGTTACAAGCCATTACCCATCATTTGTAGCGACGACTTGATTTCAATGATGGAGGCCTTTGCCCAGCAGTGGGACAGTTATAGGCTGCTTACTTACTTACTTTTACCACTACTGTCCACACTGTAAAGAAGGAAACTCTTAGAGGAAGAAAGAGAATTTCAACACTTTTTCAACATTTCCAAATTGTAATTTCGTCACAATAAAATTTTGTTCTCAAGACCATTCTCATTATCTTTCTACGCCAAATACCTAGTTGTTTAAAGCAGTTTTAATTCATTTTCTTAGCTGTAATACAACGAGACGTCAGCAAGTCTACAGAAAGACAGTTATAAAGAGGTCCCCGGTGCCGAGATATCAACCTCAGTTGGAATCATGCCAAGGTAATTCGGTTATGGGGTGCATTCAGAGATATTGGATGACGGCAACTATAATCATTCACAACGTTGTTAGCGATGCGCTCAAAATAATTAAAAATGTTTTTTTTTTGTATTTTTTTATTTTATTTATTTATTTTTTAAAATTACTAAATTTTGTCTGTCCAAATTATTATTTATTCGCGACAATATTTACTTGTAATATTCGTAACAATCTGTCTATGAAATCTAATGTGCCTTTTTGTACAACGATACGTCGTTTTTATTTATTGAAGGTAGAAGTGGATGATGTTGCATTAGTTTCAAAAGCGATCGGTCTTTTTTAGTCTGCCACCATCCGAGTGCGACATCACACACCTTTTCGTTTTTCCTGTTAGTTTTTCTTAACTTTTGTGTGTCATTGAAGAACACTTTTTTGGAAACATTACACAGCGAAAGGAGATTATAGTAACAACAATAGGTAAATGTGAATCAAGCCATCAAAAAAACAAACTTGTGAAAAAAAACAAGTCTCGCAACTCAGTTCTTCTACCGTAAAAAAATGTGTGATCCATGTAATACCAAGTCGGTTAATTTATTCAGTCCCTACTTAAGGGACCTTCTGTCTTAAATTATTACGTAATTAGCTAACCTAACAACATCTTATAGTGACCATATCAATATTAAAAATCTTTTATGTTTTAAACAAATAGATTGACTTGGCCATCGCATGAAAACACAATGTATCTCACAAGTAATACATATATTATATTAAATTAGATATTTGTTTGATTAGTTTAGTGAAACTAGACCGAAATTGCAAAATATTTTAGTTTTTCCTTGATTTATACACTAAACACTAATTGTACTCTAAATTTGAAGCTTCTATGTCTGCTAGAAGTGCCTTAGAGTTTTGATGATCGGTCAGTCAGTCAGTGAGTGACAAAATTAAGAAACTTTGACTAGTTATAAATTTAATGAAATTTGATATATACCGTGTTTATACAATGCCTGCTTGGTTACTAAAAATTAGGCTTCTAGTTTTATCCACAACGTAGTTATAGGGGGACGAAAATGGCTTGAACTGTTTCGAGAAAAGGATGGTACGGCCGTGCCGCTTTTTTGCTCGACTTGGCGGGGGCACTCCCGTGCCCCCAGATCAATTGGCCTCGTACCTACGAAAATATAATTAACGTCTCCGTAAAAAAATACCGAGCAAAGGTCGGTAATCCAGGTACTGGTATTTATTTATAATCAACAACAGTCGCACTCAGACACCTTTAATGATTACGTAGCACATGAGGCGGCCGGCGTAAGCACTATTTAACAATGATCACTCTTGTACATCAAACTAACTACCACAAACTGTCAACAGACTTTGAACTTTATGTCTTTGGCATATGGTTGAAAATTTAATAAAAATAATTGACAGTTTTGGATACGTTAATGTGCAGGCGTCAGTACTCAGTCATTAATAACTTTAATGTTTCTCTTATTGTGGCAGTTAAATATTAGTTTATAGCTTATCTTATCTTATCTTATCTTATCTTAGTGGGGCCTGCTGAGGTTTCCCTCTCGCAGTAACACTTCGACCCATCGGGATCTTTTGTGCAACCCCATCCTTTCACTCTTCTTCCTCTGTAAAGGTAGATGCCATAAGTTTGGCAACGTCTTCAAGAGCGGAGAGCCTGAAGTCCTCCGGTTTGGGATAGGCCGACCCCAGGAGTTAGTTAATAGCTTAACCGCTCATATGCGGCGAGCACTGATCAGTGCCCTAAACAATTAAAATTCTATTGTGTCTGTATTCACAGCAGACGACTAATTAAGGGGGAAAACAACTTATTACAAAATTTCCGACAGACAGCATTCCAAGTCACCGAAGATGAGGATGCAAGTCAGTTAATAATTATTCGTATTCTGTTCGATTATATGCATGTATTAAGTGTCGTAGAACCGAATAAAAGGATACAAGAACTATATAAAACAGCCCAACCTTTCACACATCAGGTCAATCCCCACAATCAGCCGGATGATCCGGAGATAGTAACGGTGAAATAAAATGAACAAAATGTACCTATGTAAAAGGCCGCCGGCTAATCCGGGTCGTCCGGTAATAATCCGGGCCGGACCGGAACAGTACTTCACAATAAGACCTCAGCGAACCGAAGCCTGCCTGATCGAGATATAGATTCGATACACTGGAGTGCATGAAAAAATAAAATGTCTACTATATTAATATAATATTTTGGTAACTTTTTGAAACTATATTGAACAAAAATACAGATTTTTAATTTATTCTAAAAACGTTTTTAATCTTTCTATACTTACAATCAACTGAGCGATTTAGAATGGGAGGTCCAATTTTTTTTGTCTTTATCCAGAGTTCAATATAATTAAGGGAACTAACTATCCTTTTTTTATTAAATAATTACAAATGTTAACAAAAAATAATAATAATCAATACTTTGAGCAGTTTATTAAAAAATCAATATTGGTTTGTCTGCACACTGGCACTCATCGCCTTACGCTCACATCTTTATAAATAGAGAAAACAGATACAGTTACACAGTCAACTACAAACTACCCACAACAGGGCTACATTTTGTGTGCGAATCGAGTAAAAATATAAAATATAAATATATAATATCGAATATAAAGAACTATCTATATATTCGTCTGACATTGTTCCATTTCAATGGCCTGCAGTGTACAGCTCGCAATATTGGTTCCTTTTAAAAGACAGACAAGAGTTTTCCAGATACAGTCTGTGTGCCCCATTCATATCGTATATTGAATCTAGCAATCGTGACGTATGACAGATTGAAAAAAACTTTTTCAGATTAGAAACGAAGTTTTCGATTGTCAGCTTCAGATCGTGTTCGCGTCAAAAGATTTCTAACTCAATTTCGTCCCGGCTGCTTATTAAATAATACGTGAATACTTTACGCGTTTATTATTAGGTTATTTAAAATATATATCTTGTGTTATCATCAGACTTAACTTAATATAATATAAAGAATTTCAAAATCTCATTTCGTTAATGAATTCGTTAAAGAAATAGAAAATGGGATTTAACCATTTGATATAGGTGTTATTGAACTCACAATAACAAAATTTTTAAATAATTCAATCAGATTACTTTGCAACAAAACTGTAGCAAGAAAATGTCATTGCTTTAGTAATAACAAATTATCAAAACTTGCCTTTTAAAAATAAGCCAGGTGTTATTCTACTAATAAGGACTTAATGCCAAATGGCCTTTTCTACCTCTTAAAGGGCGGTGAAAACATTTCACCTATCATCATCATCATCATCATCATCTCAACAAAGGCCTCCCCCAAGGATCTCCACAACGACCGGTTTTGTTCTGCTCGCATCCAGCGGCTTCCCGCGACATTTACCAAGCAACGGTCGTTACTACAAAAAGAAGGGAATTTATGCCCACCTAAGTAAAGGTAAAACTAAATGTAGTACATAATAAAATTCGTGCGGTTAAACTAACCGCAGTCGGGGAATTGCCAAGTTAATTTTATACAGAACTTGAACTTAATCGGCTAAGTTTGAACTGAGAGTTTAGTGGAAACCGAACTTTGTGATTGGGAACTCGGCGCTCATTTGCAATCGCATAACTAAGTTACATGCCAGGAGATGCACCGAGATGCTTTGTACTTCCAGTAGGTACGGTAGAAGCATCAGTGTTTGACACTTTAAGGCCTGTGTCCAATATAATTTTTGTCCCTAAAAAATAATATATTTATAAAACACTAACGGCTGCCCGCAGTTTCACCCGCGTGGTTCCCCCGTTCCCGTGGGAATATCGGAATAAATAGTATCCTATGTGTTAATCAAGGTTATAAATTATCTGTATGCCGAATTTAATCCAAATCCATCCATCCGTTGCAGCGTGAAGAAGCAACAAATATACACACATACACATAAACTTTCGCATTTATAATATTAGTGTGATAATACAACGTGTACCAAAAAGGAGTGATAATAATGAAAAGATCCGAGGTGTATCCGATCTTAATCTTGTATATGTTGTTACTAAGAAATAATTATTAACTTTAATCTATCATGCAATAATAAATTAAATGTTCATTTAATTTATTAGTAGATAGTAGTAGTAATGTCATACGCGTCAGGCGCGCATAAGCAAGCAGCTGATCATAAATGATAACAAATAGCTGATCAGCTGAAGCAGTGATCATAAATGTGAGTACACAAAAGTTACTAAACCACTAGGGCTGTGACTTGTTTATTTTGATGTGACGTCACCATAGAAATGTACATTAAAAATGGCATAACAAATTAAAGTAAGCTTGTGACATGCACATTAAAATCATAAGTTAAAATTAAGTTTAGAATAAATGCTAAAAAAATATTATTTATGTCTTTTCCCACTTAGGGATAGCAAAGAAAGCCTAGACAGAAAGCCTAGACTTGGACTTCATTTACTTTTTTTAATGGTGATCAATGTCACTCCCAACCCCATTAAGTCTCAGTGAAAATGTAATGAAAATTTACGTCACATTAATAATTTATCGAGCTAATCTTTTTATGGTGTAGAATTTCTTTGCAAGCGGAATAGGTACCCACTCGTTAATTTCACTTATTTGCATTATCTAAGCCTGACGTCTATTAAAACTTGCAAAGAGGCGATTACATTTTTTTAAATATGAAGATGTAACGCTGTTCCTTATAGGAAAAGTCAAAGACCTGCCGAGGCTACTTCATCCGCTCTTATACAAAGTCGCGGATGTTAGAGTCCGGCAGATGACGTAACCCTCAAACGGGCCTCTACGAGTACAAGGCGGGGTGGCCGGACGGAAAGATTCTCAGCTATTTTCTAACTGGAGTAACTATGTATGAAGTCTTTACATGCGAACTTCACGTATTAATATATAGATTATATATTTATTTATTTTATTTAGGCTCACTTACAGTTTATGTATTACATTTAATCTTTTAAAACTATAATTAATTATATATAATCCAAAAACACAAACTACTTACAAGTAGACACATCTTGTTTTTATTGTATCTTATCATATAAGGTAACTATGTATTTGTTAATAAAAATAATAAAAGTAATAAGATATGATTTTAAAACTTCTGTAGAATTATATGACGTAATTTAGCAACCGAGTCATGGAAAATGTCAACCTGGTCGCTATAATGATTGAGGATACGGGATAGGCGAGGAATTGCAGAGTTGGCTTCCAAAACCGTGCACCGGAAAGGAGGACAAAGAGTGTTATGGGCTTTCGAGGAATACAACGGGGTACTTTCAAACCAAAGATAAGAGAAGATAACAGTGGACTCAGTGGAGGGCAGTTAACCTTGCTTAATAGCACCTTGGATAGAAAGGTCAAATCTAAAAGATCACGCCTTTTTACTAATGACACCTATGAATTGATAGGGAAAAAAAAAAACATTCAGTTGAATTGAGAACCTCCTCCTATTTTTGAAGTCGGTTAAAAAAACAATACATATCCTCTATTTAGTCTGGTGGTGATCTAACCACTAGATCACTGGGTCCTTACCTATGAAATTGACGTTTTTTCTTACTTATTAATAGGTGTATTACTTCAAAAAGTCAATGCCGATTGTTAATATTATTACACACCTTTAATTAGGACTATGTTACTTAAGCTTCAGTAATAACAGTGATTATTCATTTTGTGTCTTTATGATCCAATTTTTTTTTTAAATAACTTTTTTTTTGTTTCGCGGAATTGCCTTTTTGTTTCATTGTAGCTTTGAAGGGACTTGATTTTTTTTCTTTTTAATATCTGCTATATTTAACTAGTGAAACAAACACACTACCCTTAAATTTTTATTGTGTTAACATAAATAGATGCTAAGAAAATTCAAATAACGTTTTTAATAAATCTTCATACAAAACGTCAATTTCATAGGTAAGGACCTAATATAAATAGAAATAAAGCTATTGGTTCTTATCTCGAATGTCTCGGCCACCCGGCCACACGGTGACAGCTGTAACTTGCTCCGACTTTATATTGTGCTCGTATTCAATAAAACTGAGCTCAGCCCTACTAAAATAAGGGGTGGCTTTAGAAGACAGACATTGAAGATTAGTTCATTTATTTATTTGTTTATACGAGTCAAACATTAGCCGAATTATTAAAAGAATATTTGATTAGATACATTTTTTGTTATTTTTGAGTACCTGGGATCTAAAGTCTGGAATCCAGTGATTCATCATCATCATCATCATCATCTCAGCCAAACGACGTCCACAGCTCGAAAATGGCACTAATGATATATACGATATCCACAACGACGGGTTTTGTGCTGCTCGCATCAAGCCGTTACCCGCGCCCTTTACCAGATCCAGTGATTAATCAATGTAAAAACCGCTCAAAGAACAAAAGTGCCGTTTCGCGTGTTTCGAGTTCGAACATAGTGAGTGTAGTGAGTCGGGAGCAAGTTCGAGTGAATAGTGGCTTAGAAAACAGTGGTACGAGTGTCGAGCGCAAAAAATGACTATTTTTTTTATATTTACGGGTAAGCGCAGTGCCTTGATCTCACCTGATGTTAAGTGATGATAAGGCCATTTGGTGGAAGCGCACTTCACCCGGAATCCTCAACTAGTGAGGCACTGGCTATCTTATCTCTAGCTGCCGGAATACAACAATGCTACAAACATTGATGTTATGGCGACATATTTAGATAAGATGGTGGTAGCTAGCCAGGCGGACAAACAAGCCCTACCACCAACCAAACGGAGAACACAAAGATGTACCCCCCGCTGGGAATCGAACCCGGGACATCTGGGTCTAAACCGGTGGTCTTAACCACTAGACCACAGAGGCGGTTAGAAAGAACGACTAAGAAAAAGCGTAGATCGGTTTTCCTGCTCATACATTTTCACCCGCAGTAATCTCAATATATCCGTCATCATGGGGCATGCAACTGTGCTAAAATACCGGATACTCAAAATAACAAAGATATAAATAATTACTTTAATGTAATTGGACAGGATAGTTTTACATAACAAGTGATATGTGTGAATTTAATTTAATTTAATTGAAACTGAACTTTTTTCACGTATCCCTTCCTTCGTAGGACCCCAAGTGTCGGTCTTCGATGTCACCGTAACGTGGCATTTGAAAAACTTGTATGAAATGGATTTTCAGCTCGTGATTTACGGGTTAAGGGTCTCACACTAACGAAGAAGCGAGCGGACCGCTAGTCAATAACTAAAACCTGCTTTCTACCAAGATGACCTTTCAATCACATTCTAGCGTACGTTTTTTATCAAACTGATCGAGCGGGCAGTTTCTCTTCGGTCACGGGCGAAGTTTATCTAAATAATATGTAAGTACTCCGCAAAGATTGGAAATTCATCCATCATAAATACAATCCGTCACGGAACTGGAATTATCGCCGGCGACGAGTCCTAGTTTATCCAGGGTTGACACATGCTACATTGTTGCTATGCGGTTTTTTTTCTGTTTTGAAATAGTTTAGTAAATATTTTATGATAATAGTAGATTTTGAAATGAGCCTCTTTACAGAGTTCGTAGTCAGTTTCCCTGTGCCAACGGATCTCAAAAAGTTGATGACCACTGTCAGCAACTGATATGTGACTTTAGCGACAATGGAATACAGACGACGGCTTCCTAGCTCTCACCCACTTTTTTTAAATTACAATAAAATAAATAAATAAAAATAAAATGTTTCCCACACTCACACCAATTATCTAGCCCCAAGAAAAGCTTCCTTAAGAAACTCGTTATATGGTTAACTAGACAACGGATAAACATACTTAATATACTTAAATACATACTTATTATACATAGGAAACACCCAGACCCGAAACAATATAGAAAAACAGGTATTTCTAAATTGATCCGACCGGGGATCGAACCCGGAACCTCAGAGATAGCGACACCATGAAAACCGGTGTGCAAGCCACTCGACCAAGGAGGTCGTCTTGAATGATGACAATGAAATTCTATATTATTTTTTGGCTACGAAAACTGTGTCGACCTGGTGCCACTATGACAGATCGATTTAGAATATGTATGTGTTTTCATTTCCCCGTGTGGTGCCGGGGGTAAAGAATTGCACCACCCCATCTCTTCTCATGGGTGTAGTAGAAGGCGACTACGGAACCATTCCAGAGGATGGGCAGCAGCGTCTCTCTGTGATTATTCTCACCTTACTGCGATCGCCAACCCGCCTACCAAGCGTGGCGATTATGGCAAATTCCCCTCAAAATGATTTATTCTTGAGGGAGGCCTTTGTCCAGTAGTGGACGTCTTTTTGGCTGAGATGAGATGTGTTTTCATACATATGAGCATATGGGGGTGTCCATATGTGGCGGTGACAACACCAAAGGAATTGCACTTCGCAGATGTTTTTCCGGTCTTTGTAATTAAAAAAGTAGCAATAAGGCAAGATTTTTAAAACTATGCTGACGGCTGTTATTTGCGATGATCACCAGCTCATCAACGTTCCCACTGCTGGGAACATCAGCCTTCCCTATAGATGGATAGAAAGAACGGGCCATAAACCACCACACGGGCCCAGTGCGGATTGTGGTTGTCAACGACTGCAGCCGGGATCAACGGCTTTACGTGCCTTTTGAAGCACGGAGGAGCTCGAGATAATAAACTTTTTGGTCACCCATCCGATGGCCGGCGTTTGCGAAAATTGCTTAACATTAGCAATTGCAAACAGGGCGCGTTAACCTTTGCGCCATCGAGCACCTCATTTGTCAAAAACTCTTTGGATATTGTAAAAAAAAGCTGTAATTAGAGTAGTGAAGTAAAATAATAACATTATATTAAATTTTATTATGAATGCCAACCCTACATTGTCTAGGGGCTACTTTTTAGTAGCCTCGTAGGTCTCGACCAAAAAGGGGCGCAGATGTTATTGGGTTAGATTTTTTTTATTTGCACAGAACTAAAGGAGATAGATGTCCGTGAAACGAGAAATTGTGATTTATGGATGGACACCTTTTGCATAACTTAATATTTTGTTTCCGCTTGTTACTTCTAGAAAAATATGCTGGCCTGTCGTAGCTTTTTACTTTTTTTTTTGTGGTCATAATTTTTAACCCTTTACAGAGTCAGTGGTGTAATGTGGACCTTCTCTACTCCTCTTCCTCCTGTGGGGGGAGGCTACAACATAACAAAAACAATCCACAGCTTATAAAACAAGGTATTTTATTAAAACACATAGAAATTTTAAATAGAAAACATGACTGTTTCCTGACAGTCATACTTTCCTTCTGTAATTATTGCTAATCTGTGATACCCATTTAAATTACACTCACAAGGAAAATCTAACTTAATTCCCTTCATATCATAACTCGCAACAACGTTTTAACACACGAAACGTCTCCCAAAGAGCTTGTGCAGAAATTAGAGTTTAATCTGTACAATGTCTGGACTTATAACTTTGACTTCATTAACTTAACTCAACCTTCCACTTTTAATGTATGCAAAAGATTTCTAGAGAATAATTTTACGGACCACTGCCGAATTATTGGGTCGACGTTTAAATATCGCTGTCTTTATGCAGCTTTTGCAACATTTTAAGTTCTTATTAATCATCTTGATTGTCTTAACCAATTCATCATCATCATTATCATCAGCTCATTTTATGTCCCCACTGCTGGAGCCTTCCCTGGATGGATAAGGAGGACGGGCTATAATCCATTTGATTGGTGGTTTTACGACTGCTTATGCAGCCGGGACCAACGGCTTTACGAACCTTCCGAAGAACTGAGGAGGATATAACTAATTACTTAATAATAATTAAAAATGGTGTGTGTGCCCCCGTGTGGTGCCGGGGGTAAAGAATTGCACCACCCCATCTCTTCCCGTGGGTGTCGTAGAAGGCGACTATGGGACCATTCCAGAGGATGGGCAGCAGCGTCTCTCTGTGATTATTCTCACCTTACTGCGATCGCCAACCCGCCTGCCAAGCGTGGCGATTATGGCAAATTCCCCTCAAAATTATTTATCTTTGAGGGAGGCCTTTGACCAGCAGTGGACGTCTTTTGTGGCTAAGATTAATTAAAAATGAATTATTATTATGTTGTCAATGATACAATGGATTCAAAACTACCCTGGTTAACGGTATTGTTTAATTTTATTTTTATCAAAAATATTATAGCGGGTTATCTTGCGGCTGCCATATTGGTTAGTGTTATTGTAGGCTTGCGCATAATTATGTAATACACGGGTCTGGACCGAATTATTATTAGGTACTATTTTCTACTAGGTCGAATTTGTTGAACACTTTTTCTAATTCGTTTTATAATAATCGTAATATAAAAAGTTTTATATTTATTAAAAACTAGCTGCCCGGACAGACTTCGTTCTGTCAAAAGCATTTTTTTTCTCTTTATTAAAACTTTCCGTATGCCTTAAGGAATATACAAAAAAAAAATTGCCAAATCGGCCCAGCCATTCTCGAGTTTTGCGCTTAGCAACATTCATTTATATTTGTATAGATTATATTATCATATTGGAATAACACAAAAGAGCCATAAAAATTCTTTAGAACATTCTGCTACATAAAGTTTTCAAAACGTTTTCGTTGGGTAAGTCAAAAATGAGAAATGGAGTGAACAAATCACATTTAGGTGGGCTGTAAAACGCTCGGGGCCGCTGCGACTGGCCGATAACCGGTTTTTACCAGTTTCACCGGTTTGAACTGCATTTTTCATTTCAAATAAAAAGACAAGTGCGCGCCTGAAAAATTGGAAAGTTTCTGTTTCGACAACGGCAAACAAACGCTGCTGTAATGTTCGGAGATTGAGTTTGTAACTAACTAAAGGAGGGATTGTGAAACTGGAGGGCAATTAAATTGAACACGATATAACTAAGTAACATACCTACACAGAACACACTAATCTTCTCATAGTGTCTAACCTAACATAAACTCTAGTCTTTAAAAGTCACTAAAATTATAAAGATCCGCCTCTGCGGTCTTGTGGTTTGAACACGGGTCTCAGACAAAGTTATTAGTTAAGGGAATATACATACATATTGTACTACTTTGATTAGTTAGACTTTGTTGAAGTACTTATGGAGAACTATCATCACCAACTAAGTCTGTTGTCATAACAACAACGTAGCATTGTTGTGTTCCTAGCTCTCAGTAGTTTAGAGTTCCGGGTGAATTGAGATGAGTGTAAAGCATTTTCCCGGTGGGCAACAAAAAAAAAAATTAGTATATGTGTAAGGGGAAATACAAGAAATACAGAATTTATCTGCTTCTTCTTCCTAGTCGTGCACTTTTGACAGAGTGGTCGTGGTCACCTCTTGGTCATTACCCCGTTCACCGCTGCCCTCTTGATGCGTCGCCTTGTGTCCCGATGCTTTTCATCGGGCCGAGCAGAATTTACCTAAAAATCCTTAATCACTCAAAAAACTACACTATCCTTGAGTGTTAAAGAATACATTTTATCCCTATTAATAGTGTTTGCAAAGCACATGATCAAGACTTTTATGTCCAAATTCGAAAAGCCACAGATGAAAGCCAATTAAAGATACAGCGAACTTCTTTAACTAGTGGAGTTATTTAAAGTTTGCAGTTTACGCAGTTCCAATCAAAGTTTGTCTGCAGGTCGAACGAAAATTTAATTTTATGGTAGTCTAACCGATATGGTTGAGCTGTTGATGGCTTTTTTATAAGAATGAGAAGACAAATGCCTTCACCCCAGCTGAAGTTAAGCTGAGTCTAGATGTGAGGACAAAGACGTTGCCAGACTTTACAGAGGAAGAAGAGTAAAAGGATGGGGTTGCACAAAAGATCCCGATGGGTCGATGTGTTACTACGATAGGGAAACCTCAGCAGGCCTCACTAAAATAAGATAAGATAAGATGCGAGGACAGTTAGTAGAGCGGTAGTGCCTCAATAGCCGTCCTCGCCTTACCAACCCCCAAGTTGCTTATTCGGAACTCACATAATGACAGACTTAATGAATTAGTAAATGCATATTGTGATAGCTTGAGACAATAGAGATTTTATAATGTTTTATGTTTATTTAATTAAAAAGACTGAGCCCGCGTGGTGGTTTATGGCCCCTTCTCCCTATCCATCCATAGTGAAGGCTCGTGTCCCAGCAGTGGGGATTTATATCCCATCATATTATAATGAACTGATGATGAATGAATGCCACCTTTGGGATGGATCGGCCAAATACCATCTAGCTGCTTTGGACTCGATTGAAAAACGAGCTTAGAGACTCATTGGTGACCCTGCCCTGATAGACGCCAAGCTGCAAAGTCTAGAACATCGGCGTAGGGTGGCTCGTCTGTAGGTCTTCTACAGGATTAATTTCGGGGACTGCGCGAAGGAGTTGCACGACCTAATCCCACCATCCACTTTCCGCTATCGGAGCGCGAGGCGCGAGTTCCATCCCTATGTTGTAGATATGCCACCTTGTCGCACGAGCCGATTCGGTTCAACTTTCTTAGTGCGTACAGCTAGGGAATGGAACGCGCTGCCTGCGAGTGTGTTCCCTAAAAGGTATAATCTGGACCTCTTCAAAACCAGAGTGAATAGACTATTTCTAGGCAGGCATGTTCCATCCTCGACCGGTCTTTACATCAGGTGAGCTGTGGTCAAATGCCTGCCTATAACCAATTAAAAAAAAGAATTATTTAAAAAAATATAGGGAAATGGCACCTGCGTTCGACAATTTAAGACCAGTGATCAACAGAGTTTTCGTCGCCAAAAAATAACATAGAATTTCATAGAAATATTACGGGATGGCATCAAGGAAGGGGATCTATTTCTAAATCGCACGTATGACATTATGTTGTTGCATGCGACTTAAGTCACACTCGTCTTCCAAATCGCATGACGCCGATTTCCAGTATTTTTGAAACGTTCGTTTCCGGTGCTGTAAACATAATACGAAATATTGTTTTTTAAAGTTTACGCGAACACTACACATTGAAATGAAACAACTTTTACTAATACTCGCGTTTATGTTACACATTACTTATTAGTGTTTACCTTGACAGGGTCTTTGCAGGGTCCGTGGTCACAGGGAGACTGAGGTGTTGGTCGTCTCATGATTAGTTAGTAGCTTGTATACCCTCATTTAAATTTAATCAGGTGCGTTCCGGTTTACGCAGAAAGAGCTTACAGTATGTTTTTGTCTGGCAGTATGGTGTTGGTGCTGGGATTTAATCTTTTGTATAATGGGATCCCAGGCTGGTGGTAGATTCCAACCATCTTCTCTATTTAAATTAGGATGTTTTTTAATTTCAATAGCCTCGCGTATCATCCTAGGAATGAATCGTTGTTCTCTAGCGAGTATTTGTGGTTTATCAAATCTGATGTAATTGTTGGGCCCCTCTAGGGCATGTTCGCATTCTGCAGACTTATTTTCGCGCGAACGTGTCTTTCGTAGCTTTCGCCGACGTCAAGCATAAGCGGGAAAGAAACCAAGCGCTCGACTCGAGGCGAAGGAATCAAAATAGAGCCCCTGGTGCCAAAGACCAAAAATCAGTCGCTGGCGCCTATTTTTAATGATTTAAGAACAAAAATATCGAACACTGGATCTTGTCGAACACTGGCGAAACTACCCTACCTATCAATTTATACATAAATTACACTTGTCCAAGTCCAAGTTACGACTTATCATATATATTTATCATGTTATATACACTTCACTTTTAACGCACATTCTATTGGTGACAATCAAACTACAATCCAAATAGCCGAAGAAATCGGACAGTTCAATCCTCATTATTAATTTCGCACACTAAGTAGGAAAAAATGGTTCCGATACCAGCGGCTTTCCCAGCACATCAATCACGCGATCCGCTGAGTCACTCGGCCGATATCTATTGTTGCGGCCCTAATAACCCCACTTCGGGAGTATTAGTCAATTAGCTCATAATCACTTGTAGCTTGTATATAAAGTTCAAGTATATAAGTATACTACATGTATAAATTAATAAACGCACACCGTGAAGGTAGTTTGATATTAATTGGCTACTGAATGGATTTCAGACAATTTTATACACAATGTTTTTTCTTAATTCACATCGAATTATGTTGTCGTGGCCACTATAGCACAATTGAATTGAAAGGTTGCAGGTTCAATTCCCGCTGTCCCAATAACAATTTGTTCTGACAGCTAATATGTAGGTATCTCTAAAGAATAAGTAACCAGCTTTAAGCCATATTCTGCTATTATTAAACGCCCATAATCGTGTATCGGTAGCCTGATTTTGACAATCTTCTGTGGTCCTAATGTCAAAATCATACTATTAAAACGTCATCGACTTGAGGGCATGGTGAGATAAAGACAGCGCTTTTCCGTCGTGGTGTAAAACAAATGAAAAACAAAGAAGGTGGTTTACCTTATGCTTTAAAAGAAGTATTGTAGCAATGCTGTTGCGGTTGTGAAAACGAGACGCGTGTAGCGACGTATATACACGCGTCTCGTTTTCACAATTGCAAAAACAGTTTGCTGTGAGTACAGACACAATAGAGTTTTAATTGTTTGTAGGACGGGTCTGGCTCTAAGCAGACGAAAGGAGGTTAAGACTAATTGAAGTGTAAACTTCGTGTCCCTTTATAACCACACTAGTTGACCCGGCGGACTTCGTACCGCATCTCCTTTTTTAATATAGCCTATGTTACTCAGCGCTAATGTAGCATTCTAATGGTGAAAGAATTTTTTAAATCGGTCCAGCAGTTTTTGAGTTTATTCGTTGCAAACATACATACATACAAAAATACAAAATTTTCCTCTTTATAATTTAGTATAGATTGCGCGCACGGAGGAATGTGAGATGTGGTACAATTAAAGTTTATATCATAAAGTTAATATAGCAATATATTAACTTTATGGTTTATATAGAGAAAGAGTCCCGAAAGATAAAATTTATGTATAAAATATGTTTATTTTACACTGTATATTTTATGAATTACGGTAGAATCACCTAGTTAGCCTAGTTTAAATGCGTGTTTCGTCACAAGGCAATTTAATTACTTTTTATAATTATTATATTCTCATAAATGTAAATTCTGTATTCTTATGAGAAAAAGTTTCTTTAAACCTAAATACGACCATTGGACGTCCACCAGCTGTAATAATACTGCTTAAAGAGCTCAGATCTTTAATAAAGTACCCTAGGTTGCCATGCAAAATATACAGTTATGTAAGTAACTTTGTGAAAGGAGTGATTTTGGGCAATATGCTTCAAATGAAGCGTTCTTTCATACAGTTTAATAACGCTGTGAGCGAGCGATGGAGAGCGATCAACGCAATGTCACGTAAACCGGGTGATAGATTCGATGACGTGGCTAAACTGCGGCGGTGGTACCACGAGATGTTATCTCGATTGAAAGTCATATTAAATAGCTTTTTAGTTTTCTAATAAGCTATTTAATATGATATTATATTCAATGGGCCTTACTTATTGGTATATATTCGTCGATTGTGCAGTTACGAATACTGAAGTTCTTTGGGCATATCTCCAGGAACTTGATGGAGAGGCTTGTAGTACAAGACTTACAGAAGGGAAGAGACCACGAGGCCTTTCTCCGACTCGTTGTATCGACCTTATTAGGAAGACTATATACGCAGTCGATATCAGTACAGTGTACTCGCAACGCAGAAAGTCGACCAAAGTGGAGAGACCCTGGAAGCGAGTGGCGACGACGGCGAGACGCAACCCTGTACTTCGACAGCCACGACCACTCTGCCAAAAGTGTCCCAGTAAAAAGAAGAGGAGGGCCTTACTAACAGACAGTAACCATCATTATCATCATCAGCCTATATTAAGTCCACTGCTGGACAAAGGCCTCTCTAAGTGCACGCCACTGAGCCGGATTCGAGGCTACTCTCATCCAGCTCTTGCCAGCCACCTTACCAAAACAATGAAGAGACATAGTATAAGCTTGGAATAGATAAAGATGTTTTGTTCTCGTCATGTAAACTTCATTTCAAGTTAGAGTAAAAGAGACAAAACACGGAAGAAGCTTACATATAACTTTGTTTATTTTCACAGGGGTATAGATCGAAGGCGCGGGCTCATATTCCTTTAAAGAAAAAGTTACACAATGAATAGTTACCTCATAAATATAAATTCATAAAATCACTCTTTTAGTTTAGTTCATTTATTATAAAAAATTTGACGTTTGAAGTTCAATTATGGCGATTTGATCTGATAGACGACAATAACTGTTTACAGTTCGACTTGAAAGAAATCATGTGACCATTCCATGGGTAGTAGGTATAAAAAGTTTTGAACGATTCAAAGGCACTTACGAAATAAGTTTATTTGAATAAAGGTATTTCGACTTTGCCTTCGACTATAACATAATAACATTCATATAAAATAAAAAAGTTGCTTTGACAGTTCTATTACAACTCCAATATATCATGTTGTAGTGAGAACGAAACCATTAGTAACGCCGCGCGGATCACGATGTTAATCCTCGCTGGGGGAGACTCGTCATTTCTCTCAGAGTTTTTGGGCGTACACATAATATGTACTCGTATAATAATATGCCAATTTTCTTTAAGCGATCAATGGATTAATATATTTACTAAAGATGTGACATGGAAAAGATTTAAATATTTTTTTTATACGTAGCACGGCAAATAACTCCATTTCACCTGATTTAAGTGAATATGGAATCCATATGCGACAACCACTGATGCAGCGTGAAAACAACGCAGCATTTATTACCTTCACTCTGCCGGCCCACAAGGTGCTTCTTTACGCCTCGTTTGAAGGACCGCTTAACATAGGAAGGCAAGAAAATGTACGACTTATATAACAATAGCTATGAGTTATGGGACTTTGGGGCTATGGGGCTATGGGGCTATGAGGCTATGGGGCTATGGGGCTATGGGGCCATGGGGCTATGGGGCTATGGGGCTATGGGGCTATGGGGCTATGGGGCTATGGGGCTATGGGGCTATGGGGCTATGGGGCTATGGGGCTATGGGGCTATGGGGCTATGGGGCTATGGGGCTATGGGGCTATGGGGCTATGGGGCTATGGGGCTATGGGGCTATGGGGCTATGGGGCTATGGGGCTATGGGGCTATGGGGCTATGGGGCTATGGGGCTATGGGGCTATGGGGCTATGGGGCTATGGGTCTATGAGGCTATGGGGCTATGAGGCTATGGGACTATGGGGCTATGGGGCCATGGGTCTATGGGGCTATAGGGCTATGGGGTTATGGGGCTATAGGGCTATAGGGCTATGGGGCTATGGGGCTATGGGGCTATGGGGCTATGTGGCTATGGGGCTATGGCGCTATGGGCATGGGACATATAACATTAGATCTGGCCATAACCATCCTAGCAAGTTAGAAAAGTAAAGAGCGGGCCCAGTCGCTGGAATACTCTAGTAAAGTAAACGTGTAATTTAAGTATGTTTGACATTTACCTAATTATACAAAGTATATACTAATATATCCTTGCCTTGGTGGTTAAGGTCGAGGTAAGCCCTCCACTGAATATACAACATGTATAAGATAGGTGTGGTCATACTTATAGGTCATACTTAAACTTATAGGTGAGCATAGGATGAGCTGAGGAACTCGATGGCGCAGTGGTTAACGTGTCCGGTCTGCGATTGCTGAGTTTAAGCAACTTTCGCAAAGGCCGGTCATCGGATGGGTGACCAAAAATTTATCATTTCGAGCTCCTCCGTGTTTCGAAAGGCACGTAAAGCCGTTGGTCCCGGTTGCATAAGCAGTCGTTAAAAACCACCAATCCGCACTGGGCCCGCGTGGTGGTTTATGACCCGTTCTCCCTATCCATACATAGGGAAGGCTCGTGCCCCAGCAGTGGGGACATAAAATGAGCTGATGATGATGATAGATTCTCGGGAGAAATCAACGGAATGCGGTTCAATCCCCATAGCACCGTTAAACTAACGTGACGACTGACGTAAACCCATACCCAACAAAGCATTTAACTTTCTAGTATGTTAAAAGAGCATTAATAATCTTATAAATAAAAATGAATCGCTAAATGTGTTGCTAATCGCAAAACTCGAGAACGGCTGTACCGATTTGGCTGATTTCTTTTTTGTGGTGTTTGATGAAGTGTGACGAAGGTTCTTATGGAAAGAAAAAACGTAAAAAATACGAGGAAAATAGTAAAAACAACATTTTTTTTCCCATACAAACCACTCCGTCTTCAGCTGTCAAACATTTGACGTCAATCAAAACAAAACAATGGCGCGTAAAGATTTTTTTCTTCTTTTTGATGGCTTCGTGCGATTAGCACATTTAGTATGTGTCAAAGTAATTTTTCTTACGTAATTCATAAATAAACAATATTTCCTGATGATGATGAATGATAATAGAAATGAGAATTGAGAAATGATATACCTCCCATCTCCTCGAGTATCTCAGTAAAGATATACAGTGAGGCTTTACTAAGTCCTCGGGCGGACTTCTTGAGAGAATTTGAAAAGTGACGTTGCACTGTTTTGTTTCATTTGCCAACACTCAAGCACACTCACGAACACTTAACGGTTAATAATCCACCATTATTTCACATTAATATTCGACATAACACAAATTTTAGAAAATAAAACAAAACCGCAGACATAACTGTTCACTTTCCCGCCAAGAAGTCCGCGTAAAGATTATCTTCGGTGTGCCTTCAAGTTGATTACAGGTTGCACGTCATTTATGAAAATAATATAACGAGTTCCCTCAAATTTGTTTTATAATCAGTTTTATTGTGTAAAAAATTGTGTTATTTTACTAAAATGATGATCAGTAATCGTGAATAATATAAAGGAAAACTAATGATAAGAACATAAGCGTTGATGCAGTATTTTGAATGGAAAGAGGCTGCATGGACTTAGAATATTTTTATTTATGCGCTAAGTAATCCAACAAAAATATCGTGTACCGGCATTACAATAAAAATATAATCACATTAGATATTACCAAAGTCTTTCAATGTTATTTTATTTCTATTAGACTGCGACAGGCCAATAACTTTTGACAGAAAGAAATCTGTCGGGGCAGCTAATAACATAAAAAAATCAATGTAACTTTGTTGAGAAATAGGGCAGTACAAGGTCTGCCGGGACAGCTAGTAATCTTATAAAAATGAAGATGGTACATTGTTGTTATTGCGATAGACTTCGATAAGATAAGAAGCGTCTATATCCGAACTTATAGAATGGTTTGAATGCGACAAATCGTGGTGCAATCCCCATAGCACCGATAAACTAACGTGACGACTGACGCGAACCCATACCTAACAAGCATATTCACTTTCTAGTCTGTTAAAAGAGCATTAATAATAATCTTATAAATATGAAGATGGTCATCATCATCATCAGCTCATTTTTGTCCCCACTGCTGGGGCACGAGCCTTCCCTATGGATGGATAGGGAGAACGGGCCGTAAACCACCACGAGGGCCCAGTGCGGGTTGGTGGTTGTTAACGACTGCTAATGCAGCCGGGCTTCACGTGCATTCCGAAGCACGGAGGAGCTCGAGTGGATACATTTTTGGTCACCCATCAGATGACCGGCCTTTGCAAAAGTTGCTTAACCTCAGCACTCACAGACCGGGCGCGTTAACCACTGCGCTATCGAGCTAAGGATGGTATTAAATTATTTTTTAATGTTAAAAGGAGGCAAACGAGCAGGCGGGTCACCTGATGGAAAGTAATCACCGCCGCCCATGGACACCCATCCGCAAAACCAAAGTAAACGCAAATGCGTTGCCGGCCTTGAGGAAGGAGTTGGATCTTGAGGAGGGAGTAGGAATTGGGAGGGGGGAGGGAGGAGATGGGCCTCCAGTACTTTCATTCACCGGACGTAGCACAACAGCAACGAGTGCCATTGTTTCACGCCGATATTCTGTGAGAGGGTGGGTGGTATTACGCCGGGCGAGCCGGGCCATTTCGTGCTGCAACGCAGCGTGGCTCTACCACACAGACATAAATATACTAGTAGCACCTCTAACTGAAAATCGAACCTGGAACCTCTTGCTCAGACCTGTACTCTAACCACTAGACCACAAACGTAGCTAAAAACTTCAAGTAACAAAAAAAGAATCGCTTTTCTCATACCTACTCAATTCAGCACTTCAGTATTTCACAAAAGGCTTTGTAGTCAGTGGGCTGAGATATTGGAATGGGGTAACCCATTGTGTGTTTAAAAGGTACGAAGATTAAGGCTTATGTCGCATTGCTTTGTGGGAATGAAAAACTGGGGATGCAAAGCGTTATCATCAGGAACGTGCCAGCCGCAGAGAAGGAGATAGAGACATGACGACAGACGCTGTTAACTTATTATGTTAAAAAATAATAAATATATTTTTTAATTCTGAATTCGTAACGATTTAAGGCGAAGGGTAAGTAAGGCACACTAGCGCTACCAATTGATAATTTGGCAATTACAAACGGACCGAATCTTTTTTTAAACATTGTGTACCGTCAGATAACAGGAAAGCATCCATAGTATTTGTTTAATAATTGTGCACTACTTTTTGTTGCGTGGTTTATTCACAAAACGGGCTATCGCATTTATTCACAAACAATGGCCACTTCTGGTATTAGCGAATGAATACAAAAACAAACCTAAAAGTAGTGCACAATTATTAAATAATAGATGTTTGCCTAGTGTCGGAAGGTCCGCAATGTTTGAAAAAAAAACCAGTTTAGCAGTTATCAAATTAAATCCATTAGCGGCGCTAGTGTGCCTTACCTTTCGCCTTAACGTGATGCCTTGGTGGCCGATTGGCAAGGCAATCGAACCGATATCCACTGGTCCTGGGTTCATTTCACAGGTCGGGCAAAGTGTGTTTCGTATTTTACCATGCATAGCCCGCATTTGTGATCACCTACCCGCATTTTACAAGCGTGGTGATTAAGCCAATATTAGTAACCGGGATGGGATGCAACCTGTGCTGACACCGTGGCTCCCTCGCATGTACGCGCCACCTCACTTCATGTGGAGAGCTGCTGCGGTAAGTGCTGAAAATTGCAAACGGCACAAACACGCAAACCTGGGTCCCAATTATATATTTGTTCCGTTTGCGGTGGAGACATTGGGTCCATGGGGGCCGGAGGCCAAACAGCTTGTCAAAGAGTTGAGTGCTCGCCTTGTTGAAGCCTACGGTGACAAGAAGGCTGGCAGCTACCTCTGCCAACGTATTAGCTCGGCTATCCAAATAGGTAATGTTGCCAGCATTCTCGGGACCGTTCCCATAAGTCCACAGCTGGAAGACATTTTTTATTTATAGGTTTTTTTTTGTCTTAAATTAAGTGTTATTCTTTTGTTTTAGTTTTTCTTTTATCAAAATATTGTAAAAATCTAGTTTTAAGAAAGAAAATAAATAAAGAGAATAATATTGACTAGTAACTTGATTTCAATTATGGAGACCCAACTGTGGGACAGTATACGAGTATAGGCTAATAACTAGTTCTATTAGTTACTACTTATTCTTAATTAGCCAATTTTAGCACTAGTATGATTATTTTAAAAGATTCTCTTTGCCTTTTGATCAATTCATTAATAGGCAAATAGTTTTCGGTATCAAATTATAATACTGAACAATATTTGCTAAAACAAGTTTTAAATTAATCTTCATCACCTAAAAACCGCCGATAGCGATCAGTGATTTCGCGTCCGCACTCCGCAGTGGGGAGTCAGTGGTTGACGTGATATTTTTTTTATTCGCCTTTGTTTCTGCATTTCCATTTGTATAATTAGTAACTACAAGTACTGTATAACTTGGTCTATAATAAATTTGTAAATGGTTGTAACGTTTAATATATCGAAAAGTTTTGGTTTTAGACTTGAGGTTATCTATCAGACTATCACAATGTACATACATCTATACTAATATTATAAAGAGGAAACCTTTGTATTTTTGTATGTATGTATGTATGTTTGCAACGAATAAACTCAAAATCTACTGGACCGATTTAAAAAATTCTTTCACCTTTACAATTCTACATTAGCGCTGAGTAACATAGGCTATATTAAAAAAAAATAAGTAAAATACTAAAAACGACAATTTAATTTTCCAATACAAAATGATTTGTTTGTTTTGTTGTCATTGAAACCATTGATATATACTACTCAAAACAAAATAAGGGCCACGAGGTATTTTTTCATTTTGGTGTAAATTATTAAACATTTACATATTGAAAGTAGTAAAATATTGAGTATACAAACTCTTTGATACCTAAACTTTTTAATATTGTAGTATTCATCTAATGCTGGCAACAATTTTAAATAAAATTTGATTTAAAATTATTTTTGAATATTTTGATTGCATTTTCTTTGACGTTTTGCTTTCCTTAGCTTCTTGGTTTATTAGAAATTATCAGAGTTCATTGATATCTCGAGTCAGAAACATCTTTTGCAATATGCCACAAGCACGCAGGCGTCATATGGACTCGCTGACAGCAACCAGAGCCGTTACAATGATTGAAGATGGTCATTCGCAGCGATCTGTGGGTTTGCAATTGGGATTTTCTCGAAGAACTATTCAAAATCTATGGAATCGTTTCCAAGAGACCGGCAGTGTTAGAAGAAGACCTGGTTCGAGCAGAGTTCGCATTACAACAGCTCAAGAGGATCGTTACATTCGATTAAGTGCGCGCCGAGATCGCACAACGACGGCCCGCAAGCTGCAAAATCGTTTACGGCTTACAACGGGTACTCGTGTCAGTGACCAAACTATTCGTAATCGATTGCATGAAGACCAGCAGGCATCAAGAAGGCGAGTTGTCCGTATTCCATTAACCAGAAATCATCGTGCAAATCGTTTAAGATTTTCCTGTCAACATTTGGACTGGGACATAAACCAATGGGGCATGGTGCTCTTCACAGACGAATGCAAAGTTAAATTTTTTAACGACGATCGGCGTATTAGAGTATGGAGAAGACGCGGCGAGAGATTTTCAGAAGCCTGCATCCATGAAGTCGATCGTTTTGGTGGTCCAAATGTAATGATTTGGGGCGGGATAAGCTTACACGGCAAAACTGAGCTCGCTTAGCTTTTTAAATGAGGGTACTGTTACTGCTCAGCGGTATATTGAGGAAGTCGTCAGACCACATGTGATCCCATTTGCCCAGCGAGCGGGTCCTGGATTCATCTTGATGCAAGACAATGCTCGTGCACACACGGCTCAAGCGACTCGGTTTGTACTGGAAGCGTCTCAAATTCAAGTCTTGCCGTGGCCGGCGAACAGTCTGGACTTAAATCCAATAGAGCACATGTGGGATCAGTTGAAACGAAGAGTTAGAGACGGTGATCAGGAAATCCACAACCAACAGCAACTCATCAACGCTGTTAAAAGAGCCTGGGAAGAGATTCCAATGGAAAATGTCAGGCATTTGATTGAGAGCATGCACTCCAGGCTTCAGGAGTGCGTAACGAAACGAGGGGGGCATACCCGTTACTAAAAGATGAGCATGGAGTATTTTCTTTTGTTTTCAGTAACTTTACATTGTTTTTATTTTTAACCTTAAATGTGTTTTTTTTTTCAAAAGCAAATAAACTTTTTAATCATTATTATTGGAATAAATTTATTGGTCTACACGGTAAAAACAACATTAGTTTTCGTTATGAAGACAAAAAAATTAATATTGGTTTTATTATTTTCATGGTACAGACAAAATACCTCGTGGCCCTTATTTTGTTTTGAGTAGTATATATTAACTCATGATGGAAACTGTCAAAGCGGTACGAAGTCCGTTGGGTCAGCTAGTAATTTATAAATTTTTAAATAAGTTTAGGATCTCATTACGTATAATGTTACTTATAACAGGGCAGACTGTAGACATTTAGTAATTTTAAGTAAACAAAACAATTACAGTTCAAACTCTAAATCAAAGTGCGAAAGCAGTACCTATAATAATGCCCAAGCATAGTAGACAAGAATCGGCGGGTCATTGTACGATATTCTTCCTGCTCCGCATGTAAGCTACCTCTTGAAAATATTTAAAATGATTTATTATTCTTTTTTCAGTCGCTGCTAAAAAATTTACTTAAGTTAATGTTAATAAAAGGAAAGTAAAGAGAAAAATGTCTACTTTAAAAAAGTTCATGCTCAGTTCGTTGTAGTCTGAAGACAAATTACTTAATTTTATTTATTTATTTAAAACTTTTGCAACATATTACATGGCGGACTTAATGCCTGAGACTCTACCAGTCAACCATAAAATGGTGCAGAAATAACAAGTTTTAATAAAAGGAATAACATATTTTAATTTTCTGAAATACATTGTGGGTAAACCTGGATCGTCTCCAAGCTCCCTTTGAATGCTGCAGCGAGATAAGGCTAGATGTTTTCCAAACTACCCGCGGCAACGCGTCTACATCAGATAAATCGGACAGTCACTTTTTATCTCGTACCTAACTATTTCTTATAAAGCGACTTTGTGTTATTCTAGCGAATAACTAGCAAAATTTTAGAAAAATCAATGGCACAGAATTTGGTATTTTTAATTGTTTTCAATCTTATTCCAAGTACATAGGGCTCAATATCTAGTGGTAACTTCTATTGTCTTCTAAACATCGACTAGTATTTTGACCATGTTGTAGATTAACAAAAGTGGAGTATTTAAAAAAATATTGTCTTCTACAGTTTACGCTAACGCTACACATCGAAAAAATATCACTTTTTACGAATTTTCATCATCATCAGCTCATTTTATGTCCCCACTGCTGGGGCACGAGCCTTCCCTATGGATGGATAGGAAGAACGGGCCATAAACCACCACGCGGGCCCAGTGCGGATTGGTGGTTGTTAACGACTGCTAAAGCAGGCGGGACCAACGGCTTCACGTGCCTTGATACATTACATTACATTTTTGGTCACCCATCAGATGACCGGCCTTTGCAAAAGTTGCTTAACCTCAGCACTCACAGACTGGGCGCGTTAATCACTGCGCCATCGAGCTCCTCTAATACGAATTTTACTCAAGTTTAATTACTCGTTTAAAGTATTTTATCCAGACGTTTCCAACCCTTTTCCAAATAATATGAAAATTAAACAGAAGAAATAATCGCATAAAGCATTTTGACATTTCAATCTTCTCTTTACACAATCATTACCTTAATATGTCTGCCGTGTGTCATGCACTCCCGAACTTGCGCAAGTAGTTTACATTTCAACGATATCTCCACGATTGGTCTGTTATGTGTTTTGGGTATGCATTAAAGTTATGTCTCACAAAATACGCGATGAGATTTACATTTAAATTGCCTACTTATTTCGCCCGATATGCGGAGAATTTATGTCTCTGTAAGGTAACATAAAACATACAATAGAAGAAACGCTTTTTTTAAATTTAAACGGAAAATATTTTTAGGTAACTACCTGAGAAGATATGTTATGTTTATGTTTATGAATAAACAACACACAGTTTATATGACAGTAATACAAACGTTAACACCTCTGTGATCAAGTGGCTGACACCGGTCTTATACCCTGACCATAATCTGTGCCCTGACCTTCCAGGGTCGATTCCCTGTATATTTTATGCTCAGTTCAGTTGGTGGTAGGACTTGTTTTTAGCCCACGTGACCTGACTAGCTATCCATCTGGTGTAAAATAGGTAAGGTAGGTTTAATTTGAAAAAAGACAGTGTTAAAAAAATTCCACGAGCGGGATTCGAACCCGCAACCCATGACATGCCGGGTCAGGTGCACTACCAACTATACTATCGTGGCTCAATCCAAGTCGCCGAAATTAATCAAAACTATCTACTCTTACTCTGTAAGCCAAAGAAGCCCTATTGAATATCGACAACGGCGACATTAATATCCGATCTTAATATTTTTACGAATATTAAAGATCAGTTAAGATTTAGGCAAGCTATGTTTATGATTTTGGTTGTATTAATATTACCAAAAATATTTCAACACTTTGTCTTTTTTCAAAATGTAATTTGTTCGCAACAAAATTATATAAAACCATAATAATAGTTAGGTCGGTGGGTAATTAAATTATACTGTATGAATGACTTGAAATACTCAAACATGCCAATATGTGACATTGTTTTCAGCAAGCTACCAGCTGATCATAATGTTTTCTGTATTTTCCTAACTAAGCTATAGTCGGCTATTTCCCGAAAACTGGCGTATAAAAAAAGCTTTACGTATCTACTTATTCTTAGGCTCATTTATTATTTAGGCGTAAATGGCCTACTTATAAATATCGACACTTGATTAACGCCACCTTATACACAGATTATTACAGAAATCAAACTTTAAAAGACAACTCTATATACATTCCAAGAGCGGGCAATAACTTTGATAGAAGACGGCGGCCATTATTATAATGATAGGGAGCTATTTCCACGAGGACTTTGCATTCTTGTTGTTGATATTTTTATTTTAGAAGCTTCGTGACGTAATTATTATTATTATAATAAACGGCAGAGCTGAAAGGAACGAGCGGTTGAATGGAGAACGGAATCATCATCAGCTCATTTTATGTCCCTACTGCTGGGGCACGCGCCTTCCCTATGGATGGATAGGGAGAACGGGCCATAAACCACCACGCGGACCCAGTGCAGATTGGTGGTTGTTAACGACTGCTAATGCAGCCGGGACCAACGGCTTTACGTGCCTTCCAAAGCACGGAGGAGCTCGAGATGATAAATTTTTGGTCATCCATCCGATGACCGGCCTTTGCGAAAGTTGCTTAACCTCAGCATTCGCAGACCGGGCGCGTTAACCACTGCGCCATCGAGCTCCTCAGAGAACGGAATAGCGTTGGTGTAATACTCTATTGTAACTAAGAAGTTTTTGAACCAATTATTTGTCTTTAGAGTAAAAGAAAGAAACGTTTATTTGACATTTCAAAAAAAAACATTTTTAAAAAATTGTATGAAAAAATTAATGCCAAAACGACTTCTCTTCAGCTTAATGTCACAGCCGGAGCCATGACGCTAGTTTTCAGAGGGGATTTGGAGGTTAAATAGCGCTCTAATAAAAAGCATTGTATGTACCTAGCTTACATACAATGCTTATAAAATAACTACGACAAAGTAATAACAAAAACTAATAATAATTAATAAAGGTTCATTAAATTTAGAGTAGTTATTGACGGGATTACTACCAAGGTTTTTATTTCGTTCAGTATCTATTATTTCACTCGGAAAATCCTTCTATTTATTGCAGCTACAGAGCTCTTACATTTGCCTTACAAATAGTACAGCCTGCCGAATTAAGGACATTATCAAAGCTGGCAATATGTAATTGAGCCTTATTCACCGGATTTAGACTTTTAACCCTCAGAAAATTTGCCGTTTCACGTTGTGCTACTGTTAAGTGTAGTATGTCGAGAGCATGTTTGAGTGAATAGTTACTTTGAAAACAGTGGTACAATCAACACCAAAAGGTAAAGATCAAAACTTACTATAATAAATAAATCAAGTGAGTTATACCTATAAACTGTATGGCAGCAAATATTCACTTACGTTTGATGTCATAAAACATCAAAATGTGTATATTCATCAAAAGAATCATTATTATTAACTTTTGCTTTTGTCTGTACAAGTGTTAATAAATAAGGCAAAGAAAGACAGAGACCGGTTTGCCTGCTATCCGTCATAACTTCAGTACATCTGTTACCATGACACATGCAATTTTACCGAAAGTCCTTAAAGCATTGTTGGTTTAATGCTCTAAGCGAAAGTCGAATACACAAAGGCAACAAACACTAATGTCAAAGGCATGATAATTTGAAAAGTGCTTTTTATTTAAGTAATTTCATGTATTCACTGTTATTTCTCATTCTCATCGAAAAACAATTTAAATTCTACACTCAACGAATTACAGTTCATTACGGCAAAACAAATCAAGAGTGCCGTCCAACTTTTGCCAACCTTAATCCCATTGAGTTAGAATTTTTCACTCCAACTCGCCGTCCCGGTCCTTGGTTGCGCATTCCTGTCAAGTCTGAGGTGACCTAATTCTGCCCCGCCCACACTCTCCAAGTTGACCATCTCTGCAATCGTGCACGAGCCATGCAGACTTATTTGGAACGAGAAACAACACTTTTATCGCATATCCAACTTATTTGGAACGCGTTCAAATGAAAACGTCTTATTCGTTCTTGAAAAATCGCGATATGAACATGTCAAGTACAAAAAAGTAGAGGTTGTTTAAAAACAACGTTCACTTACATATGGATAGGAAAATAATTTTAAGTAGGTACTTCTTTACATTTTGATGAAACCCTATCTGGTAAACTGGTGATATAAATCCTTATACTTATCAATTCTTGGTTAAATAAAACTCCTATCAACTCCGTATTCAGCGATCTTTGCTGATGCTTTATTTTGCAGCTCCTTAAATTAGATTTGGACTTCAAGTATATTCAGTACTCGTTACAATAAACTTTGTGAGCGATCCTCAAAAAGCGGAACAAACTTATTGTGATACATGACCGTCAATATCGATGTAATAACCAATATTTTCAATACGCGACACAGATTTTCGAGTTACAATATGCCCTAAACTGTGCAGCGCCATCTTACGATGATTTACTTTACCATGAAACGTAGTTATTTTTGTATCAATTGTAACTTTGTTCACAGCGAAAGATCCTATCCTAATGTGCCTAGAATTCTGATCTTTTAGCGTATCTATCTCTAGAATCATAACATAATAAGTGTTCAAGAAGATAACTTCAAACAACAGGAGCAGTGATTCATGTTACACTCGATTCTGGAATGAGGCGTTATTGACAGGGTTGACATGGTAACTACAGTGGTCATTTGAAATTGTCAATAAACCAATCTTTTGCATAAAACATGATAATGAATCAATGTAACGTTGAACATACAACAACACTATAAATCGTCCTTTACCGTTGTCTATACGCTGTTTATCCAGCAGCGTCGTTTCAATCTCGTCGGCTAATCGCGCTCCCATAAATTCGCCTCGACTCTGAAGCATTATAAATTGAGATGGCGGGCGTGGTGTCAACCGATTTTTTAGCTTTTATCTCAACTCTGCGAGTTTCCTAAAGCCTCGTCCTCTTGACGGCAATTCTGTTTCGCCATACCGTCGATTTAATTGAAACAAATCTGCCAAACTCCGCCGCTTTGAAAGATTTGAATAACGTTAAATTGTATTACTGAGTGACTAATGTTTCATTCTAAAAATAAGTGCTTAAGAGGTTAAAATTAATAATCATTTTAACTAGAATTCGAGAAAGAATTTATTTTGGTTTCTCCTATCAAAAACATTACATTATTTTACTATTTTTTTGAGGAAGCAACTAACTGTCCAGTTTAAGGGCTCATCTTAATAGAGATTGCATTCTTTACCGGTCAGTACACAACCACGTTAACCAAGAAAAATTCTTCTGAGAGTTAGCTTACTAAATAACGACATCGTAACTTTATTTTAACTAATATTAGAGTTTGACCACTAATCCGCACTGGGCCCGTGTGGTGGTTGGTGTGTGATGAGAGTATTTGAACAATTAATAAAGTCAAATTCTGTAACAACTGACAGTTTGTCATTAGTTAGAATAGTTCAATATCAACAACGCATGTGCAATTGTTTCAGTTACCTAACCGTCTTACAAAACAATATTTCCCTTGCATAGTTCATAAACCAAACAAATTTAAAGAAGTGGTTGATGTTCTCGTAAGATTTTTAAAAGGCTCTGAATATATTTTTTAAGTTTTTGCTTTCACACCGAATCCACCGATATGATCAATAGATTACTCGACGACGCAGTGGTTTGCGCGTTCGCGTTACAATCGTGAAAGTCAAGAAACTTTGGCAATGCTGATTTCCTGGATGGGTGACCAAATTAATGTATCATTATTCACGACAGACACGAAGACACGTCGTTAAACTCGGTTGCTATCGTAAGATGGCAGTTACACCCACTAACCGACATTGGACCAGTCAGTGTGGTGGTTATATCCAGGTCACCCACATCACTATCATCATATCCATGACTTCTATGACTATGATCATGTCATAAGAACTAAACCCAGCATGGAGACATTTACAAACTGGACAATGAATCAATTAAAATCACAAACAAAGAAAGCACTCGTACTATGTTGACTTGAATTCAAGGCTAACTGACTACTGAATTAATCATAATAAATGGAAGACCAACTTTAACAACACCATAAAATACATTTATATTGTTATTGTGCTGGTACTGTTGGGAAGCGAGGTCCCCCCTTCCTAGTGATTGAACCATTAGATATTCGGTTACGACATGTATAATATGTATATGTAAAGTAAACGACTGTGTAGCTAGCGGCCGGGTAAGCTATAAGCTTTGTAAGCTTTTGAAATAAATGGTTACCGCCTGGGAGAAATATTTTTTTAGCTCAGTACTGAATTGTGTTTTTTATGATTGAAGAAATGGAGTTGTGTATAAACTTTGTCTTATTTTCTTACGTGCTTCCCGTTAAAGTTATTGTTGAACTTTATGCTTATATGTGACTATTTATAGTTTTTTTTTTGTAATTTAGGACAGTTATTTTATTTGATTAATTATTGATTGCATTGAATTGAATAAAGCTTCTTTGTAAGTTAATACAAAGTAAAAGTAGATGGTATATAAAGCTTGTGTAAATTTTATCAACACTTTTTTCAAATTGTGACTTGTCTGCAACAAATGTTGCGTAAAATTATATATAACCATAGTGTATTGGACAGTCTCGAAAGAATAACTGGAGGTGCACCTGACCCGGAATGTATCCTCTGACAGTTAGGTTAAAAATTAACATAATATTCCGAAGTTTTACTTGCATTGAACTAAATAATTATGTCAAGGTTCGTAAAAATTAAATACTATAACAAAATACGGACATCACGACCGCATTGCACAAACCGGTTAGATGCGAATCGTCACGCCATATAGTTATAACAGTAATAACTGAAGAATGCAGATAATTTAGTATTGAAATCACTTCGGCCACAAATAATTTACAGAGATATCGTTTTGAAACTACTTTATTACTTGAATAGAGTTGGAAAGTAGGTTGGAAATAAATTCTAAGTAATTTAAGTTCAGGTCGTGAAGTGCACGTTTCTCTTTATAATTATTAAAGAATCCATAAATTTTAAGGGTTATTACAGCTACGAATACTTTTCTATTCTCTTGACCTAGTCTTTTCATGAAAGGGAGATATTTCAATGATCGATGCTGTCAACGAATGACTAATTATAAGCCTATCCCACTGCTGATCAAAGACTACCGTCATTGCTACAATTAATGGATATTGGCTAAATCCCCACGCTTGCCAATTTTGGGTTGGTGAACACAAACTCAGGCTACGCATAAAAAATTCCGAAATACACATATCCCGACCTTGGATTTAAACCCAAGACTTTCAGATACCGGGAGCTTTGGAATTGGCAACCGAGAAAGGCTGTCAATGAAAGGAAGAAATATGAAACCTAAGCCATAACTTCAGGACTCCGACAAGGTAGAACGACGATCTGGGGAAGGTCGCGGGAAGCCGCTGGATGCGAGCAGCACAAAACCGGTCGTTGTGGAGATCCTTGGGGGAGGCCTTTGTCCAGCAGTGGACGTCTTTTGGCTGAGATGATGAAGAAGATGATGATGAAACTATAGACTTCCGCAGTAGATTTACAAACTGATCTCGTAGTTATAACAGCTAAATTTGTAACCGAAATTGAATAGAGAAACTTCAATTGAATTATCACTAGTTACTCTGCTTCAGACAGAATTAATTACCTTTATGTTAACTTAGTTTGTGATCAACGTATCATTATTTTTAGTCTCTCTTATTAAGTGTCTGACGTAACTTTAATAATACTGTTTAATATAAGTTAACGCAGACACATGAAACACTTTATATATATCTGTCTGGGATTTAATAAGCTGTATGATAATTTTTCTATTAAGGCGAAGGGTAAGGCACACTAGCGCCGCTAATGGATTTAATTTGATAACTGCTAAACTGGATTTTTTTTTTCATACATTGCGGACCTTCCAACACTAGGCAAACATCTATTATTTAATAATTGTGCACTACTTTTAGGTTTGTTTTTGTATTCATTCGCTAACACCAAAAGTGGCCATTGTTTGTGAATAAATGCGATAGCCCGTTTTGTGAATAAACCACGCAACAAAAAGTAGTGCACAATTATTAAATAAATACTATGGATGCTTTCCTGTTATCGGACGGTACGCAATGTTTAAAAAAAGATCCGGTCCGTTAGTAATTGTCAAATTATCAATTGGTGGTGCTAGTATGCCTTACCCTTCGCCTTAAAAGCCTCGATTGTTACACTATGGATAGATATTTGTTCTTTAGGATATATTTAGAGTATGCCAAATCTAAGTAATAGATGGCGAAAAGTCACATATTATTTCTGAGGCGACCCCATCGTCTCCCAACGACGATGGGAAGAAAGAAAACCAGGCATGAGAGAAAAAGGCAATCGAGATTGTGTGAACTTTTCAAAAAGCAGTCGAAGCTTTGTATGGGACACAACCACAAACTGTGCGAAGAGTTCCAAACATCACTATAATATTATGTTTAAAATAAACGCGAGCATAACAAACTCTACAGTTCTACTATATGACTTGTTTCATTACTCTTACTGTTTACACCTTAAATTTATTTTCGTTGCCTTCATGAATCAAAGCACAATTGTGATTTACTCGTACAGATTGTATTAAACGTGCGTAAAAGCACATTGCTATTGTTAAGAGTGGCTTAGCGTCTTTCCCTTTAGCTTATCTTGCGGAGCTGGTTCGTGCGAGAAATACTTTTACGGGGTAAATTCTATCAAGGCCCGCTGCCAAATCACGTGTTCCCATAAATCAAGGTGCAAGGTGCGGTGTGTGAGGGCTGCTACTCGTACATATCGCATTTCCACTACAATACCTGTGTAACTCAAAATATATGGGCATTTGAGATTTAACTGTATTGTAATAACAGTACGGTTTAATCTCCGATTTCGTATTTTTTGAGTTACAACAGTATTGCAAAGAAGTGTGCTATAAAATATGAAAAAGGTGAGTTTTACCCATGACCATTGGTTTTTAAGTCTTTAATCGACGTGGTGGTCACCAGTGACCGACAAACAATAAATTTTCTATTGTGTCTGGTTTAGCGGCAGCGTATGCCGTATGGCCCGCCTCATGGAATGTGACAGCCGTAGTCCTCGAACTACGCTAAGTTAGCTATAACATCAATGTTTGTAGCATTGTTGTGTTCCGGCAGCTAGAGATAAGATAGCCAGTGCCTCACTAGTTGAGGATCCCGGGTGAAATGCGCTTCCACCAAATAGCCTTATCATTACTTAACATCAGGTGAGATAAAGGCACTGTGAGGAAGCTTCAACTCTTATGTAGTACCCTTCAAACGTATCCCTTAGTCCTATCTAGTTCCTGTAGTTAGGGACTCTCTGCAAATAGTAAGTAGTGAAAACAGTGTGAGAAAGCTCCCTGGTTGATCCTGCCAATAGGGTAGCGGTACCGGTCTTCGAACTTTAAGCCCAGTGTTTGACATAATTTTCGCCACCAAAAAACATAGATTTTCATTGAAATTTTACAGAATGACAGCCAGGAAACAGGTAGTCGGTATTTAACTGTCGCTAAAGACCAAAATCGGTTGCTGACTAATATTTTTAATGATTTAAGTAAAAAAAATATCGATCATTGAGTTCTGTCGAACACTGGAGCCATTACCCTAGCTACATGCTTGTCTCAAAGATTAAGCCATGCATGTGTCAGTGCAAGTCGTGTTAAGGCGATACCGGACCCTAATACACTACCACGGGCCAATATAGTGCAGTCACGTAATTTTTACCCATGTATGTATATATGTATGTGTGTATGTATGCATGTATGTATGTATGTGTGTATGTGTGTATGTATGTATGTATGTATGTATGTTTTTACCGCACAATGCATGCTGTGTTCTTTTCAATAAGAATGGACGTTGTGTATATTTTTTTTAGTATGTAATTTGTTAACTAGGCTACGTTACATTTTTTTTGTGAACCGTAATAAACATAAATATTTAAATACAAATTAAAAATCAATATGTAAGATTTAGTTAATTTCCTCACATAATGGGAAAAGGCGACTAGGTAAACCGAGTCGAAAATGATAGGACGACCTTGATAGGTTCAAGAAATAATGGCATGATGTTGCTGGAGACTGAAAAGTGTGGAAAAATTGTGGGGAGGCCTTTGTCTAGGAGTGGTACAGGTATGGCTGATATAATAATAATAATGGTTGCATCAAGGGTCAGATTCAGAAAGCAGTACTGCTTGACACGGCACGTATTGTCAGGAGGTTCCTCACTCTGCAGCCCTGACCACCGGTAGCTAGGGCCCTGCCCCGCTGCGCTGGTAGAATTAGGGTTTTATAATGTTTTATTGCTTTTTTTATAAAAAATTTTGAAAAAATCTAATTTTAAGAAAGAAAATAAATAAATGAGATAATAATAAGGTTTAGTTAGTGCGTCAATCACATTGCTTAAGTCAAGCTATTGCGTTAGAAAGTGATTCTAGTATGTTGACAGCCCTACCCGCCGACCGGTAGTGACGTAACAGTGGCATCGCACCTCCGTTCGCGCCATCGACCCGGCTAGCGGCTTCCTGCCAAGGCTCCTCTCGCGCCGAACAATCACCCCCTTCACGGATTAACTAAGGTGCTTTTGATTGGCCCAATTGGTTTGAACTGTACAAACTTTATTCCTTATGACGTGTCTTTTATTTTAAAGTACTAGGATAGTGGTATCAAAAGTTCAATATAATTTTTTTTTAACCATTAAAAATATGGGTCAGCAACTTATTTTAATAGAGAATGAATGAATACAGACAACATTGCTTCCTAGCTGATACACAATGATACAAAAGGTGAATTACGCTAACAAAAAAAGAAGTCAATTTAAAAAGAATTTGGGCGATGAAAACACAAAATTAGAAATCATTGTTATTACTGAAGCCTAAACATAGTCTTAATTAAATGTGTAAAAAATTATTAACATCCGGTATTGATAATTGTTAAATAATTTTTAACGCAAATTTTAATCCTGCTCGTGGAAATTTTTTCAACATTTGTGTTTTTGTAATTTGTTCGCAACATAATTTGCGTAAAAATTTATTTAACTATAGATAGCTTGCTTACTTCTTAACTGATCTTTAATATTTGTAAAAATATTATGATCGAATGTTAGTGACGGTACTTAGTTGTTGACATTGAATGGGCGCCTTTGGCTTTCAAAGTAAAAAGTGTTGAATAATTTCGGCGGGCTGGTTAGAACTACGATAGCTCAATTGGAAGAGCACCTGACCCGGAATGTCAGAAGGGTGCAGGTTCAAATTCTGCTCGTGGAATTTTTTTCAACATTTGTATCCGGTATTGAGTTTTAAAAGTAATACACTTATTAATAAGTTAGAAAAAAACGTCAATTTTATAGGTAAAAACCTTGTCATACTACCATGTAATGTATAACCGTTCGTTTATTCCTAATAACAAATAAATAAATAAATAAATAAGTACCCACCCACACGCATTTTAGTAAAAAAAAGTGATTGATTATGGTAATTGGACAACGCAGAAGCTGAAGTCCACGCGACCGGAGTCGCGGGCTACTCCACTCAATATAATTAAAATATAAACTACGGTGACCCAATTCAACAATCAGGCGATGGTCGGCGCCGATACGCCGGGTCACATGGCTAATAAAATGCTCCCGACACTAATCTCGCACGCAAACTATTGAATTTTTAATACTTTTGTTTGTGATGGCGACAATTTAATTTATATTTAAGTAATTTTAGTTTTATCGTTTTTGAATCGACGATGAATGAAACGCTCCGGTCAGTCGCCACTATAAAAGCTATTTGTTAACTATCCACTTTTAATCATAAATAAAGAATGCTAATGCTAGCCAGAGAGACATAAAACAAGCCTCTAAATATATTTGGGAGAACAGCTTATTAACATGCACACGGACTTAGTCAGATTGCTCGGCATCTATTTTTTTTATATATATATAAGAAGGAGGCAAACGAGCAGCGGGTCACCTGATGGAGAGTAATAACCGCCGCCGCCCATGGACACCCGCAAAACCAGAGGAATCGCAGACGCGTTGCTAGCCTTTAAGGAAGGAATAGGCTTGTTTCTTGAAGGTCCCAAGGTCATAACGATCCGGAAATACCGAGAGCTGGTTCCACAACACTGTAGTTCGAGGCAAGAAATTTCGTGAAAAACGCACAGTAGTAGACCGCCATCCACCAAGGTGATGTGGATGGAATGACAGTCGATTGCGTGTAGTGCAGTGAAGGAAAGCAGCGCAGGGTTCAAGCCAAACAACTCCTCAGAACACTCCCCATGATATATGCGGTACAATATACAGAGAGATGCAACGTCTATCCGAACATCTTACAACAACCGATATCAAAAACTAAGCGACTTTTTCGAAGCGGACAAGAACATATGTTCATAGAACATAGATATCTATGCTCTTATATGGTCATCCATCCATTATTCTACCATGATGTAAGATGCTTATTTATCACGATCGTAAACTAAAAGCACTAGTAACACAAATTTTCATTTCTGAAATTAATCCCTTTTCAAATCTGAATAATAACCAAAGCGTGGGTTTAATCAAATCCTAAGTGCTTAAGCATCACCGAATTCATCTTTTTTGTGGACTAGCAGAGTTTTTAATCCCTCTACCTCGAAAGAGGTATTAGCCCGGCCATAACACCGCTCTGTCACAAAATAAATAGGAACAGAAGGTCGGCGACAATGAGTCGGTTTCGTTCATATATAAAATGCTGCGTATATAATATTTATTGTCGCTTTCAAACAATTGAAAACGACAATAAATAGAAATGAGTTGACGTTTTTCACTTGTTTCAAATTCTTAAGCCTTACAAATCACAACATAGTGTTGACACTAGCGTTACGTTCCGCGAAGGTAATTAAAATCGTTAACGGCTGGAGTGACCCTTCTGAACCTATTTAGTATGTGGTTCTGTTGGCGTCCGCAATTTGCCCCACCCCCTCGCAGAGACAACGGGTGTTTGCCGTAGTTGTACGAGTGTTTTTTCAGTTGATTATAACCGTCAGGCAAGCTGAGTTAAATCTAGGACGGGAATGTAATAAACGTTTGTTCTGATTTTATAACATTCTGTGTAAAATTTTATTTTCATTTATTCTAGTTGAGACTGTCGGTTCAAAGCTACAATAATTATTATGATAGCTTGAGTTTTTCATTGTTAAAAATAGTTCATTGAACCGTCAATAACATTAATCATAAATTGATATTTATTGTTAAAAATAACAAATACGACATTTCACTTTCCCACTAATTACTAATACTTTAAACGAATAAGAATCATTTATCATAAGTCACAATTAAAAATAACAGTCACAATTATGGTATAAAGAATGATAAACTTTCGTAGAGGTCAGATAAGGCACTGAGAGACAAAGACTAAATACTAATTAATTATCTGAAATGAGCGTGGGCAGGACGCATGGCTAGATAGAAAGACTGAAGGTGGACCCGCAGGATTAATTATTACCGATCTTTAAGTGACAGTCGCAATTATGACTCGCTTTATCGCTACCAAAACACATATTCGTATTACGGAACGTAAAACGCTACGAGATAGCGCCACTAGCGAGCGATTGACGAACTAAAAGTGCATGACGGCGTTATAGAATAAACCGACTGATTGTAGCAACCGCAACTAGTTGCATTACCATTGTGCTACTGGTTGCTTTTTTTTGGTAATGAAATGAGCCTGCGTGACGCTGACAGAGTGGTGGCCAAGAAATGCTAGTCGATTGGTATGCAAACCTTCAGTTCGGTGGTCGGACGACTTTGGGCTAGGGATGGATAAGGATGGCGTAGGGCCTTGAAGAGTAGAGTACGAGGGAAGAGGACTTTAATCTGCAGTGAGGCACGATGATAATGAGGAGCTCGGTGGTGCAGTGGTTAACGCGCCCAGTCTGCGAGTGCTGAGGTTAAGCTTTTTACTTTCGCAAAGGCCGGTCATTGGATGGGTGACCAAAAATTTATCATCTCGAGCTCCTCCGTGCTTCGGAAGGCACGTAAAGCCGTTGGTCCCGGCTGCATTAGCAGTCGTTAACAACCACCAATCCGCACTGGGCCCGCGTGGTGGTTTATGGCCCGTTCTCCCTATCCATCCATAGGGAAGGCTCGTGCCCCAGCAGTGGGGACATAAAATGAGCTGATGATGATGATGATGATGAGGCACGATGATGAGATGAAACAACTTTTACGGAGCTACTCGCGTTTATTTTACACATTACATTACAGTACTGTGTACAATAAACGCGAGTAGATCCGTAAAAGTTCTTTAATAAAACAATACATGATGATGAGGAAAAGACTGGCTGATATCCTATTTTAACCAAAAAGTGGAGTAGGTAAATTTTTGGTTTGGACGTTCTGTACATATTTTTTATGTATTATTATTATTATTTTATTGCACAATAAAATAAAATAAAGTACAAAAGGCGGACTTAATGCCAAATGGCATTCTCTACCGGTCTATGTATGTCCGCCTATTTCTGACTAAGCACCGATTTTGATGATTATTTATGATCGAAAGAGTTTTCTCGCGAAATGGTCCTCTTAAAACTTTAATAAGGAAAGTTTTTATTATATTTCGTGATCTTCCTTTAGAGACAATGTTTCCTAAACTCATTTAAACTTTATCATTAACTCCGTCGATTGATGACAAAATTATGACGTGTAAGATTTAAGATTGACATCTCAAATATGTTTATGAGGATAATGAGAATGTTTATAATGCGCCTTAATTATTTATTTATTTCTTACTAGCTTTTGCCCGCGGCTTCGCACGCGTGGACTACATGCATACAGCATACTACAGCATACTTCAGAGTTTGTCCTTGAGCCTTATTAATTGTCATGGCAAAGCAGACTTTCAAAGGAAACTGCAGTCTCTTGAATTCAAAGGGAACATCATTACGTCCTTGTGACGTAATCGTTGCCAATTAACTGAAGCAGTCACAATCATCATCGCATCTAAGAGGAATGCATCCGCAATGCAATGCTTCTAATTTTTTTAAACGTGAATAGATACAGTACACAAATGAGTTCAACTCGTCTGTATACTGTACTTACCGTAAGCTCTGATTATGATACTGATAGTATGGTAGCCAGAGCTCACGTTAGGCGCCGCGGATTATACCTAGGTACCTACACTTACTTATTTCCTATCACTGATTCATTTATTAAGTAGTTAGAAACCCATCTACAGAAGTAATTGTTAGGTAATACATTCTTTATAGGATTCCTATTTTTGATTTGCTACACTACTGACCCCTTATGTACTTATCAGAAAATGAAATTAAAACGATATAAAATGAAAATATTTTCGGTAGAATTGTTACACGTCAATGTTTAACATTGATAAGTTAGGTCTATCCCTATCCCGTCCCTATTTAATTCCTATATCTATGCGTTGAGCCATTTTATACTTACCAACAGACTGTAAAGACTTAAAAGTATTTTTAATAATTTTGCCTTTGTAAAGACTTTTTTACACAACATTTCATCCCGCATGATCCTTCCCCAAGGACAGAATTCCCAAAAAACCTTAATTTGCGTTAATCTTCAGCCCAAACCCAAAATTCGAAGATACTAACTCAAAACTGACCGACTTTTATACAAACTTTCATCCCTTATTTCACCCCCTTAGGGGTGGCATTCACAAAAATCTTTTCTTAGTAGATGCCTGCACAATATAAAACATATATGTGCAAAATTTCAAGTCTCTAGACGATTTCATTATTCCCATGACTTCATCCCCCTTTTCACCCTCATGGGGATGTAATAATCAAAATCGCTGAGACACGTGTAATTTATTTTTTAATCTTCAGTCCAAACACAAAATTATAAGATCATTACTTCAAAACTGACGGATTTTCATACAAACTTTCACCCCCCTTTTAACCCCCTTAAAATTAGAATTTTCAAAAATCCGTTCTTAGTGCTCATCTACACTACCAAAGGAACCTACGTGCCAAGTTTCATGATTGTAGCTTCAGCCGTTTGGGCTGTGCGTTGATGGTCAGTCAGTCAGTCACTTTCTTCTTTTATATATTTTTTTTAATAATTTTGCCTTTGTAAAGACTTTTTTACACAACATTTCATCCCGCATGATCCTTCCCCAAGGACAGAATTCCCAAAAAACCTTAATTTGCGTTAATCTTCAGCCCAAACCCAAAATTCGAAGATACTAACTCAAAACTGACCGACTTTTATACAAACTTTCATCCCTTATTTCACCCCCTTAGGGGTGGCATTCACAAAAATCCTTTCTTAGTAGATGCCTGCACAATATAAAACATATATGTGCAAAATTTCAAGTCTCTAGACGATTTCATTATTCCCATGACTTCATCCCCCTTTTCACCCTCATGGGGATGTAATAATCAAAATCGCTGAGACACGTGTAATTTATTTTTTAATCTTCAGTCCAAACACAAAATTATAAGATCATTACTTCAAAACTGACGGATTTTCATACAAACTTTCACCCCCCTTTTAACCCCCTTAAAATTAGAATTTCCAAAAATCCGTTCTTAGTGCTCATCTACACTACCAAAGGAACCTACGTGCCAAGTTTCATGATTGTAGCTTCAGCCGTTTGGGCTGTGCGTTGATGGTCAGTCAGTCAGTCAGTCAGTCAGTCACTTTCTTCTTTTATATATTTAGATTTGCACATGTTGCTACAAACGTTAGACATTGGATTTACGGCTAAAACCTTATTATATATATAGTTCTTCAAATTGTTTACAGTTAATAAGAAATTATTGTTAACTGACAGGAGTAGCGAGACATTCCCAAAACAAGTGTTGATTGTGTACTAGGAAGTCTCGGTATAAAATTGTAACACATTTTTGTTTTTATTTTACTTTTGTAATTACCTTTCCTCAGTATCACTTATTCTTTAACGACCTCTTTTTACCACTCATTAGGGGCTAACACTTGAACATAAAATAAAAAACCGGCAGCGTACCTGTCATTAAGCTTACGTTAACACCGAGAAAGTTAACGCAATTTTAACTTGTACCTTTCAAATTGTGAAAACATTTTATATTTGAATGAAAGCATGCAGAAATTCAGTCCAGTTTAAGCTAAAAATAAATACCCTTTTACAAATAAGCTGAGTATAAGCTTGGAATAGCTATTCAGTGTTATGTTTATGGCATAAAAAGTTTTAAAAAAAAGTTTTTCAAAATGCGGTGCATCCATGTTGGCTGTCTATGGCTTTTACAGCGAAGCCGGGTCTATGAGTTGTAGTGCTTTGATCAAACCCTAGGTTTCCCTAGGCTAGCTTTGAGCTTCAAGTAGTCCGTCCGTCCGCGTGACGTTTTAGTAAAGTTTTACATCTTTACTGAAATTCAAAGGTTTGGGGGAATATTTTATCATTAAGCGTCTATCATAGTAGTACTAGACACTAGTACATGTACATACTACTGCACATCAGACTATCCAAAACATTTCCAACAAACTGACAAATTTCTTCAATAAATGTATAACCTTAAGCCATGGACATAAAGTTCAAAGTCTCTTGAGGAAATTTGAAACATACCGCACCATGCCATAAAAAAAACTAAGCTTGATGTTATCGTAGCATGCCGGCTACGACGCCACCGCGCCGTAGTACCCGTAGCAATTACTGCGGTCCTCTTTATTGCACGTCGCGATACGTAGCTTAACTATTAAGTAATCTGTGGCGATACGTAGCTACGATATTATTGAAATGAAACAACTTTTACGGATCTACTCGCGTTTATTTTACACATTACTTTTAATTAATGTTTATTCTGACGTTTCGAACCCTTTGCAGGGTCCGTGATCCAGTCTCCCTGTGACCGTAAAAGTTGTTTCATTTCAATGTGTAGTGTTCGCGTAAACTTTAGAATACAATACGATATTATTATTATAATTTCCCTTGTTCGCAACAGAGCGGTAAGCAAGCGTGATTATAAATTAAAAAAGTTAAAATGTATATTGGTGAAGCGCCATTTTACATTTTAGATATCCCATACAACATTTAAAGTTATTATTTTTCAAACTAATAAAACAATTTTAATGAAACTTTAGCTTAAGGGAAGTAATTTTGTTTAATGTTTTCTATTTACAATCTTGATAGTAAATAGAAAACATATAAAACATTTACATTTGTTTTACAGACTTTGTGCAATTGGAAACTTTCCATAGTGTTTTGTTTGTGTAAAACAACTATATAAAAAACAATTATATACTCGTAAAAACTGGACGAACATAAAAAATAACTGCAAAGAAAAAAACAAGCTCTACGATCCCAGAATTCAATTTGAGCAATGTGAAAGCAACGTGAAATATTTCCTTGTCCGATACCTTTTTTTTTATTTTTTTTTTTATGCCTATACTTAAATAATAAAATCTATAATAAATGACTATTTATAAATACATTGAATATTGATAGTTGTCGCAGGCGGGGACAATCACCAACCAAAGAAAGTGCGGATTTTATTAAGCTAGCCACGGCCGCTTGGTTGCGTTCGTTCGTTCGTGCGATGACCGGCGTCAATTGATGGTGTGTATTAACCTACCTTCTCATGAATATGAACGGGGTTTGCGTCGGCAACACCGATAATTACAGTACTTTACAGTTTTAGTTCTATCGTGTTCTGTGTTCAATAAATATAGTGTTTATCTTTTGGTCTTAGGAATAGATACATATAAATCGTATTGCAGACAGCTTTAAAAGGTACTTGTAATGTACCAATCTTATTATTACCTGAGGCTATCATTTTATTACAGTTTTATAAAATTATCGAATTAAAATTTAAAATATAATATAAAATATATTTAAAAAACGAGGTTATAACAAACAAAGTAATAAAAACCGATACTATACTAAGTTGCGGATAACATCACCACCCAACAGCACTAGGATTTAACATTTTTTAATTATCTACATTTAGGAATCAACAGCTTTTGAAATAACATAATCGTAATATTAACAATTCTTTTGTTAAAATGTTCAAAATGATTTTTAAAGCAAATTTTGTTGCGAACAAATTACAAAAACACAAATGTTGAATGTTAATGAAAAAATGTTAATGACGGTAGTTGTTGACATTGAATGGGCGCCTTTGGCTTACAAAGTAAAAAGTGTTGAATAATTTCGGCGGGCTGGTTAGAACCACGATAGCTCAATTGGAAGAGCACCTGACCCGGAATGTCAGAAGGGTGCAGGTTCAAATCCTGCTCGTGGAAATTTTTTCAACATTTGTGTTTTTGTAATTTGTTCGCAACAAAATTTGCTTTAAAAATCATTTTGAACATTTTATAAAATAGCTTGCTTATTTCTTAACTGATCTTTAATATTTGTAAAAATATTATGATCGGATGTTAATGACGGTAGTTGTTGACATTGAATGGGCGCCTTTGGCTTACAAAGTAAAAAGTGTTGAATAATTTCGGCGGGCTGGTTAGAACCACGATAGCTCAATTGGAAGAGCACCTGACCCGGAATGTCAGAAGGGTGCAGGTTCAAATCCTGCTCGTGGAAATTTTTTCAACATTTGTGTTTTTGTAATTCTTTTGTTGCTAAATATGTTAACAGAAGTATATGTCTATTTGGAGTTCTCTATGACAGGTTTATCCCAGCTCCGACTCCAGTATCTCGCAAGGTGTCATTACCCGATGTTGTTTTCTATCATAAACTGTTACTACTTTGTGATGAGAGAATAAAAAACTTTTGTATTTGTTTTTATTTCAGATAAAGTGACATCCATTTTGTCATTAACGAAAAACTTAAACACGTGCGTACATTATTACGGTTATATATAATTTTACGAAAATTTTGTTGCGAACAAATTACAATTTATTTACTTTTATTTATTTATTTATTTATTAGGTACACAAAACAGATAAAAATTAAAAGGCATGATAAATTGTATAAGAGCTAAATTTCTATCTAAAACATGTGTGTACATCATGATTAATAATTAGCGTCTATGTTAAAGTTTACCTAATCTAAAACTATATTCAATTAAAAACTAATTATATACATATAATGGTGAATAATAAAAAAATAACAAACTGAAAACTTGTTCTAGGTTAATGTTGACAACGTTTTCTTAATAATTGGGAGATGCCGGACCGAGAAATTCCCGGACATTTTTTTTAAATTTATGTATTTTCATGGAAAATATGTCGATGTTGTTATTAAGTGCAACCAGTTCATTGTATAGACGGCACATTCTGACAATGGGATTGTAATAGGATGTATTATTTTTATAGACATTTAGAGTCCTTTGTAGTCTTAGGCGCCCGGGTTCGAGACAAAGTGTTGAAACAATTCCACGAGCAGGATTCGAACCCGCACCCCATGACATGCCGGGTCACGAATATACATTATGTAAAATATTATTATAATTTCATACGATGCGACCTAAGTAAGAAGTCTAAAGGTATCATTATTACCGTTGTATATACCCAAAAAAATAGCATTGTAAAAGCGAAAGTAACCATTTAAATGAATTCGTTGTTTTGGTTTAAACATTCCATATTTAGCAATCGCACGCAATGGCCAGTTCCAAATAATAACGCCATACAGAGTCGCGTGTTCCAACAATAACTTTTTGATTTACGTTCGTGCTCGCCCCATGGGTGTTTTGTTTACAACAGAAGCGTCATTAATCAGAAATGTAATGAAATTGGTAATGAAACCGAAGTACTAAGAGTAGATAGTTAAAATAAAACGGCAATTTCAATTTGGTTTGCGTTTAACTTTGCGTCTGCTTAATGCCAGATCCGACCTACAAACAATGAAAATTCTATTGTGCCTGTATTCACAGCAGACGACAGATTTAATATAGTCGCTATAACATCAATGTTAGTAGCATTGTTGTATTCATACAGTTATAGATAAGATCGCTAGTTATTATGATTATTATTTAATCTAATTCATCATCATCATCATCAGCTCATTTTATATCCCCACTGCTGGGGCACGAGCCTTCCCTATGGATGGATAGGGAGAACGGGCCATAAACCACCACGCGGGCCCAGTGCGGATTAGTGGTTGTTACCGACTGCTAATGTAGCCGGGACCAACGGCTTTACGTGCCTTCCGAAGCACGGAGGAGCTCGAGATGATAAATTTTTGTTCACCCATCCGATGACCGGCCTTTGCGAAAGTTGCTTAACCTCAGCACTCGTAGACCGGGCGCGTTAATCACTGCGCCATCGAGCTCCTAGCATCTCCTATCATCTCCGAGCATCGAGATCTAATTACAAAATAAAAAATGTAAGTATAAAACGCGGACTTAATGGCAAATGGCGTTCTCTAGTTCCTCATTGGTTGAGGATTCCGGGTGAAGTGCGCTTCCACCTAAGGCCCTGTGATAACTCAACATCAGATGAGATAAAGGCCAAGCTTATCCGCAACCCATCAAAAAAACATGGGTCACAGGAAAAGTAAGCTGCAAAGCGAATAAATACTACACAGCGCAAAACACCCCACCCTAACATCGAAACACAAACATAACACAATTCATAACATTCACAATTCCATGTAAACATTTTGTAACAAGGCTAAAACCTACAAGCACTACTGACATATTTCCCCTTCGCATTCAAAGTCGGTGATAAAAACCTCCTTTGTCCCAACATACGATATACTTATGCTACCCAATTTAACGAGATCTCCGACATCTTCCAAAAGTAGTGTTCTGTCTTTCACTTAAGGATGTTTCGGAGATTCTTTCTGGCTGGTCCTTATATACTTTGGCCTGGCTCCAAGTGCATTTGACGACGACCACGGTTGAGTAAGCAGTCCTTGTGTATGGAATAGTTCTCTAATAAATATTCGGAAGAATGTCTCGAGAGGAATTGCCGCGATTGCTGTTTTGTAACCCGCGTCGGCGTTGTTTGGCTCTTAGTTTGTTTCCTTACGATATGACATTCTTTGCGTTGCCATAGTACGCGTTGTCAATAAAATTGTGAAGTAACGACGACAACAAAGAGAAACAATCAGGTTCACATTCATTCTTTTGGGATAATTGGAGACTACAGATAAGGTACAATACCAAGTTCAACTTTCAATTAAAAAATTTTTAAAAAAAGAAAATTCTTCTTATCTTTCTAGTTCCATCATCTTGTTTATTAGTCACGATAGAAAGTTGATAGTGTTATTTCATTACTTTTTTATGTATACATGTATCCATAAGTCACAAAAATATAACTATGTAATGTAATGAAGATGCCCAAAAAGTATTGACATAAAATGTTTCACCACCACCACCACCACCATCAGCTCATTTTATGTCCCCACGGCTGGGGCACGAGTCTTCCCTATGGATGGATAGGGAGAACGAGCCATAAACCACCAAGCGGGCCCAGTGCGGATTGGTGATTGTTAACGACTGCTAATGCAGCCGGGACCAACGGCTTTACGTGCCTTCCGAAGCACGGAGGAGTTTAGAACCACAGTAAGTGGCGACACAAACACTGTGTCGGCACCTACATCAATCACATAAACTTTTGTTTAAGGTTAGACATGAGGTAAAAAACATTTTTGTCTTATTTTTTTTATTATTTCTTTTAGTGTTTTTTTCAAAATATGTTGTTATTTTATGATTCAGGGTTTTAGTTACATAGTTTTTATAGGTATAATATAAAACACAAATAACATAACGAACTCTATGTACGCACTTTTTCCGACACACGACGCCTAACTAATAAATTCCGAAAGCCGAAAGAAACCAAACGAAGCGAAACAGCTTCATCGAAGCCTTCGCGGAACTTCGAAGGCGAGCCAAGTCAACTGCCACCATTACTGGTGTAATATCAATTCTCATTTACGATTCTCACCCCGCCATCTTGTAAACAAAAAGGGCAATACGAAACTTTTGAAGTCCCCAACTCATGAATATAAAACTGGACACGCTACTGGCTAAAAGCATTATATAACTTATTTAGAGATGTTCTTGAAAAGTCACGGAAAATCCATTAAATAATAATTATAGTGACAGTTCCAAAGATCGATAAAAATAAAGGTATACAATTTTAATCACAACTTGATAGGGCATTCATTATCATCATCAGTCATAAAATTTACTGTTTGGCTAACTTTTTTGGAGAGAGTTTGCTTGCGATCTCAGGCGGCCTTTTCAATGTCACCGGACTTTTTAGGGGGATAAGGACTTTAGGACACACTAGCCTAATACGAGTTGGTGTCAAAAGTAATATAACGACAGCAACCGGGACAAAATCGCTTTAACGCTCTCTCTCGCAAACATTATTGATGGCGAGACTGCAAATAGCACTTGAGAAAGACGGCTTGCCTCAGGGGAGACACGAACTCACTACCTTTGGCAATCAGTGTGACAGGTTTTCCACCTGATAAATATAGCACTGCGTGTTCTTTTTTACAATAATTATTTTGAATTTTTTAGTAGCATTTTTAGTAGCATAATATGTTTCTATGATTAGCTTATGTTTAAGTAACATCTTCTGTACCTTGTGTTTAGTTAAATGCTGTTGAAACATTGTTGAATAAATAAATAAATAAATAAATAAATTGTTTTCTCTTGCTTTTTAAATTATTTTTTGTTTTTGATTAAATGTTGTATTCCTTGGTTAGTGTATTTGGTGTGTAATCGTGCTTATGAAGTAAAAATAAGTAAATAGTAGTATTTGAATTGAAACTACTTTTACGAATGTACTCGCGTTTATTTTATACATTAGTCTTATTCAATGTTTATCCCACACACACACACAGGTCACAGGGAGACTGAGGTGTTGGTCGTCTCATAATTAGAACAAAATAGTTCAAATCCTGCTCGTGGAAATGTTTTCAACATATGTGTTTTTGTAATTTTTTCGCAACAAAATTGCGTTAAAAATTATTTGAACATTTTATAAATTGCTTGCCTACTTCTTAACTGATCTTTAATATTTGTAAAAATATTATGATCGTATGTTAGTGACGGTAGTTGTTGACATTGAATGGGTGCCTTTGACTTTCAAAGTTAAAAGTGTTGAATAATTTCGGCGGGCTGGTTAGAACCACGATAGCTCAATTGGAAGAGCACCTGACCCGGTATGTCAGAAGGGTGCAGGTTCAAATCCTGCTCGTGAAAATTTTTTCAACATTTTGTGCTTTTGTAATTTGTTCGCAACAAAATTTGCGTTAAAAATTATTAGAACATTTTACTAAATAGTATTTTATTAAGGCATCATAATTTGGTTAGGTTTGTTTTTTATTTTATTAACTGTTTTATACCAACTAAACCATAGCATATAATTTACTGTTCTGTAGCATTTTGTGTACTCTATACGCACTACTGTATACCCTAGCATAATGTTAAGACATTTTTAATATGTCATAAGGTGGTATTATGTCTCTTTACTTAAACTATATAAATAATTATAAAATCATTTATTTAACAAAACTTATTAGAGCGAAAGTTAATACGCCAGTAACAACAATAAGTAAGTACCAACATAAACTCGATACGCACCCTTTGCAATATTATATCTCTTGGCAGACGGAGCATTCGATATTTTTAACGAGACCTTTGTCTGAGAAACTTCTGCCGGGAGCGAAGAAGGAGTAAAACTTGGCCATTTCGAAAACTAGATATTGGCATTGGAGCGAGACAAATAGATGTAGGTATGTAAGTACTAGGAGTTCAGTCTTTTTTTTAATGGCTGTGAAATGTAATATTGATTCTCTTGTTCAGCTAGCTTGGCTTACAGATACGGCGAATAAGGCTTAAGATAAGCCGTTCTAATATAACATGACTGAATATGTACCTACCTACTAAAATTTCATGCCAATCTAGGGCAAAAGTACAACATATGCTATGTATTTACAAAATGTTATTACAAAATAAATGTATCTTATCTTATCTTATCCTATCTACGTAAATGGCTGGGCGTCGATATAAAGGTTTATAAATTGTCGGCAATGAAATCAGCATATTTTTATTAATTTTTATAAATGTGTAGTTGTTTCGCTATAGCAAGATATGCCCGATCCGATCTGAATCGCCTGCGAGAATCTAGCAGGGCACGAGGACACGCACCAGTGCGTGATGCCGTTCCCCCTAGAAAAACTGACGGTGCTTCGTTTCGCATGGCTTGAGGAACCCTTTAAGTTTCTAGCCGCCCCCAAAAAACCCCGGTAAAGCTATAAATGCCGAATGGCAATCAGCAAATTCTCTCAAACAAACAAGAAAGATTTTTGCTGCACTAGTTATCTTCTTATCCACACCTTGCCGACCCGCAAGCTACTGTTTTACATCTCGTTTAAAGGACCTTATGTTGTATGTATGGATTGGATGGTTGGTGTACATTATAATAATAATAATAATAAAGCCTTTTATTTCCGAAATTTACAATTTACAATTAGTTGAACACAAAATAAAATAAATTTAAACAAATGCAATGAAAATTTAAAGTAAATTTTAAGTGCACATTATTAATTTCACAGAATGTCTCTTAATTCGGTATGCCTTACGGCAAAGGCCTCCTCCAACTCTTTCCACTGTTTTCTATCAGCCGCTACTCTCATCCAAAGGGGTCCCAAGGTTAGTTTTAGATCGTCTTCCCATCTTTTGGCTTTTCGACCTCGCTTCCTAACGCTATCCCTGGGATACCAAACTGTCACTTCTTTACTCCATTTTTCCTTTTTGCAGCGGAGCATATGTCCAGTCCACCGCCATTTAAGTTGGTCAATGCGTGACAAGATGTCTGTTAATTTTGTTTTCTGCCTGATGTTTACACTTTTAACTTTGTCCATTAGCTTGAAACCTAGCATGCTTCTTTCCATGCTTCTTTGACATCTTGCTAGTTTGTCCCTATGGTATTTCGTCAGAGCCCAGGTTTCACAGCCATATGTAATGCAGGGTAGGATGCAGGTATCGAAAGTCTTCTTTTTGATCTTCATGCCCAATTCCTTGCTTTTCATGACCTCTTTCAAGGCCCAGTAATTTTTCCACCCAGTAGAAATTCTTTTGTCTATTTCTTTAGTCATTTGATGATTTGGCGATATTATCTGACCCAAATATATATATTCCTCTACATATTCTAATTTCTGTCCGGTGATGGTTATGTCTGTGGGTGTTGAGTTTGTCATCATTTTAGTTTTGTCTGTGTTTATTTCTAAGCCTACTTCTCTACTTCTGTCTACTAGTGTCTGTATCATGGATTCCAGAATTAGTGGGTCCTCTTCCAGTATAACCAGGTCGTCAGCAAATCTTAGGTGATTCAATCGTTTTCCGTTTATGTTTAGCCCCAGCTGTTCCCATTCTAACTTTCTGAACATTTGTTCAAGCACTGCTGTAAATAGCTTAGGTGAAAGTGGGTCACCCTGCCTGACGCCCCTATTGATTGGAAAGACATCTCCTGTAGATTCCAGCCTGATCCTAGCTTTACTTTCGCTGTATATTTTTTTGATGACATTTATATAAGCGTTTTCGATGCCCTGCTGTTCTAAACTTTGCCATACAAATTCGTGTTTGAGGCTATCGAAAGCCTTGGAGTAATCTATAAAGGCTAGGTAGATGATTTTGTTGTACTCATTGTATTTTTGTAAAAGCTGTTTGATTGTATGTATATGATCAATTGTACTAAAGTCTTTCCTGAACCCGGCCTGCTCCACAGGTTGGTTCTCATCGAGCTTTTGTGATATTCTTTCCAGAATGATTTTGGCGAAAACTTTATATACATTTGATATGAGAGATATGGGTCTGTAATTTCCTATTTCATCTTTTGGCCCTTTCTTGTGTAGAAGTATTATTTGTGATTCTGCCCATTGGCTTGGAATGTTGCCAGAATATAAGGTCTCGTTAAAGACTTTTGTCAGTATTGGGCTTAGTTCGTTGATTGTGCCTCTCATTAGCTCGTTTGTAATTCTATCTGGGCCAGGGGCTTTTTCCATCTTTTGGCTCTTTATAGCTTTTTCTACTTCCGATACTAATATTTCTGGGACATTTCCAGTATCTTTGTTCCTATCATTTTGTTTATTTTCTCCATCGGACATGTGTATTTTAGGTTGATTTGAACACTGTTCTTGGTATAGTGAGCGATAATAGTTTGTTGCTATATTTTGTATTTTGCTACGAGACGTAGTGGACAGTTCTTTGTCTTTTAACTTTGGTATCCATTCTTTCCCTTTTTCTCGAAGTTCCTTTAACGCCTTCCTCATGCCTCCCGTTCTATTAATATGACTCTCTAACGTTTTAATTCTCCTGTTTTTCCTGTCTCTTCTCATATTTTCGCGAATCTGCTTGCTAAGATTAGAGATTTCTTTCTGATTTTCTTTCTTATCCTTTTTTGTTATCAAGTTTCTTCTATCTTCAATTAGTTTTTGAATGTCTTCACTTAGAGAAGATTCCTTACTCTTGCTTGTTTTTATTCTTGTCCGTTCTTTTAATTTGTTTTCTATTATAGTATATTTTTCGCTTAGGTCCATATCTGAGGTAACGACTTTTATCAGGTCTCCTGTAGTATCGCTTAGGTTCTTCTTTTTAGTTGGTAAGCAGTCCGTTTCATTCGGTTTAGGTCTAGGCTTTTTCGTACCACTATCATTTAGACAGCTACGTACCATACGGTGGTTAGTATTAAAGTTTAGGTTTTGTATTACTCCCGTGTCACTAAATGAACTGAATTTGTTGGTTATTATGTAGTCGATTTCATTTCTGACTTTTCCGTCCGGAGACATCCAAGTCCATTTATTTTTGGGCTTCTTGCGGAATTTTGAGGTGAGAAGGGTTAGGTTTTGCTCGAGCAAGAATTCTACCAATTTTTCTCCGTTTTTGCTTCTTTTACCCCTACCGTATTTTCCTATTATATGTTCTTCGCCAGCTAATCGAGCGCCTACTTGAGCATTGAAGTCTCCCATGAGCACTATATTGTTTTTTGAATATTTTTCTGTGACTTCGCTTAGTTTGTCGTAAAAGTTATCTATTTCAGTTTTTGTCGCTTGTTCTGTCGGCGAGTAGACTTGGATGACTGTCCAGTTTTTCCGGTATTTTGGTAAGTTTATGTGAATCACCGCTAGTCTATCTGATATCCCTTCGAATCCAATGATTTGATTTTTGAGTTTTAGCTTGACCAAGAATCCAACTCCTCTTTGTCCAGCAACTTCGCCTTTGTGATACATAATATAGTGACTTCTCTCTTCTATTCCTTCTCCTAATCTCCTCATCTCGCTGATACCCAAGATGTCCCACTTGATTTTTTCAATGGCTAACTCTAGCTCTTGTAAACTTTCTGGTGTTCTCAAGGTTCGTGTGTTTAGTGTACATAAATATAAATTACTTTGGTTTTGAAAGCGTTTTCTTGTAGTTGGTTTGTTTGGCACATTTGTTGGAGGGTGTTGGTCGTCTTGCCCCACGGTGACCGGCCGGCTTGGGGTGCAATCTACTGTAGTTTTTCTTATGGTTGTGTTTAATATTGTATCTTTCAGTTGTTTCCGGTCGGTCTTTACTAATTTTTTGGCGGTTCTGACATCGAAGCAGATCTTTCACGTGATACATATGAAAGGATGCTTGGTTTAATTACTTCCTTAATTGAGCTTGAAGATGTTTTTACATTTTCGATATTGTTCGCGCTTAGCTTTTTCTGGCATTGAGTTTTAGGTGATTCTGATTCTTGTCTCTTCCTTTTTTCACGATTGGTGGCATCTGGTTTTTTCACAATTAGCTGGTCGTATTTTATAAATGCTATGTTTCCATTTTTTCTTTCTAACTCCACCTTCGGTTGTAGTTGTTTGCGTATTTCTAGGACTTCCTTAGGAAAGTCCTCTTTGACGTATATATTTGCAGGGAAGTTTCGCTTATTTTTCAAAATGAGATGTTTCTTCCAAGTTGTTGTAAGGGTTATTATCAATGGACGATTTTTGTCCGATTGTTTTCCAATCCTTTGGATGTGGCTTATTTCGTGGCTATCTAGATGTAATCCTGCGTCTACTATAATTTCCTTGACATAGTCTACTAACTCTGTTTCTGTTTTACCTCGTTCTTCAATGCCAAAAAGAACCAAATTATTCCTTCGTTTTTCCTTTTCTAAGAATTTTACTTTTTGTTCCAAATTTGTGACTTTAGTTTTTAGGTTGTTGTTTTCTTCCCATATCAATTTCAACTTTTCGTCCAACGCCTCCATAACATTTTTCGTGATTTCTGTCGTTAGCGTTTTTGTTTGTTCATTAAACTTTTCATTTATTTTGGAAAGTAAAATTTCCATTTGTTTTTCCATTTTTGATTTGAGTAATTTATGATGGTAATTTTCTATTGGTAATTTGTGTATTTTTTTTCTGTTGGCAACACTTTCGACAGCTGTCTATGGCTATTGACGTCAGATGACGTCTGACACTTTGATTTGTTTAGTTGTCAGCACTGTTTGTCGTCTTGGTGTATGTTCAATTTTGAGGTTATAGTAATTAGCAAATTATTTGGACAAAATCGCACAAATGTTTTGTTATTTCACTAAGATTTCAACTTGAGCACTTTTTTCGTAAGGTTTTCCGTAAATTTTAGTGACTTTTGTATGGAATTTGCCACTTTTTGCACTGTTGTTTGGATATTATCTGCGGAGCTCACTCAAAGAAGTGTTATCGTAATCGTAACCGGAAACGGATTATGTACTATGGAGGACTATGTACATTAGACATGTAAAACCTTCGGCCCTCTACGCCTGTGTCCCAATGTAATTTTAATAATAGCCTACCAATACCTTTCCTCTCCCGGACTACACGTGCTGGTCTTACGTGCAGTATCCGTACCAAAAAATTTGGCAAGTCGTTCCTCTGTAAGACCATTCGGCTTTGGAATTCTTTGCCGGCGCATGTGTTTCCCAGCTCCTATACTCCCGGGTCTTTTAAGCGGAGCGTGAAACGGCATTTATGCAGGCCGTCGTGAATGTGTGCGCTTGTTACCGTCCTTGTTCCACGGTGAGGAGCGCTCTTATTATTTTGAACTGCATCGGCTGCTTACCATCAGGCAGGATGTGGTCACTATGACGAGATAATATAAAAACAAAAAAAATACAGTTTCAGAGTCGCAAATTTATTAAATAAATTAACGCCTTGGTGACCGTGTCGCTCGGCCCGATGCCCGAAGGTCTTAGATTCAAATCCCAGGTCAGACAAAGAGCGTCTCGTTCGTGATCATCACCCCGAATTTGCCAAGCGTGATAGTTGCGCCATTGCCCATCGATTGAAGCGATGACTTGTATTCAATGATGAAAGCGTTTGCCCAGCAGTAAGACAGTTAAGTATAAGCTGGGAAGAGATGGTATTTCTTTATTTACTACTACTAGCTGTGCCCCGCGGTTTCACCCGTGTTAATTAGCGAACAATCTATTAAAAAACTATTTTATTTTCCCGTTTTTGCAACATTATTCATTGCTGCTCCACTCCTATTAGTCATAGTGTGATGTAATATAGCCTATAGCCTTCCTCAATTAACGGACTATTTAACACAAAAATAATTTATCAATTCGAACTAGTACGAGGATTAGCGCGTTCAACCAAACAAACAAACAAACGCTTCAACTTTATAATATTAGTATAGATAAGAAACAATACCATACAACGATGTCATGAGTTTTATTTCTATATGAGATTTGCGGCCCATTTATTCCGTCGTCCTGGCTTAGAAATCATTAACAACCACCAGCCCGCACTGGGCCCGCGTGGTGGTTTATAGCCCGTTATTCCTGTGTTTTTAGCATACATAGGACAAGGCTTGTGCCCTAGCAATGGGGGCATAAAATGATCTGGTAATGAATAACGTTATAACATTTCTGTTTCAGTAATACGATATCAGCAATCAACTTAACAACTCCAGAGCAGATGAATAAAGCCGGCTTAATTGTACAACCGTAACTATTATAATAACGATATGTTCATGAACAGGGCAGCGCTACAGCGCAGCCGCGACGAACGCCAGCCCCGCTGGCTGGCAGAGTTCCAAATAGCTTTATTAAGCGCTCTAGCCGTTGACGGATTCATTTCGAAATTACTTCTTTATGGTAATGGCATACACAAAAACAAAACACTGTCGCTAGCTACTAATTTCTCTTATAGTTCTGTTAAATGTGATGGAAGGCTGTTTATATACATTAATTTCCTTATTGACTTTCCTCTCCGTATGATATATGGAATATAATGAGAAATTTATTAGCTAGTTAACCGAGTAACCCAGATAACTGAAGTGTTTCTCCAACTTTGCTCGTTTAATAAAATCTACATATGTTTTTTGATAAAGCGTGTGTCGTTATAGAACCAACTCCGAAATCGCTCAAAGATCAAATAGCCTAGGCAACTGGCATAACGCTTCAATAGAAATCATCATCATCATCATCTCAGCCAAAAGACGTCCACTGCTGGACAAAGGCCTCCCCCAAGGATCCCCACAACGAAATGAAATAGTATAATAATAAACGAATGGAATTGACATCTAAATAATTCAATCAAACGTCATTTATAAGTATTTTATTACAATATATTCCATTTCTATTCTTTTATCGTTATGCCACTTGTCTAGGTTCTCAATTGTTTTAAATTTTGTGTGAAACAGCTTTTTCTTTTCTCGATTTCATAAGTCACGTAATAAAAGTATTTTTTTTTATTTATAAACCTTTTTACGAACGGCCAGTTAGCCAGAAAGTTAAAGGTAACCCCTTAGCCACTTAAGGGTCGTTTATTAAAACTTTATTAAAACTTAGGGATCGTTGGTGACCGTTTTCACCTTAGTCAAGATTAAGCCTTGCCCTTCGGCAAGATACATATTTTTCCTACATCATAATTATTTAAATATTAAAAGGTGAATCTCGTTTGTTTGTATTTGTTTTTGTGCAGGTCAATAAATGTTTCTTATTCTTATTCTAAATTAAACTTACAGAATGACATACAACAAAACCTCAAAAACTAAACTTTCCTGAAATCATAGATAATTAAATACTGCGCCAGGTATAGCTCTCCCAGTAACAAAAGTTATTATTTTTATTTTTTTTATTTTTATATTTACGGGTAAGCACTGTGCCTTGATCTCTTAAATGGACATCCTGACACCTGACACATTATATAGACGTCCTGAATGGTTAATATATAATAAAAATGTGCACTTATTTTGTGTTTATTTGAATTAAAAAAATCTTCGGCGAGCACTTATCAGTGCTCTAAACAATTAAAATTATATTGTGTCTGTATTCACAGCAGACGATCGACGGGTTAAAAGTTCTTTTAAACCTAAAGATACGGCCATTCACTCTCCGGTATTTAAATATATTTGTTATTCAAATTATTAAGATTTTAACGACTAGTTTCGTTATATCTCCTACATACTAATGACTCTGTGATATCTTACGGCAACTCATTTAAAGTGTTAATTTACATAAATAAACCTAACACTTACAAATACTAAAAATAAATTATAGTAATATCCACTTTAGTCATGCACCTACCAATACTCTGCACCACCTTATAGTTGACTGGTAGAGAATGCCTCAGGCATTAAGTCCGCCATGTAATATATGTTGCAAAAGTTTAAATAATAATAATAAAAATATCTTAGTAGTTCCAGGTTAGAAATATATCCATGAATCCAAACAGGTTCTAGGTAGAAAGAAGTTGAAAATATGGAAACGGTTTTCATATTTTAACATCTCTCGGTTGCGCAATACCCAGAACTGAAAATCGGATTTTGTTTGCTTAACAACGTGTATAATAATATGTATGTATATGCAGTCGATGTGAATTCGCGGCGGGACGTTTATTTCTACCTTTGCGGTGTCTCAACGTTGTATAGTCTGTGGGATATTAAATTTGTTTTATTTCATTCAAGAATATTTTGTATGTATATCCGCCTCTTTGGTCTAGTGATTCTACTACCACCAGCGTCGATCAATAATGTACTTGGAGGCTACGGAGCCACAATGACGTTTGTGGCGATGACAGTAAATATTAAGTACAATTGCAACCTTCATTTAATGATCTTTATGTTTAAGATGTACGGTTCACAGTGAGCTGAATTGTTGATGTTATACAATGTTTTTTCAGATTTTGTTATTCGAAATTTAAATGTACAGGGGCTTTATTTTTGATTCCTTCGCCTCGAGTCGAGCGCTTGGTTTCTACTGATTTTCGTTCGACATTTGACTTCATATTTTTGAATAGCTCGACCGCAACGAGCGCCCTCATCCACTCGTTGCAGCCGAGCGAAACAAAGCGATTGATAGAACAACTGTCAAAGTCAATGCGTAGTGTCAATGTAATGGCACTCGTTTGGTTGTTTGTTGATAGTCTTGTCTATTAAAAAGCAAAGGTTTTGTTTTACAGCCAATAGAAACATGGATATTACGTTCCGTTTTCATTGCGGTTGTTACTGGTTTTCTCTAAATTTTGCGTGGAACGGACAACATCCAACATTTCGTATTATGTTTGCAGCACCGGAAACGAACGATTCAAAAATACGAAAAATCGGCGTCATGCGACTTGGAAGACGAGTGTGACTTAAGTCGCATGCGACAACACAATGTCATACTTGCATTTCAAATATGATGCAAACGGGACCACTTTCGAGATTCATTTTTGTTCTGGATCTTTTATCTCGAAGACCACCATTTAGACACAGAAGTTTTCTGTACTCTCTACATGGATTAGTTGGTGCTAGGGCTTCTTCAAGCCTGCCACAGAGATAAGGTACGCAGTTCCTCAATATTTGAAGATTCCGAGTGAAGCGCACTTCCATCTTGGTTCATATCGTCAAGGAAGATAAAGGTCTTTGTGGAATATAGACAAATGACAGCTGCCTTCAGAATAGTTGACAGTTAAACTTCAACTTCTTGGTTTATTTATTTACGGAGGCCATACTACTTAACGACAAGATAGAAGGCCATTTTACTCTAGACAGAAAAGCTATGTCCATCCGCCCTTTTAGGTACAATTCATTATCAACATTTTTCTTCAACATTCGTGTTTTGACGTGTAGGTTCCATTTTATCTAAGCAATCACAAAAATATATTAAAACCATTCTCTTAAGTACAATTATTTCGAGTTTATAGAAAGTATTAAAATTCTTTTTCTCTTGAAGCTCGATGGCGCGGTAGCTAACGCGCCGGGTCTGCGATTGCTGACGTTAAGCAACTTTCACCGGTCATCGGATGGATGACCAAAAGCTCCTCCGTGCTTCGTAAGGCACATAAAGTCGTTGGTCCCGGCTGTATTAGCAGGTGTAATCAGCAGACTAATCCGCACAGGGCCCGCGTGGTGGTTCATGACCCGTTCTCCCTATCCATCCATAGGGAAGGCTTGTGCCCCAGCAGTAGGGACGTAGAATGAGCTGGCGATGATGAAAAAAATCTTTTAATTAAAATATCACATTTTATAGCCACCCTACCCAGCAACATAACGTCAGCATGCAAGCCGGCTCGTGCTCAGCGCATCGAGTAAAAACTGCGCGTCGGCAGTGCATTCATATTATGCTGTACCATCAGCAAAATAAGGAGTATTTTTAATAAAATTATTAATTATTTATATAAAATTTTTATTTAACTATAATAAAATGTCGACCTTTTTGGCAAAGGACCAATGAGACGTTCGCCTGTTGTCGACACCTTACGAACCTAGCTGCGAAAAACTTGAGGAAACATCATGTTTCTGTGTTACTATGAACACTTTGTTACGCTGTTAAAACATTAGGCGATCACCAGATAATTGTGATATTATTTATTTTATGAGTTACCTTATTTGCTATTTATTATTCATCTTCAACAAAAGGTAGATATTTAAGGTGACAACCAAGTGAAAACTCAACTTCGCCGTCGAGTCGTCGTCCTTATTTGACAATAGCAAAAAAAAACAGTGAAGACCGAATTAAAATACAAAAAACAGAATTGAAATAATTTAAATGGAGATAAATAATGTGATTGAATGAATGAATATGACAATGTTTTATTATTTTTGGTTTCGATTCCAGCCAAGTAACTAAGCAATCGCTAACGTGATTGAAACTAGTAATCACACCACGACACCTCGACACGCATTATAAAGCACCTAGTTTTTTTTTTATTTCGGATCTAATTTACAAGAAGACGGAATCAAAGCCATTTTTCATGGCGATGCTAAACTCTGATATCTGCTAAGCTACGGACCGGAAATAATAAACAGAATCAACAGAAAACAAGAAAATTAAACATTAACAACATTGTATAACAAATATTAACCAACATTTTACCATTTCGCCTGGATCTTACTCTTCCATATAACTATTTACAGTGATGTTTTAAGTCATTAAGATGGTACAGCTGCAGCTGCTGATAATTTTCTAATCTGTTTTGATTGTCAATTGTTTTATAAGCCTGTAAATGTAATCACATCACAGTTACTTATGTAAAATAATGTTTCGAAGAATAATTAGGAACTATCTATTCAAGAAGTTACAGCAAAATTAACATTGCATTTGCAGAGTAGCCGCGGATCGTGATCAGTGGCGTGCACTTGGAGAGGCCTATGTTATGTCTGGCATTGGACTAGTGTAGGCTGATGATGATGATGATGATGATGATGACAGTTACATCATGTTGCAAATCGTTACTCTATAAAAAGTAACTTTTAGATTTAGTTTTAACTGCCTCTGTGATCTAGTGGCTAAGACCACCGGCTTAGACCCCGGTGTAGGGTTCGATTCCCAGCGGGGGCTACATGTTTGTGTACTCGGTTTGGTTGGTGGTAGGGCTTGTTTGTCCACCTGGCTAGCTACCACCATCTTATCTAAATATGTCACCAACATCAATGTTTGTAGCATTGTTGTGTTCGGCAGATTGAGATAAGATAGCCAGTGCCTCACTAGTTGAGGATCCCGGGTGAAGTGCGCTTCCATCATTGGCCTTATCATCACTTAACATCAGGTGAGATCGAGCCACTGTGCTTACCGGATAATATTTTAAAAAAATAACTACAGTGTGAAAATAAATTAATACCTAATGACATGGTGTATTAGAAGAAGTTCGTAGAGGTAGAGTCTTGATGTTAGCATGTTTCAAAACGTTTATAAATAAATAAGTACCTATCTAATTATTTTTAAAGAAAGTTTTCTGCTGGCCCTACACACTAGAGAAGCAGTTCGGGAAGCGAAATTCGGGGTCGTTTTGACAAACGAGCACCAGCGACAGTTGGGAGGTGGTACGTTGATAAATATTTGAGAAATCGCGCGGAGCAACTCGCCACAAAATAAGGAGACTGCAGAAGGTAAGTTTCATACGAACGCGCTCGAGCAACGCGCACATAGACAACCGCTCACGGAAATGGAATCTCGCGACAGTTACATTCGGATGTTTTTTTGTTTAGTGCAAATTGATAAGTGTTGCTAGGTTTTAAAATGGTTTTCTTGCCATCAATCACATATCAGAAATAAGATTTCATCAAAGGTTTTGTTTAACATATTTACGTTCTATTTTAATTGCGGTTGTTACCGGTTTTCTCTAAATTCTGCGTGGAACGGATAACATCCAACATTTTGTGTTATGTTTACAGCACCGGAAACGAACGATTTAAAAAAAAACGGAAAAATGGCGTTATGCGACTTGGAAGACGAGTGTGTCTTAAGTCGCATGCGACAACACAATGTCATACGTGCGATTCATAAATAGATCCCGTTTTATTCGCCATTCGATCATGTTTACGAAATCGAAAATTTTCATGATATTTCAATATCATGAAAATTTTCGATTCCTCCTCGCGCCTCCTTAGGGAAAAATGAGGACAATTAAAATTATGTTTTACAAATTCATGTTTTCGTTAACTTGATCAAGTGGCAAATAAAGCTCACACTAATTACCCTGAACGATTTTCATTAGACTATGTATTTCCTGCGTTTAGTTTGCTGAATGTTATTCAAACAATTTGTTTTGTTTTTGTGATGGGATCGCATAAGACGTATCTCAGTCTAAAGGTACCAGTTGTAGTTGTTGTACCATTAAAAAAAAAACATTGAAATTCTATATTATTTTTTAACAACGAAAATGGTGTCCACTAGATTACTGAGTTAAACACTGGTGCAACATTATAACTGTTCTCATTGAAATCAGGGTATCCGTTTATAAACGACGATACCACAGATAGACATACAACGACACGAGCGTCAAACCACAAAATAAGGAGACCCAGAAGGCGAGCTCAATACATACCGCGCTCTCGCAACGCACACCCTTAGCACGGACACGGATCTCGGTACAGCTCAGGTGATTAACACACTGCCACGCACCACGCTGCATGTTGCGTGTCGACGCACCTACGCGCATCTGCATGAACGCGCGTGGATGCATTTTCTGTGTGTTAGACTGTGCGTGTTTTCTATACAAACGGAGATACTTGGAGAGTGTGTTAACTGCCTCAAGGTAGTCCGAGCGCAGCTGTTGCAAGATTCCGCGTCCGTAAGAGGTTGTCTATGAGTGCTTTGCTCGAACGCATTTGTACCTTCCCTTCTGTAATCTCCTTATTTTGTGGTCAAACCTAATAACAACTCGTGAGGGGTTAAGAATTGACCGGCCACTGTCCTAAAAAAAGGTCACTTCTCACTGCCGTCATAAACACAATAGTCTGGTATTATGATTCGCCCAGAATCCAAATACATGGCATGTCGATCACCCCAATACCTATTTCGCTGCCAAAGAGAGTTTTGCATTGGTTCCGGACTAGTTAAAGTGAAATTACAAGTCATTATGACTTGTGATTGGAACTCGATGGCGCAGTGGTTAACGCGATCGGTCTGCGAGTGCTGAGGTTAAACAACTTTTCGACCAAAGCCGGTCATCAGATGGGTAACCAAAAATGTATCATCTCGAGCTCCTCCGTGCTTCGGAAGGCACGTGAAGCCGTTGGTCCCGGCTGCGTTAGCAGTCGTTAACAACCACCAATCCACACTGGGCCCGCGTGGTGGTTTATGGCCCGTTCTCCCTATCCATCCATAGGGAAGACTCGTGCCCCAGCAGTAAGGACATAAAATGAGCTGATGATGATAATGACTTGTAATTTCACTTTATCTAAGCATTAATAAGTACTAGTGATCGCCCAGTGGTCGAAATTTGACCGTAATTTTATTAAGGCTGCACCGATTGTATCCTAAGCAATCATCATCATCATCGTCAGCTCATTTTTATGTCCCCACTGCTGGGGCACGAGCCTTCCCTGTGGATGGATAGGGAGAACGGGCCATAAACCACCACGCGGGCCCAGTGCGGATTGGTGGTTGTTAACGACTGCTAATGCAGCCGGGACCAACGGCTTTACGTGCCTTCCTAAGCAATGTAAAATTAAAAAAGATAGAATGTGACTTTGGATTGGCATTGACAGATGTCGGCCGCAATATAAACAAACAATACGCGTGTATATGCGTGTGTGTCAAATACACCATGTATTTGTGTGTGTAATGTTGTTTTTGTTGATAACCTTCTCTATATAAACTACTAGCTGACCCGGCGGACTGCGTACTGCATTTCTTTTTTTTTTAATATAGCCTATGTTACTCAGCGCTAATGTACCATTCTAATGGTGAAAGAATTTTTTAAATTAGTCCAGTAGTTTTTGAGTTTATTCGTTGCAAACATACATACATACAAAGATACAAAGCTTTCCTCTTTATAATATTAGTATAGATAACTGTGCAAAATTTCATACTCCTCCGTTCGCGCAATCTTCATAAAAACGGGTACAAAGTTTTTGCTTCACGTATTAATATATAGATACCTCCACTCCCTTCGTCCGGTGCAACTCGGTCGAATCGTCGGATATACAGCGTGTCCAGAAAACGAAAGATAATCCTTTAGCTGCGGGTGGGTCACATCATGTCCTACCGCATTCTGGAATTTTAGTTTAGTGAAAGTCTCACGGTTTTCGAGATATCGTTTTTCTTTATTTATTTTAGAAAAGTCTTCCCTCGTTTAGTTTATTTCATGCCATTTCTACAAATGATTACTTTTAAGCCCCATTTTTTTTTCAAATACTCATGGTTATTTGTTTCATCTAAAACAGTATTCTTTTGTTCCCTAAAGTACCGAGAAAACCACATAAAAAAAATCTTATGCAAAGTTTTCATACAAACTAAATCAAACGGCTGACTTTGATAGCCTGTGGTGATCTCGAAAACCGTGAGGCTTTTACTAAACTAAAATTCCAGAATGCGGTAGGACATGATGTGACCCACCCGTAACTAAAGGATTATCTTTCGTTTTCTGGACACGCTGTAGAGGTATGTCTATGATACCTATTAAAAAAAGTTTGCGTTTTTAGTTTTAGTTACAACAAGTATTGTGTTGGCAGTGCGACATATAAATCCATTAGTGGATTAATGTCTAAATTATCTCACTTGCGGCGCAAATCTCTAAATCAGCGGCGAAAGATAGAGCTTGAATGAATTTTATTTCAGCGTATTCCAGTCTTAATATAGTACAGGGTTCATCTATTTCTGTGCACGTTGATGCTAAAACTGTGTAGAGTTCAGCGAAACTCGACTCAAATTGGATAAAAGAGAAAGTGAATCTCTACGTTCGCGAGACGGTCGCGGATATTTAGGAAACAGTAACAAAAGTTTGGAATGTTAAGAGATTTATCAGCCGGTCCCACCATATCCTGATAAATTACCAGATAGATTTTTTTGAGTGGATACATTACGTGATTTGAAAAAAAATGTGTTGAATATTTTGTTTTTGTCTTCCGTTACGTAGGTATAAGTTTTATCTAACGTTTCGTGCGCCACGTCAGGTGCACTACCAACTATGCTATCGTGGCTCAACCCAACTCGCCGAAATTAATCAACACTGTCTACTCTCACTCTGTAAGCTAAAGGAGCCCTATTCAATGTCGACAACTACGTCATCAACATCCGATCTTAATATTTTTACAAATATTGAAAGATCAGTTAAGAATTAGGCAAGCTATATTTATGATTATTTACATATAATTTTCCCCCGTGTGGTGCCGGGGGTAAAGAATTGCACCACCCCATCTCTGCCCGTGGGTGTCGTAGAAGGCGACTATGGGACCATTCCAGAGGATGGGCAGCAGCGTCTCTCTGTGATTATTCTCACCTTACTGCGATCGCCAACCCGCCTGCCAAGCGTGGCGATTATGGCAAATTCCCCTCAAAATGATTAATCCTTGAGGGAGGCCTTTGTCCAGCAGTGGACGTCTTTTTGGCTGAGATGATGATGATGATGATGAATTTTACGCAAATTTTTTTGCGAACAAATTATAAATTGAAAAAAGACAGTGTTGAAAAAATTCCACGAGCGGGATTCGAACCCGCACCCCATGACATGCCGAGGAGCCCTATTCAATGTCGACAACTACGTCATCAACATCCTCCAATAGGGCTCCTTTGGCTTACAGAGTAAGAGTAGATAGTGTTGATTAATTTCGGCGAGTGTGATTATATTATGGTGTATAGCGTTCTGACTGAGGTTCTGACGGTATCGTCTCAGAATACACTATTGTTTCAGCGATGCCCAATCTTCTTATGTGACATTGTTTACGTGGGAAGACCTGGCCCCATCAGTGGGACGTATATACGGATACTAAGTTCCAACCAAACACAGAAGAGCATGATACAAAACATAAAAGACAATGAAATAATATTATGCCTAAATCCATTTATCTGCCTCTTGTGTTCAGTATCATAAAAAATTCAAGCGAGCAATTTTTTTGTAATCCCCCCTCTCAATCGGGAAGTATTTTAATAATTTCGCGATCACAGTTGTTGATCTTGCGTTCCACTGAAGGACGAGAGTAAAGCTAATTTATAATTATGGTTACATATAATTTTACGCAAATTTTGTTACGAACAAGTTACAATTTGAAAAAATTGTTGAAAATTTTTCGATGAGCGGGATTCGAACCCGCAACTCATATCATAACATACTGGGTCATGTCCTAATATTAACGATTCTTACAATATTAGGAAATAACAACGAACCCTACGAAGGGTTCGAAACATCAGTAAGATAAACTCATGTAGATCCGTAAAAAAAAATTGATATCAAAGAACAACAGCTCATATAACTTTAAAAAATATGTTAAAGGATGGCAAACGATTAGTCAATTCATCTGATGGGAAGTGTTCATCGGATTCGCCACCCATGTCACACATTTATTTTTAAATCGGAATTGCATAGAAAGACATCAATGACCTACGTAACTTAAGACTTTGTATGATGCCCAAAGTTACAAGTTCTACTTTTTACGTAAATATCTTAGGACTAGTTTTTTATTATATTTAAAGAAAATGTTAATCGGTATATAATGTTTTAAGCCAAAGTATTACTTAAATAAGGGTTTTTTCACAAACGCATTTTAGAGGTGGTCATTGGACAAACTTAGATGCGATCAGCTCAAAACAGAAGGGAATGACGTAACATGAAGGAGGCCTACGCCCAGCAGTGGGCAGATACGGACTGAAAATTAATAATTAATGAAAGCGTTTTTTGAATAAAGATACACTTTTCTCTCTATTTGAGAGAGACTTTTTGCACCTGTCAAAACGGTATTCTTTCATAGATATTGTAAGGGAATAGTGAACAATGACGTCACTATTATCTTCCATCAACTCAGTGTTTTCAACCATATATTTGTTTACAAAAATGTCTTTGAAGGTAAAATAAAAAAAAATGTTAATGCTCAGAAGAACTGTTACATGTTTTTATTTGTTATTTCAATTGATTATTGATGCTGTCTACATTTCGATACTTGTTTTATCTAAGTTAATGGTGAAGTATTGTTTTGTTTTAATTTAATCCTATTTAAAACGCCATTCTGTAAGTTAAAACAACTGACAGAGTAGAATTATACTTAAATCCGGCTTAGCGCTTAATCTGGACTTAATATCTTCGTGGAAGCTTGCTCAAGTTATATACTGTGTTTATATCAGTTCGATCAGCTGTCGCCTGTCATAGTGAAGTCATTTGTCAGGTAAATAAAGGGGGGGGGGAACCTGATGACCTCATTTCTGCAACCCGCCAGCGTTACAATGACTGAAACTGGTGAATTATACTCTTATAATAAAAGACAGAATATCTACAAAATAGCATTGATATTAAATGTTAAGAATAAAGCCGTATTTAACAACAAAATGAGTAGTTTAATTCATAAAATTGGCTACGAACGTTCATAGAGAAATAATGACGGAATATTGTTTATTTCCGTTGCGTTGCCAAGAAAATTAAGTGGCCAGTGATGACTCAGACGCTTCCAACGAATAGGCTGTAAACACGAAACGCAGCCGCCGTTGTTATGAGTTACTCACAAAAAAGAAATGGGATAACGAAAAATACATATCTCTTCGTAGGCACGGGCTTACATAAACAACTGCGGATTACAATTCAATATCTCAACAGCGCACAACTATCGGGAAAACTTTAACATCCCTTGCGAACCTTACGTAAGCGTGTCTTTTCTACTCTTACATACTTACGCGGTACAGAGAGGAACCAACAGTGAAACCAGCTCCTACCACTTCTACTATTCAAATTTTAAAACTAAATAACACTTTTGTTTATTGCTTGTCGTTCTCGATTTATTTTCCCTTTACTGCTGGCCAGTTCTGACTTTTGACAGTTCGAAGTAAGAAGGTTGTAAGCGGTTTATTTTTTCATAGATTACGTTTGCATCCAGCCAGGGCGGTCGTGTTTTGTTTTTGTGATGACGTAGGGCGTGGAAGCGTGTGGCCCGGCTGGATACTGCCGGCGGAGTAAACTCCATGCTTCTTGGAAATGCGCGCGCAATAGTAAAATGCGGTGCGAAATTGAGGGCTTACAAGACAACCGATAGAGTTCTTTGGGATGTCTTTGATTCGTTTTATGTGATAATCGAGAGTTGATGGCTGGTAAACGTTTATAAATGAAGCTTTAATTTGATGAGTCTACAACGAAGCGCATAGGCTACATTTGGGAATGTAGAGTAATGAAATAATAGTGATATAAAATGATTCAGAGTTAGTTACGTTCATTTTTTATTTACATATATATGACTATGACTTCAGAGAAATTCAGATTAATACTATTTTTAATAAAAAAAAATAAAACCGCCCTTGTAGAAAGGATAGCCCTTTGTGTACTTACGAGTACAACCAACTTGAAAGCATCTTCCATATGTATTTGATTTACACACACCTACGCATTATCAAGTAATTGAATGCCATGAATAGGCTTAAATATACACTAGCGGGAGTGTACCAAATATTGTCAAATTACACAAACGTGAACAATATTACGAACTCTTTCGTAGTCTAATATAAATATTTTTTCTTGTTTATGGAATTGCTAGGGCCGTTTGTTACAATTTGAGATTTTTCGTTGCACGTTTTATTTTGTAGTTTCTTCCCTGTTTTCCTGTTTTAGTTTATTGAATTATGTTTTCTGCACCTTTTAGAAGCGCCTTTTTCTTATATTACAGTCGGTAATATATTTTTTATTGTTTGTTTTTTGTTATGAATTGTGCGTGAATGTTGTGTTTATATAGTTGCCTAGCAGTTACTTGGAATTTCCGAATTATATTAGTAAAGATCATACATTAGATATTTTATCAGTCATATAAAACTTCTTAGACTATAACTTAAATAAGCCTTCTTTCTCTTATATAAGTCAGTAGGAATACACCAGTATATCGAAATACCTAAAATCTAACAGATAACAGAAAGAGTTTGTAATGAAATGAAACAACTTTTACAAATCTACTCGCGTTTATTTTACACATTACTTTTAGTTAATGTTTATCCTTAATAAACGCGAGTAGATCCGTAAAAGTTGTTTCATTTCAATGTGTAGTGTTCGCGTAAACTTGAGAAAACAATAAGAGTTTGTAATATATTTTTTTTACAAATAAGTTTCAATCAGTCAATCTTGATGTCATTGTCATGCACAACCTTTTTTTTAAAGATTTAATTTAAAAATACTCTGCATAGTGAAAGTAGTTTTGTTGTCCTCGAGAAATTCAGTCTATAGTGAAGCCTTTGTCCCTAGTGCGACTTTCTTATTTAATTTATTATAATATAATATGATAATATAACTTAATAACAAGTGGATGTAACTTTCATTAATACTTAAAGTCAAAATAAATTCAGGCTTATCAGGGTAAAAACAGCGATGAAAGAGATCGATTGGTTTAATAATAAGAGCTTGTTCGTCGATTTTATTAAAGGTGTAAGATTGAGTGGCAGCCAGGATTCGCGGCGATGGACCGATTAATTAGCCGAGATAGAACTATTGGTCTACAGTATCGACTACATTTAATGGGCTATTAATTAAAACATTATCCAACGCGACTGAGATAACTGATTTCACTCGATATTTTCAGGATTTAATATAACGTACCATCGATTTTAATACTTCGTCACTTAATAAAACATGTAAGTATTATATAAATAATACTTGGAAATTGAGTATGGTTATTAGTTTTTTACGTGCCTACCTACTTATGTGATCGTAAAGAAGTAAATATTAGAATCATTGTTCGAAGTACATTTACCTCGCGACGCGCGTATTCAGCAATTACAAATTAACTTAATTATTTGCCTCTAAGTATTATAATAATGAGTCGCCAGTTTACGTTCAGACACCCACATCATAATTTTACCATTATACCAATTATACCATTGTGAATTCTGGCTAAACCAACCTTGCACATAAAAGGGGAACACAGAAACAATAGTAAGGACCCAATACATCATCCGTGCATTATGTTGTCGACACAAGCTTTCTAAAAAGAAGAACCCCTATAAGGGTTGGCGAAGGCATCGTGATTAAGCGAATACCCATCAATTGTAGCGATGACTTGACTTCAATGATGGAGGACTTACCTTAGCAGTTGGTGGTAGCGATAACTTGATTCCAATGCTTTAATTCAGCTTCAATGCAGCAATTAGCACTTACAATAAAAAAAAGTTAAAATAAAAAAGTAAGAAAAAGTTAAATTGATTTAAATGGTGGACTTAGCCTAGTAGCTCGCCGAGGAGCTCGATGGCGCAGTGGTTAACGCGCCCGGTCTGCGACTGCTGAGGTTAATCATTTTTCGCAAATGCCGGTCATCGGATGGGTGACCAAAAATTTAACATCTCGAGCTCCTCCGTGCTTCGGAAGGCACGTAAAGTCGTTGGTCCCGGCTGCATTAGCAGTCGTTAAAAACCACCAACCCGCATTGGGCCCGCGTGGTGGTTTATGGCCCGTTATCTCTATCCATCCATAGGGAAGGCTCGTGCCCCAGCAGTGGGGACATGAAATGAGCTGATGATGATGATGATGACTTAGCCTAGTAGTAGGACTTTGTCATCATCATCATAATCATCATTACCAGCTCATTTGTCGACACAAGCTATTTGAAGAGAGGGCGAACGTCTTGTCTTGTAAGGAAGTTAAAAAAATTGCTTGGGATAGAGATTAAAGAGATTAATAGAAAAGGCTGCACCGACAAGAGCGTGACTCTGATCGACAAGACTTGTTAAGTTGAATAAGAAGGAGTTGTCGATACAAGCTTTCCATTAAAGAATACCATACTTATCCCCTCTGCTGCTATAATAGGGCAGTTTCATTTGCCAACACTCATGCACACTCACGAACACTTAACGGTTAATCCACCATTATTTCACATTAATATTCGACATAACACAAATTTTAGAAAATAAAACAAAACCGCAGACATGAATGACTCTTCACTTTCCCGCCAAGAAGACCTAAAGCGCTGGACATACAGAAAAGACGTAAGACGCGGACGGGGCGCGGACAAATTTCTCTTCCGCGTCCTTTTCATACAAAATGTATAGAAGCGTCACGACGCAAAACATATAATAAGACAGGGCGCGGACATGACGCTTACTCGTCTGCGCCCTATAAAACATACAGAAAGGACAGGGCACAAGCGCGAGCGGACGAGAGAAGGGGGTGCATTCTTCACCTTGGACAAAATGAAGTTAAAATATTATGGAGTCATCTTATATACTTCTTGAAAACGATCGGGATAATTATGTAGATCCTCCATTATTTTAAAAAATCTATTGTCTTCATTGCTTCGCCATACCGAATGTACCCAGTAACGTCTAACCCTCTACATATTAGCAAGATACACCAGTGCTAACATATCTTCATTTTCGGAAGAAGACATGTTATCGTGTCAAAATCGGACAACTAAATGAAGTTGATTGAAAACCCTCATCTCTCGCGGCGCCCAGCGTCACGTCCGTGCCTCGTCTTTTCTATATGTTTTAAAAAGTCGCGACGGTGCCCCATCCGCGTCACACGTCTTTTCTGTGTGTGCAGCGCCTTAGGGCTACTTGTAGCCTAAACTAATAAATGATTTTGAATTTAGATTTTCAGAATTTTGAATCTCTCTATCGGTGTACAAATAGGACTCCAAAAACGATTTTATTACGTACGTGGAGGGCTGATGGCGCTTAAGCGTCTGTGGGGTTTCCCGATTAATTAATCGAGGTGGACCGATTGGACTACCGAATAGCCGATTATGGACAATCGTTTATAATTGTTTCCGATGAATTATGACGAGGGAAACCCCGAATGGGATTGCACTCGGTTATTGTGTACTGATAGGATTAAGACTCAATCAATGTAATAAATAACGGTGTATAGGTCAATTAATTGATGTAGGTTCGTTGAACTGGGTTTTTAGACGCCTCTGTGATTTAGTAGTTAAAGCCAACAGACCCAGAGGTCCCGGATTTTATTCCCAGAGGAAGGTACATGTATGAACTCGTTTGGTAGGCGTAGGCGTTGTTTTAAGTCCGCCTGGCTAGCTAACACCATCTTATCTGAATATGTCTTAACATATATGATCAACATTGTTGTGCTCGGATAGTTTGAGATAACATAATCAGTTCCTCAGAAATTGATGACTCCGGGTGAAATGTGCTTACATCTTCAGCCTTATCGTCACTTACATCACGTGAGATTAAGGCCAAGTTCTTACCCATAAGAAAAAAAGGATTATTTTCCAATTAAGAGTATCGTCATTGACCGAGATGGGATACCGATATAGGGGTGAGAGAGATGAGACTGAGGAGAGAGAGATTGATCACAGCTAAGATTACGGATGATAGCTTCTGTTCTATAAAATTGTTACCGTGTAGGTGGGTCAACGACGCCTAGAATGCTAGGGAAACCCATTTAAGACGCTACCTAGGGGTCTATAGCTGGAATCAATATAACACTTGATTCAGTAAGTAACTATGTCCCTTCTGTTTAGTTCTAAGACAACAAAGTGTTAGCCAGTACCTACTTATAGGTATGAAACGTACACATAGCATCTCACGCGAAGATATAAAAGGTGCTTCATTATTATAGTCTCTATCACCAGAGAGCAAGATGTAATATGCCTCATAAATGTAAGGGTGGGCACTATTTATAAACCCATAAAGTCTACTTGGTCGGAAACAGCCGGTGACGCTCTGTGAGCTTATTAACAAAGACCCGAAAAAAGCGTAAGGCTGTTCGTCCACCACAGCTGTGCGAGATACTGAGCGATACGATGATGCGTAGCGGAGCTGCGAAACGGTGTGACTGTCTCCACCCCGATCCGATCCTCGGAGAATCTAGTAAATCTAGTAAATCCTCTGACGGTACGCTTCACACGGTTCGAGGAACCCTTTAAGTTTCTCACCGTCCCCCAAAAAGTCCGGTGATGCTGAAAATGCCAATGAAAAATTGAGGCAATCAACAAACGCTCTTCAAAAATTAAATACTCTATTCATAAACACATTACCTTAAGGCGAAGGGTAAGGTATACTAGCGCCACCAATTGATAATTTGACAATTACTAAAGGACTGGATCTTTTTTTAAACATTGCGTACCGTCCGATAACATGAAAGCATCCATAGTATTTATTTAATAATTCTGCACTACTTTTTGTTGCGTGGTTTATTCACAAAACGGACTATCGCATTTATTTACAAACAATGGCCACTTTTGGTGTTAGCGAATGAATACAAAAACAAATCTAAAAGTATTGCACAATTATTAAATAATAGATGTTTGCCTAGTGTCGGAAGGTCCGCAATGTTTGAAAAAAAATCCAGTTTAGCAGTTATCAAATTAAATTTATTAGCGGTGCTAGTGTGCCTTACCCTTCGCCTTAAACAAAAAACCTACAACATGTTTTTTGGAGATGTAGCAAGTGCTTTTTGAATTTTGAAATTTTTGGTTGAAAGTTACTCGTTACAAAAACCTCGCTCCACTAAGCCCTTTTCCACCATAACAGTGTTGCGCGTGACTAGCAAAATGTTATCCTATTGGTGGATTTTTCATTGCGCACCGCTTATAACTACTTCGCTCTAGTGGAAAAGGAGCCTAATGAGTATGTGGAAGTAGAAACTTTCTGGGGAAACAGTTTGTAGCTTTGCTAATGCTTTTAGTGATAAGGCTGCCCTTTGTACGAATCCAATTTTATTTTTTTTATTTCTTTGTATGTGTTTATTTTTTATGTGTACAATAAAGTATTTTATTCTATTCTTTTCTATTCTAATGATGAGAAGGGTATAAGTGAAGAAGATAAGCGTCAGTAGCTAGGAAGATGCTCGGACGTATTAGCTTTCTGCACGGTTTAATAAAACTATTATAAACTACTTGACGTTCATAAGTGCAATTTATATGCCTAAATTAAATAAAGATTTTTTCATTTCATTTTATTTCAAATAATGTAGCACACGCTTACACATCGAAGCGTTAATAGCAGCTATATCATCGTAGACCTGTCACAAATGTTTCTTTGTTCAATTATGCTAATTAACTTTTTTATTTTCATAATAAAATTTTACTAGAAACAATCAACCAGCCTCAGAAAGCGAGCGGGAATCGAACCGACGACCTTTGGATAACCAAAAGGCTGGTTGATTTTTTCTAGTAAAATTCAAAATAAATCTATACTTAATATTATAAAGCTGAAGAGTTTGTTTGTTTGTTTGTTTGTTTGTTTGTTTGTTTGAACGCGCTAATCTCAGGAACTACTGGTTCGAATTGAAAAATTCTTTTTGTGTTGAATAGTCCATTTATTGAGGAAGGCTATAAGCTATATTACATCACGCTATGACTAATAGGAGTGGAACAGTCGCTAATTAACGCTGGTGAAATAATATAAATATTTTTCTTTTCATTTTCATTTTGTAACATATTTACGCTGCTGTCTGTACTAAAGCGAGCACAACGATAGCCGTCAAAGCGTGGGTGGATACGGGTAATTTTGTAAAGAAAAGTAAGTAAGTATACAAAAAGACGGCTTTAGAAAGGTATTTGTCGTCCGCGCGAACGGTCTCATTCATAAAGAGAAAAATTGCAAATGTCCCGCTCCCGTGCCGTATAATTTTCTATGGAAGGCCGTATCTAAGGGACCGATTGTGTTTGTACATGAATGAAGCTCTTTTGTACGATGATATTGTTAAAAGTAAAAATCGTTATGGCAACTCGATATTCTTCTCATCTATACATATAAAAAAATGCTTTGTCCTGAATGACTGACTGATGGATCAACGCACAGCCTAAACCGCTGATCGTAGAGACCTGAAACTTGGAGGGTGTGTTCTTTGTATGACGTAGGCATCCGATAAGAAAGGATTTCCCGAAATTCTGCCCCTAAGGGGGTGAAAAAGGGGGGCAAAGTTTGTATGGGATAATATGATTCCTTGGTCCAATCTACTTCAAATTTTGCTTAACAGAATTGATGGAAGACGTGTTACGTATTTTATTGAAATTCATCCCCTAACGGGGTTAAAAAGGGGTAGAAAGTTATTTTGGCGGTGATTTGCTTCGAAGTTGATATCAATACTCATTAGTGATTTTGATTTAAATTACATTTTATTTTGACACAATATGTTTGAAAACTTAATCCAATTTTATTCAAAAAAGGTCGAATCAATATATAAAAAAAAAAAATTTCGCTGATAAGCTCAAAAATTTTTAGAAGAGAGTTTGCTGTTATCTGTAAACGGCCTTCACAGCGTCACCGGACTTTTTTTGGAGACGCGGGGCGGCGAGAAACTTAAATAGTTCCTCAAGCCACACTGCTTTATCATGATCAAAACAACGTCAAAAGGTTTCTAGAGGGAATGGCATTCTCCGAGTAGTTTGGATAGGATTGGGATGGCCTTTACAGGGTTACAATAGTGGAGTACGTTATAAGCAGATGTGTGTCTAAATCAGAGTTTATACCCTAACTATCCTAAGTAATAGTAACCTAACTTAATATGCGAAAGTAAGTTTGTTTGTTTGTTTGTTTGTTATTTGTTACGCTTTCACGCGTATAATATTCAACCGATCATAGTGAAATTTTGTACATATATTCCCAAGAGTATAATCAAAGATTTATTATTAAAAAAGTTTATTTGTTTGTTTGTTTGTGTGATACTCTTTCACGCGTTTTGTTTTGTTGTCGTCAAAACTGTCAAAGCGGTACGAAGTCCGCCGGGTCAGCTAGTCTCTTATAAGAATGTAGGTTTAAGTTGTCTATTTTTATTATATTGCTTACTGGTATTGTTATATAATTATTGTTCCGATCGGTCGCCAGCTTAAGGTTGTTTAATAGAGATTGCTGTTTGTCATTAATTCTGCCTTTTATAGGTACTGCAATTCAAGTTGTGCTACAAACACAATTTTTTTTTTAAAGTAGGTTACATGTCCAGTGTACCGGCTCCCACCAATGTCCGTCCACGTGACAATATTTTTAAAGATATTAGGCATTCTCTTATGATTTCGACCTTAAATCCGATGTTTTTAAAAACTACTTTTCACTACCTACAACTAAGACGCAGTGAAATCTGCTGTAAGTTATCAGCGGAGTTTTAGTACGCATTCGAAAACAGAGGCTAGTGCACGCGTGTCAACAACCACGCTCAGTAAAAAAAAAATAGTGGAGAGGTGTTTTTAAATGGTGAATTCTAGTTCTTTTTATCGTTATGTTAAATAAGTTTGTGTTTTATGGGACATATATACGTCTAATTATTTGATTTAGAAGTAAAATGTGCTTTATTTAGTACCGTAGTTTAAAAATCAAGGGCCTGTTGACTGGACCATAAATAGTGTCCGGCCTACCCTGGCTGGGCACTGGGTTTGAGGGTTGAGCTGATTTATTGTATTTTATTATCTAGTGAGTATGCCGAAAAGTATAATTTTATTAGTACTCAAATTTGAGTTAACCTCATGTCCAGTCTTCGACCGCCAAAATAAGCTGTACTAATATTATAGGAAAAAGATCTTGTAAGAAAATATGGAGGCCGGACTATTGGTAGTATTGCTTAGTAAACCGGCCCTTACAGAGACTAAGTGGCCGGATTACTAGCTGCAGTACCAGTCTCCGGCCACTATTTAAGTATACTTAAAATAATCTGTTAGACCTGCCCCCCAACCGCCTAACTCTATCGCTTTTGATCGCTTTGAAGGCGAGGGCCTCGCCTCGCCTTCTAATATAATATCGAATAATATCGAAAGCTATAGTCTATAGCTTTCGATATTGCTTTCATATTCCTTTCGAAATGACAAAATGACGCCTCCACTTCACCTCGCCTTCAAAGCGATCGAAAGCGAGAGAGTTAGGCGGTCGGCCCCTAGCGTATATGCTTACATACAAAACGCGAAAATAATTTAAATCATTATTATGATTATTTTAGTAGCATTAGTACTCATGTAGGTACTAACGTATATTACTGTACTCTGACAAGCCTGCATCGCATGGTTAATTATACAAAAAATTTGAACTGATTGAACACTTGATGAGCAATATATTGGTTGCTGTTTTTTTATAAATCTGATTTATACTCTTTTAAAAAAAAGATAGAACCAATTATAATAAATAGCTTCGCATTATATTGACGTTTTATTTAATAATCGCATAGTATTACTTATTTCACATAAATCTTGAGTAAAGTGGGAGAACATTACTAGTTAAGGATTAGTAGTAAATTGTGTGAACATTCAAAAATAACTCTTAGTACCTAGTGTCCGGCCTCTAAATTTCTATTAGGGTGGCCGGAGACTAGGCATAAAGTGGCCGGGCACTGGATTGCGACGGCTGGATACTAGAGAAAACATACTTTTACAAAAATATTTTTTTTTAATAAAAATTTGCAAATAAGAGCTTTAAATATATTTTTGAATATATTCATTAGTTACTCAAAAATCCTCCAACACCGATTCCTCTGTAGAGCTTAGTTATGGACGAATTAATTCAGCAAGTGCACTAAGAGGCCGGGCACTGGACATGTTACCCTATTCGTTTGTTTGAGTTGTTGATTCATTTAAATTTCTCATTAAGCAATCATACTGATGTTATTAAATATATTATAGATGTTATTTTTTATTTGATCTAAGTAAGAATTACCTACCACTTACCTACCACACTTACCTAAAAAGTGATTAAACACTCAGTTGATAGATATTCCCTTACAATTGTAATGAAAGAATTATATTAGCTGAGGATTTTTCTATCGTCAGTTAATATTTATTCACTGAATAAATTTGACATAATGACAGATTTTAGCTTTGCATTAATTGGGATTTCAAATTGTCTTTCTTCTTTTAAAAAGGGATCTTTCCTGGATGATGGACGGTGTCACAGAGCACCTTCAAAATGCTTTAAAGCAATCGCAATATAATATTTTTTATAAACTAGTGTTAGGTTGATTAATAATTTAGTAATTTATATCCCATTTGCTACTCGTTTCCGAACGAGATTAATGTTTTTATTTCACTGGCAACACTGAGTGTTGGCGGGAACGAATGGAGGGAAAATAACATGGCAGATCGAGTCACTAAATGACGGTCACTTTGGCTTGGGCGTTCGCGGTGGACGGTTGATTTTGAGCTGTAACTGGTTGTTGGGAGAAATACACCATTTCAAAGAATGTGAGTTTCATTGTGCTAATATATAAATTAATAATAATACTATAGGGTAAGGGTTTTTCTTACACTAGGTAGGTGGCGCCAGTGTTCAACAGGAACCAATGATAAACATTTTTTTCCTTTAATCATTAAAAATAGGGGGTTGAAGCTGATTTTAGTCTTTACCAACAGTTGAATACAGACCATCTGCTTCCTAGCTATTATGTAAAATGTTAATGTAAATCTATGATATAAGTATGTACCATGTTTATTATTTATGAGTATCCGATTAGTCTTGTTAAAAACCGCAAAAACAACAATAAAGCCGTTTCGCGATCCGACACTGTGAGTGTATTGTGCGGTGAGCAATTTCGAGTGAATAGTGACTTAGGAACCGGTGGTAAGGGCATCGAGCGCAAAAAACGACTAAGGAAGAGGGTAGATCGTTTTGTCTGCTCATAAAAAACTCACCCGCATCAACTTCAGTAACTCCGTGATCATGGCGCATGCAACTGGGCCAAAATATCGGATTCTCATAACAAACATGGTAAGAAACCCTCTATTGCAAGTGACAATGATAGTTTAAATCAGGACTTCCCATCAAGGGGGGCGAGCCCCCTTACCGGAGCGTAGAGAGATGTCAATTGAGCATAAGTAATACGTTTACATTTTATAACTTATTTATGTGAGTCAGCTCTGGTTTTAATCAAAACTAAACTATCGTCTTGCCGTCGATAGCGATCCGACAATAGCTCTGGCAAAAACTGAACCTAGAATTGACCAACTGGTCTGTGCATGCAAGCTCAAGTATCTCACTAGTACTCAAATAAATAACTTCAATAAAAAGGCTTAACATTTGATTAAAGTTTATTTTGTATCACTTAAAATTAAAATAAGTAAATGTTAAGAAAAGTGTTTGTTTTTGTAATGAAAAAATCAAAGGGGAGGCATGAAAATATTATTTATAATCCGGGGAGGCTCAAAGAAAAAATTAAATTATATATATATAATTAAATTATTATATCTATGTTATTTTTTGGCGACGAAAATTGTGTCAAGCACTGGGCTTAAACAGTCGAACACTGGTTCATTACAGTACTTCTGTTCGACAATACCCTGTTAGTCATATTAAATTAATAATTAAAGTTATCACTTACCACCTCTTAAGATGTTCCGGAGTAATTAATAAAGTATAAAGGTTTCACAGAGTATGGGCGATAAACGTACCTGAAAAAAAAAACAAAAATAAATATGTTTTGCTCAACATCTCTTTGTGTATTAAGGCGAAGGGTAAGGCACACTGGTGCCGCTAATGGATTTAATTTGATTACTGCTTAACTGGATTTTTTTTTCAAACATTGCGGACCTTCCGACACTAGGTAAACATCTATTATTTAATAATTGTGCACTACTTTTAGGTTTGTTTTGTATTCATCCGCTAACACTAAAAGTGGCCATTATTTGTGAATAAATGCGATAGCCCGTTTTGTGAAGAAACCACGCAACAAAAAGTAGTGCACAATTATTAAATAAATACTATGGATGCTTTCCTGTTATCGAACGGTACGCAATATTTAAAAAAAGATCCGGTCCGTTAGTAATTGTCAAATTATCAATTGGTGGCGCTAGTGTGCCTTACCCGTCGCCTTAATAAATTAATGCCTTGTAAGATAGGCCACTAAGTTGATTTTTCAAACTCTCGGTTTTACTTGTACTTGTACTGCTGGGCGAAGGCCTCCATCATTGAAATCAAGTCATCACTACAATTGATGGGTATTGACTTAATCACCACGCTTGCCAAATGCGGGTTGCTGATCACAAACCCGGGTGTGCATCGAAAAATCAGAAACACACTTTGCCTGACCTGGGAATTGAACCCTGGACTTTCGGGTATCGAGCCGAGCGCTTCTCGGTCACTGTGGCGTTTACCGAGGTTTTACTTATGGTTTTTGAAATTCGTAGTGTTACTAAACTCTATCTGCGGTCGTATTAGAAAGAAGGCCAAGCTTTTTTCTAAAAAAATATGTACTTACGCAGTATTTTGTCACAATAATTTTAGACATACATACTTTTTATGAATATTTACATATTACAATTTTACGCAAATATTGTTGACGACGTAGTTGTTGAATATTTCGCTTTGGCTTACAGAGTAAGAGTAGATAGTGTAGATTAATTTCGGCGAGTTGGATTGAGCCACGATAGCATAGTTGGTAGTGCACCTGACCCGGCACGTCATGGGGTGCGGGTTCGAATCCCGCTCGTGGAATTTTTTCAACGCTTTGTCTTTTTTTCATTCTCTTTATCTTATGTACACGTTTAAAACCTTTTAGTTTTAGTGCTCCATGTTCCGTGACCACCACCGCCTGTTTATCTTATGAATGAAGAGTTACAGCTAGTAGCTACTAAAATGGATGACCGTTTATGTCTCTAGTGTGACCTCTAGAATCATACCGTAAGTTCACATGTACAAAACAAAAAACAAATTTTCAAAAAAAAAATCAATTCTTAACAAGAATATACAAAGACAAAGACTTGTTGATAAAAACAGAAAGTAAAATTATTAACACAAACAAACAACGGAAGTTTAATAGCAGTACCAAACGTCACAAAAAGAAAAATAAAAAAAAAGTTTGTCACCAAAGAGTTCTTTACAGCTGTATTTTTAAAAAGATCACGAAATAACAATAAAAAGTATAAATTACACGTTCATAAAACAGTGTCGGCAGGGAGCGGCACAATAACTGCAGGGAAGTGCCCAAAGCACCTTTTAAGGGGCTTTAAGGGGCTCCCGACGCTCAATAGCCCGCCGCAGCTCAAGCGTTCCCAAATGCGTTATAATAAGCGTTATGGCGGCCTTTCCCGCGGAAAATGCTGGCCAGCACAGATGATTTATTTAGTGGAACGGGGAGTTTAGCAGCCGATTCGCTTGTACGTTTAGGAACCACGAATCAGCGTTAAAGTTAAACTCATAAAATGTTTATTAACCTTTGCATATGGTATGTATAGTATAAGGGCAGGAACCCATTGAGAATTGAGAACAGAAGCTTTAAGAAAAGTTAAACAATTTGAAAAAAGACAAAGTATGGAAAAAATTCCACGAGCGGGATTCGAACCCGCACCTGCAGGAACACGGTGGTTTAGAACTATAGTAGCAGTGACCCAAAAACTAGTAAAGTATTATATTGCCATTTTTGTCCAACCTTGTAGATCAAATTGCAGTTTAGATCTTCGTAAACTACAAAATATTTATTTTATTTTTATTTATTTTATTTTAATATCTTAGGTTCACAAAATTTTATAGGTTTACAAAGTATTACACATAAAAACCACTAATAGGTTTTCACTAATAGAAGTTACGTATTAATTAAAACTAGAAGCACTCAGCAACGCATTATTAACCTTGCTTAAACTATTAACGAATTGGTATTACCGCGACAGAATATCTAGTTACGAATATTATGTGGATTCAAAGAACTGCTCGCTCAACCTCTGCCTCGCTGACGGTACACTGGTACAGAAAAGGTCCAGTTCAAACTGCTTGCTAAGTAGGTTAAATTTGTCACACGCACGCCATAAGTAACTATTCTGCCTGTAATTGATATTCGCTATTGGTAAACAGATGGTAGGGTTACTCCTAAAATTCCTTTGAGGAACTTTTAACGAGAGCTTAGCAGTAAGCAGCAGTAGTAAAGTTGGGGACAGTCTATCTTAGCCGAGGCAGTTTTAAGCAGATACGTAATATCAGCTATCTCGCGTCTTAGTTCAAGAGGTAAAAGGTGGTGTTTCTTACAGACATTTAGGTAGTTCGAGGAGTCAAAAGAATCCTTTAAACGGTAGCACAAGAACTTCAAAAATTTCTTTTGTATGTTCTCAAGACGAGTAACTTATACCGTCCTGGTATATTCAGGAAAAGTAAATTTCCTTCCTTCTATCTAGAGATAAGATAGCCAGTGCCTCAGAGGTTGAGGATTCCGAGTGAAGTGTGCTTCCTCCTTCGGCCTTATCATCACAACATCAAGTAAGACGAAGGCCAAATGCTATTATGCGATGTATTTCAATTATGACAAAATGATTGCCGCTGAATTGCTATTTTGAGGTTTAGGAAAATAAGTTTTTTTTGCATTCAGAAGTTTTATTTTTTTACCACGAGGATTATCAAATGTTAAAAGTGTTTAAGTATACTTAAATAGCATTCGAGTAATTCGTGCATAATTTACTATATAGATTTACAGCGTCAGATATAATGATTACATTTTAAAATGTTATTTGTTTCATTTGATGTGCAAAAGTACAAAAATAACAATATATTCTCATCAGCGCCCTCTGGATGAAAACATCGTAACTGCGCACCCCAATCGCCTTACCTACGACTTTCCCCGGAAACAGCGGTGGGGGTTGTACGCGCAAAGTTCTTCACTTCCGACCTAGATGGCGCTGCTTGTTTAAAATTGAAGGACAATTTTTCATAGTTTTTTTCGATCAACAAATTGTTTACTCCTGATCTTTGATTATAATAACAAGATTAAGAATAATATAGCTTTAGTTATTGTTATGAGATACATGACTCGCTGGCCCGGGCAATAAGGCGGTAATATAAAAAATCAAATTTTACAGGAGAAATAAACGAAGCTAATTTGTTTATAGTTCAGCGTACAGTGATCCAGAACAGGCGTGCAATATGTCAAATGAAAGCAATTTTTTTTATCAATTTATACTTTTAATAATATATATAATGGTATATAAATATTTAATGAAATAATTGCAAAAATGTATAATACAAATTATAGACTTCACTTGCAACGTCTATATTGACTTTATAAAGCACACCGACCACTAAGCTTCAGGAATGTAGGTATATAATATGACGTAATTTCCACTTTAGATCACGAGCGTACAGCGTAAGCCGATTACCACCTTCTTCACCTTATTTCCCTAAATATTATAGAATTACTATTTTAGAATCCTATCAATGAAACATATTTTTATGTAACCATAGTAATTTATTATTTTTAACCATTTTAGACAGTATTTTATGAAATTAATAGTTTTTTAAATGTTAATACTACCTAATTTTTGATTAACTACTTAAATATAATAGCTGTATCATCCAATAATTGCTATTTTAGAATCCTATCAATAAAACATATTTTTATGTAATTGTAACAAACGGACCTTACATTGTAATTTATTTTTATTTTTAACCATTTAAGACAGTATTTTATGATTTATTTATTTTTAATAATACTACTAACACATTTTTGTTTAAATATATAAAAACCTTTAAAATCACATAATTTGTATTAAGTATTAGACTTTGGAAACAAAAATAAATAAAGCTTACGATGAAAAAACCGCTATTGAATTATTTTTTATATCACTTGAACGTCAAAAGATCTTACGGCCCACCTGGTAGGCTACTCTTGACGCAAACTCAATCTCAATACAATTCCAATGCGATTAATATGTATCGATATTGGGATAAGTTTCGCAATTTCGGAACGCCCCCATCTCGATAATAAATTGTTCACTCAATTTCCACGCGATTTAATTCCAATGTAGCGCTATTATCGCTTTTAAGAGTGCCATTTGAATTTTTTAGATTTGGGATTGGAAATTGATTATTGCAATTGTGTTTCAAGAGTAACCCACCTGATGGAAAGCGGGCACCACAGACCATAGATGGGTGTATATTGGAACGCCCAAATTTTTTACATTGCAATTGTGGTTATTAAAATTAATGAGAGAAAGATGGAAGCGCACTTGACTTGGAATCCCACTACTGAGGAACTGGCTAATGTATATTGGGCGGCAAATAACAATACGACATATTAAACATGATGTATAGGAACGCACGTATATTACTTCACCATCTAAATTCCTTACTTGTATTATATAATACTTTTTTTTTTTTAAATCGAATATGCCAAATTAAATTTTAATTTCTTTAGTTTACAGTTTTTGTAGTCTCACCGATCGCTCGCATAGCTCGTTCTCACTATTCAATATGTCCCCAGTCCGATGTTTGCAACCGCTTAATGACCGATGCATGTATAGTGCACAAATATAAAGCTACCTACCCGTAATTTATTTGTTAATTGAATTTATGTTGTAAGTAATATATTAATGTTTCTCCCTTAGTGTTGACGCGACTTCTAATTTTTTAATTATGTAATGCGTGTGTTACCTACATTAAAAGAAAAATGTCATAGGAAGTAACTAGCATCTATGACACAGGCTCGGCCTAGTTTTGAAGCTAGTGATCTTGTATTTAGTCTTTTAAAAATTGTTATCATTGTTTTAAGTCTTATATATTATGTATTCTCTTGGTTAATAGAGTATTATTATTATCTCCTTTATTTATTTTCTTTCTTAAAACTAGATTTTTACAATATTTTAATATAAAAACAATAAAACATTATAAAAACCTAATCCTAGAGTACCACCAGCAGCGGGGCAGGGCCCAAGCTACCGGTGGTCAGGGCTGCAGAGTGAGGAACCTTCTGACAATACGTGCCGTGTCTAGGAGTACTGCCTTATTATTATTATTATTATTTATATTGTTTTGATAAGATACCACACATTATAGGTAGGTACACTATAAATTTTAGGTAACTAAGTATTTTTACTGGACCGACACGGAAATCTTTTAAAAAAAGTCAGCTATTACATTTTGGGTAAGTACTAAGTAGGTATTTTTGTAATGTAGGAAATAGCAGGTTTTTTTTAAAGATTATACATTTCGTTCAAAACTAATACATAGTTGTTCTTATTCATGAGTATGTACTACCAGCTTATGGCAAAACAACGACTTCAAATTCACGCTGTTTAAATGAAACTATATTATATCTACAATAATACTGGTAGGGTAAGCCCTCAGGCATTCCGCTTTCTACTGTATTGCTGCAATAAAGAACAAATGAATATAGACATAAAGTGAAGCCCTTCACATAGCTACCCTAAACAGTTGTAGCCCGAACCCTAAAAAGGCCAGTACCACAAATAAGGAGACAACAGAAGGTAAGTTTCATACAAGCCGCGATCGAGCAACGCACACATAAACTTTTATTTTATTTTCTATTTATTTAGGAAACAAACTTATAATAATACAAAATCATATACACACATGAATCAGTCAAAGTTTCCACAATTACATCATACACACACCCTCACTCATACACACACACACACCTTTACACACACCCTCGCACACACCCTCACTCACACACACACACACACACACCCTCTCTCACACCCTCACACACACACATTAATTTAATATATAAACAAACTTTAACACAAAAATAAAAAAAATAAAAAAAAGCGAGCTATTGCGAGATTCCGTGTCCGTGAGGGGGTGTGTCTGTGTGCGTTGCTCGAGCGCGGCATGTATTAAAGTTTACCTTCTGCAATCTCCTTATTTTGTGCCCGTACCCTGAAAGTACCCTGTTTGTTCATTCAGGATTACTTTGTCCCTCGTTGTTTACATAGGATGCTATCGATAGGATGACAGGGAACATATTAATTTGGCCATGCAAGGAGATAGCACGTTGTTTTATTCATATGATCCCAAAATGGGTGTTGGACAAATAAAGTTGTAAACACCGAAGTCTTTGCTAGAACAAAGGAGCGGGGACAGGGTAACTAGAAGCCTTTGTGGTCTAGTGACTCCAGTCTCAGCCCCGAAGGTCAAAATTAAAGTAAAAAATTAAGTACTTACATTTGAATCGTCCAAACAAAAATGTCGGGGTTTGAGTCCCAGTGGCAAATACCCGGATTCATTAATTTTATTCCACAACATAGATGATTGTAAGTGACGATAAAATCAAAATTTAACCGCCTCTGTGGTCTAGTGGCTAAGACCACCGGCTTAGACCCAAAGGTCCCGGGCTCGATTCCCAGCGGGGGGAACATGTTTGTGTACTCGGTTTGGTTGGTGGTAGAGCTTGTTTGTCCGCCTGACTAGCTACCACCATCTTATCTAAATATGTCGCCATAACATCAATGTTTGTAGCATTGTTGTGTTCCGGCAGCTAGAGATAAGATAGCCAGTGCCTCACTAGTTGAGGATCCCGGGTGAAGTGCGCTTCCATCATTGGCCTTGTCATCACATAACATCAGATGAGATAAAGCGCTGTGCTTACCCGTTAATAAAATAAAAAAAATGGAAACAGTTTTCACACGAATTTTTTTAGTGAGTTTAGTTATTAGTTAGAGGCAAAGGCCTCCATCACTGAAATCAAGGCATCCCTACAATCGATGGGTAATGGCTTAATCACCACGCTTTTCATCAGTTGGTGATCACAAACTCGGGTGATGCATCGAAAAATCCGAAATACATTCTGCCCGACCATTTTTTGATAATTTATTGGTATCTAGAGATAATACAGTTGCCAGTTCCTTGGTACTTGAGTATTCCGGGTGAAGTGCGCTTCCACTTTCAGCCTTATCTTCAATTATTATAAGGTGAGACGAAGGCCAAGCCTTCTCCGTTGTAGAAAAAAGTATTTAGTAGGCTCAGTTCGGTATACTGTCCACTACAGAGCAAACGCCTCCATCATCCATCTCCGGCCCATCTCTCACCTCTCCCCCTCCCAATTTTACTTCCTCCTCAAGATCCAACTCCTTCCTCAAGGCCAGCAATGCATCTGCGATTTCTTTGGTTTTGCGGGGGTGTCCATGGGCGACGGTGATTACTTTTCATCAGGTGACCCGCCTGCTCGTTTGCCTCCTTTTAATATAAAAATTAAAAAAATCATTGAGATCAAGCCATCGTTACAACAAATGAATGTTGCCTTAATGGTGCTTGCGAAATGCTGGTTGGTCATCAAGAATTCGATCTATGCATCTAAAAATCTGAAACACACTTACACACCCAAGGAATTGATCCCAGAACCTTCGAGTAAGAGATCAAGCGCTTTATGATTCAGCCACCGAGGGATTAGTTCGGTAGTGAGTCGTTAAATTAATCGGTGATTGTCGTCACTTCAGGGGTGTCCCGTCTACACATTAAAGGGTTTTATAGGGTTTTATGCTATGTTTGCACTAATGAAGGGCCGTTTTTGTTTGCCGCCGTTAGCACAGGATCGTATTTGCACATTATTATGATATTGGTTTTTATTGCGGTCAACAGAAGACTCGTTTTAGCAAAACACGCGCTATAAAAAGTATTGATATACTCAACGATCAAAGACTATTTATTACCAGGACTAGGACCAATAAACTTTAGTAACATCCTGTCTGAAGTCTGAAACTTCATTTAAATTAACATTTAATTAGATCACATTGTTGGAATGTAGGCATGACTTTGTAATACGCGGTCTGCAACTTGAAAAAACTTGCCACTTGTTCACTTACAAAACAGGCTGTAGAGAAAAAAAAACATGCCATGAACACATAAGAATACAAATATGTTTATGAAAAATTGTTTGAAGAATATTTGAACCGGTGGTGACTAGTTAATTCTAACGCTTTGATAACAATCATGATTGCTCCATCTCACTCTTATTCAAAGTCACTGATAAATTATTTTATTTTGTTGATTGACACCTGACCCAGCATGTCATGAGGTGCGGATTCTAATCGGCACCCCATGATTCGAATTCTAATCTAAACAACTGACTAGCATTTTTGAGTCTCACCAGTCAGTTTGAGTTTGACGCTTAAAAAATTGGTTTATGCTTTAACTTCTTCAAACAATCTGTTCACTCATGGTGTTTCTATTTTTACGTAACAAACACAGACTATCTCAGAACCTAGACTACGCTAGCCTAATAAATAATATCAAATGTCGCAGCATTTATAACCCGATGCTTATTACGAGTAGAAACAAGGTAATTATCTCGAGTTAATTAGGCCCTTAGCAAACGTTATTGTGTCCATCGACCAATAAATTACTCTACCGACAATGTGGGTGTCAAAATAACTATAATTGACATTTGTTGATACGGTCAATATAATAAGCCTTTTGACGTTGTAGTTTACTTACGATTAGCATTCATCAAAATCATGCTTTAACCAATCGTTACGCTTGTCAAATGCTGGTTCGTGATCACGCATCTGGGCTATGCTACTAAATCCGAAACACACTTAGCCTGACCTAGAATTAAATCCCGGACCGGATCGAGCGGATCGGTGATTGTCGTCACTTAATTTTTAAATATCTGCATATAATATTAAATGGCGTAGCATATAACCCGATGCTTATTAGAAGCGAGGTAATTATCACGGATTTATTAGGCCCTTGGCAAACTTTATTGTGTCCATTGACCAATTACTCTATCGGCAATGTGGGTGTCAAAATAACTATAATTTATATTGATAAAGCATGGGTTGATACGGTCAATATAATTAGCCTTTTAACGTTGTAGTTTACTTGTAGTTTATGTTCACTTTGGCAAACATGGTTTGGTGGGTAAAGACTGCCATCTAAAGATAACAACAGGTACTTATGCCTAACGGAGGACGGTGGAGCTCGACTCGAGTTTGGTCACCCATCCGTGGTATTGGCATTGCCAACGTTACTTAACTTGCACGATCGCAACGAAAGCGCTAACCGCATAAACCTCTTTGAATTTCTGGAAAAGATATCAGTTAATATTTATGTTTTGAACCTACAAAAAACGACACTTTAGATTTTATATACCTAAGTAATCACTAAAATATTGTAACAAGAACATTTTGAAATATTTTTTAGTATATATTTTTTAAAGTTATAGGTTACAAAGATACAATATTATAAATACCTAATAGGTATTATTTTATTGAAAGTATGTCTGCAGTAGGTCTTACGTTTCGGAAAAAAAAGTTGTGTTAGCAACAAATTTGCGTAAAATTTACCAAAAACCCGTATTTTTCATAGTTATAAAATTTTATTTCACCATAAATACACACAACATACACATACTCACATCGGATCAACACTTCAATTATGGGTACTTAAATGGTGCCTTTGATGTTGTAAGCATTAAATAATCCATTAGTAATAACGCTATTAACCGCCTCTGTGGTTTTGTGGTCTAGACCCTCACTCTCAAACCCAGTGGGATACATATTGTACTCGGTACTCGGTACTTTGGTTGTTATTCTAAGTTATTCTAAGTTTGTCTGACATACATCAAATTCTAATAGTACCTAAGGCAAATCGCGCACTCGTTAAAAATAAAGTAAGGTATCTTATACGGAGCTCGATGACGCAGTGGTTAACGCGCCCGGTGTGCGAGTGCTGAGGTTAAGCAACTTTCGCAAAGGCTGGTCATCGGATGGGTGACCAAATGATGAGAGAATGATGATCGAGATGATTCTCGAGCTCCTCCGTGCTTCGAAAGGCACGTAAAGCCGTTGGACCCCGGCTGCATTAGCAGTTGTTAACAACCACCAACTTGCACTAGGCCCGCGTGGTGGTTTATGGTCCGTTCGCCCTATCCATCCATAGGGAAGGCTCGTGCCCCAGCAGTGGCGTCATAAAAAATGAACTGATGATGATGATTTTATTTTATTTTATTTTATTTATTAGGACAACCAACAAGGCATACACTACAAAAGACTTATGTAAGTGAACTGTATCTCATTCTAAGTGCTGACTTAATTAAAGGTTGCCACGGCATGCAAACGTGAACTCAGTAATTTATTTAATAACCTAAAACTTAACTAAGTTTTAACGTAAATGGTGGATAAACATTAAAAAAAGAAAGAAAATGGAGATAATAGCTAATTAAACAGACGCGGGCGAGAAAGAAGTAAGTATGTTAAGTTTAAATTTTTGCAGATTATCAGTGAATACATATATCAATAGATTCGCTTTTAAGAGCGTTATATTGTCGTTGAAGTCTATTGATGGTGGCGTGGTGACCAAGATTAGTTTTAGAACCCCTTATTGAATATGGATGGATAATTGATGATGATGAAGATCTTGCGCGGCTTAAAACTAGAATCTATCACGGCCTAGGGGTTATACAGTATTATCTTAGCCTGTCCCTTTTAGAACTATCTTAGCAGCATTGCTTTTAAAATAAAGTCGAGGATTACGGGTTAACTAATGTTCTCGTTCACGTGGGATTAAAAGTACCTACAATCAATTTACAAGTAACAATATTTTTTACGCTATGATATTATTTATATGTCTTATATGTATATATGTACCTATACAAATTGTATATAACTTGATATAAGATAAAAAGTCAAAGGTGTTTATTTATGCATTAACGTAGTTAAAATTTGGTGTTTTGAAGTACCAAAACATGAATAACCTGCCTGCCTGAATAACCTTAAACGTACATAGTGTATTCTAGCCTTTTCTAATATATATATATTATAATATCTTCAATTGTTTCAAAAATCACACCCCTGAAATATTAGCCTCTAAGCAAAAATATCTAGAATTCAAACATGAGCTTACATACGTACGAAAAGTAAGGTTTTCTAATAATCGGGAGTTTATGAAAGGTCGCCGCCTTAAGAGATATTTGGCTAAGCGTCACACTGTTGAAGGTCATCGTACACACTGCTTGGAAGCCTTACAAGCAGTCAATGAGTTCTCGGTTAGAAAGCCTACCGTTTTTATTAAGAGAAGTTTCTATGAAGTTATATTATGCAGTCTTTGTAGGTTCTATTCATATGAGAAATGGTAAATACATATGTATGTTATATGGTTCAAATCCTATGAAGTTTTACTAATATTATCATCATCAATCAACATATAAAAAATAATAAATATACCTGACCCACTCATTGACTGACTCATAAACGCCCAGCCAAAACCCTTGGCCTAAAAAGGTGAAATTTTGCACAATTTCCCTTTATGAAAAAGACAAGGAATAAGCGAGATTTGCCGAAATTTTCTCGGTATCAGGGGATAAGGATGTTAACAAGGAACAGCCGATACCTAAATATAAATAAAAAACAAATAAAAAAAATTGACTAAAGACCACTTAAAAAATTATGTATTAACTGTAACTTACTATGTACATTAGACAACTATAAAAAATCCTGTACGGATGACCTACCTACTCTTGTACTACTCTTGACCTACCTACTAAGTATACTTGAACCCTGCTGAACTTTCCAACAATACCGCAAATGATTCGCACCCCATCCCATCAATCGCAAGAGCGCAGCCTTTTAAAAAACAAACACGACAACATTTTACCATTTCGCAATAAACTATAGTCAATAAAATTTTATTATCCGCGTTTACGGTCTATGCGTTGTTGTGTCAACAAACATGTACGGTGTTTGTCGCCGCCCGCCTCATAAAGTCCGATATTATATGATATTCCAATTCGCGAGCGGATATAACGTATTAGGCACTAGGAATGCCTCTCGTTGGCTCACGATTTGGTAGAGATAGCATCAGAATCGGGCTTTTTCTTGTTTAAAACATTCCACATAACCTTTTTTTCAGAGAACTCGCTGATTGTTTATGGACATTTTTGGGGGGGACTTTTTGGGGTGGCGAGAAAATCAAAGGGTTCCTCAAGCCGTGTGAAACGAAACACCGCCAGGTTTTATAGAGGAAATGAAATGGCATCACGCACTAGTGCGAGTCCCAGTTCCTTACTAGATTCTCTGAGGGGTTTGGATCGGAGCGGGAGCTGAACAATCCGAGGAAGCCTCTTAAAAGCTAGGACATCGGCTCGGGTTGACCGGGTCGTGGAGTCGGGGGGAACCCGTGTGGGTTCCCCATCTGTACTGAACCGGTGCCCCGGTGCTGGCTATGTAGCCATCAGCCAAAATAAGCATAAGAAAAACATAGACATACTGCACCAGGAAGCCATTTAATTTATAACACGTGCTTTTTAAAAGAAACAAGTCCAAAAACCCCGCGTGTTTCTTTTTCATCGTTGCCTGGTCTCCGCTGCACTAGGGGTTTTGTTAGTCAACGATTCAGAAAGTTATTTGAAATCAGAAAACTGTTTATAATTATGCGTATGTCGTTACTTCAGCATCAGCGCCGGCCCTAGGGTAGAGCGAGTGATACCCCTCCCTATCTAGCGTAATAAAATCCATGTTGGACAGTGAGAGGCCATGGGCGGCCATGGCCTTTCACTGTCACTGTCCAACAAGGAGGCCGCGGAGAGGGTCCGCGAGGAATCTATCCATGCGGACCTCATCCGACGCAGACGAAATGGGAGAAGGAGGCAGCATTATGGCCCGCCTCATTCCCTCCCATTGAGGTGACGGTCAGGGACGGGGAGTCCCTGGCCGTCCGCTAGCCTCAGGATGTCTGAAGCACGCTCAAACTTCCTCGGGCGTGCTCCTTCTGCAGGCCGCCGCTAGTGTGAGCACTGGTGACTGCCAAACCGGTGATCTCCACTGACAAAAAAAAGGGTAGAGCTAGTGAAGCTGTCACTCTAGTTGCCTGGTGGCAAGGGGCGCCAAATTGCCATTATGCGAAAAACCACAACACCATAGTTCGGAAAGGTAATGAGAATGCCAAAATACAACCCTGATCAAGGGCTAGGGCCGGAGCTATATGCCGGCTTATTCCTTCTTTGCGTTTCGGTCAATCTAAGGATTACTGTGTGTCCCTATGCATTTCTAATTATAGCCGCCTAGGGCAACGCACATCGTTAAGTGGGACTCTTCTCGTTTATCACCAGGGTGTCTAGTGTGTTTCATTTCACATTCAAACAAAAACTAGTATGGCATGTAGCAGCTACTTCTGGCAACTTACGAGAAGAGGAAAATTTTTGCCATACAAGTTTTCGTAAATGTATTCGAATGGATAGGTACGCATAGGAAACAAAACTCACATTAGGCACTCAGGCTGTCTTGTCAGGATGTCTTCGAAATCGAATGAAGAATGCAACTAGCATTGGGCACTCTGAGCCATGCATTTTACCAACCCTATAGACCCTTTTTCACGATATTTTTAAAGAACCCTATGTACCTTCCCTTTGCGCGGAAGGGTACCTAGGAAACCGAGAAGTTCTAAGCATATTTTTGTTTTAATTAAAATTGTTGACAGTGTTAGTCAAAAACATACTTAATCTCATAAGGGGAAGGTTTATTTTTCATTTATGCCATTATTTTAATTGACCGCTTTTATTCGTTGCTGGCTGTACCTACTATGGCGGCGCTTCCGTGCCATTGATTGATATACAAATTGCAAAGCAATCTTGTTATCCATTTTTTTTCAGGTGCACAAAACAAGTGACATACAAAGTGTTAGAAAACAGCTAGCAATATCATGTACTATATATGTAATGACTTGTCCTGACTGATTCAGCATCGCCGAGCCGAAACCGCTGGAGTTAATTAAATGAAATTTGAACGGTAGGTTAATTGAGTGACGTAACCAGCCACTAAGAAAAGATTTTACGGAAATCATACCTTAATGGGGTCAAATAGGGGGTGAAAGTTTGTATGACAGTCTGTCAGTTTTGAAGTAAAATACATGAAAATTGGTATTTGGGTGCTTGAAAAGAAATAAAGAATGACATGTCTCAGGAATTTTGTTTATTTTCCTTTAAAGGAGTAAAAAAGGGAAAAATGTTTTTTTGGGGAAATAGTTATTTTTGAAGTAATAACTATCAAAATGAATATTTTAATCGATCTATAGATTTTTCAACAAAAATAAAGAATGATTAATGTTTTAGCATTTTTCGAAAAACCTCCCCTAGGGAGGTTAAATAGGGGTGGAAAGTTTGTATGAAAATCTGACATTTTTAAAGTTTAATCCACGAACTGGCTAACACGAACGTACCTTTTATCAGTTTAGCTTTTATTATAAACAATCACACGTCATGTAGCCTACGAGAGCAAAGCCGCGAGCTTTAAAAGCTAGTACGTATATATAATATATATACGTACTAGCTTTTATAAAATACTATTAAAAATATACTGAGCATCGAATAACGTTAGTTGGATAATGGGTATTTTACGATTTCATCGGTTACTTCCAAAGCTCCAAGTTGTATGTAGGTTCTACAAAGTTACTACGACTACTTAGTTTGTGAAAAGCTGATCTAAGCAGTTTAACGATATAATACTTTAACCACTTCTCAATATCTGCGACTCAATTAACAATAGCACTTCAAAAAAGGATGTGCCTTAGGTTGGACTCCAACCCATGACCTTTCTCAACCTACGTAACAGCAGTTCTAGCGCAGTTATCGAAACATTGGTTTCCCTGACGAATTGTTCAACTGCTTGTCTCATAAATTCACAACGGTGAGCATCCGAAGCAAATACTTAACAATCGATTAAAATGAAACAGATGTTGAATTGGTTTTAAATATAGTTACTTTACTATCATGCAGAGCAAACTCAAATCTGGGAGGGAAACGGGGACAAGTTTGCGGGATGCCATTCCCTCTAGAAACTCTTTGACGGTGTTTCGATCATACGGCTTGAGGAACCTTTTAAGTTTCTCGCCGCCCCCGAAAAAGTCTGGTGACGCTTAAAAGGAGGTATGAGCCCAACAAAAAACTGTCTCTCAAGAAAAACAAACTCGCAGGCTCAAGCAATCATGTAAATGCAAGCTACGAGGAATCAGATGCTTTCATCAGCTTCATAAATAGCTTAGCATCCCACGAGAGTCCAGCTAAATGGATTAAAGACGAACGTTGGGTTGGCGTCACTCTTCCCATTTTCTTTCCGGAATAAAACTGTATTCCCTTGGGAGTAGAAACGACGCCAGCCAACATTAATAATGTATGATGCTCTCACTGACCAATACATCATCTCTGGAAGTATTGAAATAGGTAACACGCAATATGTTATTTAGGATTAATATCAAACAGCAATACGATCTAAATGTATTCTTTAAGGATGATAATGATGACTATAGAAAATATTCTTATCTTTTTTATCTTTATCTTTATTTTTTATTTTATATTAACGGGTAAGCACATTGCCTTGATCTCACCTGATGTTAAGTGATGATAAGGCCAATGATGGAAGCGCACTTCACCTGGGATCTTTAACTAGTGAGGCACTGGCTATATTATCTGTAGCTGCCGGAACACAACAATGCTACAAACATTGATGTTATGGCAACATATTTAGATAAGTTGGTGGTAGCTAGCCAAGTAGACAAATATGCCCTACCACCAACCAAACCGAGTACACAACATGTATCCCCCGCTGGGAATCGAACCCGGGACCTCTAGGTCTAAACCGGTGATCTTAGCCACTAGACCATAGAGGCGGTTCTTATCTTTATCTTTTCTTTAACTTTACATTATTACCGATTCTAAAATTTATACACTTAAAGCTATTTACTGTAAAAATATTAGAATCGGATGTAGATGACGTAGTTGTCGACATTGAATAAGGCTCCTATGGTTTACAAAGTAAGAGTAAGACAGGGACACCGAATTTTATCAACATCTACGTGTTGATAAATTTCGGTGTCCCTCAATCTATTTTTGGTTTAATATCTCTCTAATTTTGTTCTTTGCAAAGATAAGATAGCCAGTGCCTCAGTAGTTGAGGATCCCGGGTGAAGTGCGCTTCCACCATTGGCCTTTATCATCACTTAACATCAGGTGAGATGAAGGTACTTTGCTTACCTGTAAGATTTAAAAAAAATGTAAAGTAAAGTAACCTGCAGTAAAGTCATTGGCCCTATCTGTCACGACAGCTTCATGTTTGTCACCCATGATATTTAACAATATTAAGTTTGTAATGACAGCTGTTTTTATCACTATTATTATAAAGAGGAAACCTTTGTATTTTTGTATGTATGTATGTTTGCAACGAATAAACTCAAAAACTACTGGACCGATTTAAAACATTCTTTCACCATTAGAATGCTACATTAGCGCTGAGTAACATAGGCTATATTAAAAAAAAAATACTAAAAACGAATATTTAATTTTCCAATACAAAATGATTTGTTTGTTTTGTTGTCATGGAAACCATTGATATAATATTTAACTCAATGATGGAAACTGTCAAAGCGATACGAAGTCCACCGGGCCAGCTAGTCGTAAATAAACAAAAAGTAAATAAAAAATAACTCCAAATACCCACTGCTTAATATCAATTGTTCACTCAGCAACAGATAAAGCAGCCAAAGCTAACCGTTAAGAAACAAAACGAAGTTTCTCAACAAACTATTACTAATGCTCAATATAAATTCGGAAGCGGTAATATAAAATATTATTTCCCAAAATGGCCGATAAAAGGCTGCGACGGACTCGCTGACTCGCGTCCGGTTCCCTAAGGATTTAAGTTTCGCCACCGGAGGGGGGGCTGTTGAAATATGGCTGATACGTTTGCTTTTGGGTATATTTGAAAGACACTGATGATATTAGGTAGTCAATAAGGATACTCATAATAGTAGATGTGTAAACTCCGGTTGTTTAATACTTTTTGTTGAAACTTTATTGGCTTACATATGTTTAATACTTTGTGCACTACGAATTTGGACTATTAGGTGCTGTATGCTAAATAAAATAACTCTGAACAGGTTCAAAGCTACAAGAGCCGCGTAGTTAGTCATTGCCAATAAAAAAACATAATAATACTGAACAGTTTAACTTAAATATTGCCCAATTTTAAGCAGCGCCTCACCTTGCAGGCAGTTCTTTCGTTTTCGTCAACGTCATCGAGTGGAAAATAGCAATAGTATTAGTTTGGCAATCCTAAGGGGCAATGTTGCCAGCATTCTTGGGACAGTTCCCATGAGCCCACAGTTGGAGGACATCTTTTATTTATAGGTCTTTAGTTTTTAATTTTCTTATTATTTTTCTGTTTTTTTTTTTCAAGTTAAGTTAAGGAATGTTTCTTTTTGTTGTGTATATGAATGGAAAATAAAACTGGCATTAGAAACGCTGACTTTTTTTTCTTTGTTAATTTTATTAACCGATGTTTTCGGTTATTCTCTAGATGGCCGGCGGGGTAGGGGTTGGCCGAGAAAGCGGTGGAGGCATTTTTTCTACTTCTATACCTATAAGAGTTTAGTAGGAGAGACCGCCAAGGTACGAGACAGGTACAAACATGTACCTGGACGCTTCACCCTACCCCCAAGACCCGGTCAACCGGAGCCTAAGAGGAGGACATAGAAAGGGTTGCCCCCCAGTAGATCTGCTCCCGATTCAATCCGAAACCGTCAGAGAATCTATAGTAGAGAACAACCCACTACACACGACTTTAAAGTTTATACTGACACCCCCTACCAACCGTCAGGTTACAAAGTAGGTGTCAGACATCCTTGCGCAAGCACAAGGGACCATCTACGTCAGGTCATAACGCCAAATCAGGTTGCGCCGAAGCGCATTCTTCATCCGTACTTTTAAGACTAGTGTCTCGAGCTAGTTGCTCCGTGGACATGTATAGTCCACTACCTAATATCCAGATAGGTTACCGGAGCTGTAAGCTCGCTCACTATAGTAGGGAACTGGGAAATGCTTGCGTGATGTCATTCCCTCTAGGAAGCCTCTGACGGTGTTGCGATCACACGGTTTCAGAAACCCTTTAAGATTCTCGCCGCTCCTAAAAAGTACGGTGATGCCGATAAGATCATCATCATCATCATCGGCTTATTTTAGCTGATAAGGTCATTTGAGTCATAAATAAACTATTTCCAAAAAAAATCAGTGTAATGAAATTGCTAAATTAAAAAAATATAACATCAGATTCGGCCACGAAATTTTCACAACACATTCAACGTGTTAATAGAATAAGAAAAAGGGAAAAAACTATAAGAAAAAGATACGTAACGTTGTTCCAATGTTCCCATAATAAAGAGGAGCGCGTTCCATTCCGCGTCGTTAGGCGGCCGGGAAGTTTGCGCGATATTGGATTAAAGGTTTTCCTGGACGTTTCGGGCCGCCATCGCCACATTAAGGCTTTCTATCGAGAAAAAAAACTATTCCCGAAACCATCGAAACGTTCGGGAAACAATATTTTTGGTAGCGTTATTGATTTGCTAACTCGTCAACGTATTGTTGAACAGCAGCTCGTAAAAATAAGGTCACATTTTATCAACTGCAAATATTTTGAGGATAAATTCAACAACATATATAAACTATTTTTTATGAAAAACCCTTAAATTTTTATACGCTAGTTTTTAAGAAAAACGCCAAAAGACATTTCGATTAAGCACTTTCGGAAGTTTTAATTCAAAGGAGCCAAAACAGAGAGGCTGCAATGCCTTCACCGCACTATGGGACACGCTCCATACAAGGGCGGTCATAAATAGTTTAAGTCCTATTTCTACCCATTTATTTTATTATATTAGTTGTTTAAATTTGTAGAAGTAATATAGGAATCTATAAATGAAAAAAAAACATGTATTTTCTAAATTAAAAAATATATACTAGAAAAAAATTACGTATAATATACAACATATTTTTTTCTACATTAATCATAATTATGGAAAACACAATAATAACAATTTTTATGTAATTTTTAAAATAAAATGAAAAATATTAATTAGAAACAAGCTATAATTACAATAAATGTGAACATAAATTAAATAATAAAATTTAACATGTAACAATTCTATTACACTTCGTGAGAGAGTTTTTTTTTTGTAGGCGGAAGTTTCCGAAGACTAGTAATACGAGTATAAAGATCTGAATGTAATAACAGTCGTTGTATTAAATCTAAATCTAAAGACAGTGTGATCAAAAAGGCATTGTAATTCAACTTCTGCTGAAGACTCAGTGACGGTTATGTTGGCAGGGTAACATCTTTTTTTTTGCTTCAGTAATCTACTGGTAATATGGTAATACATTAGGAGAAATTTTAGTTTTTACAAAGCTTTTAATTAATAAACATTGATGTTTTGTCAGCTTAGCCTCCGTTACAAGTGACAATACATCATCAGTGCTTACTCTAGATAAATATAAAACAGAAGAGTTAGAAACATCAAGCAATGCATTCACAGTAGAATCATCGGACTTCGACAAATTAGATCAGATCTCTTCTACGTTTACTTCTTTTACTAAGTTGCGTAAAAAGTTTTCGAAGACGACCACGCGAATGACTAGGAGATTGGTTTTCAGTCGGAATATATTGCTCTTTGTTTTTAAAAGTTCAACTTTTTCAATAACATTAAACCAGTCGGAATTCTTATTTAAAAGCTTAGTTTTATCCCTATTACATTTTTTCCAGTACCGAGCAATAGCTTTACATATGTTATTTATAGTAAACTCTAAATTATGAATAACAATGTTTTCAGCATCGTTCAGAGAGGTCAACAAAGTTTGTAAGCCGTGACAATACTTTTCAGTGTCATTGCTTGTATTGACAGATAGCCAAATTTCTAGAATATGCATTCTTGAAAACGAGCATATATATAAATTACCTAAAACAAAAAAAAAACAGTTAATATTCAGTCAAAAAATCAGAAACTAATTTCGTAGCAAATGCTACGAGAAAATTTATCAACCGTAGCAGCCTTGTCGTCGGCGCAGGGGCAGATAGGGGCAGACAATTTTAACTTTCCCGAGTTCTAGAAAGTCTAAAGATTTTATTTCAGTATACCTCAATAGTGGGAACGCGTGGGAACCTATTTAAAAAATAACTCAAACTTTAGAAATATAAAAAAAAATACTTAAATAAAAGTCGCCTCGTAGCACGTGCTTAGTACATAGAGTATTCATTATTATATAACGAAAAATATAAGAATAATTAGTACATAACCTGTTCCTGGATATCTATTGCAAAAAAACACTTACAGCACAAAATAGCCTAAAAATTATAATAAAGGAGGTCACGCTTTTTAGTAACTCACTGATAACAATGTGGACGTCGTATTGCGATGCGCTCACTTTGAATGCACAAAAGATAATGAAAGCGCATTCTAATTACTGACCTATTTATGGTTTTAAAAGGTACAGCAACTATCCAATGTAATGACATGTAAAAATATGTAAAACTAGAGGGTAGGTTTTAACGATTTATGACCTATGGGTGTCCCACAGTGCACCGCTTACACGTGCCCCTAGTTTCATTCAAAAGAGCCGACAGAGAGGCCGCTCTTAAAAATATTACAATTTTTGTATCAGGAAAAGTAAAAAAAAACTAGCCTGAATTTTTTTTAAATGCTAGGGCCTTATTTATCTGATATAATTAGATGTTTTGTCAAAATATTTGCAGTTGATAAAAAGTGACCTTATACATTAGGAGTCTAGGCCTCAGTAGTTGAAGATTATGGGTGGAGCGTTCCAGCAGGTGACTTAACTTCAGGTGAGTTCAAGGCAAAGTGCTAATGAAATTAGGAGCAGAATGTCTCCGATTGCTAAGGTTAAGCAAATTTCTCTAAGGCCAGTCATCGGATAGGTGACCAAAGTTTATCATTTCGAGCTCCTCCGTGCTTCGGAAGGCAAGTCAAATGCACACAAATCATATGGCTACAAACTTCAAAATAAAAAATAATAATAAAAGAAACGATAGTAGACAAATATATAGATTGTTTTACGTTCCTACCACCATCTCCTTTGGAAACCAGGCAAAATTATTTCATGGAACGAAGAACAACGAAGAACATTCTCCAAATGAAGTGACCAATAAAAGTTGTTATTGGCAAAATACATCTCAACCAACCACTAGAGATGTGAACGCCATAATTTAAAAAAAAAGATGTAATGTATTTTTTTATCTGTATTTATAAAAGTGAAATGTCACTCATGATGATGAAAATTCGTCATTATTGGAGTTAGAGACTAAACTCCAATAATGACGAATTTTCATCATAATTCAAAATTCAATATTCAAAATCATTTATTCAGTTTAGGCTACAAATAGCTCTTATGAACGTCATTATGCCATCGGTTCGTAAGTCTACTCTGGGCGGGAGATCTTGTACTGAGAAGAACCGGCAAGAAACTCAGCAAGTGTCCAGATCTTTTCTCCCTTACAGCGTCAAAAATTTCATCCCCTATTTTACCCACATAGGGGTTGAATTTCCAAATGTTTACTAGTCTATGTTAGACGGAACGATGCAAAAATTGTAACGATACCTCATATATCTAAATCGGTTCAGGCGTTTAGATGTTATGGTGGAATAAAAAAGCATCACATAACACTCCTTTTTTTGGCGTGTTTATTTTGTTTGTCATCTATTATAAACTCTGGTTTGCATCGACTTTAGAAAACAATGTGGGTGTTATAAATTTAAAGCCTATGTCTGCCTGTCCCCATCTTAGCTCTAAAATTGATGAACCAATTTAAATGAGTTTTTTAATTTAAAGCCCTAAGCTCTACGGAAATAGGAGAAGGCATTCTCGGGAAATTTAAGTCTCAGTTGGTTTTTAAGGGATCTAGCTTAGGACGGCTGTTTCAAGCTTTCGCCAACTAAAACATTGCAAGAAATAACTGTAACATTTGAGAGTGAAGGAGGGACAATAACTTTAACAATAGATTATAATAAATATAGCTATCTCAAGATAGCAACCGCCTGTGTGGCCTAGTGGTTAATAACATCGGTCTCAGACCCAGAGGTTCCGGGTTCGATTCCCAGCGGGTACATATGTACATGTTTGTGCACTCGATTTGGTTGGTGGTAGAGCTTGTTTGTCCGCCTGGCTAGCTACCACCGGAAGCTGCCGGAACAAAACAATGCTACAAACATTGATGTTATGGCGACATATTTAGATAAGATGGTTGTAGCTAGCCAGGCGGACAAACAAGCCCTACCACCAATCAAACCGAGTACACAAAGATGTACCCCCCGCTGGGAATCGAACCTGGGACTCTATGTCTGAGACCAGTGGTCTTAACCACTAGGCCACAGAGGCGGTCAAGAAGACACCCCGAAGTCATGGCTTCAATTCCCAGGTTACCAAAGTGTGGATGGATTGTTTGATGCGTATGCAGGTTCTGGGCTTGCGATCACCAACCAGTATTTAGCAAAAGTGATGATTAATAAAAACCCATTAATTGTAGCGATTTGTAAGTCTTTACCCAGCGATGGGGTAGTAAATATGCTACTTACTTTACTTTATTTTTTGATTTGCCATAAAAGTTGACGGCACGTCGACCATAGAGTGGCTGTGTGACAAGCGGATGTGACCTCACTACCACTCTGACATAGCCTCTGCAGCCTCTCACAACAATAATATTATTCTGAGCACAACCTACAAATTCATGGACACAACCCCGGATGCTAATGTCAGCGAGCGATAGGACACGTCGGCGGCAATTGTTTCGTAATCCGTTGGTATCGCACGTATTGACCCAGATGGGGTTGCTGATGGTGTGCAAACGAATGATATTTGGCAGGGGTGCTCTACCTTAACTCACGCGCACGTTACGCGTTCAGTGGAGTGTTAGTGATACTTGGATAACTTGATAGTGATCTGTCGATTGTTGATCATATTTTGTATCAAAAGTGAAGCAAAGTTAAAGAAAAGTGATTGTTCAAACTTAACGGCCATTTTTCTTTTCATATTACCCACGTCACGCCCAAGCTTAGCATAGATGGAAGAACCCATGTGCCTACAGAGTAATAGCATTATGGATTATTATGAATACGTTGTGCTAGCTAAGCAAATCAAATTATGAATTTAAACCCAAATAACAAAACAATTAAGTAAGTGACTGTTTAAAATATAATTATGTATAAAAATTGTTATAACAGTCATAAAAAAAAGTCTGACACGCTCACTGACCGACCCGTTAAAGACCAGCCGAAAGTAGAAAGCTGAAATTTTGCAGAGAGGTTCCTACTGAAATAGACAAGGGATAAAGATACCTGCCTCACACTGTAGTTGGTGGTACGGCCGCAATCGCACATAGAAGCAAACTACTGTAATCCATTTTTTCAACATTAGTGTTTTTGTAATTTGTTCGCAACAAAATTTGCGTTAAAATTTATTTTGAACATTTATAAATAGCTTGCTAACTTCTTAACTGATATTTAATATTTGTAAAAATATAATGATCGGATGTTAGTGACGGTAGTCGTTGACATTGAATGGGCGCCTTTGGCTTTCAAAGTAAAAAGTGTTGAATAATTTCGGCGGGCTGGTTAGAACCACGATAGCTCGATTGGAAGAGCACCTGACCCGGAATGTCAGAAGGGTGCAGGTTCAAATCCTGCTCGTGGAAATTTTTTCAACATTTGTGTTTTTGTAATTTGTTCGCAACAAAATTTGCGTTAAAAATTATTTTAAACATTTACTGTAAGCCTACTAAAACAATATTTGTTTTATTATTTGTTTATCACTGATTAATTATTGATTTCATAGTTGTACTCTGGCTTATTTGTTACTTTAATGATTTTATAAACTTAATAACACTTAATTGTAAAGTCATCTAACCATTAATGTATTACATTGATAAAATTAGCTTAATTGTATTGTATTATTATTGTGTTATTTAAAGCAAAACTATTTTATAAATGTTAAGTTATAAAAGATGTCAGATTTAATTAAGATCGTGTATTATATCGCGGGATCGGGAGAAGTGGCGGCAGTTATTATCGGAGGCCAAAACCCATCTTGGGTTCCTGCGCCACCCCAGTTAGTTAGTTAGTTTTTATTGATATCGATGGTAATGCTCGCGTGGTGGGATGCTGTCTGTCACCAGTAGTTGCCGAATTGTTGTGCCGGGTTAAAAAGTGTGTGATTTTTCTCGAGAAATTATAAAAAGTGTGCAAATACAACGACTTTTATTTGTGCATAATTCAAACCTGAAGCTATCCCTATACTACCTACCTTAATATAATTGTCAATTTTGTCTTCTTCTCAGTGCGTGCGTTCATCGTGCTAAAAATAATAGTGATGAAACAAAATGTATCTTTCTCAGTAAGTGAAACTTATGTATGTATTCTTATGAGAAATAAAGTTTCTTTAACCGTAACCATAAAACGGGATCTTACGAAATTTCCTTGGGATCGCGGGATAAAACTTTTACGCTGACGAAATCACGAGCAGTCGCTAGTTAGGCAATAGTATTATATTTTTGGTTTTGGATTTCTTAGTGTTTGTTCATTTGTTTTTTTAATTTCTTAATTTTCATGACTATTTTTTATTACACACTGGTAAGCACTTGACCGTCATCCCACCTGAAGATGGAAGCGCAAATTGTCGACATATTTATAGAGGACATATAAGCCTACTGTCTCCGATTCACTCCAGTATTTGTTATCTGTCCACACATCTATACTTAACAGCTGTTGTATGTCAATGCCGATTTACATATCAATAAATGGTGGTAAACAAGAATTTAAATGGAAAAGCGAAATGCAAATGTGGAGTGCACATCCGACACCTACTTGATTGGATTTAGCAGCGAAACGAATTTCCAATACTCTTCCCTGTGTTTTAAATAAAACCTTGCATGACAAATAGGTATTCGTGATCACATTGGCAGTAGAGCTCGGGCGGGAGACTCTTGTTGTTTTGAGAAGAACCGGCAAGAATCGTAATATTGGAAAATGCCAACAAGCACCTAGAAGCAAACTTTCCATTACAAGTATATAAACACACAAAATGTCATCATCGCCATCATCAGCTCATCAGCACGAGCCTTCCAAATGGATAGATAGGGAAAACGGGCCATAATTTAGCCACTGTTCCCGATTGCAAATGTAACCGGGCTTTACGTGCCTTCCGAAGCTCGGAGGAGCTCGAGATGATAAGTTTTGGTCACCCATCCGATGACCGGCCTTTGCCAAAGTTGCTTAACTTTAGCAATCGCAGACCGGGCGCGTTAACCACTGCGCCATCGAGCTCCTCACAAAATTAGGACAACAACAACATTAAAAAAATACAAAAAATTCTAGTTATCAAAAAATCACCCATCCGGTGACCCGCCACATCAATAGTTGCTTAACTTACACGAAGGTACTAGCTACTAGCTTTACTCGAAGGTACTAGCCGCTGGACCATGAACTCCATAAAGTTACTGAGCTAACTAACAACATCAGGTCATCGTAACTCCTGCCTCGACAGTAAATTATGCATCGATGACTGATAGCATACCGCACTGTGCGGAAAGCTGGCTCAAGTTCCATACTTGCATAGAATATAAATATGGGTATATACAATGTTTATAATCAAGGCAAATTATCATAACCAGGGGGCCGGCCGCCTAACTCGATTGCTTTCGATTGCTTCGGCTACGTGTATAGTTTATGACGTCATCTTATCATTTAACCATATGACGTTTAGCTTTATGACGTCATTTTGGCTATAGTTTTCGATATTGCTTTCATAGGCGGTACGAAATGACAAGATGACGTCATAAACTATACACGTAGCCAAAGCAATCGAAAACAATCGAGTTAGGCGGTCGGGGGGCTGCTCTTTTTATGTCTCCACTGCTGGGGCACGAGCCATCCCTATGGATAGATAGGGAGAAGGGGCCATAAACCACCACGCGGGCCCAGTGCGGATTGAAGGTTATTAACGACTACTAATGCAGCCGGGACTAACGGCTTTACGTGCCTTTCGAAATACAGTAGCTCGAGCAGTTTTGGTCAAACATCCGATGACTGGCCTTTGCGAAAGTTGTTCGCAGAACGGTTTTTCTAAATTGTCTCGCGCTCGCGTCTGGGTGTTTTCTATGTATAATAAGAGTATGTATTTATGTATTTTAAGTATGTTTATCCGTTGTCTAGTAACCATTTTAACGAGTTTCATAACGAAGCTTCTCTTGGGCTAGATAATTGGTGTAAGTGTAGGAAAGTTTATTAGTTTATTTATTATCGTGAAAATCTTTGTTTTTTTTCTGAATTGTAATTTGTTAACACGTAATACACAAAACATTTACGAAGGTAAGCTTATCGCTAGAAAAGATCTTTTACAGACAACCCTATAGCTATAGTGCTAAAACTACCTAAGTCTGCGGGTCTAAATGTGCATTGCACAAACTAAATATAATTTGAGAAAGTATTGAATTTTATTTCCGCTTGCGAGATTTTGTTAACACTACCCCAAATTGTAATTTGTTCGCAATACATTATACATAATCATAATTATCAGTATAATCTGGATAGGTAAATCAATATTTAAATTTAAAAATAATACAAACTTACTTATTAAAATATCGATTAACTTGTCCAAAGGAAACTATAATTTATATTTATTTATTACATAAATATTTTTTAGAACTGTGTTAGTACTCGTAGTTCCAACTATTACCGTCTACAAACGAAAATAAACAAACAATACAATATTTGTGGATTGTGGTGTCAATATTATTTAAGTCTTACATTTCAAACCACTCGCAAAATCGTGGTACATGAACCAGTGGTTAATTGATGATATCAATTACGAGTGCTCCTTTTTCTCTAATTCAAGGTCACTGGTAACTTATTTTTGACAGTGAAAATTCTCGAACGATATATTATACTCATATCTCAATAATCAAATTGTTAAGAATGCTCAAAACATTATCTATCATAGCGTTTTTCATGTCACATTTAATATCAAGATCACCGGTAAGCTTCAAAAATCCCTCCCAAGGCGAGTAAGCACGTCCTAAGTCTCAATTCACACCTGCCCGAACCAACATTGATAGAAACAAACAACTTTCCCAATAAACAAAACTGTTACAGATGCCGTTTCATTGTTTATTCCGGAACAGAGCTAGCCCGCTTGTCCCGATCCCGGATTATCATAATACGCCTCCCGCTGAATAATATTGAACTGATGGGATTATGTAGTATCCTGTAAGTCTTGGCTCCTGGGGAGAATACATACATATACATACAAACATTCTCTCACGTCCTACTTCCAAAAAAGGGCAGATAGAGCAAGGCTCGGTTTGGTTGGTGGTAGGGCTTGTTTGTTCGCATGGCTAGCTACCACCATCTTATCTAAATATATCCACAACATCAATGTTTGTAGCATTGTTGTGTTCCGGCAGCTAGAGATAAGGTAGAGATAAGATAGCTAGTGCCTCACTAGTTGAGGATCCCGGGTGAAGTGCGCTTCCATCATTGGCCTTATCATCACTTAACATCAGGTGAGATCAAGGCATTGTGCTTACCCGTAAAATATTATTTTAAAAAGGTGATTGGCTACTCAATAGAGAAACTTTTTACAAATGTCAAAACGATAAATTTTAATAGAAATTGTAGGGACTATGACGACGTAACCATTTTGTTAGTAGTGTAACTTTTTAGGTTACAGAAGTTCATGTTTACGTCAAATAAAAAGTAGGCTAATGATTTAAAGACTGATCTATACGTATCATCATCATCAGCTCATTTTATGTCCCTACTGCTGGGGCACGACCCTATGGATGGATAGGGAGAACGGGCCATAAAACACCTCGTGGGCCCAGTACTGCTAATGCAGCCGGGACCAACGGCTTCGCGTGACTTCCGAAGCACGGAGGAGCTCGCGATGGTAAACTTTTGGTCACCCATCTGATTACCGGCCTTTGCGAAAGTAGCTTAACCTCAGTACTCGCCGGGCGCGTTAACCACTGCGCCATCGAGCTCCTCATTATACGTATAATGTACTGTAATTAGTTATTGTGGTTGTCATCTTTCCTATTTTGAGTAAGCTTACCGTTAGTGACCACGATGCCATATTTAGCGTAATTAAAGAATACAATGCTTACATTATGTGTTGAACGCCTCGGTAACCTAGTGGCAGAGCGCTCGGCCCGATACTCGAAGGTTCCGGGTTCAATACCCAGATCGGGCAAAACGTATTTCGGATTTTTCGATGCATAGCCTGGGCTTGTGATCATCAACCCACACTTGGCAAGCGTGGTGATTAAGCCAATACCCACCAATTGTAGCGATGGCTTGATTTCAATGATGGAGGCCTTTGCCCAGCAGTGGGATAGTTATAGGCTGTTTATTTACTTACTTACTTACATTATGTGTACCTACTGCCAAAATAATCAACTTCAAAGTATATTGCGTGTTCCTATTACGGCTTAAAAGCTGAAACGTGTTAGGTTTTTATGTGTTACTGGTACTAAAACGAAGGTAACAACTTATGGCTTGCGATCTATTATGAAATAAAATATATTATGACAGAATTTCTATCTCTATTAGTAGACTATAAACGTCTCATTACTAGGCTCAGGGTAAGCACCGAGTGGCGAGGGCGAGTGATATTTGACCATTCGATCACGATAACGAAAATGAGTTTTAAGGCAACATTTTACCTTACCTCGTTTGTCAATAGCAGGCGCGACTGCGTAAATGAAATAGGTACAAATTCTCGTTTTCGAATGAGAAATAATGATTTGATCCACAAAAAAATAGTAGGCTAGCACCTAAAAGGGGAAGTTAGCATCTAAATAGTAGTTTAGGTGCTAACTTTGTTTTTTTAGGTGCTAACTTAGTATTTTTGTGGGGTTAGGTTAGGTTAGGTTAGTTTGGTGATCGATTAAATACAACCCTTTTCGAATTACAAATAAAAGTCAGTCATACAAAGCAGTCAGGCGTTTTCTTATGCACAATAGTGAATGGGAAGATCTTACTATCCATCATCACCATCGCTAGCTCATTTTATGTCCCCTTTTTTATGGAGAGAGATTGCTGATTGCCTCAGACGGCATTTTCAGCTTCACCGGACTTTTTGAAGCCGTGTGAAACGAATCACCTTCGGAGGTTTTCTAGAGGGAACGGCATCGCGCACTAGTGCGCGTCCCCGTGCCCTACTAGATTCTCCGAAGGGTTCGGATCGGATCGGATTTATGTCCCCACTGTTTGGACACGAGCTTTATCCATTGAAGGGAAACACTTTGAGGAAAACGGGCACAACGACTACGCGGGCCCAGTGCGGATTGGTGGTTGTTAACGACTGCTACTGCAGCCGGAACCAACGTAGCATGGAGATAGTACCGTTATTGTTTTATTTTAACTGTAATATTATAATTTGAAAAAAGACAAAGTGTTGAAAAAATTCCACGAGCGGGATTCGAACCTGCACCCTTCTGACATTCCGGGTCAGGTGCTCTTCCAATTGAGCTATCGTGATTCTAACCAGCCCGCTGAAATTGTTCAACACTTTTTACTTTGAAAGCCAAAGGCGCCCATTCAATGTCAACAACTACCGTCACTGACATCCGATCATAATATTTTCGCAAATATTAAAGATCAGTTAAGAAGTAAGCAAGCTATTTATAAATGTTCAAATAATTAACTGGTTGAATAATTTCGGCGGGCTGGTTAGAACCACGATAGCTCAATTGGAAGAGCACCTGACCCGGAATGTCAGAAGGGTGCAGGTTCAAATCCTGCTTGTGGAAATTTTTTCAACATTTGTGTTTTTTTTTATGCTATCGTGGCTCAATCCAACTCGCCGAAATTAATCAACAATATCTACTTTTACTTTATAAGCCAATTATACATGTGATATTACAATAATTTCAGTTTTACAAACGGAACTACGTATCAAAATCTGGTCACTGATTACAAATCCATTCTAAATGTTTAGTACTACCTACAATATCTTTAACCGTTTGCGACGCTTCGTCCAACCAATAAAAAGCTAAGCCCAAGAAAAGTTTCTTTCCTAAACAAAGTTGTTTCGAATCGGCCTAAACTAAAGCAGGCAGGTCAATACCTATAGGCGGCGTAATTCCCAGCGACTTCTGAAAGCCTATACTAATTTACTAAGGGCCAGCCATGCACGATCAATAAAGATAGAAGTTTCCAGAAACACTCGATCTCTAGTGTAATATAAATTAACCCTTCTGGCTGCCTGGGCATTAACCTTTATAGGGCTTTCCCTATTGGATCATGCACATTAAGTGTAATAGCTTGCAAAGCATTAAACAAATTCAAGACGATGATTTTATGATTATTTTGTACGTAGATTTATTTTTCCATACAAAAACTGAAATTTATTTTATTACATTAATTTTGTTCATCCTTGACATGTATTAAATTATGTTTCTGTTGGACCACGAGATTGACGACCGAGAACAATGTATCGACTGGATCTAGGGTTGTCACTTTACAATTTTACTTAGTAACAAGCAACTTCAATATCTTGGCCATTGGGTGCTTTTTACAAATGTTCATAATTTTCCAGGGTTCTATGCACGGTACCCTATCTGCCATATTCGGGATTATACATGTATTACCAAACACCCTGTATAGGCAGTGGTCGTGGTCGTTACAGAGATCCACTTGACGTTTGATCCCTTCTGACGCCATTCCCCACTCGACCACAGAGGCAGTTTGAATCTGAATGATGATATGTGATCAGACTGAAAGCATGCTATAAATAATCACCATCAAGCTCCGTTAAAGGCATTTTGTCAACATTAAATTATGGATTAGTTGTCGTACTACCACTGAAAAATGGATAGACCATGCCTTCCCAGGGCAGTGATTAATGACATTTGTAATGTGCTTGCTCGTGTCGGCGTGCTGACAGCAGCATAATGATTTTTATGTAAATAACTTAGTAACTTGTTCGAGGTCATATTTCATTATACTGAATTTATCTTTTACCTTCTATTATAGGGCAATTTGCAATATAATGACGCTGTAAGAGAGAAAAGAAATGGCGTTGCTAAGTTTCTTGCCGGTTCTTCTTAGTATAAGGTCCCCCCTGTGTACCCCATCCCCCATTTCCGTAGGCCCAAACACGCATTATCGGATCCCCCAAATAAGTTATCACGTGAACTGGATTGCCTACTTGCGGCACAGGGCACTTCGTCGCTTAGTTACATAAGTCAGCCGACATAGGCAGCATCACTGCAGATTGAGCGCGCCCCACTAGGGGGTACGCCGACTTCACCACGGCGTGCTCTCTGATTGAGTAACGCCAACGTCGCCTTCCATCGACGGGAGACGACCGTTCCGTCAGCCTATGTAGCCCTTCAAAGGCTTATAGGCAACACCAGGGGGTGTTTAGTCAGTAGAGGTAGAACCGTACATGTAGTATTCACCTCCTCCCACCGCTGGGTTGCTAGTTTTAGAAGGTGGGTCCCCCATCGGCGGTGTTAAAAAAAATGGCAATAGTTTATAAGGTCATAGTGACATTCATAAGAGTTAATTTGTAGCCTAAACTGAATAAATGATTTTGAATTTTGAATTTTATGTTGGTAAGCTGATGATGATGATGATGATGATGCTGGTGTGATGTTTACCAAAAAAAATAGGCGAAAAATGAGGAGCTCGATGGCGCAGTGATGAACGCATCTGGGCTGAGTTTGCTGATGTTTAGCAACTTTCGCATAGGCCGGTCATCGGATGGATGACTAAAAGTTTATCATTTCGAGCTCCTCCGTGCTTTGGAAGGCATGCAAATCCATTGGTCCCGTCTGCATTAGCAGTCGTTAACAACTATTAATCTACACTGGGCCCGCGTGGTTGTTGATGACTCGTTCTCCCTTTCCATTCGAAGGGAAGGCTGGTGCCCCATCTAAGGTGATGAAGATGTAATGTGGGATGGAGTAATTCATTCAAATTAAAATTATTTATTGCACACATGTGGTATAAAGCTGTTAAAATATTTGTTACCATTAACTTAATACATACAAAAACCCTGCTAGGGCATTGAACATTTGAAATACGCTTTGCCCAACCTTGGAACTGAACATATACACTAAAATATATAATTAAATGAGACATCACTTCGTTTATGGTATGTAAGTACCAGTAATGTTAATTAAAAACCAAACAATTACCTCTTATACAGATTCTAATTAAGCAGAAGTATAGAGCCGACACAGTAAAGCTTTGTTTCCTTAATTAAAACAATTCCTGTTTCGAATCCATTTGACCTTACGGGTCACCGCACCGCACAATTTGCTTTCGGCCTAATTTTTGATATTTAGTAAATAGATTAAATGTGTTATACTTTATAATAATACTAGCGGCCCGTCCCTGCTTCGCACGGATGGACATTTTTTTATAGCCTATGTTACTCAGCGCTAATGTAGTATTCTAATGGTGAAAGAGTTTTTTAAATCGGTCCAGTAGTTTTTGAGTTTATTCGTTGCAAACATACATACATACAAAAATACAAAGGTTTCCTCTTTATAATATTAGTAAAGATAACATTTATTTGGAATTATTAACTTTGCTTTATATTCAATTTCTAGACTATTTAGCTTGTAAATGGGATATAACTATGTCGGCTAGGTAAAACCGCGGGGCGCAACTAGTATTCTACGAATAGTACTTAAATAAAAGCACACCCTGAAGTAGTTCAGTGGTTCGCTATTGGATTGATAGTCATTTTTATTTATGAATCAGTCAATCCTATAAAAATAAATTCAAGTAAAGTAAGGATAATGATCATTAATTAATAATTATCACAAAGGCGACATCCTGATTAGACAGGTTGGTAGTAAAATGCATCAACAATATCTAAAAAAAGTAAAAAAAGTAAACTTTAGTCATTCTTTGAGGAACTCGATGGCGCAGTGAATAACGCGCCCGTTCTGCGAGTGCTGTCGTTAAGCAACTTTCGCAAAGGCCAGTGATCGGATGGGTGACCAAAAATGTATCATCTCGAGCTCCTCCGTGCTTCGGTAGGCACGTAAAGCCGTTGGTCCCGGCTGCATTAGCAGTCGTTAACAACCACCAATACGCACTTGGCCCGCGTGGTGGTTTATGGCCCGTTCTCTCTATCCATTCATAGGGAAGGCTCGTGCCCCAGCAGTGGAGACATAAAATGAGCTGATGATGATGATGACGAGTCACTCTTTTGTTAAACATTGAAAAAAAGTTTTGTTTTTGAGAGAATTTGCTGATTGCCTCTAACGGCATTTTTATCGTCATCGGACTTTTTTTTGGGACAGCGAGAAACTTAAAGGGTTCCTCAAGCCGTGTTAAATGAAACACCGTCAGAGGTTTTCTAGAGGGAACGCCTTCACCACTGCGTGTCCCTGTTCCCTACTAAATTCTCCGAGGGGTTCGGATCAGGGGGTCGACCGCCTAACGCTCTCGCTTTCAATCGCTTTGAAGGCGAGGCGAGGAGGAGGCGTCATCTTGTCATTTCGAAAGCAATATGAAAGCAATATCAAAAGCTATAGGCTATAGCTTTCGATATTATATTAGAAAGCGAGGCGAGGGCCTCGCTTTCAAAGCGATCGAAAGCGAGAGTGTTAGGCGGTTGGGGGGCAGATCGGCGTGTCCTACAAAGTGACTATACTGATTTAAAAAAAAGCCCTATTGCCTCGACTTACGTTACTTAAAATACTTTTAGGGTAAGCGTCCATTAGGTATTGTATAAAGGTAGAAGAGGTTTGCTTTCACTAAAAAAGAGCAAAATGAGGCCCATACCCGCGATAAAAATAATACGTCTCGCGGTACAAAGAGCAATATTGCGCGCAGAAAATCAATTTATATTCTAAAGTACTTGCACAGTACCTACATAACATTTTGTAAGCCATAATCTGCTTGTGAACCAATTTTCGAACGAAAGAAGCCTCGCGAAAAATAATCTCCATCCAATAGGGAATTGCTTGTAATACGATTTGTCTGACGTATATCGTTATCATTAAACCATAGACTTATAGATAGATAGACGTGGCCACTTTTAAAATATGAAATTATAAGTTTTTAATAGATTTAATTATTATTGATATTTTCATCGCGCACAAAGATATTTGGTGACTCGTTTCTTTTACGCACTCTTAAAGAATGAGTAGTCTACCAGCATACGTTCTGATCCTTTCTATGACATTGATCAGACAGCAGGTTAGGGTGATTAATGCTGCGATGTTTTCACGCTGCACTAGTTGTCTTACATTAATTGGACTTTATTTTCACCTAACATCAGGAGGATTTTTTTTTATAGTTTGCCTTTCAAATTATAAAAAAGACTACATAATTTGAATTGTATTTTTGTATGTCTTGGATTTCCGCAAAATAACGCCTGATTCCATTAACCATTACCATACAATTCTTTAACACGCCTTATTCGTAAAAAATCCAAACCAAATAAATAAGTTTTAAATGTGTTGTCTGCTTTTAATTTCACTTTCAATATGAAATAATGTGACCAAAAACATATTTAAGCTTCATCATCATCATCATCAGCTCATTTTATGTCCCCCACTGCTGGAGCATGAGCCTTCCCTATGGATGGATAGGGAGAACGGGCCATAAACCACCACGCGGGCCCAGTGCGGATTGGTGGTTGTTAACGACTGCTAATGCAGCCGGGACCAACGGCTTAACGTGCCTTCCGAAGCACGGAGAAGCTCGAGATGATAATATTTTGGTCACCCATCTGATGACCGACCTTTGCGAAAGTTGCTTAACTACAGCACTCGCAGACTTGGCGCGTTAACCACTGCGCCATCGAGCTCCTCATTTATTTTTTATTTAAGCTTAAATTCAAAATTCAAAAATTCAAAATTCAAAATCATTTATTCAGTTTAGGCTACAAATAGCTCTTATGAACGTCATTATGCCATCGGTTCGTAAGTCTACTCTGGGCGGGAGATCTTGTACTGAGAAGAACCGGCAAGAAACTCAGCAAGTGTCCAGATCTTTTCTCCCTTACATCGTCAAAAATATTGGAAAATGCCCTATCATAAAAGGACATTTTCCATCACAAATAAAAAAAAAAAAACACATAATATAAAGGACAATCACATGAGAAAAAAAAAATAGTTTGCAAAAACACCATTTACCAGTTAAATTTTTTACAATGTCATACAGTACTAGTAAAAGTCAAAACCTGTCTAAGAAAAAACAAAGTTAAACTATAGTTGATAATAATAAAATTAAGACAAGTATGCAAGAGCAGACCAGCCTCCACAGGCGGCACCCGTTCACGAGTATGACATAATGAATCAGCCATCGCTTCGCTCAACCATATTTTAGGGAACGTAACGACCCGACGCACATGCCACCACCGCAGAGACAATAAAGAGAGCATGACACACCCAAGCTACTCTAAATCAAAACTAATTGAAATGTTTAACGTAACGCTATTTGTTATCTGTAGGACACTGTTTATAAAGGCTATCATATCAGTATAATTTTTTATTATAAAAAGTAGTAAAGTATGCGTTTCTTGTTATAGCCAGGCTGTTTTATCATCTAAATATTCTCTGACTGTATAATAACCTTTTTTAAGTAAAGAAGACTTTACATGTTTTTTAAACTTATCTAGAGGTAAATCTAGTACAGTGTTTGGTATTTTATTATAATAGTGTATACCTTGCCCCAAGAAAGAACCAAGGACCTTCTGTAACCTGAACAGTGGCATCACAAGTTTTGTCTTACTTCTAGTATTAAAATTGTGTACGTCACCGTGTTTGGTAAATGAATTGATATTGCAACGTACAAAAACTATACAATTATAAATAAATTGAGAAGCCACTGTCAACACACCAATCTCTTTAAAAAGATTTCTTAAAGAAGTTCTTGAACCTAGTCTATAGATTGTTCTTACTGCTCGTTTTTGTAAAATGAATATAGTTTCAATATCAGCCGCTGTTCCCCACAGTAAGAGGCCATACGACATGACACTATGAAAATAACTAAAGTAAACTGTTCTAGCAGTTTCAACGTCTGTTAACTGCCTTATTTTTCTAATGGCATAAGCAGCAGAACTGAGTTTGCCGGCCAATTTCGTTATATGAGGATTCCATTGAAGTTTTGAATCAAGGGTTATACCTAAGAAAACTGTTGAGTCTACCAAATCTAATCGATCACCGTTTATTCTAATATCGGTTGGTTCATTCTTGACATTTGGTAGCCTAAATTTAATACATTTTGTTTTTTTAGCGTTAAGCTGCAAATTGTTAACAGTAAACCAACTGAGTACATCTGAGAGAGCTTTGTTTACATCGTCGTAATTATTCTTACACCTAGTTACATTAAAAATGAGTGAAGTATCATCTGCAAATAATACGATTTCACAGAAGTTCTCTACAAAGAATGGCAAGTCATTGATATAAATCAAAAACAGAAAAGGACCAAGAATGGACCCTTGTGGAACTCCCATTTTTACATGAGAACCAGATGATTTAGTTCCATTAATATCGACAGTCTGTGTTCTAGAGCTGAGATAAGACTGGATTAAATTTAGTGCGGTATCTTTGAGACCGTAGTAATGTAGCTAAATAGATTCAATATATTAGGGAAAATAGGTTGTTGCTTATCCAGAGACTTGATAAGATTGTTGTAAATATGACTATAAGTCATATTTTACTTTCCGCCCTCCATTCCAAAATATATGATACAAACTGCAACTTTGTTTAATTTTAATACAAGTTCTTACCAACGAATGATAGCCGAAGTAACTAAACCTCTTTACTAATGTCTTTAAGAATGAAGTTAGTTGCTAACACGATAGATATACATCTGGTATTGCAACCGTCTTACAATTGTCCTTTAATCCATCTTTTATATATTATATTTATTTTTAAAAAACACAAATGTTGAAAAACACAAATGTGGAAAAAATTCACAGATTTCGCAGTCCCCGCAAGAATCGAAGCATTGAAAATGAATACAACAATTTACGAAAAAAAAACATTTTTATTTAAATAAGTCTATTCCAACTTGAATGCACTTCTTGCCTGCAATCGCATCTTTTAACACTATCACCATGACGATCGGTCAATAATCAAAGAAGCTACATCACATTTTATATACGGAAATACCTGTTTTTCTACAATACCAAATCTAAAGGGACCTGTAGGTCACAATTATTAACCGATTTTAAAAAAAAAATCGACATTTTGTAGCTAAACTAATAAACCCTAAAATCCTTTTTTCATATTTTCTTAAGTCGGTTTTTTTTGAAATATTTGCAATTTAGTAGACAAACACCCCGACAAACAAGACAAACACCCCCCAAAACACCCGATTTTTTTTTTGATTTTTCAAAATTCCAAAAAAAGTTTCCCGCCGATTTTCAAAATTCAAACGCTCACACGTGTCTCGATAAATTCCTCAACTCTTGGTACAATTTCCATCTCGATTCTCCTAAAATCCTCGGAGCTATGGCCAAAAATACGTCTCAGGCGATTTGCATCTGATAACCATTTTCAATGGTAAAATCATATTCATTATAAATAAAAGGCCACTACACAGCACCGCAATGCAAATTAGGGTCTTTCAGGGATTTTGTGCGGCACAGACTCAGGCACTTCTATCTTTTTTTGCAAACATACTTTTTCGACGTCTATTCTAGCCCTAATTGGGTCTGTATGACGATTCTCGTTGCTCCTTCCTAACGTGTATAACGCACGCGTAGTTAATCTTGTAATCGGTTTGAATAAAAATCTGACTTATATAATTGCTTACAATTTAAACACTTTGCTTCTTCAACAAATCTTTTTCAAAATATTGGAAAATATGTTTTTTTAACGTTCAATGTATGTTACCTAAATATAAATGTAACAACGCAGGCTATAATAATAACCAACTGTAACACGCATGCTATACTGCCTAGTTAAGTAAACTTAATAATGAGATTTAAAAATGTTCAAATAAATTTTCAACGCAAATTTTGTTGCGAACAAATTACAAAAACACAATTGTTGAAAAAAATTCCACGAGCAGGATTTGAATCTGCACCCTTCTGACATTCCGGGTCAGGTGCTCTTCCAATTGAGCTATTGTGGTTCTAACCAGCCTGCCGAAATGATTCAACACTTTTTACTTTGAAAGCCAAAGGCGCCCATTCATTGTCAACAACTACCTAATGAGATTTAAGAAAAGAACTTAAGTAAAGTAAAATATAGTATTAGATATAGCCTATTAAAGTTCCATGCTGGGCAAAGGCTTCCATCATAGAAATCAAGTCATCGCTACTCATGGTTGTTGTATAAACAACAGCACACTTGCCAAAAGCGGGTTTGTGATCACAATCCCGGGTCATCGAAAAATACAAATCACACTTAACCCGGCCTGGGAACAGAACCCAGGACCTCCTGATATCCGACCGAGCGTCTGGCCACTAGACCGACGAAGCATCTACATATCTTATCTTATCTTAGTGGGGCCTGCTGAGGTTTCCCTCTTGCAGTAACACTTCGACCCATCGGGATCTTTTGTGCAACCCCGTCCTTTCACTCTTCTTCCTCTGTAAAGATAGATGCCATAAGTTTGGCCACGTCCTTAAGAGCGAAGAGCCTGATGTCCTCCGGTCTCGGATATGCCGACCCCAGGAGTCCCATTCTTTTCCTAGCCAGAGAGTTGCAGTCACACAGTAGGTGCTGCATTGACTCCGTTTCCTCTCCACATGCCCTACACAAGTTATTTGTTGATAGGTGCATTCTGTGGAGCATTTGTTTTGTGGCATAGTGCCCTGTCAAGGCACCGATGGTTAGTCGGGCCTGCCTTCTACTGCCTCCGCATATGAACTTACTCCGTCCTAAGGCGTTTTCGCCTAGGAAGGATTTGGAGTGTTTCATACCCGGCTGCTCTTTCCATTCGATGCCGTGCCTGTTTTTGATGTAATCTTTTAAGGCCTTGTTGATGGTACTTGGTGCAAGTGCCACGAATGGCTCAGGACCAATAAGCTGGGTCTCTGAGCCCTCCCTGGTAAGTGCATCCGCCATCTCGTTGCCGTGGATTCCCATATGGCCTGGGACCCAGATCAATTGCACCTTGTTATGTCCACCTAGCTTGTTTAGAGCTTTGGTGGTTTCTAGAACAAGGCCAGAGTTGATTCGGGGCGATATGAGCGATTTGAGCGCTGCTTGGCTGTCACTCAGGATGAATATATTGCGCTTTTTCATAGCTAACTCTATATTCTGCTTTGCACATAGGAGAATTGCGAAAGTTTCAGCTTGGTAAACAGTGGCAAATTTTCCCATGCTTTGACTATGCTTGAAGTCGTTGTTAAAGACGCCTGCCCCTGTACCCGACTTCATTTTTGATCCGTCGGTATACCAGATTAGGCTGTCTTCATCCGGAGACGGTGGCCCTCGTTTCCATTCGTCCCTGGTTGGAACATAAACTTTAAATTTCTTTTCGAACATGAATATGGGGGATATTTTATCGCACCCCATTTCCATGATCCTGTCAGGAATGTCACTTGTTTCCCATTTAGTGTGTCTAGTCAGAGGTTTAGATGCGTCCCACAGTCCGGCCACCTTTAGTCTATGTAACGCTTTCTTTGCCTCTGTTTCTATTACGATGTGCAGGGGTGGAAGGTCTGTGAGGACCTCCAGCGCTGCCGTTGGAGTGGTTCTAAAGGCACCAGTGACCGCCAAACAAGCTGTTCTCTGAAGTTTGCTAAGAGCATTCTTACAGATTTTCAGCCTGGTTCTGGGCCACCAGACGATGCTGCCATATGTGAGGATTGGTCTCACCATCGTCATGTAGATCCACCTAATGATTTTGGGGTTGAGTCCCCACGTCTTGCCATAGGTAGACCGACACATGCCAAAGATTCTGTAAGCCTTGGCTACGGTCGTGTCCACATGCTGTTTCCAAGTAAGTTCTCTATCCAGCGTTAAGCCTAGATATTTCACTTCCTTGGACCAAGAGATCTGGATACCATAAAGTGTTAGGTTACCCAGACCCGTAGTGTTCCTCATTCTTGTAAAGGGGATGGCTGTTGTTTTCCCCGGGTTTACAGAGAGGTGATGGGCATTGCACCATTCCTCCAGCAAACCCAAGGCACATTGCATTAGCCCCGATACCGTTGAGGGAAACTTCCCACTGACTGAGATGACCAGGTCATCCGCATAACCAACCGTATAGAATGGTCCTTTATTCAGCCTTACTACGATTGAATCAACCACAAGGCTCCACAGAAGGGGCGAGAGAACCCCTCCTTGCGGGCATCCTCTGGTTGTTCGTGCAAGTAGACTGTCACCTAGCAATTCAGAGTTGATAATTCTACCCTTTAGCATGCATTCGATCAAATTACAGATCGGTAGTGGCACACCATGGTTCTTGGCTGCAACCTTGATGGGTTCAAAGGTAGTGCGATCAAATGCACCTTCGATATCTACGAAAGTGCAGATGCAAATCTCTTTGTTTTCCAGCGCAAATTCTGCTCGACTCACCACATGATGAAGAGCAGTTTCTGTTGACTTCCCTGCCTGATATGCACATTGAAGTCCATGGAGTGGGAATCTTTTCAGTGGTCCCGCTCTGATATATTTGTCTACCATTTTCTCTAGGGTCTTCAGGAGAAAGGATTGTAGACTTATAGGCCTAAAGGCTTTGGGTTCTTCGTAATCTGATTTTCCCGTTTTGGGTATGAAGATTACCTTAACACGCCTCCATGTTCTGGGAATGTGTCCAAAGGCTATGCATGCTTTATACAGCCTGCAGAGATGGGGTCCCAGGATGGAGGCGCCCTGTTGTAGTAGAAAAGCATCTACATAACATCAATTTGATTAAATTTCAGACAATGTTCCAGTGCAGCAACAGAGAAATAACCATTCCAAAACGCCCATTACTTTACTCCCAGCCAGCGTCAAGTTTTAAACATTTTATTTGTCTCCTCCATTCTCTACATTTTAACTAAAATACTTTATCACTCGTATACTACTTTGAATTTTGAATCTTACTATTATTTTTGTAAGGTCGACATTTGCAGTTATATAAACACTTTAGAATAGTGTATGAGCATGAAGGAGTGTCCGCTACACAAAACGTTATTATTAGTCTGAGAACACGTACGACTCGTGTCTGTTATTATAATGTAACTATTTATTGTTTTCTTATTGCTCGCCTGTTACCTTATAAGTTTTAACAAAGAAGATCAAGCCTTAGCGACAAAATAATGAGACCTTAGAAGGTAAGTAATACATACTGCGTTCGAGCAACACTGAGAAAACTGGCAATCATAAAAGACGTGTATTCAGCATAAAAAGATGAATTCACTCCAAGAACGGAGCATATTGAATCATAAAAAAGAACGATGATAATACTGATGTTGATGATAACGGCATTTAAGATGACATACATTTAAGATATAATTTAATCATACTACATTAGGTAGGTCATCGTATTTTTGACACTGACACTGTCATTGTGTTTTATAATTAGTAATTTAATTTTCCAATACAAAATTATTTGTTTGTTTTGTTACGGTAAGCGGTACGAAGTTCCCCGGGTCATATGTAAGTAACGGTAATATATGGTAGTATGTAATATACCCCGTGTGGTGCCGGGGATAAAGAATTGCACCACCCCATCTCTTCCCGTGGGTGTCGTAGAAGGCGATTATGGGACCATTCCAGAGGATGGGCAGCAGCGTCTCTTTGTGATAATTCTAACCATACTGCGATCGCCAACCCGCCTGCCAAGCGTGGCGATTATGGCAAATTCTCCTCAATCTTGAGGGAGGCCTTTGTCCAGTAGTGGACGTCTGTTGGCTGAGATGATGATGTAATATATCACAGAAATTTGACAGTTTTGGATTTGAGGTTGACGTGCGTGCAGGAGTATGTACCATACTAGAAGCTATCACATTTGTTTCGGTGTAAAATGTAGCTACATGAATTATCAAGTACATTTTGTACAAACAACGAGAGTTTCTCGCTGCCAACTCGAACGCGGCGGCTAGGTTGGGAAAGCAATTTGTGCTGTTGTTGTTTAATAATAACCTTTTCTCACGGCGAAATGTATAAGGGACAATGGCGGGGCCCAATTTTAGTGAGTCGTTGAACGAAATAGTCGGAAACTTAGAATAGAGGTTGGGTATTGTGAAGGTGTACATCGGTATTAGAGTGCTGGGGGAGTTTCTTTACTATACGATATCAATTCATCTTTATCATCATCATCATCATCATCATCAGCTTACACTAGTCCTTAGGACATAGGCCTCTCCAAGTGCACGCCACCGAGCACGATCCGCGGCTACTCTCATCCAGCTTTTGCCAGCCACCTTGCGAATATCGACGTTCCACCTAGTCTAGTGTAGTCTGATATTAATTGATTTATACCATTTTAAAATAGTAATGCTTAAAATCAAGTCTATCCAGTTAGTCAAATTTTAATCTAATAAATATCAAAGGACATACTATTGAATCTTCTTAACTTTTTTTACCTACTACCTATCCAGGCGTCTATATTTAGCTGTTGGGAAAAATGGTCGCAAAAAACTGTACAGCTATTATAGGAATAACGACATTTGTAGAGAACATGGTTCATGACGAACAGACAGTTTTTGTTATTTTGTTCTCCAAAATATTAATCACAAAAAAAAAACTAGAATAAAAATAATGCAAAAATTTTAAATTAAAAAGAATATTTTAATCAAGCGATTGAGTTCAAGTTTAATACTAATTAGCACCGAGTACCATCACAAGCAAGCCTCCTGACTATGAATGAGCTCTTATAACAGTATTATAGCAGTTGTGGAAAACAGACGCGTGTATATTCGCCGCAACACGCGTCTCGTTTTCGCAACTGTTATAATACTGCTATAAGAGCTCGTAGTTACCCCCAAGGCTTCTTTGACATTAAATCGTATGAGTTCAGTCAAATAGCACAAAAAACAATACCGATAATGTAACTATTTACTGTACCAATAACATATACTTTAGCGACATTTACATACATGCGTACATTATGTGCCTAAATTATATAAAACATTTTTCATTATTGTCATTTTCATCTAAAGTCCGCAGGGACGCATAACAAAGCCAGACAGAAGTTTGAGACTACCTCCACAAAATAAGAAGACTGCAGAAGGTGAGCTTCACACAAACGCGCTTGAGCATCACACACATACACAACCTCTCACGGACACGAATCTCGCAACAGCCGCGCTCGGACTGTCCCGAGATACGTGTCCGTGGAAGGTAGGGTTGCCATCTTTTTTTTTTTGCAAATAAAGTACATTAAATATTTACATATAAAAATTGTTAAAAAATTAAACCCCCACCCGACCCAGCCAGGAATCGAACCTGGGTCTTCCGCAATCCGGGCGGCTGATCTGACCGCTATGCTACCGGGAAGGCTGATGTAATCGCTGAATTTAGTCACTGCTTTTTAATTTTTGAGTGCTTATTGCGGGCACAGTGCCATCAGTACATTGATTATTAAAATTTAGCAGTTTGAACTGGACCTTTTCTGTACCAGTGTAACATCAGCGAAGAGGATGTTGAGCGAGCAGTTCTTTGAACCCACATAATATCCGTAACTAGATATTCTGTTACGGTAATACCAATTCGCTAATAGTTTTAGCGAGGTTAATAATGCGTTGCTTAGTGCTTCTAGTTTTAATTATTATGTAACTTCTATCGGTGAGAACCTATTAGTGGTTTTTATGTACTACTTTGTAACCCTATTAAAATTTTGTAAACCTTGGTTTTCCTAAGATAAGATAATAAAATAAAAAGGTAGAAAAAAAGTACATTGTGTCAAAATAATGTACGATTATTTATTTCGCTTAAAACATACTTCTCATTGGTTTAAGCAACGTTAAACAAATAGTTATCACTGCTAAATAGCTACACAGCAACTTTTTTGTGTGTTATGTGTGAAAAGAATCCCAGATAAATAAAATATGTGAACTAAAGTATTTTCGCGTACTTTAATGTTCTCATAAAGTATACAGTACAATTACCCGAAATAACGTACAATACTTTATAATAAAGTACGGGTGGCAACCCTAGTACAAGGGGTCTATGTGTGAGTTGCTTGAGAAGCTTACCTTTTGGCTACTCTTTATCTACCTTCCCCCCAAGTCACCCAGACAACAACTTGTAGCTGCGTAGCCCGATAACATTCGTGCGATACAAACTATGTTCGGGAGTTCCTGAGTTATACTACTTGTTGGGAACCGTAACTTTGTACAGTAACTTGGTGTGTTAGGTCGTTTTCACACATTGCTATGCCGTTATTAAATATGTACATACAAGAGGAGCTCGATGGTGCAGTGGTTAACGCGCCCGGTCTGCGAGTGCCGAGTCTGCGAGTGTCCCATCCAATGATCGGCCTTTGCGTAATCTTAGATCGGGTGCGCCATCGAGCTCCTCTGGGGCCAACACTCTAACTTTATTATATAAATGTGAATATAGCCTTTTCATTTATTAGATGAAATACTTATAAACTATTTAATAACTTGAAAGAAAATTTTATTTAGTCAATGCCAATCCAAACTCACATTCTATCTTTTTTAATTTTACATTGCTTAGGATACAATCCGTGCAACCTTAATAAAATTACGGTCGAATTTCGACCACTGGGCGACCACTAGTACTTACTAAATGCGCGAGTACGGCTGCTCGGCAAGGCCCGATTTTACTACTGGGCTACTTATAGGATATTACTTATAGGACTCGCATTTATATCTCCCGGCATTTCTCACAGAGTCCCTTACAACCAAAGGATAGAGTTTTTTAAAATGGAATCACTAAGTCATCGCCGTGCCATCCGCGAGTTGTCATTTTTGCACGGACTTATCAACGGAGAAACAAGGTGCTGTGAACTCGTGGAACGTATCAAGATAGCGGTCCCATACAATTTACCTCGACTACCAATCAGTAAAATTTTTTACCTTCCAACCGCTAAAACCAATCTTGGATGTAATGCCCCAATGGTAAGATGTTGCATGCGTTACAACATGATTGACAAAAACAATGTAGACTTAGATATATTCCACGATTCACTACCTAAATTGAGACTGAAGCTGATTCAAGGTTTTCAGCCCAAAATAGCGACTATGTGAAATAAATTTTAATACATTTTAATAAATTTTATATAATTTTGTTTTGTTTTTAATTTTGTTTTTAATTTAATTAAGTAATTATTATTTTGTCATTGTTTTTATTTTATCATTATTATTATTTTTATGACATGGTTTTGTAATTTCTTTAATTGTTAATATTGTATTTGTAGTTGTAGTGTCAATTATAATTATTAATGTTGTGTGCACTATTCATTGGAGTACATGTTAGAATATATAAATCATATAAATTAAGGAATAAATGTAATAATGTGTATTCTGTAAGTGTACCTTATATAATAATAAATAAATAAATATTAACAGGAATACCTAGCCTTAAGCTTTCTTTCTGGGACCTCCTTATTTTGTGGTCTGGGTTTGACATCTATGTCTTCTAAGCTGAAAAGAAATGTCCATTATCATAGCTCACTGCTGTTTGGGGAATATGATTATAGCGTGATAAAATAATTACATTATTATGGAAAGTCAAGTCTAAGTATAACATGATTAATTGCTAAAACTGTAAACCGATTAGCCCAGTGACATAATTTGGACAAAAACCATTTTAATTAGAGTATCGCGGTCGGCAAGGTCACGAGGAGAATTGGTAATTAAATTCGGATTGAAGGCTCACGGTCACAGTACACAGTCGAGACGGTAGATTCAACCATTAAGTACAAGTTATGTTATAATGATTTTATAATAAATTCAATTTGAAAAAAAAGACAAATTGTTGAAAAAAATTCCACGAGCGGGATTCGAACCCCATGACATGCCGGTCAGGTGCACTACCAACTATACTATCGTGACTCAACACACGACGTAAGTAGTTGTCGACATTGAATAAGGCTCCTTTGGCTTACAGAGTAAGAGTAGATAGAGTTGATTAATTTCGGCAAGTTGGATTGAGCCGCGATAGCATAGTTGGTAGTGCACCTGATCCGGCATGTCATGGGGTGCGGGTTCGAATCCCGCTCGTGGAATTTTTTTCAACACTTTGTCTTTTTTCAAATTGTAATTTGTTCGCAACAATAATTGCCTAAAAATTATATGTAAATAATCATAATAATAAAACTTTATTAATTGCGAAATATTACAATGCCTAGTAAGTAACTGTAGCCATAGTCAATAGTCATAGTAGCCGTCTCTTGACCCGCAGCAGCCAAACTAAATTTACACAACCATTTGTTCAGTGAACACATACTTAGATTAAATATTGACGATAACAATATATTTTTTTAAATATTTTAAAATTGTAAAGGTTCTTTATAGTGACTTATTTATTCAAAAATAGGAACATTTATAAATTAAAAAAAATTATGCTCCGTAAGTTAAAAAAAAGAATGGGAGATGAAAGGGATTCTTCAAAAAGGGCGTGTATAGGTTTCAGGGGTCGCCAACGCTTGAGTACCTCTGGTGCTGCAAACAAGGAGCAAATGCCAAATAAATATTAAGTTCCAGAACCGCAAGGAATTATTTTTTTTTCTTTAAATTAACTGCAGATGAACTAAATAAAGTTAACATAATCTGTCTGTCTATATTTTGTTCTTTCTGCTACTAATAACTATCATCAATCACGTTTTATTATGTGAGGCTGGTGAGGTTTAAAATTGGGTTGTATTTAATCGATCACCAAACTAACCTAACCTAACCCACAAAAATACTAAGATAGCACCTAAAAATACAAAGTTAGCACCTAAACTACTATTTAGATACTAACTTAACATTTTAGGTGCTAGCCTACTATTTTTTTGTGGATCAATTTATTATTTCTCTTTAAAATTTAATTTTATTGCCATAGAAACCTTAGAACTATTTCCTATTGTAAGTATTCATGTTATTTTCTGAGGTCGTTTTCTTTTAGCGACTAAATGAAAGCCTTTTTGGTCCACCATTAGTTTCTCCTCCTATCTATTATATTTATTTATCTGTATATACAACAACTGTCTTTTCAAATTGAAACAGATTTCTCTACTGAGTATAGTTTATTTAATTTTACAATGTCTTAAGGAACGGCAGCCCTATTGGATCTTAACAAGTTTTAAATTGGCCTTTTGAAACTCAAACACTTTCTTGTTTAGAAATAAACCCGTTAAAATCGGTATACATCAAACGTTTGCTATATAAACGGAATTGAGCGGCTCTGTAATTAAGTTTATAATAATATATTTTTTATTTAGGTATATTTCTTTTTTCTGTGCGTGTAGGTGTGCGTGCTTAAGTGAGTATGTCATTGTGTGTGTGTGTAATTATATTATTCCTAACTTTTCAAGTTTTCAAGTTTCGTACAACAATTAAAATACAAGAAAATACATTTTCAAAATATAATTATTACCGTATTAGAGTGCCTAGATAAGTGGCATAACGCTAGTAGAATAGAAATGGAATCTATATATTAATACGTTAAGCAAAAACTTTGTACCCCTTTTGACGAAAAATGCGCGGACGGAGGAACATGAAATTTCGCACACTTATGGTTTATATAGAGAACGATTGCAGAATGTTATTTTTTTTAATAATGCTTAAAAAATACAATAAATCAATAAAACAAACATTACACACACTACCATGTATTTGACACACACTCATATAAGTATACTCTTTTCAAAAATTTCATAAATGGAAGAGGAGCGGCCGAAATCTGTTAATGCCAATCCAAACTCACATTCTATCTTTTTTAATTTTTCATTGCTTAGGATACAATCCGTGCGCCTTAATAAAATTACGGTCGAATTTCGACCATTGGGCGATCACTAGTAGAATGAAATACGTATGGTAGGTATTGACTTAATCACAAACAAACGTCATTTATACGTAGGGTTGGCTAATGTCAATCCCATACGATAATAAATATTATATTTAGCGCTGTGCCACTTGTATCAGAATTCAGAGGGCAAAGCCCAAATATTACTAAGTTTAATAAAAATAAATATTACTAAGAATTGAAAAAAATGTCCCAGATATTAACAATTTAAATTATAGTATAGTAGAATAATATAATATGTACTGGGCCAATATTATGTGTACATTCACAAAATACCTAAATGTATTCCAATAAAGGACGACAGTCTCTAAAGATAACCTAAAACCAGGGCTCTGTGAAGGGTCTGAAATGTCAGCCTAAAAAATATGTAAGTGATATAAATGCGAGCCGAACCAAAAAGTGTTTCATGGCAATGTGTTGTGTACGTACAAAAACTTTATAAAATAAGCAGTTTGTTTCGCGACTTTGTCCATGAAGACTTCAGTTTTTTTACTAAAAACATTATAAAAAGTTTTTTTTTATCAAATTAAAAAAGTGGGTAACCCACAAAGTATATAGCATTCTATCATGGAAAGAATTTTTAGAATTTGACCTGAAAAAAATTGTTACAAGCGTTACCTCTTTATTAATAGTATAGATACTTACTTAAGTAAAAATTATTTAAAATATTTTAAATCTTTGATTCGCTTATTAGTAAGATAGTATGTTAGAAAGTAATAAGTAAATATAACTTTTATTTTCATTATTTTATTTTTGTTTTGTTGTTTTGTTATTAGAAAACATAACTATGTCAACTCATGATTACATAAAACAAATACGATGAACAAACCTTAGCTTAAGCCAGCTTCACATTGGGACCAATAAACCCCTAGAGAATATTAAGTAAGGTAATCATCCCTATTCCTGAATGAACGTGGATACAGTTGCCTATTTTCAAATAAGAAAAGGTGAGAATGGTCCGTGGTCCTAATTTTGAAGAGGAACGAATTGCCCCCAAACATGGTACCATTACGATACACTAATTGAAACGTGAGTCATCACAAGCTTATTATATGTCTCCACTGCTGGGGCATGAGCCTAACCTATGGATGGAAAGAAAGACGGGGCCCAGTGCGGATTGGTGGTTGTTAACGACTGCTAATGCAGCCGAGACCAACGGCTTTACGTGTCTTCCGAAGCACGGAGGCGCTCGAGATGATACATTTTTGGTCACCCATCCGATGACCGGCCGTTGCGAAAGTTGCTTAACGTCACCAATCGCAGACCTGGCGCGTTAACCACTGCGTCATCGAGCTCCTAAACGTAAGTAAATCTGTATAAATTATTTTACTTCAAATTAAGAATTATGATTAAGATATGATAAGTACGAGTATGTTATGATAGAAACCAATTAAAAATAACTATGATTTCTCCAAACAAATATAACAAACGGAGACACACGCAAATCTTCAGCGAAGAGGTTCCAGCAATTGCCAACAAAATTAATTAAACGTGAACAAAGTCTGTAGGCGCGGGAAATGAACAAGAAACTTTACTAGCGACACAAAACAAGGAGGATCCAGAAGGTAATCTTTATACATACCGCGCTCGAGCAACGCACACATAGACCCCTTGCATGGACACGGTTCTCGGAACAACTGGGCAAACTTATTACCGAAAAAAAGCAACCAGTTGCTATTTTCATAATGGCAACGCGACTGCTACTAGTTGCGGTTACTACAAACGGTCGGTTTATTTTAAAGCGCCATCATACACTTTTAGTTCGTCAACCGCTCGCTTGTGGCGCTATCGCAGCGCTCTACGTTCCGTAATACGAAATAATAGGTATGTGTTTTGCGATAAATCTATAAGTACTAATATTATAAAGCTGAAGAGTTTGTTTGTTTGTTTTATTGGTTGAACGCGCTAATCTCATGAACTACTAGTTTGAATTGAAAAAATATTTTTGTGTTGAATAGTCCATTTATTGAGGAAGGCTATAGGCTATATTACATCACGCTATGATTAATAGGAGTGGAGCAGCAATGAAAAATGTTGCAAAAACGGGAAAATTTTATTGTTCGCTAATTAACGCGGGTGAAACTGCGGGGCACAGCTAGTATGCTATAAATTGCAAATTGTTGCGATTGCGACTTGCGATTGTCACTTAAAGATCGGTAATAGGCCTGCGGGACAGTCTGAGCGCAGCTGTTAAGAGAGATGAGAGGTTGTCTATGTGTGTGTAGCTCGAGCGCGTTCGTATGAAGCTTAACTTCTGCTGTTTCCTTATTTTGTGATAGCGGGGTAATCTCGGGCCGTAACAATGATTGGCCAATAAAACAATAACAGCACGTCCCTGATTACCGGCTCCGACAAAAGCTTAAGTTTTGATTAACTTACCGGGCCCGCTACCGTCATTTACCTACCTTACCTTACCTATTCCGCAATGGTTATGTTGTTAAGAATCTCTTTGGTTAGGTACACTATGAAAAGGTCGGTTTATTTTATGAATATTTAATTTGAAGACTGGCAGGTAACGTTATGTCTCATAAACAACAGATCTTTTTTCCGGAATTTAGAAAATTTACGTGTTTTTAAGTCGTAAAAGTAATGATATCTAAAAACTTATTTCTTCAGACACTTTGTAAATATAGCACAAATGAAACAATGATCCGACATCAAAATGTTTTCATTGATATTCCGCAGGCCACTGTTGTCTTATTTTTCAATAAAAAAATTTGAATATGAAAATATTAAGACTTTTATTATTTTTTACCCAAACGCCTATGATTTTACGAAAGTAAACATTGCTCTAATTAAATCACCAGCCTACTCTGTACAGATATTAGTGTGCGTGCGTATTCGTAGTCGTGCGCCGTTGTCACACCACTGACACGCGCCGCTCGCTCGCTATCATAAAGAAACTTGAAACTCGCAGTTTTGCGTCCGCGCTGCACCCCCTTAACTTAGGCATGTTTCCCGATTGTTTGAAAGATATATTTTCTATACTTATATTTCTATTGTAAGAAAAATGTCAGCCAGAAGAAATTGTCTAATGCATTGATATCATTACTTTTGTTTCTAATTCTATAAGTAAATGCTATGTACTGTTTACCTATGTGACGTATCGGTAAAAAATGTACCTACATATCTAATTGCTTGCAGGCAGGCGGAGCTTGAGGAGCTCGATGGCGCAGTGGATAACGCGCCCGGTCAGCGGCAACTTTCGCAAAGGCCGGTCACCGGATGGGTGACCGAAAATTTATGTGCTTCGGAATGCACGTAAAGCTGTTGGTGCCGGCAGCATTAGCAGTTGTTAACAACCACCAATCCGCACTGGACCCGCGTGGTGGTTTATGGCCTGTTCTCGGTTACCTATTGAAACGCATAACGTTTTTAGACATAAACTGAAAATGCATAATGTTCATGGTCATAATCGTCACTTGCCATAAGTCGTTATAGCATAACTTCATAACGCATAACATCATATGGCCGAAATCTGTAAGGCAAAATCATGGAAAGGCATAATTTAAATTTGCCATAACATTTAAAAGGCATAATATTCAAAAAATCTGATCTGATCTGATGATGAGGCAGGCTAGCTTATTTATGCTTAATATGAAAAAAATTAGATTCTTTTTCCCTGTCTGGTTTCACTAAAAACCAGCACATCTGAGTGGCAAACATTTTGGCCTCAAAATCAAAGGTAAATTTATTTATTGCCAACTAAGTGAACATAATAATTGTGATACCTACTTACTTTAACTGACTTTTATACAGCAAACAAATATGTTTCTAATCCACATTAAAGTATACGAGTCATTCAGACTTATCTGCTTATTGTCGCGCAATATGTACATAGGTATTCGAAATTAGCAAAGTTACAATTACCTCTCCCGTTCCGTAATGGCGGTAGAAATCGTCAGGAACGGGAATAACAAGCCTGAATGAGCACTGCAGGATGTTCGACGGAAATGTCCGGATGAGCGAGATGCTCATTTGTTCAATTGTTTTAAACTTATAATTTGTTTAGGTTGAAGTTCAAAATTTAGTTTTAAGGCGAAGGGTAAGGCACACTAGCGCCGCTAATGGATTTAATTTGATAACTGCTAAGCTAGATTTTTTTTTCAAACATTGCGGACCTTCCGACACTAGGCTAACATCTATTATTTAATAATTGTGCACTATTTTAAGGTTTGTTTTTGTATTCATTCGCTAACACCAACAGTGGCCATTGTTTGTGAATAAATGCGATAGCCCGTTTTGTGAATAAACCACGCAACAAAAAGTAGTGCACAATTATTAAGTAAATACTATGGATGCTTTCCTGTTGTCGGACGGTACGCAATGTTTAAAAAAAGATCCGGTCAGTTAGTAATTGTCAAATTTTTAACTGGTGGCGCTAGTGTGCCTTACCCTTCGCTTTAAGCCAGTTAAAAATGTGTTATTAAGGGGGTGCAGCGCGGACGCAAAACTGCGAGTTTCAAGTTTCTTTATGATAGCGAGCGAGCGGCGCGAGGCAGTGGTGTGACAACGGCGCACGACTACGAATACGCACGCACACTAATATCTGTACAGAGTAGGCTGGTGATTTAATTAGAGCAATGTTTACTTTCGTAAAATCATAGGCGTTTGGGTAAAAAATTATAAAAGCCTTAATATTTTCATATTCATATTTTTTAATTAAAAAATAAGACAACAGTGCCCTGCGGAATAATAATACAAACATTTTGATGTCGGATCATTGTTTCATTTGTGCTGTATTTACAAAGTTTCTGAAGAAATAAGTTTTTATATATCATTACTTTTACGTATTGTTAATGCAGATTCTGGGTATTTGTTTCAAATTCCAAGACAACCATGCCCTTGTGAAAGGATCAAGCTAACCTACACTAGTCCTTTTAATGTATATGACATATTCAGCGCCTAGCACCAGTGACTTAAAAACACGTAAATTTTCGAAATTCCACGCTGCACCCCCTTAAACTCTTTTTGGTTGTTATCTGTTTACTTTAGATATCGAAAGGAGCGCGCTGTCACGTGGCTACTGAGCCGTCCAGAGTGCTTCGTGTGAGTTTTGTTTACTATCCGTATTCTTTCGATTACGTTTACGAAAACGATAATTAGTATGGCATTGAAGCAGCGCCTCCTGGCGACATACGAGAAGAGTTAACATTTTGCCATACAAATCCTTGTTTTCGTTAACGTGATCGAATGGTGAATGAAAGTCGCAGTTGGCACCCACATAATAATTACTCATAATTTTCTTTCTAACTATAGTTGAATATAATCTAAGTAAGTATATTGGTACTAATTTTAGTTTAAAGACAAAAGTCACGACTATTAAGTTGTGGTCTTAACGACCATAGAATTTTACTACATACAAAAAGTGAAGTAAAACCACATTATACGGTCTGTGTCTCAGACTTATATGAAGAAGATAAAAGATAATGTCTAAAGAGGAATAAAAGCGAGCTCTTAAAGTCAGGGGATTTATCGTTCGTTTAAATTGTGGCACTATCCAGTAACATTAACCCCCTTATTCTTAAAAACTATTTAAGGCAAAGGGTAAGGCACACTAGCGCCGCTAATGGATTTAATTTGATAACTATTAAACTGGATTTTTTTTCAAACATTGCGGACCTTCCGACACTAGGCAAACATCTATTATTAAATAATTGTGCACTACTTTTAGGTTTGTTTTTGTATCCATTCGCTAACACCAACAGTGGCCATTGTTTGTGAATAAATGCGATAGCCCGTTTTGTGAATAAACCACGCAACAAAAAGTAGTGCACAATTATTAAATAAATAATAAGTATAGATGCTTTCCTGTTGTCGGACGGTACGCAATGTTTAAAAAAATATCCGGTCCGTTAGTAATTGTCATATTATCAATTGGTGGCGCTAGTATGCCTTACCCTTCGCCTTAAGCATTATTTAGTTTATCATTGTTTTGTCTCTTTTTCTCAAATACAAAATGACGTTTGTGTGACGTTGACAAAACAATATTCAACTAAATAATGCTTAAATAGTTTTTATGAATAAGGGGGTAAGTGTGCAGTTTACTTTTTATTTTTAAGTACTAATTGCTTCTTAAGCTGAATTAAATATTTGTAAAATACAGTGAAAAAATTAAATACCTACCCAACCCAGCCAGGAATCGAACCTGGGAACCTGGGCAATCCGGGCGGCTGCACTGACCATTATGCCTTCCCGGTAGCAATGTAATAATTGTTTACTGTATTGTATAAATACTTAATTAAGTGTGCTTTTAAAACCCGTAATTAAACGCGACAATTTAACATCCAGTTATGAAAATCTAAGAAAATGCAGACTACAATTATTACGAGTTACACATAATTTTTTCCCTTTCTTTTCCTTCTTAATATTATTTTCTTTCATTTTCTTCAGCCTTGGTCATGATTTCACCTGATGCAAAGTGAAGAGACGAAGGTGGAAACGCTTTAACACGGAACCCTCAAGCACTGAGGAACAGGCTATATTATGTCTAACTTTCAGAACAAAACTATGCTACTAACTTTGATGTTATGGCCACACACCGCTTCAGCCAATCAGAAAGCTTGTTTTCTATAATTTCTAGCCTTATTTTGAATTGCCGGACAGCGCGAAATTACAGTAAAAACAAAACCAAAAATTAAATTAAGGTTTTTTGTTCCTTCTGTAAAATGCCGAATTCTGCCATGGCCGGTATAAGAACTTCAACGACGATTTGCCATCGATAAACAGCTCTACTGCGCCGCAAACATTTAAGCTGGGTAAAACACAATATCCTAATTATTCATCTCACACATTTACATTTAGTAAACAGATTTAATTTTCGCGACTGCCTACGCTTATAAAGTTATATAGGCTTAGCATTCAAATATGTCAGCATGGAATAGGCTGTATACTGCTTACAGACTGAGGGTGTCACTCAATTAAAGCTAGACTGAGCTGAATGAAGCCGAGCTGTTTGGAAATGAACCAATACTGGAGCAGAACTAAGAAGAGCCGTAAATATAAAGGAACTCTATTGGTTGATTTCCACCCAGTTCGTCTCAGCTCATCTCAGCTCAGCTTCAATACACGCCCGCGTCCTCGTCCACGTCACTACCTGTATCGCGTGAATTTCGAGCGTCGGAAAACTCTGTCTTATCACTTGCCTACACCATGAGAGAGACCTACAAAATATCACCTCTGCGGTGTAGTGGTTAGAGCACCGGTCTATACCCACACAACGATTCACAGCGAGGAGTGCATAATTGTTAGACGCGATTTGATTGGTGGTGTGGTTTGTTTTGAGTCCGTCTAGCCTTGCTATCACTATCTTACCTAAGTCTGTTAGAGCGAACAAAAATATTAGTAGATAGAAAATAGTCAGTTTCTCAGTTGGGTAGTATGCTCAGTTTTTATGTTGGGTAGTATGCTTTCACCTTTATTAACTGCTTTTACCTATAGTATGATTAATGCACCTTCGAGGAGGAGGAGGAGCTTGATGGCGCAGTGGTTAAAGCGCCCGGTCTGCGAGTGCTGAGGTTAAGCAACTTTCGCAAAGGCCGGTCATCGGATGGGTGACCAAAAATTTATCATCTCGAGCTTCTCCGTGCTTCGGAAGGCACGTAAAGCCGTTGGTCCCGGCTGCATTAGCAGTCGTTAACAACCACCAATCCGCACTGGGCCCGCGTGGTGGTTTATGGCCCGTTCTCCCTATCCATCCATAGGGAAGGCTCGTGCCCCAGCAGTGGGGACATAAAATGAGCTGATGATGATGCTTTCACCTTCACTAAGGTGAAATGAAGACAGTGTTAGTATCAGTATTATTTTTTCACACTTCAGTCAAGACTCTTATTTCTAATCAACTGATAGATAGGTAGATAGATAAAGGTTAAATGAAACTGGATTTGCAAGAAAACCATTTAAAAAAACGTCATCAAAAGTCTATTTAATCCGGATGAGGATCAAGAATGATAACCAGAGGCAGATTTAAAAATTCATTTCCGTGTCTCAGTCGAGAGTGTCGACAAACAGACGGAGACTCGCTCCGCCGCGCCAGTATTTATTTAGCAAATGAAACTTCAATCTGTTTGCTTCTTAGATTTCAGTATAAATATAACTTTTTTTAAATATTTACGTGAGCGGAATTGAAGTTACCTGTTTACATGTACGTTTCAAGATAGGTGAAAACTTTTGCAATTTCGCTGGAAAAATAATCGGTTTTCTCTTAATGTTTTATTTAACCTGTATTCTAAATAGTTACCAGAAAAATACATTTACTGGATTGACTTTATAACCCTATTGATTATTTTTGCCATGAGACTATAGAGTTATGTTAGATTTAAAAAATTGCCTTTCTATTGTTTTCTAAAGTTTACAAGAACACTCTCTAAGGATCTACTCGCGTTTATTTTACACATTACTTTTAATTAATAGCTTTTATTTTCGCAAAAGAAGCATTGTTGTTCGAGTTTTTGCAAAACAATGTTACTTGGAGGTAGAAATAGAATACTAATACCTGTGTGGTGCCGGGGATAAAGAATTGCACCACCCCATCTCTTCCCGTGGGTGTCGTAAAAGCCGACTAAGGGACCATTCCAGAGGATGGGCAGCAGCATCTCTCTGAGGTTACCCTCAACCTACTGCGATCGCCAACCCGCCTGCCAAGCGTGGCGATTACGGCAAATACCCCTCATATCCTCATAGGCCTTTGTCCAGCAGTGGACGTCTTTTGGCTGAGATGATGATGATGATGATGATGAGAAATAGAAACCGAATTGTTCTCCATCCAGTCGCATTTTGGGTAGGATTCTCCCACCGCGCTTCGCCAAATCATAATATAGTCTAGAGGCACCAGTATTCGACACTTTAAGCTCAGTTATCGACACAATTTTCATCGCCAATATTAAACATAATTTCCATTTTACGGGATTACAGCAGGTGGTCTGTATTGAACTGTTGCTAAATACTAAAATCAAGGGCTGACCATGTTGATTATTGGTTCCTGTCGAACACTGACGCACTCTCGGTAGTTTCAATTTAAAGGAGCCGAAACAGAGAGGTCGCAATGCCTACACCGCTTACACGTGCCCGTAGTTTCATTCAAAAAAGACGACAGAGAGACCGCAATGGGTGCTCTTAAAAATATTACAATTTTTGTGTTAGGAAAAGTAAAAATAAATACTAGCCTGAATTTTTTTTAAAGCTAGGGCCTTATTTCTCTGACATAATTAGATGTTTTGTCAAAATATTTGTGGTTGATAAAATGTGACCTTATATAGTAGTACCCTATGAAGAAAATCTTGTTAACCCTTCTATGCCAGCAAGGCAACCAAAGTAGCTGAACATTTATATTTACGTAGTATTCTCTGGTATATTTCAAAGGCAAATAAGATTTTAAAAATGTATTTTCTCTTTAGGCCAGCTCAAGAGCTGCCCCAAGCAGCAGAGACATAGCTTAGTGTTTATGCAGGCTTGAACTTCAGCTCTTCAGACTGTTTGCCAACTGTCTACGTCTGAAATGAGCTAAACAGACTTTGTATGTAAATTTCAAAGCGAACGCTTGTTGTTGAAGTGTTTCGTTGCTTAGATTTTATAACGATAGCGAAATAAGAAATAAGTGAGAATATAAATAATATAGGTATTCGGCTTCAAAAATAAAAAGAAAAAAGAAAAATGATCTTACAATATAAATACACAAAGAATCATTGTCTTTTTAAGGTTTACGCGAACACTACACGTAGAAACAAAACACTTTACGAAGTTTTTCACGTTTTATTCTACATTTTACCCTTTACAGGTTTCGTGCTAACAGGGAGATGGATGTGAGCTGTATATTCAAATAGATATACTCAAAGACAACAAAAATAAGAATCTCATAATCCGTCCCGCGCTGTAGGTATAATTAGCGGGCCACCATACATACGTACGCCCGTGCACATATGGCGCGCGAGGGTTTAATAATGACTCTAATTTACTATAAGCTTTCCTTCCGTTTCCGAAAGAAAAAAGTAAGTTTTAATGAACAATTGAATCCAAAATTAATGTTAATTATTGTGAAATGGAAATAGACGGCAAAAATGAAGGACAATCCAATTATCCCAAAGAAAATCAATTGATCAAATTGATTGTTGCCTGCACGGACATATACCGTTTGCGATACAAAAAAAATCGCTCTGGCAACGCTACGAACAAGGCGTTAATGAATTAATGGGCGTTCGCCGACGGCTGAGCAGCTTGGAAGGCGAAATGAGAAAGTAATTTTGTATAATTATGTTACACGCTAATATAGGTAATGGAAGAGATAAGTTGAGACACTTTTATTTGCCAAGTATACATTATGTTTTATATTTAGGAAAAGTGTTGAAAAAATTTCCACGAACGGGATTCGAAACCGCACCCTCTAATAATCTGGGTCAGGAGTGCTTCCAATTACGCTATCGTGGCTTGAGTTAAATTATATTTGCATAATAATGAGGAGCTCAATGGCGCAGTGGTTAACGTGCCCGGTCTGCGAGTGCTGAGGTTAAGCAACTTTCGCAAGGGCCGCTCATAGGATGGGTGACCAAAAATTTATCACCTCGAGCTCCTCCGTGCTTCGTAAGGCACGTAAAGCCGTTGGTCCCGTCTGCATTAGCAGTCGTTAACAACCACCAATGGTGGTGGTTTATCCGCGTGGTGGTTTATGGCCCGTTCTCCCTATCCGTCTATAGGGAAGGCTCGGGCCCTAGCAGTGGGGACATAAAATGAGCTGATGATAATGATGATGATGAAGAAGTCTTATATTGAGGAGCTCGATAGTTGCGATCTTGCAAGTTAAGCAACTGCCGTAATGTCAGCACACTAGATGGGTGGCCATAGTCGGTTGTTGCCGTAAGATAGGATTTGTTAAAACCCATCAAACCGTATAAGGTTTTGATTACGAACATCATTGTTTAAGTAGCGAACACGTCACATGTTCACCCAGTGGCTTGCCAACAGCCAACCACTAGAATAAAAATAAAATGTCAATAACAAAACAAAAATACACTCACATCTTCTTCTAGCTGATGACTGCATACTCAGCGTCTCAAAGACAAACAGAAATATACTTTGCGGACCAACACTCAAGGCTGCTTATGAAACGAGACGTCTTCAGCGTGCAAACAAACCGTTCTAACGAGATTTGATTTAAAAAGCTCCAGACGAAGCATTCGCAGCAAACGGAAAATACCAGCCACAGTCTCCACAATTGCTTGGATACAGATATATATGTAAAGAATGCTGATATAACTTATTTTTAGGATTATATATAATAGCTACCAAAGGAAGACAAGAGATTCCTTAACACTACCATTTTTTTATTATTATCGTAATGTCGCACTTTTCAGGGTTCCGTAGTCAACAAAGAACCCTTATAGTTTCGCCATGTCTGTCTCTCTGTCTGTCTGTCTGTCTGTCCCCAGCCTAGGTCAAAGACTCTTAGTACTAGAAAGCTGTAATTTGGCATGTATATACATATTAATCACGCCGACAAAGCGGTGAAGTAAAATTTTGAAAAATATTTTTCTCCCCTACACGTGAAGTGGGGATGTAATTTTTTTTTCTTGTCTACCTCATAGTGTGGGGTGTCGTTGGATAGCAATTTTAAAAATATTGCGGGTTTGTGTAAACAATTTTTTGATTGAGGCATCCGTTTGTAAACTATTAAGCTTTAAAGTGAAAAAATTTGTTTAGAGTCAAGTGTCCGTCCCCTCCCCCCTCACTGCCAGCCAAATAGTTGTTTTTGGATACGTGAAAAAAAATCACGGTTGTAGTATATATGACGAAGTTAAAAAGAAAACTATGACAGCTAATTAGGCTTTACAAGTTTACGAATAACAGTCGACTGACTTATAAAATGTACTTGGCGCAGTACCAATTCCTCATTGGGAACTACTTAAATAACGTTGTCAGGTGTGTGAAACCGGTAGTATCTACATTTAAGTATATGAGCCATCGTTAAACAAATGTTCATAAAAGCCCTCTTCTCAGAGTCCGCATTATTAAGATGGGCTACGGAACCCTACACTGCGCGTAGCCCGACACGCACTTGGCCGGATTTTTATTAATTCGTCTGTTGTTACTTCTGGAAAAGCTGTGCAGTTTGTTGCGCCCATTCTTCTCCACTGCTAAAACACGTTCTGGATGGGTAGTAGGTAAAAACCTTTACTTTAGAAAACAATATGACATCTGAAACACTCTAAAACATGTTCAAGTGTCATTTACCAAATCCTTATAGAGAACTATTGTATGAGCCATGAAATAGATGGCAAATATATTGAAATTCAATATAGTGAATGTCTTAACACGAATGCTGTAAGAGCAAAACCTTGTCTTCCATCACGAAATGTCACTCTTGAGCTAGCTAGAAAGCCTACAAGCGAACACCATTTGTGTTAAAACAGTTTATTTCACGTTGGATAAAAATATAGCAGAACAATGAAGTTTTTTATTATTATTTGCTTCACAGGCTTACATCTACAGTTGCAGGTTGATGTCCCAATGCGATAAAGAAGCTATTATCTACATATATACTAATATTACAAAGAGGAAAGCTTTGTATTTTTGTATTTATATATGTATATATGTTTGCAACGAATAAACTCAAAAACTACTGGACCGATTTAAAAAATTCTCTCTCTATTAGAATGCTACATTAGCGCTGAGTAACATAGGCTATATTAAAAAAAAGGAAATACGGTACGAAGTCCGCCGGGTCAGCTGTACAAAATAAAAAGGATTTATCAGAAGCTTAAACGGGTAATAGTTCATCATCACATCATCACAAGCTTATTTGTTGTCCCCACTGCTGGGGCACGAGCCTTCCCTTTGGATGGATAGGGAGAACGGGCTATAAACCACCACGCGGGCCCAGTGCGGATTGGTAATGCAGCCGGGACCAATGGCTTTACGTGCCTTCCGAAGCACGGAGAAGCACGAGATGATACATTTTTGGTCACCCATCCGATGACCGGCATTTTTGCGAATGATGCTTAACCTTATCAATCGCTGACGGGGCGCGTTAACCACTGCGCCATCGAGCTCCTCCATAGAGTAATAGTTACATATAAATAAATATATCAGCTAATATAATATGTCCCATTTCTGGACTTAAGCCTTCTTACATGACCAATTAGCTGAGCATGCACTTTTGCAACATTGACATACCTACTTACCATTAAAATATTTCAATTTTGTTACTTTTAAAAGCATCATTATCTCCTCGTGAACACGAGTAAAAAGTCGATTTACCTTCAATTTATGTCAATGACGTACAATAATGACAGAAACAGAACGATAATTTCATATTGATGCCAATTCAATACATATCATCATGATACCACACGCCAGCAGGTAGGGGCACCACACGAGCGGAAAGACCCGACAATATGTGAGGCAAAACTTGTTAATAAAACCACCGTTTTGTGTGACTCTGTCGCCATAACAACAATGTAGGTTGAATGCGTCGCTTGCCGAACGGATAGGTTAAATACAAAAATAGTTGAACGTGACAACGTCTTAAGAAGGTGTCGGGAGGTGTTGGGGGTGTCGGGGGGTGTTGGGGGTACGTACCGCGGTGGCGATGCCGGCCACGGGCTTGCACAGCAGCCTGCAGCAGCCCGTCGAACAGGTAGGCGGGAGGAGTTGGGGGTGTCGGGAGGTGTTGGGGGTGTCGGGGGGTGTTGGGGGTACGTACCGCGGTGGCGATGCCGGCCACGGGCTTGCACAGCAGCAGCAGCCCGTCGAACCGGTAGGCGGGAGGAGTTGGTGGTGTCGGGAGGTGTTGGGGGTGTCGGGGGGTGTTGGGGGTAAGTACCGCGGTGGCGATGCCGGACACGGGCTTGCACAGCAGCACGGCTAAATTTCTACTCAGCCGATTGTGCTTTTTTGTCGCTCGTCCCGCGCTCTCGCTTGCACTTCAAGCCTTACATGGAACGCCTCAGAGCGAGGTAACGCCGAACTTTTTCGTGCGTGCAGCCGGCTCTATCGAATTATAAGACGTTGTCACGTCAAAATCTTTGCTCTCTTCTAGCTTCGTCAGATTACACGTGAACATAATTATACCTTCTTTACGCTCATACGCAAATTCATAAGTTTTGAGTTAATAGCACATTTATAATGTTCTTTGTTTAAAAAATAGTGTTAGTGTGTTGCGACAGTTACTATTATTTTTGGCTATATCATCGCCATTTTAAGGTGAAGTGAAGGCCAACTTTAGCCAGCCAGCTTCTCCCTTTTGTGTGATAAAGGATAACAAGAAAAATGAGCGTATAAAGTATATCATGGCAATCGAAACAATGATAAAAACATTTTGTGTTCATTAATAAAGCCGACTAACATTGTCAGCGTAGTGCGTGCAGTGGATAACGATTGTCATTTATTTCAGCTTCAGTCTTTGAGAGAGAAAGTCTGCCGCTTTAACAAATTAATGGTGACCCTAAATCCCCTGCGTCCCGCAAAATGAGCGTCGCTCGCATCGCACCTCTCGTTATCACCCGCGTACCGTAATACACTCGACATGACACTCATTTGCAACGAAATGCGAATCGTTGAAAACATCAGTGGCATATTTACGCCTGGAGCATACACTCGTATTTATTACTTTCTCACTTACTGGGTGGGTGTACTCATCGTCTTTCATAACGGCTTTTTAGCTTTTCAAAATTATTTAAGGAATCTTCTTTATACAAAAACATACATCATTTTCTGCTTATTATAAACACACCCCCTTATTCATAAAAAATATTTAGTTAAATATTGTTTTGTCAACGTCGCACAAATGTCATTTTTAATTCGAGAAAAAGAGACAAAACAATGATTAACTAAATAATGCTTAAATAGTTTTTATGAATAAGGGGTAAATGTCTAAGTTAATTCAAGAATGATGTGTCTCATAAACGAGCACATATCTGAACTTTACCAAATTTGTACTGATTCCTTTGATTATAAAATATTGAAAGGGTGTGCTGCTGAAATAAATAAATAAACAAACATCAAAAAAGATACAGACAAACTTCAAAAATATCGTTTTCTTATATAAAATTATTCAAAATCGGTTATTTTATTAATATTTTATTGCGAACTTCTTCCACAGAATGATGTTGAAATAAATGCCTAAATAATTAATAAATTCATACATTTAAGGACGTTTCAACAAAATGCTGAAAAACAATGATTTTTCATATATCTTACGATAAGCACAGTATTTTTATCTCACCTGATGTTAAGTGATGGATGATAAAGGCCAATGGTGGAAGCGCAATTCACCCGGGATCCTCAACCACTGAGGCACTGGTTATTTTATCTCTAGCTGCTTTCCAGCAGCACACAGGAACACAACAATGCTGCAAGCATTAATGTTATGGCGACAATTTAGATAAGATGGTTGTAGCTAGCCAGGCGGACAAAAAAGGTCCTATAAACGAGGTGTGAAGAAGCAACTTGCGGGTCGGTAAGGTAAGGACGACTAGTAAGGAACAAGGCTGTTGTGTTTTGTCTGGTGAATGAAAGTACCGGAGGCCCATCCCTCACCACTCCCAAGATAGTAAAAACCGTAAAATGGGAGCCATGTCTGTCTTCGCAAATAATTGGGGGTTAAAGTTACTCGCGCCCGTAGGTTTACCCTTGAGAACCTACACGTGACCCCTGGGTGGTGCTAAATGAGTAACACTGTCTGAGTGGAAAAGCTACGCTGCGTTGCAGCACTGTAATACCATACCCCTCTCACAGAATATCGGCGTGAAACAATGGCACTCGTTGCTGTTGTGTTTCGTTTGGTGAGTGAAAGTACCGGAGGCCCATCTTTCACCCCTCCCCCCTCCCGATTCCTACTTCCTCCTCAAGATCCAACTCCTGCCTCAAGGCCGGCAACGCATCTGCGATTACTTTGGTTTTGCGGGTGTTCATGGGCGGCGGCGATTACTTTCCATCAGGTGACCCGCCTGCTCGTTTGCCTCCTTTAAATATTTTAAAAATATTTAAAAAATCCTGCTTCACTACCTGCGTTGCCATTGTTTTTGTCTCCGAAGTCACCATTCGTTTTAAAATTAAACATAATAGGATAGAAACTTCTAAGGGGGTGTAAGAGAATCCTACGAAGCCCATCCTTCAAGGAATAAGGCTTCGCAAAGGCCAGAATAAACACTTAGCTATTTCCCCTTGACCTTTAAGACGTGACATGAATTTAGCACACAGTTTTTATCTATAGACATCCCACGAAGTAATTCTTGGAGAAACTGTTGGTACTCTTAGATAGATTTATGAATTTATTCTCTGTTAGTAGAAAAAAAATCCTAACTGTGGGGTCATACTAACATAGCAAGCAAAAGAAAGTGCTTAAAACAAAACTGGCATAGTTTTAAGTTTTTTAACAATAACTCGTACAATAACTTAGACTAGGTTATTTTGTAAATGCGCCGTCGGCGTCGGTCGTCGCAGCATGAAATGAGTTTTATCATCGTAACTGTGAGGTTTGTTTTACTTTGATGCCAATACATTTATGCCCACTTAAGGTGTTGCCAGATTAAATAACATGTTATACAACTTATGTTATATGACGTGTTAAATAACTTATATTAAATAACATGTTACGTAACTATAAGTACTAGTGGTGGCCCAGTGGTCGAAATTCGACCGTAATTTTATTAAGGCTGCACGGATTGTATCCTAAGCAATGAAAAATTAAAAAAGATAGAATGTGAGTTTGGATTGTTATTGACAGATTTCGGCCGCTCCTCTTCCGTTTTTTACATTTTTGAAAAGAGTATATATGCGTGTGTGTCAAATATATGGTAGTGTGTGTAATGTTTGTTTTATTGATTAATGTATTTTTTATGCATAATTTAAAAAAAATATTAACATTCTGTAATCCTTCTCTATATAAACTATGTGTGCGAAATTTCATACTCCTCCGTCCGCGCAATTTTTGTAAAAAGGGGTACAAAGTTTTTGCTATACAATAGATTATGTTGTTTTATTGACACTTATGTAACAATTTTTTATAATACCTTTATTGTATGCTGACTGACATTTGAAGGTGATTTCAAACACCACAAACGAATTGAAAATTGAATCCTCAACAGATGCAATATTTGTAGGTATGAATACGTTGAATATCATCTAAATATGAATAACAATTTCCATATTTCATATTCGATTTCGTGATGAGATTCAGTAAAATTTTATTAGACAGCCATGTTGAGAATTGAATATATTTTTATTAAAAAAGTTAAACTTATAAATATTTAATATTGTAGCAAACTTTACATACCGAGTCCGTAGTTGTGGGTGATCTTGCTTGTGGAAAAATGTTTTCTTAAAGATAAGGTGGATCGACGATCTGATGAAGGGCGTGGGTAGCCGCTGGATGCAAGCAGCACAGAACCGATCCTATTGGAGATCTTTAGAAGAGGCCTTTTCCAGCAGTAGACGTCTTTTGGCTGAGATTTTTTTTTAAATATTAAAAGGAGGCAAACAAGCAGGCGAGTCACCTGATAGAAAGTAATCGCCACCGCCCATGCCCCGCAAAACCAAAGTAATCGCAGATGCGTTGCCGGCCTTGAGGAAGGAGTTGGATCTTGAGGAGGAAGTAGGAATTGGGAGGGGGAGAGATGAGCCATGGATGATGATGATGATGATGATGAAATGCGAAATTGTGATTGTTTGTTTATTTACGTCAAAACAATGCAACGAATCGACGTGATTTTGGAAAAAAATCGGATATACCATAATCACAGTAGCACTGGAAAATATATAAAATTTATCGTCAAATAAAATTGTTTTGTTTTAAATTTTATTTTATTAATAACTACGCGAACACAACGCATTAAAATGAAACAGCTTTAACAAATCTCGCGTTTATTTTTATTAAAATCGATATAGGTACCACGTTTCCTAAAAAATATTTACGGACCAAAAACACCAAAATCGTTGCGTTCATATGGGTTCCGTCCCTCGATAAGCTTCCTTATGGTTGAGTAAACGGTCTCCTAATAAGGATAAAACCGCCACATACTGCGAGGCTTAATACCATATGAAACATAATATTTTTGTAGCCATCAACTTAATTTATCTCAGAGGAGCTCAATGCCGCAATGGTTAACGCAAAAGGTCATCGCATGGGCGAACAAAACTGTATCATCTCGAGCTCCTCCGCGCTTCGGAAGACACGTTGGTCGCCGTTAGTCTTGGCTGCATTAGCAGTCGTTAACAACCACAAATCCGCACTGCGCGTTGTGATTTATAGCCCGTTCTCCTTATTCACCCATAGGCAAGACACGATGATGAAGTTAATTTATATTGTCCGAATTGAATACCCTCATCGATTCCAAGTTTATTTTGTGCTGGCATCCTGTAGCGAGATGCGATCTTGCATGTTAAGTAACTATTACGATATCGGGTCCGGATGGGTGACCAAATTAAAAAATATTTCAAACTTCCTCGGAAGCTCCCGCCATGATCCTCGGAAGGTCGTGAAGCGGTAGTCGTGGTGGTTGTCCCTTGGTGAGTTATGGCCCGATCTGATCGTGTGCTATGGTTTACGTGGGAAGACCTGAGTCTAAAAGTGAGACGTTTATAACGACGCTGACGATAAGGATGATCTAAAACCCTCAAATTACCAGAAGTGCCATTCAAACCACGCATGGGACCAGCTCCGTCATGTTTTAAGGCCAGATCAGAACAGACAGATGTTCTTAATTTTTCTATCTGACCTATTCTGACTCTTCTTCTGACTCTTTTTCTCTTCCGCTGACTCTTTGACCAGAGACATCAGTCATGAGTTGCCGACCAATAACAACTCTTCGAAGTGCTTATTGCGACTTCAATTTGCCATTCGATCACGTAAACGAAAATTGTATGTTTTGACAATTTGTATGGCATTGAAATCATTGGCTCTTGGGACCATAAGAATACCACAAACTGTCAAATTTCCTTAATTGACTTTGAACTATATGTACATAGCATATGGTTGAAAATTAATTGAAGAAATTCTACAGTTTTGGATAGATTGTCGTGCAGGCGCGCGGCGTCTTTACATACAAGGAAAGTTTCAATTTCTCTTCACAAGTTCTCGTTTCATAGATCTTATTTAATAAGTAAAATTTGGTGAATGCCTTCATGAACACGTATAGTCCACTTATACTATCTTGATAGTTATCTTGAGCTGTTCATTGTTTATTTTATAAATTACAACAGCTGCAGCGATTAGACCAATTCAAATGGCTGGTGATGAGTGGGCCAACCGTCAGCGACAAATTATAACCCATTTTATCCCGTTTTAAACACAGTAGCTGCTATATTCTTGTCAAAATAAGGCCGTTCGTCAAGATCTAAGTGACAAATGGCCTGTTGTAGCGCTCCACGAGAAAATTACCGCTATAAGAACCAATGCTGCTATGGAGCATTATGCTGAGCCTCGCATTTGGCATAGCCAGTGACGTACCAGTTATTTTATAGTATGCTGTTGTTTGTGTTAATGTTATACTCATATTTGTTTGTCAAATATATTTTATGTACTGTGACGACCAAATGGATCGTCACTTAAGGTACCGGAGTTTTATATAATGAATAACGCCTTATCTATATATTAATACGTGAAGCAAAAACTTTGTACCCCTTTTTACGAAAATTGCGCGGACGGAGGAGTATGAAATTTCGCACACTTTTAGTTTATATAGAGAAGGATATCAGAATATATATTTTTTTTAATTATGCATAAAAAATACATTAAATCAATAAAACAAGCATTACACACACTACCATGTATTTGACACACTCGCTTATCACAGCATTACTTGCGCTTATTTATACTCTTTTCAAAAATTTCGAAAATGGAAAATGGAGGAGAGAAGAAATCTGTCAAACTCACATTCCATCTTTTTAATTTTTTATTGCTTAGGATACAATCCGTGCAGCCTTAATAAAATTACGATCGAATTTCGACCACTGGGCGTCCACTAGTTATCTCAAATACGTGTATTGTTTTAAAGCAAATCACAATAATCAAGTATTCGTAGTCGCGGTATGTCAAAAAATGACCGCGATGTTCTTATTTTTTCTTCTACTACGTTTGAATGCAGGCCACGACGACTGCCAGTAAGCATGCCCGAGCAAGGAGTCTCGGTTGCTACAGTACCTACGCTCTTGCTCTAAGCCTACGCTACGTTGTGTGTAGTGTCAATAGAAACTTTTCTTACTTTCTTTCTTTACGCGCCTCGATAGCCGAGTGGCAAAGCGCTCGGCCCAATGCCCGAAGGTCCTAGGTTCAAATCCTAGGTCGGGCAGAATGTATTTCGGATTTTTCGATGCAAAGCCGGGTTTATGATCACCAACTCGCATTTGGCAAGCGTGGTGATTAAGCCAACATCAATTGTAGCGATGACTTGATTTCAATTATGGAGGCCTTTGCCCAGCTGTGGGATAGTAATTAAATTATTTACTTCACTGCTTTACTTTTTCTTTCTTTTTAGAAGATTGCGAGCAGCTCATACTCAATATTGTTACTGCAAACCGATACTGTGTACATAAGGGTAAATAAATATGAAGATCAAATTACGGACCCTATCAGCTCACGCTGCAAAATACAATTTTAACCGTCGCTATGTACATAGATTTGGTTTAAGGGTAGATACTACTTTTATTTACCAATCCAAATTGTGTTAGCTTGGTATAGGTTATATTTTTGGAATGAAGCCTCCATGTTTTTTTTTATATCCGTTAAAAGAATGTATAAGTAAAAATTGGGTGTGAAAATAAAACAAAAATAAGAAGTAAAAATCAAGTTTTAATTTTCTTTTAAATCACATAATTATAAATAATAACTTTTTAATCAACCTTATCTCCTCATGTGCTTTTTTATGCATGTGGGAAAGGCCTGAGCTGAATAGTGAGTGGGAAGTATATAGGCTGATGTTGATTATGATGTTATTACAACCCACTGTACATCGTGTGCAGTAACAATATTTTCTCTTTATTTCTTTTCAGAAGATCAACTCTTTGAAGCTCTGTCGCTCTATCTCTTTGAAGCAAATTGTAATACAATCACCCTAAAAAAGCAAAGCTCCAAAATGACATAACACGGAAAGTGTGTGTGGGGTTCTTTTCATCAAAGTGAGCGTCACAGGCTAAATTGGATTTCGATATTATTACACGAAGCGCCGCGCGTCGAGCTGAGAGTAACTTCATTACTGTTTGATTTTAAATTCAAATTCTACTTTTTTTCCCGTTTTCACTGCTTTGTAGTTGCTGTTGCTGTTGGTAGTTTTATTTGTGGATAGTGTTTATTAGTGTAAGCTATTTGTTTAACCACAGTAGTTAATTAAGTTTCTTCAATTTTCTTTTTCTTTTCTCAGGCTTTGGTTTAAATAAACAAAGGCGATGCTCTCGCTCTCTAAATGTTTTAATGATGATTAACGATCATAAGGTTTCTAGTTAATAACTTACCCATTGGGCCAGCTTGGGCTGTCATAGCCTTATCTCTCGATTAGACTGCATTTGCCTGGTAGGCCTCAGTTTCAAAATTTTCGTTATTTGTTGACTATTTTGTGTGAGCAAAAAAGTGTGTTAATTATCTTTCTACACATCTATCAATGTCTCTATTTTTTTCATATAAGCACTATTCATTGTTCATTTAGGGTGGCCTAAGCCCAGCATTGGGACGTTTGTGATTATGATGATAAGGCCAAAGGCATTTTACGTAGAATCCACAACTACTGAGGAACGGGTTATCCTATCTCCAAAACGGTAGAAACACGACAATGCCCACAAGTTGGAAAAGTAAAAAAAGTTCTACGAGCGGGATTTGAACCTGCACCCTCTGACACACCTGGTCAGGTGCGCTTCCAATTACGCTATCGTGACTCTCCAACCCGCCGGAATTCATCAACACTATCTACCTAACTAAAACAAGCGCTCTATAAATCTTTTTATCATAATTATGCTCTAAATATCTCTTTATTTTTGATTATTAAAAGTTTTCTAAATGTTTATCATCGTCGAAGACGTCCACTGCTCGACAAAGGCCTCCCCCAAGAATGTCCACAACAACGACCGGTTTTGTGCTGCTCGCATCCAGCGGCTTCCCGCGACCATCACCTGAAGATCAGTCAGTTTTTCATGTCACAAATCAACATTTAATTAACTGCGACATCGGGGTATAAAGTTTCACATCTCAATGTCGTTTCCTTGAAATAAGTTTCTTATCTTCCAGCGTTACAGGCATTTGGACAAAATAATAATTTCTGACGCTCGTAAAGAAAGGTTACAACTCATAAACCCTTCTGTTCCGTCCGATAGCGTTGTAAAAACTCTTTGCGTTTACAGTGTGCCGCTACCTTAAAGATACGATGCTAGTTGCACAAAATAAGGAGCCCCAAGACTTCTTGGCGGGAAAGTGAAGAGTCATGTCTGCGGTTTTGTTTTATTTCTTAAATTTGTGTTATGTCGAATATTAATGTGAAATAATGGTGGATTATTAACCGTTAAGTGTTCATGAGTGTGCATGAGTGTTGGCAAATGAAACAAAACAGTGCAACGTCACTTTTCAAATTCTCTCAAGAAGTCCGCCCGAGGACTTAGTAAGCCCCACATCTTTACTGGGATACTCGAGGGGTTGGGGGGTATATCATTTCTCACTTCTCATTTCTATTTTCATTCATCATCATCATACAGGAAAGAAATATTGTTACTTTGACATTGGCTAAATGTGCTAATCGCACGAAGCCATCAACTAAAGGAAAAAAAAAGAGACCCAGATCCAGAAGGTAAGCTTAACATACCACGCTCGAGCAACGCACACATAGACACCTCTCACGGACACAGATCTCGGAACAGCTCGGACCATTCCCAGCGCAGCTTTTGCGAGATGTTGTATATGTGTTGCGGACCCCTCGGAGAATCTAGTAGGGCACGAGGACACGCACTAGTGCGTGATGCCGTTCCCTCTAGAAAACCTCTGACGGTGATTCGTTTCACACGGCTTGAGGAACTTTTTACGTTTCCCGCCGCCCCAAAAAAGGCGTGGAAGCTGAAAATCATCATCATCTCAGCCAAAAGACGTCCACTGCTGGACAAAGACCTCCCCAAATGATATGGGGGGTATTTGCCGTAATCGCCACGCTTGGCAGGCGGGTTGGCGATCGCAGTAGGTTGAGGGTAACCTCAGAGAGATGCTGCTGCCCATCCTCTGGAATGGTCCCTTAGTCGGCTTTTACGACACCCACGGGAAGAGATGGGGTGGTGCAATTCTTTATCCCCGGCACCACACATGGTAAGCTGAAAATGCCCAGTGGCAACTAGCAAACTAACTCCAAAAAAATGTGTTGCTCGAGCACTTTTGTATGAAGCTTACTTTCTGCAATCTTATTTTGTGCAAGTTGCTTGATTGATTCGGGTTGTCGTCCTTTTTATCGGCCATATCAACATATACTTTTAAGGCGACAAACTGAACAAAATTGCACCAACTTTCGTGGAATAGTATAGGACTAGAAGAAAGACTAACGATACTGGATTCTTTTATCTTTTCTCATGTTGTCTTCAAAGTCTTTATCTTGAACTTGCTTGCTTGTATGATTTCGACTCGATCATAATTATTTTTGAAAATACGTAGAATTTTTACTGTTTTTGAAATTACAACAAAGTTACCTAATCTATACGCTTGGGAACTACTCAAATACATTGATAACATCAATGTTCGTAATTTAGTTGCAGTATATTTTTATAACAAAGCCAATATTTTTTTTTAATTTTAAGATTCTGATAAACTCTAAATGGTCTCAAGCGTCGCGGGTGCTACGTATTAACCTTTTAACAAGCCTTAAAACAGCGCCTGTAAGGATTAGTCATGTTAAATAATCACGTAACGAGATGTCGTCTTAAGTTTCCTTATTTTTTACGCAACAGTGGTGAAGTGCGTGGCCTTCATCTCACTTCACGATAATTAACGATAGTTGTGGGTGGAAGCGCACTTATACAAGATTGGACGCCGGTGATTGCTTATGGCGGCCCTGGATCACCCTGGTACAGACACAAGTCTATACAGCCATACAAAAAAAACTAAACAAAAAACAAAAGCTATACTCAGAAAGATCGTTAATTTACGTGGAGCCGAACCCACCAAAGTAAACACGCAGGAGTTTCTAGTGGGTATGCCCTCCTTCTCCTGGAGAGGTCGGAGGGAGAGCCCCACATCCATCTGCGTCTCCTTGGTCGCAGTGGTATACCTGAAGCAGTTTTTCATGTACAAAAAAGTGGATGCTGGAATCATCTACTACTTGGAAACGTGTGGTTTTCTTTGCGTGCCCTTTTACGGTAATAGCCCAAGTTCGGTCATATGTGACTTTAGCGAGTTTTGATATTATATTCCTCTTTACTCTAAACAAAAAAAACAAAATACCTGATGCTTCCCATTCCGAGTGTGTCGTTACTCCATTAAGTAAATTCCTCCTCCCGCGATGCTCATGCATATTTAAGAAGCTCCCAACACGCATGAGCACAGGTGCTGCTCAAATTGAAATTTCATATTATAAAACTTTTAAAAGTGAATAAAGTTTGCCAGTAGAAATATTTTCCCGATATCTTCGTTCAAATCCCCGCGGCGATGCATACAAATGGTGTTTACAATGAAGGCAAGGTCGCCACTAACAAGTCACGTACGTTTTTCATCATAACAGAATGCTGGCATAACAAGCGCAGTTGAAATTCGCAGAAGAAATGTTTTTTCTTTTATGTGTCATGGGACTCACGGGTGAGCACAGTTCTTCAATGATGGTCACCCGGGCTCCTCAACTACCTCAGTGGCTATCTTATATTCAGCGGCTATCTTATATTCAGCTGCTGGAACACAACAATGCTACAAACATTTACGTTATGGCGACATATATAAAATACTGTTATGTTTTTAAGAATTTGATATTCAATTACTTAAGCTTGTCCAGACTTTGACTGGATGGCTAAGGCCTTCATCATTAAAATCAGATCATCGCTACAATTCGCGGGTGCTAAATGGCTGCTAAATGCTATTAAAATACAAAACACACTTTGCCCGACCCAGAAATTGAACCGCCCCGACCTTTGCTGAACCCTTTACCTCTCGGCCACCGAGGCGTTGCTATGTATAGAAATACTTAGCAAGTAAAATAGCAATATAATATAGATTATATTGCTATGTACGATTACTAACTAATATAGATTAATAAATATCAATTGCCACATGTATCACGGAGCATCACTTGAGAACGGGTCGACCGATTTGGCTGATATATTTTTTGTTGTGTAGGTATGTAATTGTCAAGACAAGTATTATATAAAATATTAAAAAAAGGTTTTCGAGCTAGTTAAACCATAACGGGATACAGGTGTTCACGCGGATTATATCGCGGGTGGGCCGCTATGCGAAAAACTCTGTTTGTATGTTACGCAATCACGCCTAAACTATTAAACTGATTTAAATGAAATTTGGTACAGAGATAATCTAGAGCCTAAGAAAGGGCATAAGCTACTTTTTAATGCAAAAAAAGGGCTGTAAAAGGTTGAAATAGGGGATGAAAGTTTGTATGGAAATAACGTCATTTTTGAAGATAAAAGCTTAAAACGTATTTTTTAGGCTTTTGATTCGACATAAATAAATACGACATTCAAAGTTTGTAAAAATTTTACCTTAAAGGGGGTAAAAATAGGGGATGCAAGTTTTTGTGTGATGACGTCGGCAAAAAAGCTTACGACCCAGAAAATAAAAGTAAAGAAGAAAAAATACAGAGAATTACGGAGTTATTACAAAATGTGAAACTGAAGTTACTTTTCAAATCAAGAGGTTAACGTTTTGATTCGTCTACGTTAGGTAGATGATTTTTTTGTTTAATTACGTTGTTTTTATTCTAATAAATATGCCTGGAAAATGCAAATCTATCTAGCGCGTAGCTCTGCCAGAGCTCGCGCTGCGAAAATTGCTAGCAGCCATAAGAGTCTGAAGAGCAGACTCAAACCCGTTTGGCTTTAAAGCGCCTCGCATCTCAAAAACCTGCTGAGACTCGAGAGCAAAACGAAGCGCGTCGGATTTTAATGCCGAGCGTCATACAACTTAGAGAGAAGCTTATTTTAATGTATGTATGTGTTTTATTTGCAAAATAATTAGCCTAAAAAATTAAAAATGCTGCCGAAAGTCATTAATCCACGCGGACGAAGACGCGGGCACAGCTAGTATAACATAAGTATAGTATTGTAGAGGAGCTCGATGGCACATCAGTGATTAAGGGTGCGCCGTCCGTAAGTGACAAGTGTCATATAGTTTATTCGAAATGTCTTCGTCCATATTTATTTGATGCCGCGCGGCCATACTAATTTTGTATGGGGAATTTAACGTGTTAATTTGAAAAACCGCTCGATATATCGAAAATGTGAGACGGACGATTTGTAGTTTTACCATTGTGATTGTTTAGACAAAATCTGAGGTACAATAATTTAGATAAAGTAAGCCCTTGTACTTGTCCATTCTTACTATGTTCTCCCTTCTTATTCGTTTGTGTGTACATAAATTATAAATAAATAAATAAATAAATAAACTATAAGATATCAACTAAACGCCGCCACACGTTTTTATGATTTTTGCCCAACTTTAAATGATATTGTAGACAAAACTATAGAGTGTTATGAATTTATGGATCGGATTAATTGTAAACACTTCTTTCCCTTTGATACTAAATATATATTTTGTTTATTTCATCATCATCATCATCAGCTCATTTATGTCCCCACTGCTGGGGCACGAGCCTTCCCTATGGATGGATAGGGAGAACGGGCCATGAACCACCACGCGGGCCCAGTGCGAATTGGTGGTTGTTAACGACTGCTAATGCAGCCGGGACCAACGGCTTAACGTGCCTTCCGAAGCACGGAGGAGCTCGAGATGATAAATTTTTGGTCACCCATCCGATGACCGGCCTTTGCGAAAGTTGCTTAACCTCAGCACTCGCAGACCGGGCGCGTTAACCACTGCGCCATCGAGCTCCTTTTGTTTATTTAATACGATAGTATTTTCAAAAATATCAACTTAACCGTGACTGCATTTTTGGCATTTTTCCTTCGTTAACGCACCCGGAGGGTAAGCAGCTTTCGCAAAGGCCGATCGTCAGATGTGAAAAAATCGGAATAAATGTATCATCTCGAGCTCCATGTTCTTTGGAAGGCACGTAAAGCAACGGCTTTAACGACCACCAACCCACACTGGGCCCGAGTGGTGGTTTATGTCCCTTTCTCCCTATCCATCCATAGGGAAGGCTTTTGCTCCAGCAGTGGGGACTTAAAAAGAGTTGGTGATGATGATGGTGATAGTATAGCATTGCTGAGGGAAACGCATAAGAAAATACTCTTCAATATTGAAAACGACAACTATTAATGGGAGGAACTAATGGACTAAATTGATCAAAAACAGGAAATAAGTGGAATTTTTTCTATATTATATTAGCTTTACACACACGATACCAATCACAACAGTAAACGTAGTGTTAAATTCTCTTTGCACAACAGAAGACAGCCAAAGAACCAAAGCCAAAAGCAAAAATCTATAAAAATGTCAATATTCAAAAAAAGTATAAAAATAAGAACATAAAAAGTATCAAAAAGGTTTTTGAAAGAGTCTGCAACAAATATTATTATTTTGCTTCATTTATAAAATACATATTATTCTAGTATGTTTTAATAATTTCACCTCTGATCTTACAGTTTATTAGCTCACTCCATCCGATTGGTTGTCTGGAAGCAATCGCTTGAAAGTGATAAGACCGCCAAATTGTAACTTTGTAAATTATTATATTTTTTTGGTCATGTTTTGTTTTATAGTGTTGCAATAAAAGTATTATCTATCTATCTATCTCTTCAGAGTCAGCAACGCGCGCGTGGTGTCCGTGGTGTACGTACATACGTCTGCGATGCGTGCTGCGGTGGCTATGATTCCCATAAGGCAGGAAGAGTATATTCGCATGCTCGCTCAGTAACACAAAATCGTATTTAAAGTTTGAATTATAACATAAGTAAAGATGGGTTCGGACCTTTGTTCATAGCGTAGTGAGGTCATTGTTATTAACTCCTGTAAGGGAGTGTCTACGACCAAGGTCACAGGTAACATTAAAAAGTAGACTCTGGTGTAGTTTCGTCATTGGTAAATATACCACTAAAATTTCAATACAGTCAAAAAACAGAACTAAGACTAAATTAATGACGAAATTTATTACATATTTTGAAAGATAAAGAAAGTTTAGTTCCATTATTACAACAGATAATTCTTCCCAAGTCAACGAGATAAGCACGTGACTTCCGCGGTAGCTCTAAGTGAAAAACAACATTTAATTAAAAAACCGGGTTAGTATTATCTTTTATTCATTCTTTGACAATACACGTAACAATTAAAATGTTTTTCTAAACGGATCTACCCGCTTTTATTTAAAATATATTTTTTATAAATGATGACTATGTTTCGATCTCTTTGCCGGCGACTCCATAAGGAAACTTTCATTCATATTAATTAATATAACCATCAAATGTGTTTTTTTTTTATCGGAAGCGTTCCTCGTATTAAAAACTAATTTTGCATAAACGAGAACGCATATTTTATACTAAAGAAATAAAATCTAACTACCCACCTCGTAACGATGCTCTAATTTATATTTTTTTATATGCTCGTGTAAGTAGAAATTTATTGCCTTATTGTAATAGAACAGAAAAACTGAGTAATTGTAGCCTTTAGGATTGTCGTAGCTGTTCGTAGCTGTTACTCTAAGTTCGTAGCGTAATGTAGCGAAACGTTCACGTCGTAGCAGTTTGCAGTCGTAGCGATTTGCTACGACTTTCCTCTGTGGCTACGGCAGTATTTGTGGGCATAAAAATCAAAATTGATTTACTCAGTAATGCTCTTTCAAATACGAGTCGTAAATCTGCGGCTTTGGTTATCTCCCTTATTTTTACGATAAGTAATTGGGATGTCACGAACACCTTACATTTTTTTTTAATTATTGTAAATGCCTTTGCTTAACAGTGGGACGAAATAGGTTAATTAAAATAATAAAAATAATATTGCTCTATTGTTAAGTTACCTAGAAAACTAATGTGCTTGTGTTAGGTAAGGGTTCACGTCAGGTAGACTAACGGACCTATGGAAAACCTGACCTGGTATTGAACGATTAAGAAATCGTTCACTGCATCGGTATCTGCAAATGCAAGAGCATTTGCAGATACAGTGTCCAAAGATTAAGTAAACCTTTACAGTAGATATCAATGTGCTCAGGAAAGATGCGCCTTTATAACAAAGACGAGCTCAGCCTTATTGTATAATGTAGGACTGAAACAGGAAATTGTAAAGCGTTCAGCGGAAGTCTATGAATGAGAAATGTTGAACCTGAAGTTGTGCGGGGAGCCAATGCTAATGAATACGGAAACGGAAGTAGGCTGCGCTGACACATCGCAGTTCCCAGAACAATCTTTGTCTGCCTTGGGTGGTATATTAAAAAGTACTTATGATAAACGTACGTATACTTTGTACACACACTTATTAGCATATTTGAAATATAATCAAAATTAACGATGTTTTAACAAAAAAGTAACAACTTTTTTTTTATGGCAGGTTAGGCAAAATGTATATGCTCTACCTGATGTTAAGCAGAAGCATTAATTGTTATCGGCCACCTGGTGGTCGATCGACGCTCAAGGGGGATGATGATATATTGTTGTCCAAAGTTAACGCGAACACTACACATTGAAATGAAACTATTTTTACGGATCTACTCGCGTTTCGCGTGTACTACAGAACCCTGCGAAGGGTTCAAAACGTCAGGATAAACATAAAATCAAATGAATGTTTAAAATAAACGTGAGCAGATCCGTAAAAGGAGTATCATTTCAATATGATGATGAATAAATAGTTTTTTTTGTTCTTTGTGAACTTAAAAATAACTAAGTATTTTATAACAACAAAAAGCGATAACGTCATAAACTGATTTTGAACGATTCTATTTCCATACTCGCACGCAGTGTCGCAGTCATTAATATCAAACATAGATCGCAGCCTAATCTGGATCCATTTGAACATCAAATTACTTATGAAAATCACTGATGCTATCACTCGAATAGCGTCTACAAATTAACTATCGGTTTTATTAACCAGTAAGGTTTGATTTATTTAACTTTCGCTTTATCTTTGAGCTAGGGGCAGTAAGTTTTAGGGTCGCGTTCGAATTGCGATCGTGAAAGTTAAGCAACTGTGGAAATGTCGGGTTAAGGGATGGGTGACCATTTAAAACCGCTGCGCTGTCCCGACGATGCTGGAGTTGCTGTTGGCATCGGCTTGTTGAATAAAGTAAAAAAAGTTATGTTGTACTGTTTTTTGTTTCGCTTGCCAACTCATGCATGAGGCGTATGTCCAGCAGTGGCTTAGTAGGTGCTGATGATGCATGTTCACCAATACTTAACGCTGAATAATCCACTATTACTATTCCACGACATGGGATTATACTTGTATGACTCTTAACTTTCCCAGAAAGATAAAATATAATAGTAGATAGTAGATAATAATTGAAGCTGTGCAAAAACTTAAGTTTCTTTTTAAAACCTGCATTGGAAGAGCATCCGAAGATAGTTATTTCTTTCTTATTCTTTTATTCCACGACAATTCTATACTTTCATAGCAAACATCACTTTGATGGGGTGTTTCCGTTCTGCAATGAAGAAACCCACTTTCTTTTATTGGGTACTCCGGAGCTAAAATGATACTAACATTTATAAAACCTTTCATAGTTCACTTTTAACTAACTTGTTCTAGAGAAGTGCCTGCACTTAGACTAACGCACTGGCGGCCGAGTTGTAAAGCACTTGGTGTGGCTACAGAAGGTCCTGGATTCAATTCCCAGGATGAGCAATGCGTGTTTCGTATTTTTCGATAATTAAGACAAGCGTGGTGAATTACCCAATATTAAGCCAGAAAGCGTATTTAAATAACACGTAATTAGATTTTTTTAAACCCGGTCTTGGTAGCCCAGCATTCAGAGCATTAGACCAGTTATCCAAAGGTCGTGGGCTCGATTCTCCCTCTGTTCCTGAGACTAGTTTCTAGGAAAATTTTAACATTTAACTATATGTAGTATTGTGAATGGAAAATTGAAAATAATAAAAACACTTAAACACTTAAAATACACTTCTTTGTTATTTTTTGATTGCTGCTCATTTTGGCCATTGTTTGAAAATATGATTTTATGAGTGGTTGACAGCCGCGGTCTGTCATTTATTTACTCTTTTCGAAATAATTATTTTATAAAAGTTATGGCGCATATCTAAACACGCTGTAGTGCATTTCATATTCCTGCCTCGTGGCCACGCCCTGTGCTATTGTTGGCATCCGAGTGCGCAACCTGTGAAGCAGTTTTATTTTGTGTTTATATTTCTGTGATCTGTCAAGACTCCTTTCTTCAAATATAAACAACTCGTAGTCATGGTAACGCATTACTAACACCAATAAGCTTTGTTCCTGCATTGAGAGTGCTAATAAGCGAAGAGTCTTCAGTGCTGTTGACATTTCACGCCTGCGCCGAAAGCCATCTGCAGCAGCAGTTGTCATTGTTGTTTTATATTTTTATTTCTAGTATTTTTTTGTTGTATTCTTAGATTAATAACGCCTTTATAATTTTAATGCATTTATTAGTGAGATGTCCCAAAATTCCTCAAATTCAGCCCAAGATACCGGCAATGGGCAATTCGTGAGGTGCGAGCTCTGTCCTTATCCAAAATTTTTCAGAGGCAAGAGAGGTTTAAACATACATATAGGTAAAGTGCATAGACCTACCCAAACCTCTCAGGCCTCAGATCCTATCCCACACATACCCATTTCTCCCAGTTCATTCGACCCTCATACTAGACAAGACTTACAATTTTGGCAAATATTAGGCAAATTAAAGAACAACACACCAATTATTAAACGCATTCCGAGAGGAGCTCGTACCTCCGTAGCGCAATCACTCGCAACCACTATTAGCAATATCATCAACGAAAACACATCGCATAGTTGGGAACAATTTTTAACTTTTGCTTATCGCGTCCTGCACATACGCAAAGAAGAAAATAATAACTTAACTTTGTCCCAAAAAATTAAAAACAATTGCACCAACCCCTTACCAAATTTCCATAGTTCACCCATTAATTACAAAAAATCACAACTCGCATCATTCAATGTTAGCAAGGTTGAAGAAAAAATCAACGAAGGTGATTTAAAAGGTGCCACCCAGTTGATTTTTTCTAATGATATCATTGCTCCTGACTGTCAAGAGACAGTGGCCTCTCTAGTCTCTAAACACCCTCCTCCTGCAGCAACACTTCGTCTTCCCGATCCACCCGAGTCTACGGATGCTTCGCTTTTGACCAACGAAGACGAAGTATACAAATCCATTCTCTCTTTTAAAAGTGGCTCTGCTGGTGGCCTTGATGGTCTATCGCCGCAACATTTCAAAGATTTGGTTTCTGGTACCTCTGGAGACGCTGGCAGAGTTCTTCTCACCAAAATTACCCATCTTTGTAATATCATGCTTGCCGGAAAAGTTCCACAGAACATCACCGGTATACTCTATGGCGCTAACCTATGTGCTTTAAAAAAGAAAGACGGCGGGATAAGGCCTATCGCTGTAGGGTGTACCATCCGGCGCATTGTTTCCAAAATTTGTGTCAAGCACATCCTTTCTGACCTTTCTTCCAAATTTCAGCCAGTTCAGCTTGGGTTTGGCTCGAAGGGTGGCTGTGAGGCTGCGGTTCACTCAGCTCGCACCTTCTTGCTGAATGATGGTGGTGAAGTGCTGTTGAAGGTGGATGTAAAGAATGCCTTTAACTCTGTGGACAGGGGTGCTCTGCTGGCAAAAGTAAAAGAGGAACTTCCCATGTTGTATAAATTTTTATGGCAATGTTACGGTGAACCAACAAATTTGATTCACCGTAACAATCTTTTACATTCCGCCGTTGGTTGCCAGCAGGGTGATCCTCTGGGACCTGCAATTTTCTCTTTAGCTATACACCAAATAATTTCGAATCTAAATTCTAAATTTAATGTCTGGTACCTCGATGACGGCACTTTAGGGGACAAATCGGGTTTAGTTCTCGAGGACCTACAAAGTTTAATAAACCAATTTGGCAATATAGGATTGGAACTGAATTTTTCAAAGTGTGAATTATACATTTCAAATTCTGTGGCCCCGAACCGTAGAGCAGATATAGTTACTGACTTCAGTCGCCTGGCCCCCAACATCAAAATTCTCCAAGATGACTCGTTATTTTTATTAGGCGCACCGCTTCTCGATGCTGCCATCCCGGCTTTCATAAACGGAGCGATTGCTAAATTCAATTTAACTTCAGACCGTTTATTCCAAATTAATCCACACATGGCCTTATTTATAATACGTTTTTGTCTTTTCGTTCCAAAATTTACTTATGTTCTTCGATGCTCCCAACTCTGGCTTTTTCCTGCACTATTGTCCAATCTAGATAATTTAATTAAAAATACTCTTGTTCAAATTCTAAATTGTCAAATGAACGACCGCATTTGGCTACAGGCATCACTTCCTGTACGTTTCGGAGGCCTCGGCATTAGAAATTTGTCCAGCGTGGCCCTGCCAGCGTTTTTGTCATCTGCTCATAGCACGAACAATCTCTACAGGAAGATTATCAACCCATCTTTGGGTTCCGTAGAGTTGTCGTGCAAGGCAGATGCTAGTAACGCTTGGTTATCCGCCTCTCAAAATTCAAATCTACCTTTAATTCCACAATTACAGAAGCAATGGGACGAGCCGTTATGCAAGCAAGTTCTGGAGGGGCTTAAATCCACATCAGCTGACACGGCCGAGCTCGCTCGTCTCATTGCCGTCTCTGAGAGAGAGTCAGGCCACTGGCTCCAGGCATTACCATCAGCCAATGTCGGTACCTTGTTGGACGGGCCGTCCCTCACTATAGCGGTCTGCCTCCGTTTAGGCGCCAGGTTAGTCCACCCTCACCGCTGTGTATGTGGGGAAGCTGTTAGCGACCTAGGCCACCATGGCCTCTCATGCGTTCGTAGTGCTGGTCGTATGTTACGCCACTCTTCATTAAACAGCATCATCCGCAGTGCTTTTGCCACCGTTGGTTTACCGGCTGTCTTAGAGCCAGCTGGTATCTCTCGTAGCGATGGCAAGAGACCTGACGGAATGACCATTGGGCCCTGGAAGCTTGGCAGGCCGTTGGTGTGGGATGCAACCTGTGCTGACACCGTGGCTCCCTCGCATGTTCGCGCCACTTCTCTTCATGTGGGGGCTGCTGCGGTAAGCGCTGAAAATCGCAAACGGCACAAATACGCGAACCTGGGTCGTAATTATTTATTTGTTCCGTTTGCGGTGGAAACAATGGGTCCATGGGGGCCGGAGGCAAGGCAACTTGTTAAAGAGCTAAGTGCTCGCCTTATTGAGGCCTCCGGTGACAAGAAGGCTGGCAGCTACCTCTGCCAGCGTATTAGCTTGGCAATCCAGAGGGGCAATGTTGCCAGCATTCTTGGGACCGTTCCCATGAGCCCACAGTTGGAAGACATCTTTTATTTATAGGCGTTTAGTTTTTAATTTGCTATTTTTATTTCTTTGGTTTTTTTAAGTTCAGTTAAGTTGTTTCTTTTTTTTGTTTTAAGTTTTGTTCTGTAATAAATTTTATTGTTGTGAGTAGATAAAAAAAAAATAAATAAGAATAAATGATTTTAGATAAATTTGAATATTGGATGTGTATAGGTACTATAGTGTAGGAACCCGCGTTAAAGAACATATAGCCGACATCAAGCATAGGCGCGAAAATAAGTCTGCAGTATGCGAACATGCCCTAGAGGGGCCCAACCATTGTATCAGATTTGATAAACCACAAATACTCGCTAGAAAACAACGATTCATCCCTATGATGATACGCAAGGCTATTGAAATTAATAAACAACCTAATATCAATAGAGAAGATGGTTGGAATCTACCACCAACCTGGAATCCCATCGTACAAAATATTAAATCCTAGCACCAACACCATACTGCCAGACCAAAAGATACTGTAATTTCTTGTGCTTCGGAAGGCACGTAAAGCCGTGGGTCCCGGCTGTAGCAGTCGTTAACAACCACCAACCCGCTCTGGGCCCGTGTGGTGGTTTATGGCCCGTTCTTCCTATCCATCCATAGGGAAGGCTCGTGCACCAGCAGTGGGGACAAAAATGAGCTAATGATGATGGTGATGATGATGTGTAAAATAAACGCAAGTAGATCCGTAAAAGTTGTTTAATTTCAATGTGTAGTGTTCGCGTAAACTTTAGAAAACAATACATAGGTACTGCTATCAAGACAATCAAATGCCATCTCATTGGCAAGTTTTCAAAATGTGTGAACCTGGCTTTAGTCTTTTGCTTAGTTATTATGTTAGTGTTACGAACTCCTTCGTATCAAACTTATTATATTATAGTTTCAGTTAAGTTTTCACTGTTAAAATTTGAAATTTCCGCGGTTCTGTTTTAGTTTATAGGTAACTGTAACTTTCATTTATTTTCGACACTTAACCTTAAGTTTCATTTATTTTCCTCCTGTGCCTTTTGATAATGATGATGACAATTGGTCCAACCTATTTCGGTCATGGCGACCACTTCGTCTTCCTAGTGTTCATCTTGTTAATGTGAGTCCAAACTATATGGCCAAACATGCTATACAGCATAGTTGTAACATGTTTTATTAGTGTGGACGATAAGTGTAAATAAAACAACCTTATACCTATAGTTTTATAACATAAGTAATATAACATGAAATTACAAATATTACAAAATAACATGTAACATAATGTGGTCTCACCTTTAGTAAACTGGCGTGGTAGGTAGTGGTAACTGCGGTGACCAGTCCAATCCAGTGCCCAAAACTCTCGCTGGAATGCCCTTGTGGATCTGCTCCGACTTTTAATACCATGGGGCACTCGGGAAATGCCGAAATAGACAGAGATGTCACGCACCGGATCAACACAGGTTGGATGAAATGGAGACAGATTACAGGAACAATATGCTACCCACAGATAAAGTTAAGTTAAAAGGCAAAATTTACAAATCTGATATTATACCTGTAGTTCTGTATGGATCGGAATGCTGGACTTTTAAAAAGAAGGATGAACAAAGATTGCATGTAGCGAAAATGAGAATGTTGATATGGATGTGTGGAGTAACAAGAATGGATAAAGTAAAAAATGAGTACATTTTAGGGAATTTGAAAGCAGCGCCAATGACTGAAAAGTTAAGGGGAAATCATTTGTCTTGGTATGAGCAAGTGATGAGAAGGGATGAAACGCATGTATCTATAAGAGAGTGATGAATATAAGTGTTGATGGATGGAGGGGGAGAGGGAGACCAAAGAAAAGATGGATGGATTGTGAGACCGATGATATGAATGTGAAGGGAGTGACTGCACAGGTATCGACTGATAGAGGAGAGTGGAAGAAACGGATATTGTGCGCTGACCCCGTAACGTGGGACCAGGGTAGGAAAAAAAAGTCCTTTAGTAAACTGGCGTGCACACTGAGTATTAATAATGTGAATACAGTCCGTAAATTTGTGTTAATAAGCATAATAACCTTAATAATAATGGTTTCCGAAACGTTATTAACGAGAGAACAAACTTCAGTGCGCAGTTAACTTGAGATATAATCATAATTCCCGCAGGACGCAACTCGAAGTTACAATTAGGGAACTACACACCGCCCCTGATCCTGCCAGACCGCACAAACTCGACGCGGCAACACTAAGTACATAATTGAATTCACATAATGCAGACCCGGGATCGAACTTCGAAAGTTTCGATGAGACGTGAAATATGGTGTTCATAAATCCGGTCTTTATGGCGGACTAGACTGCCAGGGTCACTTATTGATAATTTCTAAATGTTTAATTGGAAATAAATTTTGAATGGTTTTTTGAAAAAAAATTGCTTGATAAAATATAATAACCGCCTCTGTGGTTAAGAACAGCGGGCTCATTCCCAGAGGTCTCGGGTTCGATTCCCAGCGGGGGTTACATGTTTGTGCTAGCTACCACCATTTTATCGCCATAACATAAATGTCACGAAAGTAAAAGTTTAGTCAATCATTACAAACTATCAGGACTATTGTTATCGGGATCATTACCATGTTTTTGTTGTGTTTGAGTATCCGGATATTTCGACATAGTTGCATTCGCCATGATCACTGATGTACAGACGCTCGCACATCAGAATATCCAAAATTGACATTTTTTTTCAATAAATGTTCAACCTTATGACATGGACATAAAGTTCAAAGTCTATTGAGGATATTTGACAGTTTGTGATAATCTGATGTGAAGGCAGGTGGTACATTGATCAGTACATCAAGACAACACAAAAATGGTTAAATAATTCTGTTAATAATAATAATTCTAATGTGTATAACCATGATAGTTCAAAAAGTTATATTAAAAGTATCGTTTTTCATAACGTCATCAAATAGCAAATATAATTTGCACTAGGCAGCCTGAGCACAGAAATTTGTGTCTAACAAAGTTTTTTGTATCGTATCGTCCGCCACGCCGGTTCACTGTCGGTGTTCGCCTTTGAAACCAGATTTAATGGGTTTTAGGAAATGCTAGAGGATTCCTCTATTCTGTCTGTGCTCTATTGTGATGCTAATATAAAAAGCTTTTGAAACAGTTCCGTTTGAAACGCTTTTTTTTATTTATTCAACTAAATTGGATAACACATGGTTTTCCTGATGCAAGTGTTAGTGGTGCTATAGATGAGGTTCCGGGTTTGAAGTCTTAAATAAAATTACGTGACTTAATCGTAAACAAATAATAATAAAATTCAAAACTTATACTATATTTATATAATTAATAACAGTTATAGTTTTTATGAGTTTAATTTTGTGGTTTAATTCACTAGTAACTTTGTTAATAAAGATTACTTCAGACTTCCTTATTTTCTTTAGTAAATTACTATTAAAATTTCATAATAATTCAGGGTTATTGGAAAAATAAATAAAGGAGTATTTTTTATCATCATATCACAATTTTGTGTGATCATCCCAAGAAAGGAGTTTAGTTTCAATATTATTGGTATTCTGGTTTTGGTCATACTTTTGTTTGGTATTTATTTTAAATCTATTTTACTTGAATAACCAAAAGAAGGAACTTTTAAAATAACTAAAAAATACCATAATAGCGTCTGCAATGTCGAGGACCAAATTTAGTTTTCAGGTCCTCATAACATATTTTTAGGATCAAGGGTTCTATTTATAGGACTATAAAGGACGTTATAAATCGTCTTTTGTCAGCTAATTGCCCCAAATTGGATAACTTGAAAGGTTTATAAATAAAGCGTGAAAGCTTCCACTATTCAGAACCTGAACCATAATAACGTAATGTGTTGGAGCTGAGATGCGGGAGGAATTACTGTGCAAGACTCCCGGACTTTTGATCGCGTGTTGGAAAGAGAGAGCAATATTCTTCCTTAACTTGTATTAAACGTATGACAAACTGTTAGATTCCGCACAGCTAGTTCACGATTGTTGCCAACTTTTGTAAGCAGAAGTATTGATAAAGATGTAAAAATACAAGAAACCGCATTTCTTTTGGAAAACCTGTTAAAAATATGTATTCTATTGCAAAGGGTATAAAGAAAAAGCATACTTAGAGTTTTTCCTAATGCTCTCTTATTTTGTTAAAAATACTTTTTATACTCATATAATGGTGCTTGAAGTATCTTTTATACTTAGCTCGGCAAATGAGTCCACTCACCTGATGTTAAGTGAAATCGGAGTCTAGACGCAAGGACAACTAGTGCAACCCTCACCCTGCCGGCCCACAAGGTGCCTCTTCACGCCTCGTTTGAAGAACCCCATGTCAGAGGAAGGAAGGAAAACGTGTGCTGGTAGACTATTCCATCTTTTGGAAGTGCGACATAGAAACGAGTCACCAAATTTCTTTGTGCGCGATGGAATGTTCGAGACAGTACAGCGGTGACTCCGGAGAGCAGCACGCGTACTCCTACGAAGAAAGGGAGAAGGTGGCATAAGGTTCTTCAGAGCACTCGCCGTTGTATAAGCGGTAGAAGATGCTGAGTGACGCTATATCTCTACGCAATTGCAGGGGCTCGAGAGCATTAGTGACCTCTGCATTGCCGATAATGCGTATACCGCGCCGCTGCAATCTGTCCAAGGCATCGAGAAAGTACTTTGCGGAATCGTTCCAGAAGTGCGAGCAATACTCCACGCAAGACCGCACCTGCGTCTTGTACAAAAGGCACAACTGATCTGGCGTGAAGAATCGCCGCACCCTGTTCAAGACAACAAGTTTACGTGAGGCTGTTTTTATCACGGCTTCGATGTAGTCCCTCTGGTTCAGATCGCAGCGAATCTCCATACCGAGCATGTTAATACTGCTCTGCAGGACGAGTGATGTGCCTTGACGAGAGGGAAGGGGTAGAAATGGCGACTTTTTTGCCGTGAACGCGCATACCTGTGTTTTCTTGGCATTGAAATCATCAAGATTATTGGATTACCACAATTTATATTAGGTTCAAGACATTTATTTCTCAAAAGATTACAATAATCACTTATAGAGAAAATACAAATTATAAAATTATAGTTAGCTTAGCGTAAACAAAACGCGCGCGCGAACAAAAAGTGGGTACTCATCAAAACATTCACGCACCGATGTCCAGCCACAAATCGAGTTAGACGTAAGCACTAAGGTATACATTAATTCATTTATGCAATGATAAACCATTACAAGCTACATCATTATATTAGTGATTGATCCTTTAAAACATGGTTTTTGAGTAACTTTTTGAATGTTAATTCTGTTTTAGCGTTTTTAATACATTTAGGCAATTTGTTGTAAAATTGTGCACCTTGGAACATAATATTATTTTTTCCATAGTTGGTTCTAGGGTTTCCCAAGCGTATATTATTCGACTGGCGGGTTTTAATTTTTTGATGTTGCGATTTTATTATGAAAGTAATGTCCGTGTGAATACTTTTATTTAGCATTTTTCTAACTAAGAGGCAGGTGTTATATTTAAATATTTGAGCGACTTTCATTAAATTTGTTTCTGCGTATATTTTTTGTAGGTATATATTTGCAATATCAATTCTGACCAATAACTAAATAATTTTAGATATAATAAATAGTAACCACACACCTGACCTGTATTTTATTCTTTCTAAACATTCGCCTTCGTTTCACGATTTAGTAAGTCTGTCTGTAGAGAGCTGCGTCACGGAAGGTTTTCATTTTTTATTTTTTTATAAAAGAAGGAGGTAAACGAGCAGGTAGGTCACCTGATGGAGAGTAATCACCGCGGCCCATGGATAACCGCAAAACCAAAGGAATCGTAGACGCGTTGCCAGCCCATAAGGAAGGAATAGGCTCGTTCCTTGAAGATCCCAAGGTCGTAATGGTCAGGAAATACCGCCTACGAGCTGGTTCCACAACACTGTAGTTCAAGGCAAGAACTTTCGTGAAAAACGCACAGTAGTAAACCACATTTAAAATGTTTCTTAGTGCGCTGTAATCCCGAGCTCAGAACTAAAATCAGGGTAGCATTTAATCAGCGAAATACTGAAATCAACCATTGTAATCCCTCCCGCAGAAGTATGGGAGATCTGAATACTGGAAGGATTTCCATATATGCGACGTTGCCATAGAATGACACATGATTTTTTTTATCGAGAATTTCGTACGAAGTGACTTTAAATTTTTGACCTCATCGTCACTTCACGTCTTGTTGTAGATAAGAAATATAAGAAAACTTACATAATCACATTTGCTCCTACTTCCACATCATAACTGTATTTATCCAATTACCTATATAACGTTATTATCGCATGAAACTTCTCAAAGTCGGCGCAAATCAATTAGGGATGTGTTTATTTTGTTTCGGCTGCCCAACGAGCGGCGAGGCCCCCGCCACAAAATAAGGAGACTGCAGAAGTTAAGCTTCATACAAACACATACAACGTTAGTCGGAACGGGGGTACTAAGCCGAAAGGATTGTTGACTCGTGGTCCCACCAATCTTGTCCCACCGGACTCGTAGCCCCACCAAGTTAGGGTTCGTGGTCCCACTACAAGTCCCACTGAAGTTGGCATTTAAGATTCATGACTCGCAGTCCCACCCCGTCCCATTTAAGAAGTAAGTCAAAAAATAAGTGAATATTGGGAAAACAAGTAAATGTCGAAAAACAATTAAATGAAATGAATGTCGGGAAAATGTATGAATGCCGAAAAAAACAAGTGAATGTCGAAAAACAATTAAATGAAATGAATGTCGGGAAAATGTATGAATGCCGAAAAAAACAAGTGAATGTCGAAAAACAATTAAATGAAATGAATGTCGGGAAAATGTATGAATGCCGAAAAAAACAAGTGAATGTCGAAAAACAATTAAATGAAATGAATGTCGGGAAAATGTATGAATGCAGAAAAAAACAAGTGAATGTCGAAAAACAATTGAATGAAATGAATGTCGGGAAAATGTATGAATGCCGAAAAAAACAAGTGAATGTCGAAAAACAATTGAATGAAATGAATGTCGGGAAAATGTATGAATGCAGAAAAAAACCAGCGAATGTCGAAAAACATCACTTGTAATTATTAAATTATGGTCTTACAAATAAAAAGTAGTAGGTAACATTATTATTTTTATGAACTAAACTTTGTTCTTAGCCGTAAAAAAACTAAACTTAAACTGGCCTCGCCTTGACTTAATCTAAAATACATACGTAAAAAAACATTAACATAGTTCATTCAAGAAACCACCAACATCCATTTCATTATTTACAAGTGCCATTTGTGCTTGTAATATTACTTCGTCTGTTTTCTTTTGTAAGTTTCCTCTTTGGTTTTCTTCAATATTTTCGTATGAGATTTGTTTTAGGACAGTAAGAAACTTTAATATAGGGTTATAGTTTTTATTTATTAGTTTGTTAAGTTTAGAATTCCATCCCTCGCAAACATTATTTGTCCGATGTCTTTCGTGTGCTATTGTCCATTCCATTACGAATTCCTCACTTTTAAAAAAATAATTTTCCATGTATTGCATAAATTTATCAATTTTTTGATTTTCCAACATTAAGCTCTTTAGTTTAATGACCATATAACCTTCTGTGATCTCATCATTAGGTAGAAGTGGAAGTACGGAACATAACTCAACAATTTTTCTATAAATTTTTCCTTTAAGATTCAATTCTTTATATTTTCTAAATATAGTTTGTTTATAGTGAAAAAAACATCGTTTAATATTAATATTAGGGAACATGCTCTTCAATGCATTAGTAGGGGCAATTTCGAAATCTACGTGTACTTTTTCCGGATTCCATTGGGAAGCCTTTTTCTTTATTAAATCAAACAATATGCGATATGACTCCTCTGTCTTATCACTCATCAGAGCAAAAAATAATGGTGCCACTTTAGTCGTTACAGTAGTACTGCCCACATCTCCATGTATTACAAGTAGCTGATAGAAAGGTTTTGGAGTGCTTTTAAATGTCGCATCAATAAAGTATTCGTTTATTGTGGCTAATAATTCATTTTTGGAAGAAAATATTAATATTCTTCTTTGTTCTGTATTGTAGTCGGCTAACATGAATGTTTGGAATGTGGCGGGAACTTCAACATCACGGATGTCGTTGTAAACTAACTTGTGGACTTGAAGTGTTTGCTTCCTTTTATTGTATAATAAACACTTAGTATTCTGAAAAGTGGGTACCTTAGTGACAAAATCGATGCCAGCATTTAACAAAGGATCAATATGTTTTTTAAAAATTTTAGGCATTGGTTCATCGGATGTAGCAGCCTCTTCTTTTACTTCGTTTATTATTAGTGCTACTTTGTTTTTAGATTCATCTGGAACATAATTCGTATCGTGCGCTACTGTTTTCAGAATTTTCCCTTTCTGAAAACGTATTTGGTAAAACATTATTCATATTTATATTCTACACATAAGTCTGCTCACACTACTAACTACTTACTTACTTCAGTAATAGATCCGTGACATTTTAAAGAACGTTTCCTACTGCAGTGCCAGATTGTGGTATCATTCTTGTACGTTTTTTGGCGATAATATTGATAGCCTCCGTGTAACAAAATATTACCCCGTTTACGCTTTACAATATCAAAAGTTTCGTTCATTTTGTAACGTAAAATAAACAACAACAAGAGCCTAAACTAAGGCCTAAACACAACAATATGACATTGTTACTTCAATACGTTTTCTTCTTTATTATTGTCATAAGTGGCCAGTCCCTATTTTTTCTATATTTCTATGACACATTACTTTAAAATCTTCATGTATAAATAGTAGTGGGACCACGAACCCTACTTTATTACTATGACTGGTGGTCCCACTGCTTAGTGGGACCACGAACCCTAGTGTTGAAGATTAGTGGGACCACGAGTAATAGTGGGACAAAATCGGTGGGACCACGAGTCAACAACCGCCGAAAGGAGGGTAAAGTATACACGAAAGTGAATAATTTTTAAATTTTTTTTTATTTTTATTTATTTACATTTGATTGGTCTACAAAAATCTAGTAGGCTACGGTTTTGACGTAGGTTTTCAGCAAATAGGTTTACCTCTAATGTCAATGTACGGGCATTGTAAGGAGTCGAGTTTTCTCTCCATAATTAGACTAATGTATCCAATAATATTAACTTTTAATTTGTATTTTTTGTGACCGCCAGTATTACCACAGCGTCATTTCGTTTGAAATCTTAAAAAAGCTGTTAATCTAAAATTATCCATTTTTAAGGAAAAGTTCTTAAGAAATAGACCCTCTCACGAACACGGATCTCGTAACAGCTCGGAGCAGTGCGCAACTATTGCGAAGACACGAGCGCGCCTCGAGCGCGTGTTTATAAGACTTGTTTCCCACGTACCACAACCACACCACACCGTGTCGCGACAAAAGGTGGTCAAGCTGTGGTTAAGTGTGAATAGTGTCGCTGCGGCTTCTCGCGGTTGCTTTGTGTTACCTACAAAATGTTTGCGATATGGCCGGCCGCTAGCTCGCAGTGTCGCTGGTGGCTGCGTTGTGGTTGCGACGTGGCTGCGATGTAGGTATCAAACACGCGGACAATAATGACGGCAAAATGTGGCCTGTGTGAATTTAACTATTAATTTTCATACAAATTAACGCCCGCCCACGTGTTGTGATTGTGGTGTGGTCGTGATACGTGTGAAACAAGCCTTAGGCTAACCTTCTGGGTCCTCCTTATTTTGTGCCTCCGTCTAACTTTTCCGAGGGATAACAACGAGCGTACTCGACAAGGCTGAGTTTTGAGTATTTACGCATGAGGTTTTTGGAAATTAATACATTACCTACAACAGTTCTTGACCGATTGTTAAAAATACACTTCTAAACTTTCACGTTCCTTTTTATTTATTTGCGAGTATTGTTTTAACACTGGTGCATTCGCGAGCAAATAATTCGTACAATGAGCTTGATCATCTCTTTCATTAGTTTTAATTCGTTAGGTTTAATATAATTTCGACCAGTCTGTTTAAATCCGTTTGTTAAAACGATTTAAAACTCGACTGAAAAATAAAAAGTTAGCAAATAAACAAGTTAATTTAGAAACCATCATCAGCTCAATAAAGCAATTTCATCAGAGAACTAGCTACGTTAGCTTCAATAATCTCTTCAGATAATAAGATTTTTATTCATTGCTCAAATCTTAATTAAAATTTTGGTAATTGTCGCCGTTTTAGTCCTAAAAGTTTGTGTCCTTTTTTTGTATTTTTATAATTTATTTTTTAACTCTGGCATTAATTAATCAAAAACCAAGAATAATTACATTTTAAATTAGTTTTAAATACTGTAATAAAATTAAAAATAGTCATTTTATCGTTATTCATTTAAATGCTTTGCGTATAAATAAATCTTGTAGTTTATGTGACATCTAATTTAAGCATGACCTTTTTAGCAAAAATAAATATTTCTATGTGCTCGGAGCCAAATGACACATGTTGTGCAGATAGCCTATAAATTAAATTTAAAAAAAACTTAATTAACTAAAAGCTTTTAGCACGTTAAGCTTGGTTTACCATTTACAGTTTACATACATAGAAACGTCCTAAATGATTAATTGAAACTATTTTCACATTTATGTAAATTAAGTCGCATGACGTCAGCTTTGAGTACTTATTTGCATGTGTTAAAAATGCTCAAATTGCTTGCTTGTCATAAACACACTCTAAACAGTGTTACAGTAGATTTGGTTTTTCTTAAACGCAAAAATTTTTTATACAATTATAAATGATGCTTCGATGATTTTGAAGACAAGTCTGTAAAAAGAATTTTCTTCGCAAAAGAAAACTTCTTCAAAATCTTAACTGTACGTCTTATTATATCTCTTCTGTGGTCTTATTAAGAAAGCTGTCTGCGTCCCACCGTGAAAACACAATGTATCTCACAAGTAATACATTATATTATATTAAATTAGATTGTTTAGTGCGATTGCCAAGTCAATCTATTTATTTAAAACTTGGATCTCACAACTTGTTACTGTAGAAGAACTGAGTTGCGAGACTTGGTTTTTTTACAAGTATGTTTTTGATGGCAACTCATTTCTTTTTGTAGATAGCCCTACATTTTTTCCTTTCCCGTACATATTTATATCTTTATATGTGATTCGTATATATTTATATGGGATTACAAAGTTATTTATGCAGTTAGTGTATCTAGAAAACTTCACCGAAATTGCAAAATATTTTAGTTTTTCCCTGATTTATACACTAAACACTAGTATTCTAAATTTGAAGCTTCTATGTCGGCTAGAAGTGCCTTAGAGTTTTGATGATCGGTCAGTCAGTGAGTGAGTGACAAAATTATGAAACTTTGACTAGTTATAATTCTTAAACTACTGTTTCAAATTGAATGAAATTTGAAATATACCGTGTTTATACAATGCCTGCTTGGTTACTGAGAATTCAGACTTCTAATTTAATCCACAACGAAGTTATAGGGGGTCAAATATGGCCTGAACTGTTTCGAGAAAAGGATGGTACGGCCGTGCCGCTTTTTTGCTCGACTTGGCGGGGGCACTGCCGTGCCCCCAGATTATTTTTTAAATTTATTTATGTCAAACATGGCGGCAGTACGTTACTAAACCCCCAATAACAGTATTAGTGGTGAGCCATCTATTTAATTTATTTATATTGCTCAGTAAAAAGCTCCACATAGCTTTGGACAAGTGCGTCATTCAATTTCACTCAACGAAATTGCTTGGCATATGTTACGTGACGTTTTTGGTGAAACCAGAAAATATATGACAGACTACAATATTAAAAAAGTGAAGAAAAAGTTTCCACGAGCGGGATTTGATTCGGAAGCGGCTTGGAAAGTCGTTTAAAATGCATACGAATTATTAAGAAGAAAAAATATTGTATTCGATCCCGCATCCCATGACATCATGACATACCGGGTCAGGTGCACTACTAACTTTGCTACGTAGCTCTGTCCATCCAGCTCCCCAAACGAATACCACTTGTAGAAGTTTATTCTAACCTTTTTAAAAATTGCCATGTTTTCGCTACAAAATTTGCGTAAATTAATACCACCCGTAGAAGTTTTTTCTACACTTTTTAAAAAAATTGCCATTTTTTTCGCTACAAAATTTGCGTAAAATTTAATATAGACTATAATTATAGACTTAATTATTTATTCCTTTTTAAAATTTGTATTTATTTTACGAAAATATTTAAATAGTTTTGATATAAAACCATTTTATTGTAGATATATAAAATTTATAATAATATATAGCAAATTCCGCTAATACACTAAAGTTAGTTGTAAATAACAATAATCATCTTCCTGACGAGTTCAAAGCACCTATCGTTTCCTTAAACGATTTATTTTTCATTTTATGCTTCTTGTACGTCGGCCTTCATTCGCGAAAAAGTGATGATTTTAAAACAAAATGGGCTACTGGGTGTCGATATTTTTATAAAATATATCTTGTATATTAAAACGATAAGTTTCCCCATTACTATCTAATGGCAAGCTATTATTTCGCTTGAGCTAACAAAAAAATGTCGTGGAGATTTATATCACGCTGATTTACTGTGACTGTCTTGGGCTTGGTTGAGCCATAGCAGATAATATACCGCCTTCCGTAGTAGGCTCATCTTCTTTGAGAATTTATTATAAATACTAAGCCTATAGACATAAATCTAAAAATAAAATAAGACGTACATAGTAAACATGCCTACAGAGTGCTGTGTTGTGTGTTGTATTCATGTTTAAACTTATACCCCCGTATTAATAAACAAAGTGTAAGCTTGGAGTAGTTACTCCGTGTTTTGTTCCCGTCATGTAAACTTCATTTCATATTAGAGTAAAAGAGACAAAACACGGAGTAATCACTCCAAGCTTACACTTTGTTTATTAATAAGCCCCATAGTGCTTTACAAATAAACCAAGAATAAGGTCCGAATAGTTATTCCGTGTTTTGTTCTTGTCTTTTAAACGACATTTCAAATTAGAGTAAAAGAGATAAAACACGGAATAACTATACGGACCTCATTCTTTGTTTATTTGTAAGCCACGTATTGTATTAAACTTGTATAATTTGATCACGGCATATAATTTTGTAAATGTTGCTACTTCTATTAAAGCTGTGGAGTTACTTGCGCCCATTCTTTTCTACAGCTAAAAATTGATGTACTGAATGGGTAGTTAGTAAAAAAATTTTTGAACGATACAAAAGCAATTTTTAAAGTATATTTGAAAAAAAAATTGAGTTTGACTTACTTGTGCTAGCTAGTAATACAACTAATGTATTTTATAAATTATTATGGGTTTTGAAATTGTTACGGTTACTTTTCTGCTATGCCTTATTGGTAAAAATTAAGATTGATGTTGTATTTACTCCGCGAATGGCGACCTTGGAAAAGCAGAATGTTATGTGCTGAGTGCGAGATTTGTTCACTATTTGATCAAAATAATGAAAACGAGAACTATTATGGCATTGAAGCAGCGCCTCCTGAGTGCTTATTGCGAGTTTTATTTAGTATTAAATGTGATGACGACGGAGAGAGAGAGAGAACTGTTGAATGGTAAAGTTTTGAATTTCTCATTTGTCGCCAGGAGGCGCTGTTTCAACTAAATACACGCTTATACGTTAACGTGATCGAATAGCAATTAAAACTCACACTAGGTACCCTGATGGTAAGTGAAGATCAAGACAGAACGGGAAGCGCGTTTTACGCGGAACCCCTTAGGGTTACTCCAAGGATACACACCTTGCCCTACCTATATTTATGTCTACTCGTAATGCTTTTCCAATTCCACTCCAAAGATTTCTGCTAAAGCATTATCCTTCAAAAATGAAAGTAGCAACAACAATACTTCCATCCCTTCAGATGACACAATTCGCCTACCGCGGGCAGATAATACATTTAGGCTGGTTAGTAGGTAAAAGCCGCATTCAGCCGTGCCTAGTACGAGCTATGTACATACATATGTCATACATGTAGCTAAATAGCTATAAACACAAAATAAGAGACCCAGAAGGTTAGATAAATACATACCCCGCTTGAACAAAGCCCACATAAACACCTTTCACGGACAGGGATCTCGGAACAGGGGCTCTATTTTTGATTCCTTCGCCTCGAGTCGAGCGCTTGGTTTTTACTGATTTTCGTTTGACATTTGACATATTTTGAATCGCTCGACCGCAACGAGTGCCCTTACCCACTCGTTGCAGTCGAGCGATACAAAGCGATTGATAGAATAACCGTCAAAATCAATGCGTTATGTCAATGTCCCCGTTTGGTGCCGGGGGTAAAGAATTGCACCACCCCATCTCTTCCCGTGGATGTCGTAGAAGGCGACTATGGGACCATTCCAGAGGATGGGCAGCAGCGTCTCTCTGTGATTATTCTCACCTTACTGCGATCGCCAACCCGCCTGCCAAGCGTGGCGATTATGGCAAATTCCCCTCAAAATTATTTGAGGGAGGCCTTTGTCCAGCAGTGGACGTCTTTTTGGCTGAGATGAGGATGATGATGATGATGTCAATGTCATGTCACTCGTTTGTTTGTGTCATTGGTAGTCTTTTCTATTAAAAAGCAAAGGTTTTTTTAACAGCCAATAGAAACATGGATATTACGTTCCGTTTTCATTGCGGTTGTTGCCGGTTTTCTCTAAATTCAGCGTGGAACGGATAACATCCAACATTTCGTATTATGTTTGCAGCACCAGAAACGAACGATTCAAAAATACGGAAAAATGGCGTCGTGCGACTTGGAAGACGATTGTGACTTAAGTTGCATGCGACAACACAATGTCATACGTGCGATTCAAAAATAGATCCACAGTCCGAGCGTTGCGAGATTCCGTGTCCGTGAGAGTTTGTCTATGTGTGCGTTGCTGAGCGCGTTTGTATGAAGCTTACCTTTTGCAATCTTTTTATTTTGTGCGACATGCTTCATCACGCGACCACAGTGGAGGTGAACGCGGTATATCGTCACTTGTACAGTCAGCAAAGAAAGTCACTGATGAATTGAGCTTTTTGATTTGAGCGATATTGATAACGGCAACAGGTAGACGCTTGAAATATTCACAGAATATTGAGTTATATTATGAATAAGTGAATTTAAGTGAATTAAAAATACCTAAATAATTAAATTAAAATAAAATTAATATTTAAGGGGGGCTCCCATACAACAAACGTAATTTTTTTCTAATTTTTTCTCGGTCTTAACAGGTAGAAACTTGAAATATTTTTAGTAATATTTTTATAAATATATATATATATATATGTTTTTTCTATTTTATATTATATATATAATTAAATTAAGGTATTTTCTGGCATAAAGGTATTTTAAGCGTCAAAGCGTAACCCTTTTGTGGGCGGTGAAAAACTGAAAGGGTTCCTCAAGCCGTATGATCGAAACGTACTCAGAGGATTTCAAGAGTGGATCGCATGTTTACTGTCAAACGAGTTTTTTTTTTACAAAAACTGAGATTGAATTGATCTTGATCAATTAATAAACAGAGATCAAGAACACATGTTGAAGTATTTCTCTTTCACTCCAACACCGCCACTCAAGATTTGTACATGGTCCAGTAACATGAATAATTTTGTACATTACCTACCCTTAAAGATACCTTTATGCCAGAAAATACCTTAATTTAATTATTAATAGTTATATCATCATCATCATCGGCTCATTTTATGTCCCCACTGCTGGGGCACGACCCTTCCCTATAGATGGATAGGGAGAACGGGCCATAAACCACCACGCGGGCCCAGTGCGGATTGATGGTTGTTAACGACTGCTAATGCAGCCAGGACCAACGGCTTTACGTGCCTTCCGAAGCACGGAGGAACTCGAGATAATAAATTTTTGGTCACCTATCCGATGACCGGCCTTTGCCAAAGTTGCTTAACCTCAGCACTCGCAGTCCGGGCGCGTTAACCACTGCGCCATTGAGCTCCTCAATAGTTTTATACATATTCGTAAAGAAGTAAAGTAAATAGCCTATAACTGTCCCACTGTTGGGCAAAAGCCTCCATCATTGAAATCAAGTCATTAATACAATTGATGGGTAATGATCTAATCACCAAGCTTACCAATGGGGGTTGGTCATCACAAACCTGGGACTCAGGGTATTTGGCCGAACGCTTTCCACTATTCATATAAACGTAAAATTTATTTTTATATATATTGCAATAATCAATATCATGCTGACTGTACTTTAGCGTAAAACGCCATTATACACATAGTATGTGTCGATCGCTACTGATGGAAAATTCCCGCAAGGAAGAGTGGCAAATAACTGTTGCACTGAACCGCGTTGATCTTATGTACACCGTATTTGTTAAAGTTAAGATTGATATTGCAGTGGAAAGTTGCTGTTTCACGTAATTGAGGTTTATATTCTTAGCGACCTTGAAGTAACAGAATGTTATTATTTGCTCGAAATGGTCCTTGTTAATAAAAAATCTTATTTTATTAAAAATCATATGAAGGTTAGTAATTTCGTTTAATATATTTTTATGCTTATCAGACCTATCACATGCATTTAAATATGAATTGTAAAACAATTAATAGCGCATGTTTAGGTATACGTATAATAAAAGAAATGTTTTTTATTTATTTTTTTAAATGAAATCAAAAATGACAATCCTTATTTTCGACTTAAATTAATTATTGGTGTCTAATATAAGTATTACATTAAAGTACATAAGTTAAAAAATATTTTTCTTTTGCTTTGTTTGCCTTTTTCCCTAACTTCTTATTGAACACAAACCAACCTCCATTCAACATATTAAAAACCTATAAACCACAAATAAAATAGACAATAAAAAAACAAGCCAGGGTGTGGCCGTGAACAGGGCATCAATACCAGATGATTCCGCCCGCCCAACCTGTGGAGTCACCTGCCGCCCACAACCTGTTACGCTCCGGCATCGGCCACCGCTACACAACCTCTATACAGCTGTTATAACACCACAATAACACCTTACACTGTACAATGTACTCACCCGTCGCATAACGCGCAGAGAGAACGATGACGTCTTCATGTTTATAAATCTTCTTGTACACACCAAAATTAAATACTATAATTACCAAGCCACAACACTGCCTCTAAAAAAGCTTACTGCTTATTTACGCTAAATATTAAAAATACAAAATGCTCCGATTATTTTATGCTATATATTTTACAAAATATAGTTTTGCAAACGTTGTATTTTATTTGTGATTTTTGTCTATGTTAATTTGTTAGTACGTCAATCCCGGGCGGGCGACTCTGAGGACGGTATATTCGCGACTGATTGCTTACCCTAGCCGTAGGAACAGGGTGAAAAGGACATACGACCAACTAAACGACTTATGCGCGGATACATTCAGAGAAAACTACGCTTAACAGCGACGTTTTAAGGTTGGTTTTAGTTTAAAAACAAAATGGAACTTTTGAAGGATTTCTAGCACCGTCCCGCTCTCGCTTTCGTCTGGTTGGACGGAACACAGATACAGGATGAATTGAATTTGAACCTTCACCTATAAACATTTCATCTGAAACGATTTTCGATATCGTTCTCTTGGCGCGGTCTTCATTGCTGATTCACAATGCTTTTAATTTGATTCCTTGTGATGAACTAACGCATTGGATGTGACAGTATCGATGTTGGAAAATTCTACACTTTAAAGGTAAAGTGCTTTTAAAATGTCTTGAGTTATTTTACTTAGAAGTGTTCTAAGCAACGGTGGCAGGCCGAGGTTTGAATTAAGTTAGCTTTTAACGATCTATAGCGAAAGGTACTTTGAAATGCTTATTTCTTTCTAAGTGCTAGTAAAAAATATATTACTAATGATGCTAGCTGATAATGAAACCTTTTTGGAAAAAAAAATATTTCACGATTACCTATTACTTGTAATAGACAGGAGGGACATATAAATTATATGTAGTTGACCTTGCGTGAAATAAGTACAATACAGAAAACCATAAAGGATATTTCGACGTCAGCACACTGGCCGCTTATTTTGTTTATGGTTGTCTTATATTTTTTCGGGACTCTTTTGTTTTACTTTTCATTTTCACTCTATTTCTGTATTATTTTATTTTTATTCCATTTTTTGCACATTTTTTGCACAGCCTACTGAGTATACACCTTTTTGCATACTTATACTTTTGCGGATATTAAAGGGAAGTTAGACTACGTGTGTCATGCCCTTGCTTTATGTTTTCAAAGATTGTGGGATGAGTGTCTGGTAACGGCACTTCCTGCGTAGCGTCGCCGTCGTTCCTATATATTCCTACGAGAAATGTTATCCTTAACCTTGAATGGGACTTATTCGCTTCGAGTCTGTTGGAAATCGAGACACCACACACCACGTTAAGAGATAAAATCTTATTTTTTAGTCGGTGAAAATGAAACGTATGGAGTTCTATGTAGCAACGCACTACAAAACGTCAGTCACAAAATCGGTACTAAATCATCGGCGAAACAATCGGTCCGATTATCAGTCCTACAAAAAGTCGATCGGGGGCGGGAGCCGTAACGAAGATGAGTATTTTGCACCTCTTGGTGACAAACGAGGTGAGTTTTGGATGTACTTATAGCTTGGGTATGTTATCACCAAACCGTATTTGGCAAGCGTGGTGATTAAGCCAATACCCATTAATGGTAGCAATGACTTGATTACACTACATAGTATAAAACCAAGTCGCTTCCAGCTGTCTGTTTGTCCCTATGTATGCTTAGATCTTTAAAACTACGCAACGGATTTTGAATAGATAGAATGATTCAAGAGGAAGGTTTATATGTATAAATACATGCATTTAGTATCAGCATTGCACCCCGAAGCCGGGGCGGGTCGCTAGTTAACGATAAACGTTTTTGAATTTTTGAATTATTTTAATCTCGACTGTGATCTTGAAATTAAAAGTAACATGAAATATACTATGAAACATCATAACTTTTGGATTATTTACAATTTCATTAGTAAGATACACACTATTTGGGAATTTTCGGTAGGTATCAAAAATAGTTTACCAGTGCCTTTGAATAAGATAAGTAAACAGCCTATAACTGTCCCACTGCTGGGCAAAGGCCTCCATCATTGAAATCAAGTCATCGCTACAATTGATGGGTAATGGCTTAATCACCACGCTTGCCAAATGCGGGTTGGTGATCACAAACCCGGGCTATGCATCGAAAAATCCGAAATACATTTGCCCGTCATGGGAATTGAACCCGGGATCTTCGGAAATCGGGTCGAGCGCTCTACCACTCGGCCACCGAGGCTTTGCTCGGCCACCAGATATAAAGGACATACAATGTGTAACAGAAAGGTGTGGTCAAAATGAAAAGAGCCATTGCTGATTGTACATACAATAACATTAAAGTAAATTTTGGCATATAAAAAAAATATGGGCCGTAACAGAAATATAAAATAGGACAAAGCGAGAATAAAATAATTAAATTCATAATTTGGGACGAAGGAAGCATATTGTTCGGGACGAACCAGGATCTTTTTATGTGGGACGAATCTCAGTGGGACAAACGAAGCATAAATCGAGCCAAAGTGTATTCGATTTAGATCATGTACCTATGTGTTGTTACTGAGACATAATTATTAACTTAAGTTTGTCATGTAATTGTAAATTAAATACTTATATTAGGTAGTAAAGTTATACGCCTCAGGCGAGCTAAGCAAGCAGCAATGATCATAAATGTAAGTACACAGAGGTTTTACTAAACCATTAGTGCTGTGACTTGTTTATTTTGACGTGACGTCACAATTGAAATATTTAATAAAAAAATTCATAACAAATTAAAGTTAATATAATGTCTTAGTAATTCTGCTTACAAGATCTAAATCGGATACACTATGGATCTTTTAATTTTGACCACAGCTTTCTGTTACACGTTGTATATTATATTATATTAATGATATACCTAATAGCGTGGGAATTAGTCTCTGATTCGAAAATCGCCCCACAGAAATACGACAGTTTAGAGGCGGTTGCTTACGTTTCGCAGAATAGCAATTATAAGTAAACTGTAACTTAATTAAATGAAAAAAAGCAACAAATTATTTGCCGCTCACACAAACTTATTTAGCCACGGTGACAGTGAAGACGATTAATGCGAATAACTAATATTTCTGTTGTTGTAAAGTTAAACAAATTTTCAGTTTTACTAAACTTTACAATGTTAATTATTTTCTATGTAACAATTCAAACAAATTACATAGAAAGTTAGGCCGAATTAAACGCGAGACGAGGCAACAGTTTCCTTTACCTGAGGTCCGTTAACCTCTTAAGGCGAAGGGTAAGGCACACTAACGCCACCAATTGATAATTTGACAATTACTATCGGACCGGATCTTTTTTTAAACATTGCGTACCGTCCGATAACAGGAAAGCATCCACCGTATTTATTTAATAATTGTGCACTGCTTTTTGTTGCGTGGTTTATTCACAAAACGGGCTATCGCATTTATTTACAAACAATGGCCACTTTTGGTGTTAGCGAATGAATACAAAAACAAACCTTAAAGTAGTGCACAATTATTAAATAATAGATGTTTGCCTAGAGTCGGAAGGTCCGCAATGTTTGAAAAAAATCCAGTTTAGCAGTTATCAAATTAAATCTATTAGCGGCGCTAGTGTGCCTTACCCTTCGCCCTAATTATCACGAAATGTTCATTATGCAACCTTTGTCTTTCTTTGCTGAGTATTTTTATGTTACAGAGCCGTCAGATACGTCATAGAATAAATAGGCAAAGTGAAACCAACAGTAAATTTCACCGCGTGATTTAAACTCACTCTTACCACCTACCATATGCTGCCCCCGTAGCAACAGTCTACTCCAGTAGCGGCAGCTCTATCCAATTTGTAAATTTCTATATGAGGAGCTAAATAAACTTTATTTCTCTAAAAAAAAAAACACAAATGTTGAAATAAATTCCACGAGCAGGGTTTGAACCTGCACCCTTCTGACATTCCGGGTCAGGTGCTCTTCCAATTGAGCTGTCGTGGTTCTAACCAGCCCGCCGAAATTATTCAACAGTTTTTACTTTGAAAGCCAAAGGCGCCCATTCAATGTCAACAACTACCGTCACTTACATCCGATCATTATATTTTTACAAATATTAAAGATCAGTTAAGAAGTAGGCAAGCTATTTATAAAATGTTCAAATAATTTTTAACGCAAATTTTGTTGCGAACAAATTACAAAAACACAAATGTTGAAAAAATTTCCACGAGCAGGGTTATTATGTTATTTCTAGTTCAATACAATATTGTAATTTTTTTTTAAACTTATTTTCTTGACAGCTTTTTTCGATTGAAGTACCTAAGTAATCTCCCAAAATCCAAACTGCCCCCCAACCGCCTAACTCTCTCGCTTTCGATCGCTTTGAAGGCGAGGCCCTCGCCTCGCTTTCTAATATAATATCGAAATACAATACCGAATAATATCGAAAGGTATAGCCTATAGCTTTCGATATTGCTTTCATATTGCTTTCGAAATGACAAGATGACGCCTCCTCCTCGCCTCGCCTTCAAAGCGATCGAAAGCGAGAGAGTTAGGCGGTCGACCCCCTGGTGGTAGATTCAGTACCTAGTTTAGTTTAAACAAAATTTAAGGTATTCGGAAATTGTATTTGCTTTTGAAGTCTTAGTGCTTTGAAAGGCTTAAATTGGATAAATAATTTGACATTGACATTGATAAAATCCTTTGCTCTTATGATTATGTTAGTCCTACTCAACCATCTGCGTCTCCGGCCTTAATAGTATACTTAAAGCATCTTCTCCGTATAAAAAGTAATGGTTACGTAGGCGTGCTTTTACCATAAAACGGAGTTCGTAGCGCGAGTGCGGAAAGTTTCGACGAATTGTTGGTTTCCCAGCCACAGACACCTGTAGAAACATCACGGGTGTTCTATTACATTTAACATTTTGTTCAGGTTTCATTCGGATACGATTGGATTAATCTTTATATATATAAATCTTCTGTGCGTTTGTATGTTATTGAACTCCTTCTAAACGGCTGGACTGATTTGGATGAAATTTTCTGTGTGTGTTCAAGTGGATTCGAGAATGGTTTAGATTTACAATTGGACCCGGTAGGTGGCGCTGCTATAGGTGTCTATCATGGACGAATGATTTGTTTGCTTTGTTGTCATGGAAACTGTCAATGCGGTACGAAGTCCGCCGGTCAGCTAGTTACCTATAAATACATTTAACATTTGCTTAATCATCCATCCCATCAATTGCCTTTGCCCAGCACTGGGACAGTTACAGGCTATTTACTACTTACTACTAACCTTTGCATGCCTTCGCTCAAAGAACACAAACTTTGATTTCAATTTGATTTGTCAGTTGATAAAATTTGTGAATACAATAAAACTTTAAAACACTATTGATTCGATAGGTTAGACAGTTAGGATGCATGGCTTAGCTCTAAATATTCCTACAAAACGTAAAGCTTCATGTCACTTTGAACACGTTGACTGATTCGCTATTATTGGTATTAACCTTTAAAATCTTCTTCTTCTTCTTCTCAGCCCACTGCCACCCAATGCTGAGTGTAGGCCTCTTCCAATGCACTCCATTCCTTTCTGTCTTGAGCTTTCCGCATCCAGCCTCTCCCCGCTATTTTCACCAGGTCATCGGTCCATCTCATTGGTTGCCTCCCCACGTTTCTGTGAACAGTTCTGGGTCTCCACTCTAGCACCTCTTTGCCCCATCTGGTGTCGTTTCTGCGTCATATGTGGCCCGCCCATTTCCACTTTCTACGAGCTATTACCTTGGCAATGACGGTAAGCCTCGTTCGTCTCGTTTAAAATCATTTATGTATAATGAGAAACGCTACTAATTTATATGTAGTGGAGGCATTTATTTATTTTATTGTGGTAAAAAAAGGGAAAAACAAAATGTAAATAAATGTTTGCTTATTCTTAAATGTCGTTGCTGAGTTTCTTGCCGACCCTTCTCATTACAAAAACTCCCCGCCGCAGATTTACGGACTGATGGCGTAGTGACTTCCACAACAGCCCAAACGAAATCCAAAGCGAAAAAAGAATTATGAATTACGAAAGGATTTACATGGCACCTCAGAACGCCAGCTGTTTTTTATAATGAGTTTTTGGTGGTCAAAAGTTTTTAAGAGTGTCTCTGTGACACAGCTTATTATAAATTTAATTAAAAACCGTCCAACGCTCCGGTGCTCCATCCGAAAACTTATTACAACGCGAAATTACTTAGTACAACCTATTGTTAGAGTTAAGCTGACTAAGGAAATTAAAAGTTTTGCTGCAAAAAATAAATTAATAAAAACTCAGGTAAAGAAAAAAAACGGTCAATGTAGCCACAAAACTAGTTTGAAAAATGTATACCTTCCACCTAGCAAGATATGTAAAAAGTAACTAGCGGGCCGCTCGCGACTTCGTCCGCTTGAGTAGGTACTTACCGGGTCCAATTCTATGCATGTATTATACATATAAACCTTCCTCTTGAATCACTATCTATTAAAAAAACCGCATTGAAATCCGTTGCGTAGTTTTAAAGATCTAAGCATACATACATAGGGACAGACAGACAGACAGCGGTAAGCGACTTTGTTTTATACTATGTAGTGATGATTTTATTAGAATACAGATACAAAAATTGTACTTATTTTGTTACTTATTACCTTAGGTAGTTATATTTTTTATTTTATTGAGCTTGTTAATGTTTCTTTCATGAGGGGTGCAAGTCACTGGATCGAATTTCATCGCACGCAAGTCCTTCCACATATCGCCATCACATTATATCTAAGAGTGGAACATAGATACGTGAAACCATTGAAATCAAGAAGCATCCTAATAATTAAGAAGGAGTACTATTTGCAGCTTGAAATCTCTATTCCCCTTAAATATTTTGTTTAGAAAGTAATACAAAAAATTTAATGGATTACTAGCATTGATCGAAGATTACTAGATAAGGTCAAACCTACAAACAACTTCGTGGTTCAAACTCCCATATAGACAAACTTCACAACAATAACTAAAGCTATTAACTAGTAATTATTCTACAAACTATATATATAATATATATATATATACAAGGTGTTCCAAAATTACCCGTTATACCTAAAGGTTGTTAAAGTACATCCTATCAAGAGTCCTCTGTAAATTTCTTAAAACCTTTGCATTAAGATTTAGTTTTCAGTAAAAAGAGTTATTTTAATGATTAATAAAAATATCGACTATGTTAAGGCACATGACTATTTCAGGTTCATGACGTTATGTTACCTACCAGGAGTAACGACTCCTGTCTACTCTGTACCTATACCACAGAGTAGCCTATACCTAATCTCCAGACACTGTATTATGTGCTCCTAGTACATACACACTGGATATTAATATCCCAGATTTGGTGAACGTTGCCTCGTCCGTCCAAATGACCCGGTTCACATAGCTGCGGTCAGCTTCCAGCTGCCGCAGATACCACTCGCAGAAGTTTCTTCGGGGAGCAAAATCACCTGGTGTTAACTCCTATGTACGCCGCTAGTGGTAAGGGTGTTGACCGTCAGCTCGAAAAATCCGCCAAACTGTGACATGGTTCATGCCAAACCTCGCCACAGCACGCCTCGTCCTGATGGTTGGTTCGTCTTCGAAGATTTCCAACACCTCTTCTTCTCGCCTTGCATCTAACGTATTCGGACGTCCACTGCCACGTGAACGATGAAAGGATCCCGTGGAATGCAAACGTGTTGTCATTTCACGAAAACATTGGTAAGATGGTAACCGCCGCTGGTCAGCAGGTGCTCTGCCTTCAATGAAACGTTCATGGTACAAGTCACGAGCGCGAACAAAGTTTTCATCAGCTCGTCCCACGCACAACATCATCTCGTAGTAATCGGAATTGAAGAACATAGCTATTTTCGCGATTAAAGAAACACACGAAAAACACACATATGGACGACTAAATGAAATAAAAAGAAACTCAAAAATTATGACACCGGCCGGCCTGTCAAAATTCAGGTACTTTAGAAAAAACCATGGTACGTTTTGTTTTACACGGATATTATTTCGTCTGAGATGAGAGTTTTATTCTGAGGTTTTAATGCTAGATGTCAAAATTACAGTATTTTTGCGTACCATAATCTTAGAGCATTAAACCAACATAATGGAAGTACATGGTACGAAGGCCTGTTGAAAACTTTCTTATGAAATTAAAATCTTACAATTAAATAATAATAACAGTAATAAAATTATTTGTTCAATCGTCATCAACAAGGCTTTTACGTCTATTACAGACGATTCAATCAAATTTTATTAATAACTAATTCACAACATCAGATAGTATTTTCTTATCGGATGTGTATTTATTTATCATTTTTATATTTATGTATCATACACATTGATTTATGCGCGAATACCACTATGCAATTTCCTTCTGCCCGTCACTCGGCGCGGCGGCCGGGGCGGCTAGGCGACAGCTCTCGAAAGAAGTGTCTATGCTTCTGACTAGTTCTGACCGCCTAGTAGTACGAGGTGGTCAACATTTTGTACGGATTTAATAATCTAATTTGGGTTTTTAATCTTAAAAGACACCGGCCTAATTAATCATAAAAAACTGATTACTATTTTGATATTGTTTAACTGTTAGTTGTTTGTTTAGTGTAGGTAATCTACTTGTGTAAAAATAAAACATAATGTTTATTTCTGAGTTGGGCTTAAAATAAGTAAAATAGCAAACGAAAGATAAATCGGTGTGGTGTTTTGTATTATTTATAATATTTTTAACCTGTAGTATTACACGGCTCAGCTTCAGCAGCTTGATCAAATTGATTTGTACAAAATAAAAAGCAATCTGCTTTCAAAGCACGTGTTAGAAAAAATGTTGTCAATCTATGCGGTAAAAACCTAAGTTTTCTGTATTTGGAGTTCCGTAAAAACATTGAAAAGCCAAAATCTGCAGTCACTGCTTTCCTAGTACTACTGCTGTGTAGTTTCTGTTTGTTGGGAAACCACTCCGCATTAAAATTAGGATACGATTTACATTTCCAGAATTAACTGTTTATGGGTTGTAATAACTTGTTTTACATCTGAAACCTTAGTGTAAGTTTGTAACAGTGCAAACGTTACTATCGTGTTTGCTTAAACAGATTGAATTCTCGATCTTATTTACATACCATTACGATATATCTGTTAAAACTTAACTTAAACGCGATAGTAACGTTTGCATATTTTTACAAACTTACATTAGGGGTTCTGACGTCCGTTGAAGGCGGCACAATACGACACGTGATCGGTAGCCGATTATTGAAATGAAACCTTTTGCATGGATCTACTCGCGTTTATTGTTACTTGGTTTACAAAAAATATTTCATTTCAACGCGTAGTGTTTGCGTAAACTTTAGAAAACAATGTCGGGTAATCAAAAGAAAGGAACAAACAAGTGCGAAAAGGCAACTCCTCTCTGTTGCATCTTGGGATGATCCTACTATTAGCATGGCAAGTGAAAACTCACCCACATAGCTATCATAGTAATAATAAATAGCTATCCATCCTTTGTTCCGCTAGAGTAAAATTATTTAATTTCAATTATTATTATGCGGAACCCACTAAGCAAATATTACCAAAAGTACCAGGTCAACATGATTTCTAAAAAAAGGAGGTAGGAAAATTCAATTTCAAAGATCAAACTACAGAAAGGTTTTGTAAGTTATGTAAGTACCTACTTAGCTAACAGCTACGATTCTTGTTCCCGTACCTACCTATTAAACTCTCTTTTACTTCATAGGTCGGCTTGCACCAAAACTCACTAAATACGTTTAGCGCTAAACATGTTTAGAGTATCATTCTGTCTCTTTCAAATTCCAACAAACGTCAGAAATGGATATTTTAAACAAGTTTAGCGCTAAACGTATTTAGGGTAGATTTTACCAACATCCAATTTATACGAGAATAGCTATCCCAGTATAACTTTACTCTTATGATTTAATCTATGGATAAGTTACTCTCGCTTAGTTACTCTGTGCTGTGACGGAAGATGAACGAATGAAACGAACGAAAATATTAAATTATCCACCAAGCATAAAAGTACATTCATACCATGCCTGAGCAATGGCGCTGCGTATTTTTAATTAACCAGGGTAATATGTCTGCTTGACGTTTTGAATAACTTCATTCAATTATTCTGTCTGTTGTGTTGATTGTTTGTTGACAGATAAAATTGTAAAAATAAGAAGTCATGAATAGCGTAATTCTTTAATACATACAAGCTCGTAAATACAACGAGCGCATACAACTCACCTACCTATTTGTTGCATACTCCAGACGATGCTCAATTTTTGTCAGCAAATTATACACAGATGCTTTTGACAAACGGAATCTTATATGGCGAAGTCGTAGACGTCGTTATTTTCAAAGTAAGTACTATGTCCTTTCTTTGGACCATGTAGGGCGAGAGCCAAAATATTCTTTATCGTCATTAGTCAATAAATTGATTCAAACGTAACGACATTTTGTTAGGTTATTTATAAAATTTGTAACAGACAGCTGTTATTGTGAATTATAAAGCAAATCTGAATAAGTATAAATTTAACTATTAAGTATTTAATTTGGAAAATCTTTAAAAAGGGACTTTAACTAAGTAGATTAAAGGTCCCTGTACTGTTACACACACAATGCACAAATACCGATAGTTGACCAGTCTGAAAAAATAAAATTCTTTGATTTAGAAGCTAATGACTTCTACAGCTGATCAGTAGTGTTGGGGATCTTTTAAAAATCTTAGCGATGTTTTTACTGAACTTCGATATTGTTTTTTTTGGAAACTACTGTGCCTACAACTTAAAGAACAGCACCCACCACTTCAGTTTTATGTATAGCTACTGACATTTCAGGCTTAACGGGTTTTTTTGAAACAAGTTGTATATGTATAATAGCTGTTATACCAGCTTCATGGTCAAACTCTCAAAATGTCAAGAGAATATATTTTTGTGCAAAATGTCAAACACTCCAATTGTCAATAACGCCAAATATTCAAATTCGTAAATTGTCAAAAACTACAAAATGTGCCTTACTACTATTAGTTCTGCCTTTACTGACGACACGAAATGAAACTAATTAATGTAATAAAATCATACTTGCAAAGGTAGTACTACTGTAATCACTGTAATTACTGTAATCACTCTACGTTTTTTTTAAATATTGTACTAGTAAGCACAGTGCCTTGATCTCACCTGATGTTAAGTGATGATAAGGCCAATGATGGAAGCGCACTTCTCCCGGGATCCTTAACTACTGAGGCACTGGCTATCTTATCTCTAGCTGCCTGAACACAACAATGCTACAAACATTGATGTTATGGCGGCATATTTAGATAAGATGGTGGTAGCTAGCCAGGCGGACAAACAAGCCCAACCAACTAAACCGAGTACACAAACATGTACCCCCCGCTGGGAATCGAACCCGGGACCTCTGGGTCTAAACCAGTGGTCTTAGCCACTAGACCACAGAGGCGGTTAAAAACTTTAACGCTTTACTGACGACACGAAATTAAACTAATCTCTGTAATAAAATCATACTTGCAAAGGTAGTACTTTAATCACTCCACGTATTCAAATTAAAAAGAACTTAGTAGAACATAAACGGCGTTAATTATCTATAGATAGGTGTCGGTCGGCCGTTCGATCCATATTGTAATCTGCATAGGAATGGCTAAGTGGGGCGGTGGCTTCGGGTGCGGGCATAGATCAGCCGGCCACCTAGACAGCCGGCCATTATGCCAATTCACACAGAAATTGAACTAGGGAGTGGAGAATAACATATTTAATTGAGGCGGATTAAGTAGTTTATAGGATTAAGTAGTTTTGTAGGAGCTCGATGGCGGAGGAGCTCGATGGCGCAGTGGTTAACGCGCCTGGTCTGCGAGTGCTGAGGTTAAGCAACTTTCGCAAAGGCCGGTCATCGGATGGGTGACCAAAAATTTATCATCTCGAGCTTCTCCGTGCTTCGGAAGGCACGTAAAGCCGTTGGTCCTGACTGCATTAGCAGTCGTTAACATTCACCAATCCGCACTGGGCCCGCGTGGTGATTTATGGCCCGTTCTCCCTATCCATCCATAGGGAAGGCTTGTGCCCCAGCAGTGGGGACGTTGAATGAGCTGATGATGAAGTAGTTTATAATGGTAAAAAAACATGTATTTCGGTTAGTATACAGAGTGATTTTTTTTACCTGGACCGTATGAGAATGTTCGATAGCAATCTATCTATACTAATATTATAAAGCTAAAGAGTTTGTTTGTTTGTTTGTTTGGTTGAACGCGCTAATCTCAGGAACTACTGGTTCGAATTGAAAAATATTTTTTGTGTTGAATAGTTCATTTAGTGAGGAAGGCTATAGGCTATATTACATCACGCTATAACTAATAGGAGTGGAGCAGCAATGAAAAATGTTGCGAAAACGGGATAATAACGAGGTAACAGAATCAAGTACTAGAAGAAAAGAAAGAAACAGAAGATGTCATAGTTTACGGCAGCCCAGATAGACCGCAGTTTGCCTAAGGTTCTGGTTCCTCCATCACCTTTCTATCACAGGACAATGAGGTGGTCAGTGTATGCACCTCCATAAATAATATCTTTTTTTTACCATCGAGACAATAATTCCAGCAACTAAAAATAAATAACAGCCGTCCCAAACACGTGCAAAACATAAAACCTAAGATGAATGTTTTAGAAACGCGGAACGAATCCTTTTTTTCTTAAATGAGAGTTTTAGTTATACAAACTTGATAATAAATTTAGAAAAGACAAAGAACTAGTCTGACCGTATGCCATTAAAAGTTAAAGTTTATGGTCTAGTCAATAGGTGACAGTGATTTGAAAGAAAGACAAAAAGTTAGCAGACGTTCGAAAGTGCCATAAATAAACAAAAGTGAACTATAAATTTACTTAAGCGTCGAGTTGGACTATGGGAAAGCAGAAAAAAGCGTCACACATGCATTGCAAGTGAGGTTCTAGGAAACCCGGGGCGGGATGCTGAGCGCTGTAGAACCTCCTACAAACATCATCTGACCAATTAGAAGAACAATATACTCGTAGATGTGTAAAAAATTTACAGACGGGAGACATGAGAGGTGTGGCTTCAGAGGCTACCTGGGCTGGACATCGAAGGAGAGCAGGGACAGTCAACGGGCGCACCTCCGGGAACGAGGAAGCTCATTTTGGTTCGATTGCAAAAATCGATGTTAAAAGCAGTGTACCTTTTGAAAACTGCAACTAGAGCCAGTGTTTTGATTATAAGATAAAATTGTACAAGTAATAGATCATAATTAGATTCATACGTAAGGTGGTACCATCGTGCGAGTGTGCTAAATTCGGTAAAGTAGAAAATTTTGTTTTGTAAAATTTATAGCATAGTTTGTTAGATTTATTACAGAAGCTTTCACGACACAAGCTAACTAAAGTTATTTATGTGAACTAAACCACATTTGAACCAGAGATACATAACGAATTTCCTTTGTGTGGGCCTATATAGAGATATATGTATAAATCAGTAACACTCTATTTTACGGAGCTATTATAAGTGATTAGCAATAATACTAATCATAGTTACATGAGTTATTATAGTGTAATGCGCTAAATATTGAAATGAATTAACCGTGCTCCATAACGTGATGTATTAACCAGTGTAATGACTGACCCGATACTCATGTCGTTGGATTCCTGCAGAATCACGATTAAATACTAATTTCACGTGGCTTAAAGGAGAGAAGAATAATTGTGTGTCGAGAAAGGTTCTTGTACAAAGAGTGTGCATGTTTAGTTATTATAATTGTAACTAGGTTGGTCAATGAGGTTTTTTAGTTTAACCGACAGTTTTTCCTCATTTGCGATGACCTAGGAACTAATCGGTTGGCTTTGTAAGGTCTGACGATTTTACAAAGTCTCAAAATAATGAAACAGTTTCGTATCTTCTACTTTAATTAGGAAATTAAGCAAATAGAAAGATAAATAAATAATTAACTAAATAACAACAAATAAATAATCCAAATTTGGGCAGATCTATATAAATAAATTAAGAGAACTGCCTATGTCTTGAGTTTTATTTGATTAAGTTAAGTACCTTGAGTGCAATGATTATTACAACCGCTAGGATAGCGGAAGACCTAGGTTCAATTCCTAATGGTCAGTGCAGCCGCAAGGATTGCGGGAGACCCAGGTTCGACTCCTGGCTGGATCGAGAGAACATTTAAAGTTTTACCGTGCTTTATTTCATCATGTCTATTTCACCACTGAGATATAACATTAAGGATAACTAAACCTGTGGCCTTTGTATAACCCAGCAGTGGAAATTATTGCCGAGCTTCATTGTTATTACTTTTATTAAATTGGTTTTATTTCACTCGATACACCAATATAGATGTCAGTCAATTCCTTAATTTTGTAGACAGACAATAGAATATTATCTTGCTAAATAGTAAAGCGTTCAGATGCGCTTAGTTTTGAATAAGTCTAGTAATTACAACTGGACATTAAAATCCGACTTGACTATAAAGAGTGGAATGGGTAATTTTGTAGAGCAGAGGCATTGCGATAATTATATTTGATTTAGGCAATTATTGTTGTGAACAAATTGCAATTCAACATTGCACCTGACCCGGAGTGTCATGGGGTACGGGTTCGACTCCCGTTTGTGTAATATTTCAATGTGTTACGAGGCGCGGGTTCGACTCCCGTTTGTGAAACTTATTCAACGTTTTGTCACTTTAAAGCATTTAAGTTTAATTAGAGCTCAGATAGACAATAATAGATAAGCTACAGAACTGAATGGCGGTAAGGAGAGCAGCTGCAGACATCACTCATTCATCCTAAAGGAAGTATTTATTGTAAAATCAGGGACATAGGAAAATTGAGGTAGGAGTACGTAGGACTAGTACAGAGATTTGTGTTATTTAGGAGAGCACAGTTACTTTTGTTATATCGGGAGTAAGGCCATCGCTGCAATGCGAAGCCTGAATTATGTTAATTAAAACCAGTACACTGTCGTGGCGGGGAGCAGCAGTCCGGGGTGTCACCAATACACGTCCCTGTCTCAACCGAACCTTTGCTTTCCATAGTCTGGCCAGACTAACACACAATTATCTTGAGAAATAAAAATGAATAAACAATAAATCCATGGACAAGGGGGCAAAAGAAAAGAAGCGCTCAGCGCCACGTAAATGATATTACACGCTTCGCAGCGTATAGGGTAAATAAGGTCGGTTACCCCCATCTAGCTCTGCTAGCGGCTCTGCCATCAAGTAGGAACCCTGACATCAAGCTGGACTGGTTCCTGATCGGAGGGGGGCTCTTAGCCCTCACGGGTACAACACATCGATTCACGCGATCCTATCACTTGCTATGGCTGCATGGTCTATATACTCTTAAGTCAATCAACGTCAATCAAAGTCAGTCAACTCTATGCAAGCACCCTTTAGAGTGATTTTGCGCACTTATTTCAGCTTAACGATTAGAAACCTATCTAGACTCACTAGAAGGATAAAGACCAGCCATTGAAGCAAGCTAGGTGGAATGGAAAGATGTTTGTGCTTGGTTCACTCGATGATGTATTGGTATAGACATGCGTAATGACTATTGGAAGTAATTAAATCAAGATAATCCAGCTCTCCTATAATGTAGAATCTCTGTATCTGGCAAAGCATACTCGATATACTTATAACTTACTAGACGATCACAAAGGGGCACTACTGGGGTGCCACCACAACAACCAGACAAACCGCGCGACGCCATAGTTACACAGTAGAGATTCCACCCATGCGTACGAAGCGTTTTGCGTCCACGTTTTTCTTACGTACCGCAAAGCTGTGGAACTTCTTGCCTCAGTCTGTGTTTCCTATCAAATATAATATCGGGGTCTTCAAATCACGAGTGAATCTACTTTCTAGGCAAGCATATTACATCGTAGGCTACATTATCACTTACCATCATCAGGTGAGATAGGAGTCAAATGCAAGCCTATCGAATTATAAAAAAAATTAGGTTTTTATAATGTTTTAAATCTAGTTTTAAGAAAGAAAATAAATAAAGAGAACAATAATAAAAATATAAAAATATATATATAGTTCATCAAATAAGTTTTCTATGTGACATCTTCATTTAACTATTTTCAACGCTAACATAACAATAATATACAAAAAATAGCGATGCAATTAAATATAATTCCCAGTATACTTACATATTTTTAACACTATTTTCTATTTATTAATTTTCTTGTTGTAAATTTAATTGCAGCTGTATTTGTAATCGCAATTTTATGTTAATACAGATAGGATATCATTCATGGCATAATGACGTCATAATAATTTACTTAAACAATGCTGTTTATTATTTACCTTCCATCTTAATTAAGGAATTTCCTCTACCTCCTCTCGCTCTCGTTTGGATACATGTGTATAACGTGTTGGCTGTAAAATACGTCTTAAACAACTGGCATTAGACGCATATTCGATTGGCAGTATAGTCGCGACACCTTGCTATAAATCTAAAAGCCTAACGATAAAGTTTAACAGGAATACTCGGGAGCCCATAAAAACGCCAAACGAAGCCAGACCCGAAACGAGAGGCTTGCTCCGAAGCTCCTATTGCGAGTAATTAAAGACCAATTTGCTAGAGATACTGTATATAGAGAAACTGAATGGTCGTTTAAGGCTCCAATCGGTTCCGAACCCCTCGGAGAATCTAGTAGGGCACAGGGACACGCACTAGTGCGTGCGCGATGACGTTCCCTCTAGAAAACCTCTGAAGGTGATTCCTTTCACACGGCTTAAGGAACCCTTTTAGTTTCTCGTCGCTCCAAAAAGTCCAGTGAAGCTGAAAATGCCGTCTGATGAAATCAGCAAAAAAAAAGTCGTTTAAGGACGGACCCTTTTCAGTATCTAACCCTTCAAAGTACGTTCACTCACTAGAACAAATACCACTAGACAACAACTTTATTCGTAGAGAAACAATGGCTTCAGATTGAGACATGCTCGAGACCTCCTTCAGACTCCTCCTTCAGTTAATTGAATAAAAGAATTGCGTATTGAAGCAATACACTTTTCAATTAATATTGTGTCATATCTAATTTCATTACTAGAGGTCGCTATAATATTCATCATCAGGTAATTTTTATGCCCCCACTGCTGGAGCACAAGCCCTATGGGTGGATAGAGAGAACGGGCCATAAACCACCACGCGGGCCCGGTGCGGACTGGTGATTGTTAACGGTTAACGACTGCTAATGCAGCCGGTACCAACGGCTTTACGTGCCTTCCGAAGCACGGAGGAGCTTGAGATGATAAATTTTTGGTCACCTATCCGATGACCCGCCCTTGCGAAAGCCTTACGAAAGCTTAACCTTAGCACTCGCAGACCGGGCGCGTTAACCACTGTCCCACTGCTGGGCAGAGGCCTCCATCATTGAAAACAAGTCACCACTACAATTGATGGGTAATGGTTTAATCACCACCCTTGTCAAATGCGGGTTGGTGACCACAAACCCGGGCTATGGCGGCCTATGGGCGGACCTGGGAATGAAACCCGTGACCGTCTATCCGGCTATCAGACTGAGCTTTGCCAATTGGCCACTCGGTTATATTAATATAACTAAATATATTTAAAATAGTAAAACTATGACAGCGTAATATCTATACTAATGTTATAAAGAGGAAACTTTTGTATTTTTGTATGTATGTATGTTTGCAACGAATAAACTCAAAAACTACTGGACCGATTTAAAAAGTTCTTTCACCATTAGAATGCTACATTAGCCCTGAGTAAGATAGGCTATATAAAAATGTATATATAAAACACTAAAAGCGACAATTTATTTTTCCAATACAAAATGATTTGTTTGTTTTGTTGTCATGGAAACCATTGATGGAAGCTGTCAAAGCGGTGCGAAGTCCGCCGGGTCAGCTAGTGTTTTGTATAGTACTAGCTGACCCGGCGGACTTCGTACCACATTTTTTTTAATATAGCCTATGTTACTCAGCGTTAATGTAGCATTCTAATGGTGACAGAATTTTTTAAATCGGTCCAGTAGTTTTTGAGTTTATTCGTTGCAAACATACCTACATACAAACATACAAAAATACAAAGGTTTCTTCTTTATAATATTAGTATAGATATAAAAAACTAACTTCGGAGCTCCAAAATTTACTCAAGTCGCAACAAGGTCTGTAGTATACAGTAGTATACAGGCCTTGTTACGACTTTCTCACTTCTCTCAGTTTCGGCTTTGTAGTAACAAGGCCGAAACTAAGAGATTTGCAATAGAATTTAACACACTCCAACTTATAACAAGCCCTTCCACCAACTAAACAAACAATATTATTGCTTATGAATTAAAACTTCAAAGATAACTTTCCATTTCAAAATCAATGTTAAGCCAAAGTCACAAAGTAACTATCTATAGGTAACAAACATACCACAAAAGGTGATAATATGATAATAGAATGATAGAATATAGAGAGATATGATGATAGAATGAGAGAAGGAAGAATGATGATAGCAATTTTGGAATATGGGCAATAACTTTGAATATTCCCATTGGGATTTACAATGTGTATTTTCGACAGCGATGTACCATTAATAACGCACTCACGATACTCGTATATAAACAAAACAATCAATTGAGTCCATGTTAATATAAAAATGGAGTAATTTTGTGAAGCGTCGAGCGATCACCAGGTGGCCGATAACAATTAAAATTCTATTGTGTCTGGTATTTGCGCGCTCGAGCTCGTAATCATAACATATGATTAAGGTAAAATGAGTAATAGACTACTTAAAATAAGGAAACTAAAACCATTCTACTAATCTCATACTAAATGTATGGGAGCTTTTAATGTCAAAATTTTGGATACTTTCGTTTGATTTAAAAAAAGTAATTGATGTAATTTTACTCATTAGGTAACGTAGGTACTTTCGATATCAGTTTAAAGTTTTTCATATCTGTAATAGTTACGGAATAATCGCCTGGATACACTTAACGATTACACCCGGTTTTTTTTTTGGAGAGAGATTGCTGATTGCCTCAGACGGCATTTTCAGCTTCACCGGGCTTGAATTACACCCGGTATAATAAAATATTATTTAGAAGATCCTAATATATTTCGTTTTGCTGGCATATTATAATGAAGATATTTTTTTTTTCTGAAAGAAGATTGCACAAAATTTTATTAAGAAAATTAAAAAATATATGTGAAGCCATTTTAATTTATTTACGTTACCTATATGGCAAAATCAATAACTATATATAAATATTTTGAGGATAAATTCAACAACATATATAAACTATTTTTATGAAAAAACCTTGAATTTTATACGCTAGTTTTCAAGAAAAACGCCAAAAGACGAGACGATTAAAAAGAAAAATAAAGCACTTTCGGTAGTTTCAATTCAAAGGAGCCGAAACAGAGAGGTCGCAATGCCTTCACCGCTTACACGTGCCCCTAGTTTCATTCAAAAGAGCCGACATAGAGGCCGCTCTTAAAAATATTACAATTTTTGTGTCAGGAAAAGTAATAACAAAAACCTAGCCTGAATTTTTTTTTTAATGCTAGGACCTTATTTCTCTGATATAATTAGATTATGCAATAATGGTGTACCAACAAATTTGCCGTCTTAGTTGACATTTTCCGGTGAATTTTATCTGAATTATGCGATTTAAAGTCCACTACAGAAAGTTTCAAATCGCATTTATAAACACAGTTGAAAAAACCGACTTTTCAAATTGTTATTTCTATTATCTGTCAAAGTCTCATTATTTCCGTTAAGCGTAGAAAGTTTCTTTAAAAAATTCTTAAAGCTTTAAAAGAAATAACTTCTAAATTTTTATGGGATATACCCAAATGTGAAACGGGTATCAACAATGAACTCTTTGAAACTGTCCAAGCTAAATGTGTCCGAATGCTGTCACAGGGCAGACGAGGGACCTGCCTCATATATTCTGAGCAGCGCGTATTAGGCCCGGGGAGAATACCAGGTACCAGGTGTTTATTTGACAAGTCAAGGGTCTGCGTTGAATTGCAAAGTTCTTTCAAGGAACGGTCTGAAGCGAAAAGGCGGCGCCAATACCTACTAATGTAAGTATATAGTAGTAAGTATATATTTTATTACAAAAATATAAAACAATAATATTGCCTTTATTTTAATTAGGTATGTAATTTGCCAAATATTAATTTGCTTAGTTGCACGCTTACATTGTCCAATACCTACATTATTATCTTTTGCACACCTAATACATAAAAAGGCAAAGTACTCAGTAACTTGCCCAATTATATCCGAAAAATCAGTATTGTATTGTAAGGCATCTTTGTCGTCGTGAAAGATTTCTAACAGACATTGGTAAGGTGCATATTTAATTACACTAATGGTCGCCCAGTGGTCGAAATTCAACCGTAATTCACAAAATATGAAAATATTTATTATTAAATGTAATGTGACACTTATTTTATTAAACACGTATTTCATTATTCTTTAATCCTTCTCCTTGTGAACTATAACTATGCCAAATCTCACACAATTTTTTGCGCGCAATGTGCTTAAAAAGGGATACAAGGTATTTTTTTCGCGTTTTAAGGCGCTGTCATCTGTGAAATGCGCTCACTTATGTATGGTTTATATAAATAGTATTCAGCGTACAACGCCAAGAAAATATATGTTATATCAGACTATATTTGCAAAAATGTCATTGTTTCCGGCAGAATTATGAAATTTCCTCGTAAAAAAATACCAAAGTCATCTCTAAACAGTATCTATTTACATGATTATCTTTTTCAATTACTAAAGTACCTACGTCGTCGATGAAATCGAGTATACTTATTCGTACGAAAAACGCTATTGTTCTTTTTTAATAAAACATCTAGATTTTTATCAAATAGCGTTTTTCGACTTGAATCCCAAAGTTCACGCACTTTTTGCATCCCGTTTGCTTGTATGCAGATCGCCAGAACGCGCAGTTTCATAGTTGTTAGCGCCTTAATGAAATTATACCGAAACTGTAGATATTTGCAGTCGCTCGAGGGCGTCCTCGGGTTGACCGAGTCTAATCCCGCAAACACGGCATAATCTTATAGAAGCTTGACATTGAAAGACAACAAAATAAAATAGGCACCCACGACCGTAAAGGTTATACGAGAAATGCCAGTTGTCCTTGCGCAAGTAATCGAATAGACAACCCTTACTTTAATACTATTTAACAAAAATTTATTTGAATCACAAGAGAAGACATGTTACTTTCCAAAAATACCTAAAAGTCGAACTACTGTCAAGCTTACGTACTTTACTACATTTGACAGGGGCACTATATTTACTTTTAAAATATAAACTAATACAAAAAACCTTAATTTACTTGCTCCAACTCCAGCTGTTTGGGCCTTATAAATCTTGTTTGTACAAACTACATTTTGATTTTAAAATTACTCGATACATTACCATCATCTATTGTGAGTGGTTTTATAACAGCCCTCGCACACAAAGTAGCTTGAAAGTCCGAATAATGGATGGGCCGAACGTTACTTGGTAGTTACACTCAAAGGCTCGATACTAATGCCTTTAGATACAGCACGATCGTAATATTCCATTAGCACAATTTATTTTCATTCACCGTGAAATATGATCTTCGCTTTCGATGTATTTTTAAGAATCAAATATGCATGGGGTTTCACAAGGCAATGAAGTAGGCCCGCGGTTATTTTTGATAAGGTTTATCATTTAGTTCATCTTATGGCCTTTACCCATGATGTTCAAAACACTGTGTATACAATTTTCTTTTCTAACAGAGACACAATTGGTGCTTTTAGAGAGTAATTGATATTGAGGATTCATAACGTAATAACTTAGTAGATGACTTGTCATTCATCATCATTTTGCTAACAGATTGGTCCCAGAAAGCTACAGACCGTGAATATTGGAAAAAGGGAAGGGAGGCCTTTGCCCTGCAGTGGGCTAGTTGGGCTTTATCGTCACTTATCATCAGGTGAGATGAAGGGCAAGAGTATATCCGATGCTGTAATGGAAAAGAATACAAAATTTATAAAAAATTAAGCATACGACGCGTATAATAAAACATGGAGTAGCTCTCTATTTAATGCATCGTCCATTTTGGAACAAGCTCATCAATCTTCGGCGATCGTTTTAAAATGTTATTTTATCCCCGAGTAAATTATGTAATTCATTTATCAACAGAATTTAATCAGAGGATACTTATTAAGGACAACAAATGGAATTTGTAATGTTTTAAAGAGTACTAAATGATGAATACATAATTGTAAAACTGTTGCAAAATCGTATGAGAATAGCGCAATATGACGTCATTTTTTTTAACCAATCGAGTGCTTAAAACCACTTATTTAGGTTACTTAATTTCGTGTTTAGGTCAAACGAATACCTAATTAGGTAAATGTGTCTGGAAAAGTGTCACGTGATATCATTTGTACTTTTAATGCTTGAAATTAATTGTGGTCGTTGTCAACATCCTAGACTATATAGAGGGTGCCGCGCGGACGCAAAACTGCGAGCGATTTTGATGTCGGATTAATGTTTCATGTGCTATATTTACAAAGTTTCTGAAGAAATAAGTTTTTAGATATCATTACTTTTACGTATTGTTCATGCAGTTTCTGGGTATTTGTTTCAAGTTCCGAGACAACCATGGCCTTGCGAAAGGATCAAGCTAACCTACACTAGTCCTTTTAATGTACATGACCTATTTTAGCGCCTAGCGCCAGTGACTTGAAACACGTAAATTTTCGAAATTCCGCGCGGCACTCTCGACAGTTTTCGTAGCCAAAAAATAACATTGATTTTTATTGAATGCTTACGTTATGATAGCTAGGAAGCAGGTGATATGTATTTAATTGGTGCTAAAGACTAATATCGGTTGCCTCTCGATTCTACCTCTCGATTATACCTAAAGGAAAAAAGATCGTTCACTAGTTCCTTTGGAACACAGGTGCCACTACCCTACTTGTCTGTTAGTTTATGTAGAAAAGAAAGAAGTTTTATTTAAGATTATTTTTATATAATTTTTTCGCAAATATTGTTGCGAACAAATTATAATTTGAAAAAAGACAAAGTGTTGAAAAAATTCCACGAGCAGGATTCGAACCCGCACCCCATGACCGGGTCAGGTGCACTACCAACTATGCTATCGTGGCTCAATCCAACTCGCTAAATTAATCAACACTATCTACTTTTACTATGTAAGCCAAAGGAGCCCTATTCAATGTCGACAACTTCGTTATCAACGTCCAATCTTTATATTTTTACAAATATTGAAAGATCAGTTAAGAATTAGGCAAGCTTCATATAATTTTACGCAAATATTGTTGCGAACAAATTACAAATTGAAAAAAGACAAAGTGTTGAAAAAGTTTTATTTGCTATTCTGTGGATTTGTATGGTATCATTTTAACACTCCTCATTTGTCACCGGGTTTTCATTCGCCATTCGCACACGTTTCGAGGAGCTCGATGGCGCGCCCGGTCTGCCATCGGTTTAATATCCAAGGAAAGGATCGTGCCCCAACAGTGGGGACATAAAATGAGCTTACTATCCATATTCGTTCGGTCACGTTTACGAAAACTAAAATTAGTATAGCATTGAAGAAGCGCCTCTTGACGGCATACGATAGGAGTTGAAATTTTGTCATACAAATTCTCGACTCAAATTTGTTACCGTGATCGAATGCCAAATAATACTCACCCTAGGCACCCTGTAATAAAGAGGAGTGAAAACAGGAATGCATTTTTATGTTTCAATACATTACCCCTAAGTGGGGCTGACTCATATCAAAGGGTGTGTTCCATTAAGGTTATTAAGCACATATTAATTACAGCCAGCTAGTCGCTTTACGCCCCCGTTGCGATCGGGTTGTGTTAATCACAATATGTAGGTGAAGGTATTATTCTAACCTCTGTAGCTTACGTACAAGGTTATGGCCTGAAGTCAAAGTCAAAGTCAAAAATGTTTATCCACATAAACTTTCAAATTTAAAATAAACTTTAAAATAAGTTCTTTTGAATCGTCCAAAAATTTTTTACCTAGGTACATTCAGGACGTTTTTTTTTAGCTGTGGAGAAGAATGGGCGCAAGAAACTCCACCTTGCCTTTGCTGAGTTTCTTGGTACAAGGTCTCCCGCTGTAGAGTTACGAACCGATGGTATAGTGACATTCTTAAAAGCTTGTTTTTGTAGCCTAAATGATTTTGAGTTTGGAATCTTTGAAAATGGTTTAGGTGTAAGTACCACAACCAAAGGCAATACAATTTTTTATTGTTAAACCAAGTTTAAAATTTGAGTAAATATTTTACCCAGTAAAAACTTTTTATTTCCATAAGAAAAATCCTTTTTACATAAGGATGGTTACAAATAATTAAAATCAAGTTATGGTACCTGTGGAGCATTCAATCTGGATCTCTAAGACCGAATCCGGTGGTCTAACTAGGCGAGATAGGCTTAACTTTACAGAAACTTTCCACCGCTCCAAAAAGTTCCCAACTCCAGAACACGTCTCCCTTTTGTAATTATACCTTAACACTATTTACCTAAACACGAGCAGATAATAATGAGATGAGTCTTGTTCGAATAATATCATATCTCCTTCACGCAGGGGCAAGGTCAGGCCTTACTATTGTGTCTCTTCGATATCACTGATTCGCATTCGTATTAAATTAGAATATTAATTTTCGAAAGCGTAGTACAGTAAATAGTAGTAACAGTAAATAAATAATAATGAAACTAGTGTGTAATATTATAGTAGTAGGCGTCGATCGATAATAATCCTTAAACAATGATAGTGCATAGTGTCAATTTAGCATAATTAACTGTAAATCATTACTGCCTGTGTTTTATTTTACTATCCGTATTCATTTGATTACGTTTACGAAAACTAAAATTAGTATGGCATTGAAACAGCGCCTCCTAGAACGAGAAGAGTTAACATTTTGCCATACAAATTCTCGTTTTCGTTAACGTGAAGAGTGTATGTTTTCCGAATAAAGCAAAATTAAAAAAAAAACACTTTCAAACTTTTGCGTACCTACTATTTTAAACATAGATTGAATGAAAACTATTTAGTTAAGATATCATAGGCGTACATTATACTCGTAGGTGACAACGGGACGTGTCGACCGATGACATCGCTGTAGCAGTCATTCCGTGACTACGGCCGGTACTACTCGGTCGAAACGTCGATAAGTAGGTAGTTACTTTAAACTCGATTATAACAATCCGCAAGTTTAATTTGTGTGCATATGATGTGAAGTTTAATTTTACTGGTACGATTATAATATTTATGTTTTTATAACAATACAAGAGGATAATAAAGAAGAATATAAGCATAGGTGGAGATATTTGCATGCACTTCGCCGTCTATAAGCCACAACATTTATTTATCTGATTATTTTCAAGGCTTACCAACTAAAATACATACAAGTACTATACATGTGCTCTAGTATAATGCTGCTATATGCACTATGGTATATGCTTTTGAATTAAAGGTATGCACAACATTAATCTCATCAAATATTCATAAAATACAGTGAAAAAATTAAATGCCTTCCTTAGCATAGCCATTGGTTGCAATAACCGTTGGGTAGATGGCACTGCTGTCGTTAAAAAGCAGTCAAAATCAAAGCAGTGAACAAAAAAAAACCAGTACTTACGTCAGCCTTCCCGGTAGCATAATGGTCAGTGCATCCGCTCGGATTGCGAAAGACCCAGGTTCAATTCCTGGCTGGGTCGGGTAGGCATTTAAATTTTCACTGTATTTTATAAATATTTAATTCAGCTTCAGTGCAGCAAATAGCACTTAAAAATAAAAAGTAAAATTCATCTCATCAGTTCATCCTAAACCCGTGGTAGGGCCGATGAACGCATCAGTATTCAAGGGGTTGTGAGTGCGTGCCCGTCATCTCAATCAGTCGTCCGAATGAGCTCACAGCCAAGGACTGACTTTGCACTACATTCAGCATTTTAATTACTTTTACATATCATTGCAGCAGTCATGGTCACGGCAACACACTTCGGTATTCCAACCGTTTGGCATTTTTGCAAGGATGTTATTTATCAACGCGACCGAAAAAACTTGTCCAAGTTGGCAGTTGGCACTATTCGGTTCTTACTTAACTGATACAACATAACCGATTCCCAATTGGGGGGCACGTATAATGAGTAAACCAATTAATTCATGGAAAAAATTATATTTGACACAAACATACAACAACAACTTTAAAAAACAAAGTAAAATAGGTCCTTAATTCGGTTGGTAGGAGCGGTTTTCTGCGTCCGCTTGGCTAGCTACCACCATTTCATCTAAGTCGGCCACCATAGCCTTGCATATAAATGTAAGTAGAACTTATAGTTAATAGACTTACATAGTAGACACACAGCACTCGCTAATTTCATAAGTTTTATTAATTTAATGAAAACAAAATGTTTTTTGCCAACTTTTTCTATCCCTTGTTTTCTATTGTTAGTGACGGTAGTTGTTGACATTGAATGGGCACCTTTGGCTTTCAAAGTAAAAAGTGTTGAATAATTTCGGCGGGCTGGTTAAAACCACGATAGCTCAATTGGAAGAGCACCTGACCCGGTATGTCAGAAGGGTGCAGGTTCAAATCTTGTTCGTGGAAATTTTTTCAACATTATTTTGTGTTTTTGTAATTTGTTCGCAACAAAATTTGCGTTAAAGATTATTTAAACATTTGATAAATAGCTTGCTTACATCTTAACTGATCTTTAATATTTGTAAAAATTTATGATCGGATGTTAGTGACGGTAGTTGTTGACATTGAATGGGCGCCTTTGGCTTTCAAAGTAAAAAGCGTTGAATAATTTCGGCGGACTGGTTAGAACCACGATAGCTCAATAGGAAGAGCACCTGACCCGATATGTCAGAAGGGTGCAGGTTCAAATCCTGCTCGTGGAAATTTTTTCAACATTTGTGTTTTGTTTTTTTTTTCTATCAATGGGATATTTTTCTATTTCATTTAAATGCAGCTGCAGCTACTTCCTTCTTACAACATTCAGCTTTCAGGTTCTAATGTATTCCAAAGTCACTAGCATTCCAGCTGTATAATTAATTAGTCATCTCTGCAAGGCTGTCTACCTACTCTTGTATACGTATGAAAAAAGGCTATCTCCGTACAAATGAGCGACGTGAAGTGGTGTCAAAGGCTCGGGCTCATTTATTACTGTCCGCGCCATACTGTCCGACGATCAAGTTCATACAGGCTATGATGGATGAATGAGAACGTGCCATTGTTATTGTGTAACGTGTAATTTTCTATTGAAATTTAACACTTTTACGCATCTGCTTTATTATTCACTTTTTACACTTTTGAGGGCCATTATTCGGCCAGTGCAACTCGGTCGAAACGTCGGGTTTAAAAAGGATTGCCTAGGATACAAAATTCTAAATTATAATAAGTCTAAGTCTCATATAAAGGAGATTTTTTTAAATTGCTATTAGTAAATAGCAACATCAATGCGCAGTGTGGGCAAGCCTCCAATAAGGTGGATCAACTATCTGGTAAAGGTCGCGGGAAGCCGCTGGATGCGGGCTGCACAAAACCGGTCGTTGTGGAGATCCTTGGGGGCCTTTGTCCAGCAGTGGACGTCTTTTGGCTGAAATGATGATGATGATGCACATCAATAGGTATATAACTTCATTTTAAACTAACTCTTTAGTATTGGAATCGTAGACACACCTTTTTAAATCCGATGTTTTGACCGGGGTGTTCCGGCCATAGTCACAGGCTGACTATTAATTTTAAAACTGATATAAATTTTCGTAACGAAAAGTTTTCCTGTAAATACAGCCTAAAGTAAATAAAGATATTACAATTGTATGTATATGATATAAGGTACACATTAAGGTAAAGGTGGTGTACTTCCCGGAAAGTACCTAAGGGGTTCGCATAAGATGGAGGTTTAATATTTATCTGAACATTCGGGTTATGCATCCACATAACTTTCCTTATTTCATGCTACCCATAAATACCACGATATATTCGGTAAAACCGGAAAATTCCCATAAAAAAGTAATTTAAATAAATTTCCCCTCTTGAGCGATAGAGATATACGATACTCTCGAATGAAATGTTCATCTTTATTATAGAATAATATAAATAAAGCTCGAAACGAAATAGTATCCAGGCAGGTCCACCTTATCAGATTTATTACATGTTGTTGGTCCAAACATCAATCAGGATTCGGTTCCAATCGAATATAAAAAACAAGAAGAGGCCAGGTTACTTTCATCTTCACGCCAAATTATTTATTTATCTCCACGACGGGGGTATTCACGGAAAAAACCTGGCAAAAAGATAATTGAATCAGGAGAGACGAAAACGAATAGGTATATGGGTTTGGTCACAGTAAATAAAGGGGCAGATTTAAGATGAAGACAAATGGCTATACGGAACCTGAAAAAGATATTAACCCTAAAATGTAAAAATAGTACCTAAGAGTACGTTATATGGTTATTGTCCAGTTAAAATAAATACTGGCTGAAACGTAACTGAACTTCTACAGAAAGGGTCTACCATTAAAACTGCATAATATACAATACAGAGAATGGACTTCTTGGCGGGAAAGTGAAGTCATGCCTGCGGTTTTGTTTTATTTTCTAAAATTTGTGTTATGTCAAATATTAATGTGAAATAATGGTGTATAATTAACCGTTAAGTGTTCGTGAGTGTGCATGAGTGTTGGCAAATAAAACAAAACAGTGCAACGTCACTTTTCAAATTCTCTCAAGAATTGTCCGACGACTTAGTAAAGGCCCACATCTTTACTGAGATACTCGAGGGGTTGGGGGGTATATCATTTCTATTATCATTTATCATCATCATATAGGAAAGAAATATTGTTTATTTATGTATTACTTGTAAAAGAAAAATTACTTTTTTCATTGGCTAAATGTTGTGCAAAGCCATAAAAAATACAGAGAAGAGAAGAGAGGAGTTGCAAAGGGAATGCCTTTGCCCAGCTGTGGGACACAATACCTATAGGCTAATTCAATTTAAGGCAATTGTTGACTGCTCCACGTGGTATTTTCAGCGTCAACGGACTTTTTCGGAAGCGGCGAAAAACTTAAAGGGTTCCTCAAGCTGTGTAAAACGAAATACCGTCACTCAGAGGTTTTCTAGAGCGAATGGCATCATGCACTAATGCGTATCCCCGTTCACTACTATATTCTCCTAGGGGGTTGGATTGGAGCGTGTCACGCTACCTTGTAGCAAGTAGACGGCAATAAATCTTCAATTTGGCGACCTAACTGCGCCCAACTTTACGTGGGTCTTAAAAAGTTAACGCATGCGACAAGGGAGACGTAAAGGCTACAAAGCTGTACCTTTTATTGTTTAATGGCGTTGACTTTCATCTCACCTATATAGCACGATCTTTTATAGAAATCGTAACGTAAATGTAAAGCTTAAATATGAAATTACGTCTGTCACTCTATAATTGGCCATTTTGAGAATTAACCTTTTATCGAATTTACCGTTTCTAGAATATTATATTTGTAAAATTTGCCTTTTGTAGAATATGCTATTTAGAGAATTATCCCTTAAAGGATTAAATAAAAGTTGGTAATGCAATTTGTAGACCCACAGGAGTATTTTTGAGAATTTTCCTTTCTATGCCTAAACTGTGCTTAAACCCAGAACAGCAATTTCGGAGAATTGCACGCTGAGCTGCTTTTGGTGGTCGCGATCACGACCCTTAGTCATTAGGACTCGACGAAAAAGAGTACCTATTTAATAAAACTGTAATACTTATAAATCTGTTTACAATAGCTTAGTTGTTTTACGCAAAAACATTAAGTGTGCGAAATGCTGAAAATTACATTTCGTTGAGTATTTTTTGTCGTTTTTATTTTCGATATCAACAACGGTGAGATTAAAAAAACGCAATCCTAAGAAGAGGACATTAAAAAAATATCATAAAATGTTAATGTCCTTTTTTTATACTGACAGTCTGCAAACGAGCAGGCGGGCATCCTGGTGGTGAGCAGTCACCGCCGCTCATGGACATCAGCAACGCAACATCTGAGATGTTGTTTTTGTGTTGCCTACCTGAGTAAAAATCTCTTTACACCCCTTTGAATGAAGCTCCTCTGGAAGCAAACCGTTCGAGCGAACAGCGGCTCCAGGAAGTGTGCGCGTACCCTGTTTCGATAGCGAGCGGTGCGATGGTAGCAGGAAGAAGTTGGCACCAAATCAAAAAGTTCCTCAGAGCATTCTTCATTATACAGGCGGTAGAACACACACAAGAAGCCGATGTCACGTCTCAAGGCTAAGGGTTCTAACCGGTCTGTAAGCTTGGGATCGTTGACCAGTCGAATGGCACATCGCTGCAAAGATTCTAGAGGGTCAAGCTGGCATTTAGGAGCCCCGGACCAAAGATGAGAGCAGTACTCCATGTGAGGTCTAACTTGGGCTTTGTACAACTGTAAAAGCTGGTTAGACGTGAAGTACCGTCTCGCTTTCCTAAGAACTCCTAATTTCAGTGATGCCATCTTCGCTTTGTCCTCTAGATATTTGCGGAATTGCACATCACCAATTTTGCTGATGTGGTCAACTTTTGCCTTGGTGATTGCTCTTTTGTTGGATCTTGAGGCGGCATTGCACTTCTGGCTGAGCATTGGCAAGTTTAGGTTTTTACTGGTAATATCCAACAAAAGCAAGGCAAGGCAGTCCTTGCCTTGCTTGGTTATGGGCTTTGTAGGCAGATTCTTTAAGACATGCAGTCGTCTTACCGGTCTTGTTGAACCAAGGCTGACTGCGACCTCCAACGGATAACACAAACGAAGGAATAAATAATTCCATCCCCTGTAGGATCACGTCCACAATGCTGGCCGCACAGACGTCGATGTCGTCAGAAGAAAAACAAAGCCGCAGCCAAGGGTAGGAAGAGTAGAACTCTCTTAATCCATTCCAGTCTGCTGACTAATAATTCCAGACTCTACGCTTCCCAACAGGACGGGATGCTGCGGGTTTAGCGATAAGGGCAACAGTTCGTACAAGGCAATGGTCGGAAGACCTTAAAAGTGCCCCGACCGATACCCTGTAGTTCATTGGATGTGACGTCAGCAAAAGATCCAACAAAGAGGGGTTCTGGCCCTCAACATTTGGAACACGGGTGGGCTGTGTTACCAGTTGAGAGAGACCATTGGCCAAAGCAAAGTCATAAACAGTTCTCCCAGCACTGTCAGTAATCTTGGATCCCAACCATTCAGAATGGTGAGCATTAAAGTCGCCCAGGATTGTGACTTCTGCTGAGGGATACTGTTCAAGCACATGATCGGTAGCCTCTTGGATGCTCTCAATAGGCGAACCGACTCCAGTTCACCGCTGTGAGACCTAAAAAGACACGCGTATATTCGGGACATACCTCCATATTTTACGCGCGTCCACAGGATCGATAGGTCACGACATTCCAGGCTAGCCAGGTAGCAGCAGATATCTTCCCGGACGTACATACAAACTCCGGCTTTGCGAACAAACTTGTGTTCTATATATAGCCGGGGTAATGGAAGTAGGATGTATCGTCCGGTGAAGATATCTGCGTCTCCGTAAGAAAAAACAGGTCGGGTTGTGCCGTTTCAAGGTGGTAGTAGAGGACATCTAAGTTACTATGCAACCTTCTGATGTTGCAGAAGTCCACTTGGATTGTGGAATGCTGATCCGCTGGGTAAACGTTTGTCCTTTTTTTACGAGCCATGTTGATTTTAGTATTTGAAGGTGAGGAGGTCAGGATCAGCACCACTGATCAGTAGAAAAAAAAGGCAGTAAATAGAAGAACTAGCATCCCCGGTAGTGAGTTACTGACGCGGAGGACGGAAGAGTCCCCGGTCCACCCAGGTATCCTCCTCCGGCACGACGACTTGCCGGAGGAGGATACCTGGGTGGACCGGGGGCTCACACAGAGGATTTTTCGCTGGTTGGCGGGACAGCTTCCCGGGCCGGAGATTACGTGATGCCCGGGTACAGAGTGCCTAGTGCGAGTTTCATTCGCCATTCGATCACGTTAACAAAAACGAGAATTACTATGAGAAAAATTTTAATTCATCTCGTGTGTCGCCAGGAGGCGCTGCTTCAATGCCATACTAATTTTCGTTTTCGTAAACGTAATCGAATGAATACGGATAGTACACAAAACTCACACTAAGCATACTGGTTACCGACCAACGGGCCCCTACTGACCAACGGGCGGCCAGCGGACAGCCGTTTCACCGGGTCTCCCTGGACTCCACGCCAGCAGATCACGCGCAAAGGTATCAAATACTGCCGTTCTATAAAGCTGGTTCCACCAGTCAGTCCCTGCTTCGCGACGCCAAAAAGGGGAAACAAAGGAAGAGGACTGGCTCACCGGGACAACAACCGAAACACAGGGTAACCTGTTTCACGGTTGATTTTCAACCGGAGGGTGGTCGCTAGCCAGGCGGGAACAATCCCTACCACCAAGCAATACCTACCTAAGTGGAATTGCAGTCCAATTGGACTGGCAAAGGCCGCGACGAGCACGCTTCCACGCTTCCTTTTCGTTCCAATCTGAAAATAATATCGGAGGGTCGTTATCGCCCTATGTTCTGCCGCAGACACCCGCCGGGGTCCGAACCCGGTCACGTTGCCACTTAAGGCGATAAAAATTCCTTCCCGCTCACTTCTGTAATGGTGTAGGCACTTTATCACACTTAGATGTACTTACTACATTTATGTTTGCGGAAAATGTTCTTTGTTTTATGTCTTTCATTATACGAATCGCAATATCTGCAACTGTTACAAATAGGAACAATATACACTATCAACCTTTGCGTTCTATTATTGAGTTCATATTCCTTTATTGAGTAGAGACCCGCGTATCAGCAATCATAGCTTTTTTAAATATTATACGGGTAAACAGTGTCTTTATCTCACCCGATGTTAAGCGATGATAAGGCCAATGTTGGAAGTGCTCCACGCCGGAATCCTCAATTAGTGAGGCACTGGCTATCTTATAGCCCTCAGACTAGGTGGAGGGACGTACCGGTTTTGTGCTGCTCGTATCCAGCGGCTTCCCGCGACCTTTACAGAGCGACAGATCGTCGTTCCACCTATTTGGAGGCCTGCCCACACTGCGCTTTCCCGTACGCGGTCGCCACTCGAGGACTGTTCCGCCCAAGCGAACATCAGTAACATATATTTGTTTGTAGCGACGATCTTCGCAAGGTACTCTGGACGCTGGGCACTCAGGGCAAGTGCCCAGAGCCCCGCAATCGATGGGGCCCCCTTGTTCCCGCCAGATCACTAACCGATAAATATATTTGTTTTGCGAAACAAGAATAACTAACTTATTGACTTTTTGGTTTTTAAGGGGGCCCGCTAATTATACCTACGGCGCGAGACGGGTTTCAAATAAACCAGGGGCCTAACACTGGCTACTCTATCTGGCTGCAAATAAATAAAAATACCAGTTGAATAAATCTCGAGTTTTGCTTGTCTACTCTTTTCGCTTGTTTTACTAAAATCTAGCGTAGCATAAGGACCCCATTGTCTGTAAGTGCCTAGGGCCTCCAATAGGTAAAAGACGGCCCTGTCTATTGTTTCACTTAAAAACATTAAAGAAAATTAAACATTAACATCACTTAAAATGGATCATGTTGTGTTGTCCGATTAAATAAATGAATTATTATTAAAGGCGTAGTCCACAGCTGGAGCGGCGAAACTCGACGCTAGCGTGGTGGAGCAAGATGCTAGCGTAGCTTAAGGCGCGTACCAAGACCAAGGCAAGTACTATGAAGATATACCCTATCAGTTGTTCCATAGAAGACGTCACGCAAACGGTGGCATTGTAGATCTGTGGTATAGTAGGAAAAATAATTTAATTAATGTCGACAAGTGTTTGAATATTCAGCAAAGTGGCGTTATTTTATTTTGTCATACGAAGAACGTGATAAATCCCTCGATTGTGCCTTAATGCCCTCAAGCATTCCAGGGACGATGGAAATTATGGAATTATATGAATCTTTAGTAAAAGCCAAGACAGACGAGACTGCCTTCGCGTCGGCGTTTTTTTCCGTCAAGATAATCACTTACTGCTATGAATATATAGATAAACTTACTTTCGCACTTAGAAACGTCGATGATTAAATAGTATCTAAATTAGTACATAATATTGGTTTACTAGATTAAAAGAAATTAAAAGACAAAGTTTTTAATTAAAAACCGGTTTAATCGTAACATCGTATTACAATAGCATATAAAAATAAACATCAGTAGATTTTATTTATATTAGGTACATTCATTTAATGAGGTAATCACATTTAATATAAAAGTACGAATGTGTACATTTATATTATAATTCTGTATAAAAATACATGTTTAGGTCTAAATATTATATTCCATTTTATACATATAATCACGATTTTTATACAATATTTTCTAATGTACAATTGTAATAAGATTAATCTATAAAATTCACAATCATTGGCTAATTAGTTATAAATCAATTATCTAGGAATGTCTAACGATTAAGCCTTAAATATATACCTGTTTTATACTTCAAAAGGCGTAATAGCCAGTTTTATTTTTTATTTAGTATTTTTTTATGATAGTTAAAAAATTAATTTAAAGCCCACCACGGCCGGTGTAACTCGGTTAAAACGTCGGGTGCAAAAAAGATATGTTTATAGAATAACTAAACTAAGTAGGTTGTCTGCGTTAAATCACGCTAAACCTTGTTTACAAAATCAAATAATTGTAGAAGTTAAACTTATGAAATTAATGCTGACAATGGACATCTAAATTGCCAACGGTTGTAGAATCACTGTATTAAACATGACTTTAAACTATATACACATACGATACAAATTATACAAACTGTACAAATAAGTACAGTGAAAAAAAAAACATATTACTAAACTTCGACTAAAGTTTGCAATTAATTTTGACATTCATCTTTTGTACATACTTGTACATGATCTCGGGTAATAAGTAGGAAGGGTTAAAAGGGGGGTTAGTAAGGGTGTCGGGAGGAATGGCCCGACCACCCTAACAAAGAAATGAGTCACCAAATTCCTTGTGTCAGTGACACAAAAACATGCTAAAATGCATTCATCAGCATCATCATCATCTTCATTTCAGCCAAAAGACGTCCAGGACAAAGGCCCCAAAGGATCCATCTTCCATTTTAGCATATTTAGCAATAATTGTACTAATATTAATGAATGAAGCGTGGTTGTCAACAGCCCCGTTCGGCTAGCCGTGGTTTCTAGTTGTTTCTTCCTAGTTATCGTCACTCTGCAGCAGTGAGGAGGCGAATATCTGCTGCATAATGTGCGGTAGAGTGGCGACGTCCATACAGACGTGCGCGTGCCCGACGGGGAGCTCGCGGAGAAGCCTGTAGAGGCAATGTTACGGTTAGCATCTAGAGGCTAACACCACTAAACATTATATAGGTTTTTTTACCACAGCACAAATTTTGATATTTTATTCTTTATCAAAATCTCAAGGAAAGTCTTTTTACTTTTTTGTTTAACTTAAAAACAACAGAGATAGGAAATAAATAGCCCATACTGCCCCACTGCTGGGCAAAGGCCTCCATCATTGAAAACAATTCATCGCTACAATTGATGGGTATTAAAAAAAAAACAAATATTGAAAACAAAATTTTTGCAGGATTTGAACCTGGACCCTTCTGACATTCCGGGTCAGGTGCTCTTCCAATTGAACTATCGTGGTTCTAACCAGCCCGCCGAAATTATTCAACACTATTTACTTTTTACTTTATAAGCTAAAGGCGCCCATTCAATGTCAACAACTACCGTCACTAACATCCGATCATAATATTTTTACAAATACTAAAGATCAGTTAAGAAGTAGGCAAGCTATTATAAAATGTTTTAAATAATTTTTAACGCAAATTTTGTTGCGAACAAATTACAAAAACACAAATGTTGAAAAAATTTTCACGAGCAGGATTTGAACCTGCACCCTTCTGACATTTATTTAACTCCTTAGTACATTTTTTTACTTACGCTGTAGCTTCGTCACCTAGACTGCCTATGAATATAACGTGAGCTTGCACTCTGTGGTCCGACGTCAGAATAGTTCCCAGCTCCTTAGGATGTATGCCGTAACTGTGGAAAAAAAAATTTTATATGTATACATAGTAAAATGCAGAGACCCTGACCGTTGGCAAATGCCAGAAATCGAGAACAATGGAAGGATTTGAGAGAAACCTTTGCCCAGCCTAGGGACGTAATGAGCTAAATGAAATTAATATTTTAAGAAAAATGTATATTGTTTCTTGAGTTTACGCGAACACTATACATTTAAATTAAACTAGTTTTATGGACCTACTCGCGTTTATTTTATAAATTAATTTTATTTGATGACAAGGATGTGTTTGTAAAAAGAGCTCTAGTGCTGAGTGTGTAGTGTTTATTTTCCATCATATTACTCACGATCACGTTAACAAAATCGAGATATTTTATGACACAGAAGCAGCGCCTCCAGGTGACAAACGAGGTAAGTTAAAACTTTGTCATACAACATCGCGTTTTAGTTTACATAATAAAATGGTAAAAACAGGCACTAGGGACGAAGTACCGTTTCCAAGAAACAAATAAAGCAGCGCTTCTGAGTATCAAATGCGGTAAGTTAAAATTTTGTCATACAAGATCATCATCAATAGTAAAATAACTTGCATTAGACACTTTAAAGTTTCCAAATAAAAACAAAACATATCTACAAAATAACAAATCTCACCGTCTCAGGTTCGCGTCTGACAGTATGAGCACTATAGCTTCGTCAGCGTCTTCAGTGGCTAAGGTTGAGATCGCGTGCTTAGTGGCCGGCAGCGTGTTGTCGCCCGACCAGCAGAACTGGGAGTGTGCGTGCATCGTGCGGATTATCTGGAACAAGCCGTAAAAAGTTTGATGACTATGAATAATATCAACAGTTAAAATAGTTGGGAGAGATGAAGGTCGATAGCGAATCTGTCTCAAGTCTTAAAATTCCCATCGTGTTAAAAAATAAGTTTTTTTACTAATAAAGCTAAATGATTAACTCTCTAGTAAATAATTAATTGTATGTGCGTCTCGTAGAGCCAACGTCACCAGTGGCCTATACTACAACGGTGACAATCCGACAAATTTGTCAGAATTTGATAAATTTTCGAGTTGTCACTACAAGTCCTGTATTAAGAAAGCGACAAATTTGTTAAAAATGTGACTGGTAAACAGCAGTCAGTTTGTCCACATGTTAACTCCGTTCTATACAAAGGTAAAGACGCCTATTGGATTTCGCTGACAAGTACTGTGTAATGTGTAAATAAACATGACAAATTTGTCATGGTAACTGACAATATTCTAATTTATAATAAGAGTCGAGAATAAATGCGTGTAGCTGTACAATCATAATTACAATTATGTCAGTTTTCCTCCATTACAATTTTGTCACCCGTAATTTTTATAGGACAGGAAATTCTAAAATACTATATTGTCACATATACATGACACATATAGTACAGGACCCAGCCAGCCTTATTGCTGTGCTTCCATTAAGCACTACAATTTTTTTTGGGTGCTACGAATTCCGCAAAGCTTTACGGCTTCTACAGAGCGCTACGGATTCAATGGAGCGCTCCAAGCAGTCTTCGAATTGAAGATAAGTTTAGTGTTTGCTCCACCCCGTGCCTTACCTGCAGCCTCCCCTTTTCGTTCTAAGGCTAATGCGCTCCTCGTAGCCGCATTGCCCCTACGTCAATAGGACTACGGCGTTCATAGTGCTACGAATTCAATAAAACGCTACAGTTTTAATGGAGCGCTCCAAGCAGCCGTCTATAAATTAAACCCAGCCGTGTAGCACCTCCGCCACTAGGACTACGACGTCCATACAGCACTGATACTACTATAGAGCGCTAAGACTTCCATAGAATGCTCCAAGCAGCCGCTAACAAATTGAACCTATATTTGTTCCTTTCTGCGTCTATCTCACCTGCAATCTCTCTTTTTCGTTTTCAGGCGGGCGGTCCAGGCGTACTAGCTCAAGTGCATGCTCCTCGTCCGAATATGCGTACACGTCGTCGTAGCAAATACGTGTCTCGTAGAGCCGCTACGTCTTCTATAGAGCGCTACGGCTATCATGCAGCATTCCAAGCGCTAGTCTATAGTTAATCCTATAAGTATTGTATGTTTTTTCCACTCCTTGTCTGACTTACCTGTAATCTCTCCTTCTCGTTTTCAGGCGGGCGGTCGAGGCGTACTAGCTCAAGCGCATGCTCCTCGCCCGAGTGCGCGTATATGTCGTAGCGGATGCGCGCCTCGTAGCCGCGTAGCGCCTCCGTTACGAGCACTACGGCTTCCATGGAGCGTTCCAAGCGGCCGTCATACGAGTTGAACCTAAACATTTTGTATGGGAGTTGTAGCATCATTTATTATTTTTATTGGGTTGTATTTAATCGATCACCAAACTAACCTAACCTAACCCACAAAAATACTAAGTTAGCACCTGAAAATACTAAGTTAGTACCTGAAAATACAAAGTTAGCACCTAAACTACTATTTAGATGCTAACATACCATTTTAGGTGCTAGCCTACTATTTTTTTGTGGATCAATTTTTAATTTTTATTTCTCATTTTTATTCTTCTAGCTAACTTTTTATCTCCCCTGTTAGTATGTGACGATAAAGTTGAAGATGAAAGAGTTAAGGGTATGGTTTATTCTTAACCTGCTTGGCTAGTTTTAGCTTTTATTCAAGTATTTCGCCATAATAACAATATAGTATTGTTGTTGGCAGGGCTTAATCTCAATCTGCTTGGCATGTACTACCGTTTTATCTAAGTATGTCGCCATAACAACAATACTATTAGCATTGCTTTATTAAGGACAGATTAGGAAAAGATAGCCAGTTGCTCAGCAGTGGGGATTTCGGGTAAAATGCACTTTCATTTTCGGCTTTAAAATCACTTATCACCATCATCAGCTTATTTTATGTCCCCACCTGCTGGGGTATGAGCCTTCCCACACCACAGGAGATCGCGAAATATGAACGCAAAATAAAACAGCTGTGCTCACTGTATGCGAGCCGTGAAAAGAGAGAGACTGTAACGCGCGCAGAGTGACTATAGTTTGTTCATTATAGCTTGATACCTGTGACAGAAGTCATCAAAATCGAAGACGTGATTTTGTGAAAGCTTATGAATTTATTTGACTACATTAAAATAACATTATTTTTTATAATCCATCATTTAATATACTGCAATTACTTTTGTGATTCTATTGATGTGGTCCACTTTTGCCTTGGCGATTGTTTTTTTGTTGGATCTTGAGGCGTCACTGTACTTGAATTGATTAAAAGATTGATGAAACTTGATCGTATTGAAAGAGACCATTGGCCAAAGCAAGTTATAAACAGTTCTCCCCGCACTGTCAGTAATCCTGGATCTCAACCATTCAAAATGGTGAGCATTAAAGTCGCCTAGGATTGTGACTTCAGCTGAGGGATACTGTTCGAGCAAATGATCTGTAGCCTCTTGGATGCTTTCAAATAGGCGAGTCGACTCCAGTTCACCGCTATGAGACCTACAAACAACAAACATACGTAGATTCGGGATATATCTCCATATTCAACGCGCGTCCACAGGATCGATAAGGTCCCGACATTCCAGGCTCTGTAGATGGTAGCAGCAGATATCTTCCCGGACGTACATACAAACTCCGGCTTTGCGAACAAACTTGTGTTCTAATATGTAGCCGGGGTAATGGAGGTAGGATGTATCGTTCGGCGAAGATATTTGCGTCTCCGTGAGAAGAAACAGGTTGAGTTGTGCCGTCTCAAGGTGGTAATGGACGGCATCTAAGTTACTATGCAAACCTCTGATGTTGCAGAAATCCACTATAGAGTATAGGTGAAGGAAGAATACATACAACAAATTACTTAGGCCTGATGATTGTAAATTATTTGGTAAGTCGCTAGGTGGCGCCTTTTTGTTAATTAGTGATAATACAACATCACAAGTTAAGATATAAATCAATATTTGTCATAATTAACTATGTGCTTTGGGTGGGGGGTATATCATTTCTCACTTCTCATTTCTACCATTCATCATCATCATACAGGAAGGAAATATTGTTTATTTATGTATTACTTGTAAAAATAATTACTTTGACACTGCCTAAATGTGCTAATCGCACGAAGCCATCAACTAAAGGAAAAAAAACTATGTGTTTGGAGTGCTGACCTGTACATGCTGCCCGAAACGTCGAGCACCAGCCGCAGCCGCTTCGGCTTGTCGGGCGGCGCGCCCGGCGGTGGCTCCTGGTCCATACGCCGGCGGTAGATCGACCGCTCACCGGTCAACCCTGTATACACCAATACACACATAATACACCAACACACCATAATATAATAATAATAATAATAATAATAATAATAATAAATTTATTTCGATAAAAAGTTTTGCGTTACAGTAGTTAGTGGCCGGAGTCTCCTTTTAAGCAAAAGATTACCTGTTCCAGGGGACTCCGCTCTTCCATTCCTTACATTATTTTGCTTATAGTTAAAGTTAGGAAACTAATAATTTACGATTAACAACTTGTATGTACTTAAAATAATTTGTTACAAACTTAAAAAGAGATTTTTAAAGTTAATTGTCTGTGTGTGTGGGTGTGTGTGTGTGTGTGTATGAGTGTGTGTGTGGGTCTGTGTGTGTATGTGTTTGTGTATGCGTATAAGTATATACATATAAGAAGATATATATATTATATTATATAACAGGAAAAACATATACCAATATAAGGCATTATTTTATTTGTTGTAAAAACAGCTCTGTCGTATCGTAATCAAGCGATTGTAACCATGCACGTACCTGCTTTTTACATTCTTTATAATGTTTGGAAAAAATGTCTAATTCCTTATTTATTTTATTGTAAATTCTGGCCGAAAGACTATTATACTGCGAAGTAGCAAACTTTGTGGTTGTTAATGGAATTATAGCTACATTACATTTTCTTCTACTTATTTTTTTATTTGCAACGTACGGTAAATTCTTGTGCTTTTTCAAAACTATACGTATTATAAATAGTTTCCTTACTGAGAGTAAACCACATTCAATGTAAAGTTGGTCAGTAGGATACCTAAAGCGTTTGAAATACATTGTTTTTAACAGCGCCCGCTGCGTGCGCTCAATTTCTATAAACTTAGTTTTTGCCGCACCTCCCCAAATAGGAATGCAGTACGTCAAGATCGATTCAACTAACGCAATGTATAATCTATTCAAGAGATTACAATGAAAATCTCGATCCATATTAGATTTGTCATCCCTTGGGACCACATGTCTTAGTGAACGGAAGATCCATATCAATTTCCTCACTCTTCCAGCCAGTTGGTCAAGATGGGGATACCAAGAAAGCCTCTGATCCAGAACGACACCTAAATATTTGTAGAAGGTGACTTTTTCAATAAGTGGACAAGTACAGTTGATATTATTAGTGTCATTACAGTTGTGAATCTTTACACTAAAGTTGTCAGTGGGCTGATTATTGTCATAGATACTGTAACATGTGTATTTGGTTTTGGTAGTGTTTAGTGATAGTAAATTATTTTTCAACCAAGTAGATATTTGAGCCATTCCTGATTCAGCACTATTTCTTACAGTTTCCCAGGAGTTAGAAGAGAAGACAACAGCGGTATCATCGGCGTACGAGAAAATGTTGGCGTTATTGATTTTTAACTTACACAAATCATTGATATATATAAGGAATAAAGTAGGACCTAATACACTGCCCTGAGGTACGCCGTATGTTATCTCTGCATCTTCACTAGAATACTGTTCCAGTTTCACTCTTTGTTTTCTATCAGAAAGATAATGTTCAAACAGAGCTAATGGCATACCCCGAATTCCAATGTTTTGCAGTTTGTTCACAAGGATAGGGACGGAAACTGTGTCAAAAGCTTTTTTGATATCCAGAAACACAGTTAGACATTTCTTCTTTTTATCGATGTGTTCTGTTACTAAAGTGCTTAAAGCAGTTACGGCATCTTCTGTGGATATACCTTTCCTAAAGCCATATTGTGAAGGAGCCAGAATGTCATATTTATTTAAAAAGTTAAGTAGGCGATTGTTTAATAATTTTTCCAATATTTTTGAAATACTAGGTAGTATAGATATAGGCCTGTAGTTATTAACATCTGTTCTATCCCCACCCTTGTGAACTGGAGTAATGATGGATTTTTTAAGTGAAGCAGGGAAAACGCCTTTGGCAAAGCAAAGGTTGGCAAGGTGGGTTATGATAGGAACTATATCATTTCTAATGAATTTTAAATACTTGGTAGAGACCTCATCCCAGCCTGGGGCACTATTAGATTTGAGGCTCATCAAGATACTATCAACTTCTTCACAATCTGCGTTTAAAAGAACAAATGAATTTATCAGTGTAGGTTGTGTATTAATTGGGTCACTGAAAGTACACAATTGAATAGGTTGAATCTGTTGGGCAAGTTGTTTCCCAATACTTGCAAAAAAATCGTTAACAAAGTTTGCTGATTCAGGTGGTGAATTTTTGACATTCAATAAATCTGTGTTCTTTGTTTTAGTTTCATTTGTATATGTGATTTTTTTTATATTCTTCCAAAGTGATTTATTGTCAGAGACTGATTTTGAAAGTAGCTCTCTTTCATATTTTCGTTTAATTTTTTTTATTAAATTATTACAATAATTTCTATATCTAGTATAGGTTATTTTTAGAACTACGTTATGTGGATCTTTTTTAAAATTCTTTTGTAATTTATTTCTATTATTTATGCATCTAAGAATACCAGTGGTAATCCACGGTTTTATAATACGTTTGCTCTTTGGTATTTTAACAGTAATTGTATTACATTTAATGGATTCCGTTAGTCTTTGCAATAGAAGATCAGTTAACACGTTAGGATCATTGCAGAAGAGTAACTCGGCTAATTTTAAAGTTTGTAGATATTTCCGAGCTTTTTCGAAGTCTATCAAAATTTTGGTCTTGTTTGATTTATAACCGCTTTTAATTTTGGACAAGCACAAGAATGTAGTAAGATGGTCTGTGGTAGTTGTATGCATTATTGCAATAAAAGCCGAAACTTTTTTTCGATCAATTTTTAACATAAAGTGGTCCAGACATGAGAGTTCTCTAGTAGGTAATGTGTGACCAGGAAGTATACTAAATTCCGAAAGCATGTTAAGATAATTAAATATAGTCTTCCAATTGAACAATGACTAACAAAATAAGGTGATCGTGGTTGACACGCGTCCTTTCTGATTATACAGTCTGTCCTCGGACTGGATAACGGAAATTATTATTATTGTTCTCCTTTATTAATAAATTCTTTCTTAAAACTAGATTTTTACAATATTTTAATATAAAAACAATAAAACATTATAAAAACCTAATCCTAGAGTACCAGCAGCAGCGGGGCAGGGCCCAAGCTACCGGTGGTCAGGGCTGCAGAGTGAGGAACCTCCTGACAATACGTGCCGTGTCCAGGAGTGTTGCCTTCTGTATTTTCTTTCTTAAAACTAGATTTTTACAATATTTTATTATTATTATTAGCTCTCACTGTCCCACTGCTGGGCAAAGGCCTCCCTCCATTTCTTCCACCCATTACGGTCCTTAGCTATTTGATTCCAATTTTGGTTAAATTCATCCAGTTCGTCCCGCCATCTCCTTCTCGGTCTAAATTGTATTCAAAATTTTACATGACAATAATAAATATATATAACGGCCTTAAAATACGTTTACTTACTTAATGCAAACAAATGATTTATTTTTTTGTTGAAAATATTTACGAACTTTTTTGGTCAAAGAATATCTGATTTCGCTATACGAGATGCTAATACCAATGTAATCGGTATCGGACATCAGTAATAAAATAATGTAGGAAAGTTGTTCTTGTAGTTTAATTCGAGCCTAGCTTTCACCTTCAATGATTTTGCCGTCGTCGAGCTCGCCGCTCGTCTGGTGTCGCGTCCACTGCCTCTCCTTCTTCTTAGCTTGCAGTTCAGCTAACACGCCTCGAAGCGCACCGATCTATAATGAAACACTTATATTAAACAAAACCTGCCTGCATAAAATGCGCACCACGAAAAAAAACATTGTCAATTCTCACCTCGCGACAACACGTGTTGCGTCTTGCTTATCTTACTAAGAATTGAGTGAGATAGTAGGATGCGCTCTCGCGAGACGTGTCAACAAGATTTTGTCATGGGCGCCTGGTGTTGAATAGAAAATATATAAAACTTAACGCTATACTTTACCACCCTGATCTCCTTCAGTTGTTCCTAAAAACCTTCATTAGCTTGGAAGTGTTGAAATATTTATGCGTTACTGTATTAAACATGACTAGTGTCTTAATATTGTTTTCATCATTTATACATCGTTAAAAAAACTTTAACACCTCGTAATAAAAGCTGTACCTGCGGCTGCACAGCCCTCAGGAACTGTTCGTACAGCTTAGCGTCATACTCGCTCATCTTTATCTCCTTCAGGCGTTCCTCGAAGGCTTTCCGATTCATGTCGCGAGCTGCTTTCTTCACGTGCTCAGGTATGTCATCTTTCTCTGCGTCTGATAGCTGTAAGCACAGTAGTCTAAGATCCAAAGAAACAAGCTTCATGTTATGTCCCGTCGTTTAGTTAGGGTAAAAACCTATTCCGATCACTAATCATCACACATTCATCAGCTTATTTTTATGTCCCCACTGCTGGGGCACGAGCCTTCCCTATGGATAGATAGGGAGAATGGGCCATAAACCACCACGCGGGCCCAGTGCGGATTGATGGTTGTTAACAACTGCTAAAGCAGCCGGGACCAACGGTTATACGTGCCTTCTGAAGCACGGAGGAGCTAGAGAATTGGAAAGCGATGAACAACTATAGCCTCGAACTAACAGCACCATATTTTAGTAAGGGTTACAAATTGAAGAAATTTCCAGAGAAGTCCTTAGACCCTAACAAGAGTGCAGGTCCCGACGGTGTTCCACTAATTTTCATAATCGCATGTGCAAATGAGCTGCTAACACCCATATATTTTATTTACCAGAAATCTCTTCAATCGGGCATGTTCCCAGACGTTTGGAAAGCAGCTAAAATGGTGCCCATTCACAAGGCTGAGAAGGTTGAAATTGTAAATAATTACAGACCCATTTCGATTTTGTCAACTCTAGGTAAAGTCTTTGAATCTGTACTCTGTCCTGTGATACAGAACCATCTAAATCACTACCTTACCGACAGTCAGCATGGTTTCGTTAAGTCCAGGTCTACCTGCACAAACTTAACCTTGTTCACAGAAACGTTGGTGGAAGCTATGGATGAAGGTAGGGAGGTTGACGTCATATACACTGACTTTAATAAGGCGTTTGATAGAGTACCTCATAATATTCTCCTTTCAAAGTTGAAAGCGTATAGCATTACCGGTTCATTGCTGGCATGGTTAGAATCGTATTCACATAATCGTAGCTTCTACGTCGTCATTAATGGGTTCAATAGTACACCATACAAAATATCATCGTACACCTGATCCACAGGGATCACATTTGGGTCCCCTGCTTTTCAATGCCTTCATTAATGACATCCCAACATGCTTTCTACATACTATACCATTTATGTATGCTGATGATTTGAAGTTGGTAGGAATTTCCGATACTTCGGAGGATATAAAAAAAATCAGGAAGATATTGACTGTATGGCGGAATGGTGTCGTGAAAAATCTATGGAATTAAATACAAAAAAATGCTACTATATGAAATTTAGTAGTAAGATTAACTCACAGAATAGCACATATGAAATTCACGGTATCTCCATAAAGAAAATGGAGGAAATTAGAGACTTAGGGGTAATGTTCGACAAAAAACTAACTTTTGTCTCCCATATGGAGAATGTTGCAAAACGAGCATATAAAATGTTAGGATTCGTTTTGCGAAATACCAAGGTATTCAAAAAAAATCACGTTAAGATTCTTTTATAATAATAGCCTTACATACATACAACATACGTAACAGAGTATTGTAGCGTTGTACGGAGACCGCATTACGCGACACACTCTTTAAAATTAGAGCGACTACAAAAAAGGTTCGTGTCAAACTTAGCATACAGAAACGGGATCCACAGAAAAATTCGTTCATATGAAAAAAGACTACGCTATTTTAATATTATCTCACTAGAAAATCGAAGAGATTTGTTAGATTTATCCTTTTTGTTTAAAATTTTCAATCATAGAATTTACTGCCCTCCCTTACTTCAAAGGTTCAGACTTCGGGTGCCTTCAAAAATTCATCGCGCCCCTATCCCGCCACTATGCTCTCCTTTTCGCAAGCCTCTTTTAGGTGCAAATTCTCCTATTCCGAGGTTGTGGAAATTGTTTAATGGATGTAGTGATTTGGGTGATCTCCATTTCGGTTCATTTGCCAAACTCAAAACAACCTTAAGCTGATCCTGGCTTGATGTTGATAATTAAAATATATTGTAAGTTTTAAAATAATTAGTAGTAAGTAATATTTAGTGGTAAGTCTTTTTTTTATCTCTTTGCATGTTGTGTTCGCCTTCCTGTGCCTCAGCAGTGTAGACATAAAATAAGCTGGTGATGGAATCTCTTACGACCCGGTCAACCCGAGCCGAGGGATTAGCCTTTAGAGACGCCCTCGAGTTCGCTCCCAATCCAATCCGATATGATCCCCACACGGGGGTCCCCACACGCACTTGAGCGTGTTGCCGTTCCCTCTAGAAAACCTCTAACGGTGCTTCGTTTCACACGGCACGAGTAACCCTTTAAGTTTCTCGCCGCCCCCAAAAAAGCCCGGTAGCTGTGCCACGTGGTTGCATCCGCCGGCTATTTTTTTTAAAGAAATTAGATAATTTATATAAATAATTAAATAAGTAGCCTAAAGCTTTCCACAAAAATTGGACTATCAAATCCAATAAGTATTTTTTTTAAACCGACTTGTAGTTCTGGTGCCTTACAAATAAACAAAGAATAAGCTTTCTGTCATGTAAACGTCATTTCAAATTACAGTAAAAGAGACAAAACACAGAATAACTATCCGTTTTTTTGTAAGACCCCTAGAGATAAGCGCGTTCAAACAAAAAAAAACAAACTCTTTAAATTTATTATAAGAGTATAGAAGTTCCGATAAAGAAAAGCAAATAGGTAAAGTGATATCACCTGGTGCACGTCATGCCCCTTGTCGAGGCGGTAGGGCCCGCCCTTGCCGCCCAGGCCGGCGGTGTCGCGGCCGCCGCTGCCGCCCGCCCACATGTTGCCGCCGACGTGGGGCTCGTTCTTGGGGTCCTCTTTGCCGTGCTTGGGGTCCGATACGTCTTTCCTGAACGCAATGTATCGATCTTAGAATAGAATAAAATAGAATAGAATAATTCGCAAGATACATGGCAGCAAACGAAACAATTTTTTTTTATCTAATTTTAAAATAATATTTTTGTACGTAAAAATAACGGCACATGGGCTCAGTTGGGTTGGCCGAATCGAAACACCAGACGAGTAAGGGAGCGTGCTGAGAGAGAAGGGGCCCGCGCTTCTACCTTTCCGACCCTTTACTTTATTTAGCTTATTAGCTAATTCCAGTACTTACATTAAAATGTCGTCGTCAGAGAATGGAGATGTACAGACGCCTACCACATCACCTTATCCAATACTGTCACATTGCTTTATTAAATATTCAACATTATTACTGCACTTACACAAGTAATTCATTGAAATATGAAAATATATGATGTGTCAGAGGCGAAGACGCATTACGGGTCACTGAGCCAGTGGATAAAGTAAGCAAGCACCCATAAAGGAAAAGGGGAAAACGCTCTTGATGCAGACCAGACCGACTGGCATAAGGTGGTTCTGGAAAGAGAAACATGGAAGCACTTGGGGGACGACATAAACGAAGAACCCTAAAATGAACATTCACATTTTTTCTGGTAAAAACGTGAAGGTAATCTTCTGGTAAGCATTTGGCCTTTATCTCACCAGTGATGATAACGCCAAAGGTGGACGCACTTCACCCGGAATCCTCAACTACTGAGGTGCTGGCTATCTTATCTCTAGCTGCCGGAACACAAAAATGCTACAAACATTAATGTTATGGCGACATATTTAGATAAAATGGTGGTAGCTAGCCAGGCGGACAAACAAGTCTTCCCCCCACTGTGAATCCAATACGGGACCTCTGGTCTGAGATCGGTGATCTTAACCACTAGACCACAGAGGCGGTTAAAATCAATCATCAAGGTAATGATGATTCGATCCTCACCCGCTAGTCCTCTCAATAGTCATCTGCAGCTTCTTCAAGGCCTCCTTAGACCTGCCTTCTAGCACACCTTCTGTAGGCAATCCACTAGCATGCAACACTTCCAGCAATGTATCAGCCATGTCTTTGCTGTAGCGATCGAAATCGAACACGTTGCTGATAGCAGTCGCCAGGTCTTCACCGGGGTATTTCTGTAAGAACAGGTGGTTTTAGAGAACACTGGAAGCTTCCATCATCATCATCAGCTTCCATCATCATCATCAGCTTCCATCATCATCATCTCAGTCAATAGAAAGCCACTGCCGGACAAAGGATATTCGTAAAGACCGGTTTGGTGCTGCTCGCATCCAGCGACAACCTTGTAGATACTGGAAGCTTTAACTTAAATGGAAAATTTTACTTTTTTATTTTAAGTGCTAATTGCTGCACTGAAGCTGAATTAAATACCTACTTATAAAATATAGTGAAAAAATTAAACGCCTACCCGACCCATCCAGGAATCGAACCTGGGTGTTCCGCAATCCGGGCGGCTGCACTGACCGCTATGCTACCGGGAAGGCTGACGTACGCGCTGAATTTTGTCACTGCTTTTTAATTTAGCATTTAGCAAGGTAGCATATCGAAAGCGAAGCGTGTAAGTCTTGGCATAGTTAAAGTTCATGTGGTAAGATAAGATAAGATAAATTTTTATTGCCATAAAATTGTGTAGATACATAGCAGGTGTTGAGCATAATAATGGGAACAAACAATTTACCCTAGTCGGGCATGCAATTTTAGTAGGTAGGTACATGTTACACAGAAACAGCCGCTGTGCTGTTTTTGTACCGAAATATTCAGTCAAACTGTAGAACGCCTTATCTATAAGCCATCTTTTTAATTTAATTTTAAAACAACTTAAATTTACTGAAGCTTTTTGATCTGTGGGCAGATGATTGAATATTTGGATACCAGTTACATAGGCACTCTTGTGATACAGGGCATTATTAATATTTGGTAAAGACAAGTCATATGTATATCTCTTCCGCAAATTACAAGTTTTTGTACTTTTACGTTTAAAATACTGAATAATTTATTATTTTTATAAAACAGCCATCTTTAACACATAAATACCCGTCAGTGTCAAATAACCCTTTTCTCTAAAAAGATTTCTCAGAGTCTCATCCGAGTACATACTGTAAAGGAGAGCAGAAAGATAAAATATATATATATTTAATGTGTTTTACATTATATTGTAAATTTTGTCAATTATGGTCGAATGTTGACCACTAGACGACTACTGGCATATTTAAATATCATACTTGTGTAATTAGCATAGGCTAAGCCTTTGCTCAGCAGTGGAATGAATGAATCGTTTATTTCTCTCCACAATAATAGCATAATAGCAATAACACTTATAGAAGTGTTCCACTGCTGAGCAAAGGCTTCCATCATTGAAATCAAGTTATCACTACATTGATGGGTAATGGCTTAATCACCACGCTTGCCAAATGCCGGTTGGTAATCACAAACCCGGGCTATTGAGAAATCCGAAACACACTTTGCCCGACCTGGGAATTGAACCAGAGGCCCTACCACGTTCGGCGTGTTGCCTCTCTGTCGCACTTGTAAATTCGCGCATAAGTGTGATAGGGAGGCAACACGTCGAACGTGGTTCGTAGTAGGCCCTCAGGAATCTTCAGGTGTCGGGCCTATCTACTTACTTACTCCATTGGCGCAGGGACCCAAAGTGAGACTTGACCTCCGACACGTGAACTCAATGGACTAGTCCAGTGACTTAAGGGTGCGCCGTCCGTAAGTGACAAGTGTCAATAGTGTCATATATTTTATTTGAAATGTCTTCGTCCATATTTATTTGATGCCGCGCGGCCATACTAATTTTGTATGGGGAATTTAACGCGTTAATTTGAAAAATGATAATTTAAAAAACAGCTCGATAAATCGAAAATGTGAGACGGACGATTTGTGGTTTAGACAAAATCAGAGACACAATAATTTAGATAAACTATAAGATATCAACTAAACGCCGCCACTCGTTTTCATGATTTTTGCCCAACTTTAAATGACATTGTAGAAAAAATTATAGTGTGTTATGAATTTATGGATCGGACTAATTGTTCCCTTTGATACTAAATATATATTTTGTTTATTTAATACGTTAGTATTTTCAATTGTATCAACTTGACCGTGACTGCATTTTTGGCTTTTTTTGGTCGGCGCACCCTTAACTCTACAAGTACCGACCTGCAAATGCCTGACGATGTTGACGAGCTCCCTGGTGCTGTACGGGTAAGTGATCTGTCCCTGGTCGGCCTTGTCGCGCAGCACGGCGAAGGCCCGCACCAGCTTCTGCATAGTGGCTTCTGGTACATCGGGCCCGTACGAGCGAAGGAGTTCGAGCTCCGACTCGATTGAGGGGTTGTCTACCGCGTGGCAAGAGAACAGGTCGCCTGGTCAAGGTATAAGTACATATTTTTTATTATCTATATATTAATACGTGAAGCAAAAACTTTGTACCCGTTTTTACGAAAATTGCGCGGACGGAGATTATATAGAGAAGGTTATCCGAATGTTAATATATTTTTTAATTATGTATAAAAATACATTAAATCAACAAAAACAACATTACACACACTACCATGTATTTGACACACACGTATTGTTTGTCTTTAACCTGTCATCTACCGTGAATACAGACACAATAGAATTTTAATTGTTTATGGCACTGATCAGTGCTCGCGACAGATGACAGGTTAATGCGGCCTACATCTGTCAATGCCAATCCAAACTTACATTCTATCTTTTTAAATTTTTCATTGCTTAGGATACAATCCGTGTAGCCTTAATAAAATTACGGTCGAATTTCGACCACTGGGCGACCACTAGTTAAATTAAATCCAACGTCAAGGTTAATATCGATATCGATTTTTTTATTTTTTTATTGTTTAAGTCTTTAATCGCCGTGGTGGTCACCGGTGACCGACAAACGGTAAACTTTCTATTGTGTCTGGTTTTGCGGCAGTCAACGTGTTACTAAAGTAGTTTTCACAAGTAAGTATTATACTGTCATACTGCTAGGCAAAGGCTTCAATCATTGAAATCAAATTATCAATGGAAGTAAAAAAGGGAAAAAAAGAAACATGATCTTAGTTACGGGAGAACTTGTATTGAGATGCCCGATTGTGACTTTCATAAAAGCTTAAATATCGCCTTCATCAAAAAGTAATTTTTACTTCTGCGCTATCTATCGTACGACTTAAATCTTGTGGAAAGCCAAGACCAATTTAGTTTTTAATTTTATTAAGTTTTACATACCTAAAGAAGCGAAGAAATCGTTGCCCAAGAACGGGAAACCAGGTCTATTAGCCAACACGATCATCTTGAAATTATCGTGCACAGGAATAAACGTGTCCACGCTTCCCCCAGAGCTCTCAATCATGTTCTTAGGCACTATCCGCCTCCCATCACTCAGTATCATCTCCCCATTCTCCACCAGCGTCTTCAGTATACAAGTGACGTGTGTCGGGGCTTTATCAGCTTCATCCACCACTAAAACATGGCCGAATTTAACAGCCTTCACCAAAGGGGAGTCTTCATACACAACTATACCATCTTTCACAGTCGGTTGCACCGTCAATGATTGAACAGTTGTATCCCTGTGTAGCTGGATGTATTCCCTCGGCCGATTAAGCAGTTGTAGCAACCTATCCGCTATTTTATTCTTCCCAACACCTTGGTTGCCGACTAGAAGCAAGTGGTTGCCAAGCAGAAAGTCTTGCAGCAACCATTCGAGCAACCGCAAATGTTGAGGGACGTCATAGAACAATATGTCAGGTACTTTGGTAAGCGCTTCAGTTTTGAATATCTCTGTACTAGTATTGCCTATTGTTAGGACTCCATTTTGTACGGTACAGCTGACTTTCTCTTCCTGACGACAGCCGCCGAAGATTCCGAATCGGCTTGGGGGTGCTATACCGATTTGCTGACTAGCGCCATCTAGCGCTCTTCTTGCTAAGTTGGGCAGGAATTTGGCTAAGAATGTCCTCTGTACAGTTTCGTAAGCGGAGTCTGTGGGGTATTTAGCCATTCGGCTGGCGATGCGCAGTAGCTGACGAGTGGAGAGAGAGGAAGATAGGTTCTTTAACGTGCTGTCTTCGGACCTTCGGAGCTCATCTGCTAGGTTGATTATAGAGTGCAGTGGTTGAGATATTTCGCCATACTAGAAGAGAGGTAATGGGTAGGTTTTACAAACGATTTAAAATATAATACCTTCATCCATTGTGTAAAGTGGTTTAATGAAGGATTACATTGAAGTCAATCAATGACTTGATGACAAAGTCAATTAATGTGAGTAAGTATAAATAAACTTTAAGAACTATTTCTTTAACCTTTATCTTCGGCTGAGTTTAATTCTTTACAACGATTAAACACCGAGACACACTCGTGACACTTTTTTCTTTTCTTGTTGTGACACTTTTGTCTCTGAACGGACGATAGTATAAACATGTATATGGTCTATATTTGGAAGGTGTACAATTAATACATAAAGTTGTGTATTTATCAAAAGTATCTCATACTCGTTATATAAAGAGTTTTAGTGTCTAAACAACTTTAAAAAAATACTAAGTATTAAAAAAAGGTATGTGATCGGAAACCAATATTTTGATTAATATTTTGAAAAGTTTTACCAAGGCGTTAATGATGAAGATTTCCTCCTGTCGACTGAGGTTCCTCATCTCGTGGAATATGAACAGGCTGAGCAGTTCCGGCGACAGCCACTGCTGGCCGCGCCCCAGCACGGGTGGCTCGGCCAGCGCTACTATCCTGCAACCATGCAATAATATACATATATAATATACGATAAACGATATTATACTATATACAATATACGATCTTCATTTTATGATTTTGATCCTTTGGCTGAGATGATGATGATGATGATGATTATGATTGAATTGTATTATGATTTGATTTTAATTTTAATTTGTTCATAAATTGATTAATTGTTATATAATTTTGTGTTTTTTTCTGTTACTCCCTATTTATATTTTTATTGAATGATGTCTATTTGTAGTGGCATTTGATTTGTATCGCTCTATGTGTGTATTTTATTTAAAATTGTATTGGTGTGTACTATGTTGGTGCTCGTGTAATAGATAGTTTAATAGATAAATAAATACAAATTTTGATATTTCGAACTAAAAACTATTATTTATCAAAATTAAATATATTCTGTGTTACCCGCAAGTTATGTAGCATTATATTAATGGAAGCATTTTTGGAATTAGAACAGTAATTTGAGAAATTACCCTACGCAAACAAACAAACAAAGTCACATACTTAAGAATATAATATAATATTTTAATAAAAAACTTTATTGTAGAATATAATAGAATAGAATTCATTTGACTTACACTGTACACTCAACATTAATAAACAAAACTTAAAAAGGAAAAGTTGGTAATAAAATATAAAAAATCAAAATAAAACCATACATTGCCGAGTTATGCATATATTGCTGCATGCACTGTCGCCAAACAGGGTCTGCACTCACATGGATGTAGCGCTGATTTTCAGTACAAACCCTTGCATGGCGTAAGAGTAAGTAAGAGACATACACATAAAAAAAACGCAGACATGTTAACAATACGATGAACAGTTATAGGACTCGTACAACAAGCGACCTTATCACTAAAAGCGATATGTTCAGGGCAACCTAGAGATGGAAAGAATTGATATTAAATAATTAATATAAATATTAATTAAATAATTTATCAACTCGACGTTCTCCATGCTTCGGAAGACATGTAAAGCCATTGGTCCCGGCTGCTTTGAGAGTCGTTAACAACCGAGCAGTGGGGAAATCCCCACTGCTCGGTTTATAAATATAAAAAGAAGCGGATGATGATATGTTGATATCTACCTAAAAGCGGGGTGTATCCTCTTGACGCCGCTGCCTTCCAGCTGCGCTTCAGTGAAGCCAGAAGTCAGCAACTCCTCGTATCTGTCGTGACGCAGCAGCCGCGTACCGTCGTGCAGCTGCAACTCTCTGTCGTGCACGAGTCTGTAATAGAAATATGTTTGCTTTTTTATTCTACTTAACCGGATAGCAAGCATACGGTCCGATTCATGTGAAGCAGTCACTGCAGTCAAGGTATTGCTTTGAAAAAGAGCAGCAGTCATAATTCGATTAGTAACTGTCTTTTTTTGTTATATGACACTGGGTCGATAAACACCGAGGGCTTTACAGGGTATAAGCTTGGAATAGATATTCCGTGTTTTGTTCCCGTCATGTGAACTTCATTTCACATAAGAATAAAAGAGACAAAACACGAAATAACTATACGAAGCATATTCTTGTTCTAATTGGTACAGGAGCAAGGATACGCGCGCTGCTGACCCTGAATCTTCAATTCTTAAACTTCTATGTTGACATGTTATTTGACTGGATCTAGTACCCTTCAAATCGATACACAGTAATGCAAACAATTGACAGCCTAAACTCTCTTATACCAGCGTAACACCAGCGTAATACTAGCGTTGTTGCGACACGCTTCGTTCGCAACGACACAAACTGAGACGGGGTCCTGATTGACCTATTGTTTGTTGTTTATTTTTTTAATGTATATTAGTGTATGTGGTCAATAAATGTCTCTCTCTCTCTCTCTCTCTCTCTCTCTCTCTCTCTCTCTCTCTCTCTCTCTCTCTCTTATACAGTTACAGTTAATTACTGCTAAACATATAACACGTTATGCTTGAACTTGAACCAAAAATCTAACCTGACTTACAACGGATGCTGTCTCCGTCTTGACAAGAATGAGACATCACTTTCAAAAAATTCAACTTACCTATGCAATACAGCAAGCGTGCTCGCATGTATTCTATGCAAACCATCTAAAACTGCCATATGGCCTTTCAGAGCTGCGTTGACTAACGGCGAGTTCCTCCACACAGTGTCTCCGTTGTCCAAGGTCGTTCGCTGCTGGACCAGGTCTCGGGCTGTCATGTCTTGGTACAGGACTATAGGCTCTATAGTGTAGCCGAGTAAGGACGCTAGTTGTGCGACAAGGAGACTCTTACCACAGCCTTTTGGACCTGAAAACATTTATTTCATAAAATGTTAATAATATAAATTTTGTTGATAATTACAGTTTTCAATGCGTTATGAGTATTAAGGGATTTAGGTGTTTAAAAACTAGTTCTTATAAAATTGCTCTATAAGTACTTATAAATAGCCTTTACCTATTTTAAACCTATTTTAAACTGATCCTTAATACGGTATTTGTAAAAATATTAAGTTCGTAAAAATATCGGTGACATAGTATTCAAATTGTAAAAGGTTTACTTTGGTTTAGAAAGTAGGCGGAAAATGTTAACAAAACTTCTAATGGTTACATACAAAGCCAAAGTGTAAGGTACTTGGCCGAAAAAGCCAAAAGGGTGCGTGATCAAACAAAAACTGAAATGAACCAATGTAGCGCAAAATGATGATTTAATATTTGGGTGCAGTCAAAGTTAGTAAGGCTAGTAAAATTAAGCATTTAACACATTAAACATTTCCACAAAAAATATCTTACCAACTATACAAAAATCACCAACACTATGACTCAGCAACAGCTCACTTAACAGCTCCGTCTGGTATTCAGTCTTGACCACGCCTCTTTCCTCCATCCCCCTCTTACTCCTTTCACCACAAGGCACGCAAAATTGAGATTTAGCACCATTGATTTCTATACCCACTACGGCGTGGTTTCCCTTATACTGCATTCCTCTTAATGCAATATTCCATTTGGGCGAAGTATCTATCTTCAAGTTCTTCAAGACAGCGTTAACATTATTGACATGGTCTTTGGAGAGGAACGCATTGTATGGATACAGGTGGTATAGAAGTTTGTGAATCGGTATGTTGGGATTCCGTTTCTGCAAAGTAAAATAAATGAGTGCAATTTAGGTCGTACCGTATTCATTGTCAATTTATTGTTTCCTTGGTTGCAAAATAAAGAGAAGACAAAAATCCATGTGCGCTTAATTTTTGTTATGGAAAACATTTTTAACAAAACAATCAATTGATGGAGTGACGTTTTAACTTAACATTCAAGTTATGGAGAGTATAGTGACGTCATAGCATTGCACTCAATCGGTGTAGTGTATTAAAGATGTTTTAGCTTTACAGTTAACGGATGGAGTGTTATAGTGACGTCATAGCTTAACACTTACCAGATGGAGTGTAAAAGTAACGTTATAGCTTAACACTAAACTGATGGAGTGTAATAGTGACGTTATAGCTTAACACTAAACTGATGCGAGTGTAATAGTGACGTTATAGCTTAGCACTTAACTGATGAAGAGTATAGTGACGTAATAGCTTACCACTAAACTGATGTAGTGTAATAGTGACGTTACAGCTTAAACACTCGACTGATGGAGAGTATAGTGACGTAATAGCTTGGTGCAATGGCGCTACGAGAAATTGCCGGGTGCCTGGCAGTACTACTCCAACACCAGCCACAGCAACCGCTCGATCATACACGTGGAGAACTTACGGCCCTACACCAAGTATAGGGTAAGTCTAATGCAGTTGCCGAACCAAATTCGGCTAATGCCGGACTTAAATTCTGAGGAAATAGCTTAAAACTTAACTGATGGAGAGTATAGTGACGTCATAGCTTAACACTCAACTGATGGAGAGTATAGTGACGTCATAGCTTAACACTCAACTGACGGAGAGTATAGTAACGTTATAACTTAACACTAAACTGATGGAGTGTAATAGTGGCGTCTTTGCTATCCATTCTCAATCAAATACTATAAAAAGAAATTCACTTTGACAAGTGACTGAGACTTAAAAAAATTACTACTACTAACCACAGTTATTGTCACAACGGTCGGAATTTCTCTTCCAATATAAGCATTATTTTATTCACCATGATCGCAACCTCAATAGCCGCAAAACACGACATATTAATATTAGCTAATTGAAACAACAAACTGTCGTAAAGTTGGAAAGCGTCACGTGGCAGACGACCTTGGGCCTTGGCTTGGCTGATGATAAGGTCGCGTGAGAGGACACGTATACATTGGTACAGTCAGCGCTTAAGTGATCTGAGCGTTACAGCATACCAAAATATCTGTACATTCGGCAAACAGCAACCTTATATCTATGATTCGGGTACACTTAATGTACTTATGATTGGTTGATCCCCCCCCCCCCCCCCCCTTGATCTTCCGAATGCCACTAGAAACTCAGATACACTATACATGCACACTAGCATAGGTCTAAGACAACGTATTCGTACAACAAAAAGAAGACCCAGTTCACACGCGCACTATTCCAGGTATAGACACCCCTCACGACCCGATAAACCAGGGCTAGCTCGGGTCACTCCGCTCTCGATTCCGATCCGAACGAACACCTCGGAGAATCTAGTAGGAGACAGGGACACGATTGTTTAATGCCATCACATCTAGCAACCCTCTGAATATGTTCGACTACTAACTGCTTAAGAACCGTTTAGTTTCTCTTCGCAATAAAATAAAATTATTTTTGTAAAATTTTTGATATTTTGACAGATCATTATGAAGCGAACTGTACCATCCGAAGGTCACGTGGTGGCACGCGAGCCATTCGGCAGTCGACGCCTCTAGATATTTATGGAGCATTGTGTTACCGGCCTGGTTTTGGTGGGTTATGGTTTAGCACAACGATAATAGTTTTCATGGTCTTTTATTTATTTATTTATTTATTATTTGGACAGTCAACAAAAACATATACTAGCAAAAACAATGATACTGTTACAAACATAAGCCTTATCTAAGCATAGTTTTCAATTAAAGACAGCCACGGCATGCGTTGTGGACTTATTAAATCATTAATAAAGCTAATCTAATTAATCTAAAATCTAATAAAATATTGAATACATTAAAACTATAGATACTAAAGATACTAAAGGTACTAAAGGGGGTTCACGTGACGACCAATAACTTTGACATTTTCCTTGTATTTACGTGCATTGAGGTGAAAAATGTCAAAATCTTCCAAATCATTAGGGCGAGCAAAGGTGTTGTATTGCTTTTGGATCCTGTTTAACGTGGAATGGTAGCCCAGATTACTCTTCACTGATTTTGGCACGAATATGTTAAATCTGCTAACTCGAGGTAGTTTTTTGGGTGCATTAATGTTAATTTGTTCGAGTAGATTAGAGCAATCAAGGCCACCACCCAAAAGCTTGTATAGAAACATGCTATCGTGATGTAGTCTTCTTTCTCTGAGACTTTCGATTTTAAAATATTCTAGACGGCTTTCATAAGATCTTAGAGTCTTAGCGAGGAAATTTCTGAAAGACAAGTGCCAAAGAAATCTTTTTTGCACGCTTTCCAGGCGTTTAATGTGAACGTCATATTGAGGGGACCAAACGACACTGCAGTATTCAAGTACTGACCTGACAAGGCTATTGTAAATGGTAATCACAGTAGATGGGTTTTTAAAATGTTTCGTATTCCTAAGAACGAAACCTAAGAGCCCAAACGATTTTGTGACTATTTTGTCAATATGGACGTTAAATTGTAGCTTAACATCTAAATAGACACCAAGATCCTTAACTACTTTAACCTCTTCAAGTGTGGTGTTGTTTATTTTGTATAGAGTATTAGAGTCTGATTTTTTTCTGGTGAAACTAATTTGACAGCACTTACTGATGTTGAGAGTCATACGATTTTTTTCGCACCAATCTGAGAATCTATTCAAATCATCCTGAAGCAGAAAAGTGTCCCTAGCAGTTTTTATAGGTTTCATTATTTTTAAATCGTCGGCGTATAAAAATATTTTAGAGTACTTAAAGGAATTCGCGATGTCATTAATAAAGATATTGAAAAATATTGGGCCAATGTGGGATCCCTGAGGCACCCCTGATTTTGCCAAAAAAGGTTTCGAGCAGAAACCATTAAGCACTACTTTTGAAGTACGACCCTTGAGGTAAGATTCGCACCATGACAAAAGACTTGTGGCAACACCGTAACGAGAGAGCTTATGTAACAGGATTTGATGATCGACTTTATCGAATGCCTTGCTGAAATCTGTGTATATTACGTCGACACAGGTACGTGAGTCAACAGCATCCATAGCTTCAGTCAAATACGACACCAAATTAGTAGCTGTAGAACGGCCAGACAAGAAGCCATGTTGATCAGCAGATAAAACACCCTTCACGTGCCAACTCAATATATGACAGAATAGTGACTCAAGAACTTTTCCGAACACTGGTAAAATAGAGATTGGCCTATAGTTTGAAACTACTGACTTATCGCCTGATTTGTAAACGGGAACAATGCGAGCTTCCTTCCACAGCCCAGGAAAAATACCGCTATGAAAAGATTTATTAAAAATAATTGAGAGAGGGTAAGAGAGACTATCAGCACATAACGCTACAAACCTAGGTGGTATTCCATCAGCACCAGCTCCTTTATGCTGTGCTAGGATCTTTAATTTTTTAAATATATCCTCAGGAGTAAAACGGGGGATTGGAATCATATTGGAGGCAATTTCACTGTTATTGTCCGAGGGGTCAGGAGTAAAAGGAGTGTGATGATCATCATACACTGAAGAAAAGTAATCTGCAAATAGATTTGTTACATCGGTGCCATTGTCTGCTGATGTAGTTAAGTGTGTCATTGTGGATGGATAACTATTACTACTTTGACGTTTTTGTTTGATATAAGTCCAAAAGAACTTGGGGTTTATAGTGATGGAGTGCTCTACACGTGTTATATAGTTTTTGTAACACAATTTTGCTTGAGTCTCACATCTATGTTTTAACGTGGATAAGATAATACCGTCTAAGGGATTCCTATATTTCTTAAAACGTGTTCTTACTTTATGCTTTTCTCGCAAGAGACGTTTCAGTTCTTTACTATACCACAAGGGATAGTTATTTGGTTTGTGCGAGGATTGAGGCACATAGTTTTTAATGACTAGATTAAGGATTTCATAAAAGACACTAACCATTTCATCCACTGTATGACAATACCTAAACTTGTCCTCCCAGCACACAGAATTCAATTCATTGTTTATAGAAAAGTAATCCGCTTTAAAAAAATTAAATTTTGGAATGTGGTTTTCATGCAGGCTTTTGCATTTGGTGGGTACCGCAACTGAGAATTCCAATGGTGGGTGATAAGGATCCACATTACTCAGTGGCAACGAACCGCTAGTTAAATCACTAACAATCACGTTAGAAGTGAGCACAAGATCTAAAATTTTGTTCTTGTGATTCATCACGCTATTCCATTGATACAAGTTATGTAACGTTACAAAATCTAGGAAACGATTACCTAATGAAGAATTCGCAGACGGTGGTGAGCCAGCATTAGTATCCCAACTAATACTACTTTGATTGAAATCGCCTGTAATTAAAGTAAGTTTTTGCAATAGCAGTATTCGGTTTACGTTATCAGTAAAGTGCTCCAACATATTTATTTGCAAAGGTGGCGGCATATATGCTGCGCAGATGTACAGCTTTTCTTTTTTATTGTTTAAAACGATGTCAACTGTTATCCACAGATCCTCGCATTTACTTTCGAAACTAAAAGCTCTTTCTGAAACAAGTCTCTTGTGCACAGCAATTAAAACTCCACCACCGTCCTTTTTGCTTTGAAAACCGCAGCTTTCTCGGTCCCTTCTATAGACGGCATAATTATCCGTGAACAACTCACCATCATGCACACTACTATTGAGCCAAGTCTCAATAAGGATTATAATGTCAAAGTCACAAGTAGTTATGTTTTTAAAAACTTCATTAGTTTTTGTACGTAAACCCCTAACATTTTGTAAATATAAGTTAATTTTTGAATCGTATTTTATATAAAAAAAACTTTAAATAAAGATAGATGACAAAATATTACTACTACTACTTATTTGAGGCGGTTTAAAGTATCTTGATCGCGTACGTAAATATATTCCGAAGATTCGGTCTTCCTCATGAATATGTGGCCGTTTCTAATCCATACAAACTTGTACTGTAGCTCCTTCGCGCGGGTGCGGGCTGCGGCATGAAGCGTTTTATTGTCCGGCGACAGGTTTTCGACCACATATATAGCCGACTTATTCTCACAGGCGATACCGAGGTGAGAGGCGTTTAATTTCTCATTCGCGTGGCTCTTATTATATTTTATGGATGCAGCTAATACGGCGTCCCTTACGCGTGGATGACTAAACTTAACCAGAATTGATCGAGGTCTCGATGACTGAGTATTCATTTTGGCTACACGAGAGCAATAAAATACATCATTGTCGACTATTGGATGGTTAATAGTCTTTCCCAACTTTTTAACCAAATCAATAACATTTTCAGATCTTCTCTCAGGCACACATTGTAGCTCTAAATTATTGGCACGGGAAATAAGGTCCAACTTGCTATGGTTAGAGGTTAAAGATGAAACTCTAGCACGTAATGCTTCATTTTCTTTCTCTAGTGAATTTATATTAGACTTGTAACCAGCCATTTCAATTTTAATACTTTCGAACTGGCCGTTAAAGAAGGACAAGGACTCCTTGAATTCGTTAACCTGGTCACTCAACGCTTGCATTCTAGATTCAATTTTAGAAGTGAGTTCTTTCAGACAATTTGCAATTACACGTTGCATTTCTTCACGTATTATTACCCGAATGTCCGCAGCGTCACTCGGGGCAGAGGCTGTTACCTCGCTAGAAATAGGCGACTTTGCACTCTGTTGTTTCTTAATGCCAGGTTTATTTCGAAGTGTTACATTAGTAGACTGCGCCGACGCCACCGCTGACCTAACCGGAGTATTAGAATTTCCGGACTTTGGCTGCTTCCTTAAACAATCCGGGCAGATCCAACTCTCTATACATGCCTTAGACAGGTTTCCTGAGGGAATATTAATGCATAACCTGTGATAGGTGGCGTTACAGCGTGTACAATCCAGTACGTCGACACCTCCCTCCTCAATGGTGGCACGGCACGCAGCACAATTCATGTTGCTGTAGTAGCTTGCTACACAAATCTCCACCCGACGCAACACAACAGTGCCAAAGTATACTCGATGATAGTCAGATACAGTGGTAGCGGGAATTCTGTAGTATGTAGTCACTAATTTCGTCGGTTGTGCTAAAGCTCCCGTGGCCCAGCGGATAAGACACTCGGTACAACACTCACCGAGACGCCGGTTCGAACCCCGCAGATGTCGAAAAATATATATATTTTTTTTTTTTTTTTTTGTCTTTATGCAAACAGTTCGCACGAACACGTTGATTTAGGAGATATAACTTAGTATACGTTTATTGAGGATTTCGATGATAGGCCCGCGAGGTGTTACCATCCATATAGAAGGCTCGTGCCCCAGCAGTGGGGACATACAAGAAGCTGGTGATGATCGAAAATAGCAGTCACTATATAACCCTTTAATCCGCATTGAGCCAACGTGGTGGGTTTATAGTCTGATTTTTTTTAAAACCCCAGTCAGAGTATTGAAAAGGTTAAAAAACGTTTAACATCTGTCCTTGCAAAGACAAGAAGAATTGGACCTAACGGTACTATTGCTTGTCTAACACATTTCTCTAATTAAAGAAAATTAAGCTAATAATACACTTACCAATATCAAAGCAGCAGCTTGCAAGCTGTCCACCGGGAAATCGGGCAAGCTGACCTGCTGCAGCTCAGGGCTGATCAGGGCGTACGCGGCAGACAGCAGCTGTTCCAGCTTAAGCGGGTCTACTTGAGGCGCTTCTTCCTTCAGCAGGGATAAATGTTCCTGTGCAAGAGAAAGACTTTGTTATTCTGGACTGCTTACATTATAACAGAGGTTAGGTTCCAAATAGGCAGATCATGTTTAAAGTCTATATAAATACATTATGATGAGCAAATTTTTATTTGAAAAAAGTTGTGACTTGTAAAAAGGAATAAAAATTATATATTATACTTAATAAATTTCTAATAATATAGAGAATAAGCAATTCAAATTGTTTGGATAAGCAATACCAACAATTATAAGAGAAAGGGAAGTTTGAAGAACAGAACCATGTCGTCAATTTTAAAAATGAGTAAATTTGCATTGAAATATATTTAAAAACACAACTGGGCATCGAACCCGGTCAAATCTCTAAAAATATTACAGTATTTTATTGTTTTAATTCTAAATAAGTTTGCATGTGTATTGTGTATTCTTCTCTGGGTGAATAGTGACGATAGAATCAAGAGTTCAGCGCAATAATGCAGACAAACGCGAAACTGTAGCTTACAAAAAAGAGAAAGAAAGAAAGAAATATAAAAGGATAACCATAACAGTTTTAGTCTTCAGTAAAATATTTCCCGCAAAAGACTTTTAAGCCTATTGGTGGCATAGGGACTACTTACTTGAGAGTAGCCAAAATTGAATAGGAGTTCTTTTATTACAAAACTGACTATAACGAACGCTTATTAAAGTAACATAAATCCATCAACAAAGTTCCCATATTTTGATACCCCAGTGACACCCGATACCAGTCGCCAGTAAACTCAACTATAAAATAATTCTACGTTGAAATTTGCAGTCTTTATTGAAATTTATAACCATATCGGGCCCAATTCGATTCGAAAACTCAAAAGCGTGAGGAGGCACAATTTAAATTGAACTGGCTCAAGTAAATCAGTTACGTAAAGATTCATATCGCTAGCTGGAAAGCCAATAGTCAAATACTTGTAATAAAGAATTAATTTAAATTTAAATTTCGTCAAAATCGTGAAAATTTTGTTTGTCAAGTCACGACTCTTATAGGCATGACATTGGTCGCCAAATTTAGTAGTGACTGAGCCGTAAGTAAGTCAGTAAGTAAGTACATTATGTATGGATAAATGTAAATGAAAGGTCTTAGTAATAAGATCTGACTAATAAAAAAATGGTAAAGATTAATGTATAGAATGTGTAACAATCTTTTACAGTCTACATAATGCCTGAGACACTGTAGACGGAAATTACTAGAAGTACCTTAGCCGGGTATTACCAGAAGATACCAGAAGTAAGTTCATACAAATAACGGTGGTAGAGAAAGAGACGGCACTTAATTACTCTGTTCTCTGGCCATTGCCGTCGGCTAAGTCGTAAAGTGACAAGTGTGTCACCTATCCACCTAATGCTAATGTTAATGTCTTTAGTAAATAGAGGGTCATCACCACCTCATTTTGTGTCTCCAATGCTGGATTGCTGGGGCACGAAACTTCCCTATAGGTAGAAACACCACAAGTAGAACGTGCCATAAACCACAACGGGGGCGGTGCGGATTGGTGGTTGTGAAATAGAGGGTATATAGGTCCATACTTTCAAAGTCCCCAACTTAATTCTAATGGTTGCGTGTCGCACCATTAATCAAAGGGATTAATTTCCAAACTGACAGCACAAAAAAACGAATATCCACGCTTCCATAAGTCGTGCAGTCACGCAATTTTGCAACGATATTTGGAGCAGTTCACTACACACCTAGTTTTGTAAAAGAGTAAACACCAGAACCACCCAAAACTTTAAAGGATTTGAGACGACGTCATAGAGGACTCTACTAGTTGTGAATAGCACAACTTTGTGACTGTTATTGAAAACTGCAGTAGGCAGCTGCAGTTGGATAAGAAGAGCCGAAGATTGGGCACAGTGGCGTGACTTTGGAGAGGTCTATGCCAAGCAGTGGTCTGATACTGGCTGATTATGGTGAAGACGATTGAAACAAAAACAAGACTACATCCAACCAGAATACTCTCACAGCAAGTGTTTTCACACAGCACACGTGGCTTTCAAAAGAGCTTGCCTGACTTGTGGTAGAATTCTGCCCAAAATTCGAACTCTCATACATACATACATACTCTTACGTCCTTATCTCAAAAAGGGGTAGACGGAGCATCGAATTCACCAATTTTGAGTACACTCGCCATTAGTGTAGGCTTCCGAGGTGGAATAGATAACTTCAGTGGTGGGTTGGAACCCTTGTCCAAGATACTCGCTCATCAGGCGATCGGCTAGCGACCCAGTAAGCAGCTGATATACGTCCCAGACCAGCATGGGACCGAATTCAGATACCACCCTAATATACCTACCTATTTCTACCGTCAAGCAGCTGGCAGCTGTTTTGCATTGTTGGGTTACGGTTTGAAGGGTACTACGGTACTAGATCCAGTGAAGTTTCTAAGAGGCATATGAAGCTTGATAGCTTTATCCAAGTTGGAACAAGCCCAGGTAAGAGATAGTTAAGCACTTTTCCGTAAAGAATAAATAAATAATAAGAGGGCAACGTCCAACGTCAACGATAACTATATTTTCGGATTTGACGATGGTACTTCCAGTTGCTTATCGGTACGCTTATCGCCGGCAATTAATTTTGCGACTGTCACGGCGCAATTAAGGGGGGTAGCGGCGAGGAGTCACGCAACTGGCACTCCCGGTGCAACCACACTATCGCACGGCGCCTCGTGAAAAATGAGCGGTTTAGGGTGCATGCCCACCAGAACTGTGCGAGGTAGCTAAGCGGTGCGCGAAGAAGAAATCCCTTAATAGAATAGAATAAAAACATGTATTAACAAAAACACATAAACATACTAAACAATAGAAAGTAGACAATACATAGGATTTAGAAAAGTGCGAAATAAAATCAAAAATAGTAAAATAGTGAAGTGTGGGCTGTTAATGGGCCCTATCTCAGCATAAAGCTTCTGCATCATTCGTGGATGTTCATAACACAGAAGCGCTGTTATTCTGACAGGGCCTAGACTTATGATTAATTTTATCGAAAATCTCTAGCTTTGATGGAGAAGCAACCTTACCTTACGATTGCGGTTTTCTTTTGTTTCGAACGAATAGACAATGAAAAATTGTAGGTTTTTCTTTTGTTTCGAACGAACAGACAATGAGAAATTGAAATTTTGTTGGGATGTCCAACATGCCAATATTGATGAAACAACGTTGGTTAGGAAGAAACTAATAGCTTTAAAGTACGAACATGTTACTGTGAATGTCCGATGCGGTATTATACTTTAACATACAGCTGGTTTTATGTTGAACAGCAAAATTTGCTGGTAAATAACACATATACGTATTGTATATGTTATCGGCAATCTTTATAATCCGGTATGCTGGAGAGCACCTAGGCGTAGGTATATAATATAATGCCTATAACGTTCAGGCGAAGTATGAAATATAATTTACACCATATTTTGCCTAGGCATTCTATACAATACCAAATATTCATTAAATGGCGGGATCACACTGCCGATCTGGGAATTGATCATGGACCTCATTATATCAGGCCGAATCTTTACCACTTAATCCACTTATAATATTGACCTAAATGCCTAGTTGTTTACTATCCGTATTCATTCGACTACGCAGTGGTTAACACGCTCAGTCTACGATTGCTGAGGTTAAGCAACTTTCGCAAAGGCCGGTCATCAGATGGGTGACCAAAAATTTATTATCTCGAACCCCTTCGTACTTCGGAAGTCACGTAAATCCGTTGGTCCCGGCTGCATTATGCAGTCGTTAATAACCACCAATCCACACTGGGTCCGCATGGTGGTATATGGCCCGTTCTCTCTATCCATCCATAGGGAAGGCTCGTGCCCCAGCAGTGGGGACATAAAATGAGCTGATAATGATGATGATGATGATAATTATTCATTCGATTACGTTTACATGTCGCCAGAAGGCGCTGCTTCAATGTCATACTAATTTTCTTTTTCGGTATCGTGGTTGATTATCAAATGAAACTCACAATAGGCAGGGTGCCTAGTATGAGTTCAGTATCGGGCTGATACAGTTTTGAAGGTAGGTGTTACTATGCGCCAGCTATAACATTATTTATCGGCGCAAAACAAACACTGTTCCGTCGACAACCTACCATGATCAGCCAAGATTTATGTGTGAGCGGTTCGGCACGCGAGCGCGAACGAAAGCGTCGTAAAAGAAATTCGCTATAGCTCGTGTCAATAGTATGTACCTAATTTATGTATCTCGTAACTACTGCGATTTTTATGTGTGTTGGAGCAACATATTTAGAAGAAATAGACATCGAAAAATCATATATTCAATAGCATGTACACAAAATAGTCCTAAGTAATATAATTTTAATAATTGACACTGAGGAGCTCGATGGCGCAATGGTTAACGCAGCCGGTTTGCGAGTGCTGAGGTTAAGCAACTTTCGCAAAGGCCGGTCATCGGATGGGTGACCAAAAATGTATCACCTCGATTTCCTCCATGCTTCAGAAGGCACGTTAAGCCGTTGGTCCCGGCTGCATTAGCAATCGTTAACAACCACCAATCCGCACTGGGCCTGCGTGGTGGTTTATGGCCCGTTCTCCCTATCCATCCATAGGGAGGCTCGTGCCCCAGCAGTGGGGACATAAAAATGAGCTGATGATGGTGATGATGAATTGACACTGAAATTAAGCTATTCCCTATACTTTACGTATAAATGGCGTCATTCTCTCTTCTAAATTGCTGTGCCCAACAGGATCCAAAATTGTTTCAATAATTTAAATACATTAACAACATAAAAATAAAAGGTAACATTTTGGATGCAAATAAATTTAAATTGAAATTGAAATGGCATTAACAGAGCATAATGTCTAGATATTTAAGTTCTAAGGTAACTATAGACTAAGCTACCAAATAGGAACGTTATTATGACACTTTAAAATAACATTATTTAATTACATTATTTAAATTAATTACAACATTATTCAAATAAATAAAATTAATTAATTAATTAATTAATTTAAAAAACGAACAAAAACTGAATTATGAGAAAACAACTTTTTCAAGCTTATAATCAAAATTTTGTTTGGTACTTTTGTGTGAGTGGTGCGCCATCCGTAAGTAACGAGTGTCATATATACTACTCAAAAGAAAATAGGGGCCACTAAGTATTTTGATTGCTACGTGAAAAATATAATAAACATATAGTATATTTATTAAAATAACATGTAACAAAGCTTTTGTTTTAACTTATGCTAATAACCATTTAATTGTGTAGTCAATTGTTTCACTTATTTCAATTAACAAGAAATTAGTCCATTGTCAACAGCAAAAACTAAACAGAAACTCTTTGCAAAACAAAACAAAAACTGACACAAGCTGTTTTTTTTAATGGTTTAGTAACGGGTGTGTCCTCCTCTCCTGTTTTCACACTCCTGGAGCCTTGAATGCATACTCTCGATTAAGCTTCTGATGTTTTCATCAGGTATCTCTTCCCACGCACGTGTCAGAGCATCCATAAGCTGTTGCTGGTTGTAAACCTTTTGCTCATGCTCCCTAACCCTTCGTTTTAATTGGTCCCACATATGCTCTATTGGATTTAAATCCGGACTATACGCTGGCCATGGTAGGACACGAATATGGGAGTCATCCAGTACAGTCTGAGTGGCCCGAGCTGTGTGTGGGCGGGCATTGTCATGCATTAACCAGAACTCTGGCCCCACTCTCTGTGAGAATGGAATCACATGAGGCCTGATGACTTCATCGATGTACCGTTGTGCAGTTACTGTGCCTTGATTTAAGAAAACCAGCTCAGTTTTGCCTTGTAAGCTAATCCCAGCCCAAACCATCACACTAGGACTTCCAAAGCGGTCAATTTCCTTGATGCAGACATCGGAAAATCTCTCACCCTGTCGTCTCCATACTCTAATCCGCCGATCATCACTACAAAGCTTCACTTTACACTCATCTGTGAAGAGCACCATACTCCATTGATTCATGCTCCAATCTGAATGTTCGCGGCAAAAACTTAAACGATTTTCACGTTGAACCCTAGATAAAGGAATTCGTACTACTCGGCGTCAGGACCTTTGCTGGTCTTCATGCAGTCGATTACGTATCGTTTGGTCACTAACACGAGTCCCCGTTGTCAACCGTAGGCGATTTTGTAACTTATGTGCCGTCACAGAGCGCTCTCGACGGGCACTCAACCGGATGTAGCGATCCTCTTGTGCCGTAGTCATTCGCACCCTGCCCGATCCAGGCCTTCTTGCAACACTGCCAGTCTCTTGGAACCGATCCCACACATTTTGGATGGCTCGGCGAGAGAAACCCAACGAAAAAGCTACAGACCGCTGTGAATGACCTTCAGCAATCAATGTAACGGCTCTGGTGGCAGTAATGGTATCCATATGCCTTCGTTGACGTGGCATTATTAACAAAAGATGTTAAAAGAAGCAAAAGATGGACAGAAATAGTTTTTTAACAGAATAAAATTTTGATTCCATCTGAAAGGAATTTGACCTGAAACTCGTTTTTTTTTATTTGCTTCAATTTCTGGCCAGCTGTAAGACTTAAACACCAGCATTAAAGTAAAGAGGTTAGATACTGAAAGAGGCCGGACATCATTAATTAGTCACTTATTAATTAGTTTACATCTAAAAATTTACTCAAAAACAGAAATATGTAAGCGGCCCTTATTTTCTTTTGAGTAGTATATTTTATTTGAAATGTCTTCGTCCATTTTTATATCATTCCGCGCGGCCATACTTATTTTGTATGGGGAATTAAACGTGTTAATTTGAAAAATATTAAATATTCAAATAAATGTTCAAATAATTTTAAACGCAAATTTTTGTTGCGAGCGAACAAATTACAAAAACACAAATGTTAAAAAAAATTCCACGAGCAGGATTTGAACCTGCACCCTTCTGACACTCCGGGTCAGGCGCTCTTCCAATTGAGCTATCGTGGTTCTAACCAGCCTGCCGAAATTATTAAACATTTGTGGTTTTGAAAAATAATAATTTAAAAAACCGCTCGATAAATCGAAAATGTGAGACGGACAATTTGTAGTTAAGACATTGATGATTGTTTAGACATCACATTTTTGCCCAACTTTAAATAATAATGTAGAAAAAACTACAGTGCGTTATGAATTTATGGGTTGGACTAATTGTAAACACGTTCCCTTTGATACTACTTAAATATATATTTTGTTTATGTAATACGATAGTTTTTTCATCATATATCAACTTAACCGTAATTACACTTTTGACTTTTTTGGTCGGCGAACCCTTAAGTAATTAAATGGTGAATAAAACTCACACCTAGCTATTTAAGTACCTACTAATTTTTGTCTTTGACTTTTTTTTATATACGTAGCACGGTAAATGACTCCATTTCACCTGATGTTAAGTAAATATAGAATCCAGATGCGACGACAACTGGTGCAGCATCAGTTACCCTCACTCTGCCGGCCTACGAGGTGCCTCTTCACGCCTCGTTTGAAGGACCCCATATCACAGGAAGGAGGCGTCTGCGTTGCCGATAATGCGTACAGAGCGCGACGCTGCAATCTGTCCAAGGCATCGAGAAGGTATGTACTTTGCGGAGCCGTCCCAGATGTACGAGCAATACTCCACGCAAGACCGTACCTATGTCTTGTACAAACGGCACAACTGGTCAGGCGTAAAGAATCGCCGCACCCTGTTCAGAATACCGACTTTGACTTTGACTTTACAAATCACTATCAAAAACAAATATTAGCTCAGGTTAACCTCAATTAAAACTTTAATAATTATAACTCCTACCAACTATAATTTATAATATTTCCAGACAGGTAAATTCGTGACTAATTTACTAATATATTTCGTTTCGTGCGTTTAGGTAAAACTGGCTCAATATAGCACTATAATTAAACTTCGATTTTAATTGCAAAAGTTTTTACGTCTGTTATTTTGTTAATGATTCAACTTGGCCACCGCTTCCTAAACTTGTTAGGTTGCGGAACTTTCGACAAATCTTTATACCGACACATTATTTAGAATATGTAATTGCAATTTTATGCTCAACCAGATCGGATTCAGCATAAATATTTAGTAGGCAGGGCCACAAGTTTACATCGAAGTAGAACTTTTTCGTGGAGCAGATATTTATATTCAGCTGGCTATGGACGACGACGCTATTCTGTAGTGAAATCAAAACAAAAAAGAAACTAACATTTACTCTGTGGTCGGACCACGCAAACAACTTGTAACAGCTTTTCCCACGGCACGCGCACTCTTGGCAGCACTAATTGGCAGGCTGCGGTTCAGTGGCATGCCAGGCCGCCATTAAAACGCCGCACGGAAACAATTGTCCGCTATTAATACAAACAACTTATTAACCGTATAATGGGCTAATGAACATTTTACATTACAACCGATTATCTTGATGAATTTATGGGTGCTTTTGCTTGCAGAAAAAAAAAATTGTTTTTCCGGAATGTCAGTATTGTGTACACTTTAAGATATTTCCTTCCTTCGTAAAAAAATATTTTGTAATTCTCTAAGTAATCCGGACGAGTAATACATGCGAGTTATACAAGCGAGTTATAATTATACCCCCTTACAAATAAACAGAGAATAAGCTCCGAATAGTTATTCCGCGTTTTGTCTCTTTTACTCTAATTTGAAATGATGTTTACATGAAGGGAACAAAACACGGAATAACTATCCGACCTTATTCTCTGTTTTGTAAGACTATACTTTGGTTCGTGGAAGAGCCTGTTCTAAGTCCACTTGGCTCTTGTCTAAGTCTGTAGCCATAACAACATCCTCATCAGCTCATTTTTATGTCCCCACTGCTGGGGCACGAGCCTTCCCTATGGATGGATAGGGAGAACGGGCCATAAACCACCACGCGGGCCCAGTGCGGATTGGTGGTTGTTAACGACTGCTAATGCAGCCGGGACCAACGGCTTTACGTTCCTTCCGAAGCACGGAGGAGCTCGAGATGATAAACTTTTGGTCACCCTCCGATGACCGGCCTTTGCGAAAGTTGCTTAACCTCAGCACTCGCGGACCGGGCGCGTTAACCACTGCGCCATCGAGCTCCTCCCATAACAACAGTTTTAGTACAAATTAATAAAATTACCCCTAGGCTTCGACCACTGGTGGTTTGCGACGCGGTGCGCGGTTTCTCTGTTCATTGCGTTATATCGCGTTATTTCTATGTCGTCGTAGTATAACGTACAACGAACTAGAAATTTGCAAGACTCTAGTACTCGTGGTCAAGGCCTTAGAAATCGGTTATCGCGTAGCCGCTACGACGCAAAGGAGCGGCTACGACGTAGCATAAGAAGAAACGATTGTAGCAGAAATCTTGTGCTCATGACTTGTAAGCACCATCGATATACTACATTTTAATAGTCGCGAGAAACTTGCACAAGGTTTTAAGCACCGTGAGCTGTCAAATGACACATCAAAGCATCACCATTATCATATCAGTCTATAACACGTAAAATACTGCTGGGATCAGGCCATCCCACACATAGGGAGATCGGGCCATAACGCAAAACGCCCAATGGAACTCCCATGTGGGTTTTTAACGAATGTCATTTTCCGACCACAACTGGAACTGGGACTGAGACCAATGTGCTTAGCTTAACGTGCCTTTCGAAGTACGAAGAAGGTCTACATATTACATTTTGTTCTTGGAGTTATTGGAGTTCGCAATGCCGGGATGTGGTATGATATCGATATATACATATTGTGTCATAGTTTAGTCGAGTCAGTAATAAACGGACTTCAGACGTGTTTGGTTGTCGTCATTTCTATCCCCCTTCCGTCTCACTTCCTTAGGGACACCGATATCATGATTTGAAAACTCCACAGTTAGTTTAACTAAAAACAAAAACACCAAAAAATGTTTTGTGTGCTTTAAAGCTTAGAACGTCTTGTTAGTTCAAAACAAAAAGTTAAATTAGTTACAAGGAAAACCTCATTTAGATTGCGCGCCGATTTCCAACTTTAAGTTTCATAAACTTTCCATTACACTTTAGGTATAACACCTTAAACTACATTACATGATTCTAGTAATTTTTATAGCATTTTAAACTGTATAAAGAATCGTTTACGGTTACGTCCAAACTTTAACATTTTGACGACACACGACCAGCGGGCATACAAGCTACAGTGTGAGTGTGTACCATCAAAAACATACTTTTGAAAAGAAACAAGTTTCGCAACTCAGTTCTTTTACCGTAAAAAGTTGTGAGATCCAAGTTTTAAATTTAAATACATTGACTTGGCCATAATTCACCATTGGTATGTCAGAAGGAAGCAGGTTCAAATCCTGCTTGTGGAATTTTTTTTTAACATTTGTGTTTTTGTTATTTGTACGCAACAAAATTTGAGTTAAAAATTATTTTGAACATTTTATAAATAGCTTGCCTACTTTTTAACTGATCTTTAATATTTATAAAATATTATGATCGGATGTTAGTGACGGTAGTTGTTGACATTGAATGGGCGCCTTTGGCTTTCAAAGTAAAAAGTGTTGAATAACTTCGGCGGGCTGGTTAGAACCACGATAGCTCAATTGGAAGAGCACCTGACCCGGTATGTCAGAAGGGTGCAGGTTCAAATCCTGCTCGTGGAAATTTTCTCAACATTTGTGTTTTTGTTATTATAAATTAATCTAAATTGATTTCGCAAGTGTTTGTTGATATCGAACAATACGAAAAACATGGTCTTGTCCTATGGATCCAGTTTTTGATTAGTCCGCATTTGGCGTTTGTGGTGATTAAGCCATCATATACCATCAGTTGTAGCGATGACTTGATTTAAACGATCGGGGCCTTGCCCAGCAGTAGAACAATATATATAGGATATTAGATGCTATTAGCCTACATAATAACTATTTATTTTTGATTCCTATCTATTTTTATATGACATTGCTAGCAGCGCCTCCTGACGACATACGAGGGGTATTAAAAATTTGGCTATAAAATTCTCGTTTTTATTAACATGGTCGAATGGCAACTAAAACTCGCAATAGGGACTACCCAGGCAACTCACGTGGCAAATAAAACTCTCAATACGCACCCAGGTAACGCCCGTCGACAGCACATAGCACCTAAAAGTCGGCAAATACATAAACCGTTCTGCGCTAACCCCGTTACAAATAGGTGAAGTCGGTGACACATAAATTGTGTTACTTGACTGTCGGGCCGGGCCGCTATCAGATGACACAAGCAAGCCCATTTGAATAATTCCACGTTAGGCGAAGCGGCTTTAGCAAGCGCGAATATTTAGTTGCTTTCTTAGTTTACAGTTTACGAATTGCTTGGATAGTTTCCGGGTATAACCTTGTACTTAGGTATATATTCAAGACCAGATATATGTAGTATCTTAGATTAGGTACATATACTCGTAATATAATCTAAGTGTAGCATTTACAATCCTCCAGTTTCGGTCAAACCAATAAATATGGATATCCGTCAATCCAGTGAAAAAATATCATTATTATTTTATTTTATTTTTAACTTTAGTTTAACAACTAACCTACTTACTTTAGTTTGCAAATAAACGTTTGAATTTGCGTTTGTTTAGTTAACTGTCTTCAAGCATGAAGCAAGAAATCAAATAGTACCTATAGGTTTATTTATCTTTCCTCTTTCATTCACAGTTTCTCTTGCCTTCTTTATACAATGCGTATACCTCAAACCCTTCAAGAGTTTGTATGTGTATCTTCAATTAAAAAAATATATATACAATCACTCCCTTCGTTGAACAATTGAAACAAATTAAATTAAAACGTAAGTCAAAGCAATAAGGCATTTTTTTATTACTTTTATTAGGAAAAAAGTAGAGCTAGCTGTCTATACCTACTTAAGTTCTATTTGTAATTAACACTTTTGTTTTATTTATGTAAAGACGCCCCGCAAATCAACCTATTCAAATTTATAAATGTTCAAATAATTTTTAACGCAAATTTTGTTGCGAACAAATTACAAAAACATAAATATTGAAAAAAAATCCACGAGCAGGATTTGAACCTGCACTCTTCTGACATTCCGGGTTAGGTGCTCTTCCAATTGAGCTATCGTGGTTCTAACCAGCCCGCCGAAATTATTCAACACTTTTTACTTTGAAAGCCAAAGGCGCCCATTCAATGTCAACAACTTCCCTCACTAACATCCGATCATAATATTTTTACACATATTAAAGATCAGTTAAGAAGTAAGCAAGCTATTTATAAATGTTCAAATAATTTTTAACGCAAATTTTGTTGCGAACAAATTACAAAAACATGTTGAAAAAATCTTTAATATTTGTAAAAATATTATGATCGATAGATGATATATTTCTATTCAAATTTGTAAAATTTCTTAAATAAATTTTCTACCATATGACTACACTATAAGGTTCAAAGTCTATTAAGGAAATTTGACAGCGTGGTAGTCTGATGTGCACATTATGAGCATGTCATTTTTTATTTGTACTTGCAACAAGTCATTGTTCGATTCATTGGCCGATTCTAAACAAACTGTTACTTTCAGGCCGTGCTTTTCATATGTTACATATTGTAGGTACATAAATCGGATAGATTCAATGAACAAAGATACTATCATTGAACCAGACGTAACTAATACCCCCCTACTTATTAGAGCCCATAAAGAAGCAAGTTCGTGACCGAACACTGCCGATTGCTATTGGGCGAACGAATTCCGGGAACCGCGCTGAAAACACGCAGAAACGTATATTTACAGCGCGCCTGCCGGCTGCATTGGACATTTTCGATAATTTGACAGAAATTAGCATAGCCCAGGAGTTTCGAAGTGGGATTTGAGCTATCGGTAAACTTTGCTGTATTCATTAATAGTTTCATTACAATGTTACGATAAGGTCGAAGATTTAAGCGCTCTTCACCAAGAGAAGTTCTCAACTTCTAAGGAACTGGATAAGTCAGCCATTTTTTCTCATAACTAGACCTCAAGTCTGCACTATCAATAACGTATCAATAGGGTGTCGGAACGGAAGCCTGATTTAGACGAAAGGTAGGACTCCATCGTCATTCTGAATTTATTATTTACTAGCTGACCCGGCGGACTTGTACTGCTTTAACAGTTTCCATCATTGAGTTAATATATATCAATGGTTTCTATGACAACACATACATACATACATACATACATACATACATACATACATACATACATACATACATACATACATACATACATACATAAATACATACATACATACATACATACATACATACATACATACATACATACATACAAAAACACAAAGGTTTCCTCTTTATAATATTAGTATAGATTGCTCTACAAAACCTGGACAATTCCTTTGTTAAATATTCCACCTGATCATCATGAAATTTGAATATCTAATATAATAGTAAATTCTAAGAGTAAATTATATAAACCGAGACATTTTAGTGGTTGTTTTCCCGCAGGTGGGTAGATCAGACCATGAAACTGAACAACTTTCACCAAGAAACATAGGTCAAAAAACGAGATAACTTTTTCACTTTTCTATACAAAAGCCTCTATTGACCGAGCATGGGTTGTATGTGAAAGTTAAAAAAATATCTCGTTTTTTGACCTATGTTTCTTAGGGAAAGTTGTTCAGTTTCATGGTCTGATCTACCCACCTGCGGCAAAACAACCACTACAATGTCTCGATGTATATTAATAAATATATATAATAATAATAAATAATATAAACTCTAATATAATCACTAAATATATTTTTAAATTTCAGAATAAATTTTAAACTTTCAAATCGAATCAAATCCATCTTTATTTGCATTATAAATGGACAATATAGCTTATTGGGGGTTAGAGAAGGTGAATTAAAAAGTATTAAAGGTATTATTTGTTCCAAAAAATGTTGGCAACATCGTCACAAGTTCACAACTGACTCTGAATAACATTGCTTCTCAAAATAAAAAATCCACGAAAAGATACCAAAACATAAAACGGAGTTATTCAACCTTCAACTAACTTGTGCCTCGTAAAATAAGGGATCATTCATAGTTGACATCAGCAAAAGATAGATTGGTTGAAGAAAAAATAAAGTTTTGCGGCTTTAAAGTAATGCCGATGTCACAACCAGGCGAATTTAAAGGATTATAGGTATAAATTTAACGCAAATTTTGTTATTAATCAATTACAATTTGGAAAAGTATGGAAAAAATCCCGCTCATGGATAAAAAATTCTACATTCTTCTAGAATAGTGACAATTGGACACTTAATACAAAACTGCTGAGGTAAAATTTATAAAGAAGCTTCTGGCGGAACAATCGGCATTATTGCAGGATGTCGATTTGAGGTGACAGCGGAAAATACCAAGCGAACCAACGGCGGACCTACAGGCCTAGTGAAATGGCTCACTGCGCACCCACTAACCCGCATTAGACAAGCGTGGTGTGTTAATTGTCTAAACCCTTACCCTCATAACAGAGAGTAGGGAAGGGAGGCCTTTTCCCTGCGTGGGACACTACAGGCTTATAATAATAATAATAAAACGTATTAATGTGTGCTTATGTGGTGAATAAATAAATATATATATTTTATTTAATTTACCATTACGATCGAAACCCAAAATTACTAAAAAGGTTCGTTGTTCTTAAAAGTTAGCGACGCATGTGGCCGAGCCCTTACCGCCAATTCACGACAAAACCGCTCGCAACAACGAGAAATGAGCCAGTCACAGAAAGGAAACCAGACGGGACGGCCCACGCGAGACGTTTAGTACACAACAAGACACGACACGACACGTATTAACAAAACAAACGCAACGCAGTGTAACAACTGTAACAAATTGAAATAATGTAAATTTGCGTAGCAGCTTGGGTGCTACTACGAATGTGCTACAGTTTGGGGACGACTACGAACGATCTACGAATGTGCTACGACACGTAGCGTAGCGTAGTCGTAGCACGGCAGCGAGTAATGTGTAAGTACTGGAAAATGTCCTGTCATTTGGTACACGACTTTAAGTATAACAAAAAAGAAACAATAAAACTTTTTCGTATACAAATACGAAGATAAACTAATTTATATTTATTTTATTTAACAACAGGATTTATTATTCTGCGTTTGGCCTTCCTTTCTCTTTATTCTGATTTGTATTATTTTCTTTATATTCTTGCTTCAACCCGGAATCCTCAACCACGGAGGCACCGACTATCATACCAGGAAGCAAAACAATGTTGTTTTCATTGTTGTTATGGCGACAGACTTTAGGGTTATAAAGTGGATAAAAAATAAGCCCTACTAACAGAGCCAAACACTCAAAAACAAGGAACCCATGTACTTTCTATGGTACCTGAACCCGAAGACCTGGGTATCAAACCCAGGTCTGTTATCAGTGGTCTGTTTATACTATATTTTTTATCACACACGTTAGACAAGACATATTATAAATAAGTAGAAATAATTAATTAATTAATATTTTTTTGGACCACCATAGTTGTAGTGAATAAGGAAAGTCTACTTAAATATAAAACTGATATATTTTATGATTAATTAATGGTAGATGTAAATTAAATAAATTATCCAATAATTTACTTACTTTATTCTATAACAGAGAAACACTTAGCAAAGCACTAAGTTTTCGTTTCATCTGACAGTAAATGACGATAACGCTCTTCCCCTGTAACCTTTAACTTTGAAGAGCTATCTTATCTCTAACATTCGAAACACAACTATGCTACAAACATGTTGTTATGGTGTTAGAAAGGGTTAAAACTAAGCGAACTTTAACTATGTAGCTGGTATAATTAAGTATTATCTACTAATTTTATTGTATGGCTGTTAATTAAATGAAATTATTTTATTTGCGTATGAACAGGGTACATAGGGAGATGTTGTTACATTTTTATGATCCGTATTTAGTTAGCTATGGTAGCATTTCTAAAGATATTTTAATTATTATCTTACTCACTATGTGCTTTTGTTCATGTAGGAAAGACTAAGCTCTGTAGAAGGATATTGATAGTCTGATGATGATGAGGATAATGATTTTAAATAGCACTTAAAATTGTAAAATCTTGCCATATTGTCAAAGGATATTGTGGATGTGAAAACTCTAGTACATACACTGAGCACGATCCGCGGCTAGTTTTAGTTTCTTTACGAGAGACGAAAGGGATAAAAATACTTATTTTATTTATACTTTCGGTGTAACTATATTTAGTAACAAATTATACAGTCGTAATCAAAGTTTACTACAGAAAAGGCACTACTCATAAAACTCTACTAAAACTTCGGCAACATGAAGAAGCCAGCTTAAATTAAAAAAGTTACCAAAACAATTTTAACTAAATTAGTTTTCCCCTAAAGCTTCGCGTAACCTTTACAATCACAAACCGGTGCATAGCACGTAACACTTGGTAACGGTTATAGTCAACACCCCCGCCCCCGGTTGCAACTGTAACAAACAGGGTTGTGTAGGGTGACCATACCGATATCTACAATTTATGTTTATTCAAAAAATATCTAGCTAAATTAAACCACATTGCTACGTTAAAACAATGTAAGTACTAAAATCGTAAATTCAAAAACATCTGTCTCGAACTTATTAATTTTCATGCCTGTCAAATACGGTGGGTTCTAGGGTAACGTAAAGCCTAAAAGTCGCTTTTCGGAAAGCATGTCAAGTCTATTGTATCCCCCGTTGTCTGTTGTCTCCCCTTTCGTGTACTCAAATCAACATCCGGAAGTATCAGTTCCAAGACATTTTAAGTCGTGACGTGACGTAGTCTTAAACCAATCCAATATTTTTGTATTTGTACTATATTATGGTCACCCCAGCTGTATGCTAATTGTGTTGCGTCACGCAGCGTTGCCGTTCGATTAATCACTCGCAACTGGGCGATGACGGGCCAATTGAAAGCAACAGGCAACTATTGTAGGGGCAACTCACTTTGTCAGCGGTTTCCAACGATGCTACCGTGTCACACGTGTCACTCATTATGTACTAAAAGCCATATTTTCTACTTATTTCACTTTATTAATAAACAAGTTAAGCAAAATTTTAATACTTATATGGCAGAAATATTTTGCAGCAAAATTAGCAGCTAATGTAAGAAATAAATCTACAATAACTTTAACTCTTATGTGCATCCAATATCATTGAAAAGAAATATCCTTTAAAAGCAACCTAATAAAGTAAACTTAACAAACCTAATTTTCTTCGATCTCTTTGTACATACTTACAATAATAAAATCGTGTGACATTCGTCACGTTACATTTTGTCTGTCATTTTTGTAAAGACCTATCATAAATAACAATAAATTTTATTAAAAATGAGTACTCTCATATAGATTTTGCATAATACCACTTAATACATAGTTCAACGCAAATCCAATACTAGAAAAATAATACGCTATTGTAACTTTCAGGAGCAGCGATCAAGCGGCACGTAACGTTAAGCACGAATCAATTATGAAGACAAAGCCAGCCTGCTCACGCATCAGCCGGCCTGCTCGCGTGACCGAATACGGCGGCTAGCCCGAACATGCCCGCACTCTGGCAAGCCTCGCAGCGGCCCATGTACGTGCGAACCGTGTGGGTGGACGGATTCCGGCACGCCATACTCTCGCACGACGACCCACACTACCTCAAACTGACTGCGAAAAATAGAAGACCACATTCCTCAGCCAGTGTCCTTAATAAACCCTCCAGAAATTCACGACTGAGCAACCACAGCGACAGCTTAGAAGACTGCCTGAGGAAATTCAACTTGGTCGTCAGAAAAGATTTCACTATCCCCAAGCGACGCATCAGAAGTTCCAAGGAGTTCCAGATCGAGAAACTGAATCTGACCGATGTGGACAACGAGTCAGAGGAAGGATTTTTACTGGAATCCACCCCGCAGACTTTGAACGAATACGAAACATCGAGAACGAACTTAAATAGTACCGATATGAAAACCTTGAGAGTAAACAGGACTTCAAGAGTGGAAGTAAAAGAGAACACCGAACTGTCAGACAGGGTGCTACAATGGCTAGATCTGGCCGGTAAAGTGGACTTGCTAGCGCCGGAAAGCAACGAACGCATGTCGCAACCGAGACACAGCTGGCCGGAGATCCAAAGGCGGAATCACAATTTGGCGAAGTCGAAAACTGCGACAGATGTGCGAGCTAAGGAACCGCTCAAGGAATATTCCCCGAAGATTTGCGACAGTGGGAAAGCACAACATAATGGGACTATCGATCGGCATGATTTTTATGTGCCGACGTCCGCGAACACGATTGAGAACTACGCGCGACAGTCACGGAACGTGAAGAGCACGCCACGGGTGGAGCCCACGAAAACGAGAGACATTCCCAAAGCGAAGGCTAGGGAGCCGCGCCTCAACGTGGCGGAGGCGCGCCAGAAAGTTGTCACCGAGCGGAGTGCAGTGGAAAAACAGTACGCCGAGTTAGTTAGTAAGAAATTAATTCCCGATTTGGTCATGGGCAAGAAACAAGTGCACATTTTTATGCCGGAAATGCCGAAGAAGTTGAACTCTAATGCTACGAGCCGAGCCGAAAGTCTACTATCGTCGCATAAATCTTAAAGAGTGACACAAAAATATACTAATTGTAAAGTAAGAAAATAAAATAATTGACAAGTTTGTAGTAAAAGTTTGTGCTTCATTTAATCAATGGGTTTGGATTCGGCGACGTATCGAGTTAGCTAGCACGCGACTCGCGGTAACCGCTGTTATTTATTTAAATTGCACAATATCGGCAACACAAAGTTTGTCGACCTATTCAACAAAAATATTGCTAAGTTTTTAGTACTAAAATAAGGTTAATATTTTTTGAAACTAATCCCGCGTTTGAACTCATTCTCACCTGATGATAAGTGAAGACCTTTAAACCGGCTCTGTGGTCTCGTGGCTAAGACCACCGATTTAGACCCAGAGGTCCCAGGTTCGATTCCCAGCGGGCCTACATGTTTGTGTACTCGGTTTGGTTGGTGGTAGGGCTTGTTTGTCCGCCTGGCTAGCTATCACCATCTTATCTAAATACGTCGCCATAACATTAATGTTTGTAGCATTGTTGTGTTCCGGCAGCTAGAGATAAGATAGCCTTACTAGTTAAGGATCCCGGGTGAAGTGCGCTTTCATGGCCTTATCATCACTTAACATCAGGTGAGATCGAGGCACTGTGCTTACCCGTTAATATAAAAAATAAAAAAAATAAAAAAAGATGAGTTCGAAGATGAAGTATGCGGACCTTGTTAACACATTTTCTCTCTGACTCTTCCTGATAGCCGAATACTATCCATTAGATGTTCTCACCAAGCTAACGTGCTAGCTGCTATAGACTCACCCCAAAGCCAATGGTGGCTAGATCTCAGGCCTCGACCCTGGAACCAGGGGCGGGTCGAGGGGCTGCCCGCTGTAGCGCGGCACCGGCAGGCCCAACGCTATCACTCCGAGCTAATTTCTTTTCCACTTTTCTATAAGTAGACTTACCCCAAAGCCGATGGTAGCTACGTCCCTGGCCTGAAACCTGGAGCGCAGGGGCGGGTCGAGGGGCTGCCCGCTGTAGCGCGGCACCGGTAGACCCAGCGCTATCACTCTGAAGTTCTCGTCCACTCGCACTAAACGCCATTTCGACACTTCTTCCTCACCGTGTTCCTATGGATAAGTGTTAATAATTTTTTTATAGGTATTGCTTACATTAAAGTAATCTTTTTGAGCATACAAATTTACTTTTATGGTAGCTTTTATTTTATATTTTAGTATAAAAGACAAATTATGAAACTATAAAAGTCTAATAAAACTTTCTAAGCAAAGTTCTTTATTCGGAAAGAAGTGACAAACAGCCCAAACTACTTTAAACTTTTTTAGTTATGGCTTTACGACGTTTGTTCTTTTCTTTGTAAAGAGGGTTTGGAGGGTGATATTTACTATAGCGAGTTGTGAATCGTATGTCTGTTTGTTTTAAGCATAAAATGATCAATAAAAATTAGCTTCTCCATTTGAAAGATTTTGAAGTTTACATGCGACATTGTATAGCGTAAACGTAAAAGGATAATATACACTTTTAAACTTTCGCGTTCCATAGTTAACAAAGAATTTAAACGGGGATTAACGCAAACTAATTAGTAAAAGGTTTCATTACCTTTTTTATAGCCGACGTTTCGACCGAAGTACAAGGGCGTGCCGTGGCCGTTGAGTCAGCCCGTGACCACGGCTGGCCGTTCTAACTCGGTCGAAACGTCGCGTCGTCGGGTATAAAGAAGGTATGAAACCTTTTTTTACTAATTAGTTTGCGTTAATCCCCGTTTAAATTATTTGTAAGAGAATAAATAATGCTGATTATTTACATATAATTTTACGCAAATATTGTTGTGAACAAATTACAATTTGAAAAAAGACAGTGTTGAAAAAATCCACGAGCGGGATTCGAACCCACACCCCATGACATGCCGGGTTGGAGCTAGGGCGTCCAGTCTCGGTAATAATTTTGAGTCTCGGGACAGAGACGAGACTTCATAGCTAGTCTCGGGAGTATCGAAATTTCGAGGCTTTCGAGACTTCACGACAATCCTTTTCCGGGTGATCTAAAGTTTGAAGCAATGGTCAGATATATTCGGAATCCGATCCATGTTGAATATTTTTTTCTGAAAATAACAAACAAGTTGCAAAAAGCCAAAATAAACCATCACCTTTGTAAAGAATAACAAAACCAACTTGATGAAAAATAGCGCGTGAATGTCATGAAGAAATAGAAATTTCAATATATTTGAAAGTATTAACTAAATTACTATAGCTAGATAAAAAAGAATCAAATTATAATAAAATTCGAAACAAGCATGCGAGCGGTTTGTTCATCATTTACTAGCGAAAATTACGCTTTTACAAAGTTAACACATAAAAATGAAACATCAAAGCAAACTTATAAACAGCTGAATGCATGTGTGTCCTACCTAGCATGCGTAGCATGCTTACTACGACACAACTTCGTATGATTTAAAAAAGTTCAGAATACTACTGTTAGCCAGATAACGGATGTGAAATAACAGCCAAAAAATATTATTGCGAACGAAATTTAAAATAGGTATCTTATTCCGTAAAACTGTGTCAGATGCAACAAAAAATAGATAAATATAATTTACCCATGTATGCATACTTAAATTTTACAAATATAATGGTAAAAAGTACTTATTGTAATAGCGTCAAATGTTCGTGTAAGTTAAGATGAAATACGTTTTACCACAACAACATGAAATTATAATATTTTAACACACATACACCAGTAAAATACAATTATACAGTAGCTAAATGAGTGGCAAAGAAAATTTAAACACAGAAATGACATTCAATTTAAACGATAAGCCACAATCAACCTTGTAATAATCCATAATAATGTATTGAAGTTAGTGAATAAAGTAAGTAATTTTATTGTAACCTTAGAATTATTATTATAATTATATTTTGCCATAGCTAATTTGGTATATCGACTTATTATTTTACCAAAGTTGTTGTTTTTGTTCAGTATCGAAATTCTCGAAAATCACCGAGACTGAAAGTTCAAGTATCGAGACTAAAAATGTGTCGATACCTGGAGCAGGGGCGGGGGTGCACTACCCCCGCTCCCGCTCGCGCTCGTGTATTTTTTCAAGTCTTTTTTCAAAATAAATAATGCTTATAAACCAATATAAATAACAATATAATGATAGTAATATATTAGTCATTTTTACTAAACTAATAATATAAATTTATTTCACATTTCACACAAGTCCCATTAGTAATAATATGTGCCTATAATTATGAGTTGTTACCTCCGACCGAATTAATTGGGTCAGTCTTTAAACTGTTCAGGTAGGTATGCTTTTAATTCATGTCCTTAGTATAGTAGTGTTTAGACTTCAAATTTGATTACACTTTAAAGGCCTTTAAGAATTAAAAAAAACACTTTAGTACCTTCAGCAGTTTATCATATCTAGAAGCAGGCACGAGGAACCGGCCGTCCTCGAGGTGCATCTCCCGGTTTTCAAGCAAGTTGTTGAGTACTGGCAACACATTCCGCTCGGCCTTCTCTATGCCTTCTATGACAAGGACTCTGCCTTCGACAGCTGCGCGGACGGCGCTCTGCAAACAAAAAGGAAGAAATAATAAAAAGTCATCAGGACATCTTCATCGTCATTATAAGTCCATAACTCATTTAACCGCCTCTGTGGTCTAGCGGTTAAGACCAGCGGCCTCCAACCCAGAAGTGCCGGGTTCGATTCCCAGTGTACGCGTTTACGTTTACGGGGGTACGTGTTTTTGTACTTGGTTTGATAAGCCAGTGCCTCAGTAGTTGAGGATCCCGGGTGAAGTGCGCTTCCACCATTGGCCTTATCATCACTTAACTTTAGGTGAGATGACGGGACTGGGCTTATCTCCCGGTCATGACTTACGCTAGCGTAGTTTTCGCGCATACCGCGCCCTCCTATCTGTATCCCTTACAAACCCTCCAAAACCGTTTCATGCGTGGTGCCACGGGTTGCCCGTGGTACTATCGCAATAAATTATCATGTTCATGTATAAATTTACTATATTCATCTTTGCAGATGAATACCACAAATTGATAACACAACGCTATAGTAATTTTTACTATAGCGTTGTTATAAATTTATTATAAGTAAAAATCGAGAGTTTTACTTTAATACTAATTAATATTTCAATTATAAATCTCGTTGCACTTTACAGTTATCTGTTTTTAAGAATACTCATAAGAATGACAATGAATAGTACGACTTTTATTTATCATCCAAATTCATTTCATACGATTAGGTAACAGAAACGAGAATTTAGCAGCTCCTCCTGGTGACATACGATTTTGCTAGCACAAATGGTTTGTTGAAGGGATCGATACATTTCTGTAAAAATCGAAGCGTTCATGTAAGCCCTTAACTACCACCATGGACGTCTTACTACCAGCGAGCGAATTTCCAGTTCATTGCGTACTATACTACAGATGTCTTAGTCAACGGTTATGAAAAGAGCGCAATGCACAGAGTACCGAATCGTGCGCCGCGTCGCAATACCGCGGTCTTGGCTGACTTGTAATGCCGGTTGTACTGTACACTCGGGCACAAACCACCAACGTCACCAAATCCCTCCCACCAACTAAACCGAGTATACAAACATGTACCCTCCGCTGGGAATCGAACCCGGGACCTCTGGGTCTAAACAGGTGGTCTTAACCACTAGACCACAGAGGCGGTTTCGACATATTTAGATAAGGTGGTGGTAGCTAGCCAGTCGAACAAACAAGTCCTCCCACCAACCAAACCGTGTACACAAAAATGTACCCCCCGCTGGGAATCGAACCCGGGACCTCTGGGTCTAAACCAGTGGTCTTAACCACTAGACCACAGAGGCAGTTTTAAATTAATTTTTAATTTATCCTGCGGCTGCAGCTTTTATGTGAACGAACGTAAGTATTTCAACTATCTACGCTTTTAACTATTATTCCAAATGTTGGACTTCATTTATACCTGGTTTGTTGTCATGCAGCAGAGCAGCATATGTTTTAAACCAAGTTTAACTACAGTTCGCATTTTGGAATGACAGGAAAAGCGTCCTATTGCTACCAACTTGAGACATCAGGGTGCCTAGTGTGAGTATTGTTTACTATCCGTATTCATTCGATTACGTTTACGAAAATGAAAATTAGTATGGCATTGAAGCAGCGCCTCCTGGCGACATACGAGAAGAGTTAACATTTTGCCACACAAATTCTCGTTTTCGTTAACGTGATCGTGAATGGCGATTGAATCTCGCACTAGGCACCTTGGGTGGATTATGGTGAAATTCATTTATGAAGGACTAGGTCCAGCAGTCACACATTAGGCAGATGATGATCGATCAGTGATGACTTGATTGGACATACTAGCAGATCTTACCTGATCAAAATACTTAGCAGTGGAACTCTGGATCTCCCGTCTCTGTTTCAGGTCTGCTTCAGTAGTGTCTCGTGATAAAGCCACATATTCTAATTCTCTTTGTGTCAGCTCTAGATATTGGAGAGCAATTTTTCTTCTATATTAACAAAAAAAAATAGTCAATGCCACTAGGTAGGTCTTAAATAGTAAAAAACAATCTATAATTTGCCAAATTCTATGGAATGTTTGATAACATAGTATTCACAAGATTTTTTTTAATTTTTTTTTCTATGAACCAGTCCCGGCAAACTAGAGTGGGAATCGAACCCACGACCCTTGGATTGGACAGGTCCAATTCTCTGACCACTGAGCTATCGAGACCCCAGATGACTCGTTGAATTTTTCTAGTACTTTGTAATTAACCAAGCCAGTGGTATTATGTCACTGTGAAGTTACCCTCACTATTTTATCTTGTAACTACATAGCATTGTAAATGCAAAAATTATGTTAAACAACACCACCTAGCCGACAATCGGCTAACCGGCTTGCTATAAAGCACGAACGCGCGCACAAAGCAATAGCCTATAAAATTGACAAAGGCAATTAATCGATGCAGCCAGAGGGCGCTGTGGGCCGCACAAAGGTGTATAAAAGCTAATGTAGGGCCGGGCCGTCTACGGTCTCTTTTTTGGGTTCACTTATCCCGACAATTAAGTCTATCAAAAACAAGCATACGTTGTCATTCCGCTCTCTGACTCCTTTACAAATTATAATAATAAAAATATAGTAATCACGATTTCCTTTTTTAAATATATTAAGATAAATATATCAGTCAGATTTTTATGGTATCTTCAAAGAAAGTCATTATTTTTCGTGATTTTAATGTAACTCTCTTTAAAAACCACTATTGTCTGGCAGTTGACATTTGCATTGAGATTTGTGCATAATTTGTTTACAAACATTCTACAAGTACATCTCAATTAGCCTTAGTATATATACAATAGCTAACTAAATGTATAGTATAGTATATAGCTGTGTTAAAAGACTAAAAATTATATTTTGAGATTCAATTCCCACTTGAGCTTCTTGAGACTGGTTGAGACTTTCTATTAAATTTTATTTAGTAAAAATTATATGTAAAGTAATTTCAAAATTATAATACAGAACATAAAAATGGGTCATCTATGTACAAATATTCATCATTACAAATATAATTTTATGAACGCCTTTGTTGTCTAGTTGTTAAATCACCTGTTTCATACCAGAATACACTGAACCTCGGGAGGTTCCATGTTCGATTCTCTGCAAGGGGTACATATTGTATTGAAGTGGATGGTGACAGGGAATGCTTTTCATTTGCTTGGCTAACTTCCACCATCTTATCTGTTCATCACCATCATAACCATGATAATGGCTTTGGAAAAAGGCCAAGCTCTTTTTTTATGATTACTGCTTTTTCATTGGTGTATAAAATTATTATGCAGTAAGTATGCATAATTTTCAAAATAAACATCTAAACATGTGACTAACAGGTTTTTAGATAGTGATTTTAAACAAATAATTATTAATCATCATCATCATCATCTCAGCCAAAAGAGGTACACTGCTGGACTAAGACCTCCCAAGGATCTCCACAACGACAATAATTAAACATTTTGAGAAATTAAACCATTATGGGTTGTAATACCATATAATACCATATAATACGTATAACCAAGCTAACCCAATGCAAGTTGACTGGTAAAGTATTATAACAAAATAATATTTAAAAAATATAAATTACCTGCTAGGCCCTGGCCTTCCTAGCAAAAACATGTCCTGCCCTAAGGAATCCTTTTGCATCATCCATCTCAGGTTGCGGAGGGTACTTTGCGACAGTAATTTTATTTCAGAGCTTTCAATTGTTACTAAAATAAAAATATATTATTATAAGTAAAAATCCTAACAGATTAGATTGATCAATCAGCTCTTGTGTTAGAGGCGACACAGGGCTTAAACAATGCATGACAGTGGTAGTACAGTAGCCTGTGAGCTGGCTAGGTAAGACTGAGAAACTGCTAATGTGTCCCTAAACTGTTTATGGCACTTACACCAAGTACCATCAACATGTCCTTAAAGATACAAATCCACAAGAATAAGAAAACAGAGAAATAATGGAAAAGCCTTCCTGGTGTATTACACTCCAATGTAATTTAGGTACAAAGCTTTAGGATAGAGTAAACTCATAAACAGTGGAAGCAGAAGGCACAATCAACCTGATTGTAGGAGTACTAACAGCTCTGTGAAAGTGCCCTCTTCCACTAACATGTTCTTCACATAATGTCTTCTCTCTCCCACTTTATGATGAGTATGAGGGAGAACAAGCAGGTACCTCAGTCCATGGACATCTTTTATATGCTTGTTAGTTACTCATTAACTAGAAAAATATAGAGCGTTCTGGCAAAAAACAGATTAAAAATTTATTGTGGGTTGGTGTACACTTACAATACTTTCTAGGCACGTATTCAATTTTTTTCGGGTCTTTAATTTCTTTCGTTACGTCCCCTATTGTAACTTTGTCTTGACTGGAGTAAGCTCTCACATAATTAGCGCATAAAATAGCTTTTCTGTTACCCAAAATACGAATCAAAACATCGATTCGCCTCACCGTTACCGCCGGGTTAAACATGTTAGCATCTCCTTATGACTACAATTGAAACTTAAAATAATAATAATTTATCAATGAAACGACATAACGCACAACACTTAAGAAAGAACTTATAATTAATGTAAAAAATACTACAATAATTTCATCCTTAAGTCCAAAGTCTGCAAAAATTATCAGCAGAGTCGGACCATCTGTCAGGGTACCTACCTATTTCCGTATTTTGTCAATTTGACGTTAATCGCAGCCCATCAGCTGATTGCGGATGCGTTCACAAAATTAGGAATTGGATAAATTGATGTTGAACGTAAACACTTAATTCATTCACACAAAATAAATCCACTTCTTCCTGAAGTTTTAAAAGTTTTCAGAAATCATTATTATTATGATGATTTGACTATGTTACATAGAAATACAGCAACAACAGCAACAGAGACATTTATATTGTGCGAAATATAGTGTTGGCCCAGCAACATACCAAATAATATCGAATTAGCAACATAATCTACAATAGTTTACGATACTTTAATCTCTTTTGCATTCTATTTTGTTAGATTTATTATGCTATTTAGTTTTAAAAAGCAATTGTTGTTTTAAAGCCTAATAGAACGGATTGTAAGTTATTGTAAATTAGGTAGTTTATGCTATAATATCAAAATAATCATATATCAATCATCATCATCATCATCACCAGCCTAAACTAGTCCAGTGCTGGATTCGGAATGAGGATGTTTAAATATATTTTTTTTAATTTATTTTATCCCTTTTTTTCTATAATGTTTAGCTGTGTAAGCTCTCATTTTAATAAAAAAGGTGCCATTATTTTTATTTTATTTATTTAACCATTTCTTTAGCATTATAATCTAATTGATAAATGGTATAGTGCCTGCGATTCAAGATAAAAGTTCCAATGGTTTATACCCGATGTTTAGGTTTAAATATTGGTTTAAATATAAGAAATAAGACACCCCGTGTGCACGCGCGCGGTAGCTATGAACCGGCTCCAAACGTGTCGAGCGAATAATGTGTACGGCGAAAGAACTGCCGCCTACCTTGTACCGCGATTAATAAACAAGCTGCCACACGAATTATGCGATACTTTGACAAATTTAAATATTAAAAATAAACTTAAGGCCTACTTTCTTGGTAACTTACAAAATATTTCGTAGATGTTGTTTACCCTATTTCTTTAATAGTAACTTAAATTATATAAGTACTTATTAAATGTCTTTAGTTAAGAGTAGTGTGAATGTAGTCGCATTATAACAAACCTTAGTGGTTTAACAATACGACTAAAAATATGATTGTTATTATGCATGTTTTAATATGGTAACAAATAAATTAAAAAAAAAAAAAAAACACCCAGTCTATTAATTATCACCAAAAGTGTGATTAAAATTATTTTTTATAAATAAGATGATGGGTTAACACTATTTATATCCAGCCAGTTTGTAATATAATTAATCTAAAAGTGCCTCTGTTGCTGTATTTCTAAGTAACATGGTCATATCATCATTAAAATAATGATACCTGAAAATTTCTTACGAGACTTTTGAAAAAAAAGTTTTCAGGATAGTTTCCTAAGAAATTGAAAATTTCCTGGCAATTTAAACCAGTACTTGGTTGTTACGACTCTGCGATTTGTTCTAAGGTAACAAAACGGTGGTACAATGTCACTTTTCAAGTTCTCTGAAGAAGTCCGCGTGCGGTCTCAGTAAAGCCCCCACATCTTTACTGATACTCAAGGGGTTGGTTAAGGGAATATCATTTATCACTACTCATTTTTATCATCATTCATTATCATCTTTATTTATCATCATTCGTTTATCTAATTATAAACTAAATACCTATTGTTTAGTTGTATGAAAAATACTTTCTTTCTTTTTTCTTTATGTTGATGGCTTCGTGCGATTAGCACATTTAGCCAGTGTCAAAGTAATATTTCTAACAAGTAATACATAAATAAACAATATTTCTTTTCTGTATGATGATGATGAATGATAATAGAAATGAGAAGTGAGAAATCATATACCCCCAACCCCTCGAGTATCTCAGTAAAGATGTGGGACTAAGTCCTCGGGCGGACTTCTTGAGAGCATTTGAAAAGTGACGTTGCACTGTTTTGTTTCATTTGCCAACACTTATGCACACTCTTAATAAACCACCATTATTTCACATTAATATTCGATATACCACAAATTTTCGAAAATAAAACAAAACCGCAGTCATAACTCTTCACTTTCCCGCCAAGAAGTTTGAAAAATACTTTGACTGACACTGGCCAATGATATTTTTATATATAATATTGACACTGACTAAATGTGCTAGCTGGACGTGTCCGTTAAGGTAGCGTACACATGGTCGATTTCACGTTTCTTGTTATGCCATCTTTTAGTGCGTAATTAGAGCTTAATTAGTGCAGACACAAAATAGTTAGTGCCTCTTTAGTTTAAGAAATAAAGACCTTTTTAGTGTGTACGCTAGAATCACGATCAAGCTGGCGTACCCATGACCGTTCTCGAAAACTACTTATTTTATAGCAACTATATAAACTATATAAAACTACGGGCACTACAGTGCCTAATTAGTACCCACGCTATGCAAAATTTCATAAGAATTGCTTATAAAGGAACGGAGATATCGAACAAGACTTGTGATAGGGTTGCCAACCTATTCTTCTATTCTATTCTTATTTTACTATCTACTATCTACTATCCTATTATCCTGTTATCTACTATCCTATTCTACTATTTCTATTTTTTTGGTAGTTAGACACCTAAAATAGTACGATACTTTATTATATAGTAAGGTTGGCAACCCTATCACAAGTTTTGTTCGATAACTCCGTTCCTTTATATGCAATTCTTATGAAATCTTGAATAGCGTGGGCACTAATTAGGCACTAAATATGTGTGTAAATTTCGTTGCTATAAAATAAGTAGTTTTCGAGAACGGTCATGGGGACGCCACGCCAGCTTGATCGTGATGCCAGCCGTACACACTAAAGGTCTTTATTTCTTAAACTAAAGAGGCACTAATTATTTTGTGATTGCACTAATTACGCTTAATTACGCACTAAAAGATGGCATAACAAGAAACGTGAAATCGACCATGTGTACGCTACCTTAACGGACACAGCTGGACGAACCCAATTACCACATAAGTCCCTTACTACGGAGAAAAAACACAATACAAAACAAACATAGACAACTAGTGATGTCACTGAGGGTCTCTTTAGGTCTCTTTTTGTGAACGCTCCGTTATATGTAGAATTACTTGATGAATAATTTTCATCAATAGATTTACACTATTTTTATCAATATATTCCTAACGTTTTTTAGTTTTTGTATTCAAATAGATAGAAATGATTTTTTAGAGGAAGATTAAACACGAACTAATTTAAAAAAAAAATGTTATTTTAACTAGTTGTTAAACATAAGTTCCATAAGCAGTAATGGAACGTTAAATAAAATGTTTCTTTCGTGGCAGCCATTTTATAGAAATGTTTTGTCTATGGTGGCCAAAGAAAGGCGAAGCTAAACAAAAGGGTAGCATGTAGATAGCATTTACTAATTTACAAGTAAAATATGCCTAAATACTGAATTAACAAAAATATTTTTATGTTATAAACAAGTGAGATCATAAGTTATACTTCCTGTGTTCCACACAAGTTCATAATATGAAGCACAATGCGTCGTGTAATGGAGGCCATTAGAGTAATAATTATGTATATTGGCATACTTACTGTTCTTCGAACAATTCAATACACGCATAAATAAAAGTTTTAGTGCATTTACTTGCTGTTTTATAAGAACAATATGTAGACTATGGACACTTTGTGTAAAGTGAATAGTGCCCAGTGTAAATAAACTATACGTGCAAATCATGGCCCAGAACCAAGGGGAGGTTCAAGTGGGTACACCGAGCCATCCTGTAAAAGATAAAGATATTTATGCTTGTCTGCCGGACATACGGGGGAATGGTTCTCTTGGATCAGAGGAAACTGGTCCAGGCGGCGAGGAATTGCGGTGGCTTCCTGCACAAGCCACCGACAGAGACTTGGTAATGTACTTGAGAGCTGCTCGATCAATGGCAGCTTTTGCTGGTATGTGCGACGGCGGCTCCCCTGACGATGGTTGTGTAGCTGCGAGCCGTGATGATACTACCATAAATGCGCTTGATGTACTTCATGACTCGGGCTATGATCCTGGACGCGCTCTTCAAGCCCTTGTGAAGTGCCCTGTGCCTAAGGGAATCGAGAAAAAGTGGACCGAAGAAGAGACAAAACGCTTTGTGAAAGGTATCCGTCAATTTGGTAAAAACTTTTTTAAAATCAGAAAGGACTTATTGCCACATAAAGATACTTCAGAATTAGTAGAGTTTTACTATTTGTGGAAAAAGACACCAGGTGCTAGTAGTAATAGACCACATAGGCGACGAAGGCAAGCATCACTCAGACGTGTTCGCAACACAAGAAATTCTCGCGCTGGCACTCCAAAGGAGCAAACCCCAGAGGCTATTCCTGCAGTGCCAGATACAAATGGTTCTAGACCATCACCTAATCCAAAAGAAGGAGGCGAAATGAGCTCAGTTACTGAAGATGAAAATTCTGAAGAAGATAGTGACTCCCGTGAAGCTGCTGATTTGGCTAAAGCTGATAACCTCCGAGCAGGAGAAAATCTTGAGGACTCGCCTAGCAGAATGAGAACTAGAAATAAGTCAAAGGAACAAGCAACGCCAAATGGAAAGAAAGGTCAGGAAGAAAGTGATAATGATTTGAAATTAAAAACTAAGGCTGTTAAACCAAATCCACCAAGTACAAATAACAATGTTGTAGAAAAAGTTTTATCTTCACCTATCAGCAAAGATGTAAAAAAGAAGGTTGTAGTCAATGGCAAGGTGGATGTTTCTAAAGTTAAGAAACGTCTGCCAGAGGATTTAAAAATAGAAGGTATTATGGATGGTGATGTTCAAATGAAAAAGAAAAAGCAAGATGAACCTCCAGAAAGTCCTTCAGAAAGTTTCACCAATGATAGTTTTCCGGCTGTTGATGAAACTGAAACTGTTGAACCAGAACCAGAGGCTTGCGATTTTAGTTTTACTAAGCCTGAAAAAGAAAATGTGGAACAAAATAAAGAATCTGATTCAGAACAAAACCCAAAAACTTCTGAGACACAAGTGAAAGTTGAAACTATGGAACCAACTATCAAAACAGAAAAAGATCCTTTACCATTATTTAAGGTTGTTTCAGAGAAAGATGATAAGAATGCTATGGATTTGAAAACGGATTCAAATATGCGTAAAAACAACGACATCAATGAACCAAGACCTTTGACTATGGCAAGTACAATATATCCTAAAACTGAACTTATTATTCCAAAAGTCACTCCAATGGTTACAGATACCATAGAGAAAATAAAAATAAAAGAAGAAATTGACATGGAAGACCATTCACTTAATCTTCATAAAGAAGAATACCAGAAAGATCCTCTTGCTCACAATTTCCCTGGACATCCAGTAAATCAGGCCAGTAAACCTCTTAATTTGGAGAACACTAATTTCTTTGTCAAAGATAGTCATATTTACAATCCTAAGTTAAATCACAGTATTAAAATTGAAGGGGGTGTCACAAATATTTTTAATCCTGTAAATATGCCAAAAGAAAGTTCTATTATACGAAGTGCAAAAGATTTTTCAACTGGCATACCACCATTTTCATATGCTTCCAATATTAATTACTCTAATGATCCAAACAAACATAATCATCACATAAATCCTTTAAAAACTGTTATTAAATTAGAACCAAGAGATGAAACCAGTGAACTTAAGAATCAAAACACACCAGAAATATTCACAGCAACTATTTCTACAGCTAATAAAGTTGACTCTCCTAATACACCTCGCTTGGATTCAATGCAAAGAATAAGTCCATCTCCTTCAAACACAAGAGGTTCATCACCACCATCTATGGAGCATCCATCTACAACTAACACTGAGCCTATTTCACCAGCAAATTCACAAGAAACTAAAGAGTCTGATCTTGATGACAAACAACCAACAGATCTCAAGACACAGTCAATACCTAAACATGATAATCAAATTGGTTTTAGACCACCAGTGTTCCCATCACCGGTACGTCCAGAAAATATGGGAGTCAGATCATCGGAGGCTACAAACATCCCTGTATCAGGACAAAGCATGCCTCCACCTACTATGAGTCAGCCATCTATTACTGGTTTGTTACCTCCAGGTCCACTTATATCAGTAGGAAGTGGTTCCAATATTGGACCTTACAGTTTTATGCCTGCACCATTGTTTGGACATTCAAGTCACCCAGGTTTAGATAAACCCAGTGGAATGCCTCCATTGATACAACAAGTTCCACCACCTCATAGTCATCCTGGAGGCAGCATTTTGCCACCACCCTCTAATCAAAATGATCCATCAATGCCACAAGATCTGAAAATTAAGCAAGAAATTCCTGATAATATGCCTGCAAACCTGTCTACTCAAAACACTGATCCTTTACAGTCATTAAAGGAGGTAAAAGTACCAGGCTACCCAATTGGTAGTGCCATAGCGCAACACTTGAGCACAGAAAGAGACAGAGAATCAATATCAAGTGTTGAAAATAATAGTAGACCACCAAGTCAACCAACTAATGAAAATCCAATGCCCAGTGCTTTCCTTGGTCCAAGAATAGACAGTATCAAGAAAGAACCAGATTTTTTGCACCAACCTCATTTGCCACCTACAAGTCAAGGTGGAGGCTCAGAATCAGGAAACACCTTACCTCCTGTTAAGAGTCCACATACACCAACACCTATTAAAAGTCAACCGAGTCATAATGGAAATTCTGGACATCCTCGTCCCTCTGCTACCACATCGCCTTTCTCAAGACATTTGACTAGCCCGTCGCAACCACGCCAAATATCAGCGTCACCGGTACAACCTAACACTCCAGTGTCGCATTCCGCTCTCAACCTGATGAATCCTTCTCCTTTGTCAATACCGTCTACAATACCTGGCCCAGTTATGCATTCAGGACAGCAACCTGGTCCGCATCACCATCCGTTTGCGTCGCCCTTACATCATCCCCACCATCCTCTACTCCATCCTTCTATTTTCCAGCTCTCTGCAGCAGCTGCAGCACATGCCATGCATCCTTATTATCCACATCCCCATCCTGGCTACTCTATGCCGTATCCGTACCCATATGGGCCCTTACCACAACCTCATCCAATACCACCCATGCACCCTGCATCAAGTGCTCCAGGACGACATGAACCAGTAAAGCCAACTATAGAATCAACAACGATGCTCAGTTCTCACCACAGTACTAGTTCATCTGTTACTACAAGGTCATTAAGAGAAATATCTGAGAGCGGTGAAGATCCAAGGCATCCTAATGCGTCAGAAAGGCATCAACTTCATGAAACTACAATGACGCATCACCATTCTACCAGTCATCATAGTGCAGTTCATACAAGTACAGAGAAACAGCCAAGTCATGTTGGTGGTGGAACAAACCATACATTATCGATATCTCATTCGACTTCCAGTAGTTCATCACAATCGATACAACATAAAATTAATACACAGCAAAAATCTAGCTCACATTCAAGCTCTCCACATCATTTATCAGCTAGTTTATCTCAAACAACAAGTTCTTCTTCGAGTGTCAATGTTACAAATAATCATAATCACACTCATCATCATTCCCATCACCTGGCCCATCACCCAGAAAGGTTATCGCCGGCTGATTCTATGCTACTTCGTCACCACCCTAAAATGATCCCTGGTAATCCAAACCACTTAATGATTCAGCCACCTTCTATGGGTCATCCTCTGGGTCTAGGATTGCCACCAGGTCCAGGACCAAGTTCAATTGAAAGCCTTCGATTGCATGCACAAGCTGCAGCTGGCTTGCAATCCGCGCATGGAAGATCTGGCTCCCCACATCAAATACCACATGGCCATCCACATCTTAGAGGCCCTCCAAGACAATTGCCTGACGAGAATTCGGAGTTGAAGCTTGAGACGCAATCTCAACCTGAAGAGGAAGAAATTCCAAGTCCAGCGCATATACCACATGGCCCTAGCCCTGAACCGAAAATAGAAGACACTGAATGCCATAGATCCCAATCTGCAATATTCTTAAGGCATTGGAACCGCGGTGACTACAACTCTTGCACCCGTACAGATCTTATTTTTAAACCGGTGCCAGAATCGAAACTAGCACGAAAGCGAGAAGAACGACTAAGAAAGCAAGCTGAACGAGACAGAGAAGAGAGGGAGAAAATAGCTCAGCAAGCACATAGAAAGATAGCTACTCCAGAAAAGCCTGAGACGAAACCGCCCTCGAGAGGCGCAATAGAGACTATCTCATCTCCATACGACAGGTTTCCAAGACCGCCTGGCTATCCAGAAACGCCGGCGCTACGTCAGCTTTCTGAATACGCTCGCCCTCATGCCGGCTTCAGCCCGGGTAACCTGCCACGTCATTGCATGGATCCTATGCTGCAGTACCAACTCAGTTCGATGTACGGCGCCGCCGGCGCTCGAGAGCGTCTTGAACTCGAGCACCTCGAGAGAGAAAAGCGGGACCGTGAGATTCGTGAACTACGTGAGCGCGAGCTTAACGACCGACTTAAAGAGGAGCTACTGAAGAATAACGTAGGGCCACGCGCGCTCGACCCGCATTGGCTAGAAATGCACAGAAGGTATGGAATGCCACCGCCGCCGCCGCAGGGTGCAATACCGGTTCAGTTCGGACTGTACCCGCCGGGACACGGACCAGGAGCATTGTCGCAGTTGGAACGCGAGCGGCTCGAGCGTCTCGGGATCCCGCCCGCGGGAGCGGGAGGTCCGCCTCAGTCTGTACCGGTCTCGGGCGCCGGGCCGCACCACCCGCATCACCCACACCCGGGCGTCGCAGCCGCGCAGCTGGAGGCGGCCGAGCGGCTGGCGCTGGCCGCCGATCCCATGGTGCGCCTGCAAATGGCGGGTATCAATCCAGAGTACCACGCGCATACGCATGCGCACACGCACGCGCACTCTCACACGCACCTGCACCTGCACCCGGGGCAGCAGGCGGCGGCGCAGGCGCAACAGGAGGCGCTCGCGGGGCTGGGTCCATACCGGCCCCTGCCGCACCCGGACCTGCTAGGCTCGGTGGGGCGGCCGTACGCAGAGCAGCTGGCGCAGCAGGCGGCGGCGCACGAGCAGCTGCAGCGGCAACTGCTGATGGAGCGCGAGCGCGGCTTCATGCACACCTCGCACCACGAGGACTTTATGCGCCAGCAGCGCGAGCGCGAGCTGAAGGTGCGCGCGCTCGAGGAAGCGGCCCGCGCCTCCCGCCCCTAGTGCGCCTCGCACGCTTCCCCGCCGCGCCGCTGACTGTGAGTGCCGTAAATTGTGACCGACGACGGTTCCTTGTGTTCATCGCGAAGGTTAGCGTATGTGTAAAATGAGATTCTTTACGGAAGTATGTGTGACGATATATTGTAATTTATATTTATCTAACTTAAGTTTTTATAATGGTTTTATAGCTGCATGGTCATGTAGTACGCTTATTTTCCATGCTCAAATTTATTTCTTAACTACTAGTCATAATTAAAAAATTATTATGTGGAGAATGATGACGTGCTGTCACATATTTAATTTTACACTTTAAATTATTTTTTACATACTTTAACTGACGGTGCGCCGGCCGGGTTACATTAATAGAATACTTCTGCTTAACTACAGATGTGACCTTTTATTTCATGACACAACCATTAAAAGTAATAATAAATTTTAAAGATGTATAAACAGAGTAGGGTCTGTGACTTGCCTTTCTAATCGACTTGCCTTTTATGTAATTGATCTGTAATGACTTTCTAACTCTGTATAATAATCTAAGAATAAGGAAATTATGTTTTTATAAAATTATTTACAAAATGTAATATAATTTATTGTTTCACATAAGAGTTTTACCTATGTAACATTTGAATTTGAATCTGATGTGAAATGTTGCACTCTGCTTTGAAACAATCCCTGATCAACTATTTATGAAAGTAATTAAATTCACATATCAAACATAGGATTGTGTTTCACAGCAAGTGTTAAATTGAAATGAAATTAATTATTACCTTTCCAGTGTTGATAATAGTAGTACGCAATCATTCTTGTAACTAATTGGTTTTATTGGGAATCTTAAATTGATTGCTTTAACATCATGAACGGAGAATGTACAAATCATTAAAACAATGTGTTTTGAAGATTTTTATTATTTGTTGTTTGGTTGGCAAATTATGCCCATGTCACTATTATGTTGTAAACCCCTCAGAGCTTGAATGCCTACTGCTAGACATAGGCCTCTCAATTAACTTTATTCACACAACAAAGAGAAACAAAGTTTTACTGATTCCAGGAAATTAACATTCATAGACTAATTAATTTGGTCAAGCAAAAAAATTAATTGTTACAAAGTTTGAAATTGAATTATCAATCTTTTGATTACAATTAACATTTAGGTATAAAAAGTGACTGTTGAACGTTATAGCATAATATATTGGCCTTAACATTACACCTAGCTCTGATAGGTCAAAACTCTGTTTTCGATAACAGTATTGAGTTTCAATACTATGTCTCGATATCTGTCTTCAAACCTCTTTATTTTAATGAATTAGACGAGTAATTGTTTACACAAATGACTGCTAATGTAAAATGAACTCTGTTATTTGTTCATAATAGTTCGATTCATTATAAAATAAATAACAGTTATACCCAGGTGCAATAGACGGCATATTGTCGAGTATAACACTGTTGGGCGATGATCTTAATCCTTGAATAACTGTAACTAAAGCTGCCTACTTTTATATCGTTAAATAGCATAAAGTTACAGCTGCGAACAAGGAAGGTAGAAGATTTGAAGTTTTCCTCATTATGGTCATTAAAATATTTATGTACAATGTTTTCAACATTTGTGTTTTTGTTATTTATGTACTGTTGACCGCAAATCAGCCATAAAGATCAATTCATATCGAAGTGACAGCGGTTGGCAGCACAGCGGCCGGCGGTTTTAGATTACACATAGTATCCCTTAAAAGCAGTCGCCCGCCATTGCTTTGATGGGCCGCTTGTCGGCTCGCAGCGCCTCGTCCAACCCGACTTTTTCAAGCGATATTATGCGTTATCAAATACGGATAAAGCTTAAAATGGTTTTACTGCGAAACTGCCACTTGGGTGAGAACTGACCCTTACAGTTAGACCTAGATGCTACCCTTATCCTGATACAGCAGACTCTTTGCAATGCTACTGTTGCCCTTGATGCGCGGTCGACTGTTCAATTAATATACCTACTATTACTGCGATAAGTTCTCACATTGTATATTTGATTACGGTCGTAAATTCGTTTTAATTAAATATAGTGGTGCTTATTTAATACCTACTTATGTTTTCAGACATTTCATTTATTGATCATTTACATATTTATTGTTCATTTGTAATAATTAACTGAATAGTAAATTAAATTTATCATTCTTGTTGCATTACCAATGGATTTTTGAAAGGAATGCCTATTAAAGAGAAAAAAATGTTTTCTGCAAATTAGGGTCTGAATTCTGACCAAGTACAAAATATTTATTCCAACGCAATTAAATTGTTTTTAGACTCTTATTAGCAGAAATGGTTCTATAAACTTTTGGTACTTGCATAAAATTATCGAAAAGTTGTTGGTGAATTTGGGGTGAATGGATTGATAATGTTTTAAACTTCTATTCTATCCATCCACATTCATTATCATCATTATCAGCCTATGTAAACGTCCCATTGTTGGGCTCAGATTTTCCCACACGTTTTCTATTGCTATGACGAAATAATTTGATGATTTTTGTTCTATCCATATTGTTAAATTCTAATCACATTTACGTTACAATAGATATACTAGAAGAAAAGCTCCAAACTTTCAAGTTAAGTAAGAGTAAGTGATTGATTAGTCAAGTTGTAAATTTTAAGAGTTGTAATTTTCGCCCAATGTACACGTTCAGTAATTCTACTGCACTATATTGTAATATAAACTCCCTTTGTAAGAAATAGAACTTATTATAGAGTCGAAATAAAGAAGTTATAGATATTTCTAGTTATAACGATTTCGAAATGTCGCTTTGTAGGTGTTATTTTGGTAATGCCATAGTTACTTTCTGATATTAAAAAAAGAGGAAATGAGTATTATTTTTAGATACAAATTATATCTTAATTAATTAAGAGGTTTCGTGTCGATTTAAAACTTCATTTATCTAGACAGTAAGGTTAAATGGATGTCTTAGTGCTTTTGTGTAAATTTTTTTGAATAATATATGTGAAAAAATTCAGTTGTGTTTTTTTTTAACATTCTTTCAATTACATAAAAGACTATGTAGGTAAATACACAAGTTTTTAATACGTAAAAGACTTGTGTATTTACCTACGTAGATAGGTAGGGTTTTTTCAAATATTTTATCTTACACTTAAAATATTTGTCTATAAATACCTATAAAATAAATATTTTTAGTAGTTAATTAATAACATTTTGGTGCCGAGTACCGAGTTTCAGAAGTCATTCGATCAAGTTAACGAAAACTAAAATTTGTGTGGCATGGAAGCAGCGCCTTCTGTTAGAAACGAGGACAGTTAAAATTTTGCCATACAAATTCTTGTTTTATACTGATTGAATGGCGAATGAAACTCGCTCTCTGCACCAAAATGTTATTAATTAACTACAAAAAAATATTTATTTTATATTTATAGAGATAAATATTCTAGGCAGCCTGGTAAAATGGTCCTTATTAAGTTGTTTAATACAGTATATAACCATAAGAACAAAGATAGCGTATTTGTGCTTAGATTTTTTAAGTTCAAATAGAGAAAACTCGGAACAATACTAAGAAAACTACAAAGTCATCTGACTTCTAAGACTTGTAATATGACAGATTTTCTGTCAAGTTAGCAATTTTTGTACGGTTTGAGAGTAATTTTACGAGGTTTGTTTAAAACATTTTATTATCGCTGCGTAACTAGGTAATAGCTTGATCGATATTGCGATTGGTAAACAACGCAGAAGCCGCAAATATTCAGAGAAAGGGGTTGGCAACAGCACAAGGAACAATAATGTTATAAGAGAATGGGGCTGACAAGTAACACCGGTTTGTTGGCGAGTGTGCCACGGAAACATACACTTCCAAAAGAAACGGTAAGTCTCGCAATCTGTTATTTGCAACTCTAGCCTCAAACAAAGTCTGCAGTTTGACGATCTGGTGAAGGTTACAAGTAGCTGCTGGATGTGAGCAGCATATCGATCGTTGATTGAGATCGTTGTGGAGATACTTGGGGGAGGTCTTTGTCCTAGCAGTTCGCGTGTTTTGTCGAAGATGATGTACTGGTTACATTTCAGAGATGTAGAACTTAAGTCTCGATTCAACCTTGTGGTTGAGTCGAGTCAACAACTATCTGTATAAGTATCTAAGTTCGCTTTATGTCGTCATCATCATGCAAAAAAACTTTTACATCCATACATAGGTACCACGTTGACCACGTATGTCCCCGTACCGAACTTATGAATCTATGATTCTCTAAAGCGTTTCTGACGACAGCGGAGAACCGGTGAGTACCTAATTAAAGCACCCATGCAAGCACAATGTCTGTATCAGTTTAAGTGCGCGTGTGTGAACCGGGTATTATGCTTCGGCAATGAGTATTTCGGTGTCTCTTGACTTATCCTAGTGTGTATGTGTAGTATTATTAAAAGATTTAGGAATTGAGGGTGTTTTGAAGCACTGTCTCCCTAGCAATGCTTCCCTCCCAAATCCTAATCAACAACAACCAAAGTCATCTAAACGTTTTCAGGGCAACGACGTCGAGTTGCGATGCGAGGTGACTCCGGCGCCGTTCATGCTGCGGCCCTACGCGGGCCTTTACAACCCGTTCTCGCAGGCATGTTCGGTTCTGTGCAACCACCCCGCCGACACTGAAGCGAAAGAATACGTCAAGAAGGTTAAAGATACCTGGGTGGGTAACACTACCTATGGGATTGCGCAGACGACGGACTTTTTTGTCCGTTAAAATAGATCGCTTAAAACTTCATTGACTAACGCTCACGAGGGACTGTAAGTAACAAAGCGAGGCGGACAAAATCCGTTGTCTGCACACTTCCTAATCATGTGTCTTATGTTATTGTAGTAAATTGGCAGTTGCTGGCCTTTATAACATAACATTTATAGCATAACGGGCTGGTTGGCAGCGAGAAACTGGTGGTATCGCAAGCCGTTGTGATTCTTATACCATTTATTGTTTCTTTGCAGTTTTTGGAAGGAAAAGTTCATTGTCTGAACGAAGATTTGTCTAAGTTTCAAGATCAAAATGTTTCGGAGAAGAATAGGACACCACACGATATCGTCACTGAGGACATGTTTAGGAGGTAGGTTCTACAGCGTAACCACCTACACAAGTCCACTGCTGGACATAGGCATCTCCAAGAGCACGCCACCGAGCACGATCCACGGCTACGCTATCCAGCTCTTGCCAGCCACCTTGCGAAGATCGTCGCTCCACCTAGTCTGAGGGCGTCCTACACTAATATTAATAATACTACAGCGTTTTTTGGACAAAATTTTCCACGAGCATTCAAGGTCAGTCATCACCAATCTCGCAAAATCGCACTATCAATTTGTTTTACCATGCCGGAATGACACACACGCCACTGCGGTACTTTTTTCGATGCAGCAGTCCCCCCTGTTGCAAATATGGCGGGCGTCACTTTCCGCAAAAACATTAGTAGCCATATCTCCTCCACTTTCAGATGGTAAGTGTTGATATAACAGCAAAGATGTAAGCGCACTTCACTAGGAGTCGTCAACCACTGAGAAACGATTACGAAAGCAAGAATTTGTTTTGGCATTGACGCGGCGGCGTCTCCTGTTGAGGAGAGTTAAAATTTTACCATTTAACTTTCGTCGAATGAATTCAAATAGTACTTAACTAAACAAAACTTGACGACCTCCGTAGCCAAATGGCGGCACTAACTTTGAGGTCCCGGGTTCGATTCCCGGTCGGGTCAATGTCAAAAACTAACTTTTCGATATTGTGTCGGGTCTGGGTGGTTGTGGTACCGTCGTTGTGCCAGATTTTCATAACAAAAGTGCTTTAGCTACTTACCTTGAGATCAGAACAATGTATGCTATGTGATGTTATCTAATATTTTTCATTATCATAATCATCAGCCTATATTGATAAGAAAGTAATTAAGGAAATAATATTTTTTTATTCTTATTTTCAAGGTATACAGAAACAGACTCGCGGCCACACACTCCCGCGCCGACGCTTGCCAGCGGCAAGTCCAGGGGATCTCGGAGGTGCCTCACTCCCGACCAGCCGCACCAGAGGACCGCCATTGTGGTAGACCTGAGGAGGAGTCACAGCCAGGTAGAGCAGCACACTCACATCAACCATCGTTATTACAATATTTTCCCAATAGCTTAAGTAGGTATATTTATTATTTATATTCATTTTGTGCATGTTATGTTTAAATCAATTATAAATAAATATAAGACAATTTCGTGTTAAAGTAGTTGTGATTACACAAGTTTGTCACTAGGTGACGCTACCACAGAATAATAATAATAGTACAAGCCCTACTTTGATTCTATACTGTAGTTTACTGTATGTAATTGATAATATAATTTATGAATCTTTAGACTGCTAGCACCGCTAGTCTTTAACCTAAAGATCCCGGGTTCCATTCCATCGGATGGTGCATATTATTGTAGGTAGGTACCTGTTTGATAGATGGCAAAAAATGGCTTATATTAAAGTCCGTTAGGTATCTTTCACCATCTTATCTAATCTAAGAAGTAAAATAAGCCAACTTCGATATCCAGTTTGATTCTGAGTGAACTTCACCCTCGCTTTACGTCACTTACCATCGGGTGATACGAAAATGAAGCTTGTCTGTTGTAAAATTTAAAAGAAAAATCTCCACCTCCAGGAAACCTTGTACTACCACGCCACATCAGACTTGACAGCGGGCCAGGCCACCACCGCCACCAACGACCGCTCCACGCTGCCCTCGCTGAATCTCTCCGAGGGTGCTCACAACCGCCTAGCCAAAGGCCAGTGCGAGCAACTGCCGCCGCTGGCCTCGCCTCTAGTGCTGTCCCAGAGGGCACAGCCGGTGAAAGATGCGCTTACTTTGAGGGCAGCTAAGAAGGTAAAAAAATATCATCATCATCATCATCAGCTCATTTATGTCCCCACTGCTGGGGCACGAGCCTTCCCTATGGATGGATAGGGAGAACGGGCCATGAACCACCACGCGGGCCCAGTGCGGATTAGTGGTTGTTAACGACTGCTAATGCAGCCGGGACCAACGGCTTAACGTGCCTTCCGAAGCACGGAGGAGCTCGAGATGATAAATTTTTGGTCACCCATCCGATGACCGGCCTTTGCGAAAGTTGCTTAACCTCAGCACTCGCAGACCGGGCGCGTTAACCACTGCGCCATCGAGCTCCTCAAAAATATATATTTTAATAAATTGTACTAAGACTCTCATCAATGCCTGGCTAAAGGCCAGTACGATTAACTGCCGCCTCAAGCCTCGTCTCTAGTGCTGAAGTAAGTAAATAAAGGACAGCAGCAGACAGGCAGCCAGTGAAAGATGCGCTTACTTTAAGGACAGAAATGTATTTTGTGCTGCTAAGCAAACTTTTTGAGGGTGCTCACAACTACCTAGCTAATGGCTAGTGCGAGCAACTACCGCCACTTACCTCGTCTCTGGTGCTGACGATGGCGCAGAGGATGCAGTCTGTCAAAAACGCGTAAAAGTGTTTTTAGGACGGCTAAAAAGGTGAAAAATATTGTATTTTAGACATTTTAGGGGCGACGAGAAATTTAAGATTTCACAAGCCGTAGTGATCAAACATGCTCAGGGGGTTTTTAATCGGAGTAATACCATACAAACATGTACCCTTGCTGAACCTCTCCGAGGGCGCCCACAACCGCCTAACTGAAGGCCAGTGCGAGCCACTGCCGCCACTGGCTTCGCCTCTAGTGCTGACGCAGAGGGCGCAGCCGGTGAAAGATTACTCTCATAATGCCTGGCAGGCCAGTGCGAGCAAATGCCGGTTCTAGCCTCGTTTCTAGGGCTGACGCTGAGAGCACAGCCGGTGAAAGTAACGCTCTCTTTAGCTACAATAGCATAGTTGGTAGTACACCTGACATGCCGGGTGTCATGGGGTGCGGGTCCGAATCACGCTCGTGGATTTTTTTTATTGGAAATAAATAATAAGATAATTTAAGCCAAAATATAGCATTAATCAATTTGATGCTTAGGTACTGTTCAAGTTTATGATAGAAATATTAAATTACTATGACTGTTCATAAATTACTAGGAACACCCTACGTCAGTGTTAATCTATATCTATAACGTTCGGACGCATAACATCACACTATCGATGTTATTAGGGCCTGCACCGTTTTCAGTAATTACTGGAGCGTTTAAAATCGCACGATAAGCAATCTGTTATTGAATAACTGCCTAGTGTCGAAGCGATAATGTTAGTCAGTTAACTGTGTAGCATAAATTCGTTACAAATAACTTGCCATTACATTAAATATAAAAAATAAAAAAGATGTTACCATTTCTGGTATCGAAAACAAAACTATTAACTATTAAAAAAGATGGTAGACCAAAGGAGAAGACGATTAAAGAGAGAAGTTTCTATGTGACCGGCGATAATTTGAGTACCGTGAAACCGAGACGTATTAGGCGTAAACCATTGCATATACCTCCGAAAGTGCCGCCCGATCCTTGCGACTGCAGTCTGATGCATCTCTCGAGGGTAGTGATAAAATACGCGCCGAGAACTAGGAAGAGGAATGGTTCGAATATCGTGTTGTCGATGACGTCATTGGGCCCGTCTGGACAGCGAAAGAGAATGAGATTGCCGCTAGTGACGAACGTGAAGACGAGGAAGAAGGAGAACCAGCTGATTTACGACTGCGAAGGGTTTTTTAAGAAGCTTGAGGTAGCATGAGCTTTTCGTATACCATGTGCTAGGGTTTGTGATTACCAACCCCCATTTGGCAGGCGTATCAATTGCAGCAATGACTTGATTCCAACGATGCATTGGAGGCCTTTGCCTAGCAATGGGATAGCATATAGGCTATCTGGGGGCACGGTAGTGCCCCCCACGGGTGTAGCCAGGGAGAGGGTTTTGGGGGTCAAACCCCCCCGAAAAGTTCAGATATTAACATTCATACAGACAAAATAAGAACAGGCATGCGGTATATCTCATTGATTACCAACTATTACCTACATTAAAATAAAAATATTACCTATTTAGCATAATCTACGAGTATACTAATATTATAAAGAGGAAAGCTTTGTATTTTTGTATGTTTGTAACAAATAAACTCAAAAACTACGGAACCGATTTTAAAAATTCTTTCACCATTAGTATGCTACATTATTCTTGAGTGACATAGGCTACTTTTTACCGCGGGAAAGTACCTTTTCCTACGGAAAAAAATATTTATTGCGGGCGAAGTTGCGGACGGAATACGGATAAACGAAGCGCAATAGCACTATCTACCTTTTCTCGAAGCGCTTCGTCGTTTTTTTGAACCCTCATAACTTCGGTTTGGATACCAGATAAACAAAATTGTCGGGATATGATGTGAGATCTAATAAATTTTTGACAGTGCGAGCCATATGGTCTCGTCTTGGCAACATTTTACATGAAAATGTTTTTGGGTGGGATTTTCTTTACTTTATGCACAAGTTCAACACTTACAGAGTTACAGATAACAATAATATTATGAGGCTATCTGCAAAGCTTATCTCTGTTAAACGATTATAAGTTTATTTGTAGATTGTCGTTTGGCAGGTGAGACTCGATTTCAGATGAAAGGTCGTAGGTTCGATTCCTAAGGCAAGTCGTTGCTTTACGAGTAGATAATCGTTACTAAGAGTTAAGACAGTAAGTGCCGTACAAATAAACAAAGAATAAGGTCCGAATAGTTATTCCGTGTTTTGTTCCTGTCATGTAAACGTCATTTCAAATTAGAGTAAAAGAGACAAAACAAAGAATAACTATTCGAACCTTATTCTTTGTTTATTGTAAGGGGCTATGGCTATTACCTTATGGATACCTGTCGCCAGGCAGGCCTGCATTTCTGTTTTCCGGTTTGACAGGTATGACTTCATACCTTCCAGTGGTACTGTAAAATTATTGATAACACAGGTATTATAACACAAGGCCTCAGGGTTGGTAACGTGCCAAGCCAAGCTCCTCATTTTGTATTTTCTTTGTTACAGACTCAACTGAAGGCGCTGAATTTGGGGAAGGCTATCAAGAAGAGCAACAAAACGGAAACGCCTACTTCCCACCGCTCTAAAGCTGATAATGACGCGAATGACGAAGCCGAGTCTGTCATAGTCAATGATGACGATGAAGGTGGGTGTTATGAGTGCAACTTGGTTTGGCGCCAATTCTTCTCCAGTCCAGACCAGACCCAATTACTTTTTTACAGTTTGATTAAGATAAACGGCAGCAATGATAGGGAGAAATAAAAAACCTGGTATTCGCTGAGTTGGTTTCATATTTGGATGCCACAAAATATATAGTTTAGACAGTATTTTGTGTTGGTATTTTGTTTAGATAAAGTTAATATTTATTCTGTACACAGAACAGAATAAATGTTTACTCTATTCTATTGTTGTTGGTATAGCCAGGTTACTTTCCATTTGCAGGTAACGGCGAAGGTCGCCGACGCGGCAAGCGCCGCCGCAAAGGTGGGAAAGGCAGCGACCGCCTCACCTCAGCCGGTCTCGCTGCGCAGTCGCAGCAAGACCCGGAAACACAGGCATGATATATTATTATTTTTTGGACAGTGGTAAACTTGTCATCCGTGTACCACCGCGCCCGGGAAAGCGCGGATCGTTATGTGGGGTTCTCCTCTTCCAATTTTCCTTGTTGGAAATACATAAGACTGCATACTGTTCCAAACCTTCCACTGCTCTCGATCTTTAACGGTTTTCCACAATCTTTCTTGTGCCGACGACCTCAAAGATGACCTTCCACTCTCTATTTAATATACTGAGGTACAGACGCTTGTACATCAGACTATCCAAAACTGTCAAATTTCTTCAATACACCTTCAACCTTATGCCATTGACATAAAGTTCAAAGTCTGTTGAGGAAATTTGTCAATTTGTAGTAGTCAGTGCAGGCGTGTGAACATTGAAACCCCTCTCGTTGGAAATCGAACCGTTGCATATCGATTCTCAGTCGGATTCATGGTATTTTGAGTGAGTAAATTAAGTCCTCGCGCGCCATATGTACGCACGGTCGTACGTAAGGTGGCCCGCTAATTATACCTACAGCGCGGGACGGGTTAAATCGTTCTAACTTTGGCACTTTGACAAAGTCTGTTCAAAGAAAAACATTTTTTCATGATACGGCTGAAAAATATTTTGATTTGGCAACGTTATCTCTTCTTCTCTCAGTACAAGGTCTCCCTCCCGCCATGTGTAGACTTACTAACCGATAGTGACATTCATAAATGCTAAATTGTAGACTAAACTGAAGGAATGATTTTGAATTTTAAATTTTCTAATTTTATCCACCCCAGATCGCCGGCATCGGCACCGACTCCCACAACGCCAGCTCGCGCGGCTCCATTGCGCCGTCCGTCGACGATGACGTCATTCTGCCCGCCATCAAGCCAGCTGCAACAAACCCTCGGAGGACCGACTCGTTCCTCGACGACGAGATCCTCAAGTACCTGCATAGGGAGGTGGACGAGGAGGCCATCGAAACAGAGTTTGATACCAAGGTCTGGGTGCCAAGTGCGAGTTTCATTCGCCATTCGATCACGGAGAATTTGTATGGCAAAATGTTAACTCGTATGCCGCCAGGAGGCGCTACTTCAATGCCATACTAATTTTCGTTTTCGTAAACGTAATCGAATGAATACGGATAGTAAACAAAACTCACACTAGGCACCCTGAACTATACGAGTAGAACGATATTGTTTTCTAAAGTTTACGCGAACACTACACATTTAAATGAAACAACTTTTACGGATCTACTCGCGTTTATTTTACACATTACTTTTTAATGTTTATCCTGACGTTTCGAACCCTTTGCAGGGTCCGTGGTCACAGGGAGACTGAGGTGTTGGTCATCTCATAATTAGTTAGTAGCTTGTATACCCTCATTTAAATTTAATCTGGTGCGTTCCGTTTTACGCAGAAAGAGCTTACAGTATCTTTTGGTCTGGCAGTATGGTGTTAGTGCTGGGATTTAATATTTTGTATGATGGGATCCCAGGCTGGTGGTAGATTCCAACAATCTTCTCTATTAAAATTAGGATGTTTTTTAATTTCAATAGCCTCGCGTATCATCCTAGGGATGAATCGTTGTTCTCTAGCGAGTATTTGTGATTTATCAAATCTGATGTAATGGTTGGGCCTTTTTAGGGGCATGTTCGCATACTGCAGACTTATTTTCGCGCCTATGCTTGACGTCGGCTATATGTTTTTTAACGCGGGTTCCTACACTTCTCTTTGTTTGCCCGATGTAAGAGAGCCCACAGTCGCAGTCAAGTTTGTACACGCCTGCATCTTGCAGGGGTATGTTGCACTTGACAGGTTGTAAAAATTGGTTGATCTTTTTCGGCGGCTTGAAGTAAGTGTTGATTGAAGCTCGCTTTAAGATATGTCCAATCTTGTCAGTGACACCTTTCATATATAGAAGTACAGCAGGTTGGCGCTCGACTGTAGTTGATTTATTGCGTTTTCTGTGACGAAGCCGTGGTACTTTCAGCTTATTATCCTGTAGTACGTGCTTGACATGCTGAAGCTCAGCAGCCAGGTGTTGGGTGTCACAGATGCCGCGTGCTCTCTGAAACAAAGATTTCCCTACAGTAGCCAACTGTCTAGGATGGTGGTGAGAATCACCATTGAGGTACCTATCTGTTTGGGTTACTTTACGATTCACACTGTGACTCAAACTATGGTCTGGATTCCTGATGATTAAAATATCCAAGAAAGCTAGCTTACTATCTGCCTCTAACTCCATTGTGAATTGTATTTTTGGATGTATAGGGTTAAAATGATCTAGAAAGGCAGATACTTTATCAGTTGGTAGGATAGTGAAAGTATCATCTACGTACCGCTTGTAGAACCTAGGGGTTACCGGAGCTGTGCTCAGGGCCCTCTCCTCGAAGTCTTCCATAAAGATATCGGCGACGACGGGCGAAACAGGGGAACCCATGGCAACACCCTCTACTTGCAGGTAGTAAATGTCATTCCACAAAAGGTCGCCAGATGTTAGACAATGCTTTAATAGTACTGCATATTCATCATACATATCTTGTTCTGCTAGTCGTTTTTTGTTAATTTCAATGCAATCCTGTACTGGTAGGCATGTAAATAAGGACTGCACATCAAAACTATAGTTTCATTGTCAGGGAGATGTAGGTCTTTGATATCGTTGACAAATTGGTAGGAATCCTTCACCTACGCTGTTGTGTTACCTCTAAGTGGTGAAAGAATCTTAGCAACATGCCGGGTCAGTCGGTAATTTGGTGAATCGATCTGGCTTACAATAGGGCGTAGCGGAGCCTCGAGTTTTTGAATTTTCGGTAACCCATACAGTTTTGGCGGTTTAGGGCAGGAAGGAATTAAATAGTTAGCGTCTAAATTTAACGTTTCGGAGTGTTGTTTGACAACACGAATGGACCACGGACGGACCACGGACCCTGCAAAGGGTTCGAAACGTCAGGATAAACATTAAAAAGTAATGTGTAAAATAAACGCGAGTAGATCCGTAAAAGTTGTTTAATTTAAATGAGTAGAACGATATTTACTGCTATACCACAAAACGATGGCTTAAATTAGACAATGCTTAAAACCGATGCCGTCACTAAGTTTTTTGCTATTTATTCTAGTTTCAATCGGTAACGTACAATCATTGTTCACAGTTATAACCTAATCCCAATTTAATATATTTTCAATAATTATTATTGAAAAATAATTTCGTGAGCACAAATATTGAATCTTATTATATTCACAAAATATGATTTATTTTTCTTGAACGTTTGTTTGTTTTCGTTGCTTTAATTAATTCGATGTTCGTACCAATATATTACTAAACTATTACTGCTTTGCTACAAAACGATGACTAAAGTTAGACAATGCTTAAAACTGATGCTGTCACTTTTAAGCTAATATTGTTAGACAGAGACAATATTTTAAACATGTATTTAGCCATTGTCTAACTTTAAACACTATTTTGTAGTAAAAGAGTTTATATTTCAGAGGCGCTACGTTCTAGAAGAGGCATTGCGCACGCGCCCCGATCGTCCGCACGGTAAAGAAATGCAAGCGCTACTACGGGAGCTGCACACGCCCGCGATGTCACTCGGCGACTGGCTGCATACGCCGCGCGTGTTCTCCCGGCAGAACGCCGTGTTCTCGCTGCCCATAGACAACACCGTTCTGGAGAGTAAGTAAACCTTTTTTCATATCATATGACAATGACTGTCCCACCGTTGGGCAAAGGCCTCCATCATTGAAATCAAGTCATCACTACAGTTGACGGGTAATGGTTTATTCACGATGCTTGCCAAATGCGGGTGTGGTCATAAACCCGGGCAATATATATCAAAACATATGAAACACACCTGGGCATTGAACCGGGAACCTTTAGGTATCAGGCCGAGCGGTTACTCAGCCACCGAGGCGTCCCCATGTAAAGGGTTAAAATTGAATGACACATTTTCATTTCAATACATTGTGTCTGTTAAAATATGGTTTTCTATTTGGTATATGGTTATTAGAAGGCTCAAGGTCACTCAAAGAGCAATGGAGAGAGCTATGCTCAGGGTTCCTCTGCGAGATCGAATCAGAAATAAGAAGATCCGCAGAAGAACAAACGTAACCGACATAGCCCGAAGAGTTGCTAAGCTCAAGTGGCAGTGGGCAGGGTGCTCGCAGGACTGACGGTCGCTGGGGCGGAACAGTCCTCGAGTTGCGACCGCGTACCGGAAAGCGCAGTGTGGGCAGGCCTCCAACAAGGTGGACCGACCATCTGGTGAAGGTCGCGGGAAGCCGCTGGATGCGAGCAGCACAAAATCGGTCGTTGTGGAGATCCCTGGGGGAGGCCTTTGTCCAGCAGTGGACGTCTTTTGGCTGAGATGATGATGATGATGATGATGATGATGATGATGATGATGATATGGTTTGTACTCTATAAGTTAACATAATTTGTAACAAGCAGCTCGCTACTGCTCACTTTTAGCATAAGTTTTAGCTGTAATAGCAATATATTTAAGTTTGTCTTATAAGTGAAATTGTAATTTCTTGAGACAATAAATTTTCTCTAAACCTATTTATATTTTACAGCTCTTACTCCCATGAACTATGTGTCAAGGTTTGTCACGATCAAGAAGTCGAAGCAGCTGCTGTACATCACCGTTATGAGGAAGTTCAGGGAGCGAGGGTACAGAATGCCGCTTAAGGTAAATTGAAATAATAACTCCTTAATACCCCATAACTGCCGCATTTTAACCGCCTCTGTGGTCTAGTGGCTAAGACCACCGGTTTAGACCCAGAGGTCCCGGGTTCGATTCCCAGCGGGGGGTACATGTTTGTGTACTCGGTTTGGTTGGTGGTAGGGCTTATTTGTCCGCCTGGCTAGCTTCCACCATCTTATCTAAATATTATCGCCATAATATCAATGTTTGTAGCATTGATGTGTTCCGGCAGCTACAGATAAGATAGCCTCACTAGTTGAGGTACCTGGGCGAAGTGCGCTTCCATCATTGGCCTTATCATCACTTTACATCAGGTGAGATCAAGGCACTGTGCTTACCCGTTAATATTTTTAAAAAAATAACCTTTTCTCATAAAGATATGACAGCCGATTCCTTAGTTGGGATGGTTTGAAATCCAACGCTCGGAGAGATGCCACGCAATCCACGTAAATTTAAAAAAGTAAATTTGGAGCGAATGAAGTGAAGTGCCCTTGAATAGAGGCCAATATAATTAGATTTGGAGTAATAGAGTTGAGTAAGTAGCCAATTCAGCAATTCTGTCAGGTTTTGAATTGGCACCTTGATCATAGACCCTGCATGGAATCTATATATATAAAAATGAATTCCTATTTTCCTTGGTAACGGCATCACGCGTGAACGGCTGGACCGATTTCGCTAATTCTTTTTTTGTTGAGTATGTTATTGTCAGGAGAAGGTTCTTATAAAAGAAAAAATTAAGAAAATTGCGCGGAAAATTAGAAAATTTAAGAATATTTAACCACCATATTAAATTATTTTTTAATGTAACCTTTTTTGACAATTTAAACTTTTTTAATGTAACCTTATGGCGTTATTAAAAGACAACGTCCGGGTCCGCTAGTTCTTAATAATAAATACCTATCACATCATTAGTACTCCACACCTTTCAGGACATAGAAGAAGGCCTGACGCTCATGATGGGCGGCATCCTCACCTCAGCGCAGACCGACCAGTTTAGGAACGTGATGCAGTGGACGGGCTACGTGGAGGAAGATAGCATCCCGGATGACATCAAGCTCACGCTACTCGACACGGGGTTTAGAAAATCCAGCGCTGGCGGCGACAACGGAGATGTTAGTTTAATGATAATTTTAATATGTCGCCATAACATCAATGTTTGTAGCTTTGTTGTGTTCCGGCAGCTAAAAATAAGATAGCCAGTGTCTCAGTAGTTGCGAATTTGGGTGAAGTCTGCTTCCACTTTCGGCTTTATCATCACTTAAATTAAATCAGGTGTGATGAAGGCCAAAAATTTGCAAGCTGAAGTGGCAATGGGCTGGTCATATAAGCCGCAGGACCGATAACCGTTGGGGTAGACGTGTTCTAGAGTGGAGACCGCGACTCGGCAGACAGTAGTGTAGGACGCCCTCCGGCGCGGTGGAGCGACGATATGCGCAAAGTGGCTGGCAGTGGTTGAGAGTAGCCGAAGATCGGGCTCAGTGGCATGCATTGGGAGAAGCCTATGTCCAGCAGTGGACTGATGTGGGTTGATTATGATGATGATGATGAAGGTCAAATCATGACCTGTTAGCAAATAAAAGAGCATCATCAGCAAATTTTTTGCCCTGCTGGGGCACGACCCTTCCCCCTCTGGATGGAAACACCACAGAGAGAACGGGCTGTCAACCACCACACGGGTCTAGTGCAGATTGGTGGTTGTTAACGACTGATAGGCCAAGCAGCAAATTTTAGAAGCCTTAAATCCGTTATTTCTAGACACGATCTAATTGTGGTTTCTTTTTAGATAATAGCTGTCTATAAATCTGGTTTCAGAAAAAACTAAATGTTCTACTAGAGTAAATAACCTCAAGTCAACATTTTAAAACCTCCTTAAGACCAATCATCTTGACTAAGTGTAAACTATCTAAAGTCTTTGTCTTTAAGTCCTGATTTTAAGTCCTAACTTTTTTTTTATACAGCTACGTGCCTTCCATCCGTGCATGGTATCCTTGCTTTCATCCCGTATTTCAATAAAAATAGGTTATTTTATAGTGACGAAAACTGTGCCGAACACTAGGTTGAAAATGTCGATCACTGGGTGTCGCCACTCTATTTAATTTTGTTTCGTTTCAGACAAACGAGAACACGCTAAAGTTCCGTACGTGGTGCGGCCTGTGCGCCATTTGCGAGAGGATGTACGGACGGTTTCCACCGCGGGAGAAAGACCCACCGGACGGGGTAATTAAATTAACATTTGCCTATTTCGTTTGTTTTTTACGACAATTTTTTTATCTCATTAACTCAAAAAACATACCCACCCAGCCAATATTTTACCAATATTTTGCCGCTAGAAACGCCACTAGCTCTTCTTCGCTTGCGCCACCAGTTGATAATTTGACAATGACTAACGGACCGGATCTTTTTTTTAAACATTGCGTACCGTCCGATTACAGGAAAGCATCCATATAGTATTTATTTAATAATTGTGCACTACTTTTTGTTGCGTGGTTTATTCGCATTTATTCACAAACAACGGCCACTTTTGGTGTTAGCGAATAAATAAAAACAAACCTAAAAGTAGTGTACAAATATTAAATAATAGATGTTTGCCTAGTGTCGGAAGGTCCGCAATGTTTGAAAAAAATCCAGTTTAGCAGTTATCAAATTAAATCCATTAGCGGCGCTAGTGTGCCTTACCCTTCGCCTTAAACAAACGTCGTAATACCACTTTAATGCCTCGATTGTTCATGGATGAACATCAGTACAGTTTAACAAATTAAATGAAATGAAATATACTATTATTTAGTAGAGCATAGTGAATAGGGTGTTACAGAAACAGATGTTCTGCCGTTATGGCATGTAATCTTGTCCTTCATATTTATTTTTATTTTTGATATTTACAAAACTAACGTTTCATTTGGCTTTTATGTTTGCGTAGTGTGCTAGTGGCTCCATCTATGTAAGACTTGAGTTTTATGTACTATTTCACTCTTTAGATTTTGCTTAGACAAATTAATTTAGACTGAAATGAATTAGACTGAGATAGGTTTTAAACAAAATATTATGAAATGTTTTTTTTAAATTTCTTTTGTCAATTGCAGATGGAGCTGAGTGACTTCACCATGATAGAGACGAAATTTGTGACGTTGAAGGTCCATTCTGGGCTTGTGGAAATTCTGAACACGATACGAGAAAGATAGCTTAACTAACTACCAAAGTATTTTTATGTTTGATGACGAATATATTTTTAGACTTTGTTGCATAAACATGACTTTTATTGTACCTACATTTTAGTTAAAACGAAATAATGTTTAAACGCGACCATTATAATGATGGCGACCTTTGTTATCAATAATATTTACTCATCATCACCAGATCATTTTAAGACCCCACTGCTGGGGCACAAGCTGAAAAAGAGCACGGGCGTTGATGAATTTACCGAAGGGCACGAGCCTTCCTATGGATGGATAGGGAGAACGGACCATAATCCACCACGCGGTCTCATTAAGGATTGGTGGTTTAACAACCACTAGCTGGCTAACCCGGCTACAAATGCAGCCGGGAGTCTGAACCAACGGCTTTACGTGCCTTCCGAAGCACAGAGTAAATCGAGATAATAATAATTTTTGGTCACCCATCCGATGACTGGCCTTTGCGAAAGTTGCTTAACCTTAGCAACCGCAGACCGGGTTTGTTAACCACTGCACCATCAAGCACTTTAATATTCACTATTCTGCAGTAAATACATTTGAACTTAAATATTCTACCAAATAATATACTTACTGCGAATTTATTTGCATTCAGTAGAGAAACTTAAAACTTAGTTTCTTCTAAAAATAAGAACCATAAACGAATGGTTATTTGCGATATGTTTTACTAGTCCTACTAAGTTCTTGCTGAAAACCAAGGCCATGAAAACATTGTCTTTTAAAAATATATAAAAATACCTTAAGCTTTGGCTGTATGTTCATGATCCCTTTGTCATTTCTAAATAGAAAAGAAAATAAATAAAAATATAGTAGGGTTGCGCGAGTTCATTTTTCCAGTAGTAATATCGATAAAATGTTGTGATCCACCAAATAATAAGTGGGTTAAGCAAAACACAAACTTCAAAGTAAGTATGTCCAGTATCTTTGCATGCACATGTTTTTCAATCATTTTTGAATTTAATGCACACTAATTTATAATATTGTTGTAGTAAGTATTAAATGATTAAAATACAAAACTAATAATGAGTCTGGTGCATTAAATAAAAAAACGTGAATCTTATTTTTTTTTGTACAAGACTTCGTGGTATATAAATATATTATAACACGTAACTACATAGCGTACTCATTATAATTCTAAAAAAATGATACTATTTAAAATTTTATAATTCAAAATCATTTATTTAGTTAGGCTACAAGTAGCTATTATGAAATTCATAATAGCTATATCGGTTTGTGAGTCTACACAGGGTAAAGAAGAAGAAGAACCGGCAAGAAACACAACAAGGGCATTTCTTGTCTCTCTAACAACGTTAAAATATTTATCGTGTACCGTATTTCTTTTATGAAATAAATTGCGGAAAACAATCAGTGATGTATTTTGGTTCTAAATTCCAAAGAGGACCGTCGAATTTGGGGGGGGAGGGGGGGGGGGGTATACCCCTACCCCTCCCCCAAAGCTCAAAACTCGGAACTTAATACTTTTTTTTAAATTAACTTTTTAATTTTTTCGAAAAAAATAAAAAATAATTATAAAATGTCAAAATTACATCAGAGCTTAACCAAACCGCTCAGATATATGACAACTGTAGGTTTTAAACGTCTCCGGCGCTGCGGGAAGAGCAGCCCCTCCACCCTTGCGTAGCGAAACGCAGGCATTACAAGCTCGCCTCCGCAGCTTCGGCTTTTTGGTCGCCTGCGGCGACCAGCCTCAGCCGCAGCGGCGAGCTTGGTGCCTGTGTTTCGCTACAGCGGGTGAGGGCTGCTCTCCCTCCGCGCCTCCGGGCTTATAAAAACACTCTAGTGTAGGGCAGACTAGTACCACGTGGAGTCGGGGTAGACTAATTCGGGTCTGTGACTAACTTTGACCTAATGTTACCTTATCGGGTATGATACTTTTTTTTACTATAATATAATACTACTACTGTTAATTAATAATAAACAAATTATAGTAACCTGAGGACACAGTTGCACCAACTGGAAAAATGGCTTTTATGGCATTGGATTTTTTTTTTTATGTAAATAAAAAAAAAAAATTTTTCTGGCATTGGATTTTAGCTTTTTTGGGCAATTTAGCAGTGCTGCCAACATTCTTTTGGTTGCTTTCAAAGCGTTTTTACGTTGAAAAGTTGGCAGCAGAGCTGTCACTTCACTATCCGAATAAATGTTAACCATAAAATTTATTATTTTCAATAATTTATTGTGAGAGTCCTAATCAATTCCGAGCAGTAAAAATTCGTGTACGTATTCCTAATTATGAGTTCTTTACGCAAAAAAAAAATCACCTCAAAATTCAGCGGTCCTCTTTGGAATACAGAGCCTGTATTTTTATTGTTTATAGCATAATTTAATTGAAATAGCAAACTTCAAAGTGTTTTTTTTTTGTGAAGCAAACAATATTTTTATCTTTTATAAAAATCGATATACTCTTATTGTAAATGGACCCGCATCACTATAAACTTTAAAACTATTTTCGTACTCCGATCCGATCCGATCTAGCGTAACGAATTTAGATAGGCTAATGAAAAATAAACAGTTTGGCCGTTAAAGCGCGTAGCCGGACTAATAATTCCGTTCTGTTTTGTGATTAACGATCGCATCGTATGTTTAAAAACACGTGTGACAGAGATATAACATTCATATTTTTCGTAAAACTTAAATGATGACTACGGTCACGGACTCTTCAAGTGCCGACAATGGTAAGTGATAATATTGTTATAAATACGACTGCGCGTTGGTATGTGTACTAATTCCAAAATAACTAAGTAAGTTCCGTGTATTTAATCTAATTGTTTGTTTTGTAGAATATTATTTTACTGCGCTTCAAATTTTTGATTATTGCGGTGCTAAGGCCTCCAGCGCTTTGCGTGTGGACGCGCTGATGGATAAACTTGCACCTTTTATTAAAACCGACAAGTAAGTAAGACAATAATTACTGTAGATTTCTGTCATAGAAATGTTCTTATAATATATACTTAAATATTCATTGTTTTTATTGCTTAACTCCATTCTTGGTTGAGGTTATCAGTTTAGATTTGAATGTTTGGAAGTACTTACATAAAGACCACGATCTTTTAGTATCGCATCTAGTTCTTATATTGATTCACAATCAGCCCACATCAGTCTATTGCTGGACTTCCAAATACTAATATTTAAAATAACTTTCTGTGTAATTTCTGCTTTTGTATCTTTATTTGGGTGAGTTTTTTCTGTATTTTTGTTTTATTGTTTTTTTGTAATAGGACAACTGAATATGGTTTCCTGAAATCTCTGTTGGACCCCGAGCAGATCAATCCTGAGATCAATGTGACCAACTTGGCAAAGGCCCTCAATAAGTACAGTGAGAGTCAGAAGTCGAAAGTTGATCTTGATGAAAGGTTTTTATTTATTTATTTTTTATTTTATTATGCGTAATCAATCAAATCAGCCTATATAAGTCCGCTGCTAGACATAGGCCATGGTTATTAATTAAATGCTCTCATGGAATAAATTTTATATTTATACTAGCTGACCTCCGGCTAATGTTGTTCATATAAATTTTCTGGATAGGGACACCTTAATCACCTAGCATAACAAAATATACTTATTCGTGATAGATGAGAGTAGCAGCGGTTCATGCTCAGTAGCATGCACTTGGAGAGGCCTATGTCCAGCAGTGGACGTGTGTAGGCTGATGATGTTGATGATGATGATGATACTTATACCACAGAATACATCAATCAAGTCATTTTAAAGGAGTGCAACCACAAAGACCAAAAACGAGATTTTTATGTACTGAATTTTTTGGTTTAGTCTTTATTCCTAGCTTAATTACACATACAATGTGTATCTTCCTAAGTTACAAGAGATTGTAGGTTGTTGATCCCCTTTAGAACAACTAATTAACCTATATGTGTTTAGAACTTAAATGATGACATTAAAATGATAAAGATATTTGTTTTGTACAATAATTATAGAGGATAATGTTCAAATGTTGGAGTAAAGTAATTTAATAGTCAACAATTTATCTATGTAAGAAACTTAAATTTGCCTTTCAAAAATTTGGTAGTAGAATTACTCACACAGCTGTGCGAAGCAAGACCACTGTATAGTGGGCCTTCTGTAACACTGAATTTTAAAAGAATATTTATATAAATATTCTTACATTCTTACATACATATTGTAATGTGTTATTTTTATGTCTTCAACAGTTTCAACCTTAGGTGTGGGCATGCACCACAAGATTCAGACTCAGGGATATCAACAGATGGTAAATATATTACTTATAAACTCACCCAACTGACACAATTTTTAATGCAAATACTATAGCTAATGCCAGATAGATATATTCAATCGATAGTAAAAATCAGTCTAATACTAGATATACTAAATGTTAGACTGATATAGAATTGTGTATATTTTGTATACAAACACCCCACCACTGATTTGGCTTGAGTATAGCATGTAATTTGTGACTTATATAGCTTATCTGCAGATGTTTGCAAATGCATTTTGGAGTCACTGCTGCTCTAGCCAAACCTCCAACCTCTATAAAATATACATAACACGTTTTTTTGCAGGTTTCCAGCTGTTGGAAGATCTACAAAGTGAACTGCGCGAAAAGTCTCACCTAGCGCACAAGCTGAGCAGTCAGCTGGAGTTCATAGACCGGCAGCACGAGGAGGCACTCACCACTCTTACCGCTGAACGAGACTCTCTACGGGCTCACCTTAATATGTAAGTAAATAACCTATAACTGCCTGCTGCTGGCATCAATTAAATCAAGTCATCACTACAGTTGGTGTCTAATGGCTTAATCACCACGCTTGTCAAATACGGGTTGGTGATCACAAACCTGGAAAACACACTTTGCCTGGCCTGGGAAACTGAACCCGGGGGTCGACTGCCTAACTCTCTCGCTTTCGATCGCTTTGAGGGCGAGGCGAGGAGGAGGCGTCATCTTGTCATTTCGTAAGCAATATCGAAAGCTATAGGCTATAGCTTTGATATTATATATATAAATATATGATATTATATTTCGATATTATATTAGAAAGCAAGGCGAGGGTCTTGCTTTCAAAGCGATTGAAGCGAGAGCGTTAGGCGGTTGGGGGGCCGGTTTGCCACTCTGCTACCAAAGCGTTAATATATGAAGCACCTTTTTTTATGGAAAAATGCATACAATGTTAATTTTATACCAGATTTAAATTTAATCTACGTTTTGGAACTAGGGGGAGGCAGAAATTTCGCAATGTACGAAAATTTACTGAAGTCTGGGCTGTAATGTAAGAGAAAGGGTTTTTGCTTTTCTCAAAGAGGAGTAAAGAAGAGAAAAACAAAAACAGTAACACTACTAGTAACATAAAAATACTAACACATACATACATAGTGCCCAAGTACGTTTTTTTTTAGAATAAAGTGTAATGTTAATTAAATGTGTAGAGGTAAGCATTATTTGTGATTCCAGGCTCTTGAAAGTCTTTAATTGTAAATATTGTATGACTTCTATTAAAGTTGTGGAGTTTCTTGCGCCCATTCTTCTCCACAGCTAAAACATAGACATTCTGAATGGGTAGTAGGTAAAAATGTATGGACTATTTAAAAGCACTTTTCGTAAGTTTATTTAAATAAAAAAAATTTGACTTTGACTTTGACTAAAGCTCCAGCAATTCCTCTTCTGTCATCACCAGTGATCGGAGTAGGTAGAGCAATTTTTTGTGCTTGCGATACGTTGTATTAATATGGACATTCCCGAAATATTGTCGATAAACAATGTGGATGCTGTAGAAAGAGACAAAAACAGGTGCGTTCTTCTAGCGGCGGAGCCCGCTATTGTCTTCTATTGTTTCCAAAAGCTGTGTTGCGCGACAAAATCGGCAACATCGCGCGTGTGCGCAATGGAAATTGGCAACGCGTCGCTAATGTAAGTTTGACAACGTCGTGTTTTCAAAAAATTCACAGATTTCGCAGTCCCCGCAAGAGTATTGAAAATGAATACAACAATTTACGAAAAAAAAACATTTTATTTTAAATAACACAATTCAAAATTCAAAATCATTTATTCAGTTTAGGCTACAAGTAGCTCTTATGAATGTCACTATGCCATCGGTTCGTAAGTCTACTCTGGGCGGGAAATCTTGTACTGAGAAGAACTGGCAAGAAACTCAGCAAGTGTCCAGCTCTTTTCTCCCTTACAGCGTCAAAAATATTGGAAAATGCCCTATCATAACAGGACCATCGGATCGTTCCAATTTGAATGCACTTCTCGCCTGCATCCGCATCTTTTAAAAGCATTACCATGACGAACGGTCAATAATCAAAGAAGCTACATCACTTTTTATATACGGAAATACCCGTTTATATTTACAATTTAGTATTCAAACACCCCCCAAAAAACCCGATTGCTTTTACATTTTTCAAAATTACAAAAAAGTTTCCAGCCGATTTTTAAAATTCAAACACACGTGTCTCTATAAATTCCTCAACTCTTGGTAGTATTTTCATCTCGATTCTCCCAAAATCCTTGGAGCTATGGTCAAAAATACGTCTCAGGCGATTTGCATCCGATAACTATTTTCAGTGGTAAAAAGTTTCAGGTAGAATCTCGCGGAATGTCTATATTACCATCATCGTTTACGGTCAATGAACCAAAATAGCTCTACCTACTCACATCACTCATTGTCATTATCTAATAAGAGGGTAGGGTGAGGGCTGGTCGGTGTCTACCAAGACAGACAAGTGTAAAGATAAGAGACAGTTCTTAGACAAACGAAAATTCGTTATCGCCTATAATTAAATAATAATTTTGTTCCACCAGGATATTTTCCTAACTTTGACATTGGCTAAAAGTCTTATCACAGTAATAGTAATAGTCTTAACACATGTCTATTTTGGTAGAAATCAACCAGCCCTCACCCCATCACTACAATAATGTTATATCTCTTAAAGGTTGCGCGAAGAGAATTCGTCGCTCGCCCACCTGCGTCGCGACCACGACGAGGTTTGCGAGCGTCTGTGCGCGAACGAGCGCGAGCTGGACGACGCTCGCCGCGAACTCGATACGCTCAGGCGGCGCGCGAAGCTGCTCGACGAACAAGCGGCCGATTTGGAAGCGGAGGTCAGTTGTTACTTTTACCAAAAAATAAAAATGACATTCACACATAGACACGGAATCTCGCAAGAGCTCGAAATAGCTGAGCATGTACTTCGAGATTCTGTGTCCGTGAGAAGTGTTAAGGTATTATGGTTATAAGTGGAACTGTAATTCTTAGTCGCCCGTTTCGGACATAGCATTTGAGTAGAGAAGAGAACTCCTAATAATTATCATAAAAATTAATGATAAAAACACAAATGTTGAAAAAATTTCCACGAGCAGGATTTGAACCTGCACCCCTCTGACATTCCGGGTCAGGTGCTCTTCCAATTGAGCTATCGTGGTTCTAACCAGCCCGCCGAAATTATTCAACACTTTTTTACTTTGTAAGCCAAAGGCGCCCATTCAATGTCAACAACTACCGTCATTAACATCCAATCATAATATTTTTACAAATATTAAAGATCAGTTAAGAAATAAGAACCACGATAGCTCAATTGGAAGAGCACCTGACCCGGAATGTCAGAAGGGTGCAGGTTCAAATCCTGCTCGTGGAAATTTTTTCAACATTTGTGTTTTTGTAATTGTTCGCAACAAAATTTGCTTTAAAAATCATTTTGAACATAATTAATGATAAATTCTAATTGTACTGTCCATACAATTTTATTTTACATATTAATAGTTTTATCCTGATGTTTCGAAAAAAAACTTGAAAGATGCTTCTCCAACTGAGGGTTCGACCTCATTTGAGGATGTCCTTTTCAACTGCTATTCTCAGTTCCATTTCTAAAGTTTGACTTTATGACGATGTCTTCTTCATGCCCATTCAGAAGCTGTCCCTGCAAGAGTTACTGAGCAGTTCCAAGGAAGAGTGTCACCGCGTAAACGAGATGTACGCGAGCCGCCAGTGCGCGCTGCTGGAGCAGAACGAGACGCTGAAGAGCTCGCACGCCGACCTGGCCGCCAGGCTGCAGGACCAGGACGAGTTCCTGCAACAGCTGGTCAAGGAGAAGGTATAACCGTCATCATCATCATCATCATCATCAGCAGAACGAGACTCTGAGGAGCTCGCACGCCGACCTGGCCGCCAGGCTGCAGGACTAGGACGAGTTCCTGTAGCAGCTGGTCAAGGATAAGGTATACCCATCATCATCATCATCAGCAGAACGAGACGCTGAGGAGTTCAAACGCCGACCTGGCCGACCTCTTAGTAGGTGAGGGTAAACTCTAGTATAACATCATTTTAGTACGAGATATACGTAGACCGTGTAAAAAAAGTGTTGTAAGAAATTCTACTAGTAAGCAGGACTCTAATCTAGATCGGAGAAACCAACTACCAAGTACCAACTAGGCTGTCGTAGCTATTTCCGATCAAAGCAAAGTTTTCAACACGCGTTATGAAATATTTTTAACACTTTCCGAATTCTTATAGACTTTCTATGTTCGCCAGGTCCTCCTAGAAATGGAGTTGAAAGACATGCTAAACCGGTCGAATCAGCCGCAGCTACGCCTAGACCGCTCCGTGGACATCAGCTACACCGAGGACCAGATGCTCACGGCGCTGGATAGTCTCAACGCGGATAGCCGCTTCTCGCAAGGTACAAGACTTAAATGAAATTATATACTCTCGACTTATATATACTTTTATATTACTAAAATATTTCAGAATCATTTTCAAATGACAAAACATAGTTTATTTTATAACTCAGAGAATCTATTTACTTTACATGACAAAATTACTTTAAAAGAATATCGAATAGATTTGTAAAACAATAAAAATTTAAATTTTTTAGATACAGTTGCAAAATGTACTACTTATATTGCTTAGTTTGTGTTTTTTTTTAATTTACTGCTCTTAACTATCACGACCCAGTCAACCAAAGCCGAGTTCCTAGCCTTTAAGGCGCTCTCGTTTTTTTCCGCTCCCGATCCAATCCGAACACCTCGGAGAATCTAGTAGGGAACGGGGACACGCTTAGTGCGTGATGCCATTCCCTCTAGGAAACCTCTGACGGTGTTTCACAGTTTCTCGACGTCCCCCACAAAATACCGCCTGAGGCAATCGGCAAACTTAAATAAAAAAAAGGTAAAAATTACAATTTATCGGTACAACTTCCAAAGAAGTTGTATGTTGTTTTAAGACTTATTGGCTTAATAAAAAAACAACTTTTTCATCAAGGCAAACTCAAAGTTTCTACCAGTGACAATAATTTTTCAACATCAACAATTACGAGTGCTCATTCCCACTTGTTTTGCAAGTTACATGTGACAATTTTGGCAATGAAAATTCTCCTATCCATATTTAAAATTGTAGTAGCAGTAAATAGCCTGTGATTGCATCACTACTGGGCAATGCCTCCATCATTAAAATCAAGTCAACACTACAAATGATGGGTAATGGCTTAACCACCACGCTTGTTAATTGTAAATAATTAAAATATGTTTAAACAAGGTTTGCGTATGTCTTCTTTACCAAGTGTCTAAGAGAACTAGTTCCTCTGTGGTTAAGGATTCTGGGTGTGATGTGCGTTTCTATTTTCGACCTTATCGTCATCAATAGTCAACCACTTCCCAATTGTGTTATTATATTAACTAGTGGTCGCCCAGTGGTCGAAATTCGACCGAAATTTTATTAAGGCTGCACGGATTGTATCCTAAGCAATGAAAAATTTAAAAAGATAGAATGTGAGTTTGGATTGGCATTGACAGATGTCGGCCGCATTAAAGGGTGTGTTCCGATATACACTGCGAGCACTGTCCAGTGGTGGTGACTTACTGGTGAGAAATTTGGTCCGTTATCATCATTATCATCATCATCATCAGCCTATACTAGCCCCCTGCTGGACATATGTAGGCCTCTCCAAGTGCACGCCACCACGATCCGCGGCTACTCTCATCCAGCTCTTGCCAGCCACCTTGCAAAGATCGTCGCTCCACCTAGTCTGAGGGCGTCCTACACTACGTTCCGTTATGGACTGACAGTATACTGCCGCAGTATCCTAGGGAAATATATGACGTCATAAATCGTCGCCATTTTTGTACTGTAAGCACTGATATTTTCGAGGTAAGGTGCTCTCAGTGCTTTGATCACGTGATCAACAGCGTCCAGAAATGACATGAATGACAGTATACTGGACTGCATTCCGTTTTAAACAGTAACCAGTATAGCTAACTATAAAGGAACGGTTTCGTAGTATACTAAATTGACATCACACCTTACAGTGCTTGTAGTGCATATCGGAACATACCCATAGACAAGAAAGACGTGTGTCAAATACATGGTAGTGTGTGTAATGTTGTTTTTGTTGATTTAATGTATTTTTTATGCATAATTTAAAAAAAAATTACATTCAGATAACCTTATCTATATAAACTATAAGTGTGCGAAATTTCATACTTCTTTGTCCGCGCAATTTTCGTAAAAACGTGTACAAAGTTTTATCTTCACGTATTAATATATTAGATAAAATTAAAATAAAATCACTAGACGTAAAGCATTATTATGTACAATTTTTTTTTCGTTACTTACTTACAAATATTCATAGACAATACAACATATGACATCCGTTTGTTCTTTAGAAAACCGCCTGTTAGACGAAGAATCATTTTTGAACGAACTAAGAGAAGACCAAGGGCGCGCTACGAACATATCACTCTTTGACGAAATACGCCTCAGCATCAGCACTAACATCTCGCGACAAAACTTCTTAGACATCAACACGTCATTCAATGACAAATTCTACTTAGACAAGTCTGTAAACTGTATAGAAACGCAGACTGAAGATTTTGTCAGAATTGTTTCTTATGCTACTAAAGATAAGGAAACACAAAACATATCTTTAAACTTTAAGGGAACGCAAACAGACGAAATTGACGAAAATGAATTGTTTATACATAACAATAAGGATATAAGCACGTCTACAAACCTATTGGGCACACAGATTGACGACACAAACGTAAACCGACCTTCGCTAACAAGAAATAAAGTACAATTCACAGTAGAAACACAATACGATTACCGAAACATGTATGCAACAAGACAAACCGAAACTCAAACTGATGATATCCATAATAACAACAATATTGAAACATGCATTGATTGCTCTAAATGCTTGGTATGTGAAAAACTTAAGAAAAATGTGGAGAAACTTCAATTTGATGTGCAACACTCGCAACGCGTTGTTAAAGAGGCTGAATTGCAAATATCGAGATATGAAGATAACTTGAATGTTCTACAGAAGTTGTTGAAAGATGGAAACAAGACGAATAGCTTTTTACAGACGGCTGTGGACAGCTTGCAATCCAACATTGTTTTGTTGGAGGCAGCTTGCGCTAACCAAAGAGTTATTATCGATGGCTTGAACTGTGAAATGTGTTGTGCCGAAATCCAGACGGACAGTGGTAAATTTCTTTGGGATGTTGTAATTTATTCTTTGGGTAGAATGTAGTTTATTAATGTATTTACTAGAAAATTTACAACTAGTTTATAATTATTTATATTTAATGTATCTATTTATTAATAAATTAGAAGGCTGAAGCAGTAAATGGTTACAGGCATATAAAACAAACAAGGTAATATCTAGGTAAAGGTAATATTAGTATAAGAAACGACATAAAAAATAATAACAGCAATAAATATTTGTTCGTACCTAAAGTTAGTATTTGCATGGAATAATAATTATATATATTTTACTTGTTATAAATTTCTGATATTACTTACATGACACTTTTAAGATAAATAAATTAAACTACTTTTACGGATCTACTCATGTTTGTTTTACACATTAATTTAATTTGATGGGACCACGGACCCTGCAAAAGGTTCGAAACGTCAGGATAAATCTTAAATCAAATTAATGTGTAAAATAAATGTGAGTAGATTCGTAAAAGTAGTTTCATTTCAATGTGTCTTCGCGGAAACTTTAGAAAACAATTTAAATTAATTAGTCAAGTAATGTCAACTGTCATTACATTAACGTAATTGTCCTTGTGGCGTCTCTAGTGGTAAAATATTGCAGGACTATCTCTTATTGTGTTAGATGTAATATTGTTTATGTCCTGAATGTTTTGCGTTGGTGTTGGGTTACATTTAGTGTAATTGTTTTGTCCCTAAACTGTAAATTAATTTAAATGGTTGTTTAGTATCTTTCATAGTTGCTGGGATGTTTTCTTAGTAAATGTTAGTAAATAGATTGTTAATAGGAGAAAAAATTACTGACGAACAGGTCTGGTTGATATAACCTAGTTTTAGGTTAGATTTTCTTAATTTGATGATGTCAGATGGTTAATGATATTGATAGACCCAACAAGGTGTTTTTAAGAGTTTGGAAAGTTCTATTTCGCTGTTTTTTTTCAATGGCTAACACTCATGTATGTTTAAGAACATAGGACAAAGAATACATAGGACGCACAATAAATTTGACAAGAAACTAATTTAAAAGTATTAAGAACGACACGACACGATTTCTCGTTATTTCAATAAGACGTACCTAATTTAAATAATAATGTGGAGAATGTCAAACATTTAAAAGTGTTTAAAGTATTTTTAATAATCAATATATATTTAAGTAATGTTATTGTAGGTTGTATGTATGTTATGTAAAATAGCTTATATACTTTACTGGATAGTAGGTTATTTATAGTTATAATAGATATAATGCTCCAGTAGTGATGTAGAGTATTGATAGTGTCGTACTCATCACAATAAGGTTTAAAATCGTATGAGTGAATATGTTGCTTTATTTCAGATGTGGCGTCCGTGTCCACACAAGTGGACGTGCCTTGCGGTGACTGCCAGAAGAGAAACGCCGTTGTACCTCATCGTAGCTTCAGGCGATATTTCTGGTGAGATATTGTTATATAGTTAATATAAATTTTGGGGCACGACCGAAGTAGGAACATAACGATCTGAGATGATGGTTTAAAATAACATGTTTGTTGACTTACGTTTAAATATCGTTTGTTACGACTGTTCAATGAAATAGTGGCTGTTATTAACTTGGAAGTCGCGGACGGACATTAGAAAGTAACAATAGGTGTACTCTAGACCTGTTTGCATGCGCCAGCCGTCCACAGCGTGTTCCATGTCCACAGTATGTGATTGCAGGGAGCCGCTCAAGTGCCTGTTCCAGCTGTTCGCGGCGCTCTGCTTCGTTGGCGCGCTGTCACTGTTGTACGGCGTCTCGATGCGCGTGCGCACTTGCCCCGTTCGCGCCCCGGTTCCTTGGAGGTGGTTGCATGCGCAAGACCTAATGGACCTACTGCTCAGGATCGAGTATGTCGCCGATGTGCCTATGTAGTTGAACTGAGCATATAGGAGAGCTACAGTACAATACATCCTGTATGTTATACCGTGAATTTTAAGTCGTTGTTTTACTTTGAGCAGGTGAAAGCACTCATGAATAGAAACTTTTTATACTAGAACAACTCTGAAATCTCTCAGTTACAATAATACCTACTCACCCAAAATTTATTAGCTTACTTTTTTTATTTTTTTTATTTGGGTTTGTCAGATGATAATATGATAAAGGTCCCTTCTTTATCAAATTATCATCTGGCCACCGGAAAGATTTTCTTTAAAAAAGAAGAATATTCATAATCAAACAATTTTTTTATTTGATTTAATTAAATTTAATCATTATCATATTTGTCTAAGCTGCCAATTTTTGCAAGGAGTTCCTGGTTTTTCAATAAATAAGTATGAAAATCATCACACGACATTTTTAAAGTTATATTGTTGTACAGAATGTATGGAACAGCTGTTTGTAGAGATTTCAAAGCTGGTCTGCTCAAGGCAAAATAACAACTTAAAATTTACGGTGTATTTGTATCAGCCCATTTTATTACCCTGCAGGGGCCTTTGATACATGGTAGTTTATAAGTTGTAGGGTAAAGCCACCGAAGATTATACAATGCAAAATTTTATATGCAACATAATGAAACTTATCTTCTGTTAGTTTAGTTTTTTTATTTGTGACTCGTGTGATTCTATAGATTTTTTATTGAACTTGTTGCTATAACTGGAAGCCTTCATACATACAGCCTTTAAGGTATACATGTATCAACCTATTTAAAGCCGTCAGTTAGTAGGCAGGCAGTATACAATTTAAATGTTTTTTGAAACTGGAAGCTGGACATACAACCTGTGAGGTAAATATATACCTATATAGCCCATTTTATGATATAATATAGTCATTCCTACCTTCGATTTACTCTCTGTAAGGCTACCAGTTTGCATGTTAAACAGCTAAACGTACACTAGCTTGTCATACAAGTTGTAGTTGCCACCGAAGATATGCAGTGCAAATATTATAACTAAATAGTTCTAGTTTTTAGTGGATCCTGTTGATGAAACTAGCTGCTCGTAGTCATCGGAAATTAGTACGCAGTTAGCTGTATATGTAACTCATTGTACAGGTTGTAGGATAAAGCCACTGAAGAGTACACAGTGCAAAATTTTGTGTCTACATAATGAAAATTATCTTCTGTTAATATAGATTTATTTATATTTTATTTGTGACTTGTGTAATTCTAAAAAAAATTGTACCTGTTGATGAAACTTGCAGCTCGTTATACAGGTTGTGGAGCCTTTTGGAGCCTTTTTTATGTCAGTCAAAATCTCCATTCTATAGCATTTAAAATTGCATTTTCAATTTAATTGGTTGTGATGTGAATAAAAATTTCTTATAAAAGTAGTTTTAATACCGTAACTGTTATGAAACAATCTAAATTACGTTGATATTCATAATACGGTTTTTTATTAATAATGTATGTCTACCAGAAAATTATATACATAGTTTACATGCATGTTTTGATTGACTGATTGCCAAATTAAGATTATCGTAGTTAAATATGCTACGGTTTATTACGGTAAATAATTTGTATGCTCTTATACAATGAAAGGGCATATTGAAGTCGTATTGAAGTTTGCAAGCTGTCTACATGTTATATTTTTAAGTTTTATGTAACATTATCATAAGTATGGGTTGCTTGTCGTAGTTTAACTTTCGCATTTATTTTTATCCCCTTGAGCGTCGATCGATCACCAGGTGACCGATAACAATTAAAATTCTATTGTGTCTGGTATTCGCGCGCTCGAGCTCTTATATAAAATATTTATATTAATAACGATTATTAATTTTATTAATGTTCTGTTGATACATTATTAATAGTACACCCAGAAAGCTAATAATCTTGTGTTGGAAATAGAAATTAAGGGGGTGCAGCGCGGACGCAACACTGCGAGTTTCAAGTTTCTTTATGATAGCGAGCGAGCGGCGCGTGGCAGAGGTGTGACAACGGCGCACGACTACGAATACGCACGCACACTAATATCTGTACAGAGTAGGCTGGTAAAAAATAATAAAAGTCTTAATATTTTCATATTCATATTTTTTTTATCAAAAGTAAGACAACAGTGGCCTGCGGAATATCAATACAAACATTTTGATGTCGGATCATTGTTTCATTGGTGCTATATTTACAAAGTTTCTGAAGAAATAAGTTTTTAGATATCATTACTTTTACGTATTGTTTATGCAGTTTCTGGGTATTTGTTTCAAATTCCAAGACAACCATGGCCTTGTGAAAGGATCAAGCTAACCTACACTAGTTCTTTTAATGTATATGACCTATTCACCGCCTAGCACCAGTGACTTAAAAACACGTAAATTTTCGAAATTCCGCGCAGCACCCCCTTAAGGCGCTGACAACTGTAAAATCGCTCCAGTTATGCATGGTTTTATATAAAAGTATGCAACATACAATGCCAAAAAATATATGTATGTTATACTATATTTGTAATCCTGTTATTGTTTCCAAAACATAAAATTGCGAAATTTCCTCAATAGTATAATCAAAGAAACTTCTAAACAGTAACTATTAACATGATTATCTTTTCCATTAGAAGTATATACGTCGGTGAAATTAAGTAAACTTAGTCGCAATACTTATTAGAAAAACGGTATTGTTTTATTTTTTAATAAAACATAGATTTTTTTAATAACTACCGTTTTGAATTTCCTGACGTGAATTAAGTAGATCACGCGCTGTTGACATCCCTTTTGCTTGTGTGCAGACCGACAGAGAGCGCTGTTTCATGGTTGTTAGCGTCCTAATCCTGTTCCACGGTATTGCTGAATTTAAAAATGTTTTAAATTAACCTTAAAGTAACAATAAGGCGTCAGAATTTTCAAAATTGTTAGCGAGTTATAAAAGTATGTTGTAATTGACTCAAACAGAGATCAATACAATTCTGTGATAGTTCAGTGCCAGTAAATTAACTATTAGAAGATTAATAAGTGACCTAAGACTACAAATATTTGAAACTTAGTGTAAAGTAAGATTATTTGTGACTAAATAAGCAGTGTCCCATCCTAAAGTTTTCCAAGTAGCTTGTTATTAGTAAAAATATCGACCAAAAATTAATGATACAAATTTTTAGTACTTATGTAATTATTTAAATATTAAATTCTTATTCTCACGGAGATCTGCCAAGTCAAACGTTAAACATAAATTTAGATAAGATATATAACACATTACCTATGTGTTTTTAGATAGTGACTAACATGACATTTATATTTGCATTTATTTGTTAAATAGGTTTAAATTTTATTGTCTAGGTAATGAAATTTATCTTCTGTTAATGTAGATTTAATTATATTTTATTTGTCATTTATATTATTTTCAAATTAGTTTTTGGATAGGTGTTTAAGAAGCATCCATCATGACTTTTTCTGTAAATGCTTGAGAATCTATTGAAATATGTTTGTACAAGCTCATTCATACGAAATTGTAAACGTTTTATATAAACTTTTGACATTAGGCTAGGAAGGCACTATTAATAAGTAGTATGTTTATATTGGCGCATTATAAAAAAAAATTTTCCTAAAATCATTGTTCTTCAGCTAACTAGAACGACATTAACTATATAGTGTCTGCATATAAAAAAATATAAGTAGCGATAAATCAAATCAGTTTTAATCTCAATTCAATTATTATCTCATTCGTGAATCTCATTTTCATCTCTCATCTACTACAAAATAATAACGAAAATGAATAGTTATTTTGTTCAAACCTTTATGTGTAATTATAATTTTGACAGTTTGACCTTTTTGAAAATAAAGTGGTGTGATATGCTCACGACATCTATAAACGGTCTCTTATCTTAATTTGCAACCGATGAACATAATTTTACATATTAGGCTGTACGTTAAAGAATACCAATGTTAAGGCGTGCCCACCCTTAGATGCTGCCTTCGCCACATTAAAATTGGTTGAAACAGCTATTATATTTCGTTGTATAGTGATTGTCGTATAATTTTAATTTAATAAAGCATTTCATGTTCGTCGGCCTGTATAGATTTGTAATCTTGAGAAATGAATGTAAATGAACAATAAATATTATTATAATATAGCCTGTTTGTTTTTATTATGTATTTCTACTAGTCCTTGTTCAGAAACTTATGTCTTATTTCTGTGTTAACGACGACGACTGGAGAAACTGAATGCTGAATTGGAGTCTTTGTATGACAAAATTATAACTCACTTTGTTTGTTACAAGGAGGCACTGCCATACAAATTCTAGTAATTTGTTAACGTAATTATATAGTGTATAAAACTTGCACTCAGCCTTGTTTAGTCTACAAATAACTACACCTTTCTTCTGTGACATGAAAAGCCAATTAAATATTAGCTTTAGGGGCAGACCGTACGTTTGTCTACTGTCGTCGTCATCAACATATAAACATCCACTGCTGGCCTCGGGCCGTCCCACATAAAGAATAACACATGGGTAGATCGGGCCATACCCTTAAGAATCACGGAGGAACGCCAGGAGTAAGCCATGTAGCTAACGACGGTTTTACTCTGATAACTAAAATCTAAAAATTGTCTATGAAAGCCATCATAAGTCTCAATTGCTTTCTGAATTTATTACTGTGATTATAACTTTTTAAACTATCATGGTCAAATTACATAGAATAGTCTGCTCATAATCACCCACCCGCAATAACTTCAGTACATCCGTGAGGCGCATGCAACTGTGCTGACATATCGGATACTCACACAACAAAAACATGGTAATAATCCCGTTAATAATTATTATTTTAATTATATTACTGTAATTCTTTATCGCATAAAAATACACGAAACACAAAGGTGAGCTTTTCTCTTGAAGAGATCTCTTCTAGCTGAGGCTAAGCTAAAATAGAATTTCTTTTGCATGTTAAAAGTAGCAAAATGTGATGCAAGATTGATTTATAATTAGATTAGTATCAAGTTTTCTTTTACCCTATTTCTCGTGTTAGTCAACAAAAATCATGGAAACGCCACTTCAAAAGTGACTCCCACAATCTCCATTGACTCAATGGTATAAGTACATTACAAAGCAACCGGTAATCTTTTCTTCAAGGGATACCAAACAAAGGACCCCCCCGTCAAGGTGGCACGTAACAAAGGGATATATCGGGTGCGGTAACTGAGAAATGAGTGGCGCGCTACTTCCCACAAGTCCGAGACGGCTTTTTGCCCTGATCCTTGTGAATGAAGTTTGCAAAAAATATTGATTGGTAATTTGGGAAGCTTTTAAATGTGTTAACATAGATGTTTATCGGTTTATAATTGGGTCGAGTGAACATTAAAGAAGAATTAGGTATATATTTATTTTTGTAAAGCAATGATACATCAAGAAATCATAAAAAGATAATTTTCAATTACTATAACTGCCTCTGTGGTAAGACCATACTGTTGCAATAAAAGTTTTTCAATCTATCTATCTATCTAGGTATATATTACGGGTACCAGAAGTACCGGGTTCGATAGTTAGAGGGTAGTGCATTTGTTTTATAATTAACAAGATATTTATTTTGTTTTTGTAAAGTATTAGGTACCAACATATTTATTTGTTATGTTGTTACTCGGTCGGTATGGTATTAATAATGCCACTGCGACCACGACCCGCAGTAATGAGGGACCGATATTCAATAAATTTATAGCGAATTTGTTTCGTCATATTGACTGGACAACTAAACAACACAAAGCTGAAAATATTAAACCACGCAAACATCAACTCTACCTCACACTCATAACGTTTATACAAAGTTGTTTGCAATGCGCATCAGTGAGGTAGGGACCACCTGTCACCATACCGTGGGAATGCACAGGGAAGTCCGCATAGCTATACTGTGGTTATACTACGGTGAATGAGGCTAGGGGTTGGGTTGATAAACTCTGTGAACTTTCCGAGCACCGCTGCGTGACTGGTCAACGGATATGCAGTATGGAAGTTGAATGAAATTACCCGGGATTCGATGAGAACGCTCCGGTACGGTCACATGGATGATAATTGAGGAAATAACGATAGTCTCTTACTAAATCTGTATAGAGGGAGTACACTTAGAGTAGTCAGCTGGTTGCGATTTTGGGACCAAACAAAATAATAATTTAGAGCATTTATTTACGGGATTCTTACCACGAAATAACACTCCCGAAAATAATTACTCTATTGCACGTAACCATGATAGTTTAAATAGTTAATACAATAATTTGTTTGGTAAAATTGCAACTCTACTTCGTTTTTCACCAAGAGGCACTGCTTCAATGTCATACAAATTGAATAAATCGAAAAAGTGAGAGTTAAGTTGTATCCTTATCCGACGATGTAGAAGTTAAATTGATCGAATCAAAATATTTTGGCGTTCATTCATGATAAAATAATGTTCGTTATGATTCAAATAATTTTGCATTATTATGTTGTTATTATTAAATTTAGAAGTTTGACATGAATATATTTTTGTCAATTTATGTATGATGCATCTTTGCTAAGGGCTCTTTCAATAGACCTTAAGCACGTTTGCGCGACGGCGGGCGCGCTTTTCAACTCAGCTGTTTCTCAAATTTGTAATATTAAGCATGAATTTATTATCCTGTTTCGATAAATACAACTGGAAAATTACTACAAAATGCGAAAATGGGCATTTTACGCAAAAAACACAGTTGAGATGTAATAGGCCTCTTAAGTAAAATCGAAGAAAATCAACTAAAGCTAAGTAATTAATTAGTACTCTAATAGACAACCTTTTCTTTACCTTGTTGTTTATAATTTTTAGTTTACTTGAAATGTCACATCCGTACCTCGCACGCGAGAAAGTTGTCTAAGGTCGTGCCAGCCACGCCAGAGTCGGGTCTTCCCGACAGCGGATGCGACAGCTTTTACTTTATTTACAATTTTGTAACTGCTGTTAAATGATACTAAATAGCGTCAAATAAAAGATTGATATAACGAGTAATATTTTATTTAAAAATATGTGACGAATAGCAATGATTAAATTGGTTATTGACAACTTATTGATAAGATCGTTGGCATTCCTTGCTCTGAATTTGTGGCTTGGCGTGGAAGGGGCGCCGATGCGATGCCCAGTGCTAACGTGCGTTAGCCGTCCGACAACAAGCGTATAAATTGAAAGAGCCCTAACATAACCCTTTTAAAACGAGCTGATACAATCGATGCGCGTCGGTCGCACGGTCAAATTTGTGCCTGTTTCAGGCGATCGTGTTAGACTGGATTTTTTTAAATTCGCTTTTCTAACTCTGATGATTATCACCGTAATCGGTGCCGTCGAAACGTAGGAAGCGGCAGCGGCAGCAGCGACGACAGCTGGAAGTCGGGGCGTTCTGAAGAAATAACGAAATAAATATCTATGATGATCATAATATTACTCAATGAATCGTTATAAACTATATATATATATAAACGTCCGAGGGACGTCGCGATCTCGGTCTGAAAGGCTAACTGTACCTTCCATTTAGTTTCTCATTTATTATTTAGTTAACTAATTAATTATATATTTTCTTACATATCAGCATCCTATAATATACATCAAGTAGTCTAGTAGGTAGTAGTCCCTTGTTGGTCAAGAGTAAAACCACAATCTTCCAATCAATCAAACCCCAGGGAAGGACTCCCAATCATTCTCACGTTATAAAATGAACATTTACAAATATTTATCCATCAATCACGAATACAATTTTTTTTGTGCGCTCGTCCGCTACGACCCGGAAACCATCCGCCGGATACAGTGTTTTTTTTTCTCTGCTTCATCTCTTAATAAAAACGAGTTGATAGGCAAAGGGCGCGGTTTTTGTGCCCACCTGTTTCCATGGGAAATCTCTTGTGTGGATGAGAAAAAAATGTTACAGATTTAACAAAAAAATTGTAAACATTTTATTTACTTACCTACTTTTATACGCGAGATAATAAAAAGAAATAGGAAGTACCTAAATTTTTTTCAAAGTCAAATCTATATTAAAAAAATATGTTGAAGTATCTAACCTATATTTTGAATGCCTATCCACTTAGGGTAGATAAGAAAGATTGCGTTCTCTCGGGCAAAAAAATGCGTAATGCATTTTCCCATAATAATATGTATAAAAAAGCGTAGGTAAGTAAGATGGATATAGATAGGGTAACATGTCCAGTGCCCGGCCTCTTAGTGCACTTGCTGACTTAGTTCGTCCATAACTAAGCTCTACAGAGGAATCGGTGTTGGAGTATTTTTGACTAACTAATGATTATATTCAAAAATATATTTAACACTCTTTTGAAACATATAGGTTGCCAATTTTTATATAAAAAATATATTTTTATAAAAGTATGTTTTCTCTAGTAGGTATCCGTCCGTCGCAATCCAGTACCCGGCAACATTATGCCTAGTCTCCGGCCACCCTAATAGAAACTTAAGAGGCCGGACACTAGGTACTAAGAGTTAGTTTTGAATGTTCACACAATTTATTACTAATTCAGTAACTATTACCTAATCTGTGCTAATTCTTAATTAGTTATGTTCTCTCACTTTACTCAAGATTTATGTGAAATAGATTATACTACTTATGTGATTATTAATAAAACGTCAGTATAATGCGAAGCTATTTATTATAATTAGTTCTATCTTTTTTATAAAAAGAGCTAAGGTATAAATCAAATTTATAAAAAAAACAGCAATCAATATATTGCTCATCAAGTGCTCAATCAGTGCAATTTTTTTGTATAATTAACCATGCGATGCAGGATGCGGCATTGTCACAGTACCTACCATGTAGTAGTACCAAAGTATATGTCCCATAAAACACAAACTTATTTAACACAACGTTAAAAAGAACTAGAACTCACCATTTAAAAACACCTCTCCACTATTTTTTTTACACGCCGCGTGCACTAACCTCCGTTTTCGAATGCGTACGAAAGCTCCGCAGATGTCACTGCGTCTTAGTTGTAGGTAATTAAAAATAGTTTTTAAAAACATCGGATTTAGGGTCGAAATCATAAGAGAATCTTTAAAAATATTTTCGCGTGAACGGACATTGGTGGGGGCCAGTGTACCTGGACATGTTACCCTAGTATAAATAAATCTAAAGTAAGCCCACTATCTTATATTTTTTTGAAAATATAGGTAGGTCTACAAATTCAGACGGGCGACTTTCATTCAAACTTTTATTTATCTCTGGTTCATTTCACGGGAATTAAAAAGTATATTAATTATTTACTGAACCCAATGCCTTTAGTATAAAAACTTAAAATAAATGTTTACAAAGTCCAATAGCTATCGAATTATTTTGAACATTACATAATGTTTACAAACTGACCCGACTGAGAGATCGTTTCCCCCACTAGAGTTTTTGTGCTTAATAAATTACATCCCTTGATCCCGAAGGAGGAAGGAAGCTGGCCCGTTAAGCTTTACAATACCCAATGCGGTGTTCACACGCCCGGTATGGCAAAGGATGAGGTAAAAATATGTTATTTTTGTTTGTTTTTTTTACTTTTACTTTTTTTCACACGTTGTAGCTGGCAGCGCCGACTGACACTGATTTCGATTTCCGATACTTTCCTTCCTTTTTATCAATAAAAAAGTTACTTAAAAGCGTCTATCTATACGTAGTACCGTAGCTTGGAGCACCATTTTTTATTTATAAAGTACCTTCTAATAAATGTATTATTTTTCTTTCATCATCATCATCATCATCATCATCATCAGCCTACACACGTCCACTGCAGCTGGACATAGGCCTCTCCAATAATAATCAGCAATAATTCTTTAAAAAAAATATTAGATTTAGAATTTAGTTTTTTTAGATTATGTTGAGGATTCCGGGCATCTTCGGCCTTATCATCACAACATCAGTTGTGGGAAGGCACACATCCATGTTAAAAAACACTTGAATTTTAAAATAAATTGTCTATTTTGGAACTGTTACCGCCGAAATTAATAACCTATCCTCAACAAGAGATAGACCTACTAAAGCTTTGTTGCTTAGTTATTTCTGTTAATTATCGGAAAATAACAGCGGTTGCTAGGTAACTAAACTAACAGCCGAAATTGCTTAGTTATTTCTGTTAATTATCGAAAATAACAACGGTTACTTGGTAACTAAACTAAGGTAGGCCATCTCTTACCAGAGATGGGTTATTAATTTCGACTGTTAGGGTACCTACTCATTTCAATGACGTCATTAATTATTATTAAAATTTATAGGTAGTTAATTTCAATGAAACAAGGTACCTAAGTACTTACCGCGTTAATATTTTTCCCACAGTACATTATCCCTCTATTTAATACGTCAGCGGCGACATAGGTACTTATGACATCAAGTTCACCTCTCATTAGGCCCATCACGCGATCACGCAATACCGTCACACATCGATAGACTACCACAATTTCATAATTACCACACAAACTTCAACCTTGTCGCTATCAAAATAAGAAACAGCCGTAACGAACGATTTGTGAAATATGAATTCATTTACCCTGACAAATTAATAAAAAAATATTGGGTAACTCATAGCTCCTATTGCAAAACAGTATGGTTTAAAATCGAATGTAAAAATTTTACGATGATCGTGGGAGAAAAGTACGGCCTAATTAAATATTTATTTAATCCATGATGTCTGGAGGTATGTGGGGATGCAAAGGTCGTCAGGCCACCTGGACATTAACGGGACATCGACATGGGAAACAGGATACACAATGGGGTTGATAAGACATACCTACCTATCGTCAATATTATTGTAGTAGATTTGAAAATACAATTAAGTAGTACAAGAAGGCTGGCAGCTACCTCTGCCAGCGTATTAGCTTGGCAATCCAGGGAGGCAATGTTGCCAGCATTCTTGGGACCGTTCCCATGAGCCCACAGTTGGACGCCTGCGCAAACGGTGTCACTAAAATCTTTTTCGGTAAGTAGGTACTTATAATCTTGTCTGCATCTGCATCTTTTTATAATGGAAAGTCTCTTGGCACTCGGGTCTCTTAGCTCTACCAGCAGCTGTTTAAATTAACTATTTAGCATCCTTTCAATTTAAAGTACTCATTTCGTAACAATTATAGAAAATGAATTAAAGAAATAGCTTGTATATTTCGTAAATGCAATCTCAAATACTGCTATTACGCGCAAACGTAACAAACACAATTCGCTAAATATCAAGTGTTCAATAAATACCAAAAACCCTTGCACCTTGACTCGTTCCCATTTCTCACACACCGTGAGAACTCCGCGACACCCCTCACCCATAAAGAACCAAGTTTCTTCGCCGCCGTATAGTACAAAAAAAACCCGTAACTTCATAGCCTACCCTTCACGGCACACCGCACACATAAAGTACGGACTAACGTTCCTTATAAGGCGTGTGAAATTATTATCATACTTCATGGAAAGGTGCAAATTCATAAAGTACACTGTTAAGGTACAAGGGGTGCGGTATTGAGTAATAGCGTACTTCATGGTCGCGCGTACGGTCCTACATTCCCATACAATACACAGGTTAGGGGAGAGACATTGGTAGCTTCACTCAAATATTTTGTTTGAGATAACATTATTGACAATGATGACTCGATATATACCTACGACGATTCCAATAATATAACATGTGACTAAATAGTTAACAAACATTTGAATTATGTTTATTTTTTATTGTCTGTGTTATTTTCATAAAAATTAAGTTACAGTTTATCAAAATTAACCAAAACAGTTTATAATCTATTTAACAATATCTATCAACGACACCTATTTATTATCATAATCATGATTATTTACATATAATTTTACGCAAATATTGTTGCGAACAAATTACAATTTGAAAAAAGAGCGTTGAAAAAATTATAAATTATCATAATAATTTTCGTAATTTTTTAGTCCAATCAATTCTTTCATTACTTTGTCTCAGAATCAAACTCCGACCCACCTACACACTGCCATCGCCACACCAACCGCATCATTTCCAACAGGTTCCCTCGAAGAGCGAGACGGAACGAAAACAAAACATTCCGACACAGTTCCCAGCGTCTAAGCGCGCACGCGCGAGCGAGGCAGCTATACTTCTTCCCTATTTTTTACAAGCAGGATGGAACGGGAATAGGGCAATTTGAATTTTGCTCTGCGCGTACGCAGGTCAACTGATCATTACGAGTTGGGGCCTCGGGGAGGACGGACGTGTGTGAACTGTGATCTGTGATATTGTTAGTGAAATGCCGTGCAGCGAAGATGACGATTCCCAAAGCGGCTTTGGGTCAGACACCAGGGGGCTGTCTAAAGCCGAATTGAGGAAGGTGAGACTTTGTGTAGTGAAACTTTATTTGTTTGAGTGATATTTAAATGAGTGTTGTAAATGTTGTGAAATATATGTGTGTCACTCAGTAAGTCCTAACAAAAAACTAGCCCAAACTTTTTAATAACTTCTTCTTAATCTAACTAATGTTTAATAAAAAAATAAAGAACGAAAATTTAGGCAAACTCGTGTTCTGCATAAAATGTTATATGGTTCAGTAAATTCTAGTGAAAGTGCCAATACCTAAAGTATTTTTTATTATTTGGTATCAAAACAAAACTTATTTGATTGGTTACAGACTAATAAACCGATCATGGAGAAGAAGCGTCGCGCGCGCATCAACCAGTGCCTGAACGAGCTGAAGGATCTACTCATGGATCCTACCACCACTGACGTAAGTTACAATTAAGTTTAACAAATATTTTGCACTCTAAGTACAGGTAGGCTACTTTTAACGCAAACTCAACCTCAATACAATTCCATTGTGATTAATATGTATCGATATTGAGATAAGTTTCGCAATTTCGGAACGCCCCATCTCGATAATAATTTGTTCACTTAATTTCCACGCAATTTAATTCCAATGTAGCGCTATTATCGCTTTTAAGAGCGCCATTTAAATTTTTTAGATTTGTGATTGGAAATTGATTAATGCAATTGTGTTTCAAGAGTAACCCACCAGGCAGTAACGAAAAGACAACTGACCGCTATCGTACCTTGCCATGAACTTTGCTAGAAGTTGATACGCGCCTGTTAGATAATTTAGTTGCTTTCACACAAACTAGTTTGAAGCAACTTTCGTTGATGACTGTACCATTTTTTTGAGAGAGATCGCCGATTGCCTCAGACGGCGTTTTCAGTTTCACCGGGCTTGTTGGGGGGCGGCGAGAGTACCAGGTTTAATGTTGTGAGTTTGTGGGACCCCTTAAAACAGCATTTTTTAGTTCTCAATCTAATAGTAAATATTACACATGCATACGTCTAAGTTTGATTATCATATAATTTTGATGTAAATAGTTTGAACGCCCACACATCAATAAAATTAAACGCGAGAATAGGTACCTCAATGAAGGCGAGATTATACATTTTAAAAATGGACAAACACATTGAATCCCTTTATACTGATATAAAATAAAATATTTCATTTCATTGTGTAGATACATCCTATTCTAATAAGATTCTTATTAGACGCAAAAGTTAAGTTTCCTTATAACGTTTCCAGCCAACACGCCATTCAAAGCTGGAGAAGGCGGACATCCTAGAGTTGACCGTGAAGCACCTGCAAACGCTGCAACGGCAGCAGCTGGCAGCCGCTATCGCAGCAGACCCAGCCGTTCTCCAGCGGTTCAAGGCCGGCTTCGGGGACTGCGCCGTTGAAGTGAGGCGGTACCTTTCCCGGCTTGCCAGCGTACCTACCGGTCTCCGTCACCGGTTAGGCAACCATCTCAGCACCTGCATCACTGGCATCGAACGCCTCAACCCACTAGCTGAATGCCCTTTAGTGCCAGATCCACTAAGGCTAGAAGACAAAAGACCGAGCGCGTTCCACTTCGTCAGATCGACGAAACCCACCAGCCCTCCTTTAAGCCCGCTATCCTGTGACTCGGCCTGCGACTCCTCAACCGAACTAGAAACGCCACCGAGACCCGTACAAACCTTTCCATTCCCCACTCCGCCTAGCAGGTCCGCCTCGGACCAAGACTCCAGTCCCGAAACGCAGAAGCAAACCGTCTCGTCGACAACGATTTCGCCGGAGACGTTAAAACAAGAAGCTTTGAAAACCAAAAAGTATATGGAACCTCTTTCGATAATCATAGACGTGGAAAACTACAAAATAGGTATAGATGCATCCCCCAAAAGTGCAGTGGACTATTCTATGCGGAACAAGTTGAAAAGACCTGTAGTGGCAACGATGGGCCCCGCGCCTAAAATCAAAAGGTTGGAGCCGGAGATAACTGTAAATATTCCTGAAAAGTTTTTAGAAAACAAAGTTCCTTATATCCGAAAATCGCCAGAGAGATCAGCCTTCAGAAGAGTTCATGAGCAACACGTTAAGTTTCCTGAAAAGAAGTTGACCATCCCCAAGAGTATACCTACGCCTGTTGAGAGGCCAATTTTGGACAGTAGGCTCGTTATAAACCCTGAAGTTCCCCTGTTGATGCCAAGAACTGTGATAAGTCATACAGCAGAATCTTTAGCCCAGTCTTCGAGTAGGGTCAACCAAAGTATAGAGGTTAAAGTGAGCACTGAAGCGGACCCTAGACCACCACAGCAGGGTGCCTCAAGTAACTCAGATATGTGGAGACCTTGGTAGTCGATCAAAGTTTAATTTTATTTAGATATTAAGTTATATCATAAACAAAATACGTCTATCACCGAGCTTTAAACTTTACCTGTGCGGTATACAATTTATATTAAAATAGATGATTATGATATATTAAAGGTTGTTTTTAAGATTCATATTAAGTTTTATTTTGATTTTTGATGATTTAAGTTATTTCTAGTTTGTAAATGGTAAACACATCAAGGGTTCAAAATGAAAACATATATAATTTTAAAAATAAGCACTATATTTCTTGGCAATACATCAATTAGCATAATTAATAAATAAACATTTAAATGGACGGATTACAGTTACAAGTCACATAATTATTACGAGTAGACTCTAGCTTCTAAAGGTATATAAATAAAGTAAAACGTAATTTTCGTAAATACAGTGTGTCCACAAATTAGCACGTCACACTGACGCCGGAGGTAGGTGGGCCTCAGATGTGTCGAACAATCCTAACTTGTCCATAGAAAAGTTTCATGAGTTTAGAGATATGACCAATTTCAGGGTATATTAACATCTATTCAAGCTATTAATGAAAGAAGCACTTGAGTATTCGGCTGAGCACTAGTTTCAAAGGAACCACTAATTCCAATGACGTAATATGAGGAGGGTCCCTTTATATACCCTCTTTAAATTACTATTAAATATTGTGATGCCCTTGACTCATTTTTGGGTACATCAATAACAGAAAAAAGTATGTTTGCTACATACTTTTTTCTGTCACCACGCGCCGCCACTAGCGACTCGGTTTGACAAATTCATACTACTATCAACGGATACTCGTACAAACTATAACTACAGATTAACTTCGCATAGGTATGTATAGAAGCCACTTACTCAATGTGAAATTGTAAAAACAACTTGTATGATGAAAACGTTCGTTAGGATTATATATGTTATGGACCAAGTAATAACAAAAAAGGAAGGACGTTTTAATAACAGTTTTACTTTAGGTTAAAAAGTTTAACTAGTATATAGACTCTTTTCATCTCATCTCAGAGATCAGATCTTCTTATCTCATATTTGAGTGATAGGGTTCAGAGGGTTGATGTTAACGGTAAAAGATCTCCAGGATTGGTGGTTACAATGGGAGTTCCACAGGGTTCAATTCTTGATTCTTTCTTATTTTGAATTTATATTAACCCGTTGACGTAAATGGGACGCCGGTGTCCCCAGATTATTTTTTTAAATCTAATAAATGTTTACTGTGTTATTTTATCTGTAGCGTTTGTTATAGACTACATCTCAAGTTGTTTAGAAAACGTGCAGTATTGCGCGTGAAAAAAAAATGAAAAAAATACGCGCTAAAGTGTAAGTAAATGTAGCATTTTCCAAGGAAGATTTTTATTGTTTTATAAATATTAGCATATTTTCAGTAACGGGATTTGTAAAAGCGGTAAGTAAACATGCACATTTGTTATATTATTATAATAGTTTGCGAAAGTAAAGTTATAATAATGCGTAATAACTGCAAGGGACACCGGTGTCCCAATATGCGATATTTTATCATGTCTAGTATTAATTATACTGAGTGTTTGTTTATTGTTTTAGACTTACGATGAAACGAGGGTGTTTTCCTTGCATTCTTCAAAAAAAGAAGTACCACAATGCCAATGTTTATGAAGATCTTTCTAACCAAAAGTATGGACTTTAGGTTAGAAAGATCAGGCACTTATTGCATGAATCGGATGCAGCCGCTGCCATCGTCTCCTGACTTTGATGGAGCTTTCCAGGTTCCCCGGTGAACCTGGAAATCTAATTAATCATTTCAGCAGTACTTTTGAGCAGCTTTGAGCATGGAATGGACGAACCCTTTGGTGGATCTGGGATGTGAACTATAGTGTATCGCGGCACCACAATTCGAGCCCTCTTTCTACACGGTATGTCCTGCATACACTGCTTCTTGACACTGTAACCTCCGAATCTAAACTATGCGTTCAACTGACTGTATATCAGTGTTGTGCGTGGTAGCCTGAAAGTCTGAAAACCCTGTTGAAGTCATTGATTTCCCAGCTAATATTGAATATGTCCCCTGGCTCTATTAGAGTACACCCGTATCAGATGACTGCAAGTTTCTTCCAGTCTTGATGGGGACATGACGAAAGGAATTCTACGTTTGGAATAAAAACCAGTGATAAAACCTGTCTTTAATTACTCTGCCCCATAGGTGATGAATATTATAAATAATGCCCGGACGATTTGATTATTTCAATAGTTGTAACACTGCCCTCTTATAATGGGCATTTTTCAAAGTGCGCAGGCATTTTTTATAATGCCCTATTAAGCACTTGGTCCATAACATATTCCAAATACGCTTATCTTAAAAAAAGATACCTATAACCTTATGTATATTTTCTAAGGGCATAGCACAAGTTTCTGTCAAAAACGTAACGTAAATTTTAAGTTGTCATTAATTCTATGGAATATCACCCATTTTAAAAAAGGGGGACGGAGGAGTACAGCATAACAAAAACAAAAATCCCTTGCATTGCTAACCTTAGGGTTGGTAAGCGACTCCGGTCCAAACCATTTCATTATTCGAGAAAGTTTAGTTTAACTACCACTTCCAATGTCATGTCACATGAAGGCAGTGGCAAAAGCCAGCTATGGAAGAGAGTTTTATTATATTCCGCTTACGGAACACACCGTACATTATTCCTGGCAATTCCGGGCCACCTTCACTTGTGCTTGGGGTGGGGGAAATTCTTCTTCAAGCCCCTTACTTAATTTATTTTGTAAAGTTCATTTTTGATGGTACCTACTACTAACAGTGGCAGTGGCATAATCTGACAAATAAAAATGTTTTCTTTTGACGTAGCGCGGCAAACGACTCCACTTCACCTGATGTTAAGGCGAAGGGTAAGGCACACTAGCACCGCTAATGGATTTAATTTGATAACTGCTAAACTGGATTTTTTTTTCAAACATTGCGGACCTTCCGACACTAGCCAAACATCTATTATTTAATAATTGTGCACTACTTTTAGGTTAGTTTTTATATTCATTCGCTAACACCAAAAGTGGCCATTGTTTATGAATAAATGCGATAGCCCGTTTTGTGAATAAACCACGCAACAAAAAGTAGTGCACAATTATTAAATTAATACTATGGATGCTTTCCTATTATCGGACGGTACGCAATGTTTAAAAAAAGATCCGGTCCGATAGTAATTGTCAAATTATCAATTGGTGGCGCTAGTGTGCCATACCCTTCGCCTTAAGTGGAAATGGCTTCCAGTAGTGAATACAACTGGTGCAGCGTTGTTCATTCAAGTTCATTCACACGTTCGTTCAGGCACATTCTGGGCCGGCAGGGTGACTCCTGCCGGCCCAGAATGTGTCTCTTCACGCCTCGTTTGAAGGACCTACATCATAGGAAGGAGGATGTGAAACGTGTGGTACTAACCTAGTCCATCGTTTGGAGGTGCGACATAGAAACGAGTCACCAAATTTCTTTGTGCGCAATGGGAGAGACAGTGAAGCAGTGATTCCGGATAACAGCACGCGTATTATAGATCATATAGAGAAAGGGAGAAGGTGGGATAAGGTTAAAGAACTCTTTAGAGCACTCGCTATGGAGTAGGCAGTAGAACACTGATATTCTTCATACGGAGCACACCACTATGAAGTCCTGGTATTTCCAGGCCACCACTACTTGTGCTTGAGGAAGTCCTTCCTTTGCTGCTGCAGCTTCTGTTCCAGCAGCGCCAGCTTTTCCTGGTACTTAGCGGATTCGCGTGTCAGGGCCTGGATGGCAGAATCCTTGCGGGCCACGGCTACCTTCACCCTGCAACGTGCGTAGCATTAACATCGTATCTCTTTCATAATCATCATCACCAGTTCATTTTATGTCTCCTGCTGGGGCACGAGCCTTCCCTATAGATGGATATCCATAACGGGCCATAATCCACCACGCGGGCCCAGTGCGGATTGGTGGTTGTTAACGACTGCTGATGCAGCCGGGACCAACGGCTTTACATGCCTTCCGAAGCACGGAGGAGCTAGAGATGATACATTTTTGGTCACCCATCTGATGCCTTTGTAAAAGTGGCTTCACCTTAGCGATCGCAGATCGGACGCGGTAACCTTTATAGATTATAACGGTATCCCTTTGGATTCATTTTTTTTGTTTTTATTGCTAAAGTATAAGCAATTATCTCATGAAGGCCGAAGGTGAAAATGCACTTCGATGATTATAGACGGGTTACATGACGCTACTCACTTGGCGTAGAGCTGGTGCATCTGCTCCTCGTGCGTCTTCTTCATGGCTTCGATGTCATGCTGCAGAGTCTCCACCTTCTTCCGCCACGCTTCCTCGCAGCTGGAGCGGACTTCTTCCGCGCGCGCCTCTAGTAGTGTGTTTTTCTGGACAATCGGGAAAATTACTTTTAAAAATTACCACGGTCATCTAATATTCAAAGCAAAAAGAGTCATGGTGATAATTACTTAAAAGTTCATTCATCTAAATAAATTTAATTAATGCTCATTATATTATTATATTATTATAAATATATTAGTTACCTATAAAGAAATCGAAAATCTACATTTCTTATTATTGGATTCTATCAAAACTTTGATATTTTTTTATAGGATAATAGTAATTAGTAATAATGTATTTGATTAAAAAAAATCAAGATATTATTGATTTTGCTGGCTGAGTCGGCGAAAGTACTCAATCGAACAAATTGTATCACCTGATTATTGTACCTACATTCATTGCAAATAAATATATAGCTATTCTATTCCACTGCTAGTACCTACCAAAACAAAAATTAAAACTTTCAGCTTCGGCTAAGATTAATTACCTCAATCAAGACTTTGTTGCGTGTTTCCAATTGGTTGATTGTAACTTCTAGTTCTGCACCTAAAAAGAAACAGATTACGTTATTAAAGAGGTAGGTATAATAGTGATTTTTTTTTCTCGAGAATGGTAAGCGTTTACTATATATTATACGAATATTCAACTATTTGCTTGGTTGGTTTCCCTGGTTAACTTGATTTGTCAAAATATATTAATGTGAATTATAAAAAATAATAGTGGATTATTAACCGATATAAAATTAAAGGTATAAGTAGGGATTCGATTATTTATTCTGTATACTATGTCCTGCTATTATTTCAAGTGTCATTGTTATTATTTTAGGGCAAATTTTGCAACTGGGTAGAAACAACTTCGAGAAAGAGGCTAACAGAAGGATACAGCTGCTGGGCTGCATATGGGAAATTACGTCAGGTCTTTACGTCGCCTATTCCACAAAGTCTAAAGACGAAGGTCTTCAATCAGTGCGTCCTACCGGTCATGACATACGGAGCCGAAACGTGGACACTCACGGTATGGCTGGTTCACAAATTTAAAGTCGCTCAGCGAGCTATGGAAAGGGCTATGATCGGAATTTCTCTGAAGGATCGACTTCGGAATGAGGTGACCCGACAGAGAACGAAAGCAATCGGCATAGCTCATCGGATCAGCAAGCTGAAGTGGCAGTGGGCCGGTCATATCAGCCGCAGAACCGACAACCGTTGGGGTAAAGGAGTTCTCGAGTGGAGACCGCGTATCGGCAAACGTAGTGTAGGACGCCCTCAGTCTAGGTGGAGCGCCGATCTTCGCAAGGTGGCTGGCAAGAGCTGGATGAGAGTAGCCGCGGATCGTGCTCGGTGGCGTGCACTTGGGGAGGCCTATGTCCAGCAGTGGACTAGTATAGGCTGATGATGATAATGATGAGGTTGGGTTTTTTGGAGACAGTTTGCCGATTGCCACTGAACAGCTTCACCGGGCTTTTTTGGGGGCGGCGCGAAATTTATAAGGTTCCCTAAGCCGTGTGAAACAAAGCAGTGTCAGAGGTTTTCTAGAGGGAACGACATCACGCACTAGTGCGTGTCCCCGTGACCTACTAGGTTCTCCGATGGGTTCGGATCGGATCGGGGGCGGAACCTCCCGAGGGCGCCTCTAAAGGCTCGGACCTCGGCTCGGGTAGACCGGGCCGTGGAGGAGGAGAGAAGCGCCCAGGTACATGTCTGTACCTGGTATAGAGCGCGTGTGAACCGGTTCATATTCCGGAACATATCTATAAGTCAAATTGTTACTAACAAAAATGGATCTTTGTTATCTTGATAAATAAATAAATTATTATTATAAGTGAGAAAAAAACGTCAATTTCATAGGTAAGGACCCAATATTTACTGTCATCGCCACAAACGTCATTGTGGCTTCGTGGCTCCAATGTCGCGTACCGTTTTTCAAGCGCTCATCGGGAATGTATACATTATTGATGGCAGTGCTACGTACAGCGGTCCTCGGTGCGGCGCACGCGCGCCTGTGCGTCCTGGTACCGCCGCAGCGTGGCTTGTTCGGTCTCCGCCAACTCTTTCAGCTCCATCTCGTACTGCTCTTTGTTCCTTCTGCGATGGAAAACAGATTTAGCACTTACTTATTAATAACTTTATTATACACTATCTTTAACTAATAAAAAAAACGAGTAAATTTTTTTTGTTTAGGTAATTTAAACGGTTTTATTGAAAATAAAGATTTTTAAAAAATTATGTAGACAATGTACTAAAAGCTAAAAAATCATTCGGTAGGTCCTAGATACCAGTCATCACACCACCCTCCTCATCAACCTAGGGCATTGATCAGACAAAAAAATAAAATCGTTGGGCGCACGTAACCTGCGTAAATATGTAAATAGCTATTTTATTATGTTAAAGCGGTTGACTTGATAGAAATTTTACACGCCCAACGATTTTATTTTTTTGTATCTAGGACCTACAGACTTATTTTTAGCTCTTAGTAGATTGTCTACATCATTTTTTTTAAATCTTTATTTTCAATAAAACCGTTTAATACTAAAAATTTTTTTACTCATTTATTTTCAAGTTTTTAGTTTTTTATTTTTTTTTCATAGTATAATCTATTCTACTAGTCAAGGCCTTTAATTTGATACCCATATTGAAGGGGTTGTGAAAAGAAAAAAATTAACCTGCCATTTTGTTGGTGGCCATATTGGATTTTCATTTTATTTTCTTATAGAACTCTATTTTACTAATCAAGCCCTTTTATTTGATACCCATATTGAGGTAGTAGTGATAAAATATATTAGAAAACTAAAGGGATATTAGAAACTTAAAGAGCTCCTCAAGCCGTGTGAAACGAATCACCGTCAAGAGCTTTTCTAAAGGGAACGGCATCGCGCCTAGTGCGTGTCCCCGTGCCCTACTAGATTCTCCGAGGGTTTCGTATCGGATCGGGTATAAGCGTCGGTACCTAATGGCGTCCTGCAGCTCCCGGCGGCCGGCCTGCGCCTCCGCCTCCATGCTCTCGATGGCGCGCTCGATCTCCCTGTCTCGCTCCTGCTTGTGCTGCGCCGATATCTCCGCTATCTTCTTTTTCAGCACTAGTTGTTGATCCGCTTCGAAGTCCTTTTTAAATTGCTCGAAGCGTTCTACAAGTTCTTGCTCTTTTACGTTTAACCGCTCCTAAAATTCACATCCTTTTATTTTATTTATTTATCATATTCTTATGCAAAACATGGCTGATACATCACAGATGTACGCAGCATTTGCAACGACGAAAGGATTGTTCTTATTTTTTAATGTTATTAATTGATCCGGCAAACGTGGGTTACACTGATAAAGTGTTTCCTTTCATTTTTTTTTCAGATTCAAGATTGTTATGCGTTCACGTCAGTAGTTTCAGGATACTATAGAAATTGAACCATGAATTCTCGCATTCAACCCGAGCGCTATATACGTTTTCTTCCGACTACCGAAGCTTCAAAACCTAATATTAATTATTCAGGTTTTAAAAAAAAACATTTTATATTAAATATATTAAATAATTACTTACCGCTTGTTTTTCTCTTCCTTTGGCGATATCCTCTTCCAATTGCAATCGTTTCTCTTCTAACAATCTCTCTTGTTCTTCTTTCCATTGCTCTAAGACATAAAGCATTATAATTAGAACATCATTAAATAAATAAATAAAATCATCATGATCAACGCTAAAGTACGATTGTAGCTCCTGGCACAGAAGCATGGTTTTGTACTTTATATGATTAGTAATAAGCGCTCAACTCGCTTGCCCTGCCAAATTGTTTGTTTCAATAACTAGGGGCCCGCTCGCGACTTCGTCCGCTTGAGTGAACACCCGTATCCTATAGAACCTATAGGTTTGGGTTAGCTTCCAATTATATGCATGTATTAAACATTAAAACCTTCCTCTTGAATCACTTTATCTATTACTGAAAACTGTTTTATTGCTTAAAGAGAACGATTATGGACTTTCTACCGCTAGTAATAAGATAGTAATCCGCCTGAGTCGTTCACAACTTCTATAGCGCTACAGCAGAATTATATACACACGCTTGCACGTGAGACTACCACACACTGTAAATGTCCTCAATAGACTTTAAACTTTATGTCTAAGACATACGGTTGAACATTTATTGAAGAAATTTGACAGTTTCGGATAGGTCGTTATGTGCAGGCGTCTGTACTTTACGTCACTACTAATAAGATGGGAATCCGCTTGACTTGTATCGCGACGCTGCTGCTGCTCCTCGGAGACGTCGCGTCGGCGAGTGATCGATGCCTTTTTAATATTATTAGCATTGAAGTAGGATAATGCACTTTATGCCACTAGTAATAAGATTTATTTTTATTTTTATACGTAGCACGGCAAATGACTCCATTTCACCTGATGACTGACAACTGGTGCAGCGTGAAAACAACGCAGCATCAGTTACCCTCACTCTGCCGGCCCACAAGGTGCCTCTTCACGCCTCGTTTGAAGGAAGGAGGGAAAACGTGTGCTGGCAAACTATTCCATGTTTTGGAGGTGCGACAAAGAAACGAGTCACCAAATTTCTTAGTGCGCGATGGAATATTTGAGACAGTGAAGCGGTGACTCCGGAGAGCAGCACGTGTACTCCTATGGAGGAAGGGAGAAGGTAGGATGATGTCAAATAGTTCTTCAGAGCACTCGCCATTCAGAGCGACGCAATATCTCTACGCAATTGTTATTCCCCCTGACCTAACTCCCGTCGCTGCTGCATCTCTGCAGTGGCGAGTGCGGCGGCGGCGCGCTCGTTCTCAGCCCGCATCTCGGCCACCAGCCGCGACCGTTGCTCCTGGTACGTCAGTTCCAACTCCAGGATTTGCTTCTCTAACCTAGAAGCGTGGAAAGGAGACATGAGTCGGTAAAAAGGCAGTGATCAGAGTCGGTAGTCTCACATAACCAACAACCGGACGCAGTGGCAGGCGAAAGATGTTTTCTAAAGCTTAAAAAGACGGTCAGGGGCATCTTGAAGCAGTGCCACTGCGATGTTATTGCAATAACACTCCTACAATACTGCTTTACGAGCTCATAGTAGGCCACCAGATCATAAAAGCTGCACAAGAACTGCTGCCAGTGATCGGAACTGGGGGCCGACCGCCTAACTCTCTCGCTTTCGATCGCTTTGAAGGCGAGGCGAGGAGGAGGCGTCATTTTGTCATTTCGAAAGCAATATGAAAGCAATATCGAAAGCTATAGGCTATAGCTTTCGATATTATTCGATATTATATTTCGATATTATATTAGAAGGCGAAGCGAGGGCTACGCTTTCAAAGCGATTGAAAGCGAGAGAGTTAGGCGGTTGGGGGGCAGGTAGTAGGTACTATATTTATCTGAATTTCACGACGGGACACTATAGAGCTATGTAGCTGTTAATACTACCCAATTCGATACTAGTATATCCCGAAATTTCGCAGGTCAGATCTGGTAGCTCAGGTGGTGGTTTCGCATGTGCAGCTTTTATGACCTACCCTTTTATTTAAGCTGGAGAAAACGCCATGCGCCTACCAATGCACCCGTGGAACGGTACTTTATATGTGGGACTCTCCTCCCGATGGTGACTAAATATCAGAAAAAAAAGTCTTTGGCTTTGGTTTTGTCGCTTTTCCCAGGCTGCAACATTTTTTCTGTTGACGCTTACCCCCATATTCATAAAAACTATTTAAGCATAATTTAGTTAATCAATGTTTTCTCTGTTTCTCAAATTCAAAATGACGTTTGTGTGACGTTGACAAAACAATATTTAACTAAATAATGCTGTAGTGTGATACCTACCTATACCTAACGAACTGTAATTAGGTCATGTCGCAATCATACGAAATAATGCAATAGCGTAAAACAGCTTAGTTGCAGATTTAGTTAAGTGTTTCACATATTGTATTTTGTCACTCAATAAACGGACTTCGATATGTAAACTACTCGTTTACTTCATCACCCAATCACCTAACATCATATGGCGACCCTGCCAGGAAAAATTTTGCTATTTATGACTTAAATTATTTTGATGTCTGTAGTCTCTTAGAAGAAAAAAATAGCGTAAGTCGAGTAAAAACTTTATTTGAATTATTGAGTTTAAGTAATATGAACCAAGAGGAAAGACGAAGCATCGAGCACATTTGTGCAAAATATGCCGATATTTTTCATCTTCCTGGTGATAAATTATCGACAACCAATATTATGACTCATACTATATCTTTAAAAGATAACGTTTCACCTAGTTATGTTAAACCTTATAGGATACCTCATTCCCTTAAACAAGAGGTACAACGACAAATAGATGACATGTTAACTAATGATATCATAGAGGAGACCACCTCAGAGTGGTCCAGCCCAGTTTTGTTAGTTCCTAAAAAAGCAGACAGATCTAATGAAAAAAAGTGGAGGCTAGTTATCGATTATAGACAGCTTAATAATAGGATCAAAGATGATAAGTTTCCGTTACCAAATATTACAGATATATTAGATTCCCTTTCAGGTAGTATTTATTTCTCAAAATTAGATTTGTCACAAAGCTACTATCAATTATCTTTAGACAAAAATTCCAGGAAATATACCGCATTCAGTGTAGATAAGATGTACCAGCTTGAGTTAGAGCCGGAATCACGCAAATATACGGCTTTCACAACTGATAAAATGTATCAGATGAAGCGTTCTCCTATGGGATTAAAAACATCTCCCAGCGTTTTTTCAAGATTAATGACGATAGCTATGTCAGGCATTAACTATAATCAAGCATTTATTTATTTAGATGACTGCGTCGTCATCGGAAAATCTATGGAAAGCCACAATAAAAATCTCATTAGTGTTTTTGAACGGTTACGAAAAGTAAATTTAAAATTAAATCCAATGAAATGTGAATTCTTAAGAACGGAAATTGTTTATTTAGGTCACAAAATAACATCGCAAGGCATTCTTCCAGACGACAGCAAAATCGAAACATTGCGCAAGTATCCGGTGCCGTTGAACGCCGACGATGTAAAACGATACATCGCTTTTGCTAACTACTACAGACGATTTATACCTAATTTTGCGAATATCACGTATCCACTAAATAAACTGTGTAAAAAAAATTCTCAATTTGAATGGACATCTGAATGCGAGCAATCTTTTCAACGCTTAAAATCTTCTTTAATGTCACCACCTGTGTTGCAGTATCCAGATTTTTCGGAAAGCAATACATTTGAGCTTCGAACTGACGCTTGTAAGACAGGATTAGGCGCAGTTTTGTCAAATAAAAATGGTCGCGTTGTCGCTTACGCAAGTCGTAATTTATCACCCGCGGAAAGTAGATATCCGATTATAGATTTAGAACTCTTAGCAATAGTATGGGCTGTCAGGCATTTTAGACCCTATCTGTATGGTAGAAGGTTTAAAATCTTTACAGATCATAAACCTTTAGTTTACCTTTTCAGTTTAAAAGACCCATCAAGCCGTTTAACTAAGTTTAGGCTTTATCTTGAGGAATACGACTTTGAGATTATGTACATCCCGGGTCGAAATAATGCAGCTGCAGACGCATTAAGTCGACTCCCGATGTCCATGACGTGTGATGACCTTAAGTCGATAGGAGAACAAGTAGTCTCTGTGTTAACGCGAGCGCAAACTAAAAAGTTACCATCGCAACCTATCGGTGTAAGTAAAAATAATAATAATTTGGCAGACGATTCTTCTACCAGTAGTAGGCCTGATCAACCTGATACTGTAGAGATTCTTAAAAAACCCAATGATATCATAGAATTAGTTTTTAGTAGTGAGAAAAAATTTACTAAGTTAGATTATCGATATTCGAATAGAAAATTGTGTATGTACGTACCTTCGCTTTATATTATTTACCTGAATACTCGATCGTTATCTACCCCGTCGGAGTTAGCGAGAGATTTAGGGTTATTATGCGAAAAAGAAAATATTAATGAAATATTAATAACAAAGAATAGAGACAATGCTACATATATAAAAATACTTGCAAGTCATATAAAAAAGTTACATCAAAAGGTACCAAAAATTTTAATTACGAAAGATGTAATTAAAATAAGTAGCTATGAAGATAAAAAAATCATCTTGAATGATTTTCATTTGTTACCCACAAGCGGTCACGCAGGGGTCAACAGAATGATTAATAATTTGAAAAAATATTATTTTTGGTCAGGAATGACTAATGACGTTATAGACTACGTCAAACGATGCCCACAGTGTCAATTTAATAAATTCTCGAATCATTCAGTACGAGAGCCAATGGTGATAACAAACACTGCCAGCTCTGCATTCGAACGGATAGCATTAGATATCATGGGTCCATTGACAGTTGATAGCTATAATTACAAATACATTTTAACACTGCAATGTGACTTATCAAAATTTGTAGAAGCCTATCCTTTACATAGTAAAGACTCCGAGTCAGTAGCGCGAGTTTTAGTAAACAATTTTATTTTGAGATATGGGGTTCCCAAAGAGATTATTACAGATAAAGGTACCGAATTTATGTCTAATATCATGACTAACGTTTGTAAAATATTAAAAATAAATAAATTAAATTCAACCGCTTACCACCACGAAACAATCGGCTCGTTAGAAAATAGTCATAAGTCTCTAGGGGCATACCTTAGGATTCAGTGTGATAGGAATACCGTTGATTGGAGTGATTGGCTACCGTTTTGGACATTTTCTTATAATACAACAGTGCATACTGAATCAAAATACACTCCATACGAATTAGTGTTCGGAAAATGTTGTAAATTGCCTTCTGACTTTGGGTTATCAGTTGAACCATTGTATAATTATAGTGACTATCCTAAAGAGATGAAATATCGTTTACAGAGAGCTCAATATGAAGCAAAAAATAATTTGTTAGATAGTAAGTTAAAAAGAAAGTTATTATATGATAGAAAAAGCTATCCTGTAACTTATAAAAAAGGAGACCTAGTTTTAGTAAAAAATCAAACAGGAGACAAACTTAGTAATATTTATAAAGGTAAGGGACCTTGTAGTACTTGAGGAAGTCACACCTAATGTTAAAATTTTAAAAGATAATAGAGAATATCTTATACATAAAAATAATACTAAAATGTTCTTTAATTAAATTTTTCTGTTATATTTTTTTTTTAAAGATGTATTATATTATAACATAAACTATTGTTAAATAGAATAAGAAACATTGTAATGTGACATGATTTAATTCTTTTGATTTTTTTTGCTTCTTCCTTCAGAAGGGGAGGATGAACAGGACTTTTTCAGGGGAGTTGTAGTGTGATACCTACCTATACCTAACGAACTGTAATTAGGTCATGTCGCAATCATACGAAATAATGCAATAGCGTAAAACAGCTTAGTTGCAGATTTAGTTAAGTGTTTCACATATTGTATTTTGTCACTCAATAAACGGACTTCGATATGTAAACTACTCGTTTACTTCATCACCCAATCACCTAACATCATAATGCTTAAATCGTTTTTATGAATAAGGGGGCTAAGTGGCTGAGCGTATACAGTCTATACGCTCCTCCTATAAGGACTGCTTACGCACGGTGCCACGGTAGAAGTCTATTCTGTTCTAGAAGTCATGTCAAGTTCAAGTCCTTACGTAGAGCTAGCCAGCTGTCTTTCTTTCACCAGAGTCGGCTTCTTCGGCACCACAGTCCAATTTTAATGACTGCTATTATATCTGAGGAGCTCGATGGCGCAGTGGTTAACGCGCCCGGTCTGCGAGTGCTGACGTTAAGCCACTTTCGCAAAGGCCGGTCATCGGATGGGTGACCAAACATTTATCATCTCGAGCTCCTCCGTGCTTCGGAAGGCACGCAAAAGCCGTTGGTCCCGGCTGCATTAGCAGTCGCAGGCCCGCGTGGTGGTTGATGGCCCGTTCTCCCTATCCATTATAGGGAAGGCTCGTGCCGCAGCAGTGGGGACATAAAATGAGCTGATGATGACGATGATAGTATCTGTGTACCACGGAAACGGTCTCAAGTCTTTGTCCTTACCTAGAGCTAGCCAGCTGCCTCTCCTTCACCAGCGCGGCCTCCTTCTCCTCCTCCAAGGTCCTCCGCAGCGCCTCCAGCTCGGCGGCGTGCTTGGCCTGCATCTTCCCGCACTGTTCCGCGTGAAGCATCTTCAGGTCCGCCACTTCCTTCTGCTGACGTTCCGCCATCTCTCTCAGCTCACCTTCTAGACCCTTCACTGTTAACTCCTGTAAGTAATGACTTGATACGCTATCTATCCCCAAGTAAGGCAAGGTGTCACCATTCTAGTGCAATTTTAATTTTAGATGTGAAAATAACTGACTTTATTCTAGGAATATGTCATTTTTTGGCCAACTTATTATTATTAGACTAGATCCGAATAAAGAGGAGCTCTATTTATCAGATTTGCAAATGAGTATAAGAACTGGCAAGTACCTTTATTTTCTCAGCTTTTTGACGAACCCAGCGTTGTCTGGCAACCTGAAATACAAATCACAATATTAAAACAAGCTACTATCGGTAGCGATCCTGGTGAGACTGGAGTGATACTGGAGTAACGCTGATTTATGATACTTCCGTCTATTCTAACTAATAATTTAATCATACAAAAGTGTAATTTTTTGTTCTTCTATCACGCCAAACGGAGCCTAACTATGGAATTATAATCTATATAGATAATCTATGGAAAGGTCACTGACCTGCTGCGCGGCGGCCATCTTGTCATGTTAGCCCCTGCGCCTGCGATCACTTCTAGCTACTGTATGCGGCGGAATAACGTCTCTATTTATGGAAAGGAGACTGACCTGTTGCGCGGCGGCCATCTTGTTTTGTTGATTTTCAGCTTCAGCTCAGAACGCTCCTTAAACCCCTACACTGACTACTTACGGTGCTTCTCCAGTTAGCAAAGCTCGTCAACTAGCTGCTGTACGCGGTAGTCTAACAATGTTACTGTTGTTGCGGTGGTCTTGCTATGGAATCTATACTAATATTATAAAGCTGAAGAGTTTGTTTGTTTGTTTGATTGAACGCGCTAATCTCAGGAACTACTGGTTCGAATTGAAAAATTATTTTTGTTTTGAATAGTCCATTTATTGAGGAAGGCTATAGGCTATTTATTACATCACGCTATGACTAATAAGAGTGGAGCAGCAATGAAAAATGTTGCAAAAACGGGAAATAACGCTGGAGAAGCCGCGGGGCACAGCTTATAATCTATAGATAGAAAATGTATGGAAGTGTCATTGACCTGTTGCGCGGCGGCCATCTTGTCGTGCTGGTTCCGTAGCTCCAGCTTGTACCGCTCCTCTAGTCCCTGCGCCGATCGCTTCCAGCGCTCCTCCAGCGAGCGCCGCTCGTCTACCAATTGCTCAATGCGGTGGTTTAGCGTCTTTTTGTCGTTTATCAGCTGTTAAAATAGAATTACTTCATGAATTATCAAAATTTTGCATTGTATTATAGTGGTACCTACTGTATATACGGTCTTTGAAGCCAAATTTTATATAGGTATTCTAAGCAGTAGCCACATCTTTAGGTATGCCTAAATTAATGCCCACTAAAAAGCTTTTTGTAAAACCCCGTTTTAACATTGTAGTTTTATTACTATCTTAGGAAGTGTCCATTCACTTGTAAAAGTTTAATTGCTATATAAGCGTTTCATAATAAATGTGAGATATATTGGTAATATCACTCATATATGATTTCAATGATGGAGGCCTTGGCCCAGCAGTGGGACAGCCAAAGCCTATTTACTTACTTTTTATCAGTCAGTACGATTAGTTAAGGTATCAGATTATTAAGATTATTTTAACAGACTAAGAAATCCTTACATAAAAAATAGAATAAATAAATACCTGGTCAATAAAGTTCTGATGCCTCTTTATAGTTTCCTCGCATTCCTGCTTCACTTTAGCTATGTTCCGTAGCGACTGTTTCTCGAGGTTGCTCACTTTTGATATCATCTGGAAACATTTGTATCTCTTTGTAAGAAAAGAAACATAAAATCATTAATATACACTAGAGCACGGAGCGACCCAGGGTTATATGGGACTCTCCTCCACTTCCCTCGTCCAGCCACAAATGATGGGGAAGGAAGGGCTTACTCACAAAAAAAACCTAGAAACAATTTCTGCATCGGGTATAGCTCGAGACTACAAACGGCAAGCATCGAATTCCCCCTCGCAATGACCCGCAAGAGAAGAGACGCCAGGGATAGTTCAGGCACGCCCACACTCCCGAGAAATGACTCTCACCTGCTCCTTGTGATTGGTCAGACTCTCCTGCAGCAGCGCGATGCAGCAGGAGCGCTCCTCCAGCTGCAATGACGCCGTCACTAAACGCTGCGCCAGCTCCGTTTGCGGCAACCTTAGCAGGGATTCCAATCTGAGGAAGAAACAATTTACTATAATCACTCTCACCACTTAACACTTTTAGGAATAACAAAGAGCCAACATCATCACACACACCTTATTTTTATGTCCCCAATGCTGGGGCACGACCCTTTCCTATGGATGTTTATGGATTGGTGGTTGTTAACAATGCTAATGCAGCCAGGACAGCTCGGATGATAAATTTTTGGTCACCCATCCGATGACCGGCCTTTGCGAAAGTTGCCTAACCTTAGCAATCACAGACTGAGCGTGTTAACCACTGCGCCATCGAGCTCCACGCAAAGAGCCGGTAGCGACGATTTCTGGTGCGGAGTTTCGAGAAGACCCAAGTTACCAAGAAATACCCAAGTTGCACATAAGAATGCCTTCGAAAGAATTAATCAGAATTTCCTCCTTATAGCAGACAACGATGGCTTTTGAAGATAAGCTCCTAACTACTTACACTAAGTTACATCATCATCATCATCAGCTCATTTTTATGTCCCCACTGCTGGGGCACGAGTTTTCCCTATGAATGGATAGGGATAACGGGCCATAAACCACTACGCGCGCCCAATTCGGGTTGTTATTAACGACTGTTAATGCAGCCAGGACCAACGGCTTTACGTGCCTTCCGAAGCACGGAGGAGCTCGAGATAATACATTTTTGGTCACCCATCCTTTGCGAAAATTGCTTAACCTCAGCACTCGCAGACCGAGCGCGTTAACCACTGCGCCATCGAGCTCCTCCTAATGTATACATAGTTTTATTGAATAGATTAAAAAATAATCTATGTAATTACTTAGGTATAGTCTGAGGAGTAGAACTGGTCACCACTGAGAGAGCATCGTTGGCACTTTGTTCAACCTTCTCCAGGAACTCGAATATCTCCCTGAAATAAAAAAAAATGAATAGAAGTACTAAATGAGTTACAAAACCAAGACAACATATCAAGTTCAAAATAAGAAATTGTTGTCTTACATAAAATTGTCTTTAGGTACAGCAGTTTCTTCTTCCTTCTGCCCTTCACTAGCTCTTTCATCACTAGGCACATCTATATTCACGACAGACGTAACGGGATTATCTCCGTAACTCTCAATCTCTTTTAGCATCGAGTAGATATCAAATACAGACGACTTGGAATTTAATTCTTTAGGTTTTGTAGTTTCTTCTACTTTGTCTGCAGGATTTGCGTTCATAGGCGTTGTTATTTTATTATTTAGTCTCTCTTCATTTGATGTGACATCAGATTTGTCCCCGGTGCTGTTAGCAGTATCTGCCTCTTCAATACCAAGCAATCTCGGCGATGGAGCCGACATGGACATCCAAGAATCAATGTCTTTATCATTCTGTACACTTTCTATTCTAGCACTCAATGGAGTTCGAGCCGTGTATACATTTTTCTGTGTTTGATTTCTTATATTAACAGGTATTGTATTTTTCCCATTGCTACTTTTTATATTTTTATTATTCCAATTATGTTTACTTGTTCCTGAATTGTCTTCGATTTTGGAGCTATCATTATCCAACGACGAATTAGTTGGCTTCTTTTCAAAGTTTCTAAGGTTTTTAGGTACATATTCCTTGCCATAATCCCCTTCTTTCACTTTAAAATAGTTTTGTATCAGTTCTTTAGTAGATATCTTAGAAATATCTCTTTTATCATTGATAATTGTATTGTTGACATTATGAGGAGATTCAATGGAATTGTTATCTTCTGCTGGAGTAGAACTAGTATTTTCTTCTTTATGACCATCTACAAATGAACTTGGATTTTGTTCAAACAATTTGTCGATGTTGAGCGGAGTAGGAGATATAGCATCGGTTTTCAAATCTTTAAGTGTCAACTCATGTAAGTTATTAATTGCTTCCAATTCTTTTTTGTAATCTTCAATTACTTTAGATGTGTACGCTTTAGTCGTACTGTTAATTAAATAGGGCGGATAATCTGAATTGACGTTGTCTTTTTTAGCATCATCATTATCGCCGGTTTCACTAACGCCTTGGATACTATGACTGCCACTTTTATGAGGCGAATTTTGAGGTGGTAGGGCTATATGACCCTCTTTTTTTAAAAAGAAGTCTTTATACAATAAACGACTGTGATTCAAGGGCTCAGTCCATTTCTTGTCCAAAGGAAAAGTTTTATGATAATATTTGTCATTGCTACTTGTAGAAGCACTATCCAAGCTTTTGGGTTGATCATCAATGGTAGCATGAGAATTAGATTTTTTTAAAACAGTAGCTGTAGAATGTGGTAGGGAGTAGGTTTGCTTGAACCTTTCATCATTTGCACCACTGTCGGGGTAACCTGAATCCTTAGAGGACGAATCAGTATGCACAATAGTACTTGACATTTTTGTTTTATATGAATCAAAATTGTTTGAACGGAATTCATCATAGAAATTATTGTAGGTTTTAGGCTCGTCTAACGAATTTTGTGTCTTTAAATAGTCTCCATCTTTTAAAGCAACTACATAAGTATTAAGGCCTGTCAAGTTTTCATCAATATTTCCTTTAATGTTGTTGCCATTAAGCGAGTTTTCGGGTGATAAACTAGACAGATTTTGTGATGGTACACTTTCTAGATCTTGAGTAGATTCTTCTTCAACGAGAGATAGCTGTTGTTTAGTAAGTGTAAGTCTTCTTGAATAAGTATCAATGGCTTGCTCCATTTCTGCTTGTAAGCTAGGGTCGCCAAGAGCTCTCGTGTCTAAAGAAAGGGCTCCCTCTTTCCTGTCTTCTTCTAGAGATAGAAAGTATGACTCATAAGATCGATTTTTAAATGACGGGGAGTTACTGCGCTCATGGAACATACTGCTTTGTCTATTTTTAACTGGAGAATGAGATTTTTGTGACCGTTCCGTTATTTTAACTTCCAAACCATAACCATGATCAGTTTTATCTTCTGGAACATTATCCATAACTTTGCGACTTTTTCTTGCTATGTTTCTGTATTTCAATGTATTCTTTGCACTTTTATTCTTTGGTGGTAACTGAGCCTTAGCTTTAATTTTTGTACCTAAACTAATGAAAGTATCTTCAGATCCATAGTCGGAGGCATTGCTACATAAATCTTTCCTAACTTCACCTCGGGGTGTTTTGGGTTCTCCTAGAATGTCCTTTGTAGGTGGCACCACCTTGACATTTATAGGAGAATCTGGAAAGACATCCATAAATTAATTAACTGTGGTTTAAAAAAGATTTCATTATCTGAAATACCTACTGAATATCTGAATCTGCTAATAAACAATATTTTGAAAATAATATGTAATGTAAATTTAAAAACACACGACAAGCACAGTAACATAAAAAAAATAGAAAAATAATATTATTTATGTATTTTTCTGAGCTAAACTTTTAAATATTTATCATGGTTGCTTCCCAAAAGGTAATAAAAATGGCTTACTATTATAGGATTGCAGAAGCTCGGCACTAAAAGCTTTTAGAAAAGTTCTTGTTGACGGCACTCTTTCTTTAGTATCTGCTGAAAACGGCCTCTTGTACTTCTCTTGAATATCCTGTAGGTATTAAATTTGATAAGTTAATTTTAACAGCGAAACTTTTAACTCGTAAATCATTTGTAATTTTGACATCAAGGTTAGGTAAAGGTGGAAAAGAAAAATCAAATAGACGTCCGTTAGACTTTCTTTACCGGAGTAAAACAAGAGTTCTGCAATGCCGAACGCGGCCGATTCCGTATATTTTTCTTGTCGTCTTTCTTCTTGCTTCTGTATGTAAGATTCACAGGTGAGCCAAGCAGCCGCAGGTTTGAATTTTCTTTCGACATTTCACACTCATCCCAATTGATAAACTTACAAAAGTTACACGAGTATGGAATACGTTTACTCTGTTTTGTTTGTTGGTTGTCAAAGATATGGTTGCTAGGTAACGGGGGCTTATCTACAGTCCACAATTGTTCGAAAACAAATCTCGAAGTCGTTTAAAAAAGTAATTTATGATGAATCGAATGAAGTGAACTTATCTTTAAAATTCTGTAGATTTCACGTTTATCTTTTTATTTAAAAAACACGAAGAAGAAAAAGGCTCAACAATAGATAGGTAGGTAACTTTGTCTGTAACTATTTAAAAATATCTTTCGAATAAATAGTTTTTAAATCAAATTAGCGTTACTATAATAACTTTTTAACAAGCGTTTTTTTATAATATTGATAAATCTTTAATGTAATCAAATATTATTACAAATGAATCGCTGCATAGATCGATTCATGAAAGAGATAGAGGTACATGAGATTAGCCCCCAACGTAACTAATATGTTGCCAGTTAAAATAATAACTTACTAAAAGGTAGTTAAGGAACATAGGATAGGCTTGAAGAAATTGTTGATAAAACTGTATAGAAGAAATTATTTTTGAATTTTATTTCTCTTTAAATGTACTATATTGCATTTTATTTTTGTGATTGAATAATTATTCATTAAAAACTTACTTATCTATGAAATATAGGCACTACACAAATAAGAGCAGAGCAATAACAAAACGCTTTGTACTTGTAGATATGACGTCATCGACAATAAAATACAAAAAAACTTCATGCATTGCATCTCAGTCAGCCGAACTGTTCGAGTGTTCTGTCTGTGAGCCGAGCTACGTTACGTAGTATACATACGAACGTATTCTACGTTTCTTCGACTTTGTTTGTGTATTCGTCGCTCGAGTCGATCTCCAGACAGCAGTAGAAAACCTTGAAGAAGGTATTTCGATCGGTCCGTGTTACGACGCAGTGGTGTGCCGCGCGCGTTCATTCTTTCTATAGTTCAGTGGAAATTTTATCCTGGTTGCATTGCAATTAGAACTTTGTGAATTTATTCAAGAGAATTGTGTATTTAGTGTTTAAAATAAACCGGCAAAATGTTCAGTGGAATCGCAGGTGAGATTTACCGATATTTATTAATATTTTGTTTAACTTTAATAACAATTTTCTGTGAATAAAATTCAAATTTATTTTATGTGACCAATTTTAGCTATTTAATTAGGTAAGTATTAATTAATTTTCCTTATTGTTTACATCAGTAGATAATAGCTCAGTAGTTAGTAGATAATTGTTATAAGCAAAGTAGTTAATTCACTAGGCACATAAGTACAAGTTTAATAAAAGTTAAATCCTAAAGAAAACCTTTAGGTACAATAATTAATATAAAAACAAAATAGGTGAGTAGGTATACCTACCCATTTTTTTTTAATAATTTAAATCGTCGATTTGTTTACCTTTGACGTGCCTGCTGACAAACGAACTTTACTCCGTGACTCCTAATCATGGTCCTTTATTAAGAATAATAAATAAAGTAAAATGGAATAAGGATAAGAATCCTTGCCCTAAAAGGTAGTTAAGTAGGTACCTACCTAAGAAGGTCGATCCCGTCTATACCTTGTACCTACCTACTAAACAATTTTTGTAGTGGCGACATCGGCACCAGTGTTATTTTTGGCGACGAAAACTGTCGAACTTCGTCTTAAAGTGTCGAACATTACCCTACAGCCATTACCATGCCATTACCAATATTACCATTAGGTACATACCTACCTACTTGTCAACCTAACCAAATTGATTATGGTAGGTAGGCATTTGCCCTTAGGTATAGGTAGGTACCTACGTAACTTTTTAATTTAAAAGTACAAAAATTAAGGCGACAAGGTCCAATAGTTCAGATATCCGAGCAGATGGTGGAATACCTTGACCACTAAGTAGGTAGGTCGGCATCATGACGACAGCTCCCATTTTTTACGATAAAATTTTTTCTGCACATTGGTTTCGCCATGTAAGTAAAGTGGAGTTGAGACTAGAGTTATTAACAACACCTTGTCATGATTATTTACATATAATTTTACGCAAATATTGTTGCGAACAAATTACAATTTGAAAAAAGACAGCACTTCAACATTCAACACTTTTTAAAAATTTTCTTTTTTTAAACACCTTATCTCTTTATCTGCCCATAGGTACCTACTTCGAACTTTACCTTTCCGCCACCTTCGTGCCTATTATTCTATGTTCCAAGTTATAATAATATTTGTATGACCTCTTTCGATGTATGACGTCACAATAAGCTTATAAATCCAGAGTCATCCCTGTAGCATTTAAAGTAGGTCTTAGAGTACCTGCCAACCCCGCCCTACCGTAAGATAAAACGCAAAAGCTGTGCACAACTCATCTCATACCAAACCAAGAGACGTGAACTACGCAGTTCCTAATTCGGGCCGGTCGTTCGTAAAACAAACATTTTAGAGTTGTTTCGATAATTAATTATGCCATACATTGTGGTAGTTTACAACTTGATCACGATCACGAATTGGTATTTGCGCCAAAATGTCGACACTTTGTTGACAGTGACACTAGTAAATAATAAACCTATAATAGTAGGTATTGAATGAACACATCGCCATGGCCGCCATGCTTGTTGTCTTGTTTTGACGCAGAAATTATATAGCCCAAATTCTAAGAGGAAGTCTTTTGTTTAAAATGTAGGCACATCTTTATAAAAACTGCATAGGTACCTAGGTGTTTTATTAGTTATTTATGCTGAAATCACAAATTTATCCTGCCTGTTTGTTGCTAGAAATCTACCCAAGATCTGACTGAATGGCGATCATCAAAAAACTAGCTGAATACCTTAGTACTATGTCAAACCAAGTCTAGAAATGTTAGAATCTAACAAGCGCTAGTCAAATTGTAGTAAAGTTAGGTACCTATTATGGTGTAGGTCAAGCAGTTTCCTATAGTATAAGTACCTACTTAAGTGTTCATTGTCTTGCTGCTGACCGTACCTACCAAAATCATGGTAGACTTTGAACGAAGTGTGAAAAAGCTACTTGCGGGTTGACAAGGCGCAAAGTGAGGACAATTAGTGCGGCGCAATCTCAATGAAAAGCATTTCATTAGCTGCTGTCTTCGCATGGACTCTGCGCTTTTGCTTAACAGAAACAATAGTGGAGTTAAATCATTTGTTTGGTTATCTTAATAAATAAATTAACTACCTACCTATCTTAGTTTTGGACCATGTCCTACTAAAATGCTTTTATAAATATGGATAACCTTACTTACTTTGTTCCACTTTTAATGCATTTCGCAGAAACAAAACTGTGTCATCAAAGTTCCATTAGGAATAGCATGTTGCATGCACTGTTGTAGATATGTTAATGTTAGATGACGTCATTCACAATAGCCTTCGCCACAGAATAAATAATAGTCCTTCGCCAAGAAACATTGTAGACACATTGACTCATGCTAGGTACCTAGGTACTATTGGAAAATTAACCTGCTAATAATTCAACACAATACCAATTTTTAACTGTCGTTTGCACAAAAACCCTACAGCGTCCACTTTAATTGATTCGCAAAATACTTTTAAATAAAATCTTTAATCCAAGAAGTTTTTCTATATTGTTCTGCGGAAGGCAACTGTATTTTCGAAGCCATCCGCGCTTCGGGAGGTACGTTGCGTTTTTTGTCCTGCCCCCCAACCGCCTAACGCTCTCGCTTTCAATCGCTTTGAAAGCGAGGCCCTCGCCTCGCTTTCTAATATAATATCGAAATATAATATCAAATAATATCGAAAGCTATAGCCTATAGCTTTCGATATTGCTTTCATATTGCTTTCAAAATGACAAGATGACGCCTCCTTCTTGCCTCGCCTTCAAAGCGATCGAAAGCGAGAGAGTTAGGCGGTCGACCCCCTGGTAGGTATACCTATCTCTTCTGTAGTCTTGGTTATTGACATAAGATAGTGTCGTTGAAGCCGTTCAACCCTGGGCATTGGGCCAGCCGCGTGGTAAAACATAGACCCGCAGGCTTATGTATGTTTAACTATTGATGACCGAAAAAGCAACCAGTTGATAATTGTACAAATGCAACGCGGCTGCTACTGGTATTACGGAGGCAAATCGCTCAATGATCGCTCGCTCAATACATTTGCGATTAAAATGTATGTAATAAATATTTAAGTAGGTACATGTAGTATATAATTTTACGCAAATATTGACAGTGAACAAATTACAATTTGAAAAAAGACAGAGTTGAAAAAAATCCACGAGCGCGATTCGAACCGGCGGCATGTCATGGGGTGCGGGTTCGAATCCCGCTCGTGGATTTTTTTCAACGCTTTGTCTTTTTTCAAAATGTATGTAGGTACTTATTAGTTTACATACATTGAGCTATTTGTGTCCGTAATAAAAAAATAAAAAAATAAAATAAAAATCTTTATTGCTGTAAAATACATGTTCTTACATAAAATTGTTTTGGAGTTCAGTTATCAGTTCAGTAGCTACTTTTACTTTTTATTGTACCTAAATAGCATTCATTTACGATTTGATAATTATTAATCTTATCACTTATCAGTTATCCAATTACACATTAATTATTGCAGGACATAGTTAGATTAGTTGAAAGTTCAAAAAAACGGGTCACCAGACAACTGTATAATTATTTTGATGTAAAAAGTGTTAGACTTTGTAGGTATTGTATTGTGTGGTTCTTGGCTGAGCGTTGCGTGGGAAAAATGTACTGACAAACTGACAGTCGAAGGCTCTAAAGAAAAAAAAAGGTTAATTTAAACATTCACCTACTTGAAGCTTTATTTCATGGCTTACAAAAAACTCTTCATTGCACGCATCAAAAATATATGAAAGTCCGTCGACATAAAAATAATGTTAGAGCATTAGTAAGGGCGGCCGCCCATCCATCCATAGGGGAGGCTCGTGCCCAAGCAGTGGGGACAAAATGAGCTGGTGATGTTGTGTGAAAGGCGGCCATACACGGGCAGCTTGAAGCGTTAGGATCGACTGTTTCAATCTGCGGCAGGAACTGCTCAAGCAGTTGCGACTGCTCCGGGCGGTCAGCAGCAGCTTTACTACGACTGCTCAAGCGGTCTGTATATTTGAATCACTGGCTAACTGCTCAAGCAGCCCGTGTATTAGTTATGTTGAGATAGACAGTAGGTAGGTAGGTATTTCAGAACTAAAGAATTGTTGGTGAAGTGCGCTTCTAACATCTGCTTCGGCCTTATTGTCAATTAGCAACAGAAGAGATGAACACCAAGCGTTACTTATTCTGCTACCTAGGGGATTAAAAACATAACTCTGTTCTAGAATACGTGTTCCTTCAAAACAGCATTCCTACGACATGGGGGTCTTTCAAACCAGATGTGTAAAAGCACAGACAGATATAGGTATCACATCACAGTATCGCCTGCAAGGTAGCGAACCCGGCAAAAGGATCAGCATGAATTATGTAAAATAAACGCGAGTAGATTCGCATAAAGTTCAGCTTTTCTTTTAGTGTTCGCGTAAACTTAAGAAAACAATTTCTATAGGATGAGATTATTTACATAGTTTTATTATTATAGGCTCGCCGGCCGGTGGGCTTATTCCCAAAGGTCCACGACAAAGTCTACTTGAGGTCATATGATCTCTTCGAGTTTAGCCAGACGCGACAAGGTATACCCAGACTAGATGACTCATACACAGCTACGGATTGTGGTTCACAGTTCACCTAATCTAACCACTAGCCGTGACCTTAGTTTAGTGCGCGCGTACCAAGCTGACCGCGTAGTTATGTTGGGTACAACACCTACGCAATAATTTATGATCAAACTTTGCACGCGCCACGCCGCTATCATAAAATAAGGAGACCCAGAAGGTAATGTAAGGAAGCTTAATACATACCGCGCTGTAGAAACCTACACATACGACCTTCTCACCATCACTGATCTCGGAACAGCTTGGAACAGTCCGAACACAGCTGTTGTGAGATTCCGTGTCCGGAGCGGTTGTCTATGCGTGCGTTGCGCGAGCTCGTTTGTATGATGCTTACCTTCTGCAGTCTCCTTATTTTGTGCCGCTATCCACCGGCCGGCTTATTCCCAAAGGTCCGACTCTATTGTTTCAAAAAATTTAAGTTTATACTTTGATTTCTAACGGGTCCACGAAATAACAAACATTTTCTTTCCCAGTGGGTCCATGAGAATGTTTGGTACAATCAGCATTAAAAGCTGGGTTATAAATGGATCTATAGACATTATATTTATTATGAAATAAAAGACAGTGAATAGATGGAACAAGGAGTCTTTATTGTGTCAGACTGTCTTCGAACTGGACTTAAAAAAGACACAGTTTTAGAATAAACACCGTAAATCTTACACTAAAAAAAATCACGTTTTATTATAATCATAGTAAATCATCTCAATCTTACACTAAAATAGACTTAAGCATTAAAAGTCACAGTTTTGGTATAGTCATAGTAAATCATCTCAATCTTACACTAAAATTGAGTTGAGCATTAAAATCAGTTTCAGAATTTCACAATAAATCATCTCAATCTTACACTAAAATTGACTTAAGCATTAAAAATCACAGTTTTGGTATAATCAATCTTACACTAAAATTGACTTAAGCTTTAAAAAGTCACAGTTTTGGTATAATCATAGTAAATAATCTGAATCTAAAATAGACTTTCAAGCTTTAAAAATCACAGTTTTGGTATAATCATAGTAAATAATCTAAATCTTACACTAAAATAGGTTTAAGCTTTAAAAAATCACAGTTTTGGTATAATCATAGTAAATCATCGCAATCTTACACTAAAATAGTCTTAAGCATTAAAAATCACAGCTTCAGAATATCACAATAAATCATCTTAATCTTCTATTTTAACATTGAAAAATCATAATTTTAAAACAATCACAGAAAAAAAACGCAAAATTCTCATCATGAAATATTTGTTGGTCTATCAATTAAATCTTATAAAAAAAACTTTATTAAGGTCACTAAATTTGTTTTACTGCCTTTCGATATCTCTTCGTAATGGGTATATAACTGGTAGTAACCTTCTTGTTAAATCTTCCTTCAACATTGCAGATGCAGCGAGGTTTTATCTTCACGTAAAATTTTTTGTCCCACAATTTTTGGCGCCACAAGTTTTAGTGTGCTTGCATTTCCACATTTGTGTCCCATCTTTCGAACTGTGCAGAAAGAAATTATGTCTATTGCCTCTTATGAGTTCTTGTTTATTATCTGGAACAAAAACATTTTTGGTGAGGCTTTTATCTAGTATCAACTGCCTTTGTAGCCGAAATGATGATATTATATACGTACGTACCTAACATAATTAACATTGGCTTTACATAGTGTGATTGTGTACCTAGATACGTTTTTGATATAATTGAAGATTTTTGTTTAACAAGAAGTTTCTCAAATAGGTACTAGTTTTAACTAAAGTTTGAAGTACATTTTAAATAGGTTTAATAAGTAGAAAATTCTAGTTACAATTAGGGAATTTAAGTTTTAACAGAGGCAGTTAGTAAAAACTAGTTTTGACTAAAGAAAACGCGTTTATATCTGTAACGGGTTTAAATTGTAACATGTATAATACTTCTGATTTTTATATAAGTAAATAAATACATACCTAAATTAAATAATAAAAACTACTTACTAGGTCCTTCAACAAAAATTAACTGTATGGGTACGCTAGGCCCCGCGCAGATGCCATCTTGATTTGCTCTCATATTTTTGTAAGTCCATGCACTTCTCTTTGTACCGGTTGTTATGCCCGCCGCAAGGGAGCAAGGTCAACTGATAAGAAATTGCTCTGTCGCACGCGTCATCCCTGCAAGCAGTCTATATCGCTCATAATAACTGCAGTGTGTTTCGCTCTAATTTAGGCAACGTGAATAAGCACTAATTAATAGACTCTCATCTTTTTTTAAACGAGTATGATAGCATGGTGTTGCACAGCAAAGCGACAACTGTTAGACCACAGATGAACTTCTTGAATGAAACATTTTAAAATTCTCAACTATCGTCGCGTCTCTCCACGTATTATTTATGTTGATTAGCTCACATCAACTTAAATAATTCGTGGCCGGCCCTTTCTACAACGATAATGAAACGAGTCAACAAGTTGTTGTTCTTCGTTCTCTGCGATACAAATAGCACAAACCCTCTTGTATCGTTTTTGTTGATTGTACTTCGGATACGTGTCGTGGACCCGTTGGGAATTTATATACCTATGAAAGTTTTAAAATATATTTTAAAATTTTATGGACCCAGTGGGAATAAAGAACAATAGAGTCGTGTACCTTTGGGAATAGGCCGTGTAAAACTTATTAGTTGTATTTTTTTTATATAAACAAAAACGACAATGGCACAAAATACATAGATTGCAGAAAGTAAGCTTCATACAAACGCGCTCGAGCAACGAATACATACCTAGACAACCTCTCACGCAGTTTAGTTTAGTTGTCCTATACCTCAAAAGTTGTCTGGAAGAGATCGCTTTGAGCGATAAGACCGCCTTTGCCCACCCTATTATAAAAATTTCGTTGTTTGTTTTTACTTATTTGTGTGTGTGTGTGCAATAAAGAGTATTATCTATCTATCTATCTCTCACGGACACGGAATCTTTTAACTGCCTCTGTGGTCTAGTGGCTAAGACCACCGGTTTAGACCCAGAGGTCCCGGGTTCGATTCCCAGCAGCGTACGTTTGTGTACTCGGTTTGGTTGGTGGTAGGGCTTGTTTGTCCGCCTGGCTAGCTACCACCATCTTATCTAAATATGTCGCCTTAACATCAATGTTTGTAGCATTGTTGTTTTCCGGCAGCTACAGATAAGATAGCCAGTGCCTCAAAAGTTGAGGATCCCGGGTGAAGTACACTTCCATCATTGGCCTTATCATCACTTAACATCAGGTGAGATCAAGGCACTGTGCTTACCCGTTAATATAAAAAATCTCACAGTTCCGAGCTGTTCCGAGATTTAGTATCCGTGAGAGGGTCTGGGGACCGGGATAGATAAACTGAATGCTTTCTAAAGCATTCTCTACCATTCAACCAATAAGGGCGTCAAGAGCAAAAACTAAGACAACCAAACGAATTGATGAAAAATCGGGGCAACGGAATAATACTGCACTAGATAGCTCTCATAATTGTAGATAACATTAGACACTACCTACGGTAGGAAGGGGCTGTTTATCATTCTCATTCAGATGGTAGATGATAAGGTCTGGTTAGCCCATTGTCTCTATCCATAGTTAGGTATGATTAATGACTGCTCCAGTGAGACGTTAGGCGCAGGAAGTGGAGACGTAGATTGGCACAGCAGCCGCATAGCCGACCGGTCATCTGTCCCCCGACATATTTGGCTGCAGCCCAGGGCCGGCCACAGACCTCTCGCTCATCACATCCACTCGCATCACTCGTTAACGCGGCTGGTAGGTAGAGTTGTACGGTTTAGGACAGATTCTGTTTAGGTCACATTCGGTTAAAGACATAAATACAGTTAAGTTCAAAAATCAAACGCCATGATTTTTATGAAAGGTATGTTATTAGTAGTGTTTGCGCCGTTAAAGTATAGTTTATTTTAATATTTTTTTGGATAGATGGCACTAATGTCGCTCTATCTAAAGCATTTCAAAAAATCAAAAAGCAGTGACAAAATTCAGCGCTTACGTCAGCCTTCCCGGTAGCATAACGGTCAGTGCAGCCGCCCGGATTGCGGAAGACCCAGGTTCGATTCCTGGCTGGGTCGGGTGGGCGTTTAATTTTTTCACTGTATTTTGTTTTATATAAATATTTAATAATATAGTAATATACATAAAGTTCAATGTCTATTTAGGAATTTGACAGCTTGTGGTAGTCTTATGTGCAGATGTGTGTACGTGTGTTCCTTGCCCTTTAAAGCTTAGTAGGTACTTAGAACGAGTCCCTTTTGACATTGACACTCATTTAAATAAAAAAACCTCTAACAATGTCTCATGCAACAACGATTGGGACCACGGACCAACGGGTGCTGGGTGCCTTGCGAGTTTCATTCGCCATTCGAAAACGAGAACTTGTATGGCAACATTTTAACTCTTCTCGTACGCCGCCAGGAGGCGCTGCTTCAATGCCATACTAATTTTCGTTTTCGTAAACGTAATCGAATGACTACAGATAGTAAACAAAACTCACACTAGGCACCCTGCCTGGTGCCACTTCTCCAGTTAGGCGAGTCTTTTTGGTAATTCGATCACGCTACCGATAACGATAGAAAACTCTCACTTGTCACCCTGAGGTTGATCCCAATCGTCGTGTATGATGAGATCTCATTTGTTAGAGTTATTATTAATAGGATAATTAAAAAAAAAACATAATAGATAGTCAGTAGGATTCTGGGTCCGTAGCTTACGCCCCTGACGCACCCGTGGTCGACGCTCTTAGTCAGTTTAATTTACTTTGAAGAAATTTTTAATCAAATGTACTGGCAGGCATAAAAGGCAATAAGATTGTAATATCATAACGATTCTTATTTATTACAAATGCTTTTATTTGGATTTATGTTTTAAAAAACTTTTAATTATTTCGAATCATATATTTATTTAAAACGATAAGTAATCTAGTAAAAATTTGTATTTAAATCACAGTTTTGATCTCCTATATCAAGAAATTTATTTTACTTAGTTATTTCAACTAGTGGTCGCCCAGTGGTCGAAATTCGACCGTAATTTTATTAAGGCTGCACGGTTTGTATCCTAAGCAATGAAAAATTAAAAAAGATAGAATGTGAGGTTGGATTGGCATTGACAGATACAGGCCGCTCCTCTTCAATTTTTGAAATTTTTGAAAAGAGTTTAATTATTATGCGTGTGTGTCAATACATCTGACGACAGTTCTCAGTCCCAAAAGAACATTCATAATATGATGTATCTAGTATTCACCTATTTCATATTTTTTATGTGTCTTTAGCGAATGGATAGGGCTGAATGAATCACAGAATAAATAATAGTACAAGTGCTGAATGCGAGAAATCCTAGTTCAATCCCCACAGCCTATTAGCTCCCGTTCGACTGCTATAGGCAACCCATAATAACAGCGGGACCAATAATAATGTATTAATAGCACATTAACAAAAAAGAATTAATAAAAAGTGTATTAGGAAATGAAATATGTTCATTAAAATTCGATGCATAGCGAGCGAACCCTAAGTTTTGTAATACTTTTTTGGATCAATGCGTAACGATATCGGATAGTTCGTTATCTGTGTTAATCCAACGATGGTACGATAACACTTTTATGCCTGCCATCACGCTTTAACAACACGGTGCCCCCGATCCGATCCGAATCCCTCAGATAATCTAGTGGGGAACGGGGATACGCACGGTGCGTGATGCTATGCCCTCTAGAAAACCTCTGACGGTGTTTCGATCACACGGCTTGAGGAACTCTTTAAGTTTCTCGCCGCTCCTGAAAAAGTCCTGTAACGCTAAAATTCCGTCTGAGTCTCTCAGAAAACAAACTCACTAAAAAAAACAGTGCTTTAGGGTGCCAAGTGCGAGTTTTTCGCCATTTGATCACGTAAACATAAACGAGTAAACGAATGGAGTGAACGAATTTGTATGGCAACATTTTAACTCTTCTCGTATGTCGCGAGGAGGCGCTGCTTCGGTGCCATACTAATCGTTTTCGCAAACGTAATCAAATGTCAAATGAGACTCACATTAGGCACCCTGTTTTTATATCTACCTTCTTTTAGTTAAGTACTTATAGTTATTTTACTTCAATACTTACCTTAAAATGAGGTAAAGCAACACAAAAGTTGTATTTAGAATGTAACTAATAAGATAAAAGATAAAATTTCAATGGTTTCATTCATCAAAATATCATAGCTTCACTGCATAGTATAAAACAACGTCGCCGTCGCTTCCCGCTGTCTGTCTGTCTCTATGTATGTATGTATTCAATTACGCAACGGATTTTGATGCGGTTTTTTTTAATAGATAAGAGTGATTCAAGAGGAAGGTTTATATGTATAATACATGCATAGAATTAGACCCGGTACTCAAGCGGACGAAGTCGCGAGCGGGCCTCTAGTTATTAAACAAAACACTATTATGAAGATCCATTATTGGGTATATTTACGTAGGTAGTAACCAGATTACGGCAGAACATAATTAACTACCTCTACTATAGTTTCAATGTCAGCAAACTTATAAACAGAGATAAGCCTAAAATAGCTCTGCGTAGTGTTAGCGGCGCATCACGTAACCGATGATTTTAGTGGTTTTATTAATATCTAATCCATCACCATTACTCTATAAAAACAGAATAATGTATCATCATCACCAGCTCACTTTATTATATGTCCCCACTGCTGGGGCACGTCGCATGAGCCATCCCTATGAGCTCAAGCGTCGAATACCCAGACACAATAGAATTTTAATTGTTATCGACCACCTGCTGGTCGCTCGACGCCATAAACATATCGACGACATAAACCACCACGCGGGCCCAGTGGGGATTGGTGGTTGTTAAAGACTGCTAATGCAGCCGATACCGGCGACTTCCGAAGCACGGAGGAGCTCGAGATGATATTTTTGGTCAACCATCCGATGACCGGAACTTGTGAAAGTCGCTTACCTTCTAGAGAACAATTTATACTGTGCTATAAACGTCCTAATGCTGAGATCAGGGTGGCTAGTACGAGTAAATTTGCCATTCGATCTCGTCAATGAAAAAGTCAAAATTTTAACTCTCTTCGGAAAGCTGCTTCAAGCTGTTACCATGATTGAATCACTAATATTATAAATGCGAAAGCTTGTGTGTATGTGTGTATATTTGTTGCTTCTTCACGCTGTAACGTATGGATGGATTTGGATGAATCACACTAAAATTATAAATGCATACAGATTTATGACCTGGATTAACACATAGGATACTTTTTATCCCGATATTCCAACGGGAACGGGAAACTGCGGACGGCCGCTAGTGACAAATAAAATTCGCACTACCTAAGTATACAGGGTGTTAGTAAAAGTCCTATAGAGTCTTAAATCACTTATAATGTCAGTTACGTACATTTCATTAAACCCAAAAAATAATTGCAAAATTACATACAAATTGGTTTAAAAAAAATTGTGCCTGTGTAGGCACTCGGGACTTGCGCACTGGGGAATCTATAAATAAATAAATATTCTTTAAATAAGCAATTGACGTCTACGTATGTGAACACGGAAATGAATCAAAACATAGGTAGGTAGGCCAAGCCAGATAAATGAGTAGACTCTCTGGTCCTTTGTGTAATTAATGAGGACGTGTCACGTGACACGTATGTACTCGTAATTGTAGTTTTGACTCATTAGGCCGTGTAATCATGTGTTGTTAATTACTTTAGCCAATCAATGGCAGCAGTTTAAATCTTGAAAGTGTAATATTTAAATTCGTGAGAAGCCAGCTAGAACTATAAATATAACGCAAGCAATTATTTTGTTAAACAATAATTGCAGATTGTACACTAAGTGTGTTTTCGATTTTTTCGATGTAAGTATACTCGTAGATACGGGTCTAGTTCACGAAATCGACGGTTGCAACGACTACGATCTACGATCGCTTTATCGAAAACGTTCCATCGACGGGTCACAGCACAGTAGCGAGAGTATACCATATCAATGGTACGCTACATCGACAGTACACCATATCGATGGTACGCTGCATCGACAATACGCCATATCGAAAGTACGCTGCATTGACAGTACACCATATCGACGACGGATGGTACGCTGCATCGACAGCTTAGGGCAATTGCAAACCAAACCAAAATAATTAAAAGATAAGTAGAAAACAGAATACCTATTTCTCTATGTAAATAGGTAGGTAAGTAAATAATTAAAATGATCCTGTTAACACTTCATTATAAAATTGTAGATAACTAATTAATTACCTATAGGTACAAGTTCAAAATACGTTAGAAAGCCAGGTTTTATGCTCTTTGTTGTGATGTGACCACGATCACACAACGCGAGAATGACAAGACAGGGTCAAGCACGCAGGGCGATAGATAACGCCCGCCGTTGTTTGTGCAATCTCAGGTCCGAAAGGTGCTAAGTGTTTAAACAATGCGATAGTCGTACTTATTGACCAAGCGCCGCAGTCACCGTCATCGCACAATAAAAGCACAGTAATCAAACCACGGCTTGGCCGCCGATGAGATCACCAAGGTCGCTGTGTCTACTCAGCACCGAAATGTATATTAATACTCAACATCTATCTCTGTCTAACACGTCAAATGTGCAGCACCAGGAAGATGATAGAAACAGCTCTGATTCTCAAAACTGCAGGATTGACTTACAAAAATTCTGTGCAGATGTCTACGGAACAATTACGGCTGTGATGTCGAAACAGTGTGGAATGTTGGCGTATTAATAAACTGAAGGGCACCAGGCCACTGCGCGATGCTTCATTCATTCGGTATTATGGTTTGCTGTAGGCTTATATTTATTTATGTTAGACCGATAACGCCGAAAGCTCTGTTTGTTTTGTTTACTAAAAACAGTTGAAATGCGATGGGAGGTCGTGATTCGTGAACAAAAGTTTTATGCTCAAATTATTATTACACATTAAGCACAGCAATATCCATATAACCCTTTGATTAGTTCAGTATATTTATTTTCATTGTTATTGCATTAATATAAAGTTCAGTTTATACTGGCATATATACAATTAAATGTTTAAAAACGGCGCAAAATAAGTACCTACTTTGATATTTTCTGATCCAATAACCTGTGATATTTTTTGAAATCACTAGACGACTTGAAAACCAACAATTATGAAAGACACCTTGTCGGATTTGAAGTAAATATTTTTATCTGGTCGTATTATTACTTTGTCTTTGTTATGTCGGTAAGACTTTATTTATACCTACGCAATCACGTTTTCTATATATATTCTATTAATAAAGAGTTAAAAGTTTGTGACTTATTTTGTTTGAGGAGGGTAATTTCTGGAACTACTGGTCCAATTCCAAAAAATATTTAATTGATAGAATTATACATACCTTGTGGGTAATATAGGCTATATTTTATTTTGACAAAGAATATGGTTATTAGAAATATGAAATCAACGTGAAAGAAGTCGCGGGCAAAGTGCTAGTTCCGTCTGATATTTCTACAAGCGTGGCTCTACAAGGAGATTGCCGCTGTATTTTCATTGTCTATGATTTTAATTAAAATTTAGAAACGACTTCTGTCGCAGTATAATCTTTTTCTAGTGTCTAGTTTTCCAAACGACTAATTAATTGCTACCATGCTAATTGGTATTTAAAAACAAATGCTATGATGACATCACAATTCACGAGCGCCACGAACCGTGATGTCATCAACGTAGTGGAGCCACTGCGCCCGGATATTTGCCTCAATTGGCCTGATGATTATCTGGGAGTCTGCCTACACAGATTGTGTTATTCTCTCATTAGCACTCCCACAGCGAGATTACGTTGGGTTGGGACCGTGGTTTCATATCAAATGCTGGTGCTTGTGCCCAACCGGTTTGTCTGGTTACAATATCGTTTAACGAGGATTCGTTAGTTTTATGTTTTGTGAACTTGTTTATTTACTTACAAATGTTTGAATTGATATTTCTAGGCGCACTTCGTTGGAATTGAGTTAAAAAACTAAATTCTTCTTTTTAATACCACTCCGTCTGGGAAGACGGAGTACCGGACTTAAGGGTATTAAGCATAAGCAGATGGTTATGTGGTATTTCTCGTCCTGTACTTCCAGAAAAGCCAACAAGACCCGTTTACTAATCCATTTCAATAATAAGCTATTTCGTAATAATATTGGTATTCATATCCATTTCCTTTTTCCGGCGACCCTTTAGTCTTAGGCCTTTAGGTGACCCATAAGGCATTTTAGGTAACGGATTTTCTCCAGTAGCTGTCACCTAAAATGGAAACAGTAATCTAAAACTTAGGCGTCGTAAATGAAAAAAGGCAACTGCTATTTCAATAAATGATTTATGTTTCCCGATTGATCCCGAAGATCTAAATAATAGTTATTTACTTATCAATATTTGTTTACTGCTAAACGCGTCATGAATTACGGGTACCCAGTAAATTGGTAGTTCAAATAAAGTGGAAACTAAATTCCGTTTCTATTTGTGTCACCAAACATGGACGTGGCCTCCTCGGGCGTGGCGCAACGACCTAAGTGTCTAATGCTAGTTTTATTCACCTTTTTTTTGAAAGAGTTAGCTGATGACCTCAAACGGCATTTTCAGCGTCACCGGACTTAATTTTTTATTCACCATTCGAGCGATCACATTAACGAAGACGATCATCATCCTCAGCCATCATTCAGTCCACCTTCGGATATAGGCCTCCTCCAAACGCCTCCACTTCTTTCTGTCGCCAGCCACTCTCATCCAGTTGTGGCCGGCTAAATCACACTAATATTATAAATGCTAAAGTATGTGTGTATATTTGTTGCTTCTTTACGCTGCAACGGATGGATGGATTTGGAATAAATTCGGCATACAGATAGTTTATAACCTGGATACTTTTTATCCCGATATTCCCACGGGAATGAAACTCATACCTTTACCTTCTATATTTGGTTCCATAATTTACTATTTAGGTCTTTGATTTGATGTTGGGAATAGAACCTATTTGGTATTATTTAATAAAATTTTGACAGGACAACGTCTGTCGGGTCAGCTAGTATTTAATACTGTCCACGCATCTGAACGAACACGATCATTTGTAAGGAATTGAAGCAGCGTTTCCTGGTGACAAACGAGGAGAGGGTAGAGAGATTTTTTCACAATATAAATCTCACCGGTGATCTCGAAGTTAAAAGTGACATGAAATATGATCGAGAGATTTGAGTGTTAAAAATTAGTTACCGGTTACTTCGAATTGAATAAGAGTGGAAGAAGCAATATCGTAATTGATATCGTAGCTTGAAAATGAGCCACCGTATCAAATATCGGTTTTGTATAATGTTAGCTCCTCGTTTAACATTCAAATGAAACTCTCTAAAGTATTGTATTGTTAAGATTGGCTTATTGATTTGAAAGAATTTGAACTTTGAAGCTTGTGTTGGTTATCGAAATGTTCAGACTGAAGTGACACCTTGGCAACCCTGGCTACAGTTCACAGCCGCAGTAAAACAGTCTGGCACTGGCGGGCGATCGATGCTCGAATCTAGAACTTTGGGCGTGGTGTAGTAACCATGCACTGTGGTGGGCTATTATGGCGCAGGTAAAGGCAGCTGAAATCAACTTGATAAAAAAATATGTACCTATTTGCTTTAAATACCTTTACTTACATCATCATCATCATCATCATCGGCCTATCTTAGTCCACTGCTGGACATAGGCCTCCCCCAATGAGCGCCATAGCGCCCTGTCCTCAGCTTGACGCATCTAGCATCTGCCTGCAGTCTTTCGCAGGTCATCATCCCACCTGGCCGGAGGTCGTCCTACTTACATATACGGTAAATACCTCCAGCCTAGCATAGTTGGTACGGCAATTATCCAGAAGATAATCTATACTAATATTATAAAGAGGAAACCTTTGTATTTTTGTATGTATGTATGTATGTATGTTTGCAACGAATAAACTCAAAAACTACTAGATGGATTTAAAAAATTCTTTTACCATTAGAAGAATGCTACATTAGAGCTGAGTAACAGGCTATATTAAAAAAAAACAAAAAATACTAAAAACGACAATTAATCAACACTATCTACTTTTACTTTTAGTGCACCTGACCCGGCATGTCATGGGGGTGCGGGTTCAAATCCCGCTCGTGGAATTTTTTCAACACTTTTGTCTTTTTTCAAATCCCGTAAGGTTAATAATTATCTATTTAGGTTTTTGGCGACCAAAAATATCTAAGTAGGTTTATTTATATATGTACATTTCTCATTATTATCATTATTATTATTATTTTGCTTCATTTATAAAATACTGATTATTCTAGTATCTTTTAATAGTTTCACCTCTGATCTTACAGTTTATTAGCTCTCTCCTTCCGACTGGTTGTCTGTAAGAAATTGTAACTTTGTAAATTATTTATTATTTATTCATGTTTATGTTTTATAGTGTTGCAATAAAAGTATTATCTATCTATCTATCTAAATGTGTCGAACACTGGCGCCCTACTTACTATTTTAACAAACAACTGTTCTTTCGGTGCAGCAATTTTAAAATTGAAGATAACAATGCTAAATTAAAACGTTTTCCGTCAAAATTGCGAAACTTTATTAAATGAATAGATATCTGTTAAAACTAAATAAAGCTAATACGGAAATGGTTCGTCCTTGTTAACTTATTTAACCAAAGGTTCAGTGTTTACCACCTAAATGTAAATGCAAATCAAGTTAGACTGGCGATGGCGGCTTCTTCGTTCGTAACTCTATTTACGTAAGTAATATTCTAAGCGAAGGCTCTATTGAGTTACTTAGATGTTATTAGCCAGTGTGTTTAGCTCCAACGCGTGAAGGACATCAAACAATTTTCATTTGGGTCATGTAGAAAACAACTGCTATACCTACCTAACAAACTCTTTTCTAGTTTTCGTCAACCAACTTACCTTTAAGTTTACCGAAATCGTTTTCATCATCGTCATCATCAGCTCATTTTATGTCCCCACTGCTGGGGCACGAGCCTTCCCTATGGATGGATAGGAAGATCGGGCCATAAACTACCACGCGGGTCCAGCGCGGATTGGTGGTTGTTAACGACTGTTAATGCAGCCGGAACCAACGGCTTTACGTGCTTTCCGAAGCACGGAAGAATCGTTGCACCCTCTCACAGAATATCGGCGTGAAACAATGGCACTCGTTGCTGTTGTGTTTCGTCCGGTGAGTGAAAGTACCGGAGGCCTATCTCTCACCTCTCCCCCCTCCCAATCCCTACTCCCTCCTCAAGATCCAACTCCTTCCTCAAGGCCGGCAACGCATCGGCGATTACTTTGGTTTTACGGATGTCCATGGGCGGTGATTACTTTCCATCAGGTGACCCGCCTGCTCGTTTGCCTCCTATTAGCATAAAAAAAAATTTACCTAGTAAGTGTGCAAAGAATACTTTTAGTTAATTGGCTGCGTTCGCACGTCGTCCGCCGTCGTGACTACTCGTGTCGTGACTAACGAAATTATTTCATCATACTTAGTTTATTTTTAATCTGCATTATATTAGTGGGTGATGATAGTAATTGCGTGGCGACAATGAGTATAGTAGGTAGTTAGGTACCTATTACAATGCATCTTATAGGTACAGACAAACGCCACAAAATAAGGAGACTACAGAAGCACAAAATAAGGAAACACCTGCACAGTGCACATCGATCTATCCATAACTGACAAATTTCTTAAATAAATGTTCAACCTTAAGACATATACATAAAGTTCAAGGTCAATTGAGGAAATTTTACGGTTTGTGGTAAGGTGGTAGTCTGATGTCCGGAGTGTACGTAGATGAGCAATCGAATTTAGAATTTTCATTGTTGTTTGCGATTTCACAAAATCGTGGATAATATGATAGGAATAGTTGAGCTTATATACCTAGTAGTCAGATGGGTAATCAAATTGAAATGTCTCGGATTCTCTTTTTTTTCGTTGATAAAGGTTGTCCAACGTTGCATACAAACCTTAAACTTTAATAGGTATATTTCAAACGAATAAGCCAAAAATATAGAAATTTTCTTACTCGTACATATAACGTATCATTAATTAAATAAGTATCAATCATAAACTAAGTATCAATAATGTCAAGACCAGTTATTCTACCAAACACATGCAATTAAAACTTGCCATTGTAGATTTACAGAAGACCAAATGATTTACGATGAACATCTGGCCATCTGCTATTATTTTTCGGGTCGAGTCTAAGCGGGTCGAGTGGGCACGGACCCGTTGTTATTTAACCCATTAACCGCCGGAGTTGTATATATGAATCTTATGATTGTTGTGCCCCTAGCGCCGCAGTTGCAAATTTGCAACTAAAGTTTCCGAAGCGATTTTTAAGCGTAATTTCAATTGAATAACGACTATTTGATAATAATAATAAAGGCCACGCTTTCGCGATAAGTGCCCTTCTTTCATTTTTCCTAATGACACCTATGCTAAGCGTCAAATTTCAGGTTAAAAAATTAATAAAACTCATCGCCAATTGTAGATTATTTCTAGACATGTACCGCCACGGTTGTACAAATACAACAGTAGTGATGTAACAAATTAACTACTATTATTGCTTGATATCGACTTTATCATACACAAATATCATGTAAATTAATTGGAAATGCAGAATTAGTAAGTTATACAATTATTATCGTTTTTTTTAATCCGCTAACTAATTATAATATCTTATACTTTACAAGATTTAAGGTGGAATCATAATACAATAATATATCTAGTTGTTGCTAAAATGAAACTTATTTACAACACTAGCACATTTAATGTTATCATAAGCGTCCAGCGCCGGAGTTGCTTATATGCAACCGCTTGTGACGTCACAAGCGGACGCAATATAATAATAGTGAGGGTAGATGTGTCGAGAATGTGTTGAGAATTACAAATGTATTATAGTGGGTACCTGATTTAATTTACTGTGTATTGTGGCTGTAAGTGAATTGCAAAATGTCGAGTGCAGATGAGCTAATTCGAATTTTGGAAGGTCACGAGGAAGAAATAGAAGAATTTGTTACCGATGATGAGTTGGAAGTGGAGGTGTGTACACAAATTTGACTATTCTTAGAATGAAAATATAAGGTATAAAAGTACAAGTAAAATGTTACTGCTTACTAGTTAGCGTGTTTTTCCTACCTACTTTTACATTTTCACATTCAGAATTTTTGTTTTAGGAAAGAAGTGATAGAGAATTCCATTGGACTGCAGAAGGAACATCGCCAATCATATAACCGTTTGATGATTTTGCCGTTGGTTTTACTTCAGAATTAAACCTTTCGGCCGATTCTAACGAACTACAGTTCTTCGAATACTTTGTGGACGAAGGTTTGGTGACCGAGATAGTCAGGTGTACCAATAGATATTACCAATTTTACATTCGTCATGTTGATATATATATACGAGAACACTCTAGAACTCGAGATTGGTGTGACGTTGATGCAAAACAAATTTATCTATTTAATAATGAAAGCAAATACAAACCTGACGGATGATTTTCCATTTTTAACACTAAGAAAGCAACGACTACCCTCTGCTTACTACTTCAGTTGCTATTAAAATTATTGCAACTAAATGCCGATTCATCAACATCAATTAAGGGATTCTTTTTTTATTGGGTTTTAACAGAAAAACTTTTTAATCATTTCTATTATACTTTATTGTATACAATATAAGCAGGCATTTTGATCTATAAAATTAATAATTTGAATAATAGGTAATATCTATAACCGGAAATTATATTACTTGCGGAATCACTACCCACATCACTATAATAGTCTAGAATAATCTAGACTAAAATAGTTGTTGTGTGTGTCGCCGGAGTTGTATATATACAACAATAGGGATTCCAAGATCGATATTTTGTAGAAGTATCGGATTAACTTTATCTTGGCTTTGATAGTGTCTGCTTGCAAGATTATAGATTGTTGATGTCGTTCATTAAAATTTCATAAATTATATGAGTGGAAACAAGTAAAACAAACATTAGTTTCTCGTATAAAATTGTTATTTTAACCTTGTAACCTAATTTGTCGTAGTGATGTGTCACAACACTATAGGTTAAGCATGAAAATACATACTCGGCGCTAGGGGCACATTCTTCTGAGCGACCACCTGGCGGTCAAAAGGTTAAATAGGTATGTATAGGTATTAAAAATATATAAAAAATATTATTATAGATCTCAGATAGAGCCCGTTCCAGTGGGTAGGTAGTAGTCAGCGGTAGAGTGAATCTTCTTTGAGTTCCCATCATCGTCTCTTAAATTCAATAGATTGCTGTAAATCAATGATCTCTTTGTCTTTACAAAGAGCACTGATAACTTTTCGTCATCTAGTGCTTGGGTAAAAAATCTAAAAGCCATAAATACAATATGAATAAATTTCGATCAAAACTAATAGTAATACCTATCCTATTGTTACAACAGTTTACGCCGCTATAAACATTGAAAAGAAAACCTTTTTTATTCGGATCTACTCACAGCTCTACTCGTGTTTATTTTACATGGCATTTTCTATATATTTTTAATAGAATAGATTTCTTTAAAACTGTATTTCTTTAAAAGACGTTTTGAACCTTTTGCCACAGATTAAGTTTTGCAGCGTCCATATTTCAAATCATGTTCAAATAAATTTATCCAGCAAAGGGATCGTAAATCGTAATGCCTGAATAAAAAAACATGTAAAAACGCGAGTAGGTATAAGCTGATTCAGAAGAGTAACCGAACCAACGTGCATTACGTTGCGCAACCTCTTGCAACCTATTTTATTACTCTTATCTACCATTGATAGCTATTTAAAAGGCCACAGCGCTGAAGATCGCACTTCCTGCCGCTATTCGGGTTACCAATCAATCAGTTGCGACACGGGAGCCCCCACGCATCGATCTGAGACCATCTGACCGACTGACGGCACTATTTTGGGCTGCTCTGAACCACACAATATGGAGACCAGAAGGTAAGCTTATTACATACCGCGCTCGAGCAAAGCACGCATATTCACATAGACCCTTCCATGAATACGGATCTCGGAACAATCCGAGCGCGCAGTGGTTGCGAGATTTCGTGTCGTGAGAGGTTGTGCGCAGTGGTTAACGCGCCCGGTCTGCCAGTGCGGAGGTTAAGCAACTTTCGCAAAGGCCGGTCATCGGATGGGTGACCAAAAAATTATCATCTCGAGCTCTTCCGTGCTTCGGAAGGCATGTAAAGCCGTCGGTCCCGGCTGCATTAGCAGTCGTTAATAATCCCCGGGGCAACGTGATGGTTTATGGCCCGTTCTCTCCCTATCTATCCATAGGGAAGGCTCGTGCCCCAGCAATGGGGACATAAAATGGGCTGATGATGATGATGATGATGATGATGATGAGAGTTTGCCTATGTGTGCGTTGCTAGAGCGCGTTTGTACGAAGCTTACCTTCTGCAGTCTTCTTATTTTGGGTCAGAATGGGGATCATTGCACGTCTAATAGAAGTAGAATTAGCATGTGAAAAAATAGCGAGCACTTATTTAGAGCACTTTCCTTATTTTTATATACAGGAGAAAATGCATTAGGCATACCTACCTTTTTTTTGGGGTGACGGGAGACGCAGATAGACATGTGGAACTCTTTCCGTGCTTCCCCCCTCCCTGAAAGGAGACCATACACACAAAAACTCCTGTACTTCCACCCACGTGCTGCCAAGTTGATCCGGGATCAATTACCGGAGTACACACTAGCATGATCTGATAGACGGAGTTGATTTTTAGCATTTTTTATTATTAAGTAGGTTACCTTGCTTGTCTACGTATCTACACAAATAATCAAAATAGATACAAGGACTACACAATAAAGTACAAGTATTACACAATGTTTATGTAGAAATACATTTAGAATAGTTTTTAGTACTCATTATCATAATCACGTATTCCAATCACTTAGACTAATTAAAATACCGTAGACATTGTAGCATTATAGTGTTACCTACTCGACCTACTGTACTATTGAATTTTTATACAAAATTCTGAAATAATATTTATTTATTAATGTGTTATTCCATGCTAACGGATAGACAAGAACCTTGGTGAGTTAGATTTTTTATCTATATTTTACTATTAATTAATTTCATATCGAAGTTAAGTTTTTATTAATTGATCTTACCATTAGGTTGTTATGTTATATATATAATAAATTATAAAGTATATTTTTCCATTTTCGTAAAACAAAAGCTATAATTCAAAAAAGTTTTAATTATGTAAGTACCTATCATATCTCTACTTCTACCACTTCTACCGGCGAGTTACTATTAGGTATGTATAATATGGTTTCAAGCACAGTTTCAAGTCTGACTTAAATTACCTATTAATATTGAATAACCGCCTCTAGTCTAGTGGTTAAGACCACCGCTGGCAGACCCAGAGGTCCCGGGTTCGATCCCAGCGAGGGGTACATGTTTTGGTTTGGTCGATGGTAGGGCTTGTTTGTCCGCCTGGCTAGCTACCAGTATCTTGTTTTATTGCGAGAGCAGGAAAAATATAGCCAGTGCCTCAGTAGTTGAGGATCACTTAACACTTTCGTCTGTGACTTATCATCAGGTGAGGTGAAAGCCAAGTGCTTACACGTAGTACATACGAGTGTTAAAATTTTAATACGTGAAGCAAAAACTTTGTAGCCCTTTTTACGAAAATTGCGCGGACGGAGGAGTATGAAATTTCGCACACTTATAGTTTATACATATAGAGAAAGATTGCAGAATGTTAATATTTTTTTTTTATTATGCATAAAAATATATTAAATTAATAAAACAAACATTACACACACTACCATGTATTTGATACACACGCATTATATTCTTTTCAAAAATGGAAGAGGAGCGGCCGAAATCTGTCAATGCCAATCCAAACTCACATTCTATCTTTTTAAATTTTTCATTGCTTAGGATACAATCCGTGCAGCCTTAATAAAATTACGGTCGAATTTCGACCGCTGGGCGACCACTAGTAATAAAAATTAAGCATAATTAACAAAAATATGGCATAATAAATAGATGCAAGTCATACACGTGCATAATAAACGTCTTAATTTTGCAATATAATCGTGTGAACAATATCATCGATTTTGTACGTGAAGGACACCTTGGCTGCATTCATTAATATGAATGGCGTGACTGTTAGTAATAATAAAAAAAACAATAAAGCTATGCAGCGAAATGACTCATACAGTTTTTCGTAGCGTATAAAGTGACTTACTTTAACTAGCTTAATATAATCGTAAATGTCGAGCAATTTTCGCAATTATTGTTCCTATTGTTATATATTTGTTATTTATTCCTTGCTCGGAATATATCCTATGTCTGAATATAAGCTTTATGATTATTTTATTTGTAACGGAAAAGCGAGGTTGGTCATCTCTCTTGAGGTTGTGACTTCCAAATTGAGTCATAGAGCAATCGTGATCGATAATAAACTAAAAAAAACCGGCCAAGTGCGTGTCGGGCCACGCGCAGTGTAGGGTTTCGTAGCTCATCTCAGTAATGCGTACCTTTATTTTAAAATGGCTCATATACTTACGAGTATATGTAGACACTACCGGTTGCATGTGAAACCGGTAGTGTCTACATATATTAAATAACGTTGTCGGGTATGTACCTGACAACGTTATTTAAGTAGTTCCCAATGAGGAATTTGTACTGCGCCAAGTACATTTTAAAAGTTGGTCGACTGTTACTTGTAAACTTTTTATAATTCATTTATTTATTTAGATAACAAAGATCAATTTTTGTTAGTAACAATTTGACTTATAAATATATTAGTACAGCATTTTTAACATTTAAAATTAAATTAAAATTAAAATTACAACGCATTCAATAATTAACAATAGACAACAAGCAAAGCAGTTACCTATACTCCCCATGTACTGTACTACAGTGGTTTAGGTACTCGCAGTCAAACCTACTTGCAAACACTCTTAGTATATCGTTGGGGGTGACCCGGATCCTGCGCCCCAGGGATGTGCACCTCTTGCGCATGGTGGTGTAGAAACAATCTACCCACGCCTCAGCAAACATCCCCGAAACGCTGCAGAAGCGGGGTAGCCCCACCAGCACTCTAAACGCATTATTATACTGGACTCGGAGGGCGCCGTACTGTTTTTGTGTATAATTAACCCACAGGCTGCTTGTGTAAAGTTTTCCTTTTAAAGCTTTTAAAGCCTACTTAGCTGTGATAGTTTTCCTTTTAACTTCATCATATATACAACTACAGTGAATTTTTTCACGAGGTTGGACACACACTTGACTCTAACAAAATTTTGCACTTTCAAGCTTAATAGTTCACAAACAGATGCCTCAATTAAAAACCTGTTTTTACAAACCCGCAAAAAACTTACTTCACCACTTTGTCGGCGTGATTAATATGTATATCCATGCCAAATTACAGTTTTCTAGTACTAAGAATCTATGAGCTAGGCTGGGGATAGACAGAAAGACAGACGGACATGGCGAATCTATAAGGGTTTCTTGTTGACTACGAAACCCTAAAAATACTGTCATCAATTCAAAAATTATACATCATAGTATGAAAAAGTACTGTTTCTTTCGATCAATAGCTATCGATCAATAGATATCAAACATTTCAATCAATAGGTATCAAATATTTCGATCAATAGATGTACCTACTTAACATATGTTTGCAGCTCATGCATTATTAATGTCCGTTAAAACGTAAAACTGCCTGTACGAGGACTGTCGTCGTTAAAATTAGTGTCGCGCACCAGCATCGCCCGCTCGCGTAGGTGGTGTGGAAACTGTGGAGTGGATGAAAACAATTTGAAGTTGTTGTTGAAAACAAATCTTTCACACCACAGCCGGCCCACAGATCGAGCAACGCACACATACAACGTGTAACAAAAAGGTGTGGTAAAAATGAAAAGATCCAAAGTGTAGGATACACTACTATCTAGAACTCTGCATGTAACTAAGACATAATTTATTAACTAATTTGTAATGCAATTTTTAATTAAATATTTCTGTTGTGACGTCATCGTCACATCAAAATAAACAAGTCACAGCCCTAGTAGTTTAATAACCTCTGTGTACATACATTTATGATCACTGCTGCTTGCTTATGCGTGTCTAGGGTTACCATATCTCCGGATTTGATCTGAGATCTCAGGATTTTTAGGCTCTTGACAGTATTGCGGCCGGATTTTAGAAATCTCAGTATTTTTCGATTTTTAAATAAAGTACCTACTTACCATTTTTGACTTTCCTAGTAACTGCAAAATATCAGTAACAACATTAGATTATTAGTTACTTTTTTCCACAGAGTTGCAAATTACGTTTACGACAAAAACTCAGGACTTTCTTATTGAAATCATACTTTTTCTCAGGACTTTTCAATTTTCCATCTGGTAACCCTATGCGCGCCTGACGCGAATGACTTTACTAATATAAATATTTAATTTACAATTGCACGAAAAATTCAAGTTAATAATTATGTCTTAGTAATAATGACACATACAAGATCTTAATTAGATACACTATGGATCTTTTCATTTTACCAGACCTTTCTGTTACACGTTGTAGATCCTCTCATGAACACTAATCTTGGAACAGCTCGAAGCAGTCCGAGCGCAGCTGTTGCGAAGTTCCGAGTCCGTGGGAGGTTGTCCAGGTATGTGTGCGATGCTCAAGCACGTTTGTATGAAGCTTATCTTCTGTGGGCATCCTTATTTTTATCCACAGCTAGGTTGAAAGAGATGTCGTTTAGAAAAAAGCTATTTTTTATGTCTTGATAACGCAATGTATATTAACTTTATTTTTATATATTTTCTTCGTGCAAATAATAATATACTCGTAGCTACCAAAGTCTATATCTTACGTCCCTACACTATTCTCACGAAAGTTCACAAAAAACAAATAATTTTATCTATTGTTTGATCTCCCTTAAGCTGTAGCACGTCGATACATTTTTTTATAAATAAGGAATTTGCTATTTTTATGTTTTAATTTGAGTAGAACTTCAAATTGACCTCAAATACAAATACAAATATTTTTATTTGCTCTAAATAGGGTTACAGTAAAGGTGTTAGGTACAATATTATGCATATTGTGAAAACAAAATGGAGCTTAACCTATTTAGCCATTTTACATAGCATGCAAATATACAACCTACCTCGATTCTGCTTTTAAAAAAAGTCCACTTATATCGTGTTTCAATGTCAAAATCAGGCCACCAAGACATGTGACATTCTACACGTTTTCAAATAAGAGAATTGAGGTCCAGGTTTATATTCCTAGAAACATGATCGTTCCCTAGCCATGGAGACAGAACAACCGTAGGTTTTCTGGAGTTGGCATGACCCAAGTAATCTCCATTGCTAAATAGACACTTCCGAATTCCGAAGCGTGTCGGGAATTTATTAAGCTGTTAATACATTAATAGTGTCCGTTACTCAGCTATGACTCCATGACCTAATAGAATTGTGTTATGAATAACTTATGAGTAGGTTCACGTTAATATGACATGGCTATAAAGATTTAAGGCGCCGCTCCGGCCATTCGGCGGTAGACGTACGCGTTATACGGGAGGAATCGTGGTTTAGATTAGATATTTTATTATTAGATGGACATCAAAACTACAGACGTAAAACCACTTCTATTACGTGAGTAACAGCTTTCTGGAGGGGTAAATAAAATAGACAAAAATAACCACACTTTATCCTCCAATTAGGCCAATTGTCAAACTATCTCAGACCTTGATGTCACAAAATAAGAAGACCCCAAGAGGTATGAAGCTAACTTCAGAAGCAGTCTCCTTATTTGAGCTGTTGTCTTAAGCTGCATCTGCATGAGGTATTATAATGGTCCTATGTTGGCTGATAGGATGATAGGACTTGTTCTAAGTCCGCCTGGCTAGCTACCACCATGTACCTAAGTTTATTACCATAATAACAATGCTTGTAGTATTGTTGTTGGTAACCAGTTCAACAGTAGTTGAGGATTCAGGGTGAAGTGCGCTTCCACCTTCAGCCTTACCATCATAATTCATCAGGTGAGGTGTAGGCTAAGCGCTTCTCTGTAGTGGTATAATTGTAGCTAGTTTTAAAGTTTGCATATTTTATGAATTATCTTTTTACAGGCGCGTTCCGGAGTATCGGAGAGAAGACTGCATCTCTCTTCGAGCGCAAGAAGAAGGATGCGGAGCAGATCGCCTCTGAGAAGGCGCAGGAGGCCGCTGAGGTGGTAGCCGACCAGGCTAAGAAGACAGGCGAGCTTATCTCCGGGGCTTCGAAGTCCGCTGAAGACGCTGCCAACTCTGGTAACTGAACAGCCGCCACTTTGATTAATAGATAAATAGATAGAATATTTTTATTATTGCAACACCATAATAATGCACATTGAACATAGAATAATTAAAAAAAAATATATATATATATGGAAAAAAATTAAGCGATTTTCTTCCACACAAGTGTGATAATTATTGGGCCGGCGCGGTTTAAGATATACGTACCTACTGCTATTGCCAATAAGACAGCACAGCACCATCATAAGTCATAAGTCATTTATTCCTCATTCGATCGCTCATGTGATCGGACGTGCTCAATAATTAATGTAATAAAATAAATAATAAATTGCAAAATCGTGACCTAGCTCTGCATAAGACGGAAGTAACTTATCTGTGTCACTCAGTTTAATGTTAAGTGTTTGTGTAATTTTGCTCGAACTTATAATGTTTTAACTTTAACTTTAACAAAAAATGGAAGGCAGTCCCTTTAACCGGAGCGCGCTTACGCGCCACAGCCCGCCACCCTCGCCCGCGGCCGCGGCCGCACCCTGCCAACCGAAGGAGGATCCTCCGGAAGTCGTGTCCACACCTGAGCTGCAAACCTGGATGCTAACTATTGAACAATGCCTCAATGAAGTGTGCACTATCGCATCGGAAGGAAAACTGAACTCGGACCAGAAAATCAGGATTCATAACTTATGCCGAAAAGTTAACAACGGAACATCTCAGATGGTCGTGCTGTATCAATCGCTCAAACTGAAAGCCATTCAAGCCCATACTTCAATTAATGTCCTTAAAGAAAACCAAGACGTTTCGCAGCGACTTCAAGACCTTAAACATCGTATTGAAGAGTCCTCCAACCCTCTCACGGGCACAGTTTCTTTCGCCGATATGGTTAAGAAAAGTGCCAACAACTTTATTCAGCCCAATAATATCAAGTCTCTAGCCATTTATCCTATAGATAAAATGAAATCGAGCGAGGAGACAAAAAACCTAGTACAAAAAATTATTAGACCTGACCAAATGAAGTTGCACGTAAGAGGTTTACGCAAGACAAAGAACGGCGGTGTTATAATCAGCACTGATACAAAAGACGACATCGAGAAGCTAAGGCAGTCGACGCAACTGAAGACATCTGGTCTGACTATGGATGAGCCGCTAAAACGTAAGCCCAGAATCATTGTGATCGGTGTGCCCTCGAGTATGCAGGAAAACGAAGTTTTTAACTGCATTTACCAACAAAACTTAGCCGACAAGCTCCACGACACAACACTTGAAACTTTTCTGGCCTCAATCAAGTTAAGCCACAAGTCGGGTAAGAAGGACGCCGAGACCTGCAACTATATCATCGAAGTCCCGGCTCATATTCGGAAAGCCTTAATTGCGAAGGATAGAGTTTTTATAAATTGGTCATCGTGCCCTGTAAGAGACTTCACTTTGGTAACCAGGTGTTTTAAGTGTCAGCAGTATGGCCATGCGGCCAAGTCATGCCGAGAGGAGGCCATCACTTGCGGTCACTGCGGCGAAGTAGGTCACGCACTAAAAGATTGCACGAAGAAGGACGAGCCAGCAAAGTGCGCTACATGTTTACACTTTAAAAAGCCCTACAATCACAAGACTGGCGATGCCGACTGTCCTGCGAGGAAAATGGCTGAAAAAAGGTACATTAACTCAATAGACTATGTCGGCGCCTAAGAGCGCCTCTTTTATTTTACTGTATCTTAGAGCTTATACATTAATTTTAGTACTTATATATTATGGCTGAGAGTTTGATTTCCGACTTAGATAATTATTCTGTATCTGACTCTAAAGTTTGTGAGGTTGAAATGTGCAAGCAATATCTATCGTCTTACAACAACCCTTTAACTGTACTAACACAAAACATACGCAGTATATATAAGAATTTTGACAACTTTAGTGTTTTTAAGCAAAGACTAGACATAAATTGTGACGTTTTTGTCTTAACCGAATGTTGGCTTAGTAAACATAGTAATTTACCAGAAATATCAGGCTATAATATGTACAGCAGCAAGGTAAATTATAACCAAAATGACGGGATAGTAGTTTATGCTAGGAATAATTTAATTATCACCGTCGAAGAACCGAATATTTTAGACTGTAATCGGCTACTAATCAAAATCGGATCTGATTTTGCAATATTAGCTTTGTACAGACCGCCCTCTTTTAAGAATACCAATACATTTATTGACTCACTAAATAACACATTACAAGTATTATCACCATTTAAAAATACAATAATAATAGGAGATATTAATATCGACATTCTTCCCGACAACAATGCTTCCGCTGCTCAAGATTACCTAAACCTATGTTCCTTTCATGGCTTACTTCCCGCGCACACGCATCCCACACATATAAGCGGCTCTTGTTTAGATCATATCATGCTTAAATCGAATTTCCCATCAATAGCACTAGTTACTAACTCGTCTATTACCGATCACAAAGCTGCTCTACTAACCTTAAACTGCAAGATACCTAAATTAAATCGCACGCAATCAATATCTAAATTAAATGTAAACAAACTTGAAGTGGATTTATGCAATATTGACTTTAACCCAGTTTTCAATTTTGATGACGCTGATGTTTGTATGTCGTACCTAATAAGCAATGTTCAACAGGCTATTTTTAGAAATACAATGCACATACGTTTAAGTAATAAAAACTACAATATTAAGCCCTGGATTACACCGGGACTTATTCGCTGTATGAAGCACAGAGACAAACTACATATGAAGGCTAAATCTAACCCAGATAATTTAATCTTACAATCATCGTATAAAAGATACCGAAACTTTTGTAATTCCCTTCTTAAAAGAGTCAAAAGTAGTTACGAAAGTAAGGAATTGGAAAAGGCGGGAACTAACAGTAAAAATATATGGAAGTGTTTAAAAAATGTAACTCATATCTCAAAACAACGAGAATCACCCTCAGAATTATTACAGGTGCAATTATCACAGCTGGCTTCTGTAAACAGTGCAAATAGTTTTTTCGTTAATGTTGGAAAAAATCTAGCTGAAAAGGTTCCGTATATGGATATATCACCGTCAACTTCAAGCCAGCCTCAATCAACCTGTAGCAATAATCTAAAATCATTTGTGCTATTAGATACTGATGAAGCTGAGGTAGAAATGATTATCCAGAGCCTAAAAGATGACTCAGCGGTTGGGTGGGATAACATATCTAATAAAATATTAAAACAATTTAAGCACATCCTGGTTTCACCGCTTACTTACATTTTTCGGAAATGCTTGGCTGATGGAATTTTTCCCAAATGTCTGAAGAAAGCTGTCGTTATTCCGGTATTTAAATCTGGCAGTAAAGATCACATTACGAATTATAGACCTATTTCGCTACTGCCAGCAATATCTAAAATATTAGAAAAAATTATAAATAAAAGACTTGTCCAATATTTAGAGAGAGAGTCCTTATTGTCAGATAGCCAATTTGGTTTTAGAGCTAAACTATCGACTGCTGACGCTGTGCATCAACTCACTGACTTTTTAGTCCAGGAACTTGACACGGGTAAAAGGACAGTGGGAATATTCCTGGACCTCGCAAAAGCTTTCGATTCAGTTTCAATACCTATTCTATTGCAAAAGCTTGAATCTTTAGGCATAAGAGGCACCCAGCTTAAACTATTTGCAGATTATCTTCATGAGCGTACTCAATGCGTAAAAATAGGCAGTGTCCTCAGCTCTGATCTGAAAAGTACTTCTTTTGGGGTTCCTCAGGGAAGCATTTTAGGTCCCACTTTATTTTTAGTATACATAAATGACCTGTGTAATCTCAAATTAACTGGTGGCAAAATCATATCATATGCTGATGACACTGCTCTGCTGTTCTCTGCGGGCTCTCATGAAGATGTCTATAAACATGCACAACAGGGCTTCAATCTTGTTAATAACTGGCTCCAGCAACATCTACTAACACTGAACGCGGATAAAACAAATTATGTACAGTTTACTATGCGTAAATCAAAATCGGCTCCAACAAACCCTAAACTTTATGCACACCAATGTAAGGACCCCACAAATCTACTGTGCAAGTGTTCTGACATTGCTATTACTAGCAAGATTAAGTACTTGGGTGTTATAATTGATGAAACCCTTGCTTTTAGGCACCATATTGAAGCTTTATGTGGCAGAATACGGAAATTAATATTTGTTTTTAAAAAACTACGCACAATTGCGGATTTAACGTTAATCAGGCAAGTTTACCTAACTTTATGTCAATCAATAATAACTTACTGCATTACGTCATGGGGTGGCACTGCTAAAACTATATTACTAACCATTGAGAGAGCCCAACGAGCGGTACTAAAAGTCTCTACTTTTCGTCCTTTCCTCTTCCCCACTGACATTCTTTATAAATCCTGTAAGGTTTTAACGGTTAGACAGTTATTTATTCTAAACACAGTCATCAAACAACACGTTGCACTTCCATACAGCACTGAGACTACTAACAAAAGACGAAAAGATATAGTTTGCCCTCAAAATGCAGGAACAAAACATGCCTTCTCTTCTAGATTTTACTTGTTCTTAGGTCCACTTCTTTATAATAGGTTAAACGCTAAATTAGGCATATATCATCATTGCTATAGTAAAACAAAGAATATACTCAAAGAAGCCCTTCTCAAAATGTCCTACGAAGATACAGAAAAATTATTAGTTGTCCTAAAATGAAGGTTGTTTTTTATCTTTATACTTAGTAGTTTAAAATAAATATTGTTTAAATTTTTATAAGTTAAGTAAGTTTAAATAAATGTTGTTTTGCTATTTAATAATTTAGCCACAAAGAATAAAAGAGTAGTTTGCATTATTATTTAAGAACTTAGTAAGGCTCCTAGTTAGAAATAAATAATGTTTAATTTATATATATTAGGCAGATAAGTTTATTTTTTAAATGAATATAGTTAAGTTTTGTTTTTTATTTTTATTTAGTCAATAAGAGTAAAATATGTATTTTGCATTGCTAACTTAATAATTTAGTAAGTCCTTTATTTTTGCCTGGAAAACAGGTTAATCCTAGTTCAGGCACTTGTGTATTTTTGACATTATATAGTATGTTTAGTATTCTGGATATATTGTAAAATAAGTTATTCAATAAAGATTATTATTATTATTATTATTATTCCATAAAACAATAAAATCGTATTGGAAATCTGTGTGAGAAGGCCTGTTGGCAGCAGTAGTATACTTACAACCTGACGATACATACCCTAGATAGAGTATTTATAACCGCTGGTGTACCCACAGCTGTGTTCTATTGGTTACACCATCAATTTTAAACTCAGAGATCTCGGGTTCAGTTCTCCTTTGTATTAGGTTAGTTAGTGGTTGGGTTTGTACTGGTGCGAGGGGCGCGGCCTGCTGTAGCATGGGGGTACCACCATCTTATCTAAGATTGTTGTGTTGCATTTTTGTGTTACTGAGCTCCCAGGTAAGCCTCTCAGATTTCCAGAACCCAATTTAGTTGCTTTATGTAATATAATTTTTTATCAACGTATTAATTCTGTAGATTAATATAATGGAGTGAATTGACTATACCATTATATTCGTGAGCTCTCATTGTTATGACCTTTGCATCGACGTTAATGCGTAAAATAACTATTAAGATGTTATCGGTGTTCTAATTGCCGTGTATTTATGGAATGTCCTCTGCGCCGGGCGTGATCGATGACTCATTACCATATTTGTCTCTTAATGTATCATGCCATGTGTCATGACATGAGCAACAGCTGTAACATAATTTTAGTTTTTTATTTTAAAATAGTGGTAAAAAATAAGTATTAAGGGCTAATATGACGAATTAGTTGTAAATTAGTCAAGAACAGAAAAGCTGAACATCGACCGTGGCATGCATTAGGAGAAGCTTATGTCCAGCAGTTGACTGACACGGGCTGATTATAATTATGATGATAAAGGCTTTGACTTTCCTTTGAAGGATTTCTTTTGAATACCTACTCCTCTAGAATTGCTCCAATTTTATTTGGTATATTTGGACCACATTCGAACCCATCTTGTTGGGATAAGTTGATCAATATGAAGGTCTAACAAAACCTTATTAGAAAAGATCAAGATTTAATGTTTTGTCAAATTGGTTTAAATTTTTGAAAGATATTTTAGGGCTTTCTCACTTTTCTGTCTATTTTTTAAAATATCTACGAGAAGATGAATCCAAGCAATAAATATTAAAGACAGTATTCTATTGCTTCCGCAGCCTCCAGCGCGAAGCAATCTGCCATCGATGCTCTCGACAAGGAGCTGTCCAAGGTCTCCTTAGCAGCAGGCGAAGCGAAGGACGCAGCCAGCAAGGCGGTGGCTGACGGCAGAAAGGTTGTCGACACCACCAAAGGTAATGTTAACAAAGGACTTCATTTTGGTAAATGTAGTCTTTGTTAAGGCTTGGTTTCACCACCGGTTGGTTGGACCACTAGCCAGGAGTGCTATTTTTAAATGTCACAGCGTAAACACCCTGAGGAATAATTATTGGAATCCCGTCTATCACTTGCCTACGTACGTCTGTGTTCGGTTGCAAGCAGGGAGGTTGCATATTGAACTCGGTTCGATTGGTGGTAGGCTTCCAGGTTCTGCCACCAACACCTTATGTTGTTCGTACAGTAAGAGGTAACGTTCATTCTTCTAAAGGATTCCAGGTTCGGGCAAAAGTAAGATTTTTTTGTTTAATGAATGCAGTGCATGACAATAGTATGCACTTAGGTAGTTAGAATTTTAATCCTATCACCTTTTGAGCAATATTTTGATTTACACTTTAGCCTAGATTTAAAGAAAGTTTGATTCTGCAAAAGATTTCTTTCTATTTATTGCACTTGAATTACTTACAGTCCGCATCAAATATGTCGAAACAACATTTAGTGGTTAGTATAAGGAAAACTTCCTTACTCTGTCATACAATTAGTTTGTTACTAAATTTAACTCAATTTATTTATTTCAAGCATTAAGTGGCTCATTTGACAGGAACAAAACTACATTTTCTCAATATTTTGATTCTGTCAAATATTTTTATATTTACGTAAAATAAATAATAGCGATAAATATCCGAAATACCTCATTTCTTCTATAATTAGTTTAAATGTTGGTAAAGATCTTTGAACGGACTTAATTTTACTCAAACATAAAGACTGATGCTGTGATCAATTTCATGCGGACTGTGTACATTTTTGCTTTAATTCTCTGCTCGTTTTCTTGTATTCTTAGATACACTCGCAACCACAGTAGATAACACGAAGAAAGCAGCAGAATCAGCGGTCGGCACAGCAAAAGGTGAGGAGACTTGTGCTAAAAGTGTTTATATTTTCCTTAGTAATTTTATTAGAGCACGCACGAATGCTTATTTATTAACTTCCTTACACTATAGAGTTCTTTAAAGATTGTAGATAGCCAGAGTTTTCTGGTGTAACTCTTGAAAGTGTCTGCATCAGTTGATACTCGATTTCACCACTTTCGCAATCCGGAAGACATACGTCCACCACTCGTTTTGATTGGTGGAATGAATGGTGTTACTATATTTATTTCAAAAATGATGTAAGTAAGGCATTCGAGTCCTACCTAATGCATTCACTTTAAAAAAAAATTATTTATAGTAAATATATTTAGAATACTTATGGTTGAAGTGTATGACTATTTATGTATTGGTTGGCATTATGAGAGTGGTATTGGTAATGGATGAATGGGCGGTATTCTATCTGCATCTAGAAGCTATAGTATAATTACAATAATTTAGGAAACATATTGGAATATGTGCGAAGTCGTGTCGTGGACTTGTTTAATTATATTTACGGAAACGCTGCCAACATCAAGTCATTGCGTATCTTGAGTAGGCGACTACATTTGGCAATTGGCAAAGTTTCTCGTCATTTCGTCCTGATTTTATGCGTGCCCGACGTGCTCGTATCTGAATAAGATTTTAACCTTACTTATTTATTCGTTTATTTTATTTTTTGCACCTCATTAGATACAGTTACAAGCGCTGTAGATGCCACACAAAAGACAGCACAAACGACCCTTGAAACTGGAAAATCTTACGCTATCGGTGCCAAAGGTACATTTAAAAATGCCTAATGAAATTTTTATACCATACGATACCCCTAATTGGCTAAACATTGCATTTTGCTTTGTAGATACTGTTGTAAATACTGTCCAAAGCACTGTAGACACGACACAGAAGGCTGCACAGTCAGCTCTTGAAACTGGCACAGCATATGCTACTTCAGCAAGAGGTAATTACTTTGAAACTGTGAATTTACATTAATACAATTTAAAAGTTAATTAAAATATTCATTCCCATGATGTTGTATTTATAGACACAGTTAGCAATGCAGTCAATAAGACTGTTGATAGCACACAAAACGCAACGAAATCAGCTGTCGATACAACGAAATCTTACGTTGGTGGAGCGAAAGGTACCGGCGATGTAATTATAAATTGTGTGCCCCTAACAGATGTTGTTGATTAACCAGTGTGTGTTTTACTGGCTATTAATGTTGAACGCTTTAGATACCGCACAAAGCTCGATCCAAACGGCATTGAACGCGTCCGTGACCGCTGCGTATTCGGCTTACGACGTCGGCTTGTCTTATTATGGTAGCGCTAAAGGTAGGCATGTTAGATGCTTTCTTTTGTTTAACGAAAATAGCCTCATTAATAAAAAATAATTATGAAATATTTTTTCGAAAATAAATTAACAACGCTTAAAATGTAGAGTAGCTGCAATTTTTTCTATCAAGATTATATATTTTCTTGTTTTTATAATTATGTTTATGTTTTTATTTTTATTTATTTACTTTTTAAATCAACATTATCATGTTACTCGTAGATACAGTAGCAAGCACTGTAGATAGTACAAAGAAAGCTGCACAGAGCTCTGTTGAAGTTGGCAAATCGTATGTCAACTCAGCCAAAGGTAATTAAAATTGCATCCAATTTTCTTTAGTCTTTTTGTGCAGTTTTATGTATTTATATATTTTTTACTTTTTTGTTATTTTTTGCATTTGTAGATACAGTCCAAAACACAGTTCAGTCCGCTGTAGACACAACCAAAAATGTAGTGAGCTCGACTGTAGAAACAGGAAAAACATATGCCAATAGTGCAAAAGGTAAAACGTACTTAAATTCTACACTTATCACGATTCAATTGGATAAAAATGCTATAAATAGTTGTTCATCGATAAAATGTTAAATACCTTTACCATTTTACTTGCTCTTTTTATTGTAGACACAGTAGCTAATACAGTATCAGCTACAGTAGATACGACAAAGAATGTTGCAGCATCTGCTGTTGAAAAAGGCACAACTTTTGTAGGTACAGCTAAAGGTAAATAATTTATCCCCTTTTGAGACGTTATATTCTTCACTGCCTTTACCAAAACCATCTGTAAAAGGTCCTTTTTGTCACAATAATATTTCAGCCTTCCATACAATACCGTACGCTATTGTGGGTGTTAACACTATATTTCTTTGTCATATTTGGGTTATGTTTTAAAAACATTGTTCATTATCACAGTCCGAAAAAGAGTCGTCTTAGCTTTCATTGTGTAATAATTAATCATAAAGTCCCGCGCATTTATTCATCATATTCGTTGTAAATACCGTTGCAAACACAGTATCAGCCACAGTAGAAACTACGAGAACGTAGCCGCTTCTGCTTATGAAAAAGGCACATCTTTCGTAGAAACACCTAAAGGTAAAGAAATATAAAAAAAATCCCTGAAGGATTTTAAATCTCATACATTCAGTTATACAAACGTTTCTTTGTTTTCTTTTACGGTCGACATCTACGATTATCTATTTACCATGAGCATAGACAGTTTGATTAAAATAGAAAATCGGCTTATTAGTTTTTAAACACTGTATCAGCCACAGTAGACACGACTAAAAGTGTCGCGGCATCAGCTGTTGAAAAAAAGCACAGCTTTTGTAGGCACAGCCAGAGGTAGTGTTACTATTACGCAATAATTTTTTTGTACTAACTACATATTCAAGAAGCACATTTTATTTTTTTGTAGATACCGTAGCAAACACAGTATCATCCACAGTAGACACTACAAAGAACGTAGCCGCATCTGCTGTCGAAAAAGGCACATCTTATGTAGGAACAGCTAGAGGTAATGAATGGATAATTAATAATTAGACAAATTAACAGTTTTTATTGTATAAATTGATCATAAGTAAAGTTCCTTCCCATTCATTCACCAATTCATTGTAGATACCGTAGCAAACACAGTATCAGCCACAGTAGACACTACAAAGAACGTAGCCGCTTCTGCTGTTGAAAAAGGCACATCTTATGTAGGAACAGCCAGAGGTAAAGAATGGATAATTAATAATTAGACAAATTAACAGTTTTTATTGTATAAATTGATCATAAGTAAACATCCTACCCATTAATTCACCAATTCGTTGTAGATACCGTAGCAAACACAGTATCAGCCACAGTAGACACTACAAAGAACGTAGCCGCTTCTGCTGTTGAAAAAGGCACATCTTATGTAGGAACAGCTAGAGGTAAAGAATGGATAATTAATAATTAGACAAATTAACAGTTTTTATTGTATAAATTGATCACAAGTAAAGTTCCTACCCATTCATTCACTAATTCATTGTAGATACCGTAGCAAACACAGTATCAGCCACAGTAGACACTACAAAGAACGTAGCCGCTTCTGCTGTTGAAAAAGGCACATCTTTAGTAGGAACAGCTAGAGGTAAAGAATGGATTATTAATAATTAGACAAATTAACAGTTTTTATTGTATAAATTGATCATAAGTAAAATTCTTACGCATTTATTCACCAATTCGTTGTAGATACCGTAGCAAGCACAGTATCAGCCACAGTAGACACTACAAAGAACGTAGCCGCTTCTGCTGTTGAAAAAGGCACATCTTTCGTAGGAACTGCTAAAGGTATTGGAACATCTGCAATTTATCGGAAACAATTTACATTTTGTAGTTGTTGTTATTTAATATGTATATTTTTACACAGTTGCAAACAAATTACAATTTGAAAAAGTGCTGAACATAAATTCCACGAGCGGGTTTCGAAACGCACCCTATAACATACCTATAATTTAAATATTATTTAGTTTTTTATTTATTTCAAATCCTTGTTTTTACCATTTTTCTAAATATTGTAGATACAGTAGCAAACACTATATCAGCTACAGTAGACACAACTAAGTCGGCAGCAGCGTCTGCTGTTGAAAAAGGCACTTCTTTAGTAGGCTCAGCTAAAGGTAAATTACACAAGCTGCTAGCATTTATTTATGTATTTATTTAAATCGTATATTTTCTATTTATTTATTGTAGACACTGTAGCAAGCACGGTTTCAGCTTCATTCGATACAACTAAGAATGTTGCCGCGTCTGCTGTAGATAGAGGCACAACCTTTGTAGGAACAGCTAAAGGTATAATAAAATGTTCTTTAAAGCTATTTAATTTAATTTCATCTTGTTTATTTTATTTTTTATTTATGATTTGTAGACACCGTAGCAAACACTGTATCAGCCACAGTAGATGCGACTAAAAATGTCGCGGCATCAGCTGTTGAAAAAAGCACAGCTTTTGTAGGCACAGCCAAAGGTATCATATGAAGTCATCAAAGTTAGATTTTTTATCATTTTTTATTCTTTAAAGCACATTTTAATAATAAACGTAATTGCTTTATAGATACCGTAGCAAACACAGTATCAGCTACAGTAGATACGACTAAAAATGTTGCGGCATCAGCTGTTGAAAAAGGCACAACTTTTGTAGGCACAGCCAAAGGTATCATGAAGCTATCAAAGTTAGATGTTTTTATCAGTTTGAAATATTTAAAGCATATTTTATTATAAATATAATTGCTTTGTAGATACCGTAGCAAACACAGTATCAGCCACAGTAGATACGACAAAAAATGTCGCGGCATCAGCTGTTGAAAAAAGCACAGCTTTTGTAAGCACAGCCAAAGGTAGTCTTACTATTACGCAATTATTTTTTTGAACTAACCACATATTCAAGAAGCACATTTTTGTTGACATGCCATTTTATTGTAGATACCGTTGCAAACACAGTATCGGCCACAGTAGACACTACAAAAAATGCAGCCGCATCTGCCGTTGATAAAGGCACTGCCTTTGTAGGAACAGCTAAAGGTATTATCACAATTAAAATTAAGTCATATTTGTTTATTTAATTTTTTTTAGTTAATAACAATCACGCTATCACTCCCTTAGATACAGTTGCGAGCACAATTGATTCCACTAAAAACGTAGCTGCCTCAGCGGTCGATAAAGGAGCGTCATTAGTTGGTTCCGCGAAAGGTATGAGCTTGACTTACAAAGTAAACTGTTTGGGCGTGTGCGAGTGCAATACAAGTCCGCACTGGCGCGGCGGCGTGCATTACTATTTTACGTAATCCTAGATGTACACTGTCAAAAAAAAACAACATCAATTTCGTTAAAACCCACACCAACCCGAGTAGACCATAGTAGCGTAGCGTGGGCTATGTATGGCGCGATAACACCATGTACCAAATATAATGTAGGATGTGGGAATTCCTCAGAACTCGGCCACGCACGACCAACGCACGACCACTAATAGCGTCTTACGCCGACGACGCGGCGAGCGTATTTCTTGTTAATTGCATTATTTCTATTACCGTTGACTATATAGGAGGCCGTGGGTCAAAATAAAAGAAATGTTTTTTTTATAGTTGAGAGGAATATTTAGTTTAAGTAATTATTTGAAATAATTTTAACACTGTAAGTAAGTATGGTACACGTACGCGTTAACGCGTCTATCGCCTATCGCTTCTGTATGCGGTGTGGTCATACGTATAAAAATTAATTGTATCAAGATTTATATAGGGCATAGTATAAAATTGGGGAGTTTCAGGATATTAATTTTTGCATAACTTTTATAACAAATTCAACAAACTATGACTGCCGTAGTACACGTCAGACTACCTACCACAAACTATCAAATTTCCTCAATAGAATTTGAACTTTATCTCTATGAGTTATGGTTGAACATTTATTGAAGAAGTTTGACAGTTTTGCATAGTCTGCTTCGATCAACAATACACTAGTCTGATGTGGAGGCGTCTGTACATTGCGCAATGACTAAAAATCGGCTCGCCGCGTCGTCGGCAAAACGCTCGTGCTCGCGATCCTAGTTGTAAGCCCATCGGCAGTTGTAATATAATACAAACTTAGTGTTATCGTAGCAAAACTAATAAACCGCTATAAGTATTTAATATCTGTACCATAATGGGTTGCATGCAGCTTTCCTTTTCTGTTCTTATATCTTCTTATTTCTGCAACTAACTTTCTCCGTAGATTCAGTAACAAGCACAATTCTAAGCACAACAGAATCCTCTGAGAAGTTGACGGAGAAGGCTGAGGAGAGTTTCAAAGGTATTTTCTTTTGCTTTTATTTTGTTTTTTTAACTTAGCTCTGCTCTATTAACAACAACAATAAAGGTACCGCGTCTGTTTTTAATATTAGGGCCTTACCTATGAAATTGCCGTTTTGTATGAAGATTTTTTATAAAATTATGTTTTTCATACTAACGTTTTTTTTTCAATTTTCTTAGCATCTATTTATGTAAACGCTATAAAAATTGTAGGGCAGTGTGGTTGTTTCACTAGCTAAATATAGCAGACCTTAAAAAGAAACAAAAGAAGTCCCTTCAAAGCTACAATGAAACAAAAGGTCAATTCCGCTAACAAAAAAGGAGGCAATTTCAAAAAAGATTTGGACCAAAATTTAAAATCATTGATATTACTAACATAGTCTTATTTAAATGTGTGTTATAATATTAACAACCGGTATTGAGTTTTAGAAGTAATACACTTATATTAATGAGTGAGAAAAAAACGTCATTTTCATAGGTAAGGACCCAATACAAGCCAACGTATTTGATTAACAAGGTAACGTAGACGTGTTTGTTCCGGGTTGATTTTAGTAAACGTCATTGTTATTACAGCATATGCTACAAGTAGAGTTTACAATTTGTAGGTTTAATCGGAAACAAGATCGATTCAACGAAAAGTTGGGCTCAAGTAGCAGTAAATGGGTCCAAGACTGTTGTCGCAGAAAATACTGGTACCTACTCGTATTCACTGAAATAGAATGAAATTGCGTTTGCACGGCTTCAGAGAACCAATAAATAACACAATAATAAGTACAATAAGTTTTGGTCTGTTGTAATAAATCTTGAAGTGTTGAATAATTTCGGCGGACTGGTTGGAACCACGATAGCTCAATTGGAAGAGCACCTGACCGGAATGTCAGAAGGGTGCAGGTTCAAATCCTGCTCGTGGAAATTTTTTCAACATGTGTTTTTGTAATAAATCTTTTTAAGAGATAATCATATCTGGGCATCGAATCTGTAATCTTAAAATTTCCACAATCGTATTTCAGTGACCTACTTGTGATATTATCCAAAAATGTGTAGTTATGTAGGTAGATGGCCAATCACACAAAATCAGACAAATCACTGGAGATTATATTGTGAACGTTTTAAAACAGCTGATTCAAGGCCCTTTTGTACTCCAAAATATTAACCGTTTTCATTATCTGTTTTGTGTACGAACTAATGAAGTGATTGAAAGTTTTGTTTTTTAATAGAGAGAGCTACAATTTTATAGTTTTAAGTTAACCAAGTTTGTTAGTTTGTTTTTCTAGATTTAAAAAAATAAGTAGTTTTAATACCATGATAAAAATTAAAACTTTAACAAGTTGAACGTTTATGTGCTGTTTTTCCAAAGCTGTAACAATTTAGGGCTTTGTCTTCGTGTGAAATACCTACCACTACGTTATAGGAGCTAGGGTATTATTACACCCTAGCTCTAACATTGTTTTTTTTTATCAATACTTATATAAGTAACTTATTCACAGACTCAATCAACGCCACTGTTGACAGCACAAAGAAGGCCGCTGAAGACGCTAAAGCCCAGGCCTTAAAGGCCGCCGAGGCCGCCAAGGAGGAGGCCAAGAGGGCTGCCAGTGAGTTTCATATAGGCTTATCATGTTATACGATTAGCTACTAAAGTCGCATCATTTTAGTAACATTGCCCTTATAACGGCTTGGTGGACGAGTGGCAAACCGCGCGATCCGGTATCCGAAAGTTCGGTTACCAGGTCAGGCAAAGGTGTTTCGGATTTTTCGTCTGGGTCATTAACCCACACTTGGTAAGAGTGGTGATTAAGCCAACACCCGTAAATTGTAACTATAGCTTGATTTCAATGCTGGAGGCCTTCGCCTAGCGCAGTGGGGCTTTGTATATAGTGTTGTAAAAGAACTGAGTCTTTTAGTCCTCATTTTGCGGCTATGAGTTCTTTTTGCAGAACTCACGACTAATTAGTCTTCTGAGTCCTGAGTCTTGAGTTCTTTTGAGTCTTTTCAGTTCTTTCAGTCCTAAAATTTCTTGATTCGTTAGATTTATTCTAAGTTCTTTCGTTTTTTTTCAGTCCTTTGAGCTCTTTAAGTCCTTTGAGTTCTTTCAAGTCTTACGAGTCGTGAATTATACAGCAGGACTGCAGTCCAATCAAAAATACTCGTGTCATGAAGCCTTTGAGTTCTTTGAGTCGTGAACTATAAAGTAGAGGACTGCAGCCCAATCTACTTAGACCTAGCGCGCCATACAGTAGGTACCAAAGCATGAACATGGCACATGCCATGACTTTAACTGATCTGTCAGACATCTTGACAATTAAAAAAGTAATTTATGACCATGAATTTAAAGTTCATGTTTATGAAAATGTAGTTCTTGACAATCGCTTTTACTTATTCTTTTTGACTTGAGTCTTTAAAAAAAGACTCGAGTCTCAATATTAGGACTAAAAGACTCAGTTCTTTTACAACACTAGTTGTATAAGACATACCTTGCTTCTTTGCCCTAAAACATAACTGGAAGTATGCAAGTTTAAAAAATCTCTTTATGTTGTTGATTTGAAAGCTAGTATTTTAAGCTATTTTTTTAATTGACGCAATGTTGTCTTTTCTTTCAATAAAAGATTTAATTAAACTAAAAATAATAAATAAATAAATTCAACAAGTCTTCTGGCGTCTCGGCAGCTCAGGGGTCAGAGCAATGGACCGGTTATCCAAAGGTCGTGTTCCATTCTCACTCGAGCATCCTGAGACTGCTTGATTTTTTCTAGTATAATTTTCTAAAAATATTTACCTGATATTGCAGACGCAGCAGTAGAAGAGTCCAAGAAGGCAGCAGAGAAGGCGGCGGCGGACGCGTCGAACGCGGTCAACAGCACCGTCGATAACACGCTCAAGCGGGTGGAGCACGCCGCCGACGAGGGGCTGAAGAACGCGGGTCAGGTGGTCGACGCCAAGATTAAGGACGCCGACAAGTACCTCAGCGGCAAGAGGGACACGGTATGCACCTCTTTGTATATATGTCGCAGTCGGATTGTATAATCCGCCATCAAAAACGGCCGTTTTGAAATACGGCGGTTCAACGACTAACCGGCTGAAAATCCGCCGGAATCTATTCGGCGCTATACGTTCTTCAACACGGCTAGTAATACAGCGAGTCATTAGCCGCTGCTTTGACAATTTTTATTTCATGAAATGTTTCACTGTCTATTGGCCACATCATGATGTGGTTTAGGCAGATCAATGATAAGAAATCGTTTCTCGATATGGGCAACTAAAAGCGCGGCTACTTCATGAAATAGTCAAACTTTAGTGATCATATCGTAAAATATTGACTGGCAACAAAACTTTCTGTATATGTGTTTTTTGGTACAATAATGAATATGTATGTGTTATCCAGCTGGCATCCAACTTCTCTTCGGCGGCGCATGATGGTGCGCAGGGCGCCGCTGGCTTGCTCAGCAAGGGTCTCGCCACCTTCCCGAAGTAGACGACGCCGTCGCCGCAAGCCGCTAGAGTATAATAACTCTACTTTTCACTGGAAACTTACAGGCGCATTTTACAAAATAAAAACATACATTATTTTCTTAAGTTTACACGTACATTGACATGAAACACTTTATATCTATAAAAAGATACTGTAACTTCATTTTGCGTGAAACGAAACGCACAAAAAAAATTAATAATTAAAAATACAACGCTACGCTATACGGCTACAGTACAAATTAATTTTGAGACTACAGCCGTTGCCGTCTCCTTGTGAACAAAGCGCAAACGGTTCAAAATGTCAGGAATATTAATTAAATAAAAATCAAAGTAAGAAAATAAGTATAAAGTGTTTCATTTTAATAAGATACGGTACTTAAAACAAAGCAATGGATGAAGGAATTCGAAACTAAACTTTCCACTCAACATCAAGTGGAATGGATTCATAATAATGTCAAGCTAAAAAAAAAACCGAATCTAACTTACATAAGAGTACCAATATTTATATTAAAAGTGCAGCCGCCCAGATTGCGGAAGACCCAGGTTCGATTCCTGGCTGGGTCGGGTGGGCGTTTAATTTTTTCACTGTATTTTATATAAATATTTAATTCAGCTTAAGTGTAGCAATTAACAATTAAAAAATAAAAGTGAAAATAATAGTACCAATTAAAATTGGGTAACTACTTCTAAATTGTACATATTGATTTGTTTTTTTCAGAGCTGCTATTTCACACATGTTTATTTAAATACTATACCTAATTCAATAGATTTGTGGTACTTAAATCCAAGATAATAGAAAAACAAAGAATTATAATATATAATGGTTTCTATCCATTATTTTTTATAATTAATATGCAAGTAAACATTTAATTTAGTTTGGAATCGGTTTCTCACTAATTTCACAAAAATTTTACCATATTGTTTAGTGTTCTTTCACCTGTTAAGTTTCCTTGCACGTACATAGTTCATCACAGTTGTGTCTATAATATACTTGCATATATATTTCTTAAGATTCGTTTTAATACGGTTCAATATGTATAAAGTTCTATTAAAATTAAGTTCTTTTAATAAACCATTTGTTCTGATCCAACTCTCCGTTTAATTGACAATCTAGTATTGTAAGTGTTTATAGGCATTTTTGAATGAGTTATATACCTCATAACATATGTATAATTTTTAAGGATGATAGGTATATAAGTCACAAAAACGCAATCTCATTATTATTGTCGTCTTAAATGTATATTATCATTCAAATAAGTTAACTTTAAGTTTTATATTTTCTTTTTTAGCATTTTAAAATGCATTTTGTTTTAATTTTAAGTACAGACATTGAGAAACCATGCTTTGCTTTACCGTCCTTTACGTAAATCTTGTTATAGTTAACCCAGAGGAATACAATACACTTATTTATATAAACATTTAAATATCTCCATGTATTTTTGGCTAAAATACCATATAAATAGTCTAATGTAAGGATGTAATGTTATTGTTATGCAAAATAATATATTTTTTGCGATAAGTACTTGAAACAGTTGAAGCACATAATTTTTTATAATCGAATACTTATATTTGTTAATAGTTATTTGTGCAACAAGAGAGCAAAGTCGTTTTTTGCTGCGAGTGCTGATTTTGAATCCTGAGCAAGCGAAGGATTCAAAGATTGAATCACGAGCGTAGCGAGTGATTCTAAAGTTGAATCCTGAGTGTGGCGAGGGATTTAAACGCACGAGATGCAAAAAATTTTGCTCTCGTGTAACACACATAACTTTTCACTTCAGCAGCGAGAACACTTTAGTAGATAAAATATATTACGTAACATTATTGAAACTAGAAATAAATATTTACAGGTTAAATATCAGTTTTATTTGCAGTATATACTTATTTTGATTTAAATACAACAATAAGTTAAACATTCAATAAATTACATTAAATGACATAATTATCTTTTTGCAAAATTTCTTTAGTTAGTTAGTACGAGATTCCGAACGTGTTTGTCTTTGAGGTCGAATTCAAAATTGGAACTTCGAAAGGGCTGGTCTTTGTCTCTCTCTCTCTTTCTAATGGCGGGAAAGAGATAGAGTGTGAATGTTTCGAATTGTATGATTAACCCAAGGCTGAATAAGATATTCGCGGCTTTCTGAAAAAAACATGGTTGTCTGTAAAGTCGGTTTACTGACGATAGTTGAACGTGACAACGAAACAATTTAGAAAAATTTTTCATAAAATTCCTCATTTAGAAAATCATTTTAAATTTAAAAAATAAAAATACAACAAAATACTTGAATAAAATTTATTGTTTAAATTACGCAAAGGCCGATTGTGCTTTTTTGTCGCTCGTTCCGCGCTCTCGCTTGCACTTCAAGCCTTACATGGAACGCCTCAGAGCGAGGTAACGCCGCATTTTTTCGTGCGTGCAGCCGGCTCTATCGAATTATAAGACGTTGTCACGTCAAAAAAGTCACGTCCGCCATCTTGGATCTCGAAATAGATGTTGTATTCGAAATCGGCACCCCGGAAAACCATGGAAATGATACCCATATTGATTTACATAAAAAAGTTGCGTCCGCCATCTTGGATCTCGAAATAAATGTTGTATTCGAAATCAGCACCCCCGAAAACCATGGAAATGATACCCATATTGATTTTACATAAAAAAAGTCGCGTCCGCCATCTTGTATCTCGAAATAAATGTTGTATTCGAAATCGGCACCCCCGAAAACCATGGAAATGATACCCATATTAATTTTACATAAAAAAGTCACGTCCGCCATCTTGGATCTCGAAATAGATGTTGTATTCAAAATCGGCACCCCCGAAAACCATGGAAATGATACCCATATTGATTTTACATAAAAAAGTTGCGTCCGCCATCTTGGATCTCGAAATAAATGTTGTATTCGAAATCGGCACCCACGAAAACCATGGAAATGATACCCATATTAATTTTACATAAAAAAGTCACGTCCGCCATCTTGGATCTCGAAATAGATGTTGTATTCAAAATCAGCACCCCCGAAAACCATAATGATAATATTTATAAATTGATTTTATTTAAAACAGAACGAGGTAACGCGGAACTTTTTCGTGCGTGCAGCCGACTCTATCGAATTATAAGACGTTGTCACGTCAAAAAAATTAAAAAGTTACTTTGTCTCACTCAGTGAGCAAAATCGCATTTTGCTCACTGATTTCAGGCAGCAAAACCTACATGTTTGAGCTACTGAAGTGAAAAATATATTGCCTAATTGATGTTTTGAAGTAAATTGATGTTTATGTTTGTAACATGTTTATTGCAATCTTGTCATTTTAGGTTTAGAGAATATTTGTCATTTTCTTATTATTTATACATTTAAAATTGTCTGTGTTATTTATACACCTATGGCTTTTTGAATAAATACATAACCATTGTCATACGAATTATTTAAAATATTAATCCCGATCCTGAATAAACAGCTACAAGTATATAAATATAATTATAAATTGATCTCTATTACTCTCCCAACACAATCCTTTACTGTTTCAGTAAAAGATTGAACTTTACTGCTCACGTCACGTGGACGTCTTGAAACTTGAGAGAGAGTGACCTAAGTGACTTTTAAACTGTTTTGTTTATATTGCTAAAACACAAACACGTTTTCAAAAAAATCTTTACCAATAACACAATACAGAGTAATTCCCGACAAAATACAATTTCTAAACAAACAAAACATGATTTTTAATTTCCCGCCAAAAAAAGAAGTCAACAATATAATTGGGTCAGTGTTGCTATGGTATGAATAGTCGGTTTTCTACTAATTTGTGTCAAGAAACTAAACGTTTTTGACAGTTGTGTCACCATCATGACAATAGTAGAAAAAATCTGACTGACTGACATTGACATTGACATAACATGATGAAGAGGAAATAGGTATTATACCTACTTAAAAATAAATTATAACCAACCATGGCGGCTTTAGTCCGTAAAGGGTTTTCTTTTGTAAAGAATTCAATGTTATCGACATCAGTTAGAACCATTACTACTAGTAAACAGTTAAACATAAAAGAGAGTATGTTTCTTTGTCGTGTGAATTGTATTTCATTTAGGCTTGACATAACCTTATCATGTATAACATTGAACTATATTTTGCAGTTCGAGAACAGAAAGATGGTACAACAGTGATTATTGAAGGCGTAACTCTACCATCTCCGCGATCTGAACTGCTCGTGCGCGCCGAGAAACTAAACCCACCGCCTGTAGCATTTGAGGAATATTCTGAGAAGCAATCTTGTTACATGTGTGCTCTCGGCCTGGATGTAAAACATACAGACGTTCTCATATTGAGCCAATTTGTAAGATCTGACGGCTGTATGCTACCACGACGAATTACTGGATTATGTCGCCGTCAGCAGAAGAAAATGGGAAAGATGGTTACTATGGCTCAAAAAGCAGGTAAGAGTTCGGGTAATGTTGTAGTTTTAAGCGATATAGTGGCAAAGTACATGTACATATATTTAATGTTAACTAAATAGTATTTGTTTTATATTCTACAATTTTTTTTTTGTTAAAGCTTTTAAGTTATGAAATAATCATTTTCAGGTCTCATGATTAATTTGACTCCAGCATATTGCAAGAAAGATCCCAAAAAGCGGAAAGACTACAAGAAATTCAACACATACTTTGATGAAAAGACAATCTTTATGAAGCATATTCCTAACCAAAAGGATAAATTCAAGCGATAGCCTTATCTATGTTAGTTGTAAATATTAAATTGAATTGATGTAGTTGCTCATTAAACTGGTTTTAATATAATTAACTTTTACAATTAATGGCATAGGTTTGGAATAAATCCATCAATAGGGATTTTTTTAAGGTAGTTAGTACAGTCTGCTTCAAAATAATCTGAGCGTTCAATCCTACTAAAAATATCTGAACATTTGACAAAAATCACTCTTAGCCCACGTGAAAGATGTACTTTCATTCAATGTCATTTGTTCTAGCTAGAACAACAAATAAAAATGAATTTCCACATCTTGAGATAAGGTTGATTTTTATCAAATGTTCAGATATTTTTGGCCTACATACATGTTCCATAGGTGCATTTCCACAACCACAAACAACCCAAAACATGAGCCCACTCAGCTCATATTTTGGTAATTAAAAAATATGGATGTACACCTAATTTACTACATGAAGGCAATAAATACCTTTTTGACTTCTTTAGTTGGAATTTTGTCAGTCAGTGCAGTAATCCTGTCATCAATATTATTTTTACCCCACCTCTCAACTAACAACTTCCTTCTTCACGAGCTAAAGTTTATTAATTTGTCCGTATTCCGTATCACTACATACCAAAAACTCAGACTAAATAAAAAGTTTCGACAGAACTCTGCGAACAGCGAAGTGAGGCCGGGTCAAACTACGCCGCGCCGTGTACATACACAATTACACGCACACACGTACAACGAAACTACGCCTTAACTTGTCAGTGTAGGTCAGCGGCTCGTGGGAGCAAGTCCTTTTGAAAAATCATAAATTTATCTGTGAAAATGCCGAATTGTGTTGTGAAAGAGTTTAAGAATCAATCTTCAAAAGATAAAAAGCGGCATGGAATCATATTTCACACGTAAGTAATTTGGAAACCAATATTTTTCAATGAATCAAAATAAAATTTAAACGTCATTGCTTGAAACACAAGTGTTGCCATTATGAAGTGTTTTTGTTTACCCTATTATTGAGTACCGTGACGTCTGTGACACGCAACGAACGTTACTTGTTTCTTGTAATGCTTATCAGTAAATTTTTACCGACTTTAAAAAACGAGGAGGTAGGTTCTCAAGTCGACTGTATTTTTTTAATGTTTATGAATACGCGACGCGATAGCTTCGCTGTTGGTGAACTGATTAAGTATATGTTTTGTTTCGTTAAATAAAGGCCGGCAACGCGTCGGCGATTCCTCTGGTTTTGCAGGTCCATGGGCGGCGGTGATTACTCTCCATCAGGTGACCCGCCTTTTCGTTTGCCTTCTTCTTTTATAAAATAAATAAATAAATAAATATCTTAAGGGTACCCACCCTTCTCCCTCATCCCTTAATTATGTTATCAAAATTGATTCGGTATAATAGCAAATTGAAAAAATTGGACCTGACATGAAGTCAAAGATGCAAAGCGATTAAAGAAAGTAAAAGGCAGCATACAAGAAATTAATTAAACATAATGGTTTTTAATTAAATAATTTGAATAAATAATGAGAAGTTTTATTCCTGAAACACTTTTTCCATTTCTTTTCTCCTACCGCCACCACTTTTTGCCAACAGCTTACGTCGGAATGGATCACTTTTATCTATATCATATGATAACGTTATTAACTAATAACGTTAAAAATAATGTTGCTAATTTTTAACGTTATTTTTATACTTTGGGGTAATTGAATTATCATGGCAACACCCGTTTAAACACACATTTAAAAAACCGGCCTCACTTTGCTGTTCACAGAGTTCAGTCTTAACTTTTTATTTGGTCTGAGACCAAAAAATATTTTCTAGTATTGGGGTGGTGAATCATAAATTTTTTTTAACTATCTGGTACTACTCGTGCAATTCATACCATTTTCTTTGTATTTAACCCATTTTATTTTGGACTGACATCTAATAATACTTCTCTTTCTGTTCCAAACTTTTGTTCTGTTGCATTTTATAGTTGTAAATCAGAAATTTTTGATTATCAGTATGTCCATCTGGAGGTCGCCAGCTTCTATATCATCATCATCATCACATTTTTGTCCCCACTGCTGGAGCACGAGCCTTCCCTATCTATGGATCGAAATACCACATGGAGAGAATATAAGGTCCTATAAGTATGAGGACAAAAAACCTAGTCTTACATTACTTACATGTGAAAAAGTAAAAAAAAAGTATATTTGTAATAATTTATTTTTCGTTGTTTGTATTATTTAAATCCATGTATTTAACATGTTAATAGCAACCCCACATAATAAGCAGGGTTTACAACAGAAATGTTGCTACATAGCAACACAACAAACATGGTTTGTAAATTTCTTAAATGCTATCTCTTCCTGGGACCATCTATAATCTATATGGTTGATCGAATAGACAGGATCTATTGTTTTAATGAATTTAGCATTTGTATTTAATTGAAAGTGAACTAAGGCAATGTATTAGATCGTAAAAAAAAGATCATGAAAAGGTCTGCAAGCTAAAATAATACAGAGATGCAAAATTCAAAGATTCATTCCCACCCAAATTAGGTGAGTTGCAAAAGCATCAAGTTAGTATAACAGCATGAAAAAATGTAACAAATAAATAATTACACATTTGTCTTGTTATGTATCAATAACACAACATAATGTAATAACTGCAAAATTAAAATGCACTTTTATGCAAAATAACTACCTTACCTATATAGTCAATTTAAAAAAACCTAATTGCAATGTCTAAAAATTTGTTTCTATAAAATAAATATTGCCTAAAAAGTAGTCATTTTCAAAACATTTTACACAATAATATGCAGTCTAAAATATTAAATTCTTATTCCATATAGTAAACATGCCAGTGATTTTTGGTACAATCATTCCGCATTAGTGTAACATCACAGCCTTTCGTATAAATATAAGTAGCCGAGATCCTTGGGAGGGTTTTCTGAAAGAGCAACCTGAAACAACATAAAACGTAATGTTAAATAATTTATACACCACTTTAAAAAGTTTACACAAAAATTAAGTTTACTTTTTTACCATAAGCAGAGACTACCTTTATCGTATCTACTAAAAGATTAATCTATTTTGAATATCTTCCGATTATCGGAAAAAGCGGATCTTCCCGAAAATCTTAATGCCGGCCCTGACGCTGGCTATCTGTGATTATTCATGACAAGAGTAAAAAGGCTTCTAGGTGAGCGTGCTACATTGTCGTTCACACATTAAAATTAATGCAAACTTTAACTAATACCATGACTTTATATACAAATCTTATGTTGTGTGCCTTGAATAAATAAGTAATCCCTTAAAATCAGATGAAAGTTCCTAAACCATCGGTCAGCTGTTAGATTTTTAAAAGGAAAACGAGTTTGACATGACAGTTTTGTGTAATTTGTATCTTTTCTTTCTACTTTTTTCAACTTTTGAACCTAATTATTTGATAAACTGAGTTATAATGGTAAATAAAATGATCGTATTTGTCTATGTACCTATATAATGTAAATTTCAAAAATAAAATTACCTTATTGTCATTGAATATGACCCATCGGCCCTCGTGCAGTACGTGGCACACGTAATGGCCGACCATCGTGGAAGTGCCCATGTGGGATATGAACGCTATCAGCTTGTATTCTGTAAACAAAGACAGTTATTGTATAATGCCGGTAGTGTCTAAGGAGCACAATTAATGTTTAAGACCGTCACAGTAGCTACTTTAGTAAGTACACAACAGTTTATAACATTACATATCACAATAATAAATAAATCAAAACACAGTTAACCGATTGGACTTTTTGGCGGGAAAGCGAAGAGTCATGTCTGCATTTTTATTTTATTTTCTAAAATTTATTATTTAATTTCTTTCAAAAATTTATTTTCTAAATTTTAGTGTTGGCAAATGAAACAAAACAGTGCAACGTCACTTTTCAAATTCTCTCAAGAAGTCCCTCCGAGGACTTAGGAAAGCCCCCACATCTTTACTGAATACTCGAGGGGTTGGGGGGTATATCTTTTCTCACTTCTCATTTCTATTATCATTCATCATCATCATACAGGAAAGAAATATTGTATTTATGTATTACTTGTAAGAAAAATTACTTTGACACTGGCTAAATGTGCTAATCGCACGAAGCCATCAACTAAAGAAAAAAAATTAACCGATTGTGGAGAATGTTATGTATACACGGCTATATAACGAATACATCAAATAAGTGAAAGTAAGTAAAATCATGTTAGAGTTCGCAAAGTAATGATAAAATTAAATAATGTGTAAAATTAAAAGGTTTTAAATTTCAAAACAATATTAAATCAGTGCTGATGTGACATTAATTAGAGAAGCCCAGCTGGATATAGGTCCAGCTGTGAACTAATATGGGCTGATGATAATGATTAAATCATCAGTATTTGAGTATTGTTAATACTCACTAGCGGGTCCATCCCGGCACCCCAGCGTGCGGTCGGCGGCGGGCTGGTCGCTGGCGGCGGGCGCGTCCAGCTCGTGCGCGCGGCTGAAGATCCAGTCCACGGCGCGCCCGACGTCGCCGCCGGTGGCCGCGAGCGCGGCGGCGGCCTGCGCGCGCGTGAACCCCATGCTGGTGATCTGCTCCACGCTCGCCTCGTCGGCTACGGCGCCTGCGCTTGCAGCTGCAAATAAACATATAATAGCATATATTGACATATTTTTTATTTTTGACGTGATAACGTCTTATAAATTGATAGACCCGGCTGCATGCACGAAAAAGTTCCGCGTTACCTCGCTCGCTAATGCCGCGGCTTTAGCGAGCGATATGACGCGGCATTAGCGAGCGATATCTATGATATAGATAAGGTTTTCGGGGGTGCCGATTTCGAATACAACATTTATTTCGAGATCCAAGATGGCGGACGCAACTTTTTTATGTAAAATCAATATGGGTATCATTTCCATGGTTTTCGGGGGTGCCGATTTCGAATACAACATTTATTTCGAGATCCAAGATGGCGGACGCAACTTTTTTATGTAAAATCAATATGGGTATCATTTCCATGGTTTTCGGGGGTGCCGATTTCGAATACAACATTTATTTCGAGATCCAAGATGGCGGACGCAACTTCTTTATGTAAAATCGATATGGGTATCATTTCCATGGTTTTCGGGGGTGCCGATTTCGAATACAACATCTATTTCGAGATCCAAGATGGCGGACGTGACTTTTTTATGTAAAATTAATATGGGTATCATTTCCATGGTTTTCGGGGGTGCCGATTTCGAATACAACATATATTTTGTTGTATTTTTATTTTTTAAATTTAAAATGATTTTCTAAATAAAGAATTTTATGAAAAATTTTTTTAAATTGTTTCGTTGTCACGTTCAACTATCGTCAGTAAACCGACTTTACAGACAACCAATTTTTAGTGCTAATTGCTGCATTTAACTAAATTAAATAATCAAACTAATATTATAAAGCTGAAGAGTTTGTTTGATGGTTGAACGCGCTAATCAGCAACTACTGGTTCGAATTGAAAAAATATTTTTATGTTGAATACTCCATTTTTTGAGGAAGGCTATATGCTATATTATTATAAAATATAGTGAAAAAATTAAACACCTACCCGACCCAGCCAGGAATCGAACCTGGATCTTCCGCAATCCGGGCGGCTGCACTGACCGCTATGCTACCGGGAAGGCTGACGTGCTTACGTTGAATTTTATCACTGCGTTTTTAAATTTCTTTTAATGCTTTTATAGCAGCAGAGTGCTATCTATCCAACGGTCATTGCATTGCATTGCATAGTATTTAATTCAGCTTCAGTGCAGCAATTAGCACTTAAAATAAAAAAGTAAAAAGCTACATTTAAAGTTCCCACTGCTGACTTGTACAAAAATAGCGTCATGTTGATGACAATGATGAAAATTGAATACATCAAAACAAATATTATTAACCACAGGCTTGGCTACCAACCACAGACCACAAAAGTGGCCAAGTGGTCTGTATTTAAAACGAACAGTTTTCTTAACCACAAGTTTGAACTGTATGTATAGTGCTTCATCGTCAAGTATATGCTAAAAAGAGGTCAAGCCCCTTAGCAATAATGGTAACGAAGCACGGAAGACTGGCTCCGTGTCATTTTCCGTTGCTCTAAATTTTTTTTACACTAGCGTTTCATTATATAAGACAAAATAAGAGAAAACGTGATGGTTAATGGCCCGTTCTCCCTATCCATCCATAGGGAAGGCTCATACCCCAGCAGTGGGACATAAAAACCCAGTGCGGATTGGTGGTTGTTAACGACTGCTAATGCAGCCGGGACAAACGGCATTACGTGCCTTCCGAAGCACGGAGAAGCTCGAGATGATACATTTTTGGTCACCCATCTGATGACCGGCCTTTGCGAACGTTGCTTAACGTCAGCATTCGCAGACCGGGCGCGTTATACTGCGCCATCGATGAGATACTCCAGTGGAAGGTTACTGCTCCTTTACCATTTTTAGTAATTGTAAGTAAAATAAAAAGCTTAGTATAGAGAGAACTTCGAATCGCTTCGGAAATCAACAGATTGAGGTCTCACCGTTGGCGTTGCCGCCTGGCGGCTCGAACGTGTTGGCGAAGTCCCAGTCGTTCATGTGCTCCATGAGCCAGTGCGAGGCGGCCTCCATGCCAGAGTTGTTGCTGTAGTACAGAGCCTTCTTGCAAGCCTCCACCGGGAAACCCATCTCCAGCTGTTGACAGAGACTTATAATTATTTACATATAAATTGAAAAAAAAAAAAGAAATTGTTGAAAATATTTCACGAGCGGGATTCGAACCCGCACCCCATGACATGCCGGGTCCAACTATGCTATCGTAACTCAATCCAATTCGACGAAATTAATTAACACTATTTACTCTTACTCTGTAAACCAAAGGACATATAAAAGACATATAACTTAATCGGAAGTCATCTCTGGGCGCTGGAGCTTCACACCACCACTTCTTCGGCTTCGGCAGACCGTTTTCGTCCGCCAGGCAAGTCTGGGCCCTCGAAAGCAAATTATCATTTGGGATATTTGAACCACCTCTTTTGCTTTGTGCAAATAAACATCGTGTATACCGGTGTGCTTATTAGCCACACCCCATACACTAGAATGTTACATCAAATAAATAAAATATGTTGAAATGAAACAACTTTTACGGATCTACTCGCGGTTATTTTATAAATTAGTTTTAGTTAATGTTTAACCTGACGTTTTGAACCCTTTGCAGGGTCCGTGGTCACAGGAAGTCTCCCTGCAATAAACGCTAGTAGATCCGTAAAAGTCGTTTTATTTCAACGTGTAGTGTTCGCGTAAACTTTAGGAAACAATAAATAAAATAAGTTTTAAGCGATTGTTTTTTTAATGTGCTAGCTTTAGTCTACATATAAAAAAATAAGAAGTAAAAATGTGACTAGGGAAAAGACATTCCTACAAGAAAAAAAGCTACACTAAAGTCATCATTTATTTACATCAATTATTATTCTATTTGTAAAGTTATTTAGTTTACTTTCCAATGCCTATAATAATTAATAAAAATTTATTAAATTTGGAAATTGTTAATTAAATTTTAATTGTTTGAGTTCTAAATTATTACTATAATGAATTATGTTAAAATTCATTGATTTTGATATTGTTATGTTGTGACGTTTTTTACTTGTAACCCCATAGTGCATGTTACAAACGCAATTTATTGTGTTATAGTCTGATCCAACTATTTTAAGTTCTCCAATATTATTGTACTTACTGACTGTAATCTGAAATGTGTTGTTATAAATAAATAAATAATTTTAGTGACGCCCTGCCTGATACAGGTATTATTATACTTACCAGGAACGTCACCACAACATTGTAATTTGTTAATGAAATAAAACAATTTTAATTTTTTGATGTGTAACGCTTTCTGCTTGCCTTTTATATATATCATTTGTGCGAGTGATTTCGTAAAAATGTGACGAAAGTAGGCCGTAACAGCGTAGAAATGGGATGGAAGTATGTGTAACAAGTGTGTAACTGGAAGTCGGGGAAGCTTGTGTGACTCGCAAGCGCGCGCCATTTTGTAAATTTAAAATCGATATTATGAACAAGACATATTATTATTATATGTGACATATTGTGTCATCATTTTGATATGTCAAATGTCTTCTAATGAGTATTTACTGCATTCTCTTTATGATTTGTAAAAAAATATACGTAATTGTTAATTCTATATTCTATTTTCTATTATAATATTGATTTCAAAAGGTGAGATGTCAAATGTTACACATCATATGCAACTACTGCAAGACTCGTCCGTGTTTTTTTTAAATAAATTAATCAGTGATGTGTACTTCTAACCATTTATATTTTAAAAGATGGTGTCGTGACTATGTTTATAGAAGCAGGCTAGGGCTCACCAGTTCGGCGAGCAGCGCTTCGTCGTAGGTCGGCGCGGGCGCGTCGGGCGCCGCCTCGGGCAGCGGCGTCTCGTCGGGCTGCAGCCCGCGCCCGCGCAGGCAGCTTAGGTCCATCTACAGTGGCATATATGCTACGTTATTCATTTGATTATGCTTTAACATTTAACATGTAAATATACACAATTTATACCAAATAACACTTAGCAGCTATATCTACATCGGTATCATACATTCAATGAACAATTGCTCGATATAATTTTCATGTTAGGTCCTGAATTTTAATTCCTAGGTCGAGTAAAGTATGTTTCCATGCAAAGCTTGCGTTTGTGATCACCGATCTGCATTTCTCAAGTGTGGTGATTAAGCCAATGACTTGATTCCAATGATGAACGCCTTTGACAGCAGTGTGACAATATCCAGATCGTTTACCGTCCAGCTATAATAAGTACAGTCTTTATGTTAACAAAACCTTTTTTTTACTTGTTTGTGTTTTATTGTTTTTTGGTTATCCACTCATGTGCTCTGGTTACCACAGAACAATTGAATTCTATTGTGTCTGGGCCCGAAAGCGTCTGTGTATCTACACAATTGATAAAAACACAAAATGTTTAAAAAAATTCCACAAGCAGGATTTGAACCTGCACCCTTCTGACATACCGACTGATCTTTAGTATTTGTAAAAATATTATGATCGGATGTTAATGACGGTAGTTGTTGACATTGAATGGGCGCCTTTGGCTTTCAAAGTAAAAAGTAAATAGTGTTGAATAATTTCGGCGGGCTGGTTAGAACCACGATAGCTCAATTGGAAGAGCACCTGACCCGGTATGTCAGAAGGGTGCAGGTTCAAATCCTGCTCGTGGAAATTTTTTCAATATTTGTTTTTGTAATTTGTTTCGCAACAAAATTTGCGTTAAAAATTATTTAAACATTGTATACAATTGATGTTGCATAGAAAGTATAGTCACTCAACACTCGCGTAAATCCTACCTACGAGATAGTTTGTTCCGTTTTCTCTCTACAAGTCCTACACGAGCTGTAAGCTGTCCCTTAAAGTATGAATGCTGCATAGACGTGGAGTCTGGAGTCTTCACGCACTGACCTCCCAGGGCATGTCGACGGCGACGTCCAGCTTGGCGGGCGTCCAGTCCTCCTTGATGGTGAACTTCTTCAGCTGGATCAGCAGGTAGTCCGGGAACGTCGCCAGCCGGGTTATTCTAACAATACAAATTACTCTTATTTAGTTTTAAGTTACTTTTATTTTAACGTCTCAGCGGCTGAGTGGCAAAGCAATCAGCCCGACATCAGGATGCCTCGAGTTTAATTCCCAGGTAGGCTACTCTTGACACAATCTCATTCTCAATACAATTCCATTGCGATTAATACGTATCTATATTGGGATAAGTTTCGCAATTTCGGAACGCCCAACCTCGATAATAATTAGTTCACTTAATTTCCACGCAATTTAATTCCAATGTAGCGCTATTTATCGCTTTTAAGAGTGCCGTTTGAATTATTTAGATTTGGGATTGGAAATTGATTATTGCAATTGTTTCAAGAGTAACCCACCAGGTAGGCTACTCTTGACGCAAACTCAATCTCAATACAATTCCAATGCGATTAATACGTATCGATATTGGGATAAGTTTCGCAATTTTGGAAAGCCCCATCTCGATAATAATTTGTTCACTTAATTTCCACGCAATTTAATTCCAATGTAGCGCTATTTATCGCTTTTAAGAGTGCCGTTTCAATTATTTAGATTTGGGATTGGAAATTGATTATTGCAACTGTTTCAAGAGTAACCCACCAGGTCGGGCACAGTAGTAGCGGTGCAGCGGCCTCATGTCGCTGTAGCATGTGCTGAGGCTGGGGCCTAGTTGGCCACACTATATCTTCTGTTTTTGTATGTTATTGTGAATATACTTTTGTTTTTTCAATAAAAAACTACATGTAATAAATTTTTGTTGTAAGTACTTAAGTGTGTATCAATAAATGTATTTCTTTCTTACTTGGCGTCTAAACTCGTGAACGTCAGATAGTCTCTAAGTTATTGATGATAGATCGTGTGCGCAGGTAAACACCGCGATAACGCAACGCATGCGTCGCATAAGGCGGGACTCCGCATATATCCGCTTTGGGGAAAGAACATGTATCGTATCATAAATCAATAAAGAGAGAAGCATATGCTTATCAAACGCCTAAGTGAAGGGGCTCTAAGGCGTCAGCCGTAAGCATAAGCGTCTTGTGAAGCGGCGAGTGGATTCCAAGTTTATTGAGCTTTGTACTACGGCAGTCAAAATCCACGATGACAGAAAGAACGCATAAAAATAGAAACATATTCGCTGCTTCGCAACACGTCAGTAGACAGTTACTTTGAAGTGGACTCACTTGCGCGCGGTGACCTTCTTGTTGACCGCGCTGCTGAAGAACTGCTCGACCGTCTCCTCCTTCATGAAGCTGTCCAGGCACGCCTGGAACGGGATGTGCGGCCGCACCACCAGCGACGGGTCCCTGCGCAACCATGAACATGTCACAGTACGAATAACCGGGACCACTTTAGAATCGATAGCTGCACTGACTACAGCTTTTATTTTAACTATCACGTCTTTTTATATATTTATTACTGATCCGGCGGACTTCAAAGCGCATTTTTTTTTCTATTTTTTAATATAGCCTATGTTATTCAGCGCTAATGTAGCATTATAATGGTGAAAGATTTTTTTAAATCGGTCCAGTAGTTTTTGAGTTTATTCGTTGCAAACATACATACATACAAAAATACAAGCTTTCCTCTTTATAATATTAGTATAGATATAGTACAATCACATGATACACATTATTTATTATGAATTGAATTATTACGAATGTTAAGTTGTTGTTGCATATTGACTGTTCGCCTCGGAGATCGCCTCTTAGTTTCTTGCTACCGGCAGTCAACAGCAATTTGTTTCTCTAAAAAACAAAACAAATGGCCGAGCTTCTAAAGCGCACCGCTAGAAAGGTGAAGACCACTCACTGTTGATTCAGTCACTGATGGACCGCCTCGGTAGCTAAAGCTGTTTACAAGAACAACTGAGTTAGCCCGACTCACAGTCGCCACGGAGCGTGCGCTAGAGCTGTAGCCATCAAAAACAAACTTGTAAAAAAATTAAATCGCATGAAAACACAATGTATCTCACAAGTAATACATATACAGTAGAAACTCGATTAACCGGACTAATTGTTGTCGTTAGGCATTCGGATAATCGAAATTCCGGATAATCGAATGTATGAAGAATAGCGGGATTTTCATTCAATTTCTTCTTAAAATCATTTTTAAAAGAGTTTGCTGCATCTACATTAGCTGACATTTTTTCACCTTGTATTTATAATTCACGAATTCCATGATGAGATTTAAATCTGTACAACCATCCGTTACTTGCCACAAACGATTCATTGCCACCTAGGTTTTTATTTAACTGTAATGCTTTTTCACAGAGTAAAGGACCAGATATCGGTTGCCCAGTTGATCGTTTTTGTAAAAACCAATAATACAAAGCGTCTTCTAGAAGTTCATTTTTAGGTTTCTTCATCATTTTTCGATGTTTTCTCCCATCTTCACTATCTAATTTGCAGGTGTACAACAAAATTGAATCGGTATTCTTCTTAATATCACTTATTGTGGATGTACCTACACCATACTTATCAGCTAACTTACGACCGGTTTCTCCTTTTTTTAATGAATCAATAATATTTATTTTGTCTTTCAGCGATAACACCACTCTCTTACGCTTTGACATTTTCAAATATGTAGGTAGACTTGATACGCACGTCAGAACGGAATAACAATTGCTAACTATGTAACTAAAACAATAACGAAACGCGTAGTCAGCGATCCCGCGGGGCGCGTGCGGGGCTAATGCCAGTTCTTACACGTTCATGCTTGCAAAAATTCGACTTGTAGTTATTTAATATATTGGTCGCGGTCGGTAGTCCGGATAATCGCGAATCCGTATAACTGAGGGCCGGATAATCGAGTTTCTACTGTATTATATTAAATTATATTGTTTAGTGCGATTGCCAAGTCAATCTATTTATTTAAAACATATAAGATTTTTAATATTGATATGGTCACTATAAGATGTTGTTAGGTTAGCTAATTACGTAATAACTTAAGACAGAAGGTACCTAAAGTAGGGACAGAATAAATTAACCGACTTGTTATTACATGGATCTCACAACTTTTTACGGTAGAAGAACTGAGTAGCGAGACTTGGTTTTTTTTACAAGTTTGTTTTTGATGACATCTCATTTCTTTTTGTAGATAGCCCTACTTTTTCCTTTCCGGTACCATCTAGGTACCAATCTACACCTATTATTCTATTATAATATACATAAACAGGTACACTGATTCATTAACCGAAAATGTAACTTTGTAATCCTATACATTTATATGGGATTACAAAGTTACTTACACAACAATTATTACAAAGTTATTTATACTGGTTCAAATAAAATGAAATTTGAAATATACCGTGTTTATACAATGCCTGCTTGGTTACTGAAAATTCAGGCTTGTAGTTTTATCCACAACGAAGTTATAAGGGGTCGAAAAAGGCCTGAACTGCTTCGAGAAAAGGATGGTACGGCCGTGTCGCTTTTTTCTTCGACTTGGCGTTCAGGCTCCATACTCTCTAGGAGGCGATATGTGGTGTGGCGAATGTAGACGACTCGCTTCTTCTCGCCTCTTCGGCGCTCCACTCGGTGTCGGTTTTTGGGCACGAGTCAAAGGACGCGAGGGACCTAGGCGAGTGGACTAACCCCCCCGTTGGAAGTGTCGGTGGCTAGAGCACTTGCAGCCTCCGCTCACCACCGCTCGTACGCGCTCGCGAGAGTGAAGAGCCGGCATAAGAGCGCATGTTGAGGTTGACTCCCAGTCTGCCCGGCCACCTCCCCTCCGCCTGCGCGCGCATCTCCATGAAACGCATGTACAGTTGATGTCCGGCCGCCACGGGGTGCGCGCGCCGTTGGTGCTGCCTATAAAAACGCATGCACAGTCAGTAGGACTCACAGTCGCTGTCCAGCCGCCTCGGCCGCCGCCCGCTGCGCCTCGTAGCGACGCACGGCGTCCGCGTTGGTGGCGGCGGCCACGGCCACGGGCAGCGGCAGGTGGTGCTCCGCCCGCCGCGTGTACCGAACGCCGCCTGACGCTAAGCACTGCACGCGCTCTTCTACCGCGAAGCGGAGGCAATCGGATGGGTTGGCTTTGTGGCGGCTGTGGCGCTGCATGGACGTAGGTTATAGTTAAAAACTGTTTAAACCACAGGTCACAAAACAGTTATGAATATATTTTCTCATAATCACTATGTATTAGTTCCAAAACACCAAAACTTTTTTGTAAACGAAGCTGAATCTTTTGGAGCACCTTTAACTATGTACGACTATAATTAGGGACTTTTTTTCTTCGTCATTTTCCACACACGTATTTTCTGTGATATCTCAAAGGCATTTGATTGTGTTAGGCACGAAATTTTAATTAGGAAACTAGAGCTTTATGTTGTATCCAAAGCTAATGCTTTTTAGTAATCTAAATCTCATACAATCATTCCTGTCGGATAGAACTCAAAAAGTAATGACTAACGTTGCTGAATCTTCAGGAGCACCCATAACTATGAGCGTGCCCCAAGGGTCAACATTAGGACCATTACTACTTACATCCTCAATTATTTCTCTGTTATCTACCTAAATAGAGAAACTGACCTCTATGAGCGTGAGCAGGTGCAGGTAGAACTCGTGCGCGTCTTGCTGGCGGCGTGTTCTGAACTCGGCGTGGTCGCGCCCTACTAAGTGGCGGTACATGTGCGGGGAAACGCCGGGTTGGCCGCCATCCGCGCTGGGGAACGAGTAGCGGCCGGAGAGTAGGCCTACGCCTAGCTTTGCACTGTGTTCAATAGAATTGAATAAAATAATTCGTTTTTGACGTCTAGTTGCTAGTGCCTAAATTCGCAAAAAACAAAGCGAGGGTTATATATTTGTATTAGGTCTGGTTGGTAGTCTTGTGGTAATTAGTGGCCATATCAGTCTGTCGCCATAAGAATACGTTGTTGTGTTTCATCAGTTAAAAGGATTCCGGTTGAAGTTGAAAATATTGAATTTTGATAATACTCTTTTGCTAGCATAAACTTTTTTTCCAAAATCACTATCGTCAAATTTACAAGCATTAAGCTAGGAAAACGCAGCATGATGTAACTTTTCATTGGTTTTTAATGACGATTAAAATTGATGATTAATGTTTATTTATTGTCTGTCTTTTGGCAATAATTATTTTTTTGCAGTTCACATGAGTATCTAGTATCTAAAATAAACTCACGTCTGCACATTGAAGTCGTTGACGGGGTCCTCGGGGAACGTGGAGAATATCTCCGGCGCGCCCTCCACGAACCGCCGCACGAAGTCCGGCATGCGGAATATAACCTGAGAGAGAACATAGTAACAATCAATTCATGTAGTTGGTAATAAAAATCCCCTTTTATATTTTTAAAACGCCAATCAAAAATACAGCATCGCCCGCGCCACCAGTATGTAAAACATGTAGTATAACGTCAGTAAACGGATGACACGACTTAATTGAAGGTGGACAGGACAAGCGGCTCAACGTGAAGACGGCAGATAGACCCGGTCCTGCGTGGTGGTGGCTAAGGAATGATCGTCGTTCGATTGGCAGATCTTCAGTACGGTGGTCAGACGACCGTCTAAGTGGCGGGCAAGAAATGGATGAAGGATAGCGCGCAAGACCTTGCAGGGAAGAGGCCTATGCCTCTTCAGTGGGCGGAAGGGGCTGCTGCTGCTGATGAAGATAACATTGGTACCTGCACCACGCTGTTGATGTAGCAGGAGTTGCCGAGGTTGTTGAGGCCGGTGAGCGCGGGCCCGTGCAGCGGGCGCAGGTCGCTGCCCGACTCCTGCAGCGTGTTCCACTCGCCGGTGCGCTGGTTCAGCTCCAGCTCGAGTTCCACCATCGACTTGTCCGTCTATCGTACACATAATGAAAATTAATTAGACAGTACGATTGTATATGTAACATTATGCAACCGAAATGGTCATAGCACGACGTACACAGACCGGTTATCAATGGAGCTGCTTTTTGATGCGTAACATCTTTCCGCTCGTCTTCTATATATAATTTGTGGGAGTGATTTCGTAGAAATGTAACGGAAGTAGGCCGTAACAGCGTAGAAATGGGACGGAAGTATGTGTAACAGTGTAACAACTGGAAGTCGGGGAAACTTGTGGGAGTGATTTCGTAGAAAGTAACAGTAACAGTTTGTTGACAGTGTCACACTGTTTCATCGGGAGCGCGCAAGCGCGCGCCATTTTGTAAATTTAAAATCGATATTATGAACAAGACATTATTATTATATCCTCTGAGATGGCACGCAGACATAATATGTCTTCTATCAAAATACCCTAGAGTGGCAGGCAGACATATTATGTCTGCTCTGGTGGGATCGCTTGGTAACCCTGCTAAATAATAGTGTGTAGTGAGCCGGACTAGAGAGAGTGTACAAAAGACTATGATTACGTAGGATAGCAATACAATCGACAGTTGTTGACGTTTCTTAGAAAAATTCCATTCGCGCGCTATTAATCTGGATATTACTCTTAATGTAACCCGACACCCAAACAGCTGACTACCTGCGGGGGGCCTCGCCACTCGACGCCATATTGGTTTCTAGTGTCTGCCATCTCAGAGGATATGTGACATATTGTGTCAATATGTCACATATAATAATAATGTGTGTTTTAATATGTCAAATGTCTTCTAATGAGTATTTACTGCATTCTCTTTATGAATTGTAAAAAAATATACGTAATTGTTAATTCTATATTCTATTTTAATATTGATTTCAAAAGGTGAGATGTCAAATGTTACACCTCTTATGCGACTACTGTAAGGCTCGTTCATTTTTTCAATATAAAAACTATGATCTGTTGCCATAAATATACTACAGTCGAAAATGTGTGTATGTTTATAGCAATAAATGATTTTTATTTACTTATTTATTTAAAAAAAATTATAAGTCCTACTAACTATGATCAAGATTAACTATTAGTAATCCTATAAAATCCTAAGGTATGCTAAAACTATTACTTTTTATAGAGATAAGATTTCCTGTCGGCAACGAAGCTTTTATCTTCTAAAAAAAAACTTTCGCTTAGAAACACCATCATTAATAATCATAGTAATATACAAATAAAACTGTAATAACAACATTATATTTGTCACCTTCTGCAGCTGCTGTACGTTGATGCCGAAGTGCTTGAGGTGGTCTGCCAGGAAGGGGTCTTCAACCATATCGTCCTCCGCGTACGAGTACACGTCACCCTTCCCGTCCGACGTGATGGTGCCCAGTTTCACCGCCAGCGGGTAACCGGTCTCGCGGAAGTGCTCCACCTGAACATCGATAATTTCTAAGTGCCTTACAAATAAACAGTGAATAAACTTTATATAGTTATTCCGTATTTTGTCTCTCTTACTCCAATTTGAAATGACGTTTACATGACAGGAACAAAACGCGGAACAACTATTCGGAGCTTATTCTTTGTATATTTGTATAAGTGTAAATGTTTAGTTTCTAAAGCTGGAGACTGACAGAAGCGCATCATCGTAACGTACCATTCGCGGCGGCTCAGTTCACTGTACTGACCATGCGAATGCTCGCAACGAATATGTTACGTTACGGCAAAATGCTCCGGTCAGTCTCGACCATAAGTTGTATCACAGATTTATACCCGACGTTACGATCGAGTTACACCGGCCTTGGTCTCGGGCTGACTGCTGTCTTGAAGCATCATCGTACCGCATAAAGGTATGTCTGATACTTGTAGTTTGCGTTAATCGCCGATATAAGGTTCGCGCACATTATGTCGGGCCGCAGCGGGGCGCAGCGGGCCGCAGCGCAGCGCAAAATGCTTACATAGCACATTAGTGAAAGGCCGGGTCGCAGCGCAATGACGGATTTTGAATACAGTGTACTGCCAGACGTCGCGTGCAACTATACGTTATGGATAGCTCTGATATATTTCTCTATGTTGCTATAGCACAGTGTCGGGGCGCAGCGGGGCGGGGCCGGCCGCATCGCACGCAACCACAATCCGCGGCGGAATATGCTGCCCGCTGCGCCCCAGCATAGTGTACGATAGTTCCTATAAAATACATACGAGCAACTTAAGCGGGATTTTGCGCTGCGACCCGACCCGCTGCGGCCTGAAATAATGTGTGCGAACCTATAATGCTTTGAATTAAATGGAACGCAAAAGTTTAAAAGTGTTGGTTTTATCATATATAAATAAATAAATAAATATCAATCGCTGACATAGCCAACCTAAATTCTGCAACAACTACGCAAACGCTGAGACTGCAGCAAGTGCCGCATGGACATAGCTGCTAACCTTCGTGGCTGATGGTATCCCCAGATGCGGTCAATTTAAGCCGAGGGCACTCTCAGGTTGTTCCATAACAAACACAACACAGGGACAGTAACGTAATAAAACAGGTTAAGTGTGCTTACACAATCGCTCTTATCGCTAACAGCTATCAGAAGAGATTAAGGCCAAGCGCTCGCACAAAAAATCCCGATGAGTTTGAAGTGCTATTGGAAGAAAAAAACCAGGTCCAACTAAAATAATATCCAAATTTAGTCATGCACAATTTCTATTGTCTATGCTTACATGTATCATTTCTATCTGTGATGGAAACCGGCTCGATGGAGATGATATAGATAGTCACTGGAAGGAATGGCTACACAGAGATGGCTTGCAAAGGGAGAAGCCTACACTCAGCATTGGATAAAGATAGGCTGAAAAAGTCAGATTCAATGTACTCACCGCATGATCGTTCCCGCCGGATCCATCGAAGAACCGCCTGCCGCACAATATGGAGCCATCAGTGAGGTTCAACCACAAGTTGGTGGTGAGATCGCACTTGGCGCACTTCCACCCGGTGGGAGAGATCTTCACACCGTTGTCCAACTGCTTTAGGTTCACAGCGTGTCTGGAATAGGACTGGAGTGTTAGCAAATAGAATGAAATCGAACCCTCAATCCCTTTCACTGGTGCTGCAAAATAGATGCTACCATAGTTTGAACCTTTGCAGTTGCACTAGGATAAAAACCAATGAAAAATTATTATGCTGTACTAATAATTAGAGGATAAAATCCCATGCCAGTATTTCTCAAAAATAAATAAAAACTATAGTATTTTTATTACTATTTTACTTTTATTTAGTTATAAGTCTTAAAACAATGACGTTCTCGCTAAATAAACGCTTTATTATTTAAACATTCATCACAAAATTTGGTATATAATATACTTATGCCACCTACATTGAAACATCTATCTTTATGGAGCTGTTTACGCGGCGTCGAGTACCCGCCAAATAATCGATAATAATGATTTGTATTGATTTTGGGCTTAACGTTTATCAACGCAATTACATAAAAGGCACTTACACAGAGACTTCTCTGGTTTCTCCGTCCCATGTGCCAGCTAATGCCGCCATGTCGGCTATTTTAAATGGAGATTCTGCATCTATTACAGCCTCTACCGACTTCTTCACCTATAATAAAAAGCGATTTATTATTTATTGATTTCCACTAACACATCGTACATCATCATCATCATCATCAACAGCTCATTTTATGTCCCCACTGCTGGGGCACAAGCCTTCCCTATGGATGGATAGAGAGAACGGGCCATAAGCCAGCACACGGGCCCAGTGCGGATTGGTGGTTGTTAACGACTGCTAATGTAACCGAGAGCAACGGTTTAACGCGCCTTCCGAAGCACAGAGGAGTTCAAGACGATAATTTTTAGGTCACCCATCCGATGACCGGCGTTTCCGAAAGTTGCTCAACTTCAGCACTCGCAGACAGGGCGCGTTAACCACTGCGCCATCGAGCTCCTAATACAAGAATACATCAATTACCTTATTAAAACAACTTTCGCAATGCAGACTCACTGGATGGTTGAAAAATTCAAATATTTTGAGCAACATGCTTTGGAGTCACTTTACTGAGTTTATTGTCATAGGATGGCAGTTGTTAAATACCACCAACTCATATTGGGACAGAGTGATGGGTTATGGCCCGATCCCGTCATGTGCTGTATTGCTCATGTGGGAACCCTGGGCCCAGCAACTTTAAGGAAATAGGAAAGCTCCTCACATCAGGCAGGACGAGATTAGGCCACGAGTAATTATAAAAGCCGTTGTAAAGCGGTCGAAGCTACCTTCTACGCCAATCGTATATAATCACAAAGACATAAAGCTCCTTACCACTTCAGGCAAGGCGGGATTGGGCCATGGGTAAGTGTGGAAGCCAGGCAGCACTACCACGGCGTAGTGGTCTGTGTACGTGAACTTCGTGCGGCCGCTGTCGGGGTCGAAACCGCCTTCCACGCCGATTGCCAGGCGCGTGATCTTCTTCTCGGGACCGTCGCCAGTCTTCTCTGGTTCTGGCACCTGTATTTTGTTACACAAGAAGCATTGATGTAGACAAGTGTTTTTCAGCTTGTGGATAACTAGGAGAATCCTATCATCATCATCATCATCAGCCTACACTAGTTCACTACTGGCCATAGGCCTCTCCAAGTGCATGCCACCGAGCACGATCCGCACCCACTCTCATCCAACTCTTGCCAGCCACCTTGCGAAGATCGTCGCTCCACCTAGTCTGAGGGCGTTATACACTACGTTTGTCGATACGCGGTCTCCACTCGAGAACTCGTTTAGACCAACGGTTGTCGGTTCTGCGGCTAATCCTATAGTACACTATTATAATTTTTAAACGCAAATAATTTTTTTATTGTAGCATTTTTCTCTTCTTCGTTTTAATATTCGCCATTAAAAAGAATGTTAATTTCGAAATCACTGGCATAGTTTCCTACATTCATGTTTTGGGGAGTTGCCAGAAGTTTTTACTCATAAATTGTTCATAAAGGCTGAAAGACACTGCTGGAGACCATTGGATTATCACCCTTAAACACAAAATATTACAAAAAATCTTAAAAAATCAAAAATAAAAACATACTGGTTTCTTCTCTCTGTTTATATGAAGGAAGACAGCATTGCCTGTCTTCTGGAAATACTGCTCCACGTAGTTACGTCCAAACCCAAGGAATGACACCAGGGATACATAAAGACCAGTTTCGGATTCCTGTAACAAAACTTAATCATAAAAGGATACAATTAATATTTATTATAATCATTACTGTGTAGATTTTGCTAGAGCCTATTTTTGGGAGAGATATAGCTGCTTGCTGTTGCCTGAGGTCTTTACAGTTTCACTGGATTATGGGCAGCAAGGAACTAGTTGGTTCATAGGTTTTCTAGACATCAGCATCACATGAGCATAAACCAACTAAGGCAGACACTTCATATTTATTTTACTATGAAAAATAAACTGATCTAATCAACAGTCAAAACTAACAGTAACTTATAATTATTCATTTTAATTACAAACCAAACATTAGCATAAAAGGTAATAAAACACTCAATATCTGTTTAAAAAAGTACCCTTATAATTTGCATATAGATAAGAACATATCAACGTAAAAAGAAAACAGTGCGAAAGGATAGGGGCATAGGGACATAACTGTCATTTCACAACAGAAAATCATATAGAAAGCCCAACAAAATGTTTAACACTGTAGATGTCTACCTTGGGGCTTTTCTTATTCTAAGCGGTTTTATATTGAGTCTCCTGAATCTTAGAAGTGTTTTGAAAAATAATAAGTTTTCTTCAGTGTTATTATCAGAAAACATCTTTCTAATGTGTATTGGTGTGGCATTTATGAGCCGTGCAGTTTACGGATTGAACATTGTGAACATGCACATGAGTGATATGGATGGGAGAATGTTTAATGTTAAGTCAACGGAGCATGAAGATCATTCAGCACAATGTACTATATGGTCCATGATACTGAGTTACGGTCCACTAATTGTGTCATTTGTAAACAGCTTCATGAGTCTGGTGATCGATAACTACTTGCACTATAAAATGCTAAAAGAAACAATGGAAAAAGATGAAGAAAATATGGTACAAGTGGTCAGTGAGAGACCTGCAACAGACAGGAAATTGCAAATGCAATGGTGCTTTGCATTTTGGAAAAAATATTTCTCCTACATAGTTATGGGATTGCAATGGATAGTGCCTATAACTATAAGTTTATTTATGCTTCCAATGGGTGTTAATGAGAGAAGTTTAAAAATGACCGAACTGTCTTTGCATAGTGACTCATGTATGGCTATGATGAATTTATATAACGAAACCTGTATCACTTTCCATAATAACCATACAAAAGATGTTATAGCATTGCACAGCTATCATAAACCTTCAGAAAGTTATTTAGAAGCTTATGAAAACCTCGTTGATAGAAATAGATCAACAGCAATTGGATCTATAGTAAAGAACCTATACAAAATAATAAGTAACATTCAAAACAATAGTTTTGCAAATGTATTGGAGACATCTAAAATATTAAGGCAACCAAAATCTTCAGCACAATGCATGAAAATATGTTATATTGATAGCAGTAATCTACTGTTGTACATGTTTGTATTAGCTATCATAAGTTATTTTGTACCAATCACAATTTCCACTGTCATACTTACGAAAATCCATCTTATGGATGTCAAAAAACCTAATATTAAGACTTATGTAAGTAGGGAACTATTGTACAACATTTTGTTTTGGACACCTGTGATGTTTGATAATATTTTGTCATTAATACTTTGTTCATATTCAACAACTACAATGAAAACATCTATGCTCAATGTTGTAGCAAACGTTTATCAAGCTGTAAAGAATTTTATGAACACAAAACACTTTATAGACAACACCATAGTACCAGCATAGGTTTTGGTTAAAGTATCCAAAACGCTTTGGCGTTGACTAATTACCTACAGCAAGTAGGTTGTCTTGGAAGGACATTTTTATTAAATACAATTTAAGAGCCGCTCAAGTTTTAGGCGGTGTTTCAAACAACTAGATATTTTGAATTATTTCTATGTAAATATAGAGTAAGTTATTCTAAGTTATGTGTGGCAATGTTTAGTTATTATGACGCAGGTAGGCGTCGCCGCAATAACTTGACAATTGTTTTTATTGTCTGTATGTAAAAAGGTGCCTCATTTAATAGTTTATATTAGAAGAAGCGCAAAAACACAATAGGTTATGAAAAAAATGCAACTCACCGGGTTGTCGAATGAATACACGCACTCATCTTTATAGATTAACTGTTGATCAGTAGGTATTTTTATCTTCGGCAAATGAGGGGTTAATAAATCTAATGACGCCATAGCGTTGTTTTAAAATAATCAGTGGGAAAAATGAAATTTACTTGTATTTTTTCAATAAAAATGTCAGCGACGCCAAAATCTCCAAAAACAGATTAAAAAGTTATGTTACCAAAGAGAAATATAACAGAATATATAACTTTTAATCGAACGGAGCCATAGTATAATTATATTTCTTTATGCCATAGAATAAAAAAACAGTTAGCGTAATGCAAATTTTTTAACTACGTGATCGCTGGTTTTTAGGTGGTCTAGTTCTTTTTTGCCTGCGATAGGTACCTAGTTATTGTTCTGAGGAACGTTTGCCTACCTAATATTAAACATAGTCTATATTATACCAGAGGAGTGAATCTTCCATAATAATCATTGAATGATTACAAAAAAATGATATACGACAGTGCCATCTTCCGTAGGAGGAAGCTCAAGTTACTAACTAGTTATCCATATAATGTCACTAGATGGCGGTAGTATAGATAGCATTTTAAATTAATAACTTTCTTAACTAACTAACTAACTTTCTTTTAACCATAACTTTCATCATTTTCATAAAAAGCACGGTGGCCGAGCGGCTGCGACGACGCATCGTACTATTATTAGAGATCGAGAAATCCTAAGGTCGATCCAACTGAAATAAATAATAAAGTTTTTGAATTTTATGTTCATTTATAAGTTTTTAATATGTTTATATCAATCTTACAATAATATTATACACAAAAAAAAATGTTAACTAGTTTTTTGAAAATATTATATATATTTTTAGCGTCACCCATCGGGAAGAAGCGTAAACGCGCACGCAAATGTATACTACCGCCATCTATTGTACAGGGAACCTAGTTTCGTTTAGTGCCTTCTGAAGCACGGAGGAGCTCGAGATGATAAAGTTTTGGTCACCCATCCGATGACCGGCCTTTGCGAAAGTTGCTTTACCTCAGCACTTACAGACCGGGCGCGTTAACCACTGCGCCATCGAGCTCCTCAACGTTCGTAAAAAGATAAATAAAAACAGCATCTTACAGAATTACAAAAAATAAAAATTATATATTTTTTTAAATTTAGTTATTCTGTGGTTGATGTGTATTTATATCTATATAATTTATATTAAAGTAATTTAAATGTGTTTTTATCAAATTGTGTACAGTACGTCCATCCCACAGAACATCCATCCACTAGTTCATGCGTACTTCACTAAGTTTAATTTTAAAGGTAAGTAGTTAGTCCATTTAATTTTGTCCTTACTGCGTGTTTACCTTTTAGGTGACCTGATACTATGCTGAGTGGACACCTTTTAATGCCACACATAAAATTATATTGTATTGTTTTGTTTTATTTTATATAGTTTTATTTTTTAATGTACTATATAATAAACTTTTCTATTCTATTTTATCTCATGAAACTTTTCAGTTTTCTGGAATCATTATTTGAATGAAGATTTAGTTATATAGTTAGAAATTTACCAACGGAGGCACTTTAAGTTCAAATATATAACATACAGGCTGTTATCAGACACTTTGTTCGCGTAAGTACCTCGGCAACTGTGTTTTATCGTAAGAAATATTACTGTAAGAAACAGTACTTTTAATAGTGATAGATAATACACAATATGGTAACTTACTCTTTATTTTTTTTGATAAAATAGCTGGTAACAGCTTGTTTTTAGTGTAATTTTAGATAAAAGTATGTGTATCATTAAACATATTATTCCTAAAAACTTTCAAAACTTCAAAAGCTTCGGATGTTACCGGGTTTTTTTATCTTTAATTCAGATCCAGAATAAAAATAGTCAATGTTTATATGAAACTGTTTGTAATACTTCATCACCAGATCATTTTATGACCCACTGCTAGGACACATGCTTATGGATGGATGAATAGTGAAAACGGGCCATAAACCACCACGTGGATTGGTGGTTGTTAACGACTGCTAATGTAGATTAGAACAACGGTTGTACCTGATACAGGCCAGGCGCACTCCGCGCTTTACGTATGAAGCTACAAGATCCAATGCCTATGGATGGATGAATAGTGAAAACAAGCCATAAACCACCACGCGTATTGGTGGTTGCTAACGACTGCTAATGTATGTTAGAACAACGGTTGTACCTGATAACTATTATGTATTCTGTGCCTGATACTTAATAAATTTCCCCCATCCGATGACTAGCCTTTGTGAAAGTTACATAACCTTAGCAATCGCAGACCAGGCGCCTTAACTACTGCACCATCGAGCTCCTTGTAATCCTGTCCAGTCCTGTAGTTAGTTAATACAGAATGTATTATCTAATTATAAACTGTTTAATTTTTAATTTTTTTTTATTTATCAAGGTGTGTGAGTTTAATTATATGACCTTGCTTTATAAATTCGTAAACATACAATTGTCTTTCTAATGTTTTTTTTTTTTCAAAGTTCAAAGTTCTTTATTGCATTCATGTTGTACATATACAGGTGTTGAAAATGATAAAAAGAAACAAACATGACCCTGCAAGGGCACAGCAAGTAAAAATAGTAGTAAAATTACGGTACTTATCATTAAATTAAATTTATATAACATTATTATAACAAATTCATAAAATCTACATTCAATCAAAAAACAATCCAATCAAAATCAATCAATAACACTCAACAGGACTTACTTACTTTTTGAAAACACTGAAAAAACTAGGTACCTACTCGAAATGTTTTATACTTCTTGACGAAAACGCTATGATGTTTAGCATAATGTTAACAAATATGCTACTGGAATCTTCGAAGAACTAAGAGAATATAAATTTTGACAGCTGACAATTTTACATTTCCTTCTCTAGGTGGACATAAGTTATATACTCTTTGATGAGCTGTCATTTTCATTCAAAAAATGAAAATGACATCCTTATTTATATATCAATAAAGTTTATTATCGTCTTTAATCTATTAATATAAAACTATGTTTGTATCTTTGGTTTTTGTACTAATGAATGATAAGGCAAAGGTCAATTTTTGACATGCCATGCCAAAACTTTCAACTTTGTTTTGTTTACTTCATATTCATAAGTTTACTTGCTGAATTACTGTATTAAACTCTAACAAAAGTTTGCTTCATCCATTTGTTGAAATTAAATTTACTCTCAAAATATGTCTATAAAACTATACTGTGATCTTATGTCACAACCTTCCCGAACCTTATACATTTTATTAAAGACGATAAATTGTGATTTTCAAACAAAGCTTGTAGATTTGAGAAAAGGTATAGTATAGAATAGTAATAATTCTATTCATGACCGATTTATATTGACTACTTACTTATATATAGTTTTTTTACGGATTTATACAATAGCCCTACATTAACTTACTTAGTTTTAAGAGTCTGCAATACTTTCAGGTGAGCATTATTCGGATGAGTTCACAAAGCTTAACAGGATACAGAGGATACCTGTTATTGAACATAATGGATTTGTTTTGAGCGAAAGGTTGGTATACATTAACATTATTATATTATAGCCAAGAGATGTACTTTACAGACAGAGAAAATGCAACTATTAATTTATATAGGTATTATTATTTTATATTACCTATCAAATATTTTACTACTATCAGTAGGTTTACTAGTTGATGTTTAAGTTGAAATGTTTTAACTTGCCGAGCTGAATTTGTTTTGTCTTTGACATACATGAATCAACTGATTTGACAACTGACTGTATGTGCACAGTGATTGCCACCTTTAACTTAGTAATTTAACTAAGTTTAAGAAAATACAATAAAAAGCTACAGACTTACCTGTATGGAATTTAACTAAGTCCTAATGTAGTGTAGTGTAGATTGTGTAGTGTAACATATGCAGTATTTATATACATGTATTCATTTACCCAAATTGAACATCACAAACTTAAAAAAATTTAAGTACCTAGTGTTAATAAAATATTTACCTTTTTTCCACCCTCAATCAGGTAATGATAGTTCAATTCTGTTTAAAACAACATATTGAGATAAAAATTATATGAATAAATAATTGTTTGTTGAAACTTTGTCTCAGTGAATAAGAATGTTTATAAAGACACTAGTGTTTCATGCAAATAGGCCGTGTCATTTTGATTTTACATATATTTATTTCTAATAATTGAATTTAATAACAAAATAAGTTTTATTCAGTTTCATTGGATGTATTTTTTTAAATTAAATTTCTTACACTTACCAGTTTAAGAAGTTTAATTTAAAAAAATATTATGTTTTTAATTAGGTTACTGTTGTATGTTGTTTATTGCTTAGTTGGAATTTTTTTAATGTTATATAATTAGTGTTTTGATGATGGTTGCTTACTACCTATGTAGGACACAATGTTTGAGGAATTGTTCAGCTCATGTATATTTTTGTTATTTATTGCTTGATTAATTTGATCATTTGGCAAGCAGGGTTATCAATTGTAGTTATGACTTGATTTCAACGATGGACGCCTTTGCCCAGCAAATATAGGCTATTTACTTTACTTTTACTTTATTTTTTGATTAGGTACTTAACAAAAACACAAATGTTGAAAAAAAATTCACGAGCAGGATTGAACCTGCACCCTGCACCCCACCCTGACATACCAGGTCAGGTGCTCTTCCAATTCAGCTATCGTGGTTCTAACCAGCCCGCCGAAATTATTTAACATTTTTTACTTTGAAAGCCTTTTAATTTCGGCGGGCTGGTTAGAACCACGATAGCTCAATTGGAAGAGCACCTGACCCGGTATGTCAGAAGGGTGCAGGGTTCAATTCTGCTCGTAGAAATTTTTTCAACATTTGTGTTTTTGTAATTTTTTCGCAACAAAATTTGCGTTAATAATTATTTGAACATTTTATAGGTACTTAACACTTTGACTGATACATACGAGGGGCGTTCAAAATATTCTCGGTATGTGGATGAAAACAAACAAGTACGAAAAGTTTGATATTTTTATTTTTCAATATACTCCCCCCCTATGTTCATACACTTATAAGATCGATCAATTATTTTTTTTAATCCCTCATAAAAATATTTTTTATCTTTGGTGTAAAAATGCTCCTCCACGGCCGTCTTCAACGCTTCATCGTCAGAAAATTTATTTCCACGCAGATCCTTTTTAAGATTGGGGAACAAAAAGAAGTTGCTTGGGGCTAAGTCCGGACTATAGGGTGGATGAGTAACAGTTTCAAACCCACATTCAACAATAGCTGCCTTGGCAATATGAGCAGTATGGACAGGGGCGTTGTCATGCAGAAGCAGAACACCTTTGGTTAACTTTCCTCGCCTCTTTTCTTTGATCGCATCTCTTAATTGACGTATAACATTAGCGTAGTACTGCCCTGTGATATTTACACCTTTTTCTTTATAATCGATAAGCAAAACTCCTTCACAATCCCAAAATATTGTGGCCATGACCTTGCCAGCTGACGGGATTACTTTGAACTTCTTGGGATGAGCTGAACCCTTAATGTGCCACTGCATGGACTCCTGTTTGCTCTCTGGGTCATAATGATGAACCCAGGTTTCATCTCCAGTAACTATTTTTTGCAGCACCTCATCGGGATTTTCACCACACAGGTCGATAAAATCTGAACAGCAAGCCACACGCATATCCTTTTGAAGAAGCGTCAGCATTCGCGGAACCCATCTTGCACTTACTTTTGACATATTAAGATGGTCATGTATAATGTCATGTACGGTACCAATACAGAGATTGGTTACTTGAGCTATAGATTTTACCTTCACTCGGCCGTCTTCCAATATAAGTTTTTCCACTTTATCAATATTTTCTTGTGAGGTACTTAGCCACTACAGGCCGGCCAGGTCTAGGGTCATCTTCAATACTCTCCCTTCCACGCTTAAATTCGCTTGACCATTTTTGAATAGTAGATAAAGAAGGAGCAGACTCACGGTAAACACAATCCATTTCCTCTTTTATGGTTTTTTGATTTTTACCCTGTTTTGTCAAGAATTTTATGACGGATCGGTGCTCTAATTTCGTTAAAATTGTTAATTCGCTCATGGTGTTCATGTTTGTTCGGCAATTGCAGAAAAACAAAAGAACATCTCGGTTCCAATTTTACTTTTTTTTAATGTCAATGGATGAATCTTAGCGGCCAGTAACAAATATATATATAAAAGAGGTTGTAACGTATCAATACCGAGAATATTTTGAACGCCCCTCGTAGTACATTTTTCATTGATTTCCAATCCTATTACAACTACATGAGGTCAAATTAGGGTTGCTTCTATATTGCCACCACCAGTAAAATGATTAAAAGGTTACATAACGTGTTGTGTAGCAGAAAAGAAAGGTAAGCCCACAGGCAAAGAGATTTGATATAGTAGGTCTTTTGTTCTCAGGTAAAACTTTGTAACTTTTGTTGGGCGCGCGGTGTTTCACAACAGTGAAAGTGATATTCTAAGGTTTCCCCCAAGTTTTTCTTTGTTTCTTTGATTTGTAAAGTGTGCACGTGCAACAACACAGTCCCAAAAGAGATGTGGTATGACGTAATAGTAAATCGCGAACGCGATGTGCTCTCAGTTAGGTAATCAATTTAACATCTCGGTAACTATTTCACATAACATCTAAAATAAAATAAATAAAATAATTTTATTAAACAACATTAACACTAACTTTTAAAACAGATTAAAGTTTGTATTTAAAATTACTTATAAAAAGGTGTGTTAACATTGCACCGACAAACGCTTCATGGCTATCGAGATATATCTCTACTTTTTATGTTTAATCTTCATAAACATTACTTGAATCGTTTTTCTGTATATTTGTGATGGTCTTCTAGCAGGAAATAAACTCAGGTTTTTAATATTATGTTTAATTTTGGAAAGTAATTAAAAGAACAATGTTACGTAGTTGACGCGTCTTAAGTAAATGTAACCGATCACATTTTTATATAAAGTACCGTCACAACAAATGTTTACGCCTGCGAGTATAACAGAGCAATGTTTTCCGGGCCGCCCCGTTTAGTTCTATGAATTTGTGTAGGTGAAGCCGCAACATCTTCCTCTCTGTTGAAAGTCCCAGACTTTTAACCTTGCAGGTCCTACCTATAGGTAGGGATTAGGCCTGTCTTGGTAGAAATCTTTTAAACACATGTTGCCATGGATCGGAATACGCGACTTTTGTCATTAAAAACTAGTAATACAAATGTGTGTGTGTGTACCTATGTATTATATCAATATATATTTATGGCTTTACTTCATCTCACTTGATGTTTATATAGCGAGGAAAAATCCGGAAATAGATATACACTATACAACAAAAAATATTTGTGGCAGAGAAGTTAATGACTTCATTTGTTTTTAGTGTTGCCATAGTGAACTACTTGTCGCGAAAAGGCATCATACCTGAACATCTGTATCCTCGAGATTCGAAACAGAAGGCAAGAGTTCAGGAGTTTCTCGAATGGCATCATATCGGATTGCGGCTTCACTGCGCTATGTTCTTCAGAGTAAAGGTAAGATGTTTAATAAAGCTACTTTAAAAAAAATATTTTTCTGTTCCGAGGCAATCTTTCAGAAGCAGTAAGCCACTCCTTGATCTGATTTAAATCTGACTCCACTGACCATCACCGGGCGCCTTATTTATTTTATTTATTTATTTATTTATTTATTTATTTATTAAGGACAACCAACAAATCTTACTGTAGTATACAAATTAATATTTTAAAGGACTTATAGAATTTATAGTTAGCTAAGTGCAGATTAACTTAAGGCTGCCACGATTTGCGAATGTGAGTAAGAAAAACAAACGAAAAATACGAGCTCCAACTTGTGATTTATAATGTACTGGCTGACCTAGCAGACTTCGTACCGCATTTCTTTTTTTTCTCTTTTTTAAATATAGCCTATGTTACTCGGCGCTAATGTAGCATTGGTGGAGCTCGATGGCGCAGTGGTTAACGCGCCCGGTCTGCGAGTGCTGAGGTTAAGCAACTTTCGCAAAGGCCGGTCATCGGATGAATGACCAAAAATTTATCATCTCGAGCTCCTCCGTGCTTCAGAAGGCACGTTAAACCGTTGGTCCCGGCTGCATTAGCAGTCTTTAACAACCACCAATCCGCACTGGACCCGCGTGGTGGTTTATGGCCCGTTCTCCCTATCCATCCATAGGGAAGGCTCGTGCCCCAGCAGTGGGGACATAAAATGAGCTGATGATGATGATGATGATGAATGTAGCATTCTAATGGTGAAATATTTTTTTAAATCGGTCTAGCAGTTTTTGAGTTTATTCGTTGCAAACATACATATGTATGTACCTTTGTATTTTTGTATGTACAAAAATACAAAGGTTTCCTCTTTATAATATTAGTATAGATATACCTACAAAAAGTCACATATAGCTTGAATTGTAATTCTTTGGTAACTGAACCCTTAATTGATCGAAAGGTTCCAACAGGTTCGATGATTCGAGTGATTTCACTTGTGATGAGAGCAATGCGAAAAAAGCAACATATTTTTACAGATAATTTCTTTAATCCCATTTTTAGAAATAAAGCACCAATTAGTTGTAAAAATTCCGAGTAAAATGTGTAGGTACTAATCACTAGTTAAGCTTTAAATTTGTATGAAGCACAGAAAAACAACAGCAATAAATTAGTTTAATTTGTTTATCTCTCGAAGACTAAGTGGTATGACGTAATAAGTCTGTCAAAACAATTCTAATAGATATCTTATCGGGTGGTTTGTTTTTTTTCTTTTCTGTACCTCGCAGTTGTTTATAATAAGTATTGTTGCTAACTGAAGCACCGTGTTTTTGGTAGCCGTTTATATATTTCTACTAGCTAACCTAGCGGACTTCGTAGCGCTTTGAAAGTTTCTATGACAACAAAACAAACAAATCGTTAAATAGTTTACTCGTGAATGCTTATCAAACAGCCAAACAAACTCACTTTTTTTTAAATAATAAGTAACCTATGTCTTTGATTAATATTGATTATACTCTTGAGAATATTTGTACAAAATTTTATGATGGATCGGTTAAATAGTTTACGCGTGAAAGCGTATCAAACAAACAAACTCACTTTCGTATTTATAATATTAAAGTTAGGAATGATATACAGCACAGATTATAGCTAAATCATGAATAGGGTACATATAGAATAATATGTAGGTATCTTGCTAAACTACAACCTATAATAAGTGCTCACATCCTAACTTAAATATATAGATTAAATGTTGTGACAGGTACTGTGCTATACAGGTTGTTTGGTAATATGTATATATTCCCGAAACGCACCCATGTTAACATGTCTATATAATACTATGCCAAAGTCAGAAAATGGAAATTGTAAAAAAAAAATTTCGACTCTCCATACAAAATGACCCATCAGCTAATCGAGTTAGTATGGAAAGTCGAATTTTTTTTTTACAATTTCCATTTTCTGACATACATACGGTTTCGGGAATATATACATATTACCAAACTTTACTTTATAATTATATTACAATTTAAACTAATTAATTAATTATATGAAGCTAAATACAGATAAAGGTGTATAAAATCAACTTTTACACGATTTTGGAATCCTACAAGACTAAGATTAATTAAGACAATTGATTTATCCCGAGAACAACGATACCTTTTGTTTCGTATCGTTGTAAGAGACGTATACGCTTATTACATTTAAATACGGTGCAGAGCGTGGAAAAATGGAGGCTTATAGGAGGTTCTCACCAATAAACTTAAGGGTTAATAACCAAAAATCAACCAATAAACGTCCCAATTATACCTACTTACATCAAGCTCCCATTCCACCTAAAGTTGGCCGGAAAAGCTCTCTAACACCCGTATTTATAAACAAGTCATTACTTAGCAATTACTTTGTTCTTAGAAATGTCACAAAGATCTAATTTCATTTTATATACAAGTAATGTTTAAATTAGAATAGAAGTTTTCTTATTCAATTAAATAAAAGTATTATTGTTAGAATAAATATTATTAACGGGATTATTACTATGTTTTTTGTTGTGTTTGAGTATCCGATATTTCGGCACAGTTGCATGCGCTATGATCACGGATGTACTGATCATGGCGCTATGATCACGGATGTACTGATCATGGCGCATGCAATTGTATATCCGTGATCATGGCGCATGCAACTGTGCCGAAATATCGGATACTCAAACACAACAAAAAACATAATATTAATCCCGTTAATAATATTTATTCTAATGTAAGTGACCATGATAGTTTAAACAGTTATAGTATTATTGTTATTATCAAATTCATAAATTTAATATTATTTTAGACATAATACAAACTGTCACACTGAATTTAACCTCAATTCTAGCTTGTCACAAGCTTGTCACTATGAATTCTTTGAGTAACCTAATTAGATTGCTTGAGTAAAGATATTGGTAACTATTGCTTGGCTAAGAATTCTAGCTTTTGGCGTTTCTAACTTCATCGGTGTACTAAAGAATATGACATTTTATTTAAGCAACTACTTTGTTTCCGTATGAGCTTTTACTCGTTTATAAATACGGGGTTATAGTGATAACCTTTTTCACCATTGCCTGTGCATTGTTTTCTGTATGTCTGTTTTTGTGTAACAGAGAATAATAAAAATAAAGTAGGAATTATAATATTTTTTTTAAATTTAACGGTTATCTTAATAAAATTAACGTTAATCGTACGAGAATATTCAAATAACGATTGTTAAACTTGAGGTGCTCGATGGCGCAGTGGTTAACGCGCCCGGTTTGCAAATGCTAAGTTAAGCAACTTCCGCAAAGCCCGGTCATCGGATGGATAACCAAACATGTATTATCTCGAGATCCTCCGTGCTTTGGAAGGCACCTAAAGCCGTTGCTCCTGGCTGCATTAGCAGTCGTTAGCTACCACCAATCCGCACTGGGCCCGCGTGGTGGTTTATGTCCCGTTTTCCCTATCCATCCAAAGGAAAGGCTTGTGCTGCAGCAGCGGGGGCATAAAATGAAGTGTGTGTTCACAATGGTTAAAAAAATACTTAAAACTCTTAGTAAAGAGCTCCGGGTGTGTTTTCCTAATAGTGCATATATTATTCGTTTTCCGCCTCTATCACTATTCAATTAAAGCTGTTTATAATCACATTAATTATAACAGTTTTATTGTGAAGAACATGGTACAATAACAGTTTGTTATTTATTAAACTACAGTTAAGCTATTTAGGCCTCCGCCCGCTGCCGTCGGCCGTCGGCATCCGTACGCCGCCGACGGGCCCGTGGAAACATCTTTACCTATTATGTAACATATTTTTATTATATATCATTTTATTATTATTATATTATTTAAATTAATTTTAATAATAGGCATTCCTCGGTGCAGTACCTGATTAACTTAAAGGTCAAAAAGGCACATGCCTATAGGGGCCACTCACACGGTCAGGGAAAAAAAGTAATTTGTAAGTATGACTTGGTTTCAATGATGGACGCCTTTGTATTACAGCGGGAGAGTCATAGGCTATTTACTTACTTTTTTGTACTTCATAATCATAATCATCATATATTTTCTGTTGTAAAGAACATGGCACAAATAACGGGTTGTTATTTATTAAACCATAGTTACGCTATTTAAAATGAACAAGGGGTCGACCGCCTAACGCTCTCGCTTTCGATCGCTTTGAAGGCGAGGCGAGGAGGAGGCGTCATCTTGTCATTTCGAAAGCAATATGAAAGCAATATCAAAAGCTATAGGCTATAGCTTTCGATATTATTCGATATTATATTTCGATATTATATTAGAAAGCGAGGCGAAGGCCTTGCTTTCAAAGCGATCGAAAGCGAGAGTGTTAGGCGGTTGGGGGGCTGGTGTGTGTTCACAATGGTTAAAAAAATACTTAAAACTCTAAGTAAAGCGCCGGGTGTGTTTTCCTAATATTGGATATTATTTGGTTTCCACCACTATCACTATACAATTAAAGTTGTTTATAATCACATTCATGACAGTTTTATTGTGAAGAACATGGTACAACAACAGTTTGTTATTTATTAAACTACAGTTAAGCTGTTTAGGCCTCCGCCCGCTGCCGTCGGCCGTCGGCATCCGTACGCCGACGGGCCTGTGAAAACATTATATTCAAATTAATTTCATTAATAGGCTTTAAACAAGCTTTGTACTCGTAGTTGACAATAATTTTGAAACAATTGTATATACGTGTGTTTGTGTATGACGTAGGAAGTTGTTGACATTGAATTGAACCTTTGTAAAAGTATACACTTTCAAACTTTCGCGTTCCATGATTAAACAAAGAAACGTCGGGTATAAAGAAGGTATGATACCTTTTTACTAATTAGTTGGCGTTAATACCCGTTTAAATTCTTTATAAAAGTAGTTAGTGAAAGTGGTAAGGATCTGACAGAGCCACGATAGCCTAAACCTAAGTTGGTGTTTAAGTTTTGGTTGCGGGATTCGAATACCGTCTGTGAATAAATTATGGATGTTATTTTGGATGTTTGGAATAATGAAGCTGAGGAGCTCGATGCCGCTGTGTCTCCGTTTAGCTGTTGCAATAATGCAATAAACACGGGTTACAATACATGACAAGATTGAATAAAATGTCTTGTTATTTTCCATGCTTTGGAAGGCTTGTAATACTTTAATCCCTGTTGTTGTAAGATGTCAGTCGTTAAAACCCACCAAATCAACCAACCAATCAAATCAACTGGGCTAGAGTGTTGTTTATAACTCGCCTGTGTTTGTGTTTATGCCCGATCTCCTCCCATGATGAGATATTGTTATAAGTTGATGACGATTATGAACAGAGAGTAGTTCTATATGGATATTGCATTCCACAGTACCTCGACCCGATCATCTCCGGTAAGAAGCCCGATGATAAGACGGTGGCGGGCTACGAGCGGCGCATGGTCCAGGCCCTGGAGGTGTTCAGCACTAAGTGGCTCGGCCGCGGCACGGCCTTCGTTCTCGGAGACACTGTCACCGTCGCTGACCTGTTCGCAGCCAGCGAATTGGAACAGCCTAGTAAGTATAGTTAGATGTAGAGTTAGATGTTGAATCGAAGTGTGTTTAGTGTTTAGTTAAGTTTAGTTTGCCGTTGTAAGCCCCAGGGACGTCTGGAACACGGCTGAACATTCTCGGACGTGTTCCTCTAGCAACAGCTGCCGGGGACGCTGTCACCGTCGCCGACCTGTTCGCAGCCAGCGAGTTGAAACCTAGTAAGAGCGACAACCCTTGTCTTACATAACCTGAATTGTTTGTAGTGGCACCCCATTTGTTTTTTTTTTAACCTGGGGAAAACACTTTATTGTTTACACGCGGCACCAGAAGGGTACATACGACCCCGCACTGAGCCGCCCGTCTCCCTTTATAAGCGCCAAGGCGAGAGGGTTGGAGCTTGGCATACCTAATAAAACCCCAGGGCTGTAGCATGACTGGAAAGTAGGCTTTATGGCTTCTGTACACAGTGTACGATTGATTTCTAGCAGCACGCCGGAGTGCCGAAGCATCGGACTCTTGACTCTACCTCATTAAACCTTTTCTGGACTTTCGTAAAAGCTCAATAGTCTCGGTAAACTTCAGTTGTAACGGGTATTCTAATAACTGTTTGTATTATATTATAATTAGAATATTTAATAGGCTAAGAATATGGTTTAATATTTTTTATTACAACAAAACAAAAATGAACAAATTACATAGGTAGGTAGGTACAAATAATTGTAATAATTAAAAATAGTTACAATTTGGCGGTCTTGTCGCTTAAGATTGATTTTTTTTATTCTTATATAGAAAACTTATAGCTTATACAGGTAATTAAGTCTAGCATATGAATCATAGGAAAAAACATGCCTTAATTAAATAGTTCTCAATAGTAGAACATTTTGATACAGTATTATTAAGCACAAATGTTGAAAAAATTTCCACAAGCAGGATTTGAACCTGCACCCTTCTGACATTGCGGGTCAGGTGCTCTTCCAATTGAGCTATCGTGGTTCTAACCAGCCCGCCGAAATTATTCAACACTTTTTACTTTGAAAGCCAAAGGCGCCCATTCAATGTCAACAACTACCGTCACTAACATCCAACAAACTTGCGTTAAAAATTATTTGAACAATTTACAGTATTATTATTATATTTCTGTTACAAGATACTTAAGCAATTTGTTTTCATATCGTGTAGGATACTAATCGCATATTTTAAAAAAGAAGTAGGTTTTATTGGGGTTAAGTTTGTAAACGGTTTTGTAAATAAATTAAAAAAATAAAATAGTTTTATGAATAAAAAAAAAATTATTTGTTCCCAGGAATGGCGGATTACGACCCCCAGCAGCACTTCCCAGTAATAGCCACCTGGGCGAAGAAAGTACGGGACCACTTCAACCCGCATTATGAAGAGGCGCACGTCATAGTGAACAAGATTATAAGCAAAAATAGTAAAATGTCTTCCAAAATATAAATAACTAGCTGATCCGGCGGACATCGTACCGCATTTTTTTTAAATATAGCCTATGTTACTCAGCGCTAGTGTAGCATTCTAATGGTGAAAGAATTTTTTAAATCGGTCCAGTAGTTTTTGATTTTATTCGTTGCAAACATACAAAAATACAAAGGTTTCCTCTTTATAATATTAGTAGGTATAGATAAGTGCAATAAGTATATGAAAAATAAACTAGCATGTGCAATTAATGTAACAAATTTTATGTGCAATATAATGACAAGTGAATAATTATTAATTGGCTAAAGGAATTTGCGACTTTTTTACAATTTTGGGCGACTAGTACCAACATTATCATCAATCATCATCATCATCACCCTAAACTCTTCAGTAGTTGAGGATTCCGGGTGAAATGCGTTCCCACCTTCGGCCTATCATCACTTAACATCAGCTGAGATGAAGGCTAAGAATCGCTCTTCTGTGGCCAAGTTATCCGTAAGATATATATAAAAAACAAACTACTGAGTTCAGCTACAAGATAGATAATAGGTAACTCAATTGATAAATGTCTCGATACCTCAGTTCATATTAACTCGCGCCTGGCTTGCAAAAGGTCGTTGGTTCAAGTTCCATCTAAGGAATTGTTGTTTTATTTCAAGTTTTAATTGCTTTCAATAATTTTTCAGTTGGCTATTTTGCAGACTGATTAATCAACTTTCAATTAAGTGCCATTCTTAACATTTATTCATTATATCACAAAAGGTAGTTAATTAAGTACAAATTTTTTATGGTTTTTGGAGATTTTTGTAATAACTTTGGGTAATTAAAGATGTTTACCATGTTACACATGCTTTTAATTAATAATGTTAAGTACCTTATATATCCCAATAAGTAGCAAAAAATAGCAAAGAATTAGACTTACAAAATATCAATTCAATTTTATATTAAACATAGAATTATGAGAACGAATTTACTATATGATACTACATAGATAACTTTCTCAAATTTAGTCTTACTAACAAGTAACCAAGGTTCACAATTTAAAATTACATTAAATAAACCAAAATTACATTAGGTCTAGCACTTAGTCGCTCTAGAAGCAACTAAACAAGCCCTTATATTTTCCTCTTATCTCAATGACCCTTTATAAGTGGAACGATTTTAATTACATCGCCCAGCTGTTATCGATTTTTGCAATTTGATAACCTTTTAAGGCCATATCAAGCTTATTCCAAGAGAGGGGACTCATTATGGTCATGGCCCCAGTGTTCAACACTTTAAGCCCAGTCTTCGACAGAGATTTCGTCGCCAAAAATTAACTAGATTTACTTACATAATTTACTTTACATAAATTACCGGTTGAGTTGATTCTGTCGTCCTATAAGTTTTGATAACTTTTTTTCCCCTTTTCTTTTTCTTTTGTATATAAAATTGTTTATGCAATTACAATACAATAAATTAACAATACAATACAGTAAGTGTGTGTATTATAAACATATTTAAATAAGCAAGTTTATTTTAGTTATTGCAGGAGGTACACATTAATTCTACCTTTATTTATAATATTTCCTTTTGCGGGTCTGCTAGAAGATCTTTCAGAACTAAAATAAGCAGCGCCCTTGTACAACATTCACCTGTAGAATTTATTTTGAACCGATTAATCCGATAATTAAATAATGATCATTAAAAATAGGAGTCAGCAACTGATTTTAGTCTTTAATCATTAAAAAAACGACTTCAAAAAGGAAAATAAAAAATTATATTAATAAGTATACAAAAAACAGCTCTAAATAGCAAGAAATAATATTGAAATCATAGAAGGTCTATTGAAGTCGGGTGGGGCTTTTACAATTAAAAAGTGGAGATAATGAAACAATTATAAAAGTTTAAATGAAACAAAATTGTCCCCCTGCCGACCACATTTCAATATTATTTCTTGCTTAGAGCAGTTTTTTGTATACTTATTTAATCATTTCTGATTAACAAAATAAAAAAACCGAATTACTTTGTACTAAGTAAATTTATTTTTTACTTTTTTCATTTTCCTTTTTGAAGTCGGTTTTTTTAATGATTAAAAACTAAAATCAGTTGCTGAGCCCTATTTTTAATGATTATAGACTAAAATCAGTAGCTGAGCCCTATTTTTAATGATTATAGACTAAAATCAGTAGCTGAGCCCTATTTTTAATGATTATAGACTAAAATCAGTAGCTGAGCCCTATTTTTAATGATTATAGACTAAAATCAGTAGCTGAGCCCTATTTTTAATGATTATAGACTAAAATCAGTAGCTGAGCCCTATTTTTAATGATTATAGACTAAAATCAGTAGCTGAGCCCTATTTTTAATGATTATAGACTAAAATCAGTAGCTGAGCCCTATTTTTAATGATTATAGACTAAAATCAGTAGCTGAGCCCTATTTTTAATGATTATAGACTAAAATCAGTTGCTGACCCCTATTTTTAATGATTAAAGACTAAAATCAGTTGCTGACCCCTGTTTTAATGATTATATACATAAGTGAAAACGCGGCCATCTCAATGATGCATTTTTGTTCCGATTCCTTAATTTAGTACTATTATCATAGTAGGTAGTCTTTGACTATTATAAACAGGAGCAACAAAATTAATATCGTTTAGCATCAACCAAAAATGTCCCACTGTTGGGATAAGGACTTTCCACACAAGCACGTAGAAAGATTAGGATAGAACCATCAAAGCTGGTCATAAACGAGTGGTGGCATTTAAGACCATCATTCTAACTTTTATGTCTTTTTCCGGTTTATGTTTTTGTGTCTACCTATTTGTACTATGTTTTTGTTTGTTAATAAATATGAAGTCAATAAATGTATTTTCTTTGTTTTTTTGTTTTACCAGTCACCAATCCAATATTGCAAAGGTTGCTTGACTTGCAATATCGCAACCCTATCGCGCTAGCCGATGCATTATTGATCTCTACGATATTTATAGGTGACAACTTTTTTATTGTTCTGTGGTGACAACTTACAGCCGAAATTAATAACCTATCTTAGTTTAGTTACCTAGCAACCGCTGTTATTTTCCGATAATCTATAATATTAATACGTGAAGCAAAAACTTTGTACCCGTTTTTACGAAAATTGCGCGGATGAAGGAGTATGAAATTTCGCACACTTATAGTTTATATAGAAAAGGTTATCCGAATGTTTTTTTTTTTAAATTATGCATAAAAATACATGAAATCAACAAAAACAACATTACACAGACACTACCATGTATTTGACACACGTGTATTGTGTCTTTAATGCGGCCCGACATCTGTTAATGCCAATCCAAACTCACATTCTATCTTTTTTAATTTTTCATTGCTTAGAATACAATCCGTGCAGCCTTAATAAAATTACGGTCGAATTCGACCACTGGGCGACCACTAGTTAACAGAAATAACCCGTTGGTATATTAACTTAATGGAAATAACTAAGCAACAAGTCTCTAGTAGGCCTATCTCTTGCTGAGGATAGGTTATTAATTTCGGCTGTTAGGCCCGATTTTTCAATCCTCAGAAGTTTTATGAAACGAATAACATTGTCATTGTGACATATTTTCTAAAGAGAAACTGTCATATTATTCAATGAATATTGACGAATGCAGCGACAAGTCGTCCAGTGTGCGGAGTCATTTAATCAAACAAAGTCATTACGGCTAATATTGCCGTTCGCTTTGAAAGTGAATATTTAAGCAAATTATAGCCCTTTGTGCTTTTCCAACCATAGGACACGTCAGTCATTATTATAGGCACTTGAAGTTTTCACAGAATGTTTAATAAGCTGTTAGTTCTACAAATAGAAGTCTACGTGTCCTGAACCTATTGGCCACTTCATATTTCAATTTCAAATTCTGTATTGCTTGTTTTGTTGATATTTTTAATATTATTTTCTAGCTATTACAAAAATTTATCAGTTCGATAGAGAGCTTTGTTGGCTACAGCGTTTGAGTTAGAATTGTAAAAGCTAAGTAACTCTCGCAGTGTCGGTTTCTCGGATGGGTGTGAGGACTGACAGGGTTTCGTTATATCGTGCTGTTTCTGGTGTGCATTTCATTGGGGGGTATATTGGGAAGCCGCTGGATGCGAGCAGCACAAAACCGGTCGTTGTGGAGATCCTTGGGGGAGGCCTTTGTCCAGCAGTGGACGTCTTTTGGCTGAGATGATGATGATGATGATGTGCTGTTTCTGTGCTTGAAAAGCAAGTCGTTGCAACGTACCTATGTAATAGTCAAATGTTCGACAAGTTTTAGATGCTTCGGCAGGCTCACCAAAAACATGGCCAATAGTAGGTAATAACCAGCTCAAAACACTCATAAGATTGTATGACTTTATTATTATAAACCTTTATATAGTTACCTATAGTATTTATATAGAAAGATGATGAATATCTCTATTATCAGCATTTTTTTTTGTATTTGAGTATCTTTACATCTGTGTAGGTACATCCGTGATCATGGCGCATGCAACTATGTGCCAAAAAAGGCCAAACTCAACATCTACAACAAAAAAATAACTTACTGATCCCGTTAATACTTGCTCTAATGTTAATAGCCATGATAAATAGTTTAAAAAGTTATATTTATGTGTTAACATTTCATGTTTCCAATGGCTCAGATAATTTTCTATTGTTAAATGATTTTAAAAGATTTTTACTCAGAAAGAAGCTTAGCGGAAACATGAAACTATAGTCTATTTTTCAGCTTTCATCTAACTAGCGCATCCATATCCCTTCCTCTCAGTTCTTAGTGCAATCAACTGTTCCGAGAAATAAATTAAACGCCTGCTAAAAGTGATACTGCAAAACGACGACGATGAGAGAGATTGCGCGCGCACTAACGCTCTGGTTGGCTAGAGGCGGGTAGGCAGAGCCCAGCGGGTTGTCGCAACCGGCCCGTCGCGGCCGGCCACGGCAGCCTCATATCCAGCAGTCTACGGCTCCAAGCCGACCGCCATAGACGTCTCACTCTGAAAGAAACCTCAACCGTAGTTAGAAAAGTTTCAACGTAAAAGTGCAAGAAAATAAAATGAGCCAATTTATGTAAGTATAACAATTTCTTTTTTAGTAGTTCTTATTTTCTGTTCAATCTTTTTGTTAAAATTACTGAGTTACTTGTTTTTCTTGTTTTTGTTCAGTTTAATTTTTTCAAACTTACGAAAAAGTTTTTCTCTAAGTTTTTCTTGGAGCTCACTGAATATTTTTTTTAACTTATGTTAATATAGTAAAAGGGTGATTTTATTTCAGTATGTTGCGTAAATAATTTTACTATTAATGAAGAAATTTGTAATTACAGAGTACGAAAGTTTCCTGGCAACGCAGTATTTTTGTTCCAGAAGATATTGTTTTATATTTTGCTTTGTGTATTTACGTGGTTATTAACTGCTATCTTTTTTTTAGGATGACAATAAGCGGTAGATGCCAGTGATCGGTTAAATAGCTTGGTATGAGTCCGAAATGAATTCACCGAGAAGGGAAGACCAACGTCACCCTAAGGTAAGTTTTTAAATAAGTATGTCGTTAACATCCACACTACACATACCTACATAACAAACACTTACATAAATTACCAAACTTTTTTTAAATAACTTTTTTCTTAATTTTTCTTATTTTTTAAATAACTTATTTCTATAACTACGAATTTCACAAATAGTTTTCGTAATTTCCTTTCCCTATCCCGAAAAATTTTTTTTTTCTTATTCAGTAAATTACGACTCAATCGTTTGGTTATTCGGCAAAGTTTCAAAGTAAAAACATTAAAACAAAAATGAAACAGTTCATTATTATATTTTGTTATATTGTGACCATGTGACCAAAAAAGGTAAAAAAACTTCAGTAAAAAATATTTTTACTCGCATATACGCGTAAACTTTAGAAACGAAACTGAAAAAAGTTTTCGCTCGGACTCGCGCTTAAAAGATGACCGAGAACATTTCAGCGCGTTATTAAAACTGTATCTACAACTTTATATCGAAACTATAATAAAGTCGAAACAAACTAAAATAAAATACGAGAATAAAACGTAAGACAAGACAATGAAAGAGTCACTGAACTATTCTTAATTTTAATAAGATAAAAAAATCCTACATAAAAATAAAAATGACTAAAATCGATTTATTTGCCGATCCTCAAACTAATTTAATAATTGTGCGTTTATTGTGTTGCATGTTGTAATTAATTTGTTGTAGCGATTTATGTCATAAATTCCAACGTTTTTACCAACTGACATAATTTCTACGTGCTTATTTTGTTTTAATTTTGTAGGGAAATAAATAATAATATAAAAAAAGAAAACATCAAAAATAACAAGATACAATTTTACTAGAACGCGAGAACCTCTATATCTCAGCGGTTAGATCATTGGATGGGTAATCCAAGGGTCGTGGTGGTGGGTTCGAGTCCCACTTGAGATTCCTAAGACTAAGTAGTTAGTTTTTTTTCTAGTAAAATGTTATTTTGGAACGCATTGTGAATGTAAAAATTAAAATAATTAAAATAAAAAAAAAACACTTGAAATAATCAGTCAGTTTCCACAATTACAACTAGTCTAAAAATGAATATGCTAAGCTGTGTTGTATAATCGGAAGCGATTAAAGTAGACGTTTGCAATGTCTATCGAACTTTTTTGAATTTGAACTTCTAACAAGATAAAAAACAAAATTAGGCATTTTGTAGACCGATTTTTTCGCCGACCAAAAAATCGGTCACCTATTGGGCGGGCCGTTAGAGGTCGGTCACAAAATAGTTGAATAAACCTCGGAGAAAAATGGGTCGGTACAAAAAGTCTGTCGTGAGCGGGCAGTGTTAAACCTCTGTCTTAATGGGAAAACTACGTTAATTTTGCGCGATTGAGAACGAAGCGTTGACTTGTCATACTTTTTGCGAGCATTTCGTATGCGATGCTTCACAATATAATTTTGAAATGTTTAAATAATTTTTAACGCAAATTTTGTTGCGAAACAAATTACAAAAACACAAATGTTGAAAAAATTTCCATGAGCAGGATTTGAACCTGCACCCTTCTGACATACCGGGTCAGGTGCTCTTCCAATTGAGCTATCGTGGTTCTAACCAGCCCGCCGAAATTATTCAACACTATTTACTTTTTACTTTGAAAGCCAAAGGCGCCCATTCAATGTCAACAACTTTCAAATCCTGCTCGTGGAAATTTTTTCAACATTTGTGTTTTTGTAATATAATTTTGTTTGAGTTTCGCGTGCAAAATTATTGCTGTAAAAGTGCATTTCGTCTGTGCGAAATCTTAAACGAAATTTGCTATTCACATTTGTCTGCTAATCACGATTGAAGTCAATGTGCAGAGTTTGAATTTATTTTTACTACAAATTGTAGTTCACATAAAGAAGGTTCTTTGAACGTTAAATAAAAAATAATGTTTTTATTAACATAAATCTTACACTACAACAAACTAAGGGTCGATCTTGGAACCGGTGACTAATTCTCTCCTTATGATATTAATTACGAATGCATCTCTCACTCTAAAAACAATGGTAAAATTTTTGACATAGAAAATTCTCGAACGGTATATATTATCATACATATTTTAATAATCAAAAGTGTAATTAATGCAAAAATTATTATATTTCGTAGACTTTCACTATTAATGTCAAAATCGTCAATGAGATTAAAAAATCGCCTTCCTGGAATCAACGGCTTGTAAAAGTGTATAATTTTACATATATTTCTATTAAAATAATAAAATGGAAAAATAACGAACAATAAATCGAATAAAAAGTATTGGTTCATCGACCTGAAAAAAAAAGAATTACCAATATCAGAGCACAAGTGTCGTTGATATGTGCGAATGTTGATCGAGAACTTTACCTTTATGGTGCCTATTGAAAAGCAGCGACATCGCAGCGACATTGCAGCGACTCGCCGCCGCGCGCCGCCTACCGAAAAATCTTGTAAAGAAAAAATACCTACATGATATTGTTAAAAAAACTGACACTAGTTTCCCGTGATGATTAAAACATTAATGAATGTACTTACTTGTTGTGTATAATTTTATGTACCTCATGGCCATTTTGCATAACTGTTTTTAAATTAATACATAAATATAAGGATTTGTTATATAATTATTTGTTGAACTTAGCTAAGTATACATATAATATGTAATTTGTTTGTAATGTGTAATGTAATGTAATCTTCCTGGAAATAAATAAAAATAATATACGTAAATTAACCAACATACATTTTTATTGTTACCTTCTCAAGTTCATTTTTTTCAGCATTTAGGTAAAAATATTAGATAACCATTGCACATGCTTTAAAAACCAGTTTTGTTTATTTAATCCTACTCGTACTTCTGCGCAATAAAAATCAAATGGTAAAGTGCCATATCCACCAAATCGCTCTTCTATAAAATGGCTATGCGATTATTTGGCATTGTACAAATGAAATTTTGCTCTAAATTCAAATAGTAAAATTGCAAAATGACAAATGGATAGGTATTTCTTTGCAGTTCGTAAAAGCAAATTTTACAATACCTACCGTTAACGCTCCCGCTTACGCTCGTCGTTTCGCTCCTTGTAACCTGGCCTAGCAACACAGGGTATTTGGTAACACTGTATAATCCCGAATATGGCAGATGGAGAATAATGCCTGAAAAGCACCATAGATATTGAGGTTTATTGTTACTGTGCAGTGCCGTAAATAGCCTTTTCTGCGCCCTGTGCGAGCTTCTAAAACTGCGCCCTTGTTTTTTTTAGATATTATAGGTACCCTAGAGCAATGCTATACTTACTTTATTTCATTGCACAAGAAACTTGGTGTTGGTGGACCAATTATCTAATATTTTGGTAGAAAAATCTATTTTTTTAAAGAACCGATGTGGGCAAACAAGCAGACGAGCCATCTGATGTTAAGTGGTTATCGCCTATTATACCACCCACTGTGTCTCACTCACTAAAACTCAAACGCAAGTTCACTAGTGTAAATGCGTTGCCCACCCTGATGCTTAAGATTTAATTTTTGGGCCACTATGGTCTTCATACTTCTATAGTAAAATAACCATAAAGTTAATATACCAACGGAATTAACTTTATTAAAATAACACCCTGCAAAGTTTCAGTACACTGTAAATTAATTTAATTTTAAGTACTTGGTATGGTAGAGTTTTGAATAAGGAAGGGGGTAGCATAATATAAATTGCGTTTAAGTATGAATTGGTGAAAAAACGTTTATTCGAAAATATTTGCAAGATTATTCACAACTACACAATACACAAATGAATGAGACCACAAATGAATGAGTCCAGATCTTCGATCAACAGATAGTAAAGATTTATATTAAAGCGAGCCATAAACTTTTTTAAAGATTTACTTTTCGCGCTTTCTTCATTGCGAATTCGTTGATAACTTTTTCATACTACAGGCATCGTCCTATGTCGCGTTCAATCGACAAAATCGCCAGGCAGGTCAACCTCTTTTCGCTCGTGCGCTGACAAAAAAATGAGCGCGATGTTTTGTCTAATTTAATAGACGTTTTTGATGATACTGGCATGTAGGTAATGTGTTGGAATCGACTTAGTAAAAAACTGCTATCAAACTGTCTCACCGGGCGTTGAAGACCCGAAAGGTATGTAAGAATGGGCGATGGTTTGCCTGACCCACTAAAACCACACGGTACCATGAAAAGCTTTACGGGGAGTGTGAGAAGATGGTATTTCCCACACCTTGGTGCGGTTACGATGGGTGCAACAAACCTCTGCCTCTTCCGAAAAATGTCAACCCTGGGTCCAGGTGATACTGGTGATGTCAATAAAAAAAAAATTAAGGAAATTTTGATTATTTACAAATTTTATAATTTTACGCAAATATTGTTGCGAACAAATTACAATTAAAAAAAAAGACAAAATGTTAAAAATCTTCCACGAGCGGGATTCGAACCCGAACTTTCAACACTTTGTCTTTTATCAAATTGTAATTTGTTCGCAACAATATTTGCGTAAAATTATATGTAAATAATCATAAATATAGCTTGCCTGATTCTTAACTGATCTTTCAATCTTTATAAATCTTCCGTGCGTGTGTATGTTAATGATTAAATAAATAAAAACATAATATACAAAACTGTTCTCTCAGTTAATAATTTTGGGTGGAGTGCGAAAGTCAAGCAATATTTTTCTGCATCAACTTAAAGATTTCAATAGAACGAGTATTGCAGCGCGAACCGAACAGTGTTTACTGCGAATTTTCTTGTTTGACAATATGGCCTAACGCAACCTTCCGAAAAGGCAAGACCTTTCGGAAGGTTGCGCGCGCAGATTTTTCTTCGCCACACAGCCAATGCGATTGGGCAGCGGGGCACAGAAAAATAAACCAGCTTTAATTTACATAGATAACTAGCACTTTCCACGCGACTATGTGCACTTTTATTTACTTTGCCACCCTTTTTCACCCCCTTAGAGGTTGAATTTTCAAAAATCCTGAAACACTTTTTTCTTAATTTCTAACCAAATAAGCAAATACAATTTTTTATCGATTTAGCTTCAAAACTGACGAAGATTCATACAACCTTTTTACCCTTAAAAGGCGAATTTTCAATAATCCTTTCTTGGTGCTCACCTACACTATAAAAGGAAGCATGGTGCAAAGGGGTACTATCCCTTCCTTTATCCATCCTTGTTTGTATACGGAATGGTGGGTCTTGATACGCTTGCCTCCAGAAGAAAACTGCTTCTTATGGTGCATTACCTCTCCATATTTTGGGCACCTTGCCTCGGACAGGCGAGTTAGTTGAAGTTTTTTACTTGTGAATTTGATTATTATTTTTATTCTCCATATTATACCATAAGGTAGATTGCCCGTATGTGCTCGAGAGAACATGCCTCTCAGTGCCTTTGCGAATCCCCCGTGACGCCTCAGGCCTGGTGGCGCCGCGCCGCCGGCCGCGCCTACTGTAAAGGCCCGCCACGTGGACCCACCATGCCGCACAAGCACCAACCGTGCGCACGCTCAGCCTGATTGGAGACATGCTCGCTCAATACAATGATTTAGATCTTTTTGCGGAAGGTCTGGGACGGCTGGTGGCAGTGACTCACCAGTTAATTTGGAATTTTTATTGACATTAGGTATTTTAAGTTGAATCTCAATGTTTATGTAATTTATTTTTAATTCATTTAATTTCCTAATTTTCATATAATTTAATTTAATAATTTTCTAAATGTAATTTTTTTGATTTATTCCTATTGGTGAACTCTCTTTTGTATTTTGTTTTTAATGTATAACTTGCCTGTGTATTGGACATGTAGTCTGTTAGCTGGCATGTAATGGAATAAATAAATAAATAAAATAAATAAAGCAAGTTTGGTTTGGGCTTCTACTTGTAATTCCATTTAATTTTAATTATATTTAATTTAATTTAATGTTTGTATGCTGCTAACATGTTAGCAAAATGTGCGCTTCTCAACCTCACAATTACCATCACTATAATGTACCGCATTTAATACGAATAAATGATTTGATTTGATTTGATTTGATTCTGGTTTATATTTTGTCATTTTATGGCTGAATGTTAACTAGAGCTGTATCAAACCGTATGTATTCGGTACTGAGTAACGGGTGCGCCATCTAGTACCGAGTAACGAAACGTTACACACGAATGCAATTCGTTAATCGCATTTTTCGTAGTATGGGTACTTTGGTATGGGTACCCTGTTTCAGTTCACGCAAGTGACATAGTAAATCCATTGCTTCCGTCAACAGTTTACTTGTAGTTCTACACTTTACCTATTAAATCAAACTAAATATCTTCGATCAATGTTGATCGAAGCTAAATATAGAATAACTTAAACACAAGTCTGAAGTCTGGTTCAAAATACGGAAAAGTGAAAAAATGCACCTTACGCAGCTAGCAGTAATGTATAAGCACATAAGTAAATTTTACTCATTTGGTATAAGCACATGAGTATAAGTATGTTTTCTGCAAATTAAGTCAAATTAGGTACGAATGTTGCGACGACGCGACGTCATCATGTACGCGTACGCAATACGACTCGATTCGTTGCTCTAACACAAAAATAACATGTTATATATGAGGTATCAGAAGTAACGAGTAACGTAACGATGCGATAGTAACGAGTACTAATTGTTATAGTAACGAATACATATACGCTTTTTTTCGTTACTTTTACACCTCTAATGTTAACCCATTTTATGTGGTGACGCAATTTTATTTTTAAACTGAGCCATATATGCCTGTATAAACGTATTGAATTAAAAGGCACTGACATAAGAATCCTCCCTATCCATCTATAGGGAAGGCTCGTGCCCCCGCAGTGGGGACATAAAATGAGCTGATGATGATGACATAAAAATATTACAAAAATTACTTTAATAAACTAAGCAGAAAGAAAACAGTTAAACATTTACTTTTAAAGTTTACAAATAAGAGTCTGTCAAAGACATTTAATTACCTATTAAATCTCTTTGGAGTCTGTACATATTTTTAATAGCACTTGATGATGATGCGATGATCGATGTTGGTAATTATAATTGATATTACCCCTAGCTACTCAAGTTTCTGTAAATATTTGAAACTTTACCGAGACCTCACGTGGACTTCTTGTTTTGTTTTATTTGCCAACACTCACGCAGCACGTTCACGAACACACATATATGTATGCATATATACTAGCGGCCGCCCGCAGTTTCACCCGCGTTGTTCCCGTTCCCGTGGGAATATCGGGATTAGAGGATGCAGAACCGAACCTTATTTAGGAACCGGGTTTTTTGGTTCCGTTTTACCAAATAACCGGGGTACCCGGTTATTTTCGGTGCTTTTGGGTTCGTGAAATAAAATAATGTTTAATTAATTTGTTATGCTTTTATTTAGGAACTCTATTAATCACAGTTAATAAGTCGACCAGTAACAGATTACAATAAAGTTTTCAAATAATCAATAATGTCAATTATAATATTAATAAAGTTTCACTGTCATCACACTCATCCACTGTGAGTAAAACTTAGACCATGGTCTGAGGAGTAAAAACAAAATTAAAATCTTTTCTAAATAAAAGTCTAGTATTTTTTCTACGCCAGATTACGGTATAATAAAATGTCTCAGTCTTAAAAACTACTATAGACTAAAATTTTTTTCATGCAAAATCAACCATTTACTTATAATGGAAAAATTTCAGTCTTAAGAATTTCTTTTTTTCTTTTCTCGAAGAATTCAAGCTATCCTGATTTATTTGTGTTTCCTCCTCTTCCGTGCTTCATTCAACTGTCGACTATTCTTTATCTTGAGTTGACTTCGTTCTCTTTATAAGAGACTATCTCGGTGCACATTTCGTCATGAGTGCTGTGCTGCCCCCCGTGGCGGCCTCATACCCTTACTAGTGTTGCCATGCCATGCCTTGCATATTCCACGTTCGGTTTATCGCAAACAAGAAAATAATATCGTTAAATAATTGATTTATTTGACGATATTATAAGAACCGAAAGAACCGAAAAAACCGGGTAATATAATTTTAGGAACCGGTTCTTTGTGGATTAAAAGAATGGGGTAAAAACGGGTTTTTTCGAAACCGGGTATAAGCTGGTGCATGCCCTAATCGGGATAAAAACTATCCTGTGTGTTAATCCAGGTTATAAACTATCTGTATGCCGAATTTCATCCAAATCCATCCATCCGTTGCGTGAAGAAGCAACAAATATACACACACACAAACACACAAACTTTCGCATTTATAATATTAGTGTGATATATTCGGTTAATACTCGCGCACTGCCGACTATCTTTATATATATAATCTCCTGTGCGTGTGTATGTTATTGAACTCCTTCTAAATGGCTGGACCGATTTGAATGAAATTTCCTGTGTGTGTTCAAGTGGATTCGAGAATGGTTTAGATTTACAATTGGACCTGGTAGGTGGCGCTGCTATAGGGGTCTATCATGGGATACGGGTGTTCTTAAGCGGACGAATGATTTGTTTGTTTTGTTGTCATGGAAACTGTCAAAGCGGTACGAAGTCCGCCGGTCAGCTAGTATTCAGTATATTTTAAACGTACCGTTGTTACAGGTTGTTACTTAAAGAAAAATAAAATCATCAGGCATCAAAATTATGAATTCAAAATCTACAAGTACTGGTGTTCAAACCGATGACGTCCTCTTGATGACTTTGTCTGAGCGAGATTTAATTTTGTTCATACGAAGTCATAAAATTAAATTAAAGGATCTTCAAACTATAGTAGACACAGTCTTTGACTTCAGCCGCGCCCATACTGTAGCTGAAGATCCTATTGTAGTAAGCGATGATAATGAGGACGTGAGCATAGTTTCGGAAGGTCATAATATCGAATTAGATGAATCTACAGTCAATCGAGTTGTCGCTGAGAGTACAGACAACAAAAAAATTATACATACAGTAAACTGTACCGTTAACAAAGCAATGGACGAAACGAACCGCCTTTAGAAGAGCAGCCTTATAGTACTCAAAGTCAATCCTCAAGAAAAGAAACTCAATGCCAAAAACTTTGACAAACAAAATATTAACGTGCAACAACAAAAGAACACTATTAACCAAGATTGTACTGATAATAGAGATTCCAATCTTCATTTGTCAATAAAGGAACCGATACTTGTTTCTATAACAATAGACCAGCGTTATCCTATACTAGACCCTCGATCCAGTGCATGAAGCTGAAGGTATGGACATTATTCATTTATCAGTGATTTTATTTAGCAATTTTAATTACCATATGTAGTGACATTAGACTACTAAACAAACACAATTTTTAGCTACAGTTTTACCGGAAAATATGAAATTAAAATAATAGGTACTGCTTTTATTATTATTTAATTTTTTTCTATAAAGAGATTTATTAATAAAGAGGTAACGTTTGTGACCTTGTATGTTTGTTTGTCCAGGCTAATCTTTAAAACTACTGATCCAATTCCTCAATTTATTTCACTGATAGAATGCTATATTCCTTATAGGTAACAAAGGCTATATTTTATTTTGAAAAACGAAAATGATTTCTTTTTGAAATCTCAAGACGGTTTTTGGCTGCTTTAAATTCGAATTCGACGTGGACAGAGTCGGAAAACTGCTAGTTTACTATAGAACAATAGAAAATATTATTTGCTGTGTATTTGCCATTACCAAACATTACATTAAATTTGATGCGGGAGAGCCGTAGATAGGGCTTAGTGGCGCGCCTTGGGAGAGATCTATGTCCACCAGTGGACTGAGATAGGTTGATGATGATGAAGATGATGATGATGAAACATTAGATAGAAAAAATGAATAACGGTATATCTTTTCAATAAAAAATTTAACAAAAAAAAAACCGACTCCAAAAAATTAGACTGAAAAAGTTGCACTAAAAAGTAAAAAATAAGTTTAGTTTGTTCAATTTACTTAAAATTAATCTATATTATACTCAATCTTATATTAGGAAAATATATAGGTACAATTATTGTTATTTTGACGTTTCGAACCCTTTGCAGGGTCCGTGGTTAACCTCAATTTATTTTAATCGAGTGCATTCCGTTTTAAGCAGCTTATCGTTTTTTTTGGCAGTTTGGTGTTGGAGCTGGGATTTAATAGCCTGTATGATGGGATCCTAGGCCGGTGGTGAAAATGGTTCCATTTCAAATCAAATCAAATCAAATCAAATTACTTTATTTGCAAAATATGGGTACAAAATGTAGGCCTTATAAATGTTAGAGCGCCATATTTAACCATTGCAATGGTGTGCAAAAATATAATTAATAAAATATAGTTTAATGTAGTTTAATAAAACAATGTGTAGTGTTTGCGTAAACTTTAGAAAACAATGTTTTATAAAAAAATATTTTATACCATTTGTTGAATACACTCACTCAATAATAATGATATTTGAACCAGTGCAGAGCAGACTTATGTCCATACCCTATTGCTAAGACTCCGCCGTCCATCCGTATGTCTGTCTGTCTGTCCGTCTGTCACCAGGCTGTATCTCATGAACCGTAATAGTTAGACAGTTGAAATTTTCAAAGATGATGTATTTCTAAAATGGTTTTGTTTTATTTATACTAGTGGTCGCCCAGTGGTCGAAATTCGACCGTAATTTTATTAAGGCTGCACGGATTGTATCCTAAGCAATGAAAAATTTAAAAAGAGAGAATGCGAGTTTGGATTAGCATTGACAGATGTCGGCCGCATTAAAGACAAACAATACCTGTGTGTCAAATACATGGTAGTGTGTGTAATGTTGTTTTTGTTGATTTAATATATTTTTTGTATGCATAATTAAAAAAAAATTAACATTCGGATAACCTTCCCTATGTAAACTATAAGTGTGCGAAATTTCTCTTCCGTCCGCGCAATTTTCGTAAAAACGGGTACAAAGTTTTTGCTTCACGTATTAATATATAGATAATTTAAACGCAACTTTTGTTGCGAAACAAATTACAAAAACACAAATGTTGAAAAAATGTCCACGAGTAGGATTTGAACCTGAACCCTTCTGACATACCGGGTCAGGTGCTCTCCCAATAGAACTATCGTGTTTCTAACCAGCCCGCCGAAATTATTCAACACTATTTCATCCGATTATAATATTTTTACAAATACTAAAGATCAGTTAAGAAGTAGGCAAGCTATTTATAAAGTGTTTTTGTTTTGTTTATATAATTTTAACGCAATTTTTTTTGCGAAACAAATTACAAAAACACAAATGTTGAAAAAATTTCCACGAGCAGGATTTGAACCTGCACCCTTCTGACATACCGGGTCAGGTGCGCTCCCAATTGAGCTATCGTGGTTCTAATCAGCCCGCCGAAATTATTCAACACTATTTCCTTTTTTGCTTTGAAAGTCAAAGGCGCCCATTCAACATTCAACATTCACAAGCTCCAAGAGGCTTAAGTATATATTAAAAAAGAAATTGTATGTTTTAATTCCGATAAATAAATTTTAAAAAAAAGTAGGCCCTGACTCACGCCTGATCTTGTATAATATTCAGCAGATTCATAACCATTTAGTTTAACATATTGACACCGATTTTTGAGGTAACAGGACATTAACTTCAGCAAGTTTGATGTGAATCCGACAATGGCCAGTTTTTGCAGCAAGATGCCATTATCGACTACATCAAAAGCCTTTTTGAAGTCGAAATAAGCGATGTCTCCTTGTCGACCTCCATCCATTACGGAATGGACGTAATCCGCATAAGCCACAAGGTGGTCGAACGAGCTTTCCGAAAGCCATGTTGGCTGTCATGGAGCAAGTGGCTAATTTGGTTGCTAATCTGTTGCCGCTATAACAACAAATACTAAAAAACAGATTAAAATAAATATAGTGAGCTCCCATACAACAAACGTGATTTTTTTTTGCTTGTGTTTGCTCGATATTTATAACGGCAACAGGTAGAAACTTGAAATATTTTTATAGATAATAACGGAACCCTTCGTGCGCGAGTCCAAGTCGCACTTGGCCGGTTTTTTAATTAAAATTCGTTTAATGTGAGTTTTGAATTTGGTATCTGTCAACGCAGTGATATCGTCGGGTATTTGGTCACATGAGTAAGCATATTAACTATATTTACTCATATGATTTTGTTATAGAAACGAATAGAGTTACCTATAAAGGATTAACTGTTGCTGAGTTTGAGCTTCGGAGCACATAATTTATTTTGGTATCCGTGAACCTCACTTTTCTTAGTATAAAGGTGTAGGTTCTTATGCGCATACATTATCTATATATTAATACGTGAAGCAAAAACTTTGTACCCGTTTTTACGAAACTTGCGCGAGACGGAGGAGTATGAAATTTCGCACACTTATAGTTTATATAGAGAAGTTTATCCGAATGTAAATATTTTTTAAAATTTGCATAAAAATACATAAAATCAACACCATTTTAAGTGTATCGTTAATTTTTACCTCTCCCGTCTTAGAGTCTTTCCTATCCAAAGAAAATGTTAAAGAAGTGTCATCAGCGAATAGTGTTAGTTTCGACATTTCTTTAACCATAAAAGAAAGATCATTGATATAAACAATAAACAAAAACGGATCGAGAATAGATCCCTGAGGCACTCCCAGGTTCAATTGTAAAGACAATTGAATCTTCTGAAACTACATCATTAATGCCTACTTTTTGATTTCTATTCAACAAATAAGATAAGATAAGTGCTGTCCCACGAACGCCGTATTAAAACAATTTACCAATTAAAGTGATGATCAACACAATCAAAGGCTTTAGAGAGATCACAAAAGATACCTACTGTATCAGTCTCCCAAGCCTCCAGAACATTTTTAACAAGTTTTGCACCAGCATCTATGGTTGATCAGCCTTTCGTGAAACCATACTGATCGTTGTGTAAAATTCTGTTCATTATATTATAATGTGCTTTCATTTGTGTATAGATTATGGACTCGAATTTTTACCAAGTGCTGGCAGAACTGAAACCGTTCTATAGTTAGCAGGGTTTAATGTATCTCCGGATTTAAAAATAGGAGTCACTTTACCTATGAACCTACATCAATTCATCTATTAAAGATTCTTGCCAAATTTGGTGCAATTACTTCTATAATAGGCTCCAAAACTGGAACAGAGACGATGCCCCATAAATTTTCTGTTCTTTTCTTATTTAAACATTTATATGTTTTTATTATATCCAAATCTGATTTATGTCTAAAATCAAACTGTGGTACATTTTTATTTAAATTAAGTTTTAATATACTTTGTGCTTCAGTAGCAGACAATTCTAGATGTCTAGTTTTGTCAATAAGTATATTAGCAAAATATGAATCAAAAGTACCTATTTGAAGTTTATCTTCAATTAGCTCATTATTAACTTTAAGTGCATAACTTGACTCTTTTTTACTCGCTTTCTCAGTTTCAGAATTAATAATTTTCCAAATAGCTTTGACCTTATTTTTAGAATTAATAATTTTGTTGCTAATACATTTGGACTTGGCCAGAAAACATACCTTTTTAAATATTTTGGAATATTTTTTAACGTAATTATGAAAAGTTGGACTATGATATAAGATTTCCTATCATAAAGATCATAAAAAATATCCTCACTTTTCCTTATTCCCTTCGAGGCCCAGTCACTAAAAATATTGTTTGAATTGAATTTTGCTTTCTTTTTTTTATAGACTTTGTTAAACTCTTTAATAATTACACCAAATAATTTATTGTAGGACTCATTTAGTTCATCAATATTGCAATTAAAAAACATGTCATTAAACATTGCAGATATTCTTTCTGTCAAGGGTCTAAAATAAATTATTTCTATTTCCGTTCCTACATTCTTCCAAAATAACTCTATCTTTTAATAACTTTTAATAGTAACTCGACCCGCCCGTGTCGTAAGCATCAGGACATCTGGAACGCGCCCAAACTAACTACTAAGTGAAATTTAAAGTGTTCTAATATTTTTCGATGGTTTTTTAAAGTAAAGCAAATTTTGGATTTATATGTTATTAGAAGTACAAGTACACTTAGTAAATATTTTAGTAAATGTGTTCTATAAAATCGGATTATTATTCATACACGTTCTCTATTGTTACAGAAAATATTTTACACAAAAAATTTCCTTTAGAAAAAGTACCAAAACAACAAATTTCAAACATGGATCAAACAGACGAAAATGTTGAAACTGAGCAACATAATGTTTTTGAAATAAATGAAGAAGAAAATGAGATGCTTCATTACATTAGAAATAACAACATAAATATCGAAACGTTACGGCATTTTATTCATGGCCCACAGTTTAAACATACTAGAGAACCATATGTCGTTGACTTAGAAGACATAACAGACACTGAAGATGAGAACGATGTTGGGAATCATACCGAAGTTACAGAGAACATCTCCAGTAAAAATAATACGCAGAGCAGTGCAGACCGAACACGGATTGTGTCTGATTACATCAAAACGGCTCTTATAAGGACATTTCTAAAAACATCGGATAGTTCTATCAACTGTGAAAATGAAATGGATACAACCAAACAGACGATAAATGCAAATGATAACCCTACTGTTTTTAGAAATGTTTTTAACCAAAAGTCTATTATTACTGCGAACAAAGGAACCACTCAAAGAACTTGTCGAAAAAATCAAACTGGCAGAAAGAGGCGACGAAAAATTCAAACTATGCAATGCCAGCCATTGACTACCACGCAGCCGCTATTATTTGACCCATATTTACCATTTCTTATGAATGAGCATCTCTCTCTTACTAGCAATACCTCTTTAGAATCTGATCTGTATCTGAATGCACAGGAACATTCTTTAGTTGGAGATTTTGCTCCGGAAGTTTCATTTACAAACGACGAAATAAACGACAATGAAATACTATTTGACCATCATACGCTTATAGATAGTGAAAGGATATCTCATAATGATGAGACAGAACCTGCACACTACGACCATAATATCCTGCCCTCATTGCAACAGATCGACATACCAGCACCAAATTATCAGAATATGCTACCATTAGTTAACAGCAAATATTGGCCTATAATGCCCCACCTGCAGTCAACTCGGTTTACAAAACGTCAGTCTTCATCGTCATCTTCATTTCATCAGATGCAGCACCGTTTGGCAGATTCATTTGACTATGGGATGTCTCAACAAATAGCGGAATTACAACATATACAGCCAACTAATGAAACACAACAGGTATCTGAGCCATTGCTAGATATACCACACCAGACACAGTCACAAATATTAAATAACTTTAACCAGTCATCCATTCTTCATAACCAGCTAACTCCAGAAAAATACACCGATCAAGCCTCAACGCATTTATATTCTGGACTACCACCATCAGTATACAAGTTACGTGATCTTTCTTTAAATCAACAAAAACCGACATATCAACCCTCCAGACCAATTCATCAGAAAAAGTTAAATTCCACAATTGTTTCTAATCCTGTGAATCGAATACAAATATTAAATGTAACGCAATTGCAACCTCCAAATAATCAATATCAAGAGATACCTTTACGGCAAATTCAACAACCTGAAAAACAACCGCTATCGTTTATTGGACCACAAAACAAGTTACCAAGTTACCAAGATCTACCAATTCAGGTGGATAGAAATCCAGCACTACTACAACCAACTAGAACATCTAACAATCAGTATTTGTCATCAAACGAGGAAGTTTGGTCAAATCAAACACAATTAAGTAACAACCTAGCCCAATTTATGTGGCCCACAAATGCTCCTGTGCTGGTAAGTATATATATAGTCATATAATAAACATATTTTTAAAAGTAGTAATTAGGTTTTAAAGAAACCTTATTTCTTTCAGGAAGCACACCATTCAAATTTGGTTCCATCAAGCAGAGGAAGACAGAAACAGAATGCAAGAATAATAAGCAATGCACAAAGGGGTACCGGCAAAAGGAAATATACCAGAAGACAACAGGGTTACAGTACAGCATCTGGCAGAAATATTTTACAACCTGACTTACTAGAAGTACCTGCTCCAGATTATGAGTATAACGTACCATCTAATTTACAAAGTACTATAATTCCATCAGAAATAAATTATTATAATGCATTGACGTCTGGCACGTGCTCTTCTACTAATTCCGACTTTCCAAACCAGCAATCGCACCATTTATCGTCTTCAGGTTTTACAGAAATTCCGCAACTCAATAACACAAGAGCTATACCTAATTTTGAGTTACCAACTAACAATCGGTTTTTACCTTACTCAGTCAATCAATCTCAATATTTGAGACCGAGACAGTCAATGCGGCGTTTTCCTAATCCATTAAGACCTACTTTAGAAGATATGCGATACGTACAGGCTGCAAGGCCTGCTATGCAGATTTCGCCACCATGGATGAATGCAGCCAGTACTAACGTACAGCAACCATGGGAACCGGCTTATAACAACGGGTTTTACAACAATCAACAGTGGAACAATAATGCAACTATGCCACATCCACATGTCTGGCAGCCACGGCGGTTTGATTTTTAGGTAAGAACACAATTATTTTCTCTCATCACATTTAAAAAAAGGAAAGTACATTACTAAAAATATTATCTTTTCATCATCATTAGCCAAAATAAGCTCATTGCTGGACAATGGCCTTTGTGCAGCTCGTATCCAGAGGCTACCTTTGACCTTTTCAGTATTCGTATAAATGTTATAGGAAATAATTATGGCTAGCGTAACGGTAACATACGGTTATCGCAAGCCGCAACAATCACAACTTAAGAACTTTTTATTATATTAATTAGGTAATCCTATTCATGGTTAAACATGTTTGTTTGTCTAACACATTCCTAATAATTAAATGTGTCATGGTAAATTTCCAACACCAACGAAAAGTTATGTATTTATTTAGGAATAGATGTAATTCGTTTTTTTGTGACATGCGTGCGTGCTTCATGTGCCATTAGCCATTAGACTTCATATCCGATGATATCTGAACACTACGCGGTAGACAGAGGTGAAAACGTATGTTCATAGCAATATATGGTAATTATAAAAATAACACAAGGCATCTTTTTAACTTACTTACTTTTTGACGTACTTATTAAAATTAGGCTTTTATTGGTTGGTTATTACTAGGTTTTTGTTGCTTATGTTTGGTACAAGTACGTTGCGTACGAATGTTAAATATAAGCTATGGTTTCAAAAAAATAGAATCCCGAGAGGCTTGTGTGGAGTGGATATGGGGAGGCGGAGTTCACACAGCTGTTTTTTAACAATATCCTTGCAAGTATATGGCAATAAGAGGTTAAAAAGAGGTTGCTATATTATTATTCGTTTATCAATGCTGAATTTATTTGTGTGGCTCTCGTTACTTATGTTTTTTTAAGCTACTCCCCGCTTTTTTGCAGGATATTTTTATTTTTTTATTTTTTTATATTCTTTTGGGGTTTTAATAAACTGGAGCTATAAGAGCTCAACTATTTTCTTCTCTTTTCTCTTTTCTCTTTTCTCTTTTCTCTTTTCTCTTTTTTCTTTTCTCTTTTCTCTTTTCTTTTTTCTCTTTTCTCTTTTCTTTTTACAATATTACTCTTATTTCTATTACAATTTTCTTTTTCTTTATTATGTTTTTACATTATTTCTTATAAACTAAAACATGCTTCTTATTAACTAGTACATTTCTTGTATTTTATATTTATTTTGTTTACATTAATTACCTAGTTTTATAGTTTATATTCCTATTTATTTGCATTTTCCTGTCTTAACATTCATCATGTTTTTATACATTTTATTATATTGCCCCAGTAAAATCTTGTCCCATTTGTGGTCATGCTTTACCTTATAATCCAGCTTGCTGTCATCCGTATAGATCTTGACCAAGCCTTCTGCCAACTCGTTATCCTCTTCTGCGTTTAACAAAAGGGTAAATTTTGAATTTAGCATCCTACTGGGGTGGGTGTTTTCGTGTATGGTGCGCGCTGCTCAACCCTCCTGCCACTCAATACTGCCTGGGGTTTCCCTCGCTTTGCCTCAAAAAGCCGGGATGCTTCTTGGATCCGAAGATCCAGCGAAAGAAGCCCCGACAGTGTTAAAGCAGCGTTTAGGGAAACTGTCCTATTACTTTTTGTAATCTTCTGCGCGAAGCCTCTCAATACTACATCGAGGGCTTTCCGGGAGACCGCCTTCCTTGCTTCCTTGGACCAGACGCTTGCTGCGTACAAAATCACGGGTTCAATAACAGCTTTGAAGGTCGTCCTAATGATCTCCGAATTCAGTCCCCAAGTAGCCCTCGCTGCTCTGCACACTCCTTTATAAATCCCGATTGCTTTTTTAAATACGTATTGTATATAAAAGGTTATTGTCAAAAATGACACCTAAAATTTTAAAACTATCCACTATCTCAATGTCCGTTTTCCTCCCATCTCCAGACGGGGCGTGTCGAACTTTAGCTTTTTGGTTATGTTACGTTGCTTATGTTTGGTACAAATAAGTTGCGCACGAGTGTTAAGTAATGCTTTAAAAAACAAAAATGTTCACGAGAGGCTTTATGTCGTGTGGGTATAGCGGAGTCCACATAGTTGTTTTATTTATAGTGTCTACCACGAGTATGCAAGTCTGTTCGGTCATTGTTCAGGTGATGGGCACTGATTGGTACTATTTAAATTATTTCTATACTTGAATGAAGGTAAACACTTGTAGTAATGCTAGGACATGAACATTGATAAAAGAGATTGATTACGGCTTTAAATTAGTATCAATATAGTAGGTAGATAATTAAAAGGGATTATTATTCTTAAAAATGTTTTATTGTTACAGAATACAACTTAAAAAATTGTTACCTTCAAAAAATGTACCGAAACAACACTACATACAACGCTACATTATATTAAAAAAAACAACATAGAACATCTCAATTAAAAATAATACTTAGAGCCGTGCAGATCGAAATCGGATATATCCGATGACAGCAAAGCGGTTCTAATTAGGACATTTCTGAAAATTTCGGATAGTTACGTCAATTTAAAAATGAAATGAATACAGTCAATCAGACAAAAAATGCAAATGATAGACCTAATATTATTAATCAAATCATCAGTCAAATACCTTGTCGGAAGAATCAATCTCGCAGAAAGAAACAATGCAAAATTCAGATTATGCCATTGCATTGTCGCAGCTGTTGTCAACAACGCAGCCGCTATTATTTAACTCATATTTATCGTTTCCTTTTAATGAGGATATCAGTTAACGCGATCTAACTAGCAACCTCTTCAGAATCAAAAAACTTGAATCAAATTCATGAATTCAAAATCTATAAGTACTAGATTTAAACCATTGATGACTTTATCTGTGCGAGATATTATTTGTCATAATATTAAATTGAACAGCCTACGACATTAGTTGCATTCTATAGTTTTAAGCGACGATAATGAGAAAGTGAGCACAGTTTTGGAATCTAATTTCGAACTTTATGAAACTATAGTTCGTTGAGTTGTTGCACAGAGTGAGGAAAATAAAAGGTCTTACCTTACCAAGGAACATATTGTAAAAGGTCATACCTATCAGTCGTAGTCAAAGAACTTGCGGAAGAATCAATCTCGCAGAAAGAGACGACACAAAATTTTAATGATGCATTGACATGTGGCTTGTTTCGTTCACTAACACGAGTTTACATGAATTCCGAAACCTGCTAAAACGAAAGACTCCTTCTGAATTACCAACTAACATTCGGCATTTTCCTAATGCATTAAGATCCACATTAGAAGATAATTATGCGATACATACAGGCTGCGAGGTCTGATATGCTGATTGGGTTACCATGGATGAATGCAGCCAGTAATATTGTATAGCAACCAGGAGAACCGGCTTATAACAACGGGTTTTACTACAATCACACAACTATACCACTTCTACGTGCCTGACAACCTCGACGGTTTGATTCTTAGGTAAGAACACAGTCATTTTCTATAATCCAATTACCTAAAAAAGTACATGAATAGAAATATTATCTATTCATCATCATCATCATCATCATCTCAGCTAAAAGAAGTCCACTCCAGGACAAAACCCTCCCCCTAGGATCGGGGGATCACAACAACAACAACACGGGGGTGTGGTTCTGGGGATAAAGAATTGCTCCACCCCATCTCTTCCAGGGTGCCTAGTGTGAAATTTGTTTACTATCCGTATTTATTCGATTACGTTTACGAAAACGAAAATTGGAATGGCATTGAAGCAACGCCTCCTGGCAGCATACGAAAGGAGTTAACATTTTGCTATTCAAATTCTCATTTTCGTTAACGTGATCGAATGGCGAATGAAACTCGCACTTAGCACCCTGTTCGTTATTGATTGTTTTTTTTTAAACCTCAAAAACATATTTTAGGTTTACATGTTTTTAGAACTATATGACTATATTCCTGACTATAAATATTTTAGGAATTTGTGTTCAAGTGTCGAAAGCGTCAACAGGGCGACGACTTTATATAAGCGAGATACATCGTTTTTGTAATCCACGAAAAAAGAATAACAATAATGTTGAAATAATGACCACGCAGTTACAGAAAAACTTATCGATAATTACGTATAAAATAAAACCAAATTCACACTTATTTACTAAATATTTACCGCTAAATGAAGTCCTTTCACATTGACTCCGAAACACAATTTTTTAAAATATATTTTTTTTCATTATTCCGACACTATAATTTGTGAATTCCGGGCGAACGAAAGGTCGGTAGGTGTCGGTGCATGCTTTGGTTTAATGCTCCAAGGTGCATGCGCATCCCGGCCGCTACGCACCTCCTTCGCGCCGCATGGATGTACGTTTTTATAACTACAAGTAGACCGAATTAATATTTAAGTATTTGTATTCCATGAAAAGGGATTGTTATTCATAAAATTTTTCTATTGTTACAGAAACACAATTGAAAATAATTGTGACTTTTAATAAATGTACCGAAAAAACAAATTTGAACATGGATCTCACAGACGAAAATATTGAATCTGAACATAACGTATTTAGGATAATTAAATAAGAAAACGAAATGCTACACTACTTAAAAACAACATGCACGTCGAAAATTCTTACTTACTTACTTACTTTCCTGGCGCTGTAGCCCCAAGTGAGCTTTGGCCTCTGATGCAACTCGGCGCCACTGGTCCTGGTTCTGAACTTTATTTACAAGTCACGTATCAAACATTTAAGAGAACCGTATGTCGTTGATTTGAACATATCAAGTAAACATAATACTCAGAGCTGTGCAGATCAAAATGGGAACATATTCAATAACACCAAAATAGCTTCTATAGGGATATATCTGAAAACTTCGGACAATTTAATCAAACTTGAAAATGAAATGGATAATAAATAATTGCCATATAGACAAAAATACAAATGATAGACCTACTGTTTTAAGAAATATTTTTAACTAAATATTTATTATGTCAGTGAACAAAGGAATAGTCATAGAAATGAAACCTTAATCATGAATTCAAAATCTACAAGTATCTACTGGTATTCAAACCAATAATGTCCGCTCGATGACTGAGTGACTATCTGATATCTGAACGAAATATAATTTTACTGATACGATTTAAAAGACACAGTCTACGACTTTAGTTGCGCCCCTACTATTGCTGAAGATTCTATAGTTTTGAGCGATGATAATGAGAACGAAAGCATAGTGTCGGAAGCCTATAATATCAAACTTAATGAAACTACAGTTAATCGCGCGAGCAAGCGACAATATTGGGCTACCGTACAAACACTATGGAACTTTACGGCATTTTATTTACAAGGCATACATGCCTTTTAACATTTAAGAGAACCGTACCTATGTCGTTAATTTAAAAGACGTAACATACATTGAAGATGAAAATTATGTTGCAGAGAACATCTCAAGTAAAAATAATACTCAGAGCCGTGCAGATCAAAATCGGAATATATTCGATAACACCAAAATGACTTCTATATAGATATTTCTGAACACTTCGGACAGTTTAATCATTTTTTAATAAAAATCGACTGAACAAAGGCACCAGTCAAAGAACTTGTCAGAAGAATCAATTTCGCAGAAAAGGGCGACGCGAAATTTAGGTTATGCAATGCCAGCCGTTGACTACAACGCAGCCGCTATGATTTTACCCATATTTACCATTTTGTTTTAATAAGGATATCTATCACGCGATCTAACTAGCTTTGAGATATTTGAGATATTTGAGATACCTCTTGAGAATCAAAAAACTTGAATCAAAATCATGAATTCAGAATCTATAAGTACTGGTGTTTAAACCAATGATGACTTCCTCTGTACAAAATATATATTTACTAATACGAGGTTATAATATTAAATTAAACAGGTTACGACTTTAGTCGCATCCTATAGTTTTAAGTGATGATAACGCGGACGTGAGCATTGTTTCGGAAGGCCATAATATCGAACTTGATGAAACTACAGTCAGTCGAGTTGTTGACAGAGTGTGGAAAATAGAAAGGTCATACATATTATATAGTAAAGTAATATACAGTACATATAGTAAATGTCATACCCATCAATTGAGATGATGACTTGATTTCATTGATGGAAGCCTTTGCCCAAAATTGGGACAGTTATTAGCTATTAACTTACTTTTTACTTACATATAGTAGTAAACTATACTGCTAACATAGCTCTAGACAAAACGAGCCGTCTATAGAAGAACAATTATTTATAAAAGTGCATCCTAGAAAAGGAATTAGAGCAAATCACTAATAATAATTTCTTATTATAAATTTAAAGATATTGTGAATACACGCTTCAAAATTTAATTATATATCTGGTGAATACGTAGTAAAGATAGCTACTAAAATAAAGACTTCAGAAGCTAATACCGATTTGTCAAGTAATTTTGAAGAAAGTAAAATATTCCGATTCCAAATAAGTGAACAACGCAAAAGGCTGTACTACAGTTAAGACATCGAAACTTTACGACATTTAATTCATAAGTCTCGTATTAAAGTATTAAACATTCTAGAGAACCGTATGTCGTTGATTTAGAAGATGTAACAGAAACTGAAGATGAAAATGATGTTAGAAATGATATTAAAGTTGCAGACAACATCTAAAGTAACACTAATCTATCCGATAACATCTAAACGGTTCTTATTGGGACATTTCTGAAAATATCGGATAGTTTAATCAACTTTGAAAATGAAATGGATACAGTCATAACGACAAAAAATGTAAATGTTAAACTTACTGTTTTAAGATATGTTTTTATTAAAAAAAATCGAAATTTCGAAAAACTGCGAACAAAGTGACCTGTAAAAGAGCTTGAGGAAGAATCAATCTCGCAGAAAGAGACGACGCAAAAATCTAATAATGCTTTGACATGTGGCACGTGCTCCTTTTCTAATTTCGACATTCCGCCACAGGAAATGCAGCACTTATATTCTTCAGTTTACAGAAATTCCGAAACCAATAACACGAGAGCTTCACCTACTTCTGAATTACCAACTAACATTCGGTACTTACCTAAATCAGAATCATTGAGATTAAGACAGTTTATTATTATAATATATTTTTTTTTTTTTTTTATAAGAAGTGATGCTGATTTCGTCACTATGGATGAATGCAGCCAGTAATAAGTACAGCAACCAGGAGAACCGGCTATCAACAGTGGAACAATCATTCTACTATCGTCACGTTCACATGCCTGGCGACCTCGGCAGCTTGATTCTAGGTAAGAACACAATCATTTTCTAACATCACATTAAAAATAAGATAGTGAATATTTATAAAATACGGTAGCGTAATGGTCAGTGCAGCCGCCCGGATTGCGGAAGACCCAGGTTCGATTCCTGGCTAGGTCGGGTAGGCATTTAATTTTTTCACTGTATTTTATAAATATTTAATTCAGCTTCAGTGCAGCAATTAGCACTTAAAAATAAAAAGTAAAATTTAATAAGATAGTACAGAGGACGGTTGGTGCCTGCGCGCATGTCGTGATCCACAACTGTCAAGTTTCCTCAATAGACTTTGAATTTTATGTAAATGGAATAGAAGATAATAATTAGTTAATTCATCATCAGCCCCTCCCGACCCACTGCTGGGCGTAGGCCTCTCTTTGCTTGTGCCATTCGCCTCGATCCTGCGCTAGTCTGGGCTTAATTAATTAATTATTAGATAATTCGAAACATTAATTTCGTACGCAGCCCTCGTGTATTTTAATGGAATATGAATGAACATTGAAAAAAATTTATAGTTTTGCATAAGTTGATGTGCAGACGTCTGTACATAACTAGAAACTTTATCTAATTATAGTCATCATCATCATCATCATCATCTTGGCCAAAAGACTGCTGGACGAGGGCCCCCAAGGATCTGCACAGCGACTGGTTTTGTGCTGCTCGCATCCAGCGGCTACTCGCGACCTTATCTACTCGTTTTACTGTTGTACATAATATTTACTGCTAGCGCAACACTTGTACTATTGTGTATTCTGTGGCGCAACGCTATGTCTACCTGCTTAAGTTTCCCACTTATACCTACCGGGTGTTATAACACCTCTAAAAGTATTATTTAGATGTACATACCCTAATGTGATATGAGAGATATGAGTTTCTTGCCGGTTCTTCTCAGTACAAGATCTCCCGCCCAGAGTAGCTTTACGAACCGATGGCATAGTGACATTCATAAGAGCTACTTGTAGCCTAAACTGAATAAATGATTTTGAATTTTTGAATTTTGATACTTTTAAAGTTTCATTTACAACCACACACAAACACCTGGTTGGTTTATATGGGTTAACTTTAATAAATGAAGTACAAATATTGATAATAAGAATTGAGAAGTGGGGAGCACCAGTATTCGACACAATTTTTTGAAATTACAGTTACAGGATGTGATTTAGAAGCAGGTGGATTGTAATCAGTTGCTGACTCATGTTTTTAATGATTTAAGGAAAAAAATATTGATTACTGGTTGGTGTCAACACATGCGCCACTATCTAGGTAATATTACTGGTTCATGGTAACGACACGGTATGTGTTTTATGGGACAATATCTAATTTGTTTGTTGTTGACATGCGTGCGTCATGTGTCACTAGATCTCGTATTGGTTTCTTTCATTGGATGGGATATCTGAACATATACATATACCCGAACACGGTAAGCACGGGAAAACGTATTTCAGTTACCTTCACTTGCAATATAAAAAAATATAAAAAAATTACACAAAACATAAAGAACCTGCTGAGCGGGATAGCTGTTGTTTATGAAGCATTGTTCCTTTAAAGAAAAAATGGACTACTCGTAGTTGAGATACGGGATACTTTTTTTTTATGGCTTCGTTCGTTTGCACATACGGGATACTTATTTATATATACTAGTGGTCGCCCAGTGGTTGAAATTCGACCGTAATTTTATTAAGGCTGCACGGATTGTATCCTAAGCAGTAAAAATTAAAAAAGATAGAATGTGAGTTTGAATAGGCATTGACAGATTTTGGCCGCTCCTGTTTTAATTTTTGAAATTTTTGAAAAGAGTATATATGTGTGTGTGTCAAATACATGGTATGGGTAGTGTGTGTAATGTTTGATTTATTGATTTAATGTATTTTTTATGCATTATTAAAAAAAAAATTAACATTCTGCTATCCTTCTCTATATAAACTATAAGTGTGCGAAATTTCATGCTCCTCCGTCCGCGCAATTTTCTTAAAAAGGGGTGCAAAGTTTTTGCTTCACGTATTAATATATATGTAGATACAGAATAGGTCTAGAACCACTACCGTCATTTTCAATCTTCTATCGCCACTGGCTGTGCGATGTTATATTATCCGATCCGAACTCCTCGGAGAATCTAGTAGGGCACAGGGACTAGTGTGCGATGCCGTTTCCTCTAGAAAACCTCCGAAGGTGCTTTGTTTCACCTGCTTGAGGAACCCTTTAAATTTCTGGCTGCCCTCAAAAAAGCCCGTTAAAGTTGAAAATGCCGTCTGCGGCATTCAGCAAACTGTCTCCAAAAAAAAGCTATACATACATACATCGCATAATTAAGGCTTCGCATAACTCCGGGGTTTTTCATATGTAAAAGCTATTCAACAATTTCATATTTCGACAAAATTTCGTACCCCTTTTTAAGCACATTGTGCGCACAGAGGAGTGAGAGATTTGGTATAGTTAAAGTTAAAATGGGCAAGAAGTCCTGATAAATAAAATTTATATATAATGTGTTTTAGAACTACATTTAATAAAATAAATATTGTTTCATACATTTAAAAAAAAAATGAAGCAAAGGAAATATGTCAATGCCAATCTCAGTCCATATTCTTATTATTTTTATATTTTTCATGACCATCGATGCAATCTCTGCAGCCTTGTATCAAATATGGTAGCGGAGGAAATAGCACAATGCCAATTAATACAATTAACCCGTCCCGCGCCGTAGGTATAATTAGCGGGCCACCTTGTGTACGACCGTGCGTACATATGGCGCGCGAGGACTTAAAGGTGTGTGACGGGGATAAACGTAAACAACTTTATATAGTAGGTATCATATACATATCTTTATATCCAAAGTTTTGACCGAGTTGCGCCGGTCGTGATCGCGGGCTGACTGCTGTCGCGATGTTGCGCCTCCGTTTGTGCGGCTGAGTCTCCATCCACCGTTACATTATTTTTCCAATAATTAATCATTACCAGATGACTATCATTAATAAAACATTAACCAATTTTTTATTTGACATAAGCATAAATTTCCGTTTCAATAAGCCCCGTTAAAAAACGTTAACTATAATGGCACGCGAAAATATTTAAAAATTAATTCTAAACAGTTTTTTAAAGTATTACGTATGAATTTCGACCGTTTTGAGCCGCCATTAGTAGTGACTATTCCTTCAGAAGACCTCCCTTTTAAGCTTAGCCGGTGGTAGGGTTCTAGCCCCGAACCCGACTGGATGGCTACCACCCTCACACCTATTTCGGCCGATGAGCAGCAATGACCTTTAACATTGCTGGTTTTCGGTCCGGAGGGTATGAGATTCAGTGAAATTACTGGGCAAGAGGCTTAACAACTATGGCCTCAAGGTCAGCAACGTGCTAGTAACTCATGATGATGCTAGCTAATTATTAGATATATTTAATCTTATATCATCATAATATATCAATAATTGTATATATCATCGTATTAAAAACTTTTGTACAGTCACGAAAAAGTTTTAAACCTACGACATTTAACATCGAATAGTTTTATTGATTTTATATGATCTCCTTATGGCGAGGGGTAAGGCACACTATCGCCACCAATTAATAATTTGACAATTACTAACGGACCGGATCTTTTTTTAAACACAAGTACCGTCCGATAACAGGAAAGCATCCATAATATTTATTTAATAATTGTGCACTACTTTTTGTTGCGTGGTTTATTCACAAAACGGGCTATCGCATTTATTCACAAACAATGGCCACTTTTGATGTAAGCAAAAACAAACCTAAAAGTAGTGCACAATTATTAAATAATAGATGTTTGCCTAGTGTCGGAAGGTCCGCAATGTTTGAAAAAAAATCCAGTTTAGCAGTTATCAAATTAAATCCATTAGCGGCGCTAGTGTGCCTTACCCTTCGCCTTAAGCTTTTTCAATTGTAAAAAATCTCCCGCGCTGGTAATAGCAATTATCAATGTAAATAAAATGCTTGATCATTAAATATTTTTCTTTCTTTCTATTCTAATGAAGATTTGAAAAAATCCGTTTATTTCATATATCTAAACTATTAATAAAACCAATAAAATATGAAAAATAAAATAATTAAGTACGTGTTTAGTAATATAGTACATACGTAGTTAGTTAGTACTAACTTGTTTTCAGAGTGAGTTTTTGAGTTGGGTGTGGCGTATGTATGGCCAAATCGGCTGTGAAAAATAGAATGTGTTGTAAAGAGCTTTAAAGAGAATTGAGAAAGACAACACTGCAGAGTTATTTTCTGGTAGATAGAGATCAAGACATTAAATGGAGTATTTGTATGAAACGACCACAGTAGCTCATTTTTACAATAAACTTTACCTTTATATAATTGGATATATACATAATTGGAATAATTGAAATTGGAATTTTTATAATTTTGCATGCTGTATATTCAGCAAAACATGTTGGCCAATGCTAATTATAACTTTACAACAACTATATGAGTGAGTACTTTTATAAAAAAACTAAAAAGTTATCTACTATCGGTTACTTGAGTGGCACTGAATCATGTTATGTTTTTATATATATACAGCGTGGGAAGGAGTATACCGACAAATTGAAACCAAGGATTCCTGGTGGTATTACGAGTAAATTATGTTATATCAATATGGGTCTAAAACTGCGTAATTAACTTACTTTATTTTTAGAACAAAAATAATAATTATCGACAGTACTTCCTTGTAAACAAAACCTAAGTTCAAAGAGTGAAATAGAAAACGTCAAACTTCACGAAAGACTCCGACAAAATACGATAAACGACGAATGAAGTCAACGTCAGTGTGAGACATTGATTATTAATTATTACTATGTACTTGTGTGAAGGTGTGTGTGATTACGTCAAATAGTTAGGGCGTGTTACCCTAGAGTTTTTGAACTTGTGAATTACTTAAAAAATTAATATCTCGAAAATTAGGCTTTACTGGCCCTTGTTTATATTACTTTTTTTTGTCCAAATAGGCATTAGAATCTTTGGTTATAATTTGTCGGTATACTCCTACCCACGCTGTATAGATAGATATAGAATATATATTATATTTAGTAGTATATTCATATTTTTGTGTATATAAGTATGTAGTTTAATGTGTGGCTGTCTTTATGTTATATAAATATCATATTTTCTTAATAGTTCTGTGCGCAGTTTGTCTATCTAACTAGCGACTTCCATACTATCCTGTCACCATGGTCTGCTGGAAGAAATCTCTTTTTAGAGATAAGCTTACCTATACTATTGCGATCCAAAATGTTAACCATTGTAAATGTTTATTTGTGTACGAACTAATAAAATAAATAAAATAAAAATAAAATATATGACCATGTTTCTAGCAAAATAAAAGTTATTATATTCTATTCTATTCTATTCTTTATAGTAAAAATTATGCTCCAACTGAATATCGGCGTTGTAGCTTAGATCTGCCACTATGAAATTGAGCTGGTCAGTCATTGATGTCTGAGATAATTATGTTATTATTATTACTATAGTTTTCTATAATAAATTTGTGTTTTTTTTTTCATTGTTCTAGACCGGATAAATATTTATTTATTTATAAGTAATTAATTATATTAATGACATGATGTAAATTGTAAACTGTGGATTGAGTTAAACTTGAACGTTGATAGGAAGAGTACTATAACTGTAAAAAATCTACAATATTACCCTAATGTTTTTATCCCATTTATTTTAGTTAACGTTCTCGTAATATTTTTATTTATTATACATATAGTGGTTACTTAAACGATTTTTTATATTCTTTACAACACTAAATAATAAAAAAAAGTATGCTTATTGATTTTTACAATATTATTTCCCTATTGCTCATAGTGACAGGATAACGCCAAAAGTCCCATTTCAAAATCTCACACTGTTTACTGGTTGTTTAAGTTTAAAATTATCTGAAGCTCATTTTGTGATAACATGGTAGGTGATTTCCTAAATTAATATGATTAAAAACAACTTTCTCTGTCAGACAACTGTCAACGTCAACTGTCAACTGTCAGTCTTCTGAAGTACAGTCTGACAGTGAGTAATAATAAAATTATTACATTTTCAAAATCTTGTATTATAGTCTATTATACTCGTAGTGGCATGTAAGAATATTATGCTAATAACTTTAATAAATAAATAAAAAACTTAAATATATAAAAAAGTAAAAAAAGAAATAAAAAAAGTCTCGTAACATTGGTCAGATAAAAACCTTTTTTACTAAAAGATTATTATCAATCCGAATATCGTATTTCAAACATAATGTTTTCAGTTTGTCTATAAAAATAAATAACATAAGAACTCTAAGTCAACGTTATGTTTATCTTTATACTAAAATATTGGTTATAATTTTTTACGCAAATTTTGTTGCAAACCAATCACACAATCACAATATTATATTATTTTTGTCACATTTTCCAAAACAAAATACTTACTAAGATTTTTAAAGAAATGGTCCCATTTTTGGCCGGATAGTCTCATCAAGAGACTCACGAGAGTCATGTCGAAAGCAAGTGGGATCACTAAGTGTCTCTATTAATATCTTCGTCTGTTTATCCTATAGACCCGCTTATGCTGTAAAGGCCGAATGCGGACATCACATAATTGTTTTGAAAAGAAAACGTGGACCCGTAATACAACCTGGAAAATAAGTATTATAACATTGTAAAGGATAAAAAAAATCCCCTTACTACATTAAGGGGGGAAAAGGCGATAATAAATAAAAAAAAACCTTAATGTTAGTACCGTTCCAACCAATACTACAAAAAAAAATAATTCGTTCGATTTATAAAAACAATAAATAAGCAATATAAAAAGATATTCTGAAAATTCACCCATTTCTGAAAGAAAAACGAATATAGGTACACTAACTAACTACACCGGTTTCATAACTAGAGTTACGATTCGATTCTCAGAAGGGTGGAGTTCATATTGTAGGTGCTCGGTTTGCTTGGTGGTAGGGTTTGTTTTAAATTTGTTTGGCTAACTACCACCATCTTATTTCGGTCTGTCACCATATCAATAACGTTAGAAGCGCGTATCAATAGTTAGTTGAGGATACCAATCTTAGAAGATTAGGTCTCAATACAGGGTTTATTATAGAGACGTAAAATATATGTCTTTTTAACCTTAATAATATAATATGCACATAAATGTAGCCAATTTATAATAAATTGGAGTAAATTAAAATATAGCATGTAATCAGAGAGTTAGTACTTGTAAATTTTGTCGAAAGACGCCTTATGTCAATTAGCCAATGTGTATATAATGTAGTTTCTACAGAACTTTGTAAATATATATATAAATCACCCTTCTGTAAAACCGTCCTTCAAATAATTGGGGTCTCCTGTACTAGAGATCTAATCCAAGGATCAGTGGCTATGTACGTACGTACCTACTTCCTATTAAAATAACCAGATTTTTTATGTTACGGTACTTAGTAAATTTTATTTTATTATTTAAATTATGTCGGTGTAGTGTCGTCTATTTATCGGGGTTATAATGAAACTCTTAGCTCCCGGGTAGGCGTGTGGCGTGATCACGTCCGTTCGCTTCAATGTTCAATGTTCAATGTTGCTCAGCCACGAAATCAGTGTTACCACATGCCAATTAGATAAATCTGGATCGAAAAGTCAAAAAATCTGTATTAAATCTGTATGACAACAATGAGGTTATAATCTGTATAAAATCTGAATGGGTTATTTGTAATGTATAATAAATAAAGTATGTTTATAAGATAGGTATAACTAGGTAAGCTGATAAAATAACAATCGACATTAAGCTTATAACAAGGCTCATTATTGGGTAATTAAATTAGTCCCTTCATCGTTAAAACAATAAAAATGATACTTAACCAATTATTTTATCATAAAATATGTCCTCATCCTAAAATCTGTATAAAAGTTAAGCCAAATCTTTTATCTGTATATTAGTCTGAAATCTGTATGATGTGGGCGTTACTCGGAGCGCGTTTGAACAAGTATGAATGAAGTATGAATGATGCTTTCCTTATTTGCAGTCTTCTTATTTTGTGGCTCAGCTGACAAGTGACGCGAGCGTTCTTTCCCCGCCAACTGCAGTTTCGTGACCCCACCACTATGACACTCATACATACAGTTGGATCTAGGAAAATTTTAATTTTATTTAAAAAAAAAAAGTGAGCTAACCAATTCCAAAAAATCAATAATAATCCTGACCAATTATCCAAAGAATTCGTAAACGAACGTGAACATGATATACAGAACAACTATAGGAGTCTCTTGATCCTTATTCACACTAAGATCTTTTTCATTATATTTTTTAACAATAATTAACATTAAATATTATTTTCCGTTGTCTATTAGACATCACGACATCACGCAGGCTTGGTTAGACATCTATTTGTGTACTGAAATATTTGTAGATATTTTTGTTTAATAATTAATTATATTGTAAAAGAAATTGGTAAACAGGCTTTAAAAATATCTAGTGTAGCTTATATTGTAGACTATATTATGTACATTTCGTATTGAACATTATTGTATATATGTAAATACTCGTAGTAATCTACCAAGAATTTTTTATCAAAGTTACATTTTTGAAAGAGTCGTGTAAATAAGAGTGCAGTGAGCACCGAAAATCGTCGAACACTTTAGTACATTGTTAAAGCAACTTCATTATTAAAGACGCTAATCAACTTTGCTTAAACTTCCAATTTTCCAGTCATTTGGCCCTCGCATATGTTCTATAACTTACTGTGTTAGACATACTCGTAGTATGTTATTTATAAGAATAAAGAATATAAACGACAATACATCACATAAGTATATCAAATTTTATCAATAGTATATAAATTGTTTTAGTTCATCTTAACTTGTCCTCGAAACTCGTAGCTGCTTCGTAGTACGTAGCTGCTTCGTAGTACGTAGCACAGTGGCACAACACATACGGGAAAATTACAAACTTTTATCCGTGCGGTGACGGAGAAAGAATACAACTCACCGCCCCTCTCTTTCCTATGGGTGTCGTAAGAGGCGACTAAAGGATCATGAAGCTCCGATCAGCTCTACTGGTGGTAGGCTAAACACCTGGTTGTTACCACCATGAGCTTGGTGAAAAACCCGTGAAGTGTCTTCCTGGCGCTTTTCGGGGTCAGCTAGCGTACTAACAGGGCAATTATGCTGATCCAGTGGGCGCGACCGTCGAACCAATGCCATATAGCAGGTCAGCGTTTTTCCTTTTTAGGCAGTTCCTTGAGGTTCCTTGAGGTTGAGAGTTCATTTCCCCGTTTTCTAATGTCAGCTGCAAACACGCAAGGCAGTTCCCGTGCCGCTATGTTCGAGATGAAAACCGAGCCGACATTGTGAGGAGCAGATGCTTTCATTCTACTCATCTGCAAACCACCACGAGTCTATAGCCATGTCCAGACTCAACACATCCGACGGAGAGCTTGGGACCAGGTACCCGTGGTTCACAACGGTCGGTCGAGATCTAGCGCTGGACCCGAGCTTCCAGCTGCGAACCCCATTTGCACAAATCAGGGTGTAACCTTTCATGCAACCCTTACTTTAAACCTTGGGCAATTCAAGCAGCAAATATGGCGTCATCGATCATCGATCATCGATGGACGCATCGCCATTTTGACCGCTCCTGTGGTCTGGTTAGACCACTGGTCTTAGATTCAAAGGTCCCAAGTTCGATTGCCCACTGCATCCCACCGCGCAGTTTGATTTTACCAACATCTTTTTAAATTCATAAGTAACTAGATATTTGTCTTGGTAGATGCGTAATGTTTAATTCAGTTAATTATATATTAGGTTAGTATAGCTTATTTAAAAGAAATTACATATCTTTGATTTAAATAAATAAATAATTAATAAACTATATTTCAATATTATGATATGGGAATAGCGAGCTTTTAATGTTACAGATAATTAATTGAAACAGCTTAACTGCTTTTTACTTAAATTAGGATTTTGTAATATCAATAAGCGCTTTTAGATCGTCTCAAAATTAAAACTTTTGTAAATAAGTTGGCTTTTCCTTTGTTTGAGACGTAATTTTTTGGAGATTTTTGATTATAACAGAATAAGGCTGCGGTTTTAGCTTTTTTCTCAAACTTATTTTTTTTTTTGTCATATGTTTTGTTTTTAATTCTGTTTTAATGTATGTGTTGTTGCGAAATAAACAAACTTTATTTATTTCTGGTGTCAAAACCTAACATTCTGAAACTGGTTCTACATATATATTTCCTTTATATAATTATGTATATTTTTGTTTCCACTTAATAACAATTTTATTATTTATATTGTTTAGAATTACAGATATTTACGTCTAATTTCTCTGTGAATTATTTGCTATGTCTAATTGTATATGTACATAACTTATCATTGGTATTATGTATATTTTAATTATAACTTTTTCTTCGTTAATACTAAGTATATAGTTAGAAGTAGTTAAGAATATCGCAGTAAAATAGTGATATTGATTAGGATAACGGATATAATGTAGATAAAAATCTTAAAAATAAATAATCATTTAGTGTAGAACATCAGTTTTGTTACTACAATTATATGTAATTGTAGAACTTAGAGTGTAAAACACTAATTTAATATAAAAAACCAGTCAAGTGCGAGTCAGACTCGCGCACGAAGGGTTTCGTACCAATGTCTAAAAAAAAAAACGAAAAAAAGTTATAAAGACCGAGAAAAAAATTGGAAAAAAATATTAATTTTATTAGAATTTAATTATTTATTTTGAAAGTGTATATGTGTATATAACTCAATATTCTGTGAATATTTTAAGCGTCTACCTGTTGCCGTTATCAATATCGAGCAAAACCCAGCAAAAAAAACACGTTTGTTGTATGGGAGCCCCCCTTAAATATTTGTTTTATTTTAATTTAATTATTTATTTTTAAAGTGAACATAACTAAATATTCTGTAAATATATCAAGCGTCTACCTGTTGCTATTATCAATATCAAGCAAAAACGAGCAAAAAAATTACGTTTGTTGTATGGGAGCCCCCTTAAATATTTATTTTATTTTGTTTTTCAGTATTTGTTGTTATAGCGGCAACAAAAATACATCATCTATGAAAATTTCAACTGTCTCACTATCGCGGTTCATGAGATACCCTGGTGACAGACGGACATACAGACAGACGGACGGACGGCGGAGTCTTAGTAATAGGGTCCCGTTTTACCCTTTGGGTGCGGAACCCTAAAAATACATTAAGGATTAATAATAAGAAAACTTAGTTATTAAAATGGGGCAGGCCGCAAACGCTTTTAACACAGTAGTCTACTTAGTTGAATGAAACATTTGTTTTCATTCATCAAAGTCAAATTTAGGTCTGTTTATATATCAATTAATCATTAAATAAGTATATACATATTAGGTACTCAATTATAACATAAAATTATTACCAAATGTATTCAACAGTTGACTATATCGAAGCATATAGAAGAGTAAACTAAGTAAATAACCCACAACTGCCCCACTGCTGGGCAAAGGCCTCCATCATTGAAATCAAGTCATCACTACAATTGATGGGTAATGGCCACGCTTGCCATATGCGGGTTGGAGATCGCAAAGCCGGGCTATGCATCGAAAAATCCGAAACTTTGTCCGACCTGGAAATTGAACCCGGGAGCTTCGGATATCGGGTCGAGTGCTTTGTCACTTGGCCATCGAGGCAGCATATAGAGTACTAAGTATTTGACAAAGTTCATACGTTGTACTTGGTCGCGTGGGTGTAGTTAGTAGTACAAACTACTATTGTAATTATTGTCTTTGGTAATGCGTAGTTTTATATTAATACACTATAAATAAACTAAAACTGACTTTTGTAATAAAGTCATTATTTATTCATTACGGTAGCTTGTCATTAGGTTTTAATTCTAACAACGTCCAGTTAGAGCGCAGTTATAACCATATATATTACAATTAACCCTTTAGTATTTGTCTATTAATTAATACATTAAAAAAAATAAAAATAAATAAATTATGCTTCTCGGTTATCGGTATGCTTATTGGTGTCACGGAGTATATAAGGTCACATTTTATCAACCGCAATTATTTTGACAAAACAACTATCAGAGAAATAAGGCTTTAAAAAATTCAGGCAAGTTTTTATTTTTACTTTTCCTAACACAAAAATTGTAATATTTTTAAGAGCGGCCTCTCTGTCGGCTCCTTTGAATGAAACTACGGGCACGTGTAAGCGGTGTAGGCATTGCGGCCTCTCTGTTTCAACTCCTTTGAATTGAAACTACCGAAAATGCGTAAGGGGTGTTTTATTTTACTTTTTAATCAAAATGTCTTTTGGCGTTTTTCTTGAAAACTAGCGTATAAAAATCTAAGGTTTTCTCATAAAAATAGTTTATTTATGTTGTTGAATTTATCCTCAAAATATTTGCGGTTGATAAAATGAGACCTTATATAGGGTTAGAGTATTTCTTAACCTGTTGTCCGCCGACACCTGGGAGTTCGCGAATTTATGTATGGGGTCACCGCAGTCTCATCGCTGAACCATTTAACTATAATAAATAAGTACCAATAAAAGTCTCGTAATCACTACGCTTACAAATACAGAAACAAATTACAAGTAGAATTCGATTTGAGATTGCAACTTAGTACCTAGTAACATCAACCCAAATATCACTTATTTAGTTGCAAAAAAGCAACACCATTTTTCTCTTCTCTATTATTATTACTATTACTATTACGTATTACTATTATTATTACGTATTATTGTATAATGGTACACAAACACACACTAACACATATTTATATACGTACTTAACATGGGCATATATTTCTCTTGGCTTAAAATATTATAATTATTTTTGTAAAATATTAATGTAAAATATTTTATAAGTAATGGGAAATAAAGTTAACTAGGTACTATTTGTTATTGCTATGGAAGAGCGGAGTATCCCAAAACAAGCACATCTTTGCTTAAACGGTTGCTCCAGATACGGTTCAAACTTAATGTACCTTTAGACACAATAAATAATTTTTCATTTCTTTTTTTTATGGTATATGTGGTTGCTTTGAGTCGTCAAATTCAGCGGTTGAGGCGGTCACAGCTCTCCGCACGACCTCACCAATTTTACACCATTTTTTACTGTTTAAAGGGTCCTTGAAAATTTTGCTTGATTTCCTAGGGGTTCGTGGCTGAAGAAGGTAGGGAAACGCTGGATAGTCGATAGTCTTTAAATGCTGACGCTAATGGTGCTTAATTTTTAATTCATCAACAAAAAGAAGCTCTTTTTGTTGATTGAAAGAAATAATTGACTTTATTATTGGTATCTCTAAACTTAGTTTGATACTCGTTAAACAAATTTGTCGATTGTAATAAAAATTTCTATGCATTAAAAATACAGAGATAATAAGAGAGAATAAGTTTTAAAACATTTTATTTAAAAAAAGTAATGTCATTTAAAGTTCAATTTAGAATGTTTCAAATAAAAAATATTAGGCCTGTGTGGTGCCGGGAAAAAAGAATTGCACCACCCCATCTCTTCCCGTGGGTGTCGTAGAAGGCGACTAAGGGAATTCCAGATAATGGGCAGCAGCGTCTCCTACCTTACCGCGATCGCCAACCCGCCTGCCGAGCGGGGCGATTATGGCAAATTCCACCCACGATTCACCCAAAGAGAAATGGAGAAGGCTAGCTTGTTACTCTGCCAAAAATCGGATACTTACTGAGGTTACTTATAAAGGAACCCATGCGATATACCTATACTAAGAAGTTTGTATGTACTCGTATATGACAACATTTTGTCTTAACTCAATTTGATTTGCTATACGGAAATGTTTTATTATATATACTTAAACAAAAACAACACTAACAAACACAACAACCCCATTTCATTTAATTCGAAATGATAGGGCTGGCAAGGGAGGTGGTGGTGTAGCAGTTTATCTCCGGGCATATATTCCTTATAAAATCATTGACAAGTCACCTAGTGCGAACTCCAGGTCAGCTGAACAACTTTTCCTTGAAACCTCAGTACATCATTCCAAAGTGCTCCTTGGAGTTTTTTATAGCCCGTCACGTGACTACTTTCCTTCTTTTGAACAACTTCTTCATGAACTCTGTTCGGAATATGATCATACTTTACTGTGCGGTGAGTTTAACAACTGCCTCCTTAAAAAAGATATTCGTGTTAACAAGCTTACTAGTATTATCACTTCTCTCAATCTGCATACCTTGCCACTTTCTGCTACTCACCATTCACCTGGCTGCAACCCGTCGCTCTTAGACCTCATGATTGTTTCGGATGCCTCTAAAGTTTCTGCTTATACTCAACTCAATGCCCCTTTCTCCTATCATAATCTAGCCTATTTATCTTTTAAATTACGCCTTCCAAAGCCAAAGATTAAATATCGCTTTCTACGTAGTTTTAAGAGTGTGAATACTGAGGCGCTTACGCTCGATGCTGCTGTAGCTGATTGGTTGCTAGTAGAACTGTGCTCTACGATTAATGAAAAGGTGGCACCTTTCACTCAAATTGTTCTTTAGTTCTTTGATAAGCATGCCCCTATTAAACGAGACCGACCGTACGACACTCAGCTTTCGGACGGCACTAACTGCAATCGCGACCCTCTTAAATTTATTTTATTCTGTTTGTCCGGGAACTATCCTTTTGTAACTTGTTGGTATTAAACCAACCCTATGTTATACAGTCCGCCTTTCATTTAAGTCTTCGGACCCTTACAGCGACAGTAGAACCCTAACAAATGGTACTTTAAGCCGGAGTTACAAGAAAGCTGGCTCAATGGTCAGAAAAGAGGTGAAGTGCGCTTTCACCATTGTTGGTCTTATCGTCACTTACCATCAAGTGGCATGGGGACAAGCAGTAGAAGACAACTATCAGTAGTAGTATAAAAATAAAATAACTTTCAATCATTTATGATAGTCTTTTGGCTGGGTATGGGGACCTATAAAATGTTGTATATACTATAATATTTAATCTCTGATCATATCGGATCATATCAATGGAAATAAGTAAATTTAGAAATAATCATCTTATCTACGTAGGCTATATAGTAAAGTAAGTAATAGTATTATTTAAAAAAAAACCACATAAAAAAATAGACATCATATTGCCGACAAACAATAAAAAATAAATATTTCTAGCTAAGGCGAAAGCCATCAGAAATAACTATAAAACTTAAATTGGAAATTAAAATAAAAGTTAAACTAAATCACAGCTTTCGATTACGAAGAATCTTGAAGTAAAAAGCTCAATACAGCATTCATTCATGTCACCTAAAATGATCATCTCACTGCGGGCAATGATATTATATAGTAAAAATGGTAGAAACCGTTGGTTTTGGCCCCACTCTTGATATTTATGTAAATAATAACACAAAATTACAGTGATACACCAATACGCTATTCTATACATAAAAAAATTTCTTTTGAAAAAGAAACATTTTTTCAACATTTGTGATCCGTCCCGCGAACGAGCGAGCGTGCCCCGTCACCCGCGCCGTGTGCGACGGGCGAATCGTCTCGCGCAGCGCTGCTTTATGAATTTACATGAAACAGCACGCCCCGCGGGCGCCCGCGCTGTGCTCCCGCTTGACGCGGCGGACGCCCGGAGTTTCACCCGAGTTCTTATCGTAAAAATACGTGTTGTGAGACTCCATTTTTAACCCAATCTACCGTACAATACTAACTGGCTTAATACTAATCGCAAATCCATAAATTAAGATACAATAATAATATACCTTAACTTTTCATTTCTATCATCAATCATCATAATCATACAGGAAGGAAATATTGTTTATTTATATGTATAACTTGTAAGAAAAATTACTTTGACACTGGCTAAATGTGCTAATCGCACCAAGCAAACAACTAGAAAAAAATGCGCATAGAAAACATGTGTGTCATAAACTTTAATGTGTCACTCCACTCATGTTATCATTGTTAATTATTGATACAGTATATTACAATTTTTTCAGTCAGTTAATTGGGGTTAAATTTGTTGGAAAAAAAATAAAATTTTGTTTTATCTTCTAATTAAAAAAATATTAACAGCATACCCGGGTTTTCAATATTTGTCCTGAGTGTATAAGGTCACGTTGTATATCAAAATAAAAAAGCAGCAGCGTAGGTATATAACATTTAACATAGCTAGCAATCAAGAATAAAATAAGGACATGTACATAACAAGGCATTAGCAGCATACAGGGTAATTGTAGGAAACTAAATGTGTAGGTAGTGTTTAAAAGTTGTACCTAATGTAAATACATGACATGTAAATAACAATGCGTCAGCCAATGATATTTTATGTTCAGATACGTTGCCTGGCCTCCGTAGTGGCTAGGACAAATTAAGGTAATTGCCTGAAATTCACTTAGTCACACGTCAGTCAATGTCACGGCAATACGTTTGTGCCTTCTATAAGTTTTTTGTTGTTTATTAAATAAAATACCTTCCTGTGTATAGAAATTGCAAAAACTATACTGCAACCGTAAGAGACAAGACAACTGTTTCATTTCATTCGTAAGTATTGTAATTATGAATTTAAAATAGAAAATTTTCATTTAGTTATGGCATTTGTGATGTTGCCAATTCGATATGCGTGAGCGAGAAGCGTGTACTATGTTTTCTGTAAGAGTGAAAGAGAGAAAAAATGGCGGCCGAGAATTAATTACCTTTTATAGTTTTTATCTCTTTTTAACAATAGTTTCGATATGACTTTGTTTATTTTCTTTCCCTTTCGACGTGTATTACGTCAGAGAAACAATTTCGCCATTTTTTTCGCCAAACAGCCCAGATAGTGCTGCGTAAAGTTATTTTTTATATTTTTTATCTTTGTTGGTTTTTCTTTGTTTTTTGTTGAAACGACACCGATTAGGCCCGTCCAGAATACCAGCGTTGCAGCGGTCATATCGCTGTAGCATGTGCTGAGGCTGGGGCCTAGCCACACTTTGTCTTCTGTTTTTGCTTTTTTATTGTGAATGTACTTTTGTTTTTTCATATATATTTTTTTTACATGTAATTATCTTTTATTGTACTTAGTATGTGTCAATAAATGTATTTTCTTTATTTCTTTCAGTTTACAGGGAAATTGTAGAAACTAAATACGTAGTTGAGGTACTGTAAATAATGACATCCGATGATCTCGAATTTGCGCGTTTATTAAATAAAGGTAGTAGTGTAGTTAAGATATCTGTAAGTTTTAACATTAGTTTCTCTTCGGTTTAAAATTATCGAGTTGGAATCGTGCGTGCATATCAATACATACCCTGTAGTTGCTTATAATAATATCATACATTTCTTACTTTCTTATAAGGCATGGACATTGTGCAATAAAAGAGTTTCTGTATATAATGCTCTTCGGTTTAAAATTATCGAGTTGGAGTCGTGCATACATATCAATACATACCCTGTAGTTGCTTATAGTAATATCATACAATACTTACTTTCTTATAAGGTATGGACATTGTGCAATAAAAGAGTTTCTGTATATAATTACACATACGTAAAATGTGTACTTGCAAAGTACATAAGTCATAGTAACTAATGTCTATTTTTAGGATATATGTATAAATATTAGACAAAAATTGTCATCAATGTTATAAAACATTTGAATTCGATCTAATCGTCTGTATACGTTTAGGATATCAACGTGTGGGCTTAACTCACACAGATATAAATAATAAACTAAAGGTTGACGTGCACATGTCCGTACCGCAAGATCTTGCTCGCTGCGCTGGCGCTGGTAATGAAATTGCTGACCGCCACGCGCGCATCAAGTCGATGTGCGAAGATGTCATCAGCATAAATGTATTTTCTTTTTTTCTTTCAGTTTACAGGGAAACTGTAGAAAACTAAATACGTAGTTGAGGTACTGTAAATAATGACATCCGATGATCTTGAATTTTCGCGTTTATTAAATAAAGGTAGTAGTGTAGTTAAGATATCTCTAAGTTTTAACATTAGTTGCTCTCGGTTTAAAATTATCGAGTTGGAGTTGTTCATACATATCAATACATACCCTGTAGTTGCTTATAGTAATATCATACATTACTTACTTTCTTATAAGGTATGGACATTGTGCAATAAAATAGTTTCTGTAAATAATAAAATAATAATGATATTGTAAGCAACTTACACATACGTAATATGTGTACTTGCAAAGTACATAAGCCATAGTAACGAATGTCTATTTTTAGGATATATGTATAAATATTAGACAAAAATTGTCATCAATGTTATAAACATTTGAATTCGATCTAATCGTCTGTATACGTTTAGGATATAAACGTGTGAGCTTAACTCACACAGATATAAATAATAAACTAAAGGTAGACATGCACATGTCCGTACCGCAAGATCTTGCTCTCTGCGCTGGCGCTGGTAATGAAATTGCTGACCGCCACGCGCGCATCAAGTCGATGTGCGAAAATGTCATCAGCATAAATGTATTTTCTTTTTTTCTTTCAGTTTACAGGGAAATTGTAGAAAACTAAATACATAGTTGAGGTATTGTAAATAATGACATCCGATGATCTTGAAATTTCGCGTTTATTAAATAAAGGCAGTAGTGTAGTTAAGATATCTGTAATTTTTAACATTAGTTGCTCTCGGTTTAAAATTATCGAGTTGGAGTTGTTCATACATATCAATACATACCCTGTAGTTGCTTATAGTAATATCATACATTACTTACTTTCTTATAAGGCATGGACATCGTGCAATAAAAGAGTTTCTGTATATAATTACACATTCGTAAAATGTGTACTTGCAAAGTACATAAGTCATAGTAACTAATGTCTATTTTTAGGATATATGTATAAATATAAGACAAAAATTGTCATCAATGTTATAAACATTTGAATTCGATCTAATCGTCTGTATACGTTTAGGATTTAAACGTGTGGGCTTAACTCACACAGATATAAATAATAATCTAAAGGTACTTACTTACAGATATCTTAACTACACTACGTAGTTAAAATATCTGTAAGTTTTAACATTATTTGCTCTTCGGTTTAATTAAGGAATAAATTATCGAGTTGGAATCGTGCGTGCATATCAATACATACCCTGTCGTTGCTTATAATAATATCATACATTACTTACTTTCTTATAAGGCATGGACATTGTGCAATAAAAGAGTTTCTGTATATAAAAAAATAATAATGATATTGTAAGCAACTGACACATACGTAAAATGTGTACTTGCAAAGTACATAAGTCATAGTAACTAATGTCTATTTTTAGGATATATGTATAAATATACAACAAAAATTGTCATCAATGTTATAAACATTTGAATTCGATCTAATCGTCTGTATACGTTTAGGATATAAACGTGTGGGCTTAACTCACACAGATATAAATAATAAACTAAAGGTTGACGTGCACATGTCCGTACCGCAAGATCTTTCTCGCTGCGCTGGCGCTGGTAATGAAATTGCTGACCGCCACGCGCGCATCAAGTCGATGTGCGAAGATGTCATCAGCATAAGGTACCATTCATGAATATGGTTCAATGTAAGAGTGATGTGTGAAGATATCTAATAAAGTCGTTAGCACTATCACCACGCCATACGCATCAATCGGGCCGACCCTGTTGTGTTTCCTCCATTTCGATAAATGCGGCGCGGTCGTGTGCGCGTACACCTTTATTATCTATGTATAATCTTGATGTTGTTATAATTGTCTAAATGTTGTGTCCTTAAATCTGTGCCTAGACTAAGAAACTATAGGTAATATTTCTGTATGACATATATAATCTGTTTCGTAGTTGTTAAGGTGTTTAAAACGAAATTAGGTACCTATACATTTATGGACATATATTTAATTTGTTAGTAGCGTTACTTATTGTCAAATTTCTTTACGTAAATAATTCGCGGGTGTTTTGAGCACAGGTTATTTACGCCTGTATAAAAATAGCATGACGATAACTATCATTAGGCTTCTTTTTGAGAAATTGTTAAAAATCATAATTAACTTATTTGGGTTATTTAAGCTTTTAAAGCGAAATAAATAAAATTGTCCGCGGTAGTTTAAAGACACCCTATATAATAGGCACTATTTCATTGTACATCAAATAACGTATCATACGGTGCGCTTTATGGCACGGCATGGATTTGAACCTGCACCCTTCTGACATACCGGGTCAGGTGCTCTTCCAATTGAGCTATCGTGGTTCTAACCAGCCCGCCGAAATTATTCAACACTATTTACTTTTTACTTTGAAAGTAAAAACAATTTCTTTTGTGATCCGTCCCGCGAACGAACGAGCGAGCGTGCCCCGTCACCCGCGCCGTGTGCGACGGGCGAATCGTCTCGCGCAGCGCTGCTTTATGAATTTACATGAAACAGCACGCGCTGCGCGGGCGCCCGCGCTGTGCTCCCGCTTGACGCGGCGGACGCCCGGAGTTTCACCCGAGTTCTTTCCATAAAAATACGTGTTGTGAGACTCCATTTTTAACCCATTCTACCGTACAATACTAACTGGCGCGAATCCATAAATTAAGATATAATAATAATAATGTACCTTAACTAAAGAGTTTGCTTTAAATCTAGTTAAGGTTTTTGGTCACTGTTAGTGTTAGACCACGCCTAAAGGATGCAAAGATGCACGACAGCGTTTCCAGTTCCACTGATCTTTTAAAAGCGACCGTTGATGCGATGTTTATTGTACCATATATTAGTATTACGTAGTAGAAATTCATGAGTGTTGTGTAATATTAACTTTTTAAGTAAGAAGGCTTTGTCAAGTAGCTGGCGTAGCGGAGCGCAAGGTTCTTACCAGATTACTATGAAGACATTATGAGAGTCGTTGCACAAAACACGCTAGGATTACGCCATAGATGGCCATGAGCACGCCACGCCACGCGCCAGGACACACTGCAGAGCTGTAGCGCGCGACCGACTAGCAACGTGACTATCGAAGCCCCTGCCAAAAAAACGTCCCGCCCGCTGTCTGATAAAGTCTTTAGAATAAGGGAATGTTTGTATCAACTGCGATTTCCGTGAAAAGTCGTACCAGAATCTTTGACCAGAAAACGGGCTTAATTGTCATTTGAGCAGGCTAAGATCAACTTTTGCCCATTCATTGGACTAATGACATCGCTTTTCACGGACCAATCTATAGTGTTATTGTGAGCTTGTATGTTACCCATGAGGTGTTAAAAGGCTGCCATCTGTCCCAGATATGTATGTGTAGTGGTGATCGGCGAGTGCCTATTATGAAAGTTAAATTAAAGCGTGACAAGACTTGAAAGATAATTATATTTTTGAAAGAAAAAATTTTTTTTGGCAATCGGTTTGTATCGAGAATCTAAATTTAAAATTTGGAAGTAAAAGTAATGAGAAGGCCTTAAAACGTTTGTTAAAATGCTTTAAAGCATGTGGTCTGTCACGTTCTGGTTTAGTGATTGTTAAGATGATAGCAGCCTTATGATTTGTCCGGTTGTAACTAATAATAAAGTCTGTTTCAAAATCCTTTCTTGTCTACTGAGGTTTTTAAACCCTTAAAGGGTAAAACCCTTAAACTTAAACCCTTTTGAAGCAGGCTATGTGTGTAAGCATTATAAAATGCACATTATAATAAAATGTAATCAGCTATCGGTTTTCAATGTTGCTTTTGATGTGTATTGTTAATATAAGACTGTCCTTACACTAACTTCTAAACAGACTTCTGTGTACAAAATAAAAAAAATTCAATTTTAAAATAGCCAATCATGTCAGCGCATGTTGAAAATTGTCCAATCATTAAAGTTTCTGCAGGCACCCTACAAATGTATTTAGGCTAATAAATTGTCAAAGAGTTTGTCTTTAAATATAAATGTTTCTTCGATGTTGTGGAAAAATTGGTTTTATTTTACATTCCTAATTCATAACAGACACACTTGAAAATCTCAATGCAAGAACCTACCAGTTCAAACTGTAGACATAGCACGAACTTCTATCGAGCTCGTATAGTTTTTGAGACATGCAAACACAAAATAAGGAGATTGCAGAAGTATAGCTGCGCTCGAACTCGAACAAGGTGGCCCCATCGATTGCGAGGCCATGGGCACTTGCCCAGAGTGCTCAATGGTAAAGAAGGGCCTGGAGGTTGTCCATGTGTGCGTTGTTCGAGCGCGTTAGTATCAAGTTTCTCTTCTGCAGTCTCCTTATTTTGTGATGCTAAGTCATATATTTTATGAAATGATGTCTGTTTGAATTTCCAAACATTCCTATATTACTAGACGATAAGAATACGATAATTGTTCGTGTTTGGCTGAAGTACCTACTAGTAGTACCTAGTAGTAGTACCCCAGTTCTTGACTGGAACTAGTGTACGACACATTATTTATTACATCAACATATAATAAAGCTACCAAGTTGGCCACCCCTGATATACAGGTCGACTTTTCTATCACCATCCAAATCTTCTGAGATGACTCCCGTGATACAAACGAACAACTCTTTCGAATGGACCAACTCCCTAACTCGAAAAAAAAATCAGTTCCATACATTTTGGTCGAATGAATATTGATGATTTTTTTTCGAGTTAGGAAGTTGGTCCAATAGTAAAAGTTGTTCGTTTGTATCACGAGAGTCATCTCAGAAGGTTTGGATGGTGATAAAAAAGTCGACCTGTATAGTTGCAAGATAAAATTAATTTACTTTATCAACCAGCCTCAGGAAGCTCAAGTGGGACTCGAATTCACGACCTTTGGATAACCGGTCTAGTGCTCTGGCCGCTGAGCTACCGAGGCCACAGAAGACTCGTTGAATTTTTCTAGCTAAATTTTATCATAATAAAGATTAGTTAAGAATTAGGCAAGCTATATTTATGACTAGTTGTCGGCCGCGACTTCGTTCGCGAAGACTACACTATCCCACAGGAACCTGTTACCGGGATAAAAAGTATCCTTTGTGCAAAGTTTCATCCAAATCCGTTCAGCCATTTTCACGTGATGCGCAGTCAAATAAACAGATAAACAGACAATAATTCTAAAAACTGTTGGAGCGTGTTCTGTTATCGATTCTAAGTATCCCCAGCCGACTTTTTTTCGAATATCTTCCATGTACAGACTTTCGACCCTCTTTAGCTTTATTATATGTATAGATATTTATAATTTTACGCCTCGGTGGCCGAGTGGCAGAGCCCGATACTCAAAGTTTCCGGGTTCAAGTCCCAGGTCGCGCAAAATTTATTTCAGATTTTTCGATGCATAGCCCCGGGTTTGTGATCACCAACCCGCATTTTGACATTTGACGTAAGTATAATTAGCGGGCCACCTAATGTACGACGACCGTGCGTACATATGGCGCGCGAGACCCATCAATTGTAGCGATGACTTGATTTCAATGATGGAGGCCTTTGCCCAGCAGTGGGACAGTTATAGGCTGTTTACTTACTAGTAACTATAATTTTACGTAATTTTTTTTATTATATATTTTTTTTTTTTTTTTAAATTTATTTATCATTTAAATTGTTATTACAAAACACATTAAGCGATAACCTTAAAAACCACTAAGATTTAAGCTTAAGTTATCGAGAGTTTACAATAAATAAATATAACTTAAGTAATTAATAATTATTATTTTAACTTAACTAACTTAATTTTTTAACTACACACATACATTTAGGTATAATATACAACTATTTCATGTAAATAAGAGTTACAATAAGTCTAAAAAGTGTTTTTTAAGTTTAAATTTAATGTTTTTTTGTGTAACACTGTTTATTACTTCGGACGGCAAGTTATTGTAATGGCTTGTGTTTAAACGCCTACCAAAAATGTATCAACTCTACTACCAATAAAATTCGAAACGCTTACCAAAACGGATGAATGCTCACCAAATTGTGTTTCCTAAAATATTATAAAAAGGGATACAATTTATATTTTTATTAAATGCGTACTAAAAATGCATAATAAATACATGAATACCTTTTAACTGCACTTCAGACCAAATATATAATTTTGTCACCAAATAGATAACACCAAAATTTTATGCCTCGAGTTTTCACTTTGGTAATTTTTGCTTTCTGTTGTCTAATAAAAAAAATAACCTGGAAATTCAAGGCAATCGCTACGCTGCGCTTCGCGATCGTCATAAATTTTTAACCTATCACGTGACCTACAGGAGTAGAGCAGCTAGTATCCTCAAACATTTGAATAATAGTGTAGAAATTTGGTGAGCATTTATCCATTTTGGGAAGCAAAAATAATATTTGTACAGTCATTTAATTTATTTGGTACTTAGGCTTAGAGACTAAGAAATATTTCTGGTGAGCGTTTAAATTATACCCTATTGTAATTTGTGCATGAAGAGACTAATGAATGTGGATGAAGCGAAAGAAGTCTGTAAGGATCGCAGCAAGTGGAAAGAGGTGGTCTCTGCCTACCCCTCCGGGAAAAAGGCGTGATGTATGTATGTATGTATGTATGTAATTTGTGCGTTAAATTATACATAGCCATAATCATCAATTATATTAATTATGAGTGCTTCCTCTCAGTAGTATTCGAAGTCATCATCATTATCATCATCAGCTCATTATTATGTCCCCACAGCTGGGGCACGAGCCTTCCCTATGGACGGATAGGGAGAACGGGCCATCAACCACCACGCGGGCCCAGTGCGGGTTGGTGGTTGTTAACGACTGCTAATGCAGCCGGGACCAACGGCTTTACATGCCTTCCGAAGCACGGAACGGACGGTATTCGAAGTCACTGGTGACTATTTCCACACTGAAAATTTTCAAACGATGAAAAATAGAAGAACTGGCAATGGAATTAACAAAGGCAATTCATTACTTTCTTTCTTTTAAAGCATCAGATTTATTCGAAGTCACTGGTGACTATTTCCACACTGAAAATTTTCAAACGGTGAAAGATAGAAGAACCATTTCCTTTTTTCTTTTAAAGCAGAGTTTCTTAAACTTTTTGCAGTCACGAACCACTTTGACAATTTAAGCAACTCCGGGGACACCCTTGTTAAAGATTATTTTACTTACTGCTAAGTTTTTTCTCTCTCTTTATTTTGTTTAAAAGCTTTGGTCTAATAAATTGACCATATCGGCTCCATCTTATACTAATCTTAAATGCTACTACAACTTCAGACTATTTAGAACAAAATTGTAAATTTATTTTAACGGATGATGATGCTGGTTCAGCTAATATCTCATTAAGCGAACCCACATCTTTCCTATTTCCATTTAAAGTTTTAAACACTACATTTCTTAGATGACGATTTCGACCACATTCCAACAATACTACTAAGTTAATGTGAAGGATGCTGCTTGTGACGCGCGTGACGACGATGATGCGTCATCGTCACTGCGAGTGCGTGGCTGAGCCGAGAAATGTGCTGACTTTACTGCACAATTTAATGTGTTAAGAGTTCTACTGCGAACCCCAGATACACGTGCTATGGACCCCACCTTAAGAAACCATGTTTAAAGCATCAGATATTCGAAGTCACTGATGGCTATTTCCACACTGAAAAATTTCACACGGTGAAAGATAGAATAGTCTGCAATTGAATTGGCAAGGGCATTTAATTTTTATATCATAGAAAGACACTTTCCATCAGACACCCACATACTAATAAAACTGAGAATGCTTAATGTTTGCTAGGTAAAAAGACCGGGTAAAGAATTAAAGCCTCAATAGGTCCAGTCTAACAATATCACATTGGCAAATTTAATAAAAGCAATTCTTTCAATGAATCCCTTTGCAATACATTTAATTTTCGTAAAAATTTTAACAATAAAAACAACCGACTCCAAAAAATGAGACTAAAAAAATTGCACTAAAAAGTAAAAAATAATTGCGTGTTTAGTTTGTTCAATTTACTTGCAATTAACTTAATTAACTTGCAATGAAAATATATAGGTTCAATTATTGTTATTTTTGGAGCCGGTACCAGCCAACAAACTTTTTGGAGTCAGTGCCAGTCCGCGTTTGTAGTCAAAATTTCATGCATAAGATTCAAAGATTATAATATGTCGTAGGTATGTGTGTATGTCGTTAAATGTTAATATTTTAAAGTTACCTTGCCTGGCACCGACCGTTGTTAGTGACGGTAGTTGTTGACATTGAATGGGCGCCTTTGGCTTTCAAAGTAAAAAGTGTTGAATAATTTCGGCGGGCTGGTTAGAACCACGATAGCTCAATTGGAGAAGCACCTGACCCGGAATGTCAGAAGGGTGCAGGTTCAAATCCTGCTCGTGGAAATTTTTTCAACATTTATGTTTTTATAACTTATTAAAGATTACATCAGACGGGTCACTTCCATAAACCAAAACTTGCCGTATAGAAGTCCACATATGATAGAAGTTTGTTTTTAAATGAAAGAGAAATTATACTTTATGGCCTTGGACCATAGCATTTTAAATAATATAAAAAAGCTTTGCCCCTTATTTTAATTTAAATTCAAAATTAATTTAGGTTTAATGATAAATTAAACACAGTATCAAGATTCTTTTAATTTCTTGTTTGCCTGGTATTTAATAAATAAGCACATAATAATAATTTGTGCTTTAAGCAGAAATATAAAACATTTCGGACTTTGCTAAATGGTACAAAAGGAAGTTGCTACAACATCCGTATTTTATGCTGGTCTTAGACAATTTTAGGCTGCTTCACTATGAATAGATGCAAATGAAATAATTTTCGTACCTAAAATAAAAACAATATTAATAAAATTTTAAGTAGCCCAATTTATAGTTTTCTTTTAATTTATGGCGCCTATTGTTGGTGTAACGATTAGCTACGTCAACGTCAATGTAAATGCAAAAGTCAGATTGAGTGTCCAAAGGATAAAAGGTGTTGTCAAAATGAAACTCCCAAGTTAATCGAGGCTTCTAATTGAACACTAACTGTAATTATGTATGCATTCGGCCAGGTTGGCCTAATTTCATTGTACAAAAAGTAGGTCGGGAACCCGCGACCGAAGTGCAATATTGAATCGCGCCTACATGGTAGTAAAACTATGAACAAATCAAAAACCTAATTAACTAAAATCATGTACGTAACTCGTACAGTTGGCATAATATATAAACCTACCAGCTTAGCACCTTTATTGTTTTCTCAACTTCATTTTACAGAATGTATGGTCTTCGCGCTGCTGTATGTGGTAAGGTAGGTAGGTATATATAGTTATGCTGCTGACTTCCTAGAAAACTAGTAGTAGGTAGTAGTAAAATAAAAATACATAGTACTACCACAGTTGTACTAGTAGAACTATGTATTTTACATAACTACCTAATGATTAAAATAATAGGCGTCATCAGCCTTTCTGGACCCGTTGCCTTACATAACATAGAATAAATAAATAAATAAAATGTTTCCCACACTCACACCAATTATCTAGCCCCAACAAGAGCTTCCTTAAGAAACTCGATAAAATGAGAATGTTAAGAACAAGTCGAGTTAATAGTGACTTATGAGACAGTGGTACGAGTATCGAGCGCAAAAAACGACTTTGTCTGCTCATAATCACCCACCCGCAATAACTTTAGTACATCCGTGATCATGGCGCATGCAACTGGGCCGAAATATCAAATACGGATTATGTTGAAGCAACTTGTTTTTGTACAATTTAGCAAAGTCCAAAATGTTATCGATTTCTTCTTATAGCACTTTTTTCTAAAACTTATTTAGTGAATACCAGGCAAACAATACATTAAAAGAATCTTGATAATAATCTGTGTTTCATTTATCATTACACCTAAATTAATTGTGAATTAAATTAAATAAGGATAGAATAAGGGGCAAAGCTTTTTTATTTTTTAAAATGCTATGGTCCAAAGCCATAAAGTTTAATTCCACTTTCAATTAAAAACAAACTTTCATCATAAGTGAATTTCTATCGGCAATTTTAGGTTTATAGAAGTGACCCGTCTGATGTATTCTCTATTAAGTCTGTGTACTCTATCGACTGGTGTAGTTGATAGATAAATATTCTATACTTCTATCCGTAAATACGACTATTATGTATCATAACGTGCTCAATATAAACACAAGATACCTGCTAACGGTCTAACCCGTTTGGAAGGAAAAACAGATAAACACTGTATTAACAAACGGTTATAATTTAGTAAATTCCAAAATATGACAATTGAAAAAGGACAAAGAAAAGAAAATGTTTTAAAGAGAAAACAGAATAATGGTTAACACGGTTCACAATAACACAATTCAGCAAACTAGTTAAATAACATATTTTTTTTAAAGTTTGACGTATGTATCGCACTAAAAATCGGGTGCCTCCGCGACGGGGGCGTCACACACAGGTGGCCTAACCCACGAACCCTTTGTAAACTCAAAGCTCAAAACCTTTGTGAAACTGAAAACCGGACGCACGTGCGCTTACGGTAGGTACGCAAGTACAGGATATTACTTCTATAAAAACATTATTTAACACCTAACATTATGAAAACGCCAAACAATGCCGAAATATACCTGGAAAAAACGGCAAGATGAGTTACTAATGACTCAATTTTAGTTAGAGATTAAAATAAAAAAATACCGGTTACCGGAGGTCGCGCACGAACTATAGTATAGGCAGATGCGGCGCGGCTCTTTGGCCATTGTGAGTGTAAGTATCTCAACGGAAAAGTATGATTAAAAATATCAGAAGCGAAGTGCTTAATATCTTTAAAAATATCAAAGGCGAAGTGCCAATATCTTTACATTATTTGTCCTCCATGAATATACTATCTCATCATTAAGAAAAAAACAAAAGCTGTTACAGGTAAGCTTTTAGCTTTCATCTCACCTGATGTTAAGTGGTGATAAGGCCGAACGTGGAACCGCTCTTCACCCGGAATCCTGCTAACTTATATGTAACTGTAGAAATACAACAATGCTACTTTCATTCGTGTTATTTCAGGACAGTGATAGCTAACTAGGCGTACTTAAAACAAGTCCTACAGCTAACCAAATCAAGTACAATCATGTACTCTCTGCTGGGAATCGAACCGGAGACCTTTGGATCTGTAACCGGTAAACCACCACTAAATCACACAGTCTGTTCGTATGTTTATATAACACTTGTTTTACAAGACGTATTCACGTCTTTAAACAATCTACTATATACTACCCAGCAATCAAACGTACCCTAATATTATCTATCTCTATCGTAGGTACCATATTCGTACGCGTGCGAAAGGGACATACGCTTCTCGATATTCACTCTCCAAACGGCACCAATAGATTTAGTTAGCGTTTCGATTGGTTTTTTTGCAATTCCTGTAAAAAAATTACAGTTCGGAGGTTTTTGCTAAAAACTGCTAAAAACTCCATTGAGTACAAAGATACATATTTAATTAAATTTTTTTCGTTTACAATTATGTTGCATAAAAAGTATTTTATTTAAATCGGTATGTAGATTTTCCATGAATTTTCTAAACATTAAGTACTATGTACGAGTAAGTATTGAATTTATCATTTTCGTAATATTTAACCTCGCAGACAGAACTGACTGCGTCTGACGTAGGGTTTATAAAACTGTCTCACAAAATTGAATCTTATCACTACTCAATAAACCATAGCTGAGCAAGTGTTACGCCCGATATGTTGTCTCCTGTACCCCACTATTTAATTGATACCGTAAGCGGATTGCCTCGATGCAACCCCAAATTATGAACAGCTATTACGTATGTTATTATGGTGCTGGATTCTGTAATAGGAGAGGCTTAAATTGAGCACTAAGTACTGAGAATGGGCCCTAAAACTCGCAATTCAAACTGGGAGGCTGGGGTGTTGGAAGTCTGCTTTTGAAAGGGTGGTTGTATTCACTAAACGTATGCCCGGTTACCTGATACTTAGAGGGGCGTTGGTGAAAACGGGCCTTAGATGTATAGTCTGTGGTATAGGCATATAGGTACCCTTTCAAATGCCATCTATTTATTTTTCTGAATGCTGTCATCTATATATTAATAATCTTTATTTTCTGTGCGTGTGTATGTTATTCTCTCCTCTTCCTGCTAAACGGCTAGATGGATTTGGATATAATTTTCTGTGTGTGTTCAAGTAGATTCGAGAATGGTTTAGATTTACAATTGGACCCGGTAGGTGGCGCGGTTATAGGGGTCCATCATGGGATACGGGTGTTCTTAAGCGGACGAATGATTTGTTTGTTTTGTTGTCATGGAAACTGTCAAAGCGGTACGAAGTCCGCCGGTCAGCTAGTAATGAATTATGAATTTTATATTGTCGTGTTCCGGCAGCTAAAGATAAGATAGCTAATGCCCTCACTAGTTGGGGATTTCGGGTGAAGTGCGCTTCCTTCTTCGGCCTTATCATCATTTAAGATCAGGTGAAGGCCAAGTGCTTACCTGTAGGAAATAAAAAAATAATATATATATATACGTGAAGAAATAATTTGTACCCTTTTTAAGAACATTGCGTGCAAGGAGTGTGAGATTTGAAATAGTTAAAGAACATGGTGGAAAGGGTTTTGTCAGATTCCACATATGTACCCATAGCTAGCTAGTAGCCATACCCGTAGCAGTAGCCGTGTTCGAAGCAGTAGCAGTGGTCGTAGCAGTAGCAGTGGTCGTAGCAGTAGCCGTGGTCGTAGCAGTAGCAGTGGTCGTAGAAGTAGCAGTGGTCGTAGCAGTAGCAGTGGTCGTAGCAGTAGCAGTGATCGTAGAAGTAGCAGTGGTCGTAGCAGTAGCAGTGGTCGTAGCAGTAGCCGTGGTCGTAGCAGTAACAGTGGTCGTAGCAGTAGCAGTGGTCGTAGCAGTAGCCGTGGTCGTAGCAGTAGCAGTGGTCGTAGAAGTAGCAGTGGTCGTAGCAGTAGCCGTGGTCGTAGCAGTAGCAGTGGTCGTAGAAGTAGCAGTGGTCGTAGCAGTGGCAGTGGTCGTTGCAGTAGCAGTGGTCGTAGCAGTAGCCGTAGTTGTGAAAAACACAAATGTTGAAAAAAATTCCACGAGCAGGATTTGAACCTTATAAAATTTGCGTTAAAAATTATTTGAACATTCGTAGTTGTGAAGTTTATTATTATTTGCGTAGATCGAGTTTCTTAAACTAATCACCGGTTCGGACTGCATTTAACTATCGAGAATAGCTTGCAAAAGTCTAATAATAGATGAGCCTAGACAATGTCTTTTCTTGATAATTAATTAGGCAAATCAAAATTAAAACAGCTAGTATGACACGATTGTGCCCCATTAGCCGGTCTCACTTTGCCGTGCCCGTAATAACCAAATCAAATCATTTGCTTGAAAATTGGTACAAAAGATTTTACATTAATATTGAGTCGCACACTATTTACCAAAAACTGACATGCAAATTGAATAGCATCTTCATCACACAATTAAAGGTTAAAAATTAGGCACCTTTATGGTAAGCAAGTGCAAAAACATCACAGTAATTTAAAAACAGATTTTGCATAAACATAAATTCCTTAATGGAGCAAAAACAGTATTCTACTAAACAAGTTATCAATTTCCCATTAAACGTATGTATGAGCAAACTCTTGCATCGATATCAAATTCATCATAAAAGTTAACAAGACACACACAACTTCGTATGGCGTATGTATTTGTTAGATAAAGAAACACAAATGTTCCTTATAACAGTCATGATGTTACTTTAAAGTTGGACGGGTGCCCTTTTATGTCCTTAGGGATAATATTAAACTATTTCTAGACGCTTCATGTGACATTTTATTCGAAGTCGTTCAACAAAGTTTGGTATAAAATTTCTCAGTTCAGAGCTTATTGTTGTGCCTGGTACTCATAGGTTCGATGTATCGCTGAGAGGGCTTTCAATCAATTAGACCAATTTGTCGTTTTTTGTCTAGGGTGATGCGTTACGCGAGTACCTTTGCTGAGGGGGAATGTCAGGGTAATCCGTTTCGCCACCCTAAAATAGGATGTAGTAAAACTCCCTTTCACCACCCTAAAATAGGATGCTGCTACTGAAAGTTTGGATGTGGCGACGGCGTGACAGGTTTTTTTCCTTTTTGGAAATGGAATTTTTGTAGTTTGCTTATAGCCTTAGACCGCATTTTGAGAGTCACCGGACTTTTTGGGGGCGGCGAAAAACGTAAAGGTTTCCCGAACCGTGTGATCGAAACACCGTCAGGGTCAATAGTGCGTGTCCCCGTTCCCTACTAGGGCATTCGCCGAGGGGTTTAGATCGGAACGGAAAAGTCGTGACAAGTAAGAGATGAATGTGTCTTTTTAAACAAAGAGACAAAGATGATATTGTTATTTTTTTATTAAAAGTTAAGTTATGTTTATTATTATTTTTACTTATTTTTAACTTAAGTAAAAAAAGGTTAAAACAATTCATTTGTTTTCAAAAAAGGTACACACTATTAAAAGGAAAATAAAATATTAGGTTGGGGAAAAAGTCTTTTCGCATATATTATGAACTTGTAATAAAATCTTTTTGGCTATACTATTTGTATCTGGCTGGTTTTGATATCATTAAAAGTTTAAATTTCAAAGAAGATAATTCCAAATTCAAATTAGGAAAATGTGTGATTTTCATTTGTTTTTTTTATTGTCAAGATGAGTGAATCTAATGAAGAAATTCGATACATTTTAAAATTTTACTACATAAAAGTTAAAAATACTGCGCAAGCCGCGACAAATAATTACGATGTTAATGGACCTAGTGAGAGTACCACAAATTTGGTTTAAGCGTTTTCAATCCGGAAATTTTGATGTCCAAGATACACACCGCTCTGGTCGCCTATTACGGATAAAAAGGATGCCATTTTTGAAAAAAATGGAGCAAGATCGGCATATCAGTAGTTACGACGTAGCTGAAGAACTGGGAATTGACCACAAAACAGTTTTGGCGCATTTGAAAAAAACTGGTTACACAAAAAAGCTCGATATTTGGGTACCTTACCAGCTCACTGAAAGAAACCTAAGGAACCGTGTACTCATTTGTGATTCTTTGTTACGACGTAATTAAACCGAACCATTTTTGAAGAAGCTGACTGGTGATGAAAAGTGGATCACGTACGACAAGAACGTGCGAAAAAGGTCGTGGTCAAAGGCCGGTCAGGTTTCACAGACTGTGGCGAAACTCGAGTTAACTCTCAACAAGGTGATGCTGTGTGTGTGTGGTGAGATTGGAAGGGCATTATTCATTATGAGCGGCTACCACCAGGCAGGACCATCGATTCTGAACTCTACTGCGAACAACTAATAAGATTAAAGCAAGGAGTTGAGAGAAAGCGGCCGGATCGGAAAGAAGCGGATCATGTCCTACCTACAAGATGGCAAAAAGTTATCAAACAAAATGGCACCTACATACTCTAGTTAAATGTAAATAAACAATATTAAAAAATGTTTTGAATTTTCTTAAAAAATGCGAAGAAACTTTTTCCCCAACCTTGCTATACCAAAGTGTTTTTACACATTAACAAGTTAGCTGTCTAGTGTACCGAATGGAATACGCATCGAGTGAGTGTGTCACGTCCATGTACCGTAAACGGGGTACATAATAAGATAAGGTAAGGTTATATAATTTGTCGGTATATAACACACCTAAGATAGGTAGTAGGTACATACCTACCTAAACCATGCATTTTGCATTATTTTTGTCATCTCTTTTATAATCACGGGTGAATAATAGCCCTAATTTTCTGATGTGGACATTCACATGCCTACACGGTTAAATATGTGAAATAATAAGTTATATCACGTTATGATTGATATAAATAAAAACTTTTTCTATGTCAACACAATTTCCTCATAATATTTCAATTGTTTCTATCATTAATTGTTTTTGAGAAATAATAAATTGATCCACAAAAAAATAGTAGGCTAGCACCTAAAATGCTAAGTTAACATCTAAATAGTAGTTTAGGTGCTAACTTTGTATTTTTAGGCGCTAACTTAGTATTTTTGTGGGTTAGGTTAGATTAGTTTGGTGATCGATTAAATACAACCCATTGTTTTTTCTTAGCAAATTATTACTTTTATTTTCTTTGTACGTACTTATATGCCTATGAAAAGTGTCTTTGTTTGAATTCTTAACGGAAAAGTAAAGAGTCATGATTGCAGTTTTGTTTTATTTTCTAAAACTTGTGTTTTATGGCAAATATTAATCAAATTTCGTGAACGTGCATGAGTGTTGGCAAATTAAACAAAACAGTGCAACGTCACTGTTCAAATTCTCTCAAGAAGTCCGCGTGAGGTCTTAGTAAAGCCCCACATTTTTACTGAGATACTCAAGGGTATATCATTTCTAACTTCTCATTACTATTATCATTCATCATCCTCATATAGTAAAAAAAGATATATTATTTAATTACTAGCATATAACTTGTAAGAAAATTACTTTGTCACTGGCTAAATGTGTTACAAAGCTATAAACGAAAAGGAAAAAATAGTGTCTTTGTCAGACATGACGTTATCACTTCGATTACCGACTGTGAAGGTGTATGTAGGCTGTAAGTACACTCTCGAGCGAGACAAGGTGAGCTTAATGTAAGTACATTGAAGATTTTGGTTTACAGTTTGCTTAAATTGAGATACAAAACTCAATGCAACCAAACCGATTTATGTATTAATTCAAGGAATCTTTGTTAGAACAGAAGAAATTCAGCTTGAAAGTTTTGTCTTCCTAGCCGGGGCCCTCTGTAATCAAAGTGGATACGAATAAAAAAAGTATACCATTGTTATGTTTTTCCAATGTGCCTCTTAGTTCTTCGCAATATGCCAAATTTATATACAAAATTATAATACTTATTTGTTTTGTTGACCTTACCTTACCTTACTTTAGTTATCTAAAGTAAAGTAAAGTAATTATTTATTCAGTGCTTCCAATACATTAAAATAAAGCTATATTGTTCTGAGGACAGAGCTACTACAAAAAAATTAAGTTCCGCCTTCTTGGACCTCCAAATCATCATCATCATCAGCTCATTTATGTCCCCACTGCTGGGGCACGAGCCTTCCCTATGGATGGATAGGGAGAACGGGCCATAAACCAACACGCGGGCCCAGTGCGGATTGGTGGTTGTTAACGACTGCTATGCAGCCGGGACCAACGGCTTTACGTGCCTTCCGAAGCACGGAGGAGGACCTCTAAATATAGATGTCATAATTATTCATAAACTGCAGCACATCCGATTTCAATATAAAAATTTAAATAAAAACATTGTAAATAGTGTTTGTCATTATTAACCTCTATTACTTTGTTTCCTCCGATTCCATTTTAGAAACAATATTTTTCACACCTTCAGCTCTAGAATCTCGGATTACAGACCTAGTAATCTCAATGTAGAGCAAGTCATTGAATTCCAAGGGCGATAATGTTGTATGATTCAGATTCAGCATTGCTATGTTCTGGAAGGGAATGCGATCTAATTAATTACTGAGCATTTAGGCATAAAAACTAGAAAAGCTTTAAATTCGCCAACGCGCGTTATACCTATGATGTTGGAAACATTGTTTTTTTTTTACTAAGAAAACATACAATAATAAATACATATAAAAATATTAACTAAAAAGAAACACAATAGCAATCAGTTTTTATACCCTCAGGCGAACTGCCAACTTAGTTGGCTCAAAAAATAAAAAAACAAAAACTTCAGGAGGATGCAGCCAATAAGAATAACACAGAATAAGGTCTTCGTAAAGCTTCCGCCGTTCCCGTTCCGTTGAAAATGGCATTTATTTTCCCTCCATAATATAATTACTGAAAAAAACCGGCCAAGTGCGTGTCGGGTCACGCGCAATGTAGGGTTCCGTAGCCCATCTCAATAATGCGGACTCTGAAAAGAGGGCTTTTATGAACATTTATTTAACGATGGCTCATTAAATGTAGATACTACCGGTTTCACACACTTGATAACGTTATTAAGTAGTTCCTAATGTAGAATTTGTTTTGCGCCAAGTACATTTTATAAGTTGGTCGGCTGTTACTCGTAAACTTGTAAAGCCTACTTAGCTGTAATAGTTTTCCTTTTAACTTCGTCATGGGGGGGACGACGACACTTGACTAACAACATTTTATTTTGCACTTTAAAGCTTAATAGTTCACAAACTGATGCTTCAATCAAAAAACTGTTTCCAGAAACCCGCAATATTTTTGAAATTGCTATCCAACGACACCCTATACTATGGGGTAGACAAGAAAAAAAAATTACATCCCCACTTCACGTGTAGGGGAGGTAACCTAAAAAAAATATTTTTTAAAATTTTACTTCACCACTTTGTCGGCGTGATTAATATGTATATCCATGCCAAATTACAGATTTCTAGTACTAAGAGTCTATGAGCTAGGCTGGGGACAGATAGACAGACAGACGGACATGGCGAAACTATAAGGGTTCCATGTTGACTACGGAACCCTAAAAAGAACAATTCGCTGTCGGTACAAAGGTTTTACACGTCGATGTTGCTTTGTTTTAGCGAGCCAATCCATTATTATTACCAACAGCTTACATCGACTTCATACATCTGCAGCAGACGAGTCGCTTGCATAATTTTTTATTCAAATATGAAAAGCGCCGCGGGCATCGGATGCGCTATTTAATTTCCCCACCGCACACCGCCCGTGGACGTTAAATATTGCTTATAAATTTATTTGATTCGTTTTGCGTGGTAGGCCCCCGGATCGTCTGCACCCGGCGGTTGCTATGCCGACCGCCTGCATCCTCGCCCGGGCAACCCGGCCGGAGCTACCTGTAAGCTGGTTCTGTGAAGTTAAACATAGATAGATAGACTAATAAACGAGCTAGCCTTTTGTGCGAATATTTGCGAATATGAGGGATCGAGTTCGGATGAAAATGTGAACGCTAAAAGTATTTTGCACGGCTCTGTGACGCGCGACTGCGTTTGTCCCTTTGCATGTTAGGAAGTTTAATAAAGTTTCGTCATGGAAAATTGGATAAAGGAATACGAGCTGATAAACGGGTGCCTTACGTTTAAAGTTTGTAGTGGTTCATGTCAGAAATTTATGTCTTAAATTTTTTTAAGTTCTTCATTTATTGAATTAGAAATGGGTATATCTAGTTACCATTATAATATTATTTAATACTCTAAATGATACGAGATAATAACTTCTTAATTGGGAAGAGGTAAAGACGTGATATTTATTATATTTGGTTTATCCTATATGAAAATAATGATCACGATCATGAAAGATACAATTAGTGTAGATAATACTTATCCGGTGGAATAATAGGCGGTAACCGGATATTTGTCAGACTCAGTATCCGGTTGTTTGTCGACAAAAGTATCAAGAATAAAGTGTACATTTATCGGTAAGTTACTTAAGTTACCAATAGATAGATGTACTTACGCCACCATTGAACAATTTATTATTTTATCAAACAGTTACAATTTTATAAAAATAATAAAGAAAGTTTGAAACGTAGCATCAGTTAACCTTACTCTGCCGGCCCACAAGGTGCTTCTTCACGCCTCTTTTGAAGGACCCTATATCATGGGAAAACGTGTGCTGGTAGACTATTCGAACTTTTGGATGTGCGACAAAGAAACGAGTTACCAAATTTCTTTGTGCGCGATGGGATATTTGAGACAGTGAAGCGGTGACTCCGAAGAGCAGCAGCGGCAGTTATAGTTAATACAAGGCCACGGTCCAACCCATCAGTTTTAGCAATTACTTGATGGTAATGATGGAGATCTTTGATCAGCAGTGGGGTAGATTTACTTATTATATATTATATTGTGTCTTATTCAAAAACAATGAGTAAATATTAGTTTAGCCATTTATTTGGTATTGCCAACAGTATTTAAATTATCACATACAAAATGAATAAGCATGCACTGGAAGGTAAACATAGTTTTGATTGCAACCCCAATTAAAGGCAACCACAACACTTCCTCGAGGAGCTCGATGGCGAAGTGGTTAACGCGCCCGGTCTGCGAGTGCTGAGGTTAAGCAACTTTGGCAAAGGCCGGTCATCGGATGGGTGACCAAAAATTTATCATCTCGAGCTCTTCCGTGCTTCGGAAGGCACGTTAAGCCGTTGGTCCCGGCTGCATTAGCAGTCGTTAACAACCACCAATCCGCACTGGGCCCGCGTGGTGGTTCATGGCCCGTTCTCCCTATTCATCCATAGGGAAGGCTCGTGCCCCAGCAGTGGGGACATAAAATGAGCTGATGATGATGATGATGACAACACTTCCTTCACAATTAAATTTTAAATTTTATATATTTGTAAGCCAAAATATATAAAAGAAATACAATAGAAAATTAAAGGATATTATATTAATATATTACAATTATCATTGTTTGAATATTTAAATAAATAAATATATAGACTAATAATATTAAACAATGTTTAGTGTAAGCCATTTTAGTTTCTACTAGATCGTATTGTTGTCATAGCAAATCAAATACTCGAATATTCAGACTCGGCAAACGATCGAAGTCGGCATCCTAACCTTGTTGGACTGGACAAATAGATAGGTAGATATCTGGCGCTAGGTTCGTGGAATTTACCTTTGATGCGAAATACAATGGAATCGTGTGCATACTGTATTTAGATATACTCGTAAGGTGTAGTGCGCATCAAACGCGAGGTTCCAGGAATATATGACAGCAAAGCACTATAATTATTAGCTTTAACTTTATTTGGTTCATTGAAGTTTTTGTTTAGGAGGAGCTGGATTCATAAGAGCAAATTTATGTAGCCTAAACTAATGCCACTACTTTAGTTTAGGATATGCGTGAACACTGTTCAGCGCCGCCAAACAATTAAATTTCTATTGTGTCTGTGTCTGTTATGTATATTTACAGATGACGAGTTAAGACCTTTAATGTAACAACAAAAATACTAATAGTACATATTCTCATTGTGTTTTAAACTTAAAATTTGAAACCAATTTAAGAACTATATAAAAAAACATTTTAAATTTTACTTTTTATTTTTAAGTGCTAATTGATGCACTGAAGCTCAATTAAATATTTTAAAAATATTTTATAAAATACAGTGAAAAAATTAAACGCCCATTCGACCCAGCCAGGAATCGAACCTAGGTCTTCCGCAATCCGGGCGGCTGCACTGACCGCTATGCTACCGGGAAGGCTGACGAAAGCGCTTCATTTTGTCATTGCTTTTTAATTTTTTGAGTGCTTTTTGCGGCACAGAGCCATCTATCCAAAGGTTTTTGCAACCGATGGCTATGCAGATTCATCTTTTCTGTTGAAGATCTTTGCAGATTTGCAGAAATCTTTGCAGATTTTATGTGCAAATAGCACTTAAAAATAAAAAGTAAAAATTCACGTTAACGAAATTGAGATTGGTATGGTATAAAAGCAACGCTTTCTAGCGACTGAGCCGAGGACGTGAGCTGATGAATGGTGAAAAAATATTCTCAATGTTTGTAATTTATTTTTATTTCTTGTCTTTTGCAAATATTACATAACATTGTGGACTTAAAAATCACCACCCAGGGTTGCAAAAAGACGTGCATTGGGCCTGATTATGATGATGATGATGATAATCATGGTGATGATGATAATTATGATAATGATGATAATCATGATGATGATGATAGTGATGATTTGTCCGACCGATAGCAATACAGTGAATATTTCGTTTTCGGTTCAGGGAATCGTTGAAGCAATGATTGTTTGGTATAGCAAACTCACTCATATTATCAAATTCACGATTCCCTGCAGTCGCTATTCTGTTTCCAATTCTGGAATATCGTTGAAGCAATAGGACACCAATTAATAGCGTACACTTTATATGGTCCATCGAAGCCTGCGGTTTTAACAGAAGATGCATTGGACGTTATTATTACAGCAAACTATGAAATTCACGATTGACTGCAGTTGCTATTCCGTTTCCAATTCTAGGAATCGTTGATTCAATTGGACATTATTAAATATAGCATTTATAAACTTTATTTGGTTGATCGAAGCCTGCGGTTGTGAAAGAAGATGCATCGGGCGTGGCTGTATGCTAATAGCAAAGTATGAAATTCACGATTCAATGCAATTGCTATTCTGTACTCATTTTCGAGATTCGTTGAAGTATCGACACAAATTAGCTTAAACTTTAAATAAATAAATAAACTTTACTACACTCACACCAATTGTCTAGCCCAAGAGAAGCTTCGTTATGAAACTCATTAAATGGTTACTAGACAACGGATAAACATACTTAAAATACTTAAATACATACTTATTATAGATAGAAAACACCCAGACCCGAGACAATTTAGAAAAACAATAATTTCTAAATTGACCCGACCGGGGATCGAACCCGGGACCTTAGAGATGGCGACACCATGAAAACCGGTGTACAAACCACTCGACCAAGGAGGTCGTCATGGTCCATCGAAGTTACACTCGTAACAGAATTGGGCGTGATTGTGATAGTAGTATTTGTGATGGATAAAGATTCTTGGATAAAGGTCTCTTCCCATCATCTCCATTCCCTGTAGTTTGTGCCTGCTGTATCTAATCTCGGCCCGCATGTCATCTCTCAGAGCGCTCTGCGGCGGTCGGCACTTCCCCTATTATCGACCCTGGGTATTAACGGTTTTTTAAAATTCTCTTTAAATTTTTAACAGTTTTAAATTTTGCATTTATAATGCTATATTTAGTTACAAGAGACAATTTTGCTAAAAAAAAAATCAACCTTTTCAAAATTTTTCCTTGTATTTGTCCGCATACACTTTTTCTTTGCTATTTTGCAGTCTCGCAGAATAATACTGAGCATAGCTATCCCTATTCCCATTTTGCGCAACCGTGAATTTTTCGACTGACCGCTTCTGTGAGGGTCATGGTTTCTGTGCCATAAGTATAATAAATATATATTCAAATTTTAATAGCTACATACCTAAACACTGTAAAATAAATCTTTAAAAAGAACGGCTATGCAGTATGCATTTTGGGTGAGTTGGTATTATTAAAATGTATGGAACAGAAGATTAACAAAAAAATCTATTCTTCTATGGTTCTCGGAATCGATAAATTATTTGCATAAACTATTTTCGGTTCGTCGAAACTTGGGGTTGTAACAGAAGATGTGCACTGGGCGTGATTGTGATTGCAGTTCGAATTAACTATTCACAGTAGTTACTCTACTATTTAGAATGTAGCTAAGCTAGACTTCGTCGTTCGACGGCAAGAATACCGCAACGGCTAGATGTCTCGAAGTGTTTACCTTATCAGTAAATTGTAGGTCGATAGCGCACCGGTTAGCGCGTTCGAGATTTGCTATTTTGCAAACGAGTCACTGGATAAGTGACCAAACTTATACTATGATATTTTTGTAAGTCCGTTGTTTTTTTGAGAGAGTTTGCTGATTGACTCTGGGCTTTTCCAGCGTCATCGGACTTTTATGGGGGTGGCGAGAAACTTAATGGGTTCCTCAAGCCATGTGAAACGAAACACCGACAGAGGGAATGGCATCATGAATGGGAATGGTGTCCCCGATCCCTACTAGATCTTCGAGAGGTTCAGATCGGATCGGAAATCCGGTGACGCAGTACATAAAAATAACATTTCATTCGAGTAATTACAACAACTCCTATAAGGAACACATAAACAAAAAAAGGGGCTAAATGTCGCCTGAGTACAACAGCAAGCTCTCTCTAAAAATAGAAGATATTTTAGTTGAAACTCCTAGTGTGCTTCAGGCTTAGAAAACCAATGTCTTACGTCGTTGCCAGCGTTGTGAGTTATGGGAATGTTAACATGTACTATAGGTAGTTAATTTTAATACAGCATAAGCGGTCTACCGGTCCCAGCAAAAATACCAGCTACAAATTATCGAGCTCTTTCGGGGTGGTGCCTAGGGCTAGTTTTATGTCCAACCGGCTAGCCACCATATTCCAAAAGTCTGTCAGTATAACTACAATGTTAGTAGCATTGATGTGATCCGTAAATTTTTATTTTTAGCTACATGATGTAGAAGAATATTTATGTTGTATTATATTTTTACACAATTTTTTTGCGAACAAACTACAATATGAAAAGCAAGTGTTAAAAAAAATTTGATCCCGCACCCTGGCATACCGATGAAATGATGGCATGACATAAAGATGTATGAAAAAAATTATAATTAAGTAATAATTACCTTTTTCGCATTTTTGGGGTTATACGCACTTTTAAATTGTTTAAGATGCTAGGGACAAACAAACTTATTCTAATTCAAAACACATACACATCCACGTTATTAGGTACACTATAAATCAAAAATGCTAAACACTTTACATACTACCTACGAGCCTTTATTAGTTTAAAAATTTGAATACAAATAGGTATCGTACAATGCAAGTTTAAACAACCACTTAAAATATGTGTTAGCTAGACATAACAACAAGTTGGACTCAATTAAACCGTAAACTCTTAATTATAACAGTTAAATCTATTTTTTTATTAATAAACCAACACTGAATACGTCTGTAGTTATGACCATAGCCATGTTCCCCTAAAGTGCATGATCCTGGAAAAATAATTATGTTTGTTGAAAAAACGTTGGAATTTAATTTAATTTCAGTTTTTTTAAAAGCAAATGGCGCGTCGCGTCGCACAGTGGGACAGATTTCGGATTTGCGTTGGAGGATTCGCAGGACGTTTTTGTTACATATCATTATTTTCATTGTGCCAATCTATAGCCCTTATTAAAGCGATCAGGTCTTATTAGGGCAACTTTTTTGTAAACATAATTTGCGAGAAAAATTGAATATAAAGAAAAGTATTATGAGACGATATCTTACATGCTCTACAAGTACCAAGTCTTGGAAGATCCCAGCTTGATATTTTGTAGGGTTAATCTATGGGTGTTTATATAATAGCGCCACATACACATTGTCCCGGACTTCCCCGTTTTCCAGATATATGAAGCTGAACTTAGGTACTTTTTCTAATTTTTCTTAGGGATTATTTTAAGTACTAAACTCCAAATAGTTATTAAAAAACTGAACAACGTGAACATTATGAATTGTATATTAATTTAATTAATTATCAACCAGACTACCTACTGCATCCGGTGACGTCATATAACAAAATTAAAACATGGAAAAAGTGAATCCAATATATCAAAATTGAGTCTTTAATAGGTTTTAATTTACAAAATTTGTTTGTATTGTTCCAGCTTAAGTATTAACAATTGTATAGGTTTTATAGGTCGGAGGGGCTGAATTAATAATGCAGAATTATGACAAAGGAACTATATTAATTACTTTTACTAGGAAGCTAGTACGACTGACTCCTAGCACAGCTGAATCAAAAAGTATAAGGAGAAAAGAAGGAAGTGATTTTTAATTGAGTGAAGCGTGAGAATGAAACGAAATGAGTGGGGATTGAGTGAACTTATGACTGAAAGTGTATGAATGAATTACTTCGTTTTCTGTAGTCATTTGACATTCTTTTAATTAAATAAAATCATTACTAATAATTATTTTGTATGATTCATTTTTGTAAACAATTGAAATGTTAAATTCTACACGCCCCCTCAAAAATTAATCACCTTATATTTATACTATATAAACAAAATAATCTCCTAAACAGTACATATAACTTCCTAGTGTTCTGGGGAATACAATATATATGGTCCAACATTTGTTGCAGGGGCAAGGAAAACCCAGTAAAACCTACCAGACCATTGTACATTACCATGTAATGTTTAAGTAAATAAAAAAATTAAAATCATTAAATCAGCAAGCAAAAGTAAAAAATATTAATAAATATTATTCTAAGCCCATTTCTCGTCTCATTTTATGAAATGAAACTGCAGGTAACGGCTTCGTTAATCCATCAGCAATTTGCTCACCTGTGGGAATATATACTAATTTTACAACATGCTTGGCAACTTGTTCTCGTGAAAAATGGTATTTTATGTCAATATGTTTTGACCTGTTATGGTTAGTGGGATTGTTTGCGATACTAATGCAGCCATTATTATCTTCATAAATGATTATAGGCTGTTCAATATTTAAACCAATTGTAGTCGCCAGTGATTTTAGCCAAAGAGCCTCTCTTACAGCCTCATATAGTGCCATGTATTCTGCTTCGGTTGACGAAGCTGCTACTGACAACTATCTTTTTGTGTTCCAGGTTATTGTACACGATTCAAATAACTTAAATAAATAACCCGTGGTACTTTTTCTGTCATTAGTGTTACTACCCCAGTCAGAATCGACATATCCACACCATATATGATTATAATCACGTTTATGATACACAAATTTTAAATCAATAGTACCTTTTAAATATCTAAGTACCCTTTTAAGGCATAGCCATAATTCTTTGTTATTTTTATTCGTGTATCTACTCAAAATATTTACACTGGTACTTAAATCAGGACGAGTACATATCATTATGTACATTAAGCAACCGATAACGTTTCGACAAGGTGCATTAAAACTTTCGTCACAATTTAATGCATCATAATTTAATTTACTCTCTAATGGAGTACTGACTGGATTACAATCATTCATATTAAATTTATTTAAAATAGTTTTTATGTATGCACTTTGGTCTAACGTTATTTTATTATCATAACGCATAACTCTTATACCCAGAAACAATTTAATGTCTTTCAAATCAGTCATTTTAAATTTACTCATTAAATAACCTTTAAAATTAATCAATGTTTCATTATCACCACATGTTATTACCAAGTCATCAACGTAAAGAACCAAGTAAATATTTTTCTGAACGTTTCCTTTATCTAACCAATAGATACATCTATCAACAGATGAATTCTGAAAACCCTTATCTATGAGACACAGACAATGTTCAAATAACTCGAACCAGCACCTGGCCGCTTGTTTAAGCCCATAAAGAGCTTTGTTTAATTTACAAACGTAATTATTAGGATTAATCAAACCATTAGGAGCTTTCATATAAATTTCTTCTTTTAAGATTCCATTTAAAAATGCAGTTTTAACGTCCATATGATGGACTAAAAGATTAAACTGATTTGCAAAACTAATAATAAATCGAAAACTTGCAATTCTGGCCACTGGTGCAAATGTGTCATTATAGTCAACTAAATACTGTTGGCTAAAACCTCTAGCTACGAGGCGTGCCTTATACCTTTGGGGATTTCCGAATTCATCATGTTTTATATTAAAAACCCATTTGCAATCAACAATGTTTATGTCACTTGGTGCGGGTACTAAAGTCCAAGTGTCATTTGCTAACAAGGAATTTAATTCTTCCTTTATAGCACTTTCCCATAAATGTCTATCATGTCGTTTAATTATTTCATCGTAAGAACTTGGTACTTTACATAAAACTGATTGAGCACACAATAAATAATCAAAATCAAGAAATTAAATCATCGAATGTTGTAAAATGTTTTATTAAAGGAACATCACCTTGAAGCTTTAACGACAATAACTTTTTTCTCAAGGCTAATTGAGTAGCTATACTTTTACGTTCATAAATTGAATCAAGACTTGCCAATATTTCCCTCGCTGTAGCATCTTCTTTAGCAAATCCAAGGTAGGGATCTGATAAATACTCTATAATCACACTTTTCGCAATCCTGTTGTTTTTCTCCCACGTACTGCATCGAATAATTGGTTCTTCGTCAATAACTTTTATAACATCGAGCTCACATAGCAATGCACGTACTCTGAACTTCCAGACGCTATATTTTTCACCATCAAACGGCTTGATATTGCGTTTGCCTTTTAAACTTTCCATAATGATAAAAATTTATATTAAGAGGGTAGTTGACTACTGAAAAATAACTATACAATTTCACACGCGAGCACTGGGCCCATAACCTATAGGTTTTATAGGTCGGAGGGGCTGAATTAATAATGCAAAATTATGACAAAGGAACTATATTAATTACTTTTACTAGGAAGCTAGTACGACTGACTCCTAGCACAGCTGAATCAAAAAGTATAAGGAGAAAAGAAGGAAGTGATTTTTAATTGAGTGAAGCGTGAGAATGAAACGAAATGAGTGGGGACTGAGTGAACTTATGACTGAAAGTGTATGAATGAATTACTTCGTTTTCTGTAGTCATTTGACATTCTTTTAATTAAATAAAATCATTACTAATAATTATTTTGTATGATTCATTTTTGTAAACAATTGAAATGTTAAATTCTACAAATTGAATTATTCTGTGTCGCTAATATCACTTATATTGCTTATATCTATAAATTCAGGTTCAAAAATATTTTGAGTAGTAAGCATCAAAAGATTCCGAGCTTCAGGAGAGAGAGTCATTCTCTTAAGTTTGGCCACTCTTGGTCATAATATTGTAAGCTTAGGGTCGGACGACAAAAGAAGATTATGCAATATATCCTTATTTGACGCATACCTGTTTACTTTTCTGGAACGGTGCTCTCTATATTTTCTAAACTCCTTGTTTCTCGCTTCTGAAGCTTCATCAGAAAGTTTTTCGACCAACCCAAAATAATCAATTATGTCTGCTCCATGTACAAGTATTTTATGGACGCTAGCAGGCATATTACACCACGGGTATAGTTTTACAAACAAGATTGCTGTTTCTCGACAAAGCTGCAAAAATATAGAAATATGTAAAATAAATTTATTACTTACAATATTATGTAAAAGAATATATCTAGGATTCAAAACTTCGTTAAACCGTTGTCGAAGTTTTGAAATTCGAACAAAAAAGTTTCAGAAGTAAGATAGGTTACCATGTGGCGCTATATATAAACACCCATAGATTAACCCTACAAAATATCAAGCTGGGATCTGCCAAGACTTGGTACTTATAGAGCATGTTAGATATCATCCCATACAATTTATTTTTTATTCAATTTTTCTCGTATAATATTATGTTTACAAAAAAGTTGCCCTAATAAGACCTGATCGCCTTAATTAGGGCTATCGATTGGCATAATGAAAATAATGAAATGTAACAAAAAAGTCCTACGTCCGCAAATCCGAAATCCGTCCCACTGGTCGTAGCCGCGAGGTCGTAAGTTCATAGGGCAAAATCGTCGGGTTATTGAATTGTCTCTGCAACCGTCCGCTCGCCGGCGGGCGTCAACGTCGAATATTCTGCAACGTTCTATTTAAATTACGCTCTTCAAAATAAAAACAAGAATCTTTATTAGGTACGTAGGGTAATGGCGTCAGTTTTAGAAACTTTAAACCCTGTCCCTGTGCTCAACAGAGTTATCGTCGATTATTTACATATAATTTTACGCAAATATTGTTGCGTACAAATTACAATTTGAAAAAAGACAAAGTGCTGAAAAATCCGCGAGCGGGATTCGAACCCGCACCCCATGACATGCCGGGTCAGGTGCACTGCCAACTATGCTATCGTGGCTCAATCCTACTCGCCGAAATTAATCAACACCATCTGTAAGCGACGCGCTCAAAATAATTTGAAATCATATTTTTGTACTTATTTTATTTGTTTGTTTTAATTTACTACTGCCTATATAAACTCATGCAGGTGGGTTCGAAATACGAAACTGGAGGAGTATTAGTCTAGCCGTATTAGACAGCATGCAAAAGAAACCTTAGGAGTAGCTGCTGTAAAGTTCAAAATCGATCAGCAGTATGAAGGCGAGCATACACTAGGATTAATTTGGTGCCCAAGCTATAATACGCTCGGATTTGACGTTTCGCTTAAACAGATACCGGAAGCCATAGTTCGCGGTAAAAGAGGGTCTCTTTTGCTCTTACCAAGAGATTGCTACTGAAGGTAATTATGTAAATTTTTGATGTCTTTGGGTTTTTGTCTCCATTTACCATACAGGGCAGAATAATGTTACAGGAAACCTGGGGCGCAAAAGTTGACTGGGATGATTTAATACCCGATGACATATTTCACAAATGGTATAAATAGCTTAAATAGGTAAAGTAATAAAAGGACAAGGTCACGCGCCAGACAGAGACGACAATACAACCCGTGCACTACGAGCACATGAGTGTAGCTACGAGGCTGCTACGGACGATCTGCATGCTACGAAATTATTACGTAGCAGTGCAACAAACAGTAATAATTCTGATACGTCGGGAAGTTATAGGAACCTACAGCTGCATATATTTTAGCGATGCTTCTACGAAAGCAATTTGCGCCGTCGCCGTCGCGTACTGGCGGTGGCTAGATAACAATAATAGGGTTGTATTTAATCGATCACCAAACTAACCTAACCTAACCCTAAAAATTACTAAGTTAGCATTTTAGGTGCTAGCCTACTATTATTTTGTGGATCAATTTATTAATTCTCTTAATAATAAGGTACTAATATCATTTGTTGCAAGTAAGTGCCGAGTGGCACCAGTGAAACATTCGAGTGTTCCGCGATTGGAACTAGTGGCCGCACTGTTAGCCGCGAGGTTGGCTGTCACTATAGGAAAGGAACACAGAATAAATACAGACAGGCGATTTTTCTGGTGTGATTCTACCGCGGTGTTACACTGGATAGGTAATAATGCATGCAACTATAAAACGTTTCTCGCAAACCGCGTTGGGCGAAATCGACGATATTACGCGCGCGACAGAATGGCGATACGTACCTACAAAAATGAATGTCGCTGATTGTGCTACACGTGAAGTTTACGATAGTACAGTTTTTGATAACGATTGACTTAACGGGCCCGCCTTTTTATATAATGACGAGTCTTTGTGGCCGTGTAATTTACTGGATCCTCAATGTGATTACATGGATCTTGAAACGGTGACTTTTGTGCAAAACTTGGTGGTAGAGTTACCGGTACCAGATTCTCAATGCTTCTCATCATAGCTACCGCCACCGTCTTGAAGTTTATAAATAGATGTAGGAAGATCACGGAAACTGATTCTGAAGTAATGGAGCGTGCCGAGCTTCTGCTGCTGAGACAGGCACAGCTAGACTCTTTCCCGGCGGAAGTATCTATAATATATATATATGTATATACATAAAAATGTTTCGGAGAGAGTTTGCTGTTATCTGTAAACGGCTTTCACAGCGTCACCGGACTTTTTTGGGGGCGGCGAGAAACTTAAAGGGTTCCTCAAGCCACACTGCTTGGTCACGATCAAAACAACGTCAGAAAGTTTCTAGAGGGAATGGCATCACGCAAGCGTGCTCCCGCACTCTACTAGATTCTACAAGTAGTTTGGATAGGATTGGGGTGGCCTTTACAGGGTTACATTAGTTACTTACGTTATAAGCAGATGTGTGTCTAAATCAGAGTTTATACCCTAACTATCCTAACTAATAGTAACCTAACTTAATATGCGAAAGTGAGTTTGTTTGTTTGTTTGTTATTTGTTACGCTTGCACGCGTATACTATTCAACCGATAATCATGAAATTTTGTACATAATATATTATATTCCCAAGAGTATAATCAAAGACTTATTATTAAAAAAGAGAGTTTGTTTGTTTGTTTGTTTGTGTGATACCCTTTCACGCGTAAACTATTAAAATTTTACGATTTGTTTGTTTTGTTGTCTTAGAGACTGTCAAAGGGGTGCGAAGTCCGCCGGGTCAGCTAGTCTGCAATAAAGAAAAATAAATACATAGAAAAAAAGATAGTTAAACATTACCATGAAAAGCTGCCCACGGAAACCAGGAAACAGTGGTAAACAACCTTAAACAAAAATATTGGATAACGAAGCTCCGGCCTACAGTTAAGCACGTAGCCACGAAGAATTAAGTGTATGCTATGTAGAATCAAAAAAACCGGCCAAGTGCGAGTCGGACTCGCGCACGAAGGGTTCCGTACTTTATGACGTATTAAAAAAACCTACTTACTAGATCTCGTTCAAACCAATTTTCGGTGGAAGTTTGCATGGTAATGTACATCATATATTTTTTTAGTTTTATCATTAAGAGAATGATAAAACTAAAAAAAATATATTTTAGAAGTTACAGGGGGGGGGGACACATTTTACAAATTTGGAAGTGTCCCTCGCGTAAACTATTCAGTTTAGAAAAAAATTATATTAGAAACCTCAATATCATTAGTTCTAAGTATGGGGAACCCCCAAAATTTATTGTTTTTTTTCTATTTTTGTGTGAAACTTACCAAGTTTCAACAGTATAGTTCTTATAGTTTCGGAAAAAGTGGCTGTGACATACGGACGGACAGGCAGACAGACAGACATGACGAATCTATGAGGGTTCCGTTTTTTGCCATTTGGCTACGGAACCCTAAAAAGCAAAGCTGGAAATACCTTGAATGGGTAACTTACCAAAAGCGCGTGTTATCCCACCATCCGCGGCCCTTTACACACTATGGGGTAGACTTGTTCGGGCCAATTGAGGTATTGTTGAAGTTTCACCTGAGTTCTTTCGTAATAACACGTGTTGTGAGGCTCCATTTTCAACTCAATCTACCGTACAATTCTTAGTTTATAATAATTATATTAATTGATACTGGCTTAATTCTAAACGCAAAGCCATTAATTAAGATATAAATTATATTGTTTGTCGGTCACATGGCGTTTCGGTCGCCGAGTGGCAGAGCTCAACTCTATACACGAAGTACCTAGGTTTAATTTACAGGTAGGGCATAGCGTTTCGGAATTTTTGAAGCATAGCCCAGGTGGTGGCGCGTGGGATGCTAAAATTTATAGTGCAACCACCAGGCTTGTGATCCCCAACCACCATTTGGCAAGCGTGGTGATTTTTTATTTTTATTTATTTATTTATTTATTTATTTATTAAAACCTTATTACAGGTTTTCTTAACCTAATGCGATAGCGTGGCCATCCTTAAAAACTAGTTACTACATATCTATCTATCTGAACTTATAGAATAAACGCATATTATAATACTTATTACCTAACATAACTTATTATATACAAAGTAAATTTTGCGAGTTCACTCAAGTGGACCCCGAATACGTCCATTTCGTCATGAACCCTGTTTACGGCTCGTATTGCGCAAACAAGCGGTGTCTGCGCTAACAGATTGGTCCATGGCGCTTAACGTGTTAATAAAAACAGTCCAGTGACTTATGATTTTACTCATGTAAGTTCATTGACTAGATGGCAGTTCATTCAAAGAATGTTACATGATTTTTGGCGTCGGTGGTCGCAAGAGTATCTATCTAGTTTAATGAATAGATATAAATGGAGTTCTAGAGTGCCGGAGCCTAAAGTAGGTGATGTCGTTCTCTTAAAAGAAGACGACCTTCCGCCGTTGGTTGATGGGACGTATTATAGACAAACACCCAGGTAGTGATAATATTACCCGTGTGGTCACTGTCCGCGTAAGGTCAACCTTGTTTAAAAGACCAACATCAAAAATATGTGTTTTACCAATCTGAGAGCAACTTTCATTTATGGGAGATTATATCCCTTAGGACAAGTAACCCCCTAAACATTTGGTGATACAAAAGCCATTTTCGCAATAGTGTTTGAATGAACTTGCAAAATCGCTCGCAACACGAGGTACAGGGTGCCTTGTGTGAGTTGTATTAACTTTCAACAACAAACAACTTAAAAATTCATTCGAAAACGAATGGCAAAATTTTAACTCTTCTCGTATGTCGCCAGGGGGCGCTGCTTCAATGCCATACTAATTCTCGTTTTCGTTAATGAATGAACGCACACTAGGCACCAGACGTCTGCACGTCGACCTATCCAAAACTGTCAAATTTCTTCAATAAATATTCAACCATATGCCATATACATAAAGCTTAAAGTCTATTGAGGCAATATACATTGAACAAAACACCAATGGCGCGCCTTTGAGTTTTGAAACATAATCCGTCAATTGTATGAAAATTCAATCATTGATACCTGAAGCACTGAAGCAGCTAATTAGCTGCTCTGTAATTACAGACTTTGGTTATAGACTCGCTGGTCTGGTCACTCGATCATACGATCGATTAGTATTTGACGGGATTCCCGGCGTTCGTTGTTGCAGGGATCACCCAATTGAATGACGTTCGCTTTTGTGTGCATTACAGCTCTTTGTCATTTTGGATAATGTAAGATCAAACTATGGAACGTAGTAAAACTTACTCCCAGTAGAGAGATTTTCAATACATGGTAATAAGGTAATAGTAATTGTTTTTATTTTTCTGTGTGTTAGTGGCATGACATAAAAGTAATGAGAGTTGCACAAAACACACACACACCCTCACCCACCCTCACTCCCACACTCTCACACTCGCACACACGCGCACATGCACACACGCACACACGCACGCACGCCCGCACCCACGCACGCACACGTCTACCAGTCAATAAATTAAAATTATATAAAATGTTCAAATAATTTTTAACGCAAATTTTGTGCTTAAAGGTGCAGGTGCTCTTCCAATTGAGCTATCGTGATTCTAACCAGCCCGCCGAAATTATTTAACACTTTTTACTTTGAAAGTCAAAGGCGCCCATTTAATGTCAACAACTACCGTCACTTACATCCGATCATAGTATTTTTACAAATATTAAAGATCAGTTAAGAAGTAAGCAAGCTATTTTTATAAAATGTTCAAATAATTTTTAACGCAAATATTGTTGCGAGCAAATTACAAAAACACAAATGTTAAAAAAATATAAAAATAAGAAATAGCTCAATTGGAAGGGCACCTGACCCGGAATATCAGAAGGGTGCAGGTTCAAATACTGCTCGTGGAAATTTTTTCAACATTTGTGTTTTTTTAAAATTATATTTTTGATTTCATAATAAATCGTTTATGCAAAAACAAAATTGTGCTAGCTAATACGAGTATATTGTAACATTGTAACTCTATAGTCAATCATCAAAGTTATCAATGCTCTGAGCCATCGAAGGCTTACGGCTGGCTAGCTTAACGAGAAACGTCAGTTGCACCAATTGGCAGGTACGTTGATAGGCGGATATTATGCTATCCTGTGTAGCTGCTCTTAAAGGCGATGCAAGTAGCAAATCAAAGCGGTACATCGCAATTTCATCATAATATTATCTCAAAGAGGTTAGATAGACTGTGATAATATAGTTAATCTCATTATTATTGTTAAGTAAACTACGCAATGAAGGATTTAGTCAACAAAATAATTGATTAAATGAAATTAATTATAAAAAAATGCGGAAAGACTGATATGATAGTCTCACTTGTGTGTTGAATTACTATTTCAATAAGGATAGATACCTAGATAAAAAGGCTTTGTTTGCTGGATAAGGAAGTTGAGGATTTACGATCCTAAAAATTAGGTTAAAATTAGAGATGAAGTTTTAGTAAATGTTTCGTCAATATTTATCGTTTAACGGCAGAATACGAAGTCGAAAATTAATTACCATAATAGAGAATAATTATAAATCAATGAAGCACCTCTACAAGGTATCTCTAATAATCATAATCAATCAGGTGTTTTTCTTTTCATAACAGTGGCGAAATATTCTTATCATTATCAATCTTATCATTAAAGACAATTTAATTTGAACTTAATTTGTTTTGAACGTTATATACTAGTACACAGATAATAACAGCACATGGATTAAGTGCGATGATGTTGACGTGTGTTGATATTTTATCGGTTACCAACTCTGTTTAACAATTGGAAAGATAAGAATGTAGGTGAAATTTCGTGGTTTTGAAGTCCAATTCATTTGGATAATTTGTTTTTTTTTTAATAGATATGCAGCTTGGCAAATGACTCCATCCCACCTGATGTTAAGTGGAAATGGAGTCCTGACTCGAAGATAACTGGTGCAGCGTGAAAACAAACGTAGCATCAGTTAACCTTACTCTGCCGGCCCACAAGGTGTTTCTTCATGCCTCTTTTAAAAGACCCCATATCATAGGCAGGAGGGAAAACGTGTGCTGGTAGACTTTTCCATCTTTTGGAGGTGCGACAAAGAAACGAGTCCCCAAACTTCTTGTGTTGTATTTCTGTTCGGAATGTACCTCTTTCTGGTGTTCTGTGGAATGTACCAAAATGTTCATTAATTACAAAGTCGAAGGATGATTTCTATTTTTCTATTGTATATTATCATCATCATCATCACCAGCTCATTTTATTTCTCCATTGCTGGGGCCATAAATCACCACACGGGCCCAGTACGGATTGGTGGTTGTAAACGACAGCTAATGCAGCCGGGACCAACGGCTTTACGTGACTTCCGAAGCACGGAGGAACTCGAGATTATAAATTTTTGGTCGCCCATCCGATGACCGACCAATGCGAAAGTTGCTTAACGTCAGCAATCGCATACCGGGCGCGTTATCCACTGCGCCATCGAGCTCCTCGATATTATATTGAGTTTTAAACCCAAAAACAATTATTTTGACAGAACCGGCTATACAATACAGGTTCTCCTCAAAGTACTTATCCCTCTCTCTTTTCAATCATTTTTGCGAATTAGTTTTTGTTTGTAATATAATTTTCTAGCGTTATAATCAGTGATCGTAATCGGGTTTAAAGTCATGTCTTGTCGGCAACTTTAGGTAAATTAGCACACTTCATTCCGATCACTAGTTATAATATAGTGCATACCTAGATTATGTATTACATACATTGCTCATACATTTTGCAGAGGTCGGACAGAGTCACACGACATGATAGTCTAGTTGTTAGTGTATTTGACCCGGTATGTGAGAGGGCGCGGGTTCGAACCCGCTCATTGTTTATCAGTACTTTCCGAGAAGCTACATAGTTGGTGTTTTAGAATAAAAACGCAGTGTAGGTCATCTTGCGATGGCCAGTAGAGAGGTCTGCCAACCAAAGAGTTTCTCAACTAAATAAGTTATTGTTAAAAAAGCTGTTTCTAATTGTTTTAATTTAACGGTATATCCAACTCTTTATTTATATTTACGATAAAAGTAATGGTCTGACACTTCTCGGTGTCTTCGCAACAGTTAGTAATAGGAGCCAGTAATGAAATCATAGAAATGAGGAGCGTTTATCAATTCCAAGTTCATCCTTGGCAATATAGGTACATAATTTTCGGAAATTTACTGATATGCTTTTTACATAACAACGCTTGGCCTTGGTATCATTTGATAGTACCTAAGCGACGATAAAGTCGAAGGTGCATGCGAACTTCACAAAAAATTGACAACAGTAAGGAACTAGCTATCTTATCGGTAATTGACGGAACACAACAATGTTACAATCAATTTTAATGATAAACTACCTATTTAATGGAGATCCTTGGGGAAGGCAAAGGCCTGGTAGTGGTCCTTTTCCGGCTGAGTCGATGATGATGATGATATACTTAGATTAAATTGTGGTAACTAGCCAGGAGGACTGGAGCAAGCCCTACAACAGCCAAATGAAAAATATATGTCAAGCGAATGGTTGTAACCAAGCCAACACAAAAGTCACCCCAACACTCGATGCGCCGTAATTCCATAAGATCTATGGATTTTTTCCATTAATAATGGAGGAAAATGGGATACTGAATAAGGAAATAATAATTATGTCTGGCCTATATTATATTACACTCTTATCTCTATGTCTTTAAAAAGTTCCAAGTCCAACACACCGCGACGTTCTTCGAGTGTAAAGAGGTTATTGTGTTTTTTTACATATGGGTAAGCCGATTTTTAGGCAAAGACTTTCAATAGATTTATGTGTTAATTCCTTTCCTTGTATTTCCTGTTATCTAAACAAAAGTTTTTACTTTTTTCTTTTTTTCAAATGACTCCTTTCGACCAGAAGCGGAGTGCAGATGCGAGAAAGCTAATGTAATATTCTGACACATCAGCCGCCCTCCCTTGCCGACCCGCAATTTGCTTTTTCACACATCGTTTAAAGGTAGGTTGTTGTAGGAAGTAAGGAATACGTGTGCTGGTAGAACATTCCACCGTTTGGTTGTGCAACAAAGAAATTCTTCCCTATGTCTTCGTTCATGACAAACCTCTGCATAGGTTCTTTTGTATATTTACAACACTCAATGTTTTAGTAATTTGTTAGACGCACCGCTTTCTTATTTGTTTGAAAACAATCAATGTGCCTCAGCCAACATAGTCGATGTACTGCAAAAGAGCGGCCGACCAAGCGTCTGTTGTATGTAAAAAAACTTATTTAAAAACAAAAGAACTGTAAGTATTTACTATTCGTTTATTTCCAAACAGAAGATAACACGACTCCTTAGTATAGTAATGAGAAATTACTGGCCGACGCAGTTGATCAGCCAGGGGGCGTCGATGAAGTAGGTGTGCATTGTGACCAGGGCAGGGTTGTCGGCCAGCTCGTACAGGCAAGTAGGGCCGTCCGGGACAATCATCTGTTGGGCAAGAAACATTGTTAATATTCAAAATTAAAATATAGAGTCTTCACCAATTACTTCTTATGAATGTCACTATGCCATTCGGTTCGTAAGTCTACAGGGCGAGAGAACTGGCCAGCAAAGCAATAAGCAAACAAAGATTTGCTGTTCTATTAATAATTTAAAAGAATCTATCTGTGGCGTAGTGTTTAAGACAATGTATAAACTCCTTATGCGCCTAGAAATACCATAAAAGAGACTATTGAGGTGGTCCTAGTTAAATATCCCAGTTGCAACTCTACAGCAGGTCATTCAGAATAGTTTTTCACTAGGTTGCTCTTCTCAAGTATGTAAATGAAAAAAAAAAACTAGAGGTAGTAGACAGCCTTTACGACCTGACTGGATTTATGGAAGGCGAGAATGAGGCCAGCGGCTCTACCTTGGTAAAGTGTCGTTTTATCACAGATCCTTCAAAGTGCGAATATTGAGAGTGACAATCCCGAAGGCTACTAAATCTGCAGAGTTACTAACGAAGTAGTCAATAGAAAGTTAATTGTACCTCCACAGCAGACCTGTCAGGTCGCTCAAAGTAGTCATTTACAAGTTTCGTCTCAGGGAGCTTGCCGAAAGCGATGAAGCCCATTCCGATCAGCCCTCCTGAGTGCACCAGAGGGAACCAAGGCAGCAGGCCGTCAGCGGTACAGGGGGTGGTAGCGGTCATGTTGTAGTAGTAGTGGCGACCTGTGGAGTAACTCATCATCGTCAGCATATATATCTCTCAACGCCATGGGCTAAGGTGTAGGTCTCTAATATGAAGAGAAGCATCTGGGGAGATAAAGTCAGAGATATGTCGTCAGTGGGCATTAACGATTACTGTATTACGAGAAACTTGATATAAGGTTTGTTTATTCATCCGGTTTTAGCTGTTATTAAAAATTTCAGTTTTTAAAACAGTTTTCCTGTGCAGTTATTTCGTTTCCAACTATGCAATACACAAATCAAAGCGTACGTGGCGTGACGTTTTATTTTATTTCTTCACCGTGAAGTGGCGTGTAAAATAATAAGTTACCTAATCCTCAATTACTTTTACAGACTTAATGATTTTTTAAAGTTAAACAAAATAGACGTGTTTAATATATATGTTTAAGATCTATTGTTCTGTCACTCCTTATGTTATTCAGCGCTTTGAAATAAACACTTAGGCTGTCAATGCGTGGAATTTGAGATTGCATTCGTGGCAACCGCATGGGACTTTCTTTAGTAACGTGGCGGACGTACGTATAATACGTACGACGATTCGTGGCCAAATATTGTCAATGTCACATATGACAGATGACAGTTTGGCTGCGTTCAGTGTGCAGTCCGCCTCGCCAGTTTTTATTTTGTATATTTTGTTTTTTCTTTTTTTTTCTTATCTTGGTTTATTTATAATATAAGTATTCATAATTATATCAAAATATATATATATTTATTTATTTAATTCGAAACGTCCTTGGACAGGCCCTGCCAGAATACCAGCGCCGTTGCGATGTGAGTGACTTTCTCACACCGTAGCGGCATATGCTGAGGTAGGGTCCTGATTGGCTCCTCACACTATTGTGTTTTGTTTTTATTTGTTATTTTTTTTAGTTATTTTTGTGTTTTGTGAGAGTCAATAAATGTTTTTTCTTTCTTTCTTCTTTCTTTCTTTCTTAATAAATTTCTCAAAACTAAATTTTTTTCTGGAAAGAATTTGCTGTTGGTCGTCTATGACCAACACAGCATAACTGGTCTTATAGTCTTACCCATCAAAACGACACAAGCTTGCTTGGTAAATCCAGAGGTGGCAGTATCAGCGATCTTGTCAGCATCGGTGGAGATTTCCAGGCGCTCTTTGTTGAAACCGGTGACCCACACAGACTCCTCCTGCAGAGTCTTCGACTCGTCACGAGCTTTGATGCGGTCTGCGGCGCTAATCTCGAGAGTAGCTGGTAACGTGAGAAAAAGTGGTAAATGCTGCATTATAAATATTGAAAATATCAAGTCAGCCTTAAACATTTATGTAGCTTGGTCTGGTTACTAGCTACCATGATTTTATTTAATTCTGCCACCATAACTACAATCTTGGTAGAATTATTGTGGAAAGTTAGAGTTAAAATGGCCAGTTTTTAAGAAGTTGAGGAGTTTAAATTTGGAGTAAAGTGCGCTTTCATCTTTGGCTTTATCATCACAAACTGCTACTGCTGTACTTATGGTTGTGAACAAATTAAAAAGACCTAATGCTTTTGACTATACAAGAACCAAGACATGTTTTCTAAAGACTGAAGATTTCGAGCTACACAAACAAACAATGGTAGACAAACCTTCATTGATGAAGTATTGTTGCTGCGTCCAGTAATTCCTGACGACTCCGGTGGTAGTAGCGGGTGGTGACCATAGAGTGAAACCGAGAGTCTCCCAGTCGAGAATAGCATCTTCGTACTCGTCCACGGGCAACTATCAATATTAAGAATATTTGTACATTCAAAGTTTTGTAAAGACTCATTACTCGAGGAGGCATTAAACACCAATGGCGATAGTTGTTGATTTTGCAATCGTTTGTAGACTGCTACGCCACCAAAATGGGGTTGAGACTCCATTGAGACCTGCCGACCATTGCCTTGTACAAACTGCTGCCCAATCGCCAAATCCCGTGCTGGTGGAAAGAGAACTGGTGGGAGGAAGGGCAACACGCTCTGAAGCTCGGTAAGAGGCCGCTTTGCCTCCACCCAACCCCAAGCGTTTTTGTCTTAGCCAGGGTATAAGACAGAATGGGACCAAAAAAATTATCATCTCGAGCTCCTCCGTGCTTTGGAAGGGACGTAAAGCCGTTGATCCCGGCTGCTTTAGCAGTCGTTAACAACCACCAAACCACTGGACCCTCGCGGGGGCTTATTGTCAGTTCCCCCTATCCATTCATAGGGAAGGCTCGTGCCCCAGCAGTGGAGACATAAAATGAGCTGATGATGTGATGATGACGGTACAAAATACTCAAAACAGTGGCGAAATACTTACAGCGACCTGCGTACCACATACATAGTTGGTGTCGTCGTACATTGCGCAGAGGATGCGGTCGTCCTGGGACGGGCAGTACAACACGAGGCTGGGCATCGGGCCTGCGGGGCGCTTAGTCTCCACCCAACGAGCGCTCTTGGCCTCAGCCACGGTACGTGGTACGCTCTTGAAGTAGTCGGTGCCAAAACCAAAGACGTTCACGCCGAAGCGCACTGGAATTCAAATTGAAGTTTTATGTCGTGAAGAAGTATTTAGATAGTATTATGTAATTAAATGTGTTTATTACATAGTGTATTTAATTTTCCGATGGTTTCTGAACATACTATCAATAAAGAGATAAAGTTTGTGACTTTGTTGGTTTGTTTGTTTGTTTGTTTGTGGATAATCTTAGGAACTACTGGTCCGATTCCCAAATTCTTTGTATGGATAGAAAGCTACATTCCTTGCGGGTAACATAAGCTATATATATATATATATTTTAAAGTTTATTTTAAAAATCTTGGATCCACGCGGACGAAGTCGCAAGTAAAGTGCTAGTTTTAATATAAAGAAATAAAAATTTTATTGTTAACTATTCGACAAAATTAATAAAATAAATAAATTTTACATTTATAGAAATAAAGAAGCAGTTTATTATTAAGAAAGTTGTAAAAATTGTAGATTCAATGTTACTCACCTTTAAGTCCCCCCTTCCAGTCGCCTGAAATAAAAAACAAAATGTTAAAATATTATAGGTAATTAACTCTTTAATCGCCGTGGTGGTCACCGGTGACCGACAAACAATAAATTTTCTATTGTGTCTTGTTTGGGGCAGTCAACGTGTTAATGTTTTTTTTTTAAATATTTTATTACAGTTGAGTGCGAAAAAACTAGGACCGGCACAATGAACCAAATGAATCTAATGATATAACAATAGCCTTCCGACGGACACGTGCACTTGACAAGTTCAACCTACTAACGATTGTTCAATGCCACTACAAACCCAGATGCAAAATATATTATAATACCTACTAACGATACAGTCAACATGAGCCAAGGTCCAAGCGTTTTGAGGTGCCCTCAGAAAATTCGCTATCGATATTCGATCGAAAATGTGTATAAGGCTTGAAGAACCACGAATTTTTACTCAGCCTACAAACCATGTTCTCTTACTAAAAGCAAAAAAGGCAACGGCGATGATGCTAATGCTGGCGATGAAGATGCTCATTGCCTTTGTTGGTATCAACTAGCAAGAACAATGTGCAAATTCATCTTGAACTGATTACACGTGAATAGGCGTCTTGTCAAAATCCTCGTTCCTATTTGAAGACACTATTGCCATTATCAAAGAATGGTGTACTTACCAAAGGCCTGGGCAGCGGCGATGACACCAAAGAGGACAATAAGCAGCTTCATCTTAGACTGGTCACGCTTGAATGAACACCTTGACGAATCAGTCGGGCTTATTTAAGGACGCCATAATTATTATCAGAGATTAAATTCTGTGACGCGACTAGTTTTCTATCGCTTCAGATATCCATCAGTGTTATTACATTGGACGTGTTTGCCAACCTATGAGTTTTATATCGGTTAATCGATTAGTGTTTTAAATTAAATACTAGGTTTGTAATGTTTTTTTACTCGACAATTACCTTAAGCTCTATACATACATATGTATAGAGCTTAAAGTATTGTAAAAATGCCGTCAATATCACTGTCACATGACAGTAATACCTATTGACGGCATTTTCTAGTATTCAAGTTATTTTAGACATTACCAGCTCTCTTCAAATCTTAACTAATGTTATAAATTCATAAAGATGTTTGTTTGTCCTTCCTTCACGCCAAAACAAATATTTTTTTTCATAGAGATAATTAGAGGCAAATGGATAATCTATTTTCGCTCGTTACGGTAAACTGTCAATTCTAAGTTGAACCTTAGCGACATTTAGTATTGATAGAAAGTTTAGACAATGCGCATAGTTTTATTTTACATTACAACTTAAAAGGTACGGTGACATGAATTACAGATAAGGCCGAAGATCGAGGAGCACTTCACCCGGAACCCTTAACCATTGAGACTGCTGGTTACCTTTTTTCTAATTGTCGGGACATAACAATACTACTAATATTGTTATTATGACGATAGACTCAGACATTGGTGGTGGAAGCCAGCTTCACGAAGAACAAGCCCTACCATGAACTAAACCACACCAGAGTTTTAAAAAAATATATATGATGAAGGAAGCGCACTTCACCCGGGACCCTCAACTGTTGAGGCACGGGCTATCTTATCTCTAGCTGCCGGAACACAACATGGATGTTATGGATAAGATGGTGGTATCTAGCTAGCTAGCTAACTCAAAAAGCAGCACGAAAATCAATTACACTGCGCAGAGATGAAGATGCTCAGGTGGGCAGGTGGTGTAACTAGGCTGGATCATGTCAGAAACACACACATGAGAGGCACCTTCAAAGTGAGACCTATCCCAGATAAACTACAGGAGAGCCGTCTGCGGTGGTACGGACACGTTATGAGACGACCATCCCACCACATGACCAGAAAAGTGCTAGATATCGAAACTAAACCCCGAGGACGAGGAAGACCCCGAATCACATGGATGTCAGTAGTAAATAAGAACCTCAAAAAAGCCTAAGTCAACAAAGAGACGACCCAGGACCGAGCTACCTGGAGACGCATGATACGGAGGGCCGACCCCTAATAAAATGGGAAAGGGCCAGGCAAAGAAGAAGGTGGTAGCTAGCCAGGCGGACAAACAAGCCCTACCACCAGCCAAACTGAGTACACAAACACGTACCCCCCACTGGGAAACGAACCCGGGACCTCTGGGTCTAAACCGGTGGTCTTAGCGACTAGACCACAGAGATAGATAAACGAGAGTAATGATAGAGTTCATTGATTTGTAGCTTCTCTGGGAATTGAATATGGGATCTCTAGGTCTAAAACTGCTGGTGTACTATTACACCACAGATAACATTGTAATACAAAAACTTCAAGTTGATTGCTATTCACCTTCATTATTTACAAAAAAGTGCTACTTAGGTAAAAATAAAATTCTGGAAGGTAAACCGGTGAAGGCCGGTCATCGGATGGGTGACCAAAAATGTATCATCTCGAGCTCCTCCGTGCTTCGGAAGGCACGTAAAGCCGTTGGTCTCGGCTGCATTAGCAGTCGTTAACAACCACCAATCCGCACTCGGCCTGCGTGGTGGTTTATAGCCCGTTCTTCCTATCCATCCATGGGAAGGCTCGTGCCCCAGCAGTGAGGATATAAAATGAGCTGATGATGATGATGATGATGAAGGTAAACCTATTATGGCAGTTTTTTTAAAGAAGTGACAACCTTCAAACACGCGCAAAGCCACAGGCTTAAGCTTCTTATTAAGCAAATTGTTACACACTTCTGGTGATATTGTTAATCAATATGTTTATCAACATAATACGAATGGTTGTAACCAAGCCAACACAATAGTCACCCCAACACTCGATGCGCCGTAATTCCGTAAGATCTATGGATTTTTTCCATTAATAATGGAGGAAAATGGGATACTGAATAAGGAAATAATAATTATGTCTGGCCTATATTATATTACACTCTTTCGTTCTTCGAGTGTAAAGAGGTTATTGTGTTTTTTATATATGGGTAAGCCGATTTTTAGGCAAAGACTTTCAATAGATTTTTATGTTGATTCCTTTCCTTGTATTTCCTGTTATCTGAACAAAAGTTTTTACTTTTTTCTTTCTTTCAAATGACTCCTTTCGACCAGAAGCGGAGTGCAGATGCGAGAAAGCTAATGTATAATATTCTGACACATCAGCCGCCCTCCTTTGCCGACCCGCAAGTAGCTTTTTCACACATCGTTTAAAGGTAGGTTGTTGTTGGAAGTAAGGAATACGTGTGCTGGTAGAACATTCCACCGTTTAATTGTGCAACAAAGAAATTCTTCCCTATGTCTTCGTTCATGACAACCCTCTGCATAGATTCTTTTGTATATTAACAACACTCAATGTTTTAGTAATTTGTTAGACGCACCGCTTTCTTATTTGTTTGAAAACAATCAGTGTGCCTCAGCCAACATAGTCGATGTACTGCAAAAGAGCGGCCGACCAAGCGTCTGTTGTATATAAAAAAACTTATTTAAAAACAAAAGAACTGTAAGTTTTTACTATTCGTTTATTTCCAAACAGAAGATAACACGACTCCTTAGTATAGTAATGAGAAATTATTGGCCGACACAGTTGATCAGCCAGGGGGCGTCGATGAAGTAGGTGTGCATTGTGACCAGGGCAGGGTTGTCGGCCAGCTCGTACAGGCAAGTAGGGCCGTCCGGGACAATCATCTGTTGGGCAAGAAACATTGTTAAAATTCAAAATTAAAATATAGAGTCTTCACCAATTACTTCTTATGAATGTCACTATGCCATTCGGTTCGTAAGTCTACAGGGCGAGAGAACTGGCTAGCAAAGCAATAAGCAAACAAAGATATGCTGTTCTATTAATAAGTTAAAAGAACTATCTGTGGCCTAGTGTTTAAGACAATGTATAAACTCCTTATGCGCCTAGAAACACCATAAAAGAGACTATTGAGATGGTCCTAGTTAAGTATCCCAGTTGCAACTCTACAGCAGTCATTCAGAATAGTTTTTCACTAGGTTGCTCTTCTCAAGTAAATGAAAAAAAAACTAGAGGTCGTAGACGGCCTTTACGACCTGACTGGATTTATGGAAGGCGAGAATGAGGCCAGCGGCTCTACCTTGGTAAAGTGTCGTTTTATCACAGATCCTTCAAAGTGCGAATATTGAGAGTGACAATCCCGAAGGCTACTAAATCTGCAGAGTTACTAACGAAGTAGTCAATAGAAAGTTAATTGTACCTCCACAGCAGACCTGTCAGGTCGCTCAAAGTAGTCATTTACAAGTTTCGTCTCATCGAGCTTGCCGAAAGCGATGAAGCCCATTCCGATCAGCTCTCCTGAGTGCACCAGAGGGAACCAAGGCAGCAGGCCGTCAGCGGTACAGGGGGTGGTAGCGGTCATGTTGTAGTAGTAGTGGCGACCTGTGGAGTAACTCATCATCGTCAGCATATATATCTCTCAACGCCATGGGCTAAGGTGTAGGTCTCTAATATGAAGAGAAGCATCTGGGGAGATAATGTCAGAGATATGTCGTCAGTGGGCATTAACGATTACTGTATTACGAGAAACTTGATATAAGGTTTGTTTATTCATCCGGTTTTAGCTGTTATCAAAAATTTCAGTTTTTAAAACAGTTTTCCTGTGCAGTTATTTCGTTTCCAACTATGCAATACACAAATCAAAGCGTACGTAGCGTGACGTTTTATTTTATTTCTTCACCGTGAAGTGTGGCGTGTGAAATTAATAAGTTACCTAATCCTCAATTACTTTTACAGACTTAATGATTTTTTAAAGTTAAACAAAATAGACGTGTTTAATAAATTTCTCAAAACTAATTTTTTTTCTGGAAAGAATTTGCTGTTGGTCGTCTATGACCAACACAGCATAACTGGTCTTATAGTCTTACCCATCAAAACGACACAAGCTTGCTTGGTAAATCCAGAGGTGGCAGTATCAGCGATCTTGTCAGCATCGGTGGAGATTTCCAGGCGCTCTTTGTTGAAACCGGTGACCCACACAGACTCCTCCTGCAGAGTCTTCGACTCGTCACGAGCTTCGATGCGGTCTGCGGCGCTAATCTCGAGAGTAGCTGGTAACGTGAGAAAAAGTGGTAAATGCTGCATTATAAATATTGAAAAAATCAAGTCAGCCTTACACATTTATGTAGCTTGGTCTGGTTACTAGCTACCGTGATTGTATTTGATTCTGCCACCATAACTACAATCTTGGTAGAATTATTGTGGAAAGTTAGAGTTAAAATGGCCAGTTTTTAAGAAGTTGAGGAGTTGAAATTTGGAGTAAAGTGCGCTTTCATCTTCGGCTTTATCATCACAAACTGCTACTGCTGTACTTATGGTTGTGAACAAATTAAAAAGACCTAATGCTTTTAACTATACAAGAACCAAGACATGTTTTCTAAAGACTGAAGATTTCGAGCTACACAAACAAACAATGGTAGACAAACCTTCGTTGATGAAGTATTGTTGCTGCGTCCAGTAATTCCTGACGACTCCGGTGGTAGTAGCGGGTGGTGACCATAGAGTGAAACCGAGAGTCTCCCAGTCAAGAATAGCATCTTGGTACTGGTCCACGGGCAACTATCAACATTAAGAATATTTGTACATTCAAAGTTTTGTAAAGACTCATTACTTGAGGAGGCATTGAACACCAATGGCGATAGTTGTTGATTTTGCAATCGTTTGTAGACTGCTACGCCACCAAAATGGGGTTGAGACTCCATTGAGACCTGCCGACCATTGCCTTGTACAAACTGCTGCCCAATCGCTAAATCCCGTGCTGGTGGAAAGAGAACTGGTGGGAGGAAGGGCAACACGCTCTGAAGCTCGGTAAGAGGCCGCTCTGCCTCCACCCAACCCCAAGCGTTTTTGGCCTTAGCCAGGGTATAAAACAGAATGGGACCAAAAAAATTATCATCTCGAGCTCCTCCGTGCTTTGGAAGGGACGTAAAGCCGTTGATCCCGGCTGCTTTAGCAGTCGTTAACAACCACCAAACCACTGGGCCCTCGCGGGGGCTTATTGTCAGTTCCCCCTATCCATTCATAGGGAAGGCTCGTGCCCCAGCAGTGGGGACATAAAATGAGCTGATGGTGTGATGATGACGGTACAAAATACTCAAAACAGTGGCGAAATACTTACAGCGACCTGCGTACCACAAACATAGTTGGTGTCGTCGTACATTGCGCAGAGGATGCGGTCGTCCTGGGACGGGCAGTACAACACGAGGCTGGGCATCGGGCCTGCGGGGCGCTCAGTCTCCACCCAACGAGCGCTCTTGGCCTCAGCCACGGTACGTGGTACGCTCTTGAAGTAGTCGGTGCCAAAACCAAAGACGTTCACGCCGAAGCGCACTGGAATTCAAATTGAAGTTTTATGTCGTGAAGAAGTATTTAGCTAGTATTATGTAATTAAATGTGTTTATTACATAGTGTATTTAATTTTCCGATGGTTTCTGAACATACTATCAATAAAGAGATAAAGTTTGTGACTTTGTTGGTTTGTTTGTTTGTTTGTTTGTGGATAATCTTAGGAACTACTGGTCCGATTCCCAAATTCTTTGTATGGATAGAAAGCTACATTCCTTGCGGGTAACATAAGCTATATATATATATATATATATATATATATATATACATATATATCTTTTAAAGTTTATTTTAAAAATCTTGGATCCACGCGGACGAAGTCGCAAGTAAAGTGCTAGTTTTAATAGAAAGAAATAAAAATGTTATTGTTAACTATTCGACAAAATTAATAAAATAAATAAATTTTACATTTATAGAAATAAAGAAGCAGTTTATTATTAAGAAAGTTGTAAAAATTGTAGATTCAATGTTACTCACCTTTAAGTCCCCCCTTCCAGTCGCCTGAAATAAAAAACAAAATGTTAAAATATTATAGGTACTTAACTCTTTAATCGCCGTGGTGGTCACCGGTGACCGACAAACAATAAATTTTCAATTGTGTCTAGTTTGGGGCAGCCAACGTGTCAATGATTTTTTTTAAATAAATATTTTATTACAGTTGAGTGCGAGAAAACTAGGACCGGCACAATCAACAAAATGAATCTAATGATATAACAATAGCCTTCCGACGGACACGTGCAGTTGACAAATTCAACCTACTAACGATTGTTCAATGCCACTACAAACCCAGATGCAAAATATATTATAATACCTACTAACGATACAGTCAACATGAGCCAAGGTCCAAGCGTTTTGAGGTGCCCTCAGAAAATTCGCTATCGATATTCGATCGAAAATGTGTATACGACTTGAAGAACCACGAATTTTTACTCAGCCTACAAACCCTGTTCTCTTACTTAAAGCAAAAAGGCAACGGCGATGATGCTAATGCTGGCGATGAAGATGCTCATTGCCTTTGTTGGTATCAACTAGGAAGAACAATGTGCAAATTCATCTTGAACTGATTACACGTGAATAGGCGTCTTGTCAAAATCCTCGTTCCTATTTGAAGACACTATTGCCATTATCGAAGAATGGTGTACTTACCAAAGGCCTGGGCAGCGGCGATGACACCAAAAAGGACAATAAGCAGCTTCATCTTAGACTGGTCACGCTTGAATGAACACCTTGACGAATCAGTCGGGCTTATTTAAGGACGCTATAATTATTATCAAAGATTAAATTCTGTGACGTGACTAGTTTTCTATCGCTTCAGATATCCATCAGTGTTATTACATTGGACGTGTTTGCCAACCTATGAGTTTTATATCGGTTAATTAATTAGTGTTTTAAATTAAATACTAGGTTTGTAATGTTTTTTTACCCGACAATTACCTTAAGCTCTATACATACATATGTATAGAACTTAACTTATTGTAAAAATGCCGTCAATAGGTATCACTGTCACATGACAGTAATACCTATTGACGGCATTTTCTAGTATTCAAGTTATTTTAGACATTACCAGCTCTCTTCAAATCTTAACTAATGTTATAAATTCATAAGGATGTTTGTTTGTCCTTCCTTCACGTCAAAACAAATATTTTTTTCATAGAGATAATTACAGGCAAATGGATAATCTAATTTCGCTCGTTACGATAAACTGTCAATTCTAAGTTGAACCATAGCGACATTTAGTATTGATAGAAAGTTTAGACAATGCGCATAGTTTTATTTTACATTACAACTTAAAAGGTACGGTGAGATGAATTACAGATAAGGCCGAAGATCGAAGAGCACTTCACCCGGAACCCTTAACCATTGAGACTGCTGGTTACCTTTAACTGTTCTTACTGCCGGGACATAACAATACTACTAATATTGTTATTATGGCGATAGACTCAGACATTGGTGGTGGAAGCCAGCTTCACGAAGAACAAGCCCTACCATGAACTAAACCACACCAGAGTTTTTTTTTTAAATATAAGTATTTTACGGGTAAAAGCACAGTGCCTTGATCTCACCTGATGTTAAGTGATGATAAGGCCAATGATGGAAGCGCACTTCACCCGAGATTCTCAACTATTGAGGCACGGGCTATCTTATCTCTAGCTGCCGGAACACAACATGGATGGTATGGATAAGATGGTGGTAGCTAGCTAGCTAGCTAACTCAAAAAGCAGCACGAAAATCAATTACACTGCGCAGAGATGAAGATGCTCAGGTGGGCAGGTGGTGTAACTAGGCTGGATCATGTCAGAAACACACACATAAGAGGCACCTTCAAAGTGAGACCTATCCCAGATAAACTACAGGAGAGCCGTCTGCGGTGGTACGGATACGTTATGAGACGACCATCCGACCACATGACCAGAAAAGTGTATCGAAACTAAACCCCGAGGACGAGGAAGACCCCGAATCACATGGATGTCAGTAGTAAATAAGAACCTCAAAGAAGCCTAAGTCAACAGAGAGACGACCCAGGACCGAGCTACCTGGAGACGCATGATACGGAGGGCCGACCCTTAATAAAATGGGAAAGGGCCAGGCAAAGAAGAAGGTGGTAGCTAGCCAGGCGGACAAACAAGCCCTACCACCAGCCAAACTGAGTACACAAACACGTACCCCCCGCTGGGAAACGAACCCGAGACCTCTGGGTCTAAACCGGTGGTCTTAGCGACTAGACCACAGAGATAGATAAACGAGAGTAATGATAGAGTTCATTGATTTGTAGCTTCTCTGGGAATTGAATATGGGATCTCTAGGTCTAAAACTGCTGGTGTACTATTACACCACAGATAACATTGTAATACAAAAACTGCAAGTTGATTGCTATTCACCTTCATTATTTACAAAAAAATTGCTACTTAGGTGAAAATAAAATTCTGGAAGGTAAACCGGTGAAGGCCGGTCATCGGATGGGTGACCAAAAATGTATCATCTCGAGCTCCTACGTGCTTCGGAAGGCACGTAAAGCCGTTGGTCCCGGCTGTTGTTTAGCAGTCGTTAAAAACCACCAATCCGCACTCGGCCTGCGTGGTGGTTAATAGTCCGTTCTTCCTATCCATCCATAGGGAAGGCTCGTGCCCCAGCAGTGAGGACATAAAATGAGCTGATGATGATGATGATGATGCAGGTAAACCTATTATGGCAGTTTGTTTAAAGAAGTGACAACCTTCAAACACGCGCAAAGCCACAGGCTTAAGCTTCTTATTAAGCAAATTGTTACACACTTCTGCTGATATTGTTAATCAATATGTGTATCAACATAAGTCCAAAAATTTATCGGATTACCAATTAGAAATAGAAGTTACGATTTCACCCAAGCGTACAATGTTCAATAGATTAAACACCTATTAAGATTACATAGCGTGATGTCTTTGCTATCTAATCTAGTTATATAAATATTTATAAAATACAGTGAAAAAATTAAATGCCTACCCGACCCAGCCAGGATTCGAACCTGGGTCTTCCGCAATCCGGGCAGCTGCACTGACAGCGGTATAAAAACAGAAGTCCACAGGAAAACTACGTTAAAACCACTACTATACGAATTATAAAAAAAATGTGTGCCCTTCATGTCTCCACATGACCCAGGACCCAGGACAGACTGAAGTCTTCCTAGAAGATGCACAGGCAATGAGCCACACACGGCTCGCCGCGCCAGCGATGCCACGAACCTGCTGGGTTGAAGAGAACCACTGAGAGACCCACACTACTAGCATACTAGACCGAAAACGAAGTATAAAAATGTTGCAGTCAGGTATTATTCATGACGTAGACAAGTGATAAGACCGGATTATCTGAAATTCTTTCGGTATAGGTGGGAGTGCTTACGTGGACGATCGTCGACGTCGCGGATGGTCTTTATTTTAATTATAGACACTGCTGCGAAAACAATAGATTTAATTACCCCCGGCACGGTTTCCGTTAACCCTTTCGAAGGCAATGGCAGCTATGTTGCCACCAAATATTGAACTTAAAGCACTTGGAATAACATCAAAAAGCAAAGAAAAATTATAACTTAGGATTTACCAACATTATTGCGGCACTTTCAGATACTCTCTAAAAGTCATTGGTAGCCAAAAGCAAGATTGTCAATAAATATAGACTATGTCCTAAAATCTAAATCCTAAAGCTTTTGATTAACTCTAGACCAGTCACATAAAATTGGGGTTAGTCCATCTAGTTATACTATTAGTTATACAATATAACAGAATGGACGAAAAAAGTCTTAATTGTTATACTTACTGCTCAATATAACTTATTGGATTCGAAAAAAATAATAGAGGTTTGTCCATGTAGTTATACCTAATTTATTGTGTTTTGTTTTCTGTTACCAATTAAGACTTTTTTCGTCCATTCTGTTATATTGTACAACTAGATGGATTAACCTTAAAATTACATGAAGAAATGGTTTTGTTTTGTTTATATAATTTTAACGCAAATTTTGTTGCGAAACAAATTACAAAACACAAATGTTGAAAAAATTTCCACGAGCAGGACCCTCCTGACATACCGGGTCAGGTGCTCTCCCAATTGGAGCTATCGTGGTTCTAATCAGCCCGCCGAAATTATTCAATACTATTTACTTTTTACTTTGAAAGACAAAGGCGCCCATTCAACATACAAAAACATTTTATAAATAGCTTGCATTATGATCTGATGTTAACGACGGTAGCTGTTGACATTGTATGGGCGCCTTTTTGTGCAGAAATGGTTACAAGAAACACATTTCTTTATGAAATAAAAATAACTTTAAGCAAAGTTTTTCTTTCTTTACGTTTTACTGAGAAAGCTACAAGAAACACTTCAAGCGCTATTTCTTTGTCCGGCTTTATGTTTCGAAACAAGATCCAAGTTCATAACAGAAATTTCTCGTGCACCTGTGTTTACGTAACTATTTTCCTTGTCAACAATTTTTCCACTTTAAATAAACCTTTGTTCATTAAATGTTCATTAAATTTCTGTAAAGCCTTTGCAACTCGTAGGTAGAAATTAAAACGATATTCAAAAAGGTTTTATTCCCCGTTCCCTTTGACGGGATGCCACAACAAATACCTCTTTTTGAAAAGCCATATTCAATGAAATGTTTTCAACCGTCCATCCGTCTGTTAAGCCGATAATATGCGGCCTTATTAGTTTCGGTAGTAAACCAACAGGCCTTTGAGTGTGAATGCGAAACCTCAAAATCAATTTCATGCAACTCGGACGTACAGTCGCGTACGTAAATACATTGGTATGGACAAATCAACAACTATCATAATATCTACTATGGAAAAATTGACAATGCAATGTCCGGACAAGAATTGTATTTAGTAGAAAACTATCACAACTTATGTCTACACGATTGTAACAAAATTGTAATAAAACTTTTTTAACGAATTGCTCGAATTGGTCGTAAAATAAGATTGGGCGGAATAGCTCTCGGGTGGCGACCACGTACCCGAAAACGCAGTGTGGGTAAGCCTCCAACAAGGTGGACAGACGATCTGATGAAGGTCGCAGCCGTTGAATGTGAGCAGCACAAAAGTAATCGTTGTGGAGATCCTTTGGGGGGCCTGTGTTCACGTCGTCTTTTGGCTGAGATGATGAGGATGATATTTTGGGCTTGTAATATGGTATTGGAGCTGGAATTTAATAACCAATCTTAACTTAATAGCGAGTATTTGGAATTTGTAGAATTTTCTATTATTATTCAATACATAGGTGTCTTGAGAAAAATTATTTGAGAACTTGAAGTCTATATTGTCCCACTGCAGAGCAAAGGCCGCCATCAAGTCATCGCTACAATTTTTGGGAAGTGCCATTGGCATAAGCACTTTTTTTAAGTGGAGTTCTACCAGATGTTGAGTGGAAACGTAGTCTAGACGCGAAAACAGTCGGCCCAAAAGGTGTCGCTTCTGGCCTCGTTTGAAGGACCCCATAGGAGGGAAATCATTTATAGAAGAAAAAGAGATCATGAAGCGTAAAGATAACAAGGATAACTTGTCCATAATGAACATATGTTATATATATCTATATATTAATACGTGAAGCAAAAACTTTGTACCCGTTTTTACAAAAATTGCGCGGACGGAGGAGTATGAAATTTCGCACACTTATAGTTTATATAGAGAAGGTTATCCGAATGTTAATATTTAAAAAAAATTATGCATAAAAAATTCATTATATCAACAAAAACAACATTACACACACTATACGTATTTGACACACACGTATTGTTTGTCTTTAATGCGGCCGACATCTGTCAATGCCAATCCAAACTCACATTCTATCTTTTTTAATTTTTCATTGCTTAGGATACAATCCGTGCAGCCTTAATAAAATTACGGTCGAATTTCGACCACTGGGCGACCACTAGTATGTTATATCATATATAGTATTATGTAGGTTACATATTTATGATCGCGACTGTAGGTACGCACGTGCACAAACTAGAGGTACTGAGGTCGGTGAAGTGGAGAGGGTCGTTGCCGGTGACAAAACAAGCACTTCCAAATTAAATGCAGGAGGGTGTACGGAGAGCATATACTTGATAGTGACCTTTATTTGCAAGCTTATGCTTGCTTAGAGTACTGAGGGCTAGTTATTTATTATTCGAGCACGTTAATGTCAAAAAAAATAAAATGGCATTGAAGCAGCGTCTCTTAGTGACAAACGAGGAGAGTTGTAAAATACAAATTCTCATTTTCGTTAATGTGATCGAAGGTTGTATAAACAGAGAGAGGTAAAGTAAGACTGTTTGTAAGTGCTTACTTGACTTAGTGCAAGCTTAAGTCAGCCTTTTGAAACAGACAAATGTTTTCCACAGAAACCTAATAATATTTTTGATATAGTTAATTAGACTTGACGGTTAATTATGACCTCGAGCAATTTTAATCGCAAAACAAAAACATTTTCCTTAGTACATTTGTTCATTTATTTTTATTTCTATTCTATTGTCGCTAATTAAAACGCTTTAGCGAGGAGATATCAAGAGATGTCTAGATTAAGGGTATGGATAGTTATTATAAGATAAGATACTGAGGTAAAATAAACACTGTAGGTATTAGTACGATAATACAAAAAATATAGTTTTGTTTTTTATTTTTATTTACCAACAGCCAATTACTTTGACACTTCGTTCTAGCAATAAAATGTCAATGTATCTACTCGTAATAGCTGTTTAGGAAAAAGTAACTCAATTTTTCAGAACCCAACTCAATTGTTCTTCCAGAACCCCACCTCTCTTTAACTCACATTTTGATAAGTCATATCAATGAGTAATAAATCTCTTTAATCTCTCCCGGTCCCCACCTTGCAATATTGCATTGTGGTTTTGAACTTAATTCACTGCCAAGTATAGGTTAATACCACATATAAACAAAGTCATCAAAGGCGGTATGCCCTTAAACTAAATAACATGCTACAATCAAAAACTGCACGAGAAAAATGGTATTTTACTATGTTTTCTCAAAATAGAAGATCATCCATCATCATCATCATCAGCCTACACACGTCTACTGCTGGACATAGGCTTCTCCAAGTGCACGCCACCGAGCACGATCCGCGGCTACCAGCTACTATCCAGCTCCAACTAGAAGATAGGTACTCGCAATATAGGTCTGGGTAAACATTCTATTCTTAAACTATTAAGTTTAAGAATAGAATAGAATAGAAAAACTTTATTTGTAACTAATACATCTCACACACAACAAAAATAAAATTAAAAAATAAAAATTAAAAATAACAGTAATAATAAGAACTAGAAATTTTTATACATGTGTGATGCAGAAGCACAAAAGGGCGATAGCTTAGTGGCTGATTTTGCTTATACACAAAAATACATAAGTGTATAAGCAAAGCACTGGTATTCTGCTATTACCCAGAAAAGGGTAGACAAACAAAACAAAAACAAAATGTACAAAAATGTTTAAATCACATACATATATACCTTATTGCGTTTAAATAAAGTTAGCAGAAAAATACGTGCTTCACGGTTATGAGTGGGTACCTATTCAACCGTGAAAATGTTCAACAAAGATTGCTAGACATCCGAAGCTCAATACCTTGAACTGCATAAAGGTTTATGAAAATCCCCTTACTACCCTTAATACCCTTAGAGGTCCGTAGCACGTGTATCAGGGATCCGCAGTAGCTCAGTAAACTCTTAACTCATTAAATTGTGCAGTAAACTCAGCATTTCTCGGCTCAGCTATGAACTCGCAGTGACGATGACGCATCATCGTCGTCACGCGCGTCACAAGCAGCATCCTTCACATTAACTTAGTAGTAAGTGAAACTACCAATAAAAGAGTTTTCTTTTCCTAAAATAATCTTTGACAGGGGGGTCCCCGGAGTTGTTTAAATTGTGAAAGTGGTCCGTGACTGCAAATACTGGGGTGTCCCAGAAGTAAAAAGACAATTCTTAAAATCAAACTGGCCCTAGAAAAAGTTTTCAAAAAAGAAAAAGTGGTTGTCATGGTAACCATAGATAACATATCTGTCAAAATAGGCGGGATTTAAAATCGTGATTGCATTTTTTGAAAATGAAGCGAGCTGAATAAGAATTGTTTTCAAAGAGAGTTATTCAATACTATTTGTGTCATGGGAAATCTGACACAGTACGTCATTTTGTACAAGAGGGAGCAAGAAGAACTAGTCTGTACAGAATAATAACACGTTATGAGGAAACAGAAGAGACCGATTTCAAAAAGATTCTGGGCCGACCTCGTACTGTATCTACATGTAGAAATATAAATCGAGTAAAAAAGGTTTTTGCACAGGCATGTTCAACATCGGTGAGAGTTGCGGCGGATAAACTAAACATTTCTAAGTCAAGTGTATCTAGAATAAAATGTAAAGATATAGGCTTGAAAGCTTATGTAAAATTAGCCGCCCCCAAATATGTCAAAGACCAGGAGGCGCGTGCCAAGCGAGGGTGTCGTAAAGTTTACGAAAAATCTTTAAAAAAAATTCTTATCATTGATGATGAGACATACGTACCGGTTGACCCAAGCGATGTTCCTGGGAAACAATATTTCCACGCAACCGGTCGTGACGTTGTTGATTATAACGAAAAAATTAAACCAAAGGCTAAGTATTTTAAAAAATACCTTGTTTGGCAAGCTATCGATGAAAACGGCAATGTTTCCGAACCCTATTATCGTACAGGGTCTATGAACGCCCAGATTTATCTTAAAGAGTGCATTATCAAACGTCTAATACCCTTTATAGACAAGCATTATCAGAGAGAAGATGTTTTGTTTTGGCCGGATTTAGCTTCATGCCATTATGAGTTCAATGTTACTCAGTATTTACAGACCGCAGGTGTTGAGTTCATAACTAGACAAAACAATGCCCCGAATGTGCCTCAAGCTCGAGGTATTGAAATGTTTTGGGCCCTGTGTAAAAAAGAGTATAAAAATTACACAGATATACCACAAACGCTGACATCTTTCAAAAACCGATGGACCAGATTGGCCAAAAGAGTAGCAGCTACATCTGGAAAAGCGGTCATGAAACGTGCTGCTATTAATTTGAGAAAAATTGGATACAAAGGAATCGCTGGAGCAAATTTGATATAGATATTGAAAATTAATTAGTTTTACTTTCATTTGCATTCCAAAAACTTATGCTATCAGATTATTTTATATTAAATATTGTTATGATAATTTTGTCTCTTTACTTCTGGGACACCCTTTAGTTTAAGAAACCCTGATCTATAGGGAAGGCTCATACCCCAGCAGTGACGACATAAAAATTTGCTGATGATGATGATGAAGAATTAATGAAATGACCTTTTGCTAACTTTCTATCGGCACACTTCTTTAATTTTCAAATCAGTCTAAAATTGTAATAGGTATGTTATATGAAAACAACGCCACCTAAGTCTGTTAAGTGGTGGGTGTGCACCCAAGTGCTGGAGAGGCCTCTTTGGAGAGGCCTATGTCCAGCAGTGGACTAATTAGGCTGACGATGACGATGATGCTGAGCTTTTACTGTACTAGCTGCTCGATTGTGGAATGCATTGCCTGTAACAATCAGAAATGCTAAAACGTTAGAAACCTTTAAGAGACTACTGAAGGATCATTACTTGTCCCAAAAACCATCGTCTCTCTAATATGCTTTTATACTGTACTACACATCCTTATATGTACTTTTAATTATAACTATTATGTTTGTATCAATAGTATACTAAGTATTTATCATTATTTATTGCTGTTAGTTATATTATAATTATTTATGATGCACCGACGCGACGACGAACCCACTTCAAATTCAAATATTCTTTGTCCATCCAAAGGTTGTCTGGAAGAGATCACTCTTAGTGATAAGACCGCCCTTTGTACGTGTATTTTTATGTAATTTTTTGTCAAATGTTTTATTTTTTGGTGTACAATAAAGTTTATTTATCTTATCTTTATCTGATGCCAGACCGTATACTATCTGAGTACGGAACCCAGGATATATGCGTCAATATAACTATGTAGATAAAAAAATATGATAACACTATTTTGATCTATCGTAACTGACCGTAACTGATGATAAGATTTTAAAATAGTAACATGTTATTTACATAAGCCAATGTAACAATAATTACAGTTTCAATTAAAATCTTATGTCATGCTGTATTAAACACATTGTCTCTAAAGCAAAGTCTAATTCTTATCGATTGTAGCCCAATTCATTTATCTTTGTTATTAAGTTATTATTTTTTCTATGTGAATACCTAATAAGTACTAAAGGTACCTATTTGAAATCAGATATTACTCTATTTAAAAACTTATTGCATTGTTAATGCTAATTTATAATTGAAAATAATTATAGTAACTGTTTTATTAAGATCTTCAAGGTACAGCCAACAACGAAAGTCGTTGATAACTTTAGTACCATGTTATAATACTTTAGTAAGTTGATAAGCGCCTGTTAGAGTCTTTTGTTGCTTTGAAAAAGTCACAAAGTATAAACTTTTAAGCTACTTTTGTTGCTGGCTGTACCCAAACACGCTGATTTACGTAGCCTTCACGCACGCAATAAGAATAATAAATGATGACACACCATAATACCAAAGGGGTAAAAAACATATTAAATACAATATACCTACAATATCATCAAGATTCCCGGTCAAAAGCCGTGTTATAAAAATGATTGAAGCTTACAACCATTATTGTAAGTAGCTCTCGACATCGCAACGGCGAGCGGGGCCCACGCATTAATCTGCTTGTTACCGCCCCATCAGCAAACATAATTGGCATAATCCGCAAAAATACGTATTCTATGAGCACTCCAATTGTAGGATGACCATACGTTACAATTTTTGTGGGACAGTGCTTTTTTTGGTAACTTGAAAGATAATTATGATGTTAAAAGAACAATGTTAAAGTATGCCTATTAATAAAAGAAATAAATTGAATCAGTTTTTTAATAAAATATCTTAGAGCATTAATTTAATACTCTAAGATTGAAGGAGCGCGGCCCTTCTCTCCCTGGAAAAACCACGTCTTATTCACGGCCGATATATCAATACTACGTGCGTCGAAGAATTATATAAAATCATCATGATTCGTGCCTAAAGATCCTGCATTATAAAGAGCCAATATTAAGTTGTTGTACAAGTACTGTTAGTATGATGATAAATAATATCTATGACAAACACAACACATCTCGTCAAACTACTTTCTGTAGAAAGTTGTTAAAACTAGCAAACAGATCGTCTAAAATGAAATACTAATTAATGTAGACCTTGGTACCCAAAATCGAAAAGTGCGGTCACCCTCGAAAGTGATTCATTTAAATTCTCTAAACGCGCAATATTGTGTGAGAAAAAAATATTCAATATGAGCTGGCAGGATATTTTTTTACTCTCTTGATATTATTTTGTTCTCTGATTACCTATTTAGTATAATAATGTAATAACATTAAATCTATATATATAAAAATCAATTGCTGTTCGTTAGTCTCGCTAAAAACTCGAGAATGGTTGGACCGATTTGGCTAATTTTGATTTTAAAATATTAATGAAAGTTGAGAGAAGGTTTAAGCGGTGAGAAACATAAATAACAAATAACGGAAAATACTAAAAATGACAATTTAATTTTCCAATACAAAATAATTTGTTTGTTTTGTTGTCATGGAAACGCGAAGTCCGCCGGGTCAACAAAATGTAGCTGTGAAACATTTGATGGACTTCTTGGCGTCAAAGTGAAAAGTCATGAATGCGGTTTTGTTTTATTTTCTAAAATTTGTGCTATATCAAATATTAATGTGAAATAATGGTGGATTATTGTGCATGCGTGTTGGCAAATGAAACAAAACAGTGCAACGTCACTTTTCAAATTCTCTCAAGAAGTCCGCCCGAGGACTTAGTAAAGCCCCACATCTTTACTGAGATACTCGAGGGGTTGGGGGGGTATATCATTTCTCACTTCCCATTTCTATTATCATTCATCATCATCATACAGGAAAGAAATATTGTTTATTTATGTATTACTAAGAAAAATTACACTTTTTCATTGGCTAAATGCTTGTGCAAAGCGATAAAAAAAAAGATGTCTTTTGTCACTTGGTTGTCTTTGGCACACGACGTGACCTGAGTTTGAACGTAGAGCGTTGTGAGAAAAGGAAGAAAGAAGAGCAAGTGAAGATATTCTGGATTGATTGATGACGGCGAGCTAAGGCGCATATTGTAGGTATTTATCTATTAAAGAATTCATGATATTAATTGCTCTTCATTTATAAAAGCCCTACATTACGTTACGCTACTGCTCTTACGTTATCTTTATGCGATTACTTGACCCTTGGTTTTGTTATCGGATTCTGTAAACGACTTACTTATTTTTCAGTGACCCTCGATTTTGTTTATTGGACTCTGTGAACTATCACCTGTTTTTTTTCGGATTGTTTAATCATGGATGAACGCCATAATAACTGTGTTATGTGCCGGCGTGGTCTACATAACAGAAGATATCAGCGTCACATTTTGACAGAGAGTTCAGAGACTACGCTAATAATACCATGAAAGCATGTTTGGACGATTACACTCTACCCCTGCCACCATTATACACCCTAATACTCGTAGTAGCTCTGTCTTGTTTGGTGTGTATGAAATATTTATCTTTAGAATGTTTTAAGCGCGATTTCAAATTATTGCGTCAGGACTATTTTAATACTACACTTCGAAACTTATTCACCGATTTTAAAATCGGGAGCTGTGCACATATTTCATCTATAGTTTGGTATCTCGGTATAGCAAGGCACGAACCATTCAATCCTCCAGCCGCACTTAATGGATATCGTTATTGATGAAGAAACTTGAAAAATAGATAATTGTCTAGATTTTTTATGTGTTATATGCGGTCTACTTATAGTAATTGTAATTACCTAAGTCGTTTAAAATCCATTGTAATATCTAATAATAACCATTAAAAGCAATAAAACGTTAATATGAAGTTTAATTTTATTTAGCCATAACTTTTTTCCCACAGCGATTCTTGACTAGGTGCCTTCTAGGTGCCGTAGTAAAAGTTGTAGAATATAAAAAAACCTTTCGAACGCCATATCGCTCAACGTTATTGCTTAATAGCTGGGGTCCATACATTTTTGCCGGTCTTCCTTTGTCTGTTTCATAGCTGTAGTATGAGGTCCGATCTCTTTGGTCTGTTTTGTTGGAATACAAAACAGTTCTGTTTCAGAAATAAAAAAAAGTGTAAAAGTGTCAGTTGGTTGTCGTAAAAAGAAAATCTATATACATAAAATGCTTTGTCCTGAATTACTGACTGACGGATCAATGCACAGCCTAAACCACTGAGCGTAGAGACCCGAAACTTGGAGGGTGTGTTCTTTGTATGACGTAGGCATCCGATAAGAAAGAATTTCCAAAATTCTACCCCTAAGGGAGTGAAAAAGGGGGGCAAAGTTTGTATGGGACAATGTGATTCCTTGGTCCAATTTACTTTAAATTTTGCATAAACCTTTTTTAACAGAATTGATGGAAGACGTGTTTCGTATTTTATTGAAATTCATCCCCTAACGGGGTTAAAAAGGGGTAGAAAGTTATTTTGGCGGTGATTTGCTTCGAAGTTGATATCGATACTCCTAGTGCTTTTGATTTAAGTAACATTTTATGACACATGTTTGAAAACTTAATCCGATTTAATTCAAAAAAGGTTGAATCAATATATAAAAAAAGATTGATTTTGCTGATAAGCTTAAAAATTTTTAGGAGACTGTTTCTCCGAGTAGTTTGGATAGGATTGGGATGGCCTTTACAGGGTTACAATTGTGGTGTATGTTATAAGCAGATGTGTGTCTAATTCAGTGTTTATACTCTAACTATCCTAACTAATTAGTAACCTAACTTCATTCATTCATTCATTTCATTCATTCTTCGTAACGTAATCAATAATACCGCAAGGTATACACTACTATAATAAAATACCTAGTACTGTACAAGATTTACCATTACATAAGTTTAAAAATCATGTAAAATCTTCTTTACTTAAGAAAGGTTATTATACAGTCAAAGAATATTTAGATGATAAAACAGCCTGGTTATAATAAAAAATCCACATTTTGTTTTATTTGGATCAATCATTATACTTTAATATCTTAGCGCTGATATGATAGCCTTTATCAGCAGTGTCCTACAGTTTACAAACAATATTTATGTTGCGTTAAACAATTCATTAAGTTCTTATTTAGAGTAGCTTGAGTGTGGCATGCTCTCTTTATTGTCTCTGCGGTGGTGGCATGTGCGTCGGGTCGTTGCATTCCCTAAGATATGGTTGAGTGAAGCGATGGCTGATTCATATGACATACTCGTGAACGGGTGCCTCCTGTGGAGGCAGGTCTGCTCTTGCTTACTTATCTTATTTTTATTATTATTATACTCGTATACCTTAACTTTGTTTTCTTAGATATTTTTTGACTTCTATTAGTACTGTATGACATTGTGAAAATTGACATTGGTAGGTGCCTGATGTAATTTTTGCAAACTTAAATTTTAATTTTTTATTTTGTTGTATTTTTGGGTGTTGTGATTGTCCTTTTTTTGTGTGTTTGTTTGTGATGGAAAGTGTCCTTTTATGATAGGGCATTTTCCAATATTTCTTGACGCTGTAAGGGAGAAAAGAGCTTGACACTTGCTGAGTTTCTTGCCGGTTCTTCTTAGTGCAAGGTCTCCCGCCCAGAGTAGACTTACGAACCGATGGCATAATGACGTTCATAAGAGCTATTTGTAGCCTAAACTGAATAAATGATTTTGAATTTTGAATTTTGAAAGAAAAATCTCTTTTCACTTGTAACAAGTACTTCTCGACCATGGGTGAAAATTTGGCAAACGACACACTCTCCAGGCTTAATACGACACGATCTTTGGCAAAAACAGCTAAAAACAAAATTACTCCAGCTGAATCTTTCTTTTTATCCCCAACTGATGTTTTAGAGAATTAATTTAATGTTTGGTTATCTTTCTTCGCTACGCATAGACACAATGGCATTGTAATGACATGCTTACGTTGTTGTGACGTCATGACACCGCGAGCTGTTTTCGCGCACTATTGAAAAAATATTAGAAAAATGGCTTTAAACTTCGTTAAACTAAAGTTTATTACCGAAATAAAGTTTTTTTTTTGTAATTAGTAAATGTTGTACCTACATTACGGAAAAGGATTTCAAAATCTTTCGTCACGCCTATTTCTTCATTAGATTCACTCATCTTGACAGTATAAAAAACAAATGAAAATCACACATTTTCCTAATTTGAATTTGGATATATCTTCTTTAAAATTAAAACTTTTAATGATACCAAAACCAGCCAGATACAAATATTATAGCCAAAGAGATTTTATTACAAGTTCATACATAAAGTTCATACTAATATATTAATATTTGTAAACATATTTGCCAAAAGGAGCCCTATTCAATGTCGACAACTACGTCATCAACATCCGATCTTAATATACCTATATATTAGGGCTCCTTTTGGCTTACAGAGTAAGAGTAGATAATGTTGATTAATTTCGGCCAGTTGGATTGAGCCACGATAGCATAGTTGGTGGTGCACCTGACCCGGCATGTCATGGGGTGCGGGTTCGAATCCCGCTCGTGAAATTTTTGCAACACTTTGTCTTTTTTCAATTTGTAATTTGTTCGCAACAATATTTGCGTAAAAATCATATGTAAATAATCATAAATGTATCTTTGTTATTTTATTCTATTCAATCTATTTGTTTGTTTAAAAAAAAAATTGTCTTACTAAATCTGTTTAATATAAAAAATGTACTAACACAAGAGGAACACTGTTTGACCGTTAAAAAAATAGATTTTTATTTGTACATTTTTCGTGGCTTGTGTATTCAATATATTTTGAATGTCTATGACTATGTTTGAAAATACTACACCGATTTCATATCATCATATGAAATCCCAACTACTAAGTAATCATATACAAAAATAGCCACTAAACAAAGGATTAACACAAACATTGGCGTGCTCGCGTGATTCGAACCTGTGACTGGATTTCGCACAGTCATTATTAACCGCAAGACCAAAATTAAATAATATAATTTTAGTAGACTGAATATAATAGGCGAATCCCGCTCGTGTATATTTTTCAACACTTTTTTCAAATTGTAATTTGTTTGTAAAGAAATATGCGTAAAATTATAACTTGATAGCTGATAGCTTGTCTAATTCTTAACTGATATTTAGTATCTGTAAAAATATTATTAATATTATTTTTTTAAGCTAAGGACAATGGGCAGATTATACCTCTCCAATAGCAAAGTCAGATATGTCGTTGGATAGGAATGTTTGTCCGTTCTGAGTTGGGTTCCCTACGAAAGACCGAAAGCCATCTTACCGATTTTCATTTAATCGAAAACTATTGATCGTACACTCAATTGACCGATGCATCATTTCTACGAAGCTTTAATTTACCGATGTAACGATTCACCGACAAACTTTTTACCGAAGTCCATTTCACCGACCATACATATCACCGACATATTATTTAGTCGATGTAACATTTCACCGAATTTTAAGTGTAGATCAGAAACTGGGCTACACGAACATTTATCTATACTAAAGTACAGACAGCCACACGTCGGGCTACAACAATCTGTCAAATTTCCTCAATCGATATTGAATCAAATGTGTTTGATATTAAGGTGACAGTAGATTGAAGAAATTTGACAGATTTGTATACTTCAACGTGTGGCTGTCCGTACCTACCTAATTAAAATTGAACAATATTATTTATATTTTGATAAGACAATATATAGTTAAAACTTTGTTAAAACTTAAAACTTTTTTATCTATGGCTAAACATAGATAATAAAGTTTTAACAATGCAATAAAAAACAATATGTAAACTCTCATTTTTGAGATCATTAGATCATTAGTAAAAAAAACTTTTGAATAAAAATATCAAAAATCAATTAAAGATAACCTAATAAATGAAAGTTAATGAACAATAAAGTTTAAACAATGCAATAAAAAAACAAAACAGAACAACAAAAACAATATTATTAGGTAAATTGAAATAAAAACGATCTTTCTAAATTATTATTATTTGTACAAAAAAACTTTTAAATAAAATACTATATCAAAAATCTATTAAAGATAACCTAATAAATGAAAGTTAAGTACTTATTTAATTACAGTTCTATGTGATTTGCAATTGCTCTTAAAAATGGTACGAGCTCCATATTATTACGTTGTGCGCAAATCCTTTGTATAGCTGTAGACACTCTCTTTGTTTTTTCTTGGAGGGAGTTCGATCGATACCAGCTTGAGCTTTTTCAATAACATGGTTTGTGGTCACTTGTTCCTTGATGAAACTGCGTATGGTTGCATACACGCCGTGGTGATTATTATTTTGAAGGCAATTCCAGCGTCGGTGCCATGCCTCCACATTGTTCTGTGTTCTAGGCAACCCGATTGTAATTATTGTATGAATTGACCACAGTTTAGGCGGGAAGAGTTGTGCGGTTCTTTTAATAGTCAACGTAGTCCCTTTAGTTTGACGCTTTATCTTGCCAAATACATAATAGGTTTCGAACCACTCAATGATCGCATTTGTATTTTCCGGTAACACCTCATATTTTAATATAGAAAATGCACCAGGTATTTCTTCGGGGGTTAAATAAGCTAAGGCAACAATGTGACGTAATCTTAGAGAAAAGTCGCTGTTTTTGCCGTATTCAGAAACTAAGCCAGCCTTCTGGATTTGTCGCCACAAACATTGCGCTAAGTGAAATAGGCACCTACTGTGACTGGCGTCTGGGTAATAAATTCTAATTACATTTATAATGGCAATTTCGAAATCCATGAGTATATGTTGAGGGCTGAGTTCAAATCCTAGTTCCTCAGCATAATCGTTTAATTCCCTAAAAAATGTGATATATGTCTTCTCTGTCTTATCGACCAGCAATGCATACACCAAAGGAACGACTTCTCTACTCTCTAAATCACTTCCAACTATCCCGTGTATGCTATAAATTTGTGTAAACAAAGTAGGACTTGTTCTAAAGGTTCCATCCATTAGCCATATAACAGAGTGACACAATAGTCGCATATTTTGTTTTGTGCAAAATAGAAGTAAACGTTTATTATTATTTTCGTATTTTACATCTCTCGCCAAAAAAGTTTCACCTTCCACAGTGTATTCTGAAGGTACCTCAATTTCCTCTAGTGAAGTTGGTTCCTTCGGATGCGATTTACTTCTAACTCGATACACAATTTGCCTTAATGCATTTTTGTTAGGCAAGCTGCATGCACTTGTGCTTGGAGTGCTCTCTAAATTATTTCTAATAATTTTTGCAGGACCTTCTGAACAACGGGCAGCATCTCGTTTTTATCGATTTTTAAATACAATTGAATCTTTTCTTGCAGCATTCGGTGCATGAGTATGTTCAGTCATTACTTTAACCTGGGAATGAGAACTATCATTTGTGATGCATTCTGTAATTACCACACTCTTGCATTGTTTACTTGCTTTGAACACACATTTCCAATAATACTTAGAATGATTCTGTTTATTCAACAAAAATCATATCCGTCTATTAGTAATTTGTCACGTCCACGCTGAGTTTTTTCTATTTTGATAACACAATCACTCGGTATGTCAGTCATTATTAACGGAGTATACGTGGATTTTGTACTAAAAACTTGCATTTAATATTAAAGACGAAATAAATGCGCTGTGTTTGCTTATATGCACAGACCAAACAATTGCTCATTCACATTTTTATGACAAGCAAATATAAAAAAAATATTTAGAAGTACCCTCACAGAGTCCCTGATAAACATTCGACGCCTGATCAAAGTACACATGCAAATGATTTAAATATCGATAGATAATTAAAATTTGTTTGTGTACAGGGTCAGTAATAAAATTTATCCCTATGGGTTATGTGAATAATATCAAAAACGAGAGTTTATGTAAAATAAAACTGTTTTTTATTTGTATTCAATTATAATTTTATTATAATTATATTTTGTCTAAGTGTCTTTGGTCTTAGTATATGAGTGATAGACGTTCGTGTAGCCCAGCTTCTGATCTACACTTAAAATTCGGTGAAATGTTACATCGACTAAAAAATATGTCGGTGATATGTATGGTCGGTGAAATGGACTTCGGTAAAAAGTTTGTCGGTGAATCGTTATATCGGTAAATTAAAGCTTCGTAGAAATTATGCATCGGTCAATTGAGTGTTCGATCAATAGTTTTCGATGAAATAAAAATCGGTAAGATGGCTTTCGGTCTTTCGTAGGAAACCCTCTGAGTTATAGGTATTAAGAATAAGGTAAAAATGAACACCTATTAATATTGTAATATCTGACCCCCTTATTCATAAAAACTATTTCAAGTTTAAGAATCTTTATTTCTCATAAGAATTAGTAAATTCACTTACATGAGAAACTTATAACTAACTTAAATATTAAACTAATTTTAAATTTTTCTCTTGAGCCTACATTATAAAGTAATACATTGCAATTAACTAAGGTAATTTAATAATTAGGACAGAACTTCATCATTCATTTAGACTAAAAACTTAAATAACATCCATATCGAAAACAATAAAACCACAACAGACAGCAAGCATTGGTTCAATGCAAAGAAAAGTTTGACAGAAAGAGGGTAAATCTAAAAAAAAATACACTAAACGCACTGCGTTCGCCCCGAACAGCATATTGGTCTCACCAACACGATATTAAAATGAATATCACGGAATAAGCGCTCCTGGAAGTGGTTCGAGCGTACTCGCCCGTGAGCTTGTAGATCCGGGGGCAGTGTTCATTACATGTCGCTTGAGATTTGTTTAAAGCTGGTCAGACAATGTGCCTCCCTAATGTGTTTAGGCAGTTTGTTATAGATTTGAGACCAATGAATATCCATCCTTATAACTAAACAATTAAAGTTCAAAATTGATTGTAGAAATTTGACAGTTTTGGGTAAGTTGATCTGCCGCTGACTGTACATTATACTATTTTTCCCATAGTTTGTTCGCGGTTTATATAACTGTATATCATAGTTTCGTCTAAGATTCTTTTTATGTTTTTTATTTAAGCATTATACATATAGTTAATCATTGTTGTCTCTTTTTCTCAAACTCAAAATGACGTTTGTGTGACGTTGACAAAACAATATTTAACTAAATAATGCTTATATAGTTTTTATGAATAAGGGGGTTAGTGTTTACGGGAAAATAACATCAACATCGTTGTATATTATATATTTCGTCATTATCAATTGAAATAAAAAGTAAACACCATGTAAACACTTAAGTACTTTGTGTCGGAATACAAAAATATCTTGGTTGTTTGTGTTTAGTTGTTAAACAAATCGAGTTTGACTATAATAAACAAGTGGCATGGGCGGGGCACATAGTACAGAGAACAGATGACCGGTGGGGCAGGAAAGTTCTCGAGAGGAGTAGAGAAGAGTCGCCGGAAGGCGCTGGACGCAAGCCGCTTACGACCGATCCTATGATGATAAAAAACCGGCCAAGTGCGAGTCGGACTCGCGCACAAAGGGTTCCGTACTTTATGACGTATTAAAAAAACTACTTACTAGATCTCGTTCAAACCAATTTTCGGTGGAAGTTTGCATGGTAATGTACATCATATATTTTTTTTAGTTTTATCATTCTCTTATTTTAGAAGTTACAGGGGGGACACACATTTTACCACTTTGGAAGTGTCTCTCGCGTAAACTATTCAGTTTAGAAAAAAATTAAATTAGAAACCTCAATATCATTTTTGAAGACCTATTCATAGATACCCCACACGTATGGGTTTGATGAAAAAAATATTTTTAAGTTTCAGTTCTAAGTATGGGAACCCCCAAAATTTATTGTTTTTTTTTTCTATTTTTGTGTTAAAATCTTAATGCGGTTCACAGAATACATCTAATTACCAAGTTTCAACAGTATAGTTCTTATAGTTTCGGAAAAAAGTGGCTCTGACATACGGACGGACAGACACACAGACAGACGGACAGACATGACGAATCCATAAGGGTTCCGTTTTTTGCCATTTAGTTACGGAACCCTAAAATAAGAAGGTAATACGGCTAGTAACTGAATTTCTCCGGGCAGCAATGTTTTGCACCGGCAATGTTCCTAAATGACGTCAAATACAAAGCTGTCATAGTAAATGTTGTTCCAGTTAAAAATACCTATCCAACGACATATTATATGTCTTTGCTATTGAAGGGGTGTACTAGCTTCCATACATTTTTGCCCATTGTCCTTTGTTGCCGTTCCCTGTTTCTTTGTGTTATGTGTTATAAAAATTACCAACGAGGCGTCCACGGAAGACCAGCGTCGGGGTACCTTTTAGATGCTCTGACTTTATGCTAAGTGGAAGCCTTTTTGTGCTACATAGAGAATTTCCGTATGTATTTATTTTTGTGAATACTGTTCCTATATTTGTGACATAAATAATATTTTTCATTTGATTTCATTTTATATTAAGATCGGATGTTGATAATGTCGTTGTCGACAATGAATAAGGCTCCTTTGGCATACAAATTAAGAGTAGATATTGTTGATTAATTTCGGCGGGTTGGACAGAGTCACGGTATGTATGGCATATCTTGAAGTGCGGGTTCGAATACCGCTCGTGGATTTTTATCAAAACTTTAAAAAAAATCAATTAACCTGCTGTTATACCATCTAGAAATCTAATATGCTTGAGTCAGGCATGGGTTTACGTCAGCAGTGTAACGGGGATTGAACCACGATCTTTCGCATTCAATTTAAGCATCTATCGGCTACCGACGCTACAGTCATAGAAATAAAAACAAAAATAACCAAACGAAATCACCCAAAAAAAATATCTTGCCTTTGAAAAGTGGTGATGAATTGATTTGTGATGTTATGAAACTATCTAGCATTTATTAAAGTCGTATACTGTTACTTACCAATGATAGGACAAGCCCCATTATTTGGCGAGTGAGTAAAAAGATAGTGTTGTAGCATCGTCACTACGAAAGTTGAGCTACGGAAAACCGTAGTCGCAGTAAGTCAGTCGTAGCTTTAACTATCCTACTACATACTCGTAGCCCTACTAAAATTATAAACGCGAAAGTTTGTGAGGATGGATGTTTGTTACTCTCTCACGTAAAAACTACTGAATTGATTTTCTCATTGAGCAACAGACTGCATACATCACTTTTCCATTTCCCGCCAATCAGTCATCCATCAGATCTTTATGGACACAGTTTCACAATAAAAGCTTCAATCAATCAATCAATCAATCCATTAATCAATTAATCAACCAAGCCAATCATTTTTTTTTACGTGAAAGCCACAAAAAAATAATCCTCCATGTTTGAATAAAAAGTTTATAACTATTTTTATTTTTTAAATTTATTTTTTTAAATTCCCACACTCACACCAATTATCTAGCCACAAGAAAAGCTTCCTTAAGAAACTCGTTATATGGTTAACTAGACAACGGATAAACATACTTAATATACTTAAAATACATACTTATTATACATAGGAAACACCCAGACCCGAAACAATTTAGAAAAACAGGTATTTCTAAATTGATACGACCGGGGCTCGAACCCGGGACCTCAGAGATGGCGACACCATGAAAACCGGTGTGCAAGCCACTCGACCAAAGAAGTCATCGATATTAAAACCGTAGTAAGTGTATTTTTTTAAATAATTGCCTTTGCCAATATTGTTTACTATTAAACAGCGCTCAATGCAAACGAAAACGTTTTTAATATTTCTTGCGGAATAATCTGTCCGATATGATGTTTGCAATCCATGCGTGTTTGCATGGGCGTGGATGTAAAAACTGCATACAACGATGCGCCATACAAACAAACTGTTCAAACGAACCTCAAGCCTTTGACGCTGTAATTGGTATACAGAAGAGAACCACAAAATGTATTTTATTTTCGCCTCACTACTCAGTAGTGTCACAAAATATGGAGACGGCAGAAGGTTGGCTCTTCACAAACGTGCTCTAGCACCTCGCACATAGACAACCGTTATATATAATCCGAGATTCTGTGTCTGTGAGAAATCTTACGGAGCCGAAACGTGGACTCATGTTAGGGCTGGTTCACAAATTTAAAGTCGCTCAGCGAGCTTATCATACCATAAGGACTATGCTCGGAGTTTCTCTGAAGGATCGACTTCGGAATGAGGTGATCCGACAGAGAACGAAAGTAATCGACAGTAGAAAATGACCCCACCAGCACCCCAAAAAATTCTGTCGGTCCATGCGCCAAACACCCTGTATTATTATTATTAAATCGGTATTATGGACAAGTTGTCGATATAGCCCATCGGATCATCAAGCTGAAGTGGCAGTGGGCCGGTCATATTAGCCGCAGAACCTACAATCGTTGGGGTAAACGAGTTCTTGAGTGGAGACCGCGTATCGGCCAACGTAGTGTAGGACGCCCTCAGACTAGGTGGAGCGACGACCTTCGCAAGGTGGCTGGATGAGAGTAGCCGCGGTTCGTGCTCGGTGGCGTGCACTTGGGTATGCCTATGTTCAGCTGTGGGCTAGTATAAGCTGATGATGATGATGAGAAAAGATTTGTGCGCGGTGCTCGAGCACGATATGTAGGGCAAAGGCTAGGTGTTCGACACTATAAGACCAGTGTTCGACAGAGTTTGCGTCGCCAAAAAATAACATATTTTATTTATTGTTTTCTAAAGTTTACGCGAACACTACACATTGAAATGAAACAACTTTTACGGATCTACTCGCGTTTATTTTACACATTACTTTTAATTAATGTTTATCCTGACGTTTCGAACCATTTGCAGGGTCCGTAAGTCCGTAGTCACAGGGAGACTGTGACCTGACTGTGTAACATATTTTATTACTGAAATATTACGGAATAACAGCAAGGAAGCAGGTGGTCTCAACATCATCATCATCAGCCAATATAAAAGCCAATTCGACCATTGACGTACAGTTAATATATTATCTCCAAATAGTGGACTTTGCTTTTGATGTTTTCAATTCGGACCGTGATTTTGATTATATCTTTAGTATTATGACTAAACATGACATGTATTATTATATACTTACTAAATAAATGTATATCCAATTTTTTTTAACCCTATTTACGTGGCCCGTGGTTTCACACGCGTTAAAAAATATGTTCCCGTTTTTGCAACATCTTTCATTGCTGCTCCACTCCTATTAGTCATAGCGTGATGTAATATAGCCTAATATTCCTCAATAAATGGACTATTCAACACAAAAATATTTTTTCAATTAGAACCAGTAGTTCCTGAGACAAGCGCGTTCAACCAAACAAACAAACAAACAAACTCTTCAGCTTTATAATATTAGTATAGATTTCTTTGTGATGTTTGTGTGATATCGTCAAAAAATGTTCAAAATAATTTTTATATTAAAATATCTATTTCTCATTTACCATTTCTTTTTTTATAATGTCTAAGTACTCTCCATCCGTCTAACTGTCTGAAAAATATCGAATTAAAGAGACGAGACGGCCTTTGTTTGACGTTAAGTCTTCAATATAAATTCTGATGTTTTAATACTTACACAAAATGTATTATCTATCTGTCAACAAAAAAACGTCGGGTATAAAGAAGGTAATTAATTAGTTTTACCATTTGCTAATTAGTTTGCGTTAATCCCCGTTGAAATTCTTTGATAACTATGGAACGCAAAAGTGTATTTTTCCAGTTCTGGGTAACTGTATCCCCATAAAGTATTTCCTGGTATTTTATTTCGACGCTTTCGAAATAAAATAATAAGAATTAAACGAATTCTAATAATTATTATTATCAGTGCTTGTGATTGTATTTGGACCCATGGACACTGATTTTGTACGTACGCAATCTGTACATTAGCAGTCGTTAACAACCACTATCTTATAACTATCCATCCATAGGGAAGGATCGTGCCCCAGCAGTGGGAACATAAAATAAGCTGATAATTATACTGATTAGATGATTATATAATCGCTCGCTCCGTGTAGAAAATAGAAGGCCATAATATGCATTTTAGGCATAGGCACATAGGTTTTGATACACTTTCAGTTAGCAACATTTGTCTTAATTTATTTATTTAATTAGAAACAAACAGTCACAAACAGTAATCAATGTCATTACATTTATTTCCGTTTTCTGTATAATTAAATAATAAACTATAAATAAATAAACTTTCCTACACTCACACCAATTATCTAGCCCAAGAGAAGCTTCGTTATGAAACTCGTTAAATGGTCACTAGACAACGGATAAACATACTTAAAATACTTAAATACATGTTATTATACATAGAAAACACCCAGACCCGAGACAATTTAGAAAAACAATAATTTCTAAATTGACCCGACCGGGAATCGAACCCGGGACCTTAGAGATGGCGACACCATGAAAACCGGTGTACAAACAGTGGTGTGTTCGAGTGCGACCAAGGAGGTCGTCAAAATCACAAACCACAAATCACAAATTAGTGTTCGCAAATGAGGTGGACATGGACTTAATAAAGTTGTACGTATTACCAAATAATAATGTGTCTGCCAATCTAATGCACCTGCATTCGATTAAGGGTACGGCCCTTTGGTGACTTCACCCTTTGATTCACTGTGCGGTCACAAAATAAGGAGACTGCAGAAGGTGAGCTTCTACATACCGCGCTCGAGCAATGCACCACAAAACAGCCCGCCCGATCTCTAAATGTTACTACATATTTACAGAATACACTAAACATGCACACTAGCTTAGGTCCAAGACATCGTACTCGTAGAACAAGGGTACGAAGAACCGGTTCACACGCGGTCTATACCAGGTACAGACATGTACCTGGGCGCTTCTCTCCTCCTCCACGGCCCGGTCTACCCGAGCCGAGGTCCGAGCTTTTAGAGGCGCCCTCATGTGGTTCCGCTCCCCGATCCGATCCGAACCCTTCGGAGAATCTAGTAGTGCACGGGGACGCACACTAGTGTGCGATGCCGTTCCCTCTAGAAAACCTCCGAAGGTGATTCGTTTCACACGGCTTGAGGGACCCTTTACGTTCCTCGCCGCCCCCAAAAAAGCCCGGTGAAGATGAAAATGCTGTCTGAGGCAATCAGTAATCTCTCTCCAAAAAAAAAAAAACCACAAAACAGTTCAATAATGTCTATTTCGTGCAATGCACACAGGCCCTCTCACAGACACGAAATCTTGCAGCTGTTGCGATGTTCCGTGTCGTGTCCGTAAAAGGTTATTTATGTGTACAATGTCTGTCAGCATCCCCCCAAATATACTAACAAGTCGTTAGTGTAATTAGTTTGTCACCAAGCGTGAGTGTGTTCATAGCGTGTCAAGCACGGTCTCCTGGACCGTTTCTGTGCGTAATCAATCCAAATAGTGTGCGGTCGACCAAATATGTCGTCAAACACTTCACGATTGACGTTCGGTTGCAACTTGTCAAACGATAAGGTCGAATTTACAATGCAACAGTGTACTGCCAATTGTATTTGCAACCTTGATATATGTCATTTCCAGGAAGTTTAGTCTACATCACAGGTCTAGATTGACAGACCAGTTTCTTGACCGGGGACTCGTATATCTATCGTCCGTAGGTAGCCAATACATTTTGTTTTGACAGTTATGTAACTTGAAACATTCATTAGCACATTATCAATAAATTTGCGATAATAATGTCTGATAATGTTTTTATGTTTTTTGTGTTAAGTAGTTAAAGATTTGTGGTGTGTAGGGTGTGTACGTAAAACAGCGATGGTTTTAAATAAAATTATAAGGCATTAATATTTTCGGGTGAAGTGTTCTTTCATCGTTGTCTTTTCCGATATGATTAGGTGAGCTGAAGCCCTAGTGCTTTCCCGTTGTAGAGTAAAAACAGCATAAGTACCTATTTGAATGCCTAGTGCTTATTTTATTTTCTATTCAATCACGTTAATGAAAACGAGAATTTAAACATACGCATACATACGAATTTATACATTGAAGCAGTAGTGCCTCCTGACGACAAACGAGGAGAGTTAAAATTGGGAACGTCAACAACAATCACTGCGAGTTTTCCGGCTGCCACCGCCATCTATCGTCAAGAATCTGAACTAACGGCTTAGGTTGCCTTCCGAATAACCGGAGTACTCGAAAAAAATATTTTTTGATCTGCAATCGTCGTGTCTTATTGGACCGATTCTGAAATTTTTCCCAAATTCCAAATGTCAAAATCAGGCGACTGAAACACGTGTAGATTTTTGTAAATTGCATTAATTAATAAAAAATAAATGGAACAAGTGCATGTATATGACTACTTACAATTAATGTTTGCAAACAGAATCATAAAACTTAGACTTAAAGAATTACTTTACTTACTTAAAGAATCATACCACAGTAAGTGACCTAATTATGTGAATTTTTTCATAGTCCTAAAACTACTGATTTAATTGATAAATAGCGAATTCAACTTTTCCAAGCTTCTCGCTAATCGGGACGCGATTGTATAACTAAGTCTTTACAAACTTACATTTCTTATTTCTACAAAAGATATAAAATTGAACTATTCCATCAAGAACAGTTATTTTAAAGTATACCGAGTAACAACCAGGTAGCATAATATTATCTTTCAAGTCTGAGAAACTACTAAGCTGATTTATTATTTTCAATTGAAACGTCAATATAACATCCTGCCGCCGTCGTTCGCGGAAAAGCCCTTAGAAGCGCACTGCTATGAAAACTTCGCTAAAGCGCAATTTCCCTGAACTGAATAGTCTCGTTGAGTCTCGTACATTTATTTTGAATTTCCGCGAACACTACGCATCCAAGTGGAATATTTACGAAGGCTAAGCGGGTTCAAAGATGAGCGGATATTATTCATTTCAATTTGTAACTTTCGTTCAATAGGTGACGTTGCCTCCGTAAAAGGCAATAGGGATTTGTACGGAGCGTTGTTGCCTTTTTCAAAATTCTTGTGCACGAACGGGACTGTTATTATGCAATAGAAATCATCTAGACAAACAATAGTTCCTATTTGCTAAAGTAAATGTTAACTGATTTTAACAACTAAAAAGTTACAAATTAGTAAGCCCTTTCATTTAGTTTGACATTACTTCGGAGAATTTGGTTCTGATAAGCGACAAACTATTTGGCTGGTACAATAATAGAGAGTGTTTGGAAAAAACAGTTTCGATTCCCGGCCTGAAAAGATATTTTTTCTACACTCTAATGATGTAAGTATTTTTATTTTGTATCAAAATCGGCCCCGGGACTTTATTCAGTATTTTTCGCTATTTCTCATAGTTTCGGATTTTTGGATTTCCGGATTTTTGGATTTTTGGATTAAAAACTTTTTGTACAAAATCGCTCATATTTTAGAATTTTTACGGTTTAGGGCTAAGCTGTCATATACAATATCATCCGTTTTCTACACATATAAAAAAGTTTTATTTTCAAAAAAGGCTCCAAATCCGCCCTTTTCCTTTTAACACTAAACATGACATTCTAGATGTCTAGGTGATTATCCAGGCTACCGTTAACAATGTGGTTTCATCAAAGACCTAAGGGCTGTGCCTAATTAACGTAAATAATTGGTAACTTGATACGTCATGCGAGGAGGGACACAGGATGGAACAGTAATTTGGTTTGATTATTAACTTATCCATTAAACTGTTAGTAATTATATGTGGTCAGATCTATAATTACGTCTCATCAAATAGTAATGTAACATAATATTCAATTATAAACTATTACAAACGTAGTTACATAGTAGTACTTAGGATTAACACCGGTAAAATACCTGATAATAGTTTAGTTTCAGAAAAGTCAAAAATAAAGAAAGGGCTTTTATAAGGGCTTGTCAAATCGCGAACAAAACAAATGACAGCACCTGCGCCGATGACGTAATTCGCAAAATGGCAAAAAATAATAATTTGAAATTGAAAAAAAAATTAAAACGCGCAGAGAATACAGTTGTTGAAAGTTGAGAGTGTAGCAAATTTATTCTAGTTTGTCTATAGTTATACATACAAAACATACAAAAGTAGGCTCTAAATAGACGATTTTAAGTTTTAAGTCGCGTGGTCACTCCGGGCGTTAACGCCCGGTTGGGGTTTGACGGAATTGCTCTCCGGGTGTTATCGCCCGGTTAATATCTGAGAAGATTGTTCCAGATATGACTGCTAAGATAAAAGAAAACAAATTTATGAACTAGAAATAAAGGCGATTATACAAGAAAGTTGTAATAAATAGGTACAATTATCGTGTAATCAGACATTAGAAATTGGTATTCTCATAGTTGCTTTTCAATCGTTCTTTCCAATATTAGTGATGAGCCACATGTAGATCAATGAATTCTGTTTGTGTGTTTTTTCTTCTCAGCTATAAGCTGGTTTTCTCTGTAATTACGAGTATAAAGCCAGCGTCAGGGCATGAGGGAGAGAAATCGGCGGATAATGCGCGCGGTAGGTACCTATCAAGTACCACACCGCTTTTTGCATTTTCACTGGAAGCGAACCGCCGCCGAATCCCACTTTTCAGATGTTTACCCAACGTTAGCCCGTTCGCTGATATGACAGTCTGGATGATTTTGGTGGACGCCACCTCCCACATTTCGGCCACCACGTGTAATAGGTCCAAGTACTTCCTTTGTTTCTCAGTTTCGGCCTTCACGAGGTTCTCGTCATGAGGGACAGTGATGTCCACCAAAAACACCTTCGATTATTATTATTATTAATAGAGCCTGGATGACCGACCTGCATACTAAATTTCATGAAAATCATTGGAGCCGCATCCGAGATTCAGATTATATATATACATATAAACAAGAATTGCTCATTTAAAGGTATTAGATTATCTCAGTCTAATGTAGCTATGGAAATTGAACCACGATACCTCGCATTTATTCCGAGTTTTTTCGGCCGTCCGCCGACGGTATATAGGCGGTTCGGTTATCGTTAGCAAACAGACAGCCAAAGAGAGTAAGTAGTTAAATGTCTTTGCAGACAGCAAACAGTTACAGCTCTGCATGTTGCCTCTTTGGGTAAGGATTCAAACACATTTCTCTTGTAGGTAACAAAAATAGTTACTAGCATTTACGTTGCAACCTCAAAGCTTCACTCCGTATTAGAACGATGTGTGTGCATTTAAGCGTAATAGGCTGTTATAGATAGAGAATGTTATGAATTGCATGACATTTTTCACTATGATTCTATTCGTTCGATTTGGTGTTTCTTTTCTATCTTAAGTACACAAGGGCGAAACTAAACGAGTGTTCTGTGAAGTAGGTAATTTAATGCTAGTGCTGTGAAGTAGGTAAAATAATAACTATAAAATGTTGTTGTTATTTCTTTGTTTATCATCTAGTGCCCAGTGCGGATTGGTGGTTGTTAACGACTGCTAATGCAGCTGGGACCAACGGCTTTACGTGCCTTCCGAAGCACGGAGGAGCTCGAGATGATACATTTTTGGTCACCCAACCGTTGACTGGCCTTTGCGAAAGTTGCTTAACCTCAGCACTCGCAGACCGGGCGCGTTAACCACTGCGCCATCGACTTCCTCATAAATAAATATAAAACAATAATTATACATTGTTTTTGTTGTTTTCTTTGTTTATCTTATAGAGCTGGTTAGTGCTCTTGTGCAGTTCATAAAGATATAGCTAATAAATGTAGCTAGAGTGCTATTCAAATCGATGTTAACAAACTTTTGTGTAAAACCCTGGCAGGTGAAAACTTTGTAATTCTTTTTCATTGTTGTAAACCTGCTGAAGAAGCTGCAGTGCTGTTGCCGTAAGCTGTCAAAAGATTTGTTAATGATGTTTTAAAGTGCTCACCAACTTTCGCTGTTCACTGTACAAAGACTCGAACTTAAAATAGTCAGACGGCGGTTACTTGGAAGGCTTGTCTAACTCTTTGCGGAACTTGATACTTAAGTTTGCTAACAGACGTACCACTAATAAGAAATAAATAACTTATTGAAACATAACAAAAAACAGTAAAGAAATAGTTCAATACCGCTAGACCTAAAGATTCTGGGTGCTAAGTGCAAGTTTCATTAGCCATTCGATTACGTTAACGAAAAGGAGAATTTGTATGGCAAAATGTTAACTCTCCTCGTTTACCGCCAGGAGGCGCTGCTTCAATGCCATACTAATTTTCGTTGTCGTAAACGTAATCAAATGAATACGGATAGTAAATAAAACTCACACTAGGCACCCTGTAAGCTGACTTTGCGTGAAACGGAATACGCCTAACGACGTCATCGTGTCATTCGTAGCCATGAAGCTGTAGATATACAAGCTGTAGATATACAAGCTGTAGATATATAAGCTGTAGATATACAGCTTCATGTTCGTAGCATGTTACAAGTTATTTTTGCGACGCCCGACATCTTAATCCCCTTGCGAGAACGCAAAGGGTTCTTTAGAATTCTTTAGAAACGAAAGGTAAAATCCGTATAAAGATTCTAAGAAATTTCTATTTTCATTTCTTGGTATTAGAGGACTGCAATTTACAACGAAAGCTGGGAACAATAGCGTGAAGGACATATGATAAAACACGATATCTTAGGACATCAATCAAAATAAAATAGACAAAGCTTGTTTGTACTTCTTGATCTGCGGAGTTGTTGGAAAGGAACCGGCCTATGCGGAAGTTGCTTAACTACAGCAATTGCAGACCGAGCGCGTTAACTCCTCCTCCGCTGTGAGCTCGTCTGTACAAAACACTACATCATCATCATCATCATCATCATCATCTCAGCCAAAAGACGTCCACTGCTGGACAAAGGCCTCCCCCAAGGATCTCCACAACGACCGGTTTTGTGCTGCTCGCATCCAGCGGCTTCCCGCGACCTCCACCAGATCGTCGGTCCACCTTGTTAAACACTACATATGTACACATAATTGGTCCCATCAATGTATATTAGCTAGTTTGTAGAAATGCACTTCGATCTTCGCACTTATTAAGGCAATTTGTCTTCTTTGTTTTGTTGGAAGGTAGAAAAGAAAGAGCGAAAGAGGAATCAACCAATGCTACACTCGTAAAGCTTCTACAACCGAGTTGGTTTACACAATAAAAATCCCCGACTAATAGAACGAAAGCCCTACAAAGAGATAGGGGAATATTTATTATTCCATGGCGCAAAATTGATTCACCAATGTCCGCATCCCTCGCAGACAGCAAAAATGTATTAAAACAAGCATTTCAACATTTTCCAAACCCCTTTGTAAATTGTAAATGGGTAGTTCATAAAACGAAATTAACTCTGTACCGTTGGAAAATAATTTCAATAACGCAGTGTACCGTGGCCGTTTCGGATTTTATTTGGCCGCCATACTATGTTGTACGCTTGTTTGATAAAAGCTCACGTTCTACACTAAATGAAAGGTTCCGGGAATTAGTATTGCACTATTTTACAGATCCCCACCTCGCCCGGGCAAAGCTAGCTCGGTAGGGTTGTCAACGGTTAAAAAATTAAGTTATTTTATAAAAACAAGTAAGCTTATAATAAATAAAACCATTTATTTCGGATAACTTGATTCATATCTGTTAGTAGTACAATACATAGAAAGTTGTTAGTAAACTAATTAATTTAAAACTTTATTTATAAGACTCTCCCATAAATGTGAGGAGAACCTCTCAGCTATAGTCATCAGGATGCTATTGGGACTGTCCCGCACTCTACGGATCAGGGATGCCGTCTTTTTGCGTAAAATGGCATTAAGGCTATCAGTGCGATAGTGTGCAAACATCCCCGATGCGCTACAGAAGCGAGGCAGCCCCAACATCATCCTAAAGATATTATTGTATTGGACGCGAAGGGCGTCCAGCGACCTACTGGTGTGATTGACCCACAAACTTCGCGTGTAGCAACTTTAACAATAAGCTTTAAAAAACGTTATTTTAACCTGCTCAGTGCACCGGGAGAATGTGCGAGTCAACTTATGACACTTTATCAGATGGTAAGTAGAAGTGGGATCCAGGAGCCTAGACAAGTGGTAGACAACGCTAGATGAATAGAAATGGAAATAAATGATAAACGGGTGGGATTGACATAAAGTCGATCAAACGTAATTTTTACGTATTGTTGGCCTATGTGTCGATCGCATTCAATAATATTTTAGTAGGTATATTTCTTATCTTAGCGTTTTGCTACTTGTTTAAGGGGTGGTGGATTATCATGAGCTCTTGTAGCAGTGTTGTTGCTTGAATTGAGACTTTTTTTTCCCATTCGATCACGAAAACAAGAATGTGTATGGCATGGCAGCGTTTTATGGTGACAAACGAGGAAAGTATCAATGTTGCTATAATATTTATAGTTTTCATTAACGTACTGGAATGGTAAATGAAACTTGCACATTACATTACAGCCCTTATACGATTTCGGGTAAACGCGTGCAAACATTTAAGTTTTCGAAAATTTTATTATTAAAATAAATGCATGTCGCTGAACACCCTAGGTTTTACCCGTCAAAATTCTAGGAATGCGTACAGCTAGCCTGGCGTGACCTAAATGTTGTATGCCACACAGGTACTACAGAGAATATTCAACTTTACAGGGGCGATTCGGAAATATATTTCACGGAAATTCTGTTTGACATCAATAGACTATTGTTATGGACGGATCGGCTTACGTGAACGAAATCACGAGAGGAACGGAATTCGCCGAAGCTGTGCAGTTTATGAGCGTAGCACTTCGTTGATTCATTTACTCAAACACTGAATATAATTATTCCTTGTTGGAATGCTTCGCCTTATTGCGTTCGCTTTGTGCTTCGACTAGTTGGGAAATAACATATTTGGTACGTCTGTTATGTACTGTTCGGTTTGTATTTTAGATACCGTCGTCATCGTCGAAGGAAAGCGAGAAATATTCTGTTGCAACCTCATTTAATTTAATTGGAACTCCGTGTTTTGTCTATTTTACTCTAAATTCAAATGAAGTTTACATGACGGAAACATAACACAGGAAAATATATTATTATATCCTTTATTGTACATTAAAATTACAGTCTAAATTACATTATAAAAAATATATACAAGAGTGAGCTCATCTCTAAAAGAGATCTCTTCCAGCCAACCCTAGCTGCAGTTAGAAACAAAAGTCTGCGGGACCAACTGTCGACCATAACTTATAAGTATATTTTATAAGTTGTAAAAAGTTAGTAAGTTTTTATTTTATTTTTATATTAACGGGTAGACACAGTGTCTTGATCTCACTTGATGATAAGTGATGATAAGGCCAGTGATGGAAGCGCACTTCACCCGGGATCCTCAACTAGTGAGGCACTGGCTATCTTATATCTGCTGCCGGAACACAACAATGCTACAAACATTGACATGTTATGGTGATTTAGATAAGATGGTGGTAGCTAGCCAGGCGGACAAACAAGCCCTATAAGTATTATAAGTAAGCAATAGCAATGACCTACATACCTACTTATATTTAATTATTTTTTTGAACGCCTGTTTTTAAAGCAGACTACAGCCTGCAAAGCTTGCAAGTTTTGCAACAGACACTGCCGACTCTGATGTAGTGATGCTAGAAACATAAGGCTTATAAGAAGAACTAGACTTATTTTGAAGCCTAACAAAATACTAAAATTAAGGGTTATTTAAGTCAAATCCCATAAATATAAGTCGTAACCAAGGCTTAAAGGACCCAGAGACTTTAAAGGGGCAAGCCTCTTAAAAGTTTCCGCCCGCTCTGGTATCGTGACTCTCGTAAGGCTGTATAGTATTTTTATTATACAGCTAATGTAATTAAAACAGTTATAACGGTAATACAAGCCCGATTAAAAGTACTTTCTTGTTTTAATTTAGTAACGCAAACTACACCCAACCATAAATTGAATTCATTTTGACTCAAGCGCTAGATTCTTTTAAAAACAGCTTGAGTTCTTTAAGTCTTTAAGTATAATCTTGTACTATTATTTATTATGTGGTATAATAATTACGTCTTATTACTAAAGACAGGAAGTTCTGGTCTTCCTTGAGACTTGAGTAAAATGAAGTCGGGTCTTTTTTAAAGGCCTCAAAGTCTCTTGCGTGCCTAAGGTCTTATACATTTATGCCTTGTAATTTTTTTTACTTTTTTAATAGGTTAAGAAAATTGTTACTAAATAAAATCTATGAGATAGAAGGTCTCCAAATCAATTATTTTTATTTTATTTATTCAATTTTATTTGTGCCCATATCCAACAAGGACATTTCAATGTAAAACATAATCGATTTAGAAATATGTATAGGGTGGCAAACCTAGTACTTAATATCCTATGGTTGCAAATGCTTCTTTTGCAGCGAAGAATTCAATGAGCGTAGCAGCGCCATAATCTCCCATTGTGTTGTCTGAGTATCAACTCAGACAATAACACAACCCTTGTAAAGAGCTCAGACATCAGTCTGAGCTCTTTATCAGAGTTGTGGTACAATATGAGATACTGTGCACTTGGAGGGGCCTATGTCCAGCAATGGAAGTGTATGTAGGCTTATGATGATGATGATGATGATGATGATGATGATGATGATGATGATGATGATGATGATGATGATGATAAGATAATATAACTTTTGTAGTTGTTTATGATTTTATTATTTATTTCTTTTCACGATATAAATGATTTAATAGTAGTTTTTATTTTTTAGTTCCTTAGTTTCAGGTTTTTATGGTGATATGGCGAAGGTGGAAATAGTTTTAGTATTTTGTATGTAATTTTTCTTTTACATTATTTTTTATTTGTTTTAATTTATTTAATAGTTCGTAGGTTAAGTAAATTGTTTATTTATTTATTTATTTATTTATTTATTTATTAGAAAAAGGCTTACCAATTACATACATACAGAAAATTTGTCTAAACTTTTATAATCATAAAAACAAGTATATATTTATATTTAAATTATAAGTAAGCACACAAAACATAAGACTATATTATTGTTTTTGAATTAATAAAATAAAGAACTACAAGTATAACGGTTTAGTTCTTCGTATTTATATTACAATTCTAAGTTCAACTTACACCAGAATCGCTTCTGAAGTGCAGATTTTAATCTGATTCTAAAAGCTATTGAAAAGATTTTTAATAACTTTTAGAATCAGAATCAGAATCATAAGCGTTACGTTATGCAAACACTCTTAGATTATGTACATCTAAGCACATACTATGTCAAATAATAACTTCAGGTAAGTACCTAATTGAAATAAATAGAAATTATTGTAACAAAAAATAAATGACAATCTATATTAATATTATAAAGAGGAAAGCTTTGTATTTTTATGTATGTATGTATGTATGTATGTATGTATGTATGTATGTATGTATGTATGTATGTATGTATGTATGTATGTATGTATGTATGTATGTATGTATGTATGTGTGTATGTATGTATGTATGTATGTATGTATGTATGTATGTAAGTATGAATGTATGAATGTATGTATGTATGTTTGCAACGAATATACTCAAAAGCTACTGGACCGATTTAAAAAATTCTTTCATCATTAGATTGCTACATTAGCGCTGAGTAACATAGTCTATATAATAAATAAATTGAATTGAATAAAAATTATTAAAACATGGTCATACAATAAACATATAAACACATACATAATTACACGTCCTTCTTCCATAAAGGGGTAGGTATATAGTAGACAGAGTATCGATATCACCAATTTTGAGTAAGCTCGCCGGACGTCATATTTAGCGTAACAACGTAGTAGGGTTCCGCGGTGGAATAGATAACATCAGCGATGGGTTGCTAGCCGGTCGTCTGAGTGTTTTGGAACCCTAGTCCGCTAGCCGATACAATACATACTTATTTGTATAAATATTGTATACAGAGTGGAAAGATCGAATGCCACATGGATGGCAACTACCTTAAATATTGGAAATAGCACATTCTGTGTAAAGGAGACTTTCCTTTATTTTTAAAAACAATAAATTCTGCATATATGGATTTTAGAAAAATCGCTTGTCTTGGCGGGACTCGAACCAGTCAAATGCGACAAAAAATAACGTGCCGTATTTTATGATGCACATCGAAAGGGTTACCGATAAGGTTCATTTTTCTCTAAATAACAAATACAATCAAAATAACGGAAAACTAACAATTACCTTTTAATTTTGTTTTCACCCGTCACGTGAAATGCACCGCAACTACTTTAAATATTTTTGTTAATTAAGTCTATTAATAGTGAGAGCTGAGTTCGAATGCTAGTAGGAAGAAGCACTCGTGCGTGACTAATATCATATTATTATCAGGCTGCCTATTGTGAGTTCGTTTACTATCCGTATTCATTCGATTAAATTTAGGATATTATGGAACTGAAGCAGCGCCCCCTGGCGACATACGAGAAGAGTTAAAATTTTGCCATACAAATTCTCGTTTTCGTTAACGTGATCGAATAGCGGATGAAACTCGCACTTGGCACCCTGGTGTTAGAGTTTATTGTCAAGGATTCGCAAATCGCACCCCAGCTTCCCAATGTGTGACGAAAGCTCAACTTAGATTGGAATTGGAAAGGATGCTTCATTTAACCATTGCTGTAAGAGCCGGGTGAATCAGATCAGATAATAATAATGGTGATAATTTTTTAATATCACATTTTATTTGTAAAGAGTGATTGGTTGAGAGAGCAATTTCCTCAATATTCATTTATAATGCTTCAATGAATTCGTTTTTATGTTAACTTTAAGTAGGTACTACCTACATACCTTTCTAACGTCAGGCAGGTACTATAATGAGGGTACGCCAATAACAAAACAAATGTAACTTTGAATTAATGTATTGTCAAATCGTATTAGTTTGCAATTTAGCCCTAATAGCTTCTCGGCGGGCTGACACCGAATCAATCCCCAGATCTTCAATTGTTTCCTTCTAGACCTTTTCTAATGTAATATAAGTTAGTACAAAAGAGTCTTTGGTCACGTCGTGTGCCATAGAGCTGCTATTTGCAATGAGTCCTGATCACCACAGTACCTACTTAAAGGGATATCTGTCAACAGCTAGACTAATAGTTACTTTTGGGTTGTATTTAATTGATCACCAAAGTAACCTTTTTTTTTTTTTTTTGACCCAGAGAAAGCCATTACGACCGGTCCGGACCCCTGAAGCTCGCCCGTCCGTCTTTCCTCGACCCACCGACTATGCGGAGACGTCATTGTCTCCATCGGCTGCCCCGGCTGTCCGAGGCTGGGAAGGGCGAGACGGAGGGGAATATCCACTAAAACCCTGGAGGCCACAATCCGAATACAGGTGAAGGCCGCGGGGCCGGTTCCTGGGGAAATTGAACCGCGGGGTTCACCCTGGCGCCCGTGTGCCCACGCGCGCCGGTCCCTTCACACGTTGGTGTGGTTGGACCGGCGCGCGCAGGCAAACGGGCGCAGCGCATTCGCGAAGACAACAAAAACCGCACGCACCCCGAGAGGCAGGGTGCAGTGCAGTCACCTCAACAATAAGGCGCGGTCCGTTGGGACAATGCAGCCTTAAAAACAAAAGAAAGAAAAAGACAAATACATATACTACATATATATAATACAAGTTGCAGGTAGGTGCGGCTAGGGACACACCAAAGTAACCTAACGTAACCCACAAAAATACTAAGTTAGCACCTAAAAATACAATGTTAGCACCTAAACTACATTTAAATGCTAACTTACCATTTTAGGTGCTAGCCTACTATTTTTTTGTGGATCAATTTATTATTTCTCGTTACTTATTTATTTTATTTATTTATTTACTTGGTTTTTCGTCAATGTGTACACCGTTAACATATAACCATGGTCTAAGGTTGCAATACAATTTACAATAACCAAAACATTTTGTATTCTAGTGACACGTTCATAGGGTATTTTGCACCATGTAAGAAAAAATCTAAAAATACGTATTTACAATAGATTTTGTAAAAAACAAATGAGAAATGTTGATTTCTATTCATAAAAATGAAATATAAATTGTATAATTCAATTTGAAAATATTTTTTTAAAATCTATTCTTCAAATGTCTAAAACGCTATTCTCCATATTGGATTCCAGCGTGACGTCACTTCGATAGTCAACAAACCAACTAGATTTTTGTTGCGCTGCGTGTTATTATATTTTTAAACGGTTTTATCTAACTTTCCCTGTTTTTTTCAAGTTATTATCACGTTTGTAGAATTTTATTGAAATCGTACCTATCATGGAAGAAGGTTTTGTAAAAGCAGAAAGTACCTACTAGTCTGCCTAGAATAAATACTTTGATGGTGGCGACATTTTTTACATGCAATCCTGATTTCTGTTCTGCCGAGTTGAGGAATGTTAAAACTTCAATGTAAGTAGGTACCTATTGTACCAACTTTTGTTTAACAATAAGCACAACAACAACACACAATACGATAATACATTTCTTTCTAGGTCCGAAAGGGAATCTTACGGGGATGACGCAAAAGGCTATGTGCAACTCAAGCGGGGTCAAAACACATGCGTTGTTAAGTGTACGATATGCCCAAAACACAAAGTGCGGTCTAAGCCATATGCAGTGACGAAAGGACTCATAAATACGGAACGGAATAATAAGGAATACGATCATTAATATTTTGTGAAGTTATTAGAAGGAATCATTATATTACGATCATGAATATGTTGTGAAGTTATTAGATAGTGTAGTTTCTTTTTGGAAGAGTAACATTTTTCCAATCTTACACAAAAGTGTTAAAGTTTGAATATCTAATAATAGTATAGGTACTTAGTGTCTTTTGTGTTGTATTACATTAAAATAACATTTTCCATCTAATGTGTGTGTGTGTGTGTGTCATAATTATGGAATAATAAAAAAATGAGAAATCAATAAATACTTTATTTCATGAACATCCTTCATTATTTATTTAGTATGTATGTTGTATTATGCATTGTTCCCTTAATCGCCTTTTAGGACATCCTCGGAATGAAATGGAGTGATGACAAATTGAATTCTTACTTTGTCACCACATGGATTAGGTACCTATACCTATGTTTGAGTAAATTTATAAAGAAGTGTATTTTCTTTCTAATATATGCTCGTATTCTTGCATTCAGGCACAATACACCAATAATATGGGCTATAAAACTCATTATTAATTCCGTAAAATAGTCTATTGTATTTAAAATGATATAAATGTATTTATCGACATATTGTATTATATTTGTAAATCAATGTTCATATGCGATATTTATTTACTGACGCAGTGACGTCACGAGCCGAAACAGCAGGCGGCTAGCGTTTCCGCGCGAAAATTTAAAATGATAAATTAAAAGTAGTTTGTATGGTATTAATTGGTTTAAAAAAATCATATAAGAATAGCGATTTATTATCACTCTAGGAGTCATTTAAAACACTTTAATACCCTATTAGAGAGAAGCGCCCTTTAGAAATTGTGCAAAACTGTAAGTAAAATAGGTATTAATATATAAAATTATTGTAAATTACAAATTCCATTATTATTATATTATATAATATTATATTATATAGCATTACGTATTACCTAAATGTTAACAATTTTGCGTATACGCTGTTTGTAGTTCAATCAAACCGTTTGGGTGCTTCAGGTAACACTATAGGTTGCACTCACACCCATGACCTTTCACAGCGCTTTTCGGTTAATAACTCTTTCACAAGAAAAGATTTTAAAAAAACTCTTTAATTGAGCACCGAGACAAGTTCACTGACAAAATCAAACGCTCGGTTTCACTACTAGCGCTGTTTCATTAATGCTTTAGTATTGTGGTGGACTGTATTTTTTGTTGAATAAAAACTCTTCTTCGATGTATTTAGTGTCTTCTTTATTTCCCAAGTTACAATTGAATACTGAACGTTGAACATGATTCTCATACAAAACTGCGCTACTTATATCTGATTTGGACGTATGGCAACTAGCGACGCGTTGACATAGTTGATATTGCGACTATTACCAATCCCATACTAACTAGACAAACAAATTAAGTGAACTTTAACGTGATTGGCTAATTCATGTTTAGACGTGTTTCGACAAGATCAAACCTAACTTTAACAAATCGTACTTAGCGCTTTACATGTACTTATTCCTACATTAAGTTTACAAACAAAATAATAACAAAATAATCAAATTCCCTTATGCTACGTATGTCTAAACTAATAAAACTCGGCGTCCTCAACAAGTATTTTACCTTAAAATAAGCTGGAAAAGTTTTAACAGGATCTTAGTTTTTTGGAGAGAGTTTTTAGTCCGCCTTTTCAGTGTCACCGGACTTTTTCAGGGGAGAAACTTAAAGGGTTCCTCAAGCCGTGTGATCGAAACACCGTCACAGGTTTTCTAGAGGGAACGGCATCTAGCAAGCGTGTCCCCGTTCCCTACTAGATTGCAGCTGGTGTTGTAAACTTCCATAGATTACGGCAACCGCTTACCACCAGACGGGCGTATGCGTGATTCCCTTAGTAATGTTAGAAAAAACATAAAAACCAAATATTTTTAACAGCTATTCACAATGATATATTTATAATGAATATTTAAATAGCATTAAAAAAATTCAAAACAACATGGCATGTCGACAAAATAATTGCATACTATTTGATAACGTACGTTTAGTTCTTGTACCCGCTATTACCACAGGCTTAGGCCCTGGGCCGTGGCCACAGTAGAAGCGATTGCGATTGCGATGATGAAGGGCATTTTCCAATATTTTTGACGCTGTAAGGGAGAAAAGAGCTTGACACTTGCTGAGTTTCTTGCCGGTTCTTCTCAGTACAAGTTCTCCCGCCCAGAGTAGACTTACGAACCGATGGCATAATGACATTCATAAGAGCTATTTGTAGCCTAAACTGAATAAATGATTTTGAATTTTGAATTTTGAATTTTGAATTTTGATGCATCGACGCACGCGGCGACTCCCCGCGCAATCCTCAAAAAGCCTCTACACATTCCCATTAGCCTTGTGTAGTACCTACGCGTACTAAGTACTAATAGGTAACGATACTTGGCACTGTACGAAAAGAAACGTTACCGAACGCAAGCTCTTAATCGGACAGTCGGACTATTAGTACACCGTCTCCCGCTACACTCAACTCAAGTGCTTATGTTGCTTGTCTGAATTACTCCGAATGTCCGAGCGAGAACGAACAAGGAACAAACGTACTGTATGTAAGAGATAGCGAGATAGTTGTTGCCTGCCAATCGCTATCGAATATAAACACATTACGCGATATAGCAAATCAATCGCTTACGCCGACCGTGCGTTTTATTGATAGAAAATCTTGCTCAGCGGTATTTAGCGCTAGGATTACTGAAATTGTTTAAAAACCATAAATAATTTTAAAATGATTTCGAAATAAAAGTTGCTACTTTTGGCAAAAAACAGTTTTAAAGCTATTTAGTTGGCTGATAAGATAACAGTGCCAAAATAGATTAAAACAGCAGTGGGTCTATAGATGATAGCGCACTGATCTCTATCTATAATTATTACATAACAGACGACTTTATTTCCGTGTACTGTTAGGTACTTTTAGTACTAATAAGGTGTACTAGTACTTTACTCGGACTGTACTAGTATAGTACTAAACCGAAAAATGTCCGATTAAGCACAAGACTAATTCCCATGATACACTAACCATGCACACTCGCGTAGGTCCAAGACACCGTACTCGTAGAACAAGGGTACGAAGACCCAGTACACACGCGATACATACCAGGAACAGACATGTACCTGGCCGCTTCTCCCCATCGACACGACCCAGTCAACCCGAGCCGAGGTCTTACCCTTTAGAGTGCCCTCGGGTTGTTCCGCTCTCGATCCGATCCGATCTAAACCCCTCGGAGAATCTAGTAGGGACATGCTTGCATGATGCTAATCCCTCAGAAACCCTCTGACGGTGTATCGATCACATGACTTGAGGAACCGTATAAGTTTCTCGCTGCCAAAAAATGTCCGGTGACGCTGTAAAGATCACCTGCGGCCAATCAAAGTTAAAGTCAAAGTTAAATGAGTTATTCAACATAAGCCTTAACTCTCCCTAAAAAAATACCAATTAATTACAAACGATTTGATAACAAATTAATGTGTAACATTTATCGTCATGTGATGTGGTGTCTATGTTTATAAGAGTTTGGTTTATCGTAACCATGAAGCTGTAGATATAATCGTAACTGCCGTCTCTATACGTCCAAATACAACCTTTTTAACGGATTTTTAAACCAGATGTTACTAACGTTTGATATACGGATCATTTAAATTTATTTTTTTTAAATTTTTTTATTTTTTATTTGAAGCCATAATTAGACAATATACGGAAAATTACAAAGATCCTTTAAAAAAAGGGATATCCGTAATAAGTGGGTTAATTTTGAAGAAATTGCTGTCGCTGTCGCCTTAGTAAGGCCGCTACTGCAATGGCCGCTGCCTAAGTTTATTGTCCTACAAAGGGAGACGTTTTGTGATCGATATATCATTATTAAAACAGCAGACAATGCCACCACCCGTCAAAGGGCTTTGTCGTAACTTGCAATTTATTTCAAATGCAGTTAGGTGCAAAATGCAAATGGTTTTCACAGAACGTTTGGTATCAATATCAAAATAGATTATTCGTTTCCTTGGCGGCGAGGTGGCCTAACAAAGACATGAGTAGGTACACTTTGCACACGAATCTATGTACTCACGTTCATTGCATTTACGAGAAGGTACATGTTATTTTTAGAGGCGCCAATTGGCCAATCGGACTTTCCGCTCTCGAAATCGATTCGAACGCCTCAGAGGATCTATTAGGAGACGGGGCCACGCTAGTGTGATAACCCTTCTTGGAACCCTCTGAGGACTCCCTACGACTTGGGGAACCTTACGTAATCTTACGAAACCTGATGTTCAGTGGATATGGAGTCTAGACGCGAAGATAACTGATGCATATTTATAAAATATTTTATAAAATACAGTGAAAAAATTAAACGCCCACCCGACCCAGCCAGGAATCGAACCTGGGTCTTCCGCAATCCGGGCGGCTGCCCTGATCGCTATGCTACCAGGAAGGCTGACGTAAGCGCTGAATTTTGGTAACTGATGCAGCGTGAAAACGAAGTAGTATCAATCATTCTCACCGTGCGCCGGCAAGGTGTCTTTTCACGCTTCGTTTGCAGGATGCCATATCATAGGAAGGAAAACGTGTGCTGGCTTTGGAATAACAAAAAATCAACCAATTTAGTAATGCATAAATGATGTTCTTGTGTTTTTTTATTTGTATAATGTATTGTACCAAATAAAGATTTCTTCTATTTCATTCTGGTTTCTCGCCGACCCTAATATCCGGTAATACTGTAAACATAGACGGCGAACAGTAATTAATCCCTTTAAAAAAGCATAACATTATTATATTTAGACATTTCGACCTCCTTGTGCGGTTCATTTGTAACATAAACCGACAATTATTTTTTAATTGGATGCATTCCAATTTATGCTTAACTAGCTTTTGTTCGCGGCTTTGCTCACATGGGCTACACGACTTGTGTTTATTCGTAATAAAAGCAAAACTTATTAAAGGTAAATATCATTGGGGTATAAGTAATAAGGGTTAGACAACTAAACATGTCACGTCATTTCAACATTAAGATTTTCATTTTTTATCATTAAAAAACCCATCCATGCGAGCTAGAATTAGTAAAAGTGTCTAACACAAAACAACGTAATAAAGATCACTCTGTATAATTTAGTCCGTTTTGTCATCCCCTACTTAAAGGATCATTTTCCAAAAATCCTAAAAAACTTCATAATTTCTAACCAGGCCATATACCGTTTAAGGAAGGACGATTTCCATACAAACTTTCTACCCTTATTTCACCCCTCTAGGGAAGATTTTTCGAAAAATGCAAAAACACGTCATTCTTTATTAAAATAAAAAAGTAGGTGGCTCAAATCAACACATTGGCGTTCGCACGGCTCATTGCGTTGCTCCGTTTCACTTCGCACCGCCGCCGATATGTTGTTACAACATTTGGGTTTGGGAGGCAACATAATTTATTATCATTGAACATTTCTATCTTAACTCATCGTCATCATTATTAAACAAAGAAAACATTGAACAATATTTTCCACACTTAGACACTGGTTGAATATGCAAACTGCATTATGCCAGCAATTAAGAAAAAAAAGAAAGCTGTTTAATTTCACAATTTTTACCATTAGTAGTGTCATCATCGAAAATACTTCGCATAGTATAGTTAATCATAGTTTAACATTGACCCAAAAAATTAAAAACAATTGCTCCAGTCCCAAACCGCCTCTATGGTCTAATGGTTAAGACCACCGGTTTAGACCCAGAGGTCCCGGGTTCGATTCCAAGCGAGGGATACATCTTTGTGTATTCGGTTTGGTTGGTGGTAGGACTTGTTTGTCCGCCTGGCTAGCTACCACAATCTTATCTAAATATGTCGCCATAACATCAATGTTTGTGGCATTGTTGTGTTCCGGCAGCTAGAGATAAGATAGCCAGTGCCTCACTAGTTGAGGATCCCGGGTGAAGTGCGCTTCCACCAATTGGCCTTATCATTCCCATTTTTTATAAATATTTATGGCAATGTCACGGTGAGTCAACAAATTTGATTTACCGGTACAATCTATAATATTCCGCCGTTGGTTGCCAGCAGGGTGACCCTCTAGGACCAGCTATTTTTTCTTTTGGTTATACACCAAATAATTTCGAATCTAAATTCTAAATTTAATGTCTGGTATCTCGATGACGGCACTTTAGGGGGAAACTCTGGTTTAGTTCTCGAGGATCTACAAACTGTGATAAATCAGTTTGGCATTATAGCAAAATTTTTCCAAATGTGAATTATAAGTACATTTCGAATTCCGTGGCCTCGGACCGTAGAGCACAAATAGTTACTGTCGCCTGGCCCCCAACATCTAAATTCTCAACAATGATTCATTATTTTTATTAGGCGCACCGCTTCTCGATGCTGCTATTCCTGCTTTTATAAGCGATGCGATCACTAAATTCAATTCAACTGCAGGCCGATTATTGCAAATTAATCCACACATGGCTTTGTTTAACATTCGTTTTCGTCTTTTTGTTCCTAAATTTACATATGTTCTACGTTGCTCTCAACTTTGACTTTTTCTAGCAATGTTAACCAATTTAGATAATTTGATAAAAGAAACTCTTATTAAAGTTTAAAATTGTTCAATGAACGACCGTGTTTGGTTACAGGCTTCGCTTCCTGTACGCTTCGGAGGCCTAGGAATTAGAAATTTATTCAGTGTGGCCCTGCCAGCGTTTTTGTCTTCTGCCTATAGCACGAACAATCTTTACATGAAGATTATCAACCCATCATTGAGTTCCGTAAAGTTGTCGGGCAAGACAGATGCTAGTAACGCTTGGTTATCCGCCTGTCAAAATTCTAGCCTACCCTTACTACCATAGCCAGTCGCAAAAGCAATGGGACGAGCCGTTATGCAAGCAAGTTTTGGAGGGGCTTATATGCACATCGGATGACACGGCCGAACTCGCTCGTCTTACTGCCCGTCTCCGAGAGAGAGTCAGGCCACTGGCTCAAGGCATCTGTCAATGTCGGTACCTTGTTGGACGGGCCGTCTCTTACTCTAGCGGTCTGCCTCCGTTTAGGCGCCAGATTAGTCCACTTTCACCGCTGTGTGTGGGGAGGCTGTTGACGAGCTTGGCCACCACGGCCTCTCTTGCGCTCGTAGTCCTGGCCGTATGATGCATCACTCGACAATAAACAGTGTCATCCGCAGTGCTTTTGCCACCATTGGTTTACCGGCTGTCTTAGAGCCAGCTGGTATCTCTCACAGTGATGGCAAGAGACCTGACGGACACAGTCCGACTACAGCCACACAATTGGAGGACATCTTTTATTTACAAGTTTTTAGTTTTTAATTTCCTAATTATTTTTCTCTGTTTTTTTTGTTGTGTATATATAACTAGTATCATTATTTTACAAAACATCAGCTGACTTTTACCCTTATGCCTTTTGAAATCCAACTACGCCACGTCAAACGGACAAACTGAATTTATCATAGTTAAAGCAGTTATCTGGATACGCAGCTCATGTCCAAATGCATTTAGCGGTGATAGTCAGTGATGGAATAAATTGCATTGCTAATCCCCGGCTGGACGAGAGAGGCCGGTGAATAGGATTCGAGCTGTCGACGCGAAAGCACTCAGACAATTGACACTGATGCACCTAATTTCTAGAGCTGGAGACATAAGCCGACCATGCCTTTGTAATAAACTTTCGAACGGTAAAGTAGGGTTACTCTTAAAACATAATTGCATTAATCAATTTCCAATCACAAATCTAAAACTTGTCAAATGGCACTCTTAGAAGCGATAATAGCGCCACATTGGAATTAAATTGCATGAAAATTGGGTACACAAACTATTATCGAGATGGGGTTTTCCGAAATTGCGAAACTTATCCAATATCGATAGTTACATATTAATCACATTGGAATTGTATTGAGATTGAGTTTGCGTTCAAGAGTAGCCTACCTTAGCGGCGCGGGGGCGCGCGCTGAGGTAGACGGCTGGCGTAGGGCGATAGTGAGGTGATGTGCCTGAGTGAGCTACCCGAACGCGGGCAGACGACGTTGATGGTTGTGTCTAAATGCATAAAAATGTTGGTGCGCTTCTTTGCAAAGGTAGTATCTTATCTCTTTGTAAGTATCTATTAAGGTTATTTTGCTTTGGCTGGCACCGACTCCAAAAATAACTTAATATAAATTATAAATAGGCATATAAGTATCAATCAATTGTCACCAAGCGACTAGCGCGTTAACATCGCAAGTTTTTTCTCCGTGTTTGCTTTGTGTTATTTGCATATATCGCGACAATTCACTATCATATCATATATTGTTATATATGTGTGATTGCTTCTAGTAATAAAGACTTGGTACAATCTTGTGATTTAAAAAATCTATGCCCTGTGCGTAAGGGTTGCTACACACATAAGCGGGCCGGCATTAATCGGCAAGGCCGGGCGGTAATATCGAATATATGTAGATGAACGTTGGGGAATCACAAATCGCTCGGCTGCCGCACATTAACACTCGGCTTGGTAGTTGCTAAACACAGCGAGCCGGCATCAATCGGCAAAGCCGGACGGTAAAATCGAATATATGTAGATGAATGTTCGGGAATCATAAGATGTGTCGACCCGAATGAACAACTCGATCGGCACAAGCCGATTGAAGTCGAACAAGTGCAGTAATTGCTTCGGGTCGGCTTTGTTGTTCGACAAATACTGCCGAACCGACAATGCCGGCCCGCTTATGAGTGTAGCAACCCTAATACACTGCAATTCTGCTGTTAAGGTCGTTGCATTTGCAGACATTCCGGCGGCTGCGGCCGGCGGCGCGATACAATAACAACACCTATATTGAGCCTTATCTCAATACAATTAGAAACTATTAACAATATCATTACAATGAAGGACTGCGCTGCTTGTCACAGCTCGTTGCTTACTAATGAATATTTGGAATGTACGCGATGTAAGGAGGCCTTTCACTATCTATGCCTGAATATTTCAGCTAAAGAGGCAAAGCGCTTACTGGATACTGAGATTGGTTGGATGTGCCCTTATTGTAAAAATAAGCAGCTCAAAGGCGATAATTCCAAAGATCTAGTTCGACCGTCTACCTACACCAAAGTGTTTGGCGGACAAAGCTTTTAACGTAACTCGTCGGAAGATTCAAAACAGACCCGAACCCCTGCAATTACCTACGGCTGCCTCAGCGGATTATGTCACACGCTCTGACATTCAAATTATAATACGGGAGGAAATGAGGTCTGCATACGGCGATGTCATTGGCGAACTAAAGAGTGCATTTAATATCCGTTTTAAAGAGTTAAAAGATCAGCTTAGTGAATTTAAAGAGTCTCAAATATTTTTGATGGATCAAATGTCCACCAACTTGGAACTGCAATGTGTACCTGAGCACAAGACTGAAAATGTGATTACCATTGTTAAGCAGCCTGGGGACACGGTTAATTGTCCAATTAAAGATAACGATATTTTCTACTGCTCCCGAATATCCAAGTCAAATCCGAACAATAACCGTTCTCGAACAATTTTGGTCAAATTAAGCACCACTCGCACCAGGGACGCCTTACTTGCTGCTGTGATTGGTTATAATATAAAACATCCAAACAACAAATTAACCTCCAGCTCACTAGGCATAGATGACAAGATGACGCCAGTGTTTGTTGCTGAACACTTGATTCCCAAAAATAAGAGCTTGCATGCTGCCGCACGATTTCGTGCGAAGAAACTAAATTATAAATACGTACCTACGGGTGGGTGGCGGGCGAGTTTACGTTCGCAAGTCAGATGCAACTGAAGCCGTGTTTGTTCGCAGTATGGACTCTATTGATAGCCTTAAGTGATCTCAAATTTCAATTATTCTTTATTTTTTGTAATTAAATAATCACGCGTTAGAATTAAAAAACGTTAAAAGAGTTCGATAAAATTAGTTTTTATTTCCAAAATGTTAGGGGTTAAGAACAAAAACTTTAGACTTTTATCTTAAAATGTTGTCATGTAACTATGACATAATCGTATTATGTGAGACGTGGTTGGCTGGTGATGTATTGGACACTGAATTATTTTGTGACCGGTACTTTGTGTACAGACGAGACCGCGAGTCAAGCGGGTTCCACAACAAAAAATTAGGTGGAGGAGTATTGATAGCAATATCGAAGCATCTATCTTCGTTTAGCTAGTTCTCCCTCACCGTATATTCAAGCTGGACGTCTATTTAGCTTTTTCGCTTTAACAGTTACTCGAATCGTTACTAAGTCTGAATTTTCATGAGTCTCCTGCAGGACCTTATTCATTTTAGAATCTATTTCCGAATGCATATTTTTAGTATTATTCATTCCCCTTTTACTCTAACTACTTTGTCGTCCTAATCCTTCTCATCAAAATTAAGGTTCTAAGCCGTCAAGAACTAAGAATGGTACGGTTCTTTTCGTTTGTCCGTTCGACCTCGGACTTTCAAGGCGTAACGTATATATACACCCTTATTAAACGCGTAAGATGTGAAGCACGTTTCGCGATCGCTAGTTATACCCTTATCTAGAATATTTAGTTATCTAGAATAAGTTTCAACGTCCCCCGTAGTTTTCGTCGTACTGTACCACTTTTTATCCCTTTTTGTAACACCAACTACCGGAAAAATGCCTTTATCTGCAGAGCTGGCAGGTGGATCAACACTGTTGCCCAATCTTTAGATTTAGATATTTTCAATGCGAGTGTCCAATCAGTGAGGTAATCTCTCGGTGATCGTTTCTTCGAAGTTGCTTGATTAATATTATTATAGTAATTTAGTGTTAGTTATTAGTTATAGTTTTTTATTTTTTTATTTTTGTGTGTGCATTAATTAATAATTATGGTTAGCTACTCTAAAAAGCAATAAGCTGTTTGTTGTTAATTTTCTGTTTTTCACTACCTTTATCAGTGCGAATCTTTTAGTAGCTCTTAAGTTCTATTGTAAGTTCTATTTCATTAATATAAAGCTGATGATTTGCCGAATAAAATAAAATAAAATAAAAATAAAATACGATCAGAATTACGAAATTTATAAAAAACATCCTCAAGCGCCCTGAGAGCTGTCGGAGTCTTAGTATTACGAACAGGCCTAATAAATATATATTTGGTAAACGCTACTATTGTATCATGATTATGAATTTCCTCTTTTCGACCGCACCCAGGTGTTCAAGGTGGTCTGCGTGTATGGTGTGAAACGGTACCTCCAAATGCCCTTCATTTGTACTTGTCTTTTTAGCATACGTGCACTCAATGCAAGCCTGAACGTATCTTTTGACGGATCTAGACATTTTCGGGACCCAGTATGTCTTTCGATTACGGTTTTCAAGATATTATCGATCCCAAAATGTCCGATCTCGTTATGGTTCATGAGACAAAGTTCCCACTTTGCACCCTTTGAAACCACCCAACGTAAGACCATTGTTCTGCGTCCATACATACACACCTAAAAAACTACTATTACCATAATTCCAACCATCAAGACGACACTGACCCATCAGTGCCACATACTAAAGTCAAGAATGTTACGGATCCGACAAAGTTCGAAGTTTCATAACTGCAAAGGGTGGAGTCAGTCTTGACTACAGATTGACATTATGATTGGATATAGTTTTAACTCAATAGCCTTGGCTCTTGAGTGGTATTCCTATACAATGCATTTACGTTCGCCATTTTGCCAGCAAGATCGATATTCAATAGAGTGTTGGAACTTCTGTAATAGAATGCCTCCGAAACCAACTTTGCTGGCGTCAGTATGTACAGCATTTGAGACATATATTGCCTGTAGCCGGTCTATTAGCTAGCTTACTCTAAAGGGTGCGGAAAAAAATTCTTCTTGAAACAGCAGTGTTTGTTTATGTTACTTGCTGATCGAGGTGCCTATATGAAGTTGATCAACATCTATGTCGTAGTATTCTCATTGAGGAACTTTGCCGATATACCTGCTCACACGATAAACTACCTAACTTTTGAAGCTATTATATTAATTATTAATATTTCATTTTATTATTATATAGTACCGTCACACCTTCTAGCATTAAGTGATCATTAAATATTCAAATAATTTAAAACATTACTATGATCCTGGCTTTTGCTTAAAATATTGTTACATACATATGCAGCGTGATTACTTTTGTCGAATAAGGGTCCATGTGCATTTGCAACAACCATTGAGCGACTCTTATTAGTAATATTTCATTTACACATAGGACCCTGTATCTTTTTTCAGGTGTGTTGTTTAACATAAACTATGATAACGCATAAAACGGTTTTGTCTTCCTTGCATACTGTAAAAATTTTAAACGGCTAGCGCATGTCATAATCGAGTTATGAGCAAATATCTGCGCGCAAAACTTCATCGCGCTCTCCTGAAAAATTGATTTCTTGCAGATGTAACATTATTCTACTAATGGGACGAGTTTACCGATACACTGTACAGCATTCATTAATTTACTTGAAACATACTGAATATAATAATTTTTGACGTGACAACGTCTTATAATTCGATAGAGCCGGCTGCACGCACGAAAAAGTTCGGCGTTACCTCGCTCTGAGGCGTTCCATGTAAGGCTTGAAGTGCAAGCGAGAGCGCGGAACGAGCGACAAAGAAGCACAATCGGCTGAGTAGAAATTTAGCCGTGCTGCTGTGCAAGCCCGTGGCCGGCATCGCCACCGCGGTAGGTACCCCCAACACCCCCCGACACCCCCAACACCTCCCGACACCCCCAACTCCTCCCGCCTACCTGTTCGACGGGCTGCTGCAGGCTGCTGTGCAAGCCCGTGACCGGCATCGCCACCGCGGTACGTACCCCCAACACCCCCCGACACCCCCAACACCTCCCGACACCCCCAACTCCTCCCGCCTACCTGTTCGACAGGCTGCTGCAGGCTGCTGTGCAAGCCCGTGGCCGGCATCGCCACCGCGGTACGTACCCCCAACACCCCCCGACACCCCCAACACCTCCCGACACCCCCAACTCCTCCCGCCTACCTGTTCGACGGGCTGCTGCAGGCTGCTGTGCAAGCCCGTGGCCGGCATCCAAACACCTCCCGACACCTTCTTAAGACGTTGTCACGTTCAACTATCGTCAGTAAACCGACTTTACAGACAACCAATTTTTTTTTCTAATAAAAAACTCCTATTTCCTATTCTGTGTATGCGTTAAAAAAAATCCTTCTTTAAAAATAATTTATTTCTAAATACAGAAAACATTTATTTTTTTAACATAATTAAACGGGCGTAACCCTATTACATAATTATGAATAATTAAGTGTATATAAACACAATTAGTAAGTATCACTAGTTCACAAACAAATATCTATGTATATTGTTCAAAAAATTCTTAAGGTTGTCCACAAACACGTCAAAATCCGGGTAAGCCACAAGGAGTGCGTTAAGTGCCTGATGTATGCGACACAGCGGCGATTTCGCACGCGACACGACGGACGGAGGCACAAACAGTCGATGCGAATACGCAGATAATTATCAGGCACAAACAGGCGAGACAACTGCTCAACACATTCGGGCGAGTACACCCCCACGCAAAATCGCCACAGCAGTTGACAACTCCATTCGAGCTCTCCTACCCTCTAGCGAGTTCATCCCCAACATTCCCAGCAAGAACTTCGTTGAGTACATGAAGGGAAAAAACATACGAGTACAATGCAGCTCAACGAAAATAAGAAATGAAGAGAAATTTAAAAAGTATTTTCTTTGATTTATTGCAGTCAAAAATGATAAAACTAAAGAATTTACTCCGTAACATCCCCTCTTTAATATAACTTAGTCATCTGAGCCATCTGTTGTTTAGTTTTTAGTTTCATTAATCCATTCACTCAAATTATGATTACGAAGCGTACAAAGAGCGGCGGACGCCCTAAGCGAGCGTTGTCAATCAGGATACCTAGGGATTGAAATTACATTTAGAACATCCTGTCCACGGGGCTGAATCACCCCTGCGTCTGTAATGAAATAGTACTGGCACAAAATAAGGAGACCCCAGAATGTAAGCTTAAGACGACACCTCGCTTTGTGAACATTCAAAAAGGCTAATTCTTACTGGCGCTGTCATAAGGTCGAAAATACATAGCGCCTGCGACAATTGAGACCGCAAATTAAAAAAAAAATCTAAAAAGTCTTAATTTTTTTTATTGGTTTTAGTTATTAAATTTGGTGGACGAATTTTGATGTTATCAATATATTTAACTGGTTTCCAAGCATATCAATTAAGTGATTCTGTTGTAATTTGAAAAATAGTGTTTTTTTTTGTGGTGGTTAATTATGATCGAGTCAAAATTATACAATCGTGTATTTGAGTAAGCAAATTCAAGATAAAGACATGAATGTACCTATATCAACATTTCAGATCCGTGAGTCATATTTATAGGTTTAAACTATTCGCCGAAAGTTGGTGCATTTTTTCAGTGTGTCGCCTTAATACATACCACCACAAAATAAGGATACTGCAGAAAGTAAGCTTCATATATTATTATTTAATAAATCCATATCTGACCATTGGTACAAGTCGGTTCTATTATAGTGATTCGCACTAATTCTATTATTATTCATCATCATCATCATCAGTTCATTTTATGTCCCCACTGCTGCGGCACGTGCCACCACGCGGGCCAAGTGCGGATTGGTGGTTGTTAACGACTGCTAATGCATCGAGGACCAACGGCTTATGTGCCTTCCGAAGCACGGAAGAGCTCTAGATGATACATTTTTGGTCACCCATCCAATGACCGACCTATGTTGACAAAAGTTGCTTAACCTTAGCAGTCGCAGACTGGGCGCGTTAACCACTGCGCCATCGAGCTTCTCTACTATTAATAAAATAATTTTATTCTCCATTATCCCCTTCAGGTGTACATTGTTTTTTTTTCACAATGTCAACTTGAGGATTAGCTAGCGTGAACCTTAGATGCTATGAAATGTGAGAATATTTTATTGGTGTTTAGTTAATTAGGAGTTTTAGTAATAATATCGCTGATTGTTTTCCGAATAAAATAAAAAAATAAAATGAAAATAAACGAACAACGCGTTACGTTACATTGTTTAATTTCAGTAAGATTTCCGTTTCTAATTGCATTGCCAGTGATTAAAATAAACATGTTATTTTATTTCAAGAGTATTAATAGTAAAAAAGCTTAAATATGAGAATGTACGAGTACCTAGATCAAGGGTGGATGAAAACAAAAATGTATGTAAGGGACAGCGTAATTTTATTTTGTATTAGTAGTAAAAGTATTAGGACTGTTCGACATTATTTGTGATTGCTTATTAAATAACAATATATAATAAGATAAACAACATTTGCATTATGAGATAAGCTAATCTGAGTTTATGAGATAAGATAATCTGGGAGTTTATGAGATAAGATAATCTGAGAGTTTATGAGATAAGATAATCTGAGAGCTAATACGATAAGATAATCTGACAGTTTATGAGGAAAGATAATCTGGTAGTATAAGAGATAAGATAATCTGGTAGATTAAGAGATAAGATAATCTGACAGTTTTTGAGAAAAGATAATCTTAAAATGCATGAGATATGATAGTCTGGGAGCTTTTGAGATAATATGAGAAAAACTGAGATAAGATGTTCATATTCACATTCATATTCATTTAATCACACTTACATTTATAACAATAATAACAATAAAAGTGGGTATAAGATGTTATATTTGTTACACACTGAAATATTAAACTAACTACATAATTAAAATTGAAACGATTATCGAAAAACGCATAAATCAGATGAGGTCATATAATCTGTGAGTTTATAAGATGAGATTAGGTGAGTATTTATGAGAAGATAATCGGAGAGTTTATGAGATAAGATAATTGGAGAACTTATACCAAACTGGTTTCCATTCAGCATATAACCACGACGCGCTGGTCTAAAAGTAACTCCGTTTTCTACTGTATTTATCTAAAAAGTATACAATAAAAATAAATATGTAAACATACTTGCAAAAAATACTACAAGAAGACTATAAGAAGGTGTAAGACTTATAAAACTTATAAGGATTTTAAAAGTATATGTATAAATGTATGAGCGCTGGGAATCGCAAACGGGTAGGTGTTCATTGACAACTTTTTCAACAACTTTCAGGGACTTTGCACGTCCGCCGTCAGACACCGGCCACGAAAAGAATCCCACAGACGAGCAGCGTCAAACGATTTGTTGTAGGATCTGACGAACGCATTGGAATCTGCAAACTTATGTTCTGGTATGATCTCGGGGTCTGGAAGTCGTGTGTAAAAGGAGGCGGTAGGATTAAAAGGAAGGAAAACAATACGTGCATACCTGCGACGAAATAGTTATCAAGTTCGAAAACATTTGGGACCCTACTGAGTGCAGACGCGGCTCTATTAAGTTTATTTTTGGCTCGTACGGATTTCATTATATATTGTTTAATACAATTCGGTGCTTCGGTAGGCACGTAAAGCCGTTGATCCCGGCTGCATTAGCAGTCGTTAACGACCACCAATCCGCATTGGCCCGCGTGTTGGTTTATGGCTCGTTCTTCCTATCCATCCCTAGGGATGGCTCGTGCCCCAGCGTGGAGACATAAAATAAGCTGATGATGATGAATACAATTCGGAAATATATAAGGGCCGTAGCTAGACTTGAATTTAAGGTAGGGCAGCTGTGGTTACAGGTAGGGCGGAAGTAAAAATGTTACTTGATCTGTTCTGGTCAATCGAATTTTGTTGTCCTTGATTTGTGAACATGTGCGAGTCAGGTAACAAAATTAACTTTAATTGCGATTTCAAAATTGGTGCCATAGTTTTTTTTTTTTATATTTACGGGTAAGCACAGTGCCTTGATCTCACCTGATGTTAAGTGATAGTAAAAGTTGTTCGTATTGATGAATGGAATAACCCCCATTCGGCATTTAAGGTAATTTTGTTACAACCTATATATTATGACTGTAAGACTAGATGCCACTATACGCTAGTATTTTTTTTCTGTCTTAAATCTCCTTTGCAGTACTTTGCTTAGTATTAATTGATTATTAAGGTATTTTAATAAGGTTTGGTATTTTAAGGTAGGGCATTGCCCTACAACGCCCCCCCTAAGCTACGGCCCTAAGCCTTTAGCTCTAGATAAGTCTGCCCAAACGGAACGGAATCTATAATAAGTACCTTTAAATGTAAGAATAATAATAAGTAACGATGTTTGACCTGCGCAACACATAACAATGTTAGTTACAGTTATGTTACAGCCACGACTTTAAGTTTGTTAGAAAGTATATTGACAAGTTAGATTTTATGTTTATGTTATCGCATCAGGTTATTAAATATATTTGAGGCTAATATTATTAGTTAAAAGCCGTCAATGAATAAAAATATTAGGTGTACTTACTTAGTTAAAATAAAAATAAAAAACAAAATTCAAAATCATTTATTCATCAGTTTAGGCTAAAAATTTGCTCTTATGAATGTTACTATAACATCGGTTCGTAAGTCTACACAGGGCGGGAGACTTAGATGAGAAGAACCGGCAAGAAACTCCGCAAAGGTTACAATCGTATAGACAATAATTGTTGCTTATTTTCTAAAGCAGATATTGTTGTCCATTTATGTCCATAGTAATAAAACTTTTTATGATCGTAGACAGTATTAAGAAAGAATAAATTATAACAATTTAATTTTTATAATAAAACAGCATTTATTTTTTACAGAATCTTTATTATAAACTTTTCAAGTATAATACTATCTGTTTTATTTGTACTATTATTTCATCTGTGGTTTTATTATTCATTATGTTATGACCAATATCACAAAATAAGAAGACTGTAGAAGATAAGCTTCCTACAAACGCACTCGAGCAACGCACACATAGACAACCTCTCACGGACACGGAATCTCCCAACAGCAGCTCTCGGACTGTTTCGAGCTGTGTGTGTTGCTCGAGCGGAGTCTCCCAACAGCTGCGCTCGGACTGTTTCGAGCTGTGTGTGTTGCTCGAGCGGAGTCTCCCAACAGCAGCGCTCGGACTGTTTCGAGCTGTGTGTGTTGCTCAAGCGGAGTCTCCCAACAGCAGCGCTCGGACTGTTTCGAGCTGTGTGTGTTGCTCGAGCGGAGTCTCCCAACAGCTGCGCTCGGACTGTTTCGAGCTGTGTGTGTTGCTCGAGCGGAGTCTCCCAACAGCTGCGCTCGGACTGTTTCAAGCTGTGTGTGTTGCTCGAGCGGAGTCTCTCAACAGCAGCGCTCGAACTGTTTCGAGCTGTGTGTGTTGCTCGAGCGGAGTCTCCCAACAGCTGCGCTCGGACTGTTTCGAGCTGTGTGTGTTGCTCGAGCGGAGTCTCCCAACAGCAGCGCTCGAACTGTTTCGAGCTGTGTGTGTTGCTCGAGCGGAGTCTCCCAACAGCTGGGCACGGACTGTTTCGAGCTGTATGTGTTGCTCGAGCGCGGTATGTATTAAGCTTACCTTCTGGGTCTCCTTATCTACAGATACAACATCTTTTGATAAAGTGGTCCCGGTCATGCTACCGGCCCTGTGGGTTCGGTTCCCTTAGCAGCATGTTGTTGAGGAAGCGCATGTTTCGCATCTTGTACCTGAAGTAGCCCTTTTTCTTAAGCCGGCCCATGTGCTGCAGGGTTCTGACTAAGGGCAAGAACCGGAACACCGTGTTGTATGAATCGCCCAGGCAGAACATGAATGTGGACTCGATGTAGGCTGCGTGCAAACGGTAAAATTTAAAAAAAATGCATTTATACATCAGAATATCAATGACAGTTCCACTGTAATAGAAAGAAATTGTCATCCTCAATCAGGCAACGGAGACCCATTCCCCATTTCCGTAGGCCGAAACATGCCCTATCGGATCCCCCAGATCAATTATCACGTGACTTGATTTGCTTACTTTCGGCACAGGACACGCCGTCGCTTAAGTTAAGTCAGCCGACATAGGCAGCTTCATTGCAGACTGAGCGTGCACTCTAATTGAATACCGCCCACCCGGGAGACGACCATTCCGTCAGCCTGTGAAGCCCTTATAAGGCTATAGGCAACCTTAGGTAAAGTCAGTAGAAGTTTGACATAGTCTATCTCAACCGCTTGAGTTATTGATACAATGTAGTATTTACCTCCACCCACCTCTGGGTTGCTAAAGACGGGTTTGCCCTTCTAAGGGCACAAAAAAAAGCAACGGAGATTAGTTCGTAGACGTTTAAAAAACAAAAAGCGAATTGAGGTCACGACTTACTTATCTCTAACGGTCGTTATGGTTGTTATGGCGACAGTAGTCGAGTGGCTCGCACGCTCTGGTGTTGCTATCTCCGTGATCCCGGGTTTGATTCCCGGTCGCGTCATTGGGTAGAAAAACAAACTTTTTCTTTATTTTCTCGGGCCTAGGTGGTTACGCTTAACCTTACCGTCTACCGTTGTTGTGCTAAAGCTTACTGTCTTTGGAGTCAGAGCAATGTATGTGATGTTGTCAAATATTTTTTATTTATATTAACTTTTTATTATTATAATATACACTTAGTTATGCAGAGCGTTGCCTCCTGAAACAGGTGATTATAAGCGTAAAAGGAGGCTCCGATAACTAATAAGGTAATATATGTAAGTCTTTACAAAAAAAAAAGAATTGAATTATAAATTTAGAATTTTTGAATATTTTAATTTATTTTTGATTGCAATGCGAAATTAAAATAAACGGATGGGTGTCCGTCAGTTTATATAGTTATCTACGTCTCTCTCTATCACCCTCGTGCTTTGGAAGGCACGTTGTCCTAGTTGTCTATTCTAATTACTAACACAAATATAGTCCAAAATCAATTTTTTTATTCAATATAAGCATTCACAGCTTCAATGTTACCAAATATTATATACTTAAACTCTAAATACTACTTACTACTCGTATATATTACAAATTTAGTTAAAGCAAAAACTACTGAATTTAATAAATGACCTTACTAAAAAATTGGAGTAGTAGTTTTGTTCCCATCATGTAAACTTTATTTTAAATTAGAGTAAAAGAAAAAATACTCGGAATAACTATTCGAAGCATAACCCTTATTTTGTGTTTATACTCTGTTTATTACTACGTGGTTAAAATGATTAGCAAATGTGATTTTAATAATAGGTTATACTTATATAGCCATATTAACAAGGGAGCTTTTAAAAATATACGAAAGCGACACTAACAAAGGCTTCCCAGAACTAAACGTTCATGTCTGGAATTAAGGTTCGTATGTTACAATCATATTAAAGATATTTCTACCTCTTATTAAATTACGTATATCTTGTAATATATATTAACTTTATTTTCTCAAAAAGAATTACAATGAATTACAATTATGATTGTTCTTTTACCGTCCAAGCTGTTCGTCTCTGGCATTCGCTTCCAGTTGCGATCAGGGCGTGCGAAATCCATTCACACATTTAAAGAGCTCGTGAAAAATTTCCACCTTTCCGATCAACCCTGTCCTGCTGCAAAACTGCCATATCCGCTACTGAGACTACTATTATGTTTAAGTAGGTTATTATCATCATTATCATCTTTATTTATTTTCTTTCTTAAAACTAGATTTTTACAATATTTTTATATAAAACAATAAAACATTATAAAAACCTAACCCTAGAGTACCACGAGCGGCGGGGCAGGGCCCAAGATACCGGTGGTCATTATTATTATTATTTTGCTTCATTTATAAAATACACATTATTCTTAGTATGTTTTAATAATTTCACCTCTGATCCTACAGTTTATTAGCTCTCTACATCCGACTGGTTGTCTGGAAGAAATCGCTTGAAAGCGATAAGACCTCCAAATTGTAACTTTGTAAATATTTTCATATTTTTTATATTTTGTTCATGTTTTGTTTTATAATGTTGCAATCAAAGTATTATCTATCTAGCTATCTACAATAACTTAAAAGAGACTTTTCTATTACTTTATAATAATACATTTAACTGAGGCTATTCGTACAATTTTATTTTATTTCTCAATGTTATAATTGTATAAGAGGAGCTCGATGGCGCAGTGGTCTGCGAGTGCTGAGGTTAAGCAACTTTCGCAAAGGCCGGTCATCGGATGGGTGATCAAAAATTTATCATCTCGAGCTCCTCCGTGTTTGGGATGTCATGTAAAGCCGTTGGTCCCGGCTGCATTAGCAGTCGTTAACAACTACCAATCCGCACTGGGCCCGCGTGGTGGTGTATTGCCCGTTCTCCCTATCCATTCAAAGGGAAGGCTCGTGCCCCAACAGTGGGAACATAAAATAAGCTGATGATGATAATTGTATAAACGTAAAAGTAAGTAGTTAACTATAGGCACCAGTGTCCGACACTTTAAGGCCAGTCTTCGACTCTTTTTTCGTCGCCAAAAAATAACATTTAACTTTTTAGTATTTTTGTAGGGAGATAAGGGCTTCAGTACAACAGAGTTCGCCCTGGTACCCTGAGGCGCAACGTTAGCGATAGACATAACTAGCATCAAAGTACTCGTCAAGACAAATCATACGAGCCCAAACTCGATGGGTTTGTGTCGTTTAACTAACGAGTTCTTATTGCCATCTTCCAACTCCATCATCAGACCCTGGTTACCATCTAGCACCAAAGTACTCGTCAAGACGGATCAAACGAGCCCAAACTCGATGGGGTTGTGTCTTTAATTACCGAGTTCCTATGGCCATCTTCCAGCTCCATCATCAAACCCTGGTTACCATCTAGCACCAAAGTACTCGTCAAGACGAATCATAAGAGCCCAAACTTGATGGCGTTGTGTCGTTTAACTACCGAGTTCCTATGACCTTCCGGTTCCATCATCAAATCAGCTCCATGTCATAATAATTTTGCATTGTCATCCGATTTACACATGCATGCAAAATTTCAGCTCAATCGGTAACCGGGAAGTGGATCAAATTTAATTTGCAGCACAAACAAACATCCGGACAGGCGAAACTAAATAAAAGCTTGTACAAAATGTCGATCACTGGTTCATGTTGAACACCGGTGCCACTACTCTAAATAAGTACATTTTATTAGCCCCCGGTATGCATTTTTATTAAAAGTCATTCACGCCTTAAAAAACAAAATAGGGTTGGGAGTCTTGGGACCTATCACTACTCTACTGATTCAAACAAAGAATTTCAAATCTAAAACTAATTTCACTGAATTGTTTGATGATCTCAAAGCCAGACTAAAACCTCCGCCTTTGATTTAATCTCACCCTCTGTGTCGAGGGCGCGTATATATGGTTATTAATCCCCCACCTGCCGTACTGGCTCGCAACTGATTGACACTTCGTTGATTGTGCCGCCGGCACTGATGCCCGTCCAGTCTCGGACGAGCTTAAGTTTCATGTTTTTTATTAAAGTGATGAATTTAAACTCACTAGCATGATTTGAGCCCGCAGGCACCCTCTGACACAAACACAACCGGTCAGGTGCATTGCCGTTGATGTCGACATCAACATTCATTAATTCCAGAACATTAAACTAATTGATTTTAAAAATAAACATATTGGTATATACATATTACTTTCGTCATTCGCTCCAAAGTATACCTAAACGAGGTAACATTTTTAGGTATTATGTTAGACTCTAAAATGAATTGAAAATCTCACTCGGAAGCAGTTTGCAAAGAAATAAACAGCAAAATAAAATCTTTTGCTCTTTACAAACTAATGAAAGTGGCCAAAAGAGAAACCGCTCAATGGCTTCTTACTACGCTCACGTAGAATCGTTGCTAAGGTATGGTGTAATAGTGTGGGGAAATAGCGTAGAAGAAAAATCAGCGTTTATAGCTGAGAAGCGAATGTTCGAGCCATATGCGGTATCATGCCGGCCACATTTTTTAAACACAGGCATACTAACGTTAACATTCATCTATATTTTAGAGGTAGGAAAATTCGTAAAACTAAATTACCATATTTTCACTGAAGCAAAGGATTTTTACAGGACTGGATTTTTACCAGAATCCCTCATAGACTGGTTTTGGATACCAGGCCGAAAACGGTCCGTTTTTGGGAAAAATTGTTACGCAATGTGCATTAACATTTATAACAATACTAGCGACCCGCCCCCGGCTTCGCACGGTTGCAATGCTGATATTATCAGTGTTGCTCTACTATATGCATGTATTATACATATAAACCTTCCTCTTGAATCACTCTATCTATTAAAAAAAACCGCATCAAAATCCGTTGCGTAGTTTTAAAGATCTAAGCACACAAAGGGACATAGGGACAGAGAAAGCGACTTTGTTTTATACTAAGTATGTAGTGATACCGGACTCTATAAAAGCCCTTCCCTTTAATAAATTTAAGTTGTCATTACGTAAATTAACAACCATTTAACTCTTTTTATACAATTACCGAATATTTTAATTATACTATTAATAAACTATTAATAAAAATTAATAAAAATTACTATTAAACTATGTATAAAGATACGTAAATATAAAATACATCATTTCAAATATTATTTTCAGTCTACACTAATTGCGCTTTTATAAATACTTATTTTTTTTTTTTATGGAAAAGCACTTTGCATTCATCTTACCTGACTGTTGTTAAGTGATGATATCGGCTATCTTATCTCTAAATATCAAATTGGAACACATTAATGCTAACTAACAATGATGTTATGGTGAATCGAACCCGGAAACTCTGAGTCTGAGACCGGTGCGGTTGTCAGAAAGGCCAGAAAGAAGGTTCAATTATATTTGTTTTGTGAATGCATAAATAACAACAGTTTACAAAATAATGAATTTAATTACTTATCAATTCAGCAAAAAGCCCTTTAACAAAATGACAATATATTATTACTATTTAACGGAGATAATTATTTAAAATATTTGAATTATTATTTAACAGCAGATCTCACTTGCAGCGTTCCTGGAAATGTATGTAGTGTATACCTAATTGCAAGCAAAGTGTACCGGCTTACGAGGGGTGAGTGGGGAGAAGGGTTTAATGAAATAAAAGCAGCCCTGTTTTCACCGCTCCACCCTATATCGATGAGGATAGTCAAAAAGCGCGTAAGTAGCATTAGTAATTGAAAAACTATTTCCGGGATTCGGGATTCGATAAAAAAATGGTGGTTTTAACAACTCTTTGTCTTGTCGGCAACTTTAGGTCGCCTTCGTTCCGAATGCCTAATGCGAGTTTTGTTTACTATCCGTATTCATTCATTTACGCTTCATTATCATCATCAACAAACAAAAGCGAAAAGACAAAAGCCTCCCCCAAGGATGTCCACAACGACCAACTTTGTGCTGCTCGCATACTTAAGCGATATGGCACAACAATTTGTAGGTGTGTGTGGTAGCGGTTCGTGCGTACACAAGCAAGTTGGTCGCGATTCGTGCGCTTTGTTAGATGTAATAAAAAATGGCGTCATGAAATAGTTGCGTTTCGTGCGCCCAAAAATTTTAATTTACTTTGATGGTCGCGATTCGTGCGTTGGTATATTACAGTAAATAATAATAAAATAAAAATAGATTTACTAAGCGATTAGACATGACATAGTACCTAGTAAGTGTCATAGAATTCTTCTCGTATGTCGCTAAGAGACGCTTCTTTGCCATGCCATACTAATTTTTATTTTCGTTAACGAGATCGAATGTCAAGTGACGAATGTGAAACTCACCCTAGGCACCCAGATCGCTGGTGATTGGATACTTGAATATTAAAAATTTTCTTCCAGCTTAAAAAATGGTGTTTAAAAACTTACGCGGTATTCACCAATGCTACTTACGCGCTTTTGAATTATCCCCGTTGATAATGTTGCCAGTAAATTTGTCGCCATATCGCAATATCGAAAATATAACAACATAGTGATTGATTAAGTGCAGTCATTATTTTTGCATGCAAAGCTCTAGCGTAAGCTTTTAAGCATTAAATATGTTTTGTTTTATAATTACTTTAGTGTGTTCCCTTTTGTGGACTAATCGTATCAACCAATGTTATGACTTTATATTTAATTTTTTTTTATAAAAGGCATGCAGATGCTATAGCTGTGCTTTTAATACTGTAAGCTACTTTGAATATTTATTATTACAACTTAAACTTAAAAGTTATAACTAATTTATTATTAATGCATTTTTAATAATTAATTCATATTTATTACAATTTTATTTTTAGACTAGACTTTAGAATAGAGTTTATTTGAGAGCCTTTTTTATGAGTAATATCTTAGATACTAAGTATTAGGACTTAGAGACTAGAAAACTTGGCTCTAGGCACCCTTTGTTGTGACTTCTTATAATTAAATTACCTTTGCTTTGACTGATTATTTACATATAATTTTACTCAAATATTGTCATGGGGTGCGGGTTCGAATCCCGCTCGTGGAATTTTTCCAAAACTTTGTCTTTTTTCAATTGTAATTTGTTCGTAACAATATTTGCGTAAAATTATATGTAAATAATCATAAATATAGCTTGCTTAGGCTAGTCCTTAACTGATCTTCTAATATTTGTAAAAATATTAAGATCGGATGTTGACATTGAATGGGGGCTCCTTTGGCTTACAGAGTAAGAGAAGATACTGTTGATTAATTTCGGCGAGTTGGATTGAGCCACGCTAGCATAGTTGGTAGTGCACCTGACCCGGCAAGTCATGGGGTGTGGGTTCGATCCTGCTCGTGGAATTTATTCAAAACTTTGTCTTTTTAGGGTTCCGTAGCCAAATAGCAAAAAACAGAACCCTTATGGATTCGTCATGTCTGTCTGTCTGTCTGTCTGTCTGTCTGTCTGTTTGTCTGTCAGTCTGTCCGTCCGTATGTCACAGCCACTTTTTTCTGAAACTATAAGAACTATGCTGTTGAAACTTGGTAAGTAAATGTATTCAGTGAACCACATTAAGATTTTCACACAAAAATAGAAAAAAAAACAATAAATTTTGGGGGTTTCATCAAACCCATACGTGTGGGGTATCTATGGATAGCTCTTCAAAAATGATATTGAGGTTTCTAATATCATTTTTTTCTAAACTGAATAGTTTACACGAGTGACACCTCCAAAGTGGTAAAATGTGTGTCCCCTTCTGTAACTTCTAAAATAAGAGAATGATAAAACTAAAAAAATATATGATGTACATTACCATGCAAACTTCCACCGAAAATTGTTTTGAACGAAATCTATTAAGTGGTTTTTTTTTTTAATACGTCATAAAGTTTTTTTAATACGGACTCGCGCACGAAGGGTTCCGCCCTTCGTGCGCGAGTCCGACTCGCACTTGGCCGGTTTTTCAAATTTGCTTTGACTGGTTACATGGTGATACTAAATAATACGTCAGATAGAAAAATGTTCAGTTTTACAATTTTGTGCTTTTGTTAGATCTTATAAGAGAATCCTTCAAATACGATATACCTATCTGTTTCATAAACAAAAATATACCTCAAACAATGTAGGTATCAATGTTTCTAATCAATCAAGTAATGCGTTACAGAGATTTTATATTAACTAGTAGTCGCCCAGTGATCGAAATTCGACCGTAATTTTATTAAGGCTGCACGGATTGTATCGTAAGCATTGAAAAATTAAAAAAGATAGATTGTGAGTTTGGATTGGCATTGGACTTCTTGGCGGGAAAGTGAAGAGTCATGTCTGTGATTTTGTTTTATTTTCTAAAATTTGTGTTAAGTCGAATATTAATGTGAAATAATGGTGGATTATTAACCGTTAAGTGTTCGTGAGTGTGCATGAGTGTTGGCAAATGAAACAAAACAGTGCAACGTCACTATTCAAATTCTCTCAAGAAGTCCGCTTGAGGACTTAGTAAAGCCCCACATCTTTACTGAGATAATCGAGGGGTTGGGGGGTTATATCATTTCTCATTTCCATTATCATTCATCATCATCTTTAGGATTATAATACTAATGAAATTAAGAAACTAATGACATGGCAGCATGGTCTATGACCTTAGCCGGTTCCTCAGAGAACGAACTACTAAAAAAAATAAAAAATTGGATTGGCATTGACAGATGTCAGCTGCATTAAAGACAAACAATACGTGTGTGTCAAATATATATTATTATGCGTGTGTGTCAAATTCATGGTAGTGTGTGTAGTATTGTTTTTGTTGATTTAATGTATTTTTTATGCATAATTTTAAAAAATATATTAAAATTCGGATAACTTTCTCTATATAAACTATAAGTGTGCGCAATTTCATACTCCTCCGTCTTGCGCAAGTTTCGTAAAAACGGGTACAAAGTTTTTGCTTCACGTATTAATATATAGATTAAGTCTTACAATTACAACGCATATTTCTTAGCGGGAAAGTTAAGGATTGTGTTTGAAATTTGATTTATTTTATATAATTTGTGTTTATATATATCGAATATCAATAAAAATACAGAGTAGGTAACGAAGTAATAATAAATATTCGAAGCTTATTCTCTGTTTATTTGTACTTAAATGTTTATGAAGTGTGCATGAGTTTTTTAACAAAGCAGTGCAGTCATCATCATCAGCTCATTTTTATGTCCCCTATGTCCCCACTGCTGGGGCACGAGCCTTCCCTATGGATGAGTAGGGAGAACGGTCATAAACCATCACGCGGGCCCAGTGTGGATTGGTGGTTGTTAACGATTGCTAATGCAGCCGGGACCAATGGCTTTACGTTTTTTTTTTTAATTTATTAACGGGTAAGCACATTGCCTTGATCTCACCTGATGTTAAATGATGATAAGGCTAATGATGGAAGCGCACTTCACCCGGGAACCTCAACTAGTGAGGCACTGGCTATCTTATCTCTGGCGCCAGAACACAACAATGCTACAAACATTGATGTTATGGCGACATATTTTAGATAAGATGGCGGTAGCTAGCCAGGCGGACAAACAAGCCCTACCACCAACCAAACCGAGTACACAAACATGTACCCCCCGCTGGGAATCGAACCCGGGACCTCTGGGTCTAAACCGGTGGTCTTAGCCACTAAACCACAGAGGCGGTTAAACGTGCCTGCAGTGTCACTTTCGAATTTTCCCAAGAAGACCGTGTGAGGTCTCAATAAAGTCTCACATTTTTACTGATGGTCAAAGAGTTGGGGGAATATCATTTAACATTTCTATCATCCACCACTCATTATCATATTTTATCTACTAAGCTGTGCCCCGCGGTTTCACCCGCGTTAAGCTCCACTCCTACTAGTCATATAGCCTATAGCCTTTCTCAATAAATGGACTATTCAACACAAAAATAATTTTTCAATTCGAACCAGTAGTTTCTGAGATTAGCGCGTTCAACCAAACAAACAAACAAACATACAAACAATCTCTTCAGATTTATACTCGTAATATTAAGTATAGATTAAAATAAAATATCGTAGGTATACATATCGTTGACACTGGCTAACTAAATGTGCTAACCAGACAAAGTCACTAATTAAGAAAGAAAAATCAATTGGAATGACGTACTAATCACAATTGTAAGTACCTGTCGGACATCCATACGGAAACAAAAGAGAATCGCAATAAACATACGCACGCACACGGCGAACTTCAATACCCACTCGGATCTTCAATTGTTACTTATTTCATTTCAAAATAAATAAAAGCCGAACTTCACATCGACATCAAAGATAATTAGCGCGCAGCATCGGTCACCGGGCGTAAGGGGGCGGAAGGGGGCCAGGGGGACACGGGAGGGCCCCCCTGTCTGACCCCATACCGACCCACCAGTTGCATTTCATCCGGCACACACAGACACACCGCATTTAAGTTACATTGTACATTCACGGCACACGATATTCGGAAACGTATAATTACTCAGCTATTCAGGCTTCGAGCCTTGTCAAAGCTTCGGCATATTCTCAGAATTTGCTAGCATTCGGAAATATGCACGGATGATTTACGCTCTACCTAATTGATACCTTTGACAACGTTTGAAAGTTAATTTTGTTTGGTAGTAAAGGAATGTCAGATTTTTAGGGAACTAGTCTAATTAATGTTAGTGTTTTCAAATACACTGGTCAGTAATACCATAAGGGTTACTAATAAATAGAGAAAACTTGGAAAGGATATTATGTTATGTTGCCGTTATGTAACTTAATAACTTCAAATTTTACTTTTTAATTTTAGAAGCTAATTGCGTATTTATAAAATACAGTGAAAATACCGATTCTTGTCTGGGTCGGGTAGGCAATTAATTTTTTCACTGTATTTTATAAATATTTATAACTTAATTTAAATTTGGAGTTAAAGAGACAAAACTCGAAAAAACCGTTAGAAGCTTATGCTCTGCTATTAGTAGGAGGGTGGTACCTATGTAAAATAAGCCTGAGGATTCGGCGAAGGCGGCGATCACATTCGAATTTGAATAATAAAACTGCAACGCGTTTTCAAAATATGCAAGTTTAAAAAAGTAATACAAAATATAAAACTAAAATGCTGTTCACCTCAGTCAAAGTACGTGTGAGGGCCTTTGACGCCCGCCCACACGTATCAAACCCTGTGTCGCTGTTCGCATGGAGGGGGCACGTGCACGTCGCATTCTAAACTTTTTGTGTATCGAACGATTTTCAACTTACTCTTTGCAGCGCCTGATATTGAGTTTGTTTCGATGTCGGATTTTTAAAATATTGTTTTGGACATTTTGTGTCACATCACATCATGTCTGTTACAAGGCTTTTGTTACATATTGTTTAAATAAAGATATTCTTTTCTATTCTAAATAGCTGATGTGATATGATTTGATGAGCTGTATTTAACTAGAACATGCTAGTATGAAAGTAGTCAGTACTCGTAGTCACACAGGCTTCGCCTACATTGACAGAAAGCCTGTTACCGCCGCTGTGGTGTAGTGTTTAGTTTACCGGTTTTAGATTTAGATTTTTCGGGTTCGATGCCCACCGATTTTTTTAAATTTTTAGTTAGCCACAATCAAAGTTGGTAGCATTGTTGTGTTCCAACAGTTAAGATAGCTAATTTCTTAGTAAAGTAGAATTCCAGGTAAATTTCCACCTCAGCCTTAATATCCCTCAGGTACCATATTGTGAATTGAGAGTGCAGAAAATTAAAATGTATGTAGGTACTTGGTTACCACTGACTTAATTAGTAAGTAAGTAAGTAAGTTAAGGCGACACACTGAAAAAATGCACCAACTTTCGTCGAAAAATTTAAGACTAAAATATAACTAACAAATTTGAAATGTTGATATATTACGTAAATTCATGTCTTTATCTTGAATTTGCTAGCTCAAATACATGATAAATAATTTTGACAGGATCATAAATTATTTTCGAAAACACTACTAAAAAATCACTATTGTTGAAATTACAACAAATTTACTTAATCTATATCCTTGGAAACCACTCAAATACATTGATAACATCAATATCCGTAATTTCGTTGCTGCATATTTTGATAGCTAAAATCAATAAATTAATAAATATATATTTACATTCTGTTAATTTGCGGTCTCAATTATCGCAGGCGCTACGTATTTTCGACCTTATGACAGTAAGGGTCAGGTTCAGCATTTTGAATGTTCACAAAGCGAGGAACCGTTACATAATATTCCTGCGAGTTGTTTACACTGGCGCCATCTATGGGGGGGTGGCGGCGATTGAAGTAATGCAAGAAACTTTTTGATAATAGTTTTACGGGGAAACGACACAAATACAACTCTATCAAGACTTGGTGTGCATTTGAAGGTGTGTGCTGAGTGCAAGGGATGTTATCTACGATTTGTATGGCTTTACGTGCTTTCCAAAGCACGGAGAAGCTCGAAATAAAAAATTTTTGGTCAACCATCCGATGACCAGCGTTCGCGAAAGTTGCTTAACCTCAGCAATCGCAGACCGAGATCTTTAACACATAATAAGGAGACCAAGAAGGTAAGCTTCATACAAACACATAGAAGACTTCTCACATACACGGAATCTTGCAACAAGCTGTGCTCAGTGTTCCGAGCTTTTCCGAGGTCCGTGTTAGTGAGAAGGTATTTTATTTATATCTTACGAGTAAGCACTTGGCTCATCTCACCTGATGTTAAATAGTGATAAGGCTGAAAATGTAAGCGCACATCACCCGTATTTATACAGGGTCTAACAAAATCAATAAGCGAACGTTTAAGGGTGGGATATATATATCATTCTGAATACAATGACAAAAAATCGGCTCCGGTTTTATAGTGATTTTTCAAAGTTATGTATGTTTTCTAACAAACTAAATCAACGGGCGTTTTTCTGACAGCCCAAATTAAAAAAATAAAAATTAGTTAAAAATAACTCGATAGATGGCGTTTTATTAAAGCCGAGCCGTACATAGAGGCTGTAATAAATTGTGCAGTACACAGAGTGAACTTTTGCTTGTCAGCAAAAAAAATAAAAAATGAGTATTTTCATTTCAGGACCTATTCCTATTTTCCATAATTTTGTTCAGTTTGACAGTTGAATAAAGGCAATGGAATAAATATTACGCAGCCATACACGTGCTCTCCATGGACTCGTCTTTTACTAAGCGCCATCTATGAAGTAATTTGGAACTAATTTCTTTTTTTGGGGGTCGGAAAATCGCCCATTAAAATATTGCACATCATGAAACATGCTGTATCTTTACTAACACGCACGCAAGCGTCAATGTTTTGTACATGTTAGTCAGCTCAGTGTGTCCGAGTTTAGTGTGCATGTTCGGCTCTTTGTGTGCGTGTAGTACAGCTGTACGGGTTTAGAAAGGGTGTATTTTTTGGTGAATTATGATAATGTTTTGTTGATTATCTCGGTAACGAGCCTGTAGTTTTGGACCAAATTTGGTGAGCATGCTGAGTGTGATGTATATGTATAGATGCTCCCCTTAAACGTTCGCTTATTGATATTGTTAGACCATATATGTGTGCTCGAGCGCGTTATGTATTTCTGCAGTCTCCTTATCTTGTGGCTTTAAGCTCTGTGTCAACGAGCTCCGCTACAAGACAACAATTTATCAATAAAAAGAAATAAGAAAGATAATAATGGTATTACATGAGCTCTCTGCAGTGTCGCTGTTGGCTTCCCAGCGCATCTTGCATTGGGCGGCGTCCATGTAACAGTGATTCATGAACATCAGGGAAGGCTCTCGCGCAGCAAGCCCGGGCTGCCCGCACACCGGCGCATACGTGTTTGGGCAAACCTGGAGATAGTAGTAGATAAATATAATAAAATTGTTTTATTTCATTAACAAACCACATGTTTACAAAGTTGTGATGATGATGACGTTCCTGGTAAGTATAATAATACCTGTATCAGGGCGTCACCGCTTTTCCAATTTGTCTTATCTTACAGGTATGTGAAATTCAAAGTGTGTGAGACGGTGTGTGTGTGTGTGTGTGGGGGGGTGTGTGTGTGTGTGTGTGTGTGTGTGTGTGTGTGTGTGTGTGTGTGTGTGTGGGGGGGTGTGTGTGTGTACGTGAGAGAGGGAGGGTGTGTGGGGGTGTGTGTGTGTGTGTGTGTGAGAGAGGGAGGGTGTGTGGGGGTGTGTGTGTGTGTGTGTGTGTGTGTCGTCCATCTCCTTTTATAAATAACCATCTTTTTAAGTTTTATATATCCGGATTAAGCAAATTTTCCGTATCTATATAACTAAGCGACTTTAGCAGATAGATAGTAGGTGGTAGAATTTAAGAGAAAGTAAAGTATATTTTTATTTAAGTATTCACAATGCTAGTAGTTCCTCTTCCCTATCGAATCGCTCTTGGCAGAGCGGTCGTGGTCACTTTGAGTCGACAAATTCAGTGGTTGAGGCGGACACAGCTCTCCGAACCTCTCTCATCTCCCGCCTTCTCTCCCTGTTTGTAGACTGTCTGGCACAGTCAGATACGCGGTTCCCTATGTGGATTTTACTTGGTCAGTCCAGCGCATAAATCGAACCCACGAACCTTGCAATACCGGTCTAATGTTCTGACCGCTGAGCTACCGATACTGTGAACCTCACTGTCGTAGTACCGCTCTGACTTGCGGCGTAAATCACTAATAGAAAAATCAACGAGCCTTCTGGGGTCTCGGTAGGTTAGCGGTCAGGGCATTGGACCGGGTTCCATTCCCACTCGAGCTTCTTGGGACCGTCCCACTGTTGGGCAAAGACATCCATCGTTGAACTAATGTCATCGCTACAATTAACGGGACGACCTCCTTGGTAGAGTGGCTTGCACACCGGTTTTCATGGTGTCGCCATCTCTGAGGTCCCGGGTTTGATCCCCGGTCGGATCAATTTAGAAATACCTGTTTTCCTAAATTGTTTCGGGTCTGGGTGTTTCCTATGTATAATAAGTATGTATTTAAGTATATTAAGTATGTTTATCCGTTGTCTAGTTAACCATATAACAAGTTTCTTAAGGAAGCTTTTCTTGGGGCTAGATAATTGGTGTGAGTGTGGGAAACATTTATTTATTTATTTATTTATTAACGGGTATTAGCTTATCACCACATTTGCCAAATGCGGGTTGGTGATCACAAAACCGAGCTATGCATAGAAAAATACGAAACACGCTGCCCAACCTGGAAATTGAACCAAGGACAATTTCCGAGCGGCCACTCGGCCGTCAATATTTAAATAATAATAATATTATTTTATTCGTTGTTACCAATCCTTTACATGATCAGTGCTGGTAGGCTACTCTTGACGCAAACTCAATCTCAATACAATTCCAATGCGATTATTATGTATCGATATTGGGATAAGTTTCGCAATTTCGGAACGCCCCATCTCGATAATAATTTTTTTACTCAATTTCCACGCAATTTAATTCCAATGTAGCGCTATTATCGCTTTTAATAGTGCCATTTGAATTTTTTAAATTTGGGATTGGAATTGTATTGAGATTGAGTTTGCGTCAAGAGTAGCCTACCTGGTCTCCGCGAGACTGAGGTACCTATTGGTCATAATATCATACCCAACCAATTGTTACTTGCATCCTGATGTGAATTATTTTATTCACGCAAAATAAGCTTTCAGTTTATTTTAGACTTGCGGTGTGATATTGGGACTGGAATATAAGCTTTAATATATTGGAGTCCTATGAAGATGGTAAATTGCCGCTATCTTCCCTTTTAAAATTTTGGATGTTATAGCGGACTCCTGTCGTCATCTAGCGGGGAGTAGCCAAACACACCGAAATTCGTCTAGTATTCGCGTAAGAAAAGAACATAATTTCTTAAACTATTATGGTTTTTAAACTATCAATAGAGTACTATTGCCATGTTTTTTGTTGTTTTTGAGTATCAGATATTTTCGTCCCCCTATAACTTCGTTGTGGATAAAACTAAAAGCCTGCATTTTTAGTAACCAAGCAGGCATTGTATAAACACGGTATACTTATTTCAAATTTCATTCAATTTGAACCAGTAGTTTAAGAATTATAACTAGTCAATGTTTCTTAATTTAATTTGTCACTCACTCACTCACTCACTGACTGACTGACCGATCATCAAAACTCTAAGGCACTTCTAGCAGATACAAGTTTTAAATTTAGAATACGAAGAATATAATGAGTGTTTAGTAAGGAAAAACCAAAAAAAACATATAAGATTTTTAATATTGATATGGTCACTAGATGTTGTTAGGTTAGCTAATTACGTAATAACTTAAGACAGAAGCTCTCATAAGTAGGGACTGAATTAATTAACCGACTTGGTATTACATGGATCTCATAACTTTTTACGCTAGAAGAACTGAGTTGCAAGACTTGGTTTTTTACAAGTATGTTTTTGATGGCATTTAACCTTACAGAAACAATGTTACCTACTTAATGATGATTATATTGTGAATTTGTTAACGTTAGCAGACTTGAGGACTGGTTTATGTGCCGAGTACAGTGTACAAATGCGTACCCAGCTGTGGGTACCTATTGACTGTCGATGATGATGATGAGAATAATGATGATGTTGATGATACGTACTGTTGGACATTTGTGGAAGCACGACGACAACGTCGGTGAGTGCATGGCGTCTTCGCTGATATTGGTCGGTATATAAATCCAGGGCTTGAAAACTACCTGCGGCCCAAATATGTTTATCAGCATCCTTCTTGCTGTCTCGTTCACGTGTTTGTTCATTTCGTCGATGGGCAAATCGAAGACGTGGGTGGCAGCAAAGAAGTTGTCGACAGCCTCAGTGATGTTGTTGTTAAAATTGAACATGTTAGCATCAATGACTACTACGTTGGGAGCTCTTCTGTAAACTCTTCTTCTAACTTTCATAACATTCGAATTTGTGTCTTCAGGAACGTCTACACCGTTGCAAAACAGTAAATCTGTTCTAGTAAAATTTGTTTTGTTCATGCAGTTGTGTGTTATTAATTGACATTTGTTTGTGAACATACGAACTTTGAAACCTCGGCCATCTTGCCTGATACCGCACACTTCTTTTGCGTCTGTCGGGTAGGAGCAGTCGAATTCAACGCAAGGCGACACAGTTTCTGATTCCAAGTCGTCCATATATGATTCTGGTTTATTTATATTGTTGCCGTCCATAAACAGTTGTTTGCAATACTCAGGGTTTATAATTCCGTACGCTGTAAATTTATTAAGCACATCAAGAGAAAGGTTAACACTTTATACCTACCTACTTTAGATAAGGTGCCTATTCTGTGCTTACAGATGTAAACAAAAAAAATAAAGTGCGAAGGCTTGCACGCTTGGGGTTGATGCAATGCAGGGTAGTCGGTAAACTATTGTGCTGGTAAAAGGTCTGAGCCCAGCAGCAACCTTTTTAGGATGATGATAACATACACAAACACGGTATTAAAATAAGTAACAGAAAAATTGAGTACAACTTCTTTTCTGAAGTCGATTGAAAAACGAACAACCTTACCTTTTTCATCTTCCACCTCGCAGCCGTACTTCATCAGCTCACAGTTATTTTCAAATAGTCTTAGTTTGAATCCTTCGCCCTCCTCTCGAATACCGCAGGCACTCGAACTCCTTTCATTCTCACAATAGAGGTTGGAGCAGAAATCCTGTTTATCATTATTATTCTGCGATTCACAACTCTCAATGCGAAACAATAGAATTTGTAGAACTAATAATTGTTTGTACGGCCAGTGCATTCTTTGGAACGACTAATTAATAAGCCGGTACACGTACACCCACACACAGTTCATATACCTACCTAATTAGCTTTGATAAGAACATAATTTTATAGAAAGCAGAAGTCGTTATTATTTTTACTGCCATAATACACTACAGATTTTGATTTTGTTCTTGTATTTCGTAGAATCAACTTAATTGGCCAATTAATCAACAACTTCGTTTGTTACTCTCGACAGGTCCTGGGTTCTACTCATGAAGCAAATACAAAGCTTCATGGTTCTATTCCAAGGTCGGGCAAAATGTTTCGGACTCGATGCATAGAATCACCAACGTTACTGCTGAGTCAATTGAAACCATAACTTGATTTCAATGATTGTTTGTTTTTTTGCCTTATGCCCAACTCGGCACGTTCTCAACTCGACACGCATAATAAATACCTACATAACAAAAACTCGAGTTGGGAGTTTTTGTTAGGTATTTATCTTGCGTGTCGAGTTGAGAACGTGCCGAGTTCCTAACAAAAACTCGAGTTGGGAGTTTTTGTTAGGTATTTATCTTGCGTGCCAAGTTGGGCATAAGCCGTTTTTTTACATGTTGTGGTTGTCTTCTATATTTTTTGTGTTTATTTGTAATGGAAAGTGTCCTGCTATGTTAGGGCATTTTTTTATATTTTTGACGCTCTAAGGGAGAAAAGAGCTGGACACTTGCTGAGTTTCTTGCCGGTTCTTCTCAGTACAAGATCTCCCGCCCAGAGTAGACTTACAACAAGAGCTACTTGTAGCCTAAACTGAATAAATGATTTTGAATTTTGAATTTTGGAGGCTTTAGCCCAGCTGTGGGATAGTACCTATATAGATATTTGTTGAGATTTTGAGCAACAGAGAAGCTCGTTGGTGTAGCGGCCGGCCATTTAGGTTGCGTTGCGATCTTGCATGTTTTAAGCTACTTTTGTAATGGTTTGTAACCAGGTAACCGGATGAGTGACCAAATTAAAAATCTCCAGATCAACCATGCTTATGCGGTTATTTGTCTCGGTACCTAGTTCCCGCAGGCAATCCATCAACACACATTGGGCCATCGTGGTGCGGCGTGGGCCGCGTGCTGGTTATGGTAAGTATATACTTACTTACTGTCGTCAGTAAGCTACATCCTCTTACATCAGTTTTTTATTTCGACGTTAACATTCTGTTTTTAAACAGTAAGTGCCTTACAACTTATAGGAAAAAACATTGATGTGTAGGTTCAGGAAAAATTCCCCAATCATCAATTTATCGTAGTTGTTTCTAAGTTGTTCATTTAACCATCCACTTGTTCAGGGACTACAGAGGTGGATTTTTTACCAACATATACACATTTTGGTGTATATACAATTGGTTACAAAAATATCTTTAGTTCATATGACCTATGTAAGTTGTTTTCTACGGAAAGCATTTGAAAGCGAAAGGTTTCGATTCGAACAATATTCTAACTTCAGAAACTTCTTTTGGAGATGGATGACAGTGAAATGATTAATTCGGACATGATTCGGACTGCACCTTTTACATGTCAAAATGACGTTAAAACTCAATGCTAAGGATGTTTGAAAATATTTCAATTGAGCTAATTGAAATATTACATGTATTCGTCGATTGAACTTGTTGCATCGATAAACAAGTAACTCAAAATTACCACACTTACATGCACCATCTTTCCTACGATAGTGGGTAAAAAATGTATGGACGATTCAAAAGCACTTTTCGTAAGTTTATTTGAATAAAAAAAATATTTTGATTTTGACTTGACTGTTTGTTCTTTTTTTTATAGTATGGAAGAACCACTACATTTTTCTAAAAAGTAAAGTAAAGTTGTACCGATAGTAATATTGCCATAGTTGTGTAGTAAAATTTAGTTAATAATTTAGTGTGTATGGACTAAAAACTATGTTTTGCTGGAAATTGACTGTATGTTTATATATGATGTATAAGTGAATGTTTAATTTCGTAGAAAAACAGTCTTTAGCCGTAACTTTACCAGTTCTGACAAGTTACCTATTTTTTTGTAATTTAGTTTCGTTGAGCTTAGGTACTTACTTACTTGGCTGTTTAGCCGGGCCTTTATTTTAATTTGAAACAAAACTTCAAGCAGCAAAGTATGTATTTCACAACATGAAATAAAAAGTTGGTTTAATAAATGGACTAATAAAGTACTGGCAGTTTTGCAAATATCAATAATTTTAATAACATTTTTATTATTTGAATCAAATCGATAAAATCAATTGAACTTTTGCCAAACACTATTATCCCTCGAGTAATCGAGTCTTTTGTAATGTTTCCAATAAATTTCTTTATTTAATTTAATTTGTGCTTTTTCGCGATAAATTATATACAAAAACAACGACGTTACTAGCGCTAAAACGTTAAGACTTCTTGATATTGAATACTTGATAATTTTAATTCATCTTATCACAATTTCTTACAATTTAATCGAGAAAATTTGGCTGTATTGATTTTATTCCATTGCCGTTTACTAAAATAACTATATACTTACTTAAAATATAATCAAATATCAATTTTCAATTTCCAGGTTTTGTATATATTGTGCAATTTATTACAATAGGTGAAATTCGGTACCAATGTGATTTTTAAGAGAAGAAATCAAAATGTCTACTAAATCTAAAACAAATATTGTCAAGCCGAGATTTGTTAAAGTGTACGATATAGAAGAATACGAACAATTATTAAAAGGATTAAGAGTACCAGCATGTATGTTCACGGAATCCCATCAAGTTGGTAAGTTAAATAAGTCTTGTTTTTTTATTCAATACCAAATATATATGACATTTTACTCTAAGTTAGATTGACTCAGTTTGACCATAAAACAATCTTTTTTGAAAAGTTGTGAAATTATCTTTGTAACCTCCTATAACCAGTACTTTTGCTTTAGGCAAGGGTTTCTTTTCATCACTCCTAGCAAGACTTATGAGCATAAAAAACTCTGGTATCCCTAACAAATCATTAAAGATTTAGCAGAACTTTTTATAGGTTATTTAAAAGTTATTAATATTTCATAATATTAAAACATGAAGAGAATACTTTATATCTTCCATAAATCTTAACTCATTACCTTTTTCAGTGGACGAAGCAAGTGTGATGCGTCGCTTGAGTGCTTTGACCCTCAACGGGCCCTCTGATGGCAATGCCTGTTCCTGCTGTGGGGTTGGCCCGTTTGAGACTCGTGCTCAGCAAATAGCACATTACAAGCAACACTGGCACACGCATAATCTTAAAAGAAAACTCTTTGGAAAGTTGCCTCTTTCTTTAGGCCAGTTTAATTCTAGACAAGGTAAATTGTTTTTATTAACAAGTATATGTGTTATGGCTTCAACACAATGTGTAGTTACAGATGCAACCTAGATAGTAAATTAGCTATCTACATGCAGTTGATAATGCAATAAAAATTTGTAATAAAAAAAAACATAAAACAATGTATGACCACTTAATTAGTTAAAAATATACCATTTATTATAAAAATCAATGTGCATACAATACATGATTATTAACTTTTAATTTGTTTCTTGTAGATATGTCTTATATTGAAGGTCAGCATGTTTACAATCTTTTTTTATAAAATACTTTCTTTATCCTTTCTATAGACTTTGAAGTATTAATATGAAGAATAAAAACCTGATGTAGAATTGTTATTGAAGATATAATTATGTGGGTAATTTAACATGCTTTGTTGAAGTAGTGTAATATATAACATAGCTATAGCTTTCACTATCATATAAACCGTATTAGTCTACGCATTTGAAAGTAAAACGATAACATTATGTAACATGTTGTAATAAAAAGTATGTTGAAGTAGTGTAAATCAGTATTGCAAACAGTATTACAGATATAAGGTTTGCATATGATGTTGAGTTGTTAAATAAATGCATATTTTTGCTAACAGTATAATAAAATGTAGCAACCTGTATATTCCTTTTAAGGTAAGTGAAAATTGTCATATACTTTTTTATTTTTTCAGAGGATGATCTCAGTGTTTCGGAGACTGACTCTGAATCAGAAGATTACTCAAATAAGCCAGCTTCTGACCTGTTTGCTGCATGCACAAGACATTGCAAAGCCTTCTTTACCAACAAAAGCGGGCAGGTGTTCTGTGTGTACAGATGTATTTTGCATCATAAAAAGGTAAGATATAAATAATATAAAATAAAATAACATTAATTTATTTTAGATTTGCATCCATAGTAATAGGTTATTAGGTATAGTTATAAAGGACAGTTGGCGCTTTGGTGCCTTTTTGAAAAAGTGTGTATGAACAAGACTGAAGATGTGTATCTTCAATACGATTAATATTTTATATGAAAGATTAGACCTACACCATAACAATTACAAGATATGAGCGATTTTATAGAAAAAGTTTTTGTATGTCGTAAATCTGGAAATCCGAAACAATAAGAAATAGTGAAAGATATGCAATGGAGTCTGATGGTCAATTTTAATAAAAAATAAAAATTCATCATAGTGTTTAAGATAACTAAATTTTCTGAAGTTATGGCATACCTAATGTGAAGCTCAAGGAAAGGGCTTATTTTTAACAGTTGAGTCAGTTAAGACACTTCTAGTATAGATTCGCTCATATCTTCAAAGCCCAAATGTTACGCTAGCTGTCATAGCATTTGTGGCAGATATCTATTAATTAAACAAAGTGCCTTTCGTGCACAAGAAATTTAAAAAGGTCACCAAGGCCCTTACAAATTGCCCATTGCCCTTTTAAAACCTACTTTACAATTTCCTACTCAATATTGTATAGCCTCATTTATTATGTAAGTGTAGCAAGCTAGACTTTACATTGTCTGTTCAGCATTTATATAATTGTAGGTCAATCATCACATTTAAGTACTGTTTTTATTATTTTGAATTTTGCATTGACAATGCTATATATAGGTACAAAATAGCTTCCTGAGGCTTGTTGATTTTTTTTAGTAAAACTTTATCGTTTAAATACTTTTTTATAGTTGCAAAGTTTGATTTTATTTATTAATTTGTTTAAAATAGGTACGCTGACAGGTTACAGATATGCTGATAATAAATAATGCTAATTAAAGTAGGCTAGACAATAATCTAGAAATAGTATACAGAGCAATGTTTTTTTATGGTCTATGCAAGTATATACTTTAACATTACAAGAAAAAAAAATACTATTGAAATGTTGGAAAAAATCTATTTAAATGTTCAAATAATTTTTTACGCAAAATTTATTGCAAACAAATTACAAAAAACTACTATTTAAATGGGCAATGAGGATTCCTGGTCTTTGATGAAGTTCGATATGACCTTTTTATATATTGCGAATTTATCATTAAATACGTCAATATCAACGTCTATGTTTTTGCTACTACGAGCCAGTTCATTATAAGTGCGATACACTTTAACCATAGGGCTATAAAACGACGTGTTATTTTTGTAGACCTGTATTGCAAAACCTGATTAGAGCTACAATTAAGGTGTTCAAATAATTTTGAACGCAAATTTTGTTGCGAACAAATTACAAAAACACAAATGCTGAAAAAATTTCCACCAGCAGGATTTGAACCTGCACCCTTCAGACATACCGGGTCAGGTGCTCTTCCAATTCAGTATCGTTTTTTTTTACAATTAAGGTCCCAAGCCTCAACCAGTTAATATTTAATCCAAAGGAGGAGCTATCAACAGATGGCTTCGGAAACGCCTGGATGGAGCGTTGCAGACGACTGGCAGTACCCGTCTTCCAGCGGTGGGCTGTGCTCATGGTGTCTGGTGGTAGATTCGCGGGCGCCATATTTTCTGGAAGTATCCCAGTGGTGCATAAAACCCACCGTTCATACGTATCGAGACGTGGGCAGGGACAGTCGCAAGCCTCACGAGACTCTCGTGGCCACATGCCGAGGTCTGCTGGTGCTAGTTTGAGAAGATACTGCCAGGCGCAGTTTTTAGAGGTTGGTATATTCTTTAGTACTGTATAAAACTAGCGATACCCTGGTTTATATTATAGGCCGTCCTCTTGGTGTCTGGTGGTAGATTTGTGGACCCACTGCTCAGTGGAGCGTCCTAAAGGGCAGCCATCCATGCGGACTATATTTTCAAAGTTGGGAAGATGAAAAAGTGTCGTCTACCCACCTTCTTCTCTCTTAGTTTAGCTGCGGCTAATATGGCGTACTCTGTGCCGCATTGAAAGAAATAAAGAAAGAAAATCATTTATTAACTTCACACAAAAAAAAAGACAATTACAAAAACAAAGTAAAAACAGATCAATTAAAACAAATAAAATAGAAAAAGGGCAATGGTGTGTGTGTGTGAGGCCAAGTAGAGCCCATCTCAGCGTAAGCTGCTGCGGCATTGAGCACAACGTCGCAGCAACGCTGGTCTTCCGGTGGGACCTATTTGGTGAGGTTCATCTCTATTTTAAGTAAAATTAAATTAAATACGATAGTTTATCAACATATACATAAACATGCATTTATTTATTTATTTATTTTATTAAGGACTTCCAACAAAATTTGTATCAATACATTAAATAAGAAAAAATAACAATTAAAACTTATAACTAAATACAAATCTTCCTTAAAGGAAGCCACAGCATGTACCAATCTATAGCTAATAAAAGCTAAGAAAGCAAGAACCTAATATATGAAAACAAATTAACTTTAAATACAATTGAGAAATAAATAAATAATAGTTGAAAATAAAATTTAAATTTAAATCATTGAACATTAAATTTATTAATTTATTATTTAATTAATTTTTGAACATTTAAAAAGGCTGATCCTTACAGCGCTGTCATAAGGTCGAAAATACGTAGCGCCTGTGACAATTGAGACAGCAAATTAACAGAATCTTTTTTATACAGAAAATTTATTTGTACCTATCAAAATATGCAGCTACTAAATGACGAATTTATTTATTTATTTATTTATTTATTTATTAGGTACACAAAACAGATAAAAATTAAAAAATAACAAAAAAGCATGATAATTGTATAAGAACTAAATTTCTATCTAAAAACATGTGTACACATCATGATTAATAATTAGCGTCTATGTTAAAGTTTACCTAATCTAAAATTATATTCAATTAAAAACTAATTATATACATAATAATGGTGAATAATAGAAATATAACAAACTGAAAACTTATTCTAGGTTAATGTTTGTCAACATTTTATTAATAATTGGGAGATGCCGGACTGAGAGTTTCCCGGACATTTTTCTTAAATTCATGTATTTTCATGGAAAATATGTCGATGTTGTTATTAAGTGCAACCAGTTCATTGTATAGACGGCACATTCTGACAATGGGATTGTAATATGATGTATTATTTTTATAGGCATTTAGTACAAAGGTCTTAGGCGCCCGGGTTCGATACAAAGTATTTATTTGAATGAGTGAAAGCAATTTAGGGGAGTCGATTATTGAGTGCAATATTTTAAACAAGTAAATTAAATCATACTGTTCTCGACGAACCGCAAGCGAAATAACACCAAACTTAATCATTCGAAGTTCGTAGGAATAAAGAGACCTGCCTAGATGAAAGCGATAAGATAGATATCTTAAACACTTTTTCTGAATGCCTTCAATACTTTCTATGTGTATTTTATAGAATGGGCTCCAAATTGTACAACCGTATTCTAAAATACTACGTATTATGCTGTAATAAAGACATAATACACTTTTTGGTTTCTTAAAACCTTTTGTGGATCTAAATATAAAACCTAAAAGACCATTACATCTTTTTAACACATGTTCATAATGTTGACGGAATGAAAGTTTATCATCAAAAATAATGCCAAGGTCCTTTGCAGTAGTGCATCCAGACAAAGCGCAATTGTTCAATTTGTAGTTATAATTGTGTGGTATTCGTTTTCTTGTAAAAGATATGACAAAACATTTATTGTTATTTAGGTACATATTATTGCTTACGCACCAATCTTTAACTATGTCAATGTCTTTTTGAAGAGTGCAACAGTCATCAATGTTTTTAATACTAGTAAATATTTTAAGGTCATCTGCATAAAGTAGGCATTCACAGTTTAGTCGGTCAATTAGATCGTTAATAAAAATTGCAAATAGCAAAGGGGAGAAATGGGAACCTTGAGGAACACCTGAGGTCACGTCGATAGCAGCAGACTTGTATCCCCTAAGAGCTACTAATTGACTTCTATGTGCAAGATAAGAGCATAGCCATCTATAGAGATTACCCTGAATACCGTATTTGTATAATTTGTAAGATAAAATTGAATGATTAACCTTATCAAATGCCTTAGAAAAATCTGTATATATAGAGTCCACTTGGCCACCAGCTGCAAAAACGTTACATAAATAGTTCTTATATTCTAGGAGATTAGTAATAGTGGAGCGACCCTTTACAAAACCATGTTGTTTTTCAGAAATTAATTGCTTCACATGATTATAAATATAACCGTATATAACCGACTCAAATACTTTAGCGAGACAGGATAAAATACTAATGGGTCGATAGTTCTCACATTCAGATCTACACCCATTTTTATAAATAGGGACGACATGGGCAACCTTCCATAATGCAGGGAATACACCAGAATGGAGGGATTTATTAAAAATAATTGTTAATGGGAGACTAATTTCTTTGGACTGCCTTAAGGGTATACATAAACTATTTGGGTTATATAGTGATTGCAGCTCTACTGCGCTAGTAACGTCGGCATTATCTACCAGTGGCGAAGACTCTACACAATCCGATTCCCATCGGCTTTCCTTTAGAAAATGGTCATCATGTTACTTCATACAGATAAACAAACAGTATTTCTTAAGGGGGTGCAGCGCGGACGCAAAACTGCGAGTTTCAAGTTTGTTTATGATAGCGAGCGAGCGGCGCGTGGCAGTGGTGTGACAACGGCGCACGACTACGAATACGCACGCACACTAATATCTGTACAGAGTAGGCTGGTGATTTAATTAGAGCAATGTTTACTTTCGTAAAATCATAGGCGTTTGGGTAAAAAATAATAAAAGTCTTAATATTTTCATATTCATATTTTTAATTGAAAAATAAGACAACAGTGACCTGCGGAATATCAATACAAACATTTTGATGTCGGATCATTGTTTCATTTGTGCTATATTTACAAAGTTTCTGAAGAAATAAGTTTTTAGATATCATTATTTTACGTATTGTTTATGCAGTTTCTGGGTATTTGTTTCAAATTCCAATACAACCATGACCTTGTGAAAGGATCAAGCTAACCTACACTAGTCCTTTTAATGTATAAGACCTATTCAGCGCCTAGCACCAGTGACTTAAAAACACGTACATTTTCAAATTCCGCGCTGCACCCCCTTAACGAGTTATATTCATTCATCCATTTAACACACACAACGGTCAACAGTTTGGTATTAAAATTACGTCGGTAGGTATTGTTTTTGGTGCTAGGTTTTTGAATAGCACAATTTTTTTTAAAGGGCGCATTTCCTTTAAATTTCTACTCTTCGCCATTGTTATCTACATTTACCCTCAAGTGAGATGAATAAACACCAAGCACATTGTAGTGTTCCGATAATTTGGACATTGCTGGTTGAAGATTTCAGATGAAGTACGCTTTCACTCTTGCCATTACTGTTGCAGCGGCTGCGTAGCGATGTTACGGGCGAAAAATGTTAAAGTCCGAACGTATCACAATAAATTGTTTATTGCCACCCACAGTTTACTTTAAAAGGAGAAAGAAAGTTACAATTATAATATAAGTTATATATAATTGTGTGTGTGTGTGTGTGTGTGTGTGTGTGTGTGTGTGTGTGTGTGTGTGTGTGTGTGTGTGTGTGTGTGTGTGTGTGTGTGTATGTTTGTTTTGTATGTGTAAATAAAATATTGTAAAAGTTAAACTATGTATTATATATTATGTATATGTATGTATGTATGTATGTGGGTTGCCCACACTGTCCATATATATGTTTTCCTCTCTCAGCACGTCCAAGAAGTAGTGGCAGCGTGGGCGGAAGACCTAATGGGTTGCGAGTTCATCCTGTACCGCGCGGTAGGCTCGCTCAACCAAGCCGCGTTGTTCGGGAAGAATTCTCCCTTAAAGAGGGACGACCTAAGGGTGCGAGTGCTGCCGTTCCCAACCAAGAAGCCTTCGTACAAGGAGGTGAAGAGGGTGCACGAAACGGTCGCTAGTGTGGAAGTTTACGGTACGTTGGTGTTGTAAGACCTGCTCAGACGAAGAAATAGATCGCTTCTAAGTATCACGTAACGCACTTGACTGACTTCAAACCGCGTCTAATTCTAAGTGATATATTTTTGAAGTCAAAAAATCATTTTATTAACATTTTAAATGCGCCGTCGCCGTGTCCTATATCGGCGTACAGTGCACGGCACGGCAGAGCAGGGCAGGGCAGAGCATGCAATTTAGAGTAAAAACTTTCAAGAATAATAGGGATTCCAAATATCTTTATAATTCTGTATACTATAGCTGTTGTTGATTATAGCCGACCGGTGGGCCAAAGGGTTTAACTGTCTGTCTGCTAAACCAGATAGCTCCTAAGTTTGTTGGTGGGGTATTCTAGTAGGAACAACTTCCAACCTGCAGAGTAACGCATTAAATTTACAAATGTTCAAATAATTTTAAACGCAAATTTTGTTGCGAACAAATAACAAAAACACAAATGTTGAAAAAATTTCCACGAGCAGGATTTGAACCTGCATCCTTCTGACATTCCGGGTCAGGTGCTTTTCCAATTGAGCTATCGTGGTTCTAACCAGCCCGCCGAAATAAATTATTTGAACATTTATAAATAGCTTGCTTACTTCTTAACTGATCTTTAATATTTGTAAAAATATTATGATCGGATGTTAGTGACGGTAGTTGTTGACATTGAATAGGCGCCTTTGGATTTCAAAGTAAAAACTGTTGCATTAAATTTACGTTTATAGTACTTATATCATGACTTGGGTAGAGCTTTTAATTTAGGCGTTTGTTGTCGGACGACTGCCCACCTAACAATATTCAACTTTGTAGATGGCAATGCCAACCTTTCCCCGTGTCGTAGGCTACGTGGTTATGGTATGTTTTTTCTAACAAATTTACACATTTCCAATAAGTATATTGATGTAAGTTTAAGAATTTCAAGTCGTTTAAAATGCGGCATACAGCTTTTCATTTCAGTTATGTTGACCAATATTCTAACACATTTTTTTTAAGAATAAATAATATACCGATATTTGTATATTAAGGCAACCCGATTTTAATTTTACACGGCGAAGAGATAATCATCTCCACATACTTAACTATTGTTTCACTTTTTGCCCTATACTTTATATTTTGTATATTATTTTTAAAATTGGCTCTCTTCTGAAAATTAGAATTTTGCTCCTAGGGTTAAAAAACACACTGAGACCTTTATGCACTGCAGCACAAACATATAATAAATTGTTAAACTTACTCCTTTTTATGATTATCTTGTCATATATACATGTTCTCTGCGTGTGTATGTATTGAACTCCTTCTAAACGGCTGGACCGATTTGGATAAAATTTTTTGTGTGTGTTCAAGTGGATTCGAGAATGGTTTTACAATTGGACCCTGTAGGTAGCGCTGCTATAGGGGTCCATCATGGGATACGGGTGTTCTTAAGCGGACGAATGATTGTTTGTTTTGTTGTCATGGAAACTGTCAACGTTTTGTTTGTTTTGTTGTCATGGAAACGGTAAAAGCGGTACGAAGTCCGCCGGTCAGCTAGTGGTTATATATGATTTTACGCAAATTTCGTTGCGAACAAATTACAATTTGAAAATGGACAAAGTGTTGACAAAATTCCACGAGCGGGATTTAAACCCGCACCCCATGACATGTCAGGTCAGATGCACTACCAACTATGCTATTGTGGCTCTGTCCAACTGAACTGTAACTGAACTGAATAGGGCTCCTTTGGCTTACAGAGTAACAGTAGATAGTGTTGATTAATTTCAGCAAGTTGGATAGAGCCACGATAGCATAGTTGGTAGTGCACCTGACCCGGCATGTGATGGGGTGCGGGTTCGAATCCTTCTCGTAGATTTTTTTCAACACTTTGTCTTTTTTTCAAATTACTCCTTTTTATTTGTTTGCGTGATAATGTATGTGTTAAAGTGATAATATACGTCTTATCTATTTATCTGCCTATCTTTAGATTTACGCTTAATACGAATCTATTGCGATATTTAAATGAATTCCTTTCATTTTGTAAGCACAACGCGAATAAATTTAGCTTCGTTTTATTTTCCAGATACAATGGAGTTATTCCAAAAGGCGTTGATAAGCTCGACGGCGAAGCCCCCCTCCAAATCGGGCTCCGACACCTCCGTGGTCAAGAAACCGCAGAAAACCCCCCCCAAGCCCATCGACAGAGCCAAATCCAGGTACCTACTATCACCAAAAGTATTACTTTTTCGATGTACAGTAAAAAAAAAACGTTTTTTTTTCAGGTTCGGTATTGTTTAAAATTAGTTTCATATACAATGGTTATCGTGTCCGGTCTGCGATTGCTAAGGTTAAGCAACTTTTGCGATTGCCGGTCATCGGATGGGTGACCAAAAATTTATCATCTCGAACACCTACGTGCTTCGGAAGGCACGTAAAGCCATTGGTCTCGGCTGTATTAGCAGTCGTTAACAACCACCAATCCGCACTGGGCCCGCGTGGTGGTTTATGGCCCGTTCTCCCTATCCATCCATAGGGAGGCTCGTGCCCCAGCAGTGGGGACATAAAGCTGCTAAAGGGAGCTAGTGATGAAATATTTTCGTATGCTAGGGAAAAGTTATTGCTCATTACCGTCATCTCCCCAGACGCGTACGGTTATGTGTGGCTTTTCCCCCAGCTCCCGCCTTCCCATGCCTCTTCGTTAGGCATTCGGGGTAAGGAGGGATAACCAAGTCTTGCTTAACGAAAACTAAGGTAATTTTTCTGTGCGGGGATCGGTAGTACCCTCTCCAAAAACAAATCTTTGTTCTTTTAACTTAGCTAATAAATGCTAATAATAAATCATCAGCCTTTGTGGTATATAGTTTTTTTTTTATTTTTAAATTTTATTTTTTATATCTTATGAGGCAGCTCTTGACCTCGATCGCGCCTGATGGTGAGCGTAGATGAGGTCTACGATGGAGCGAGCTGCCCCAGAAGATGCCTATTAACTCTCGCCTTGAAGGCATTCAAATTATAAGTTTTTGGGAACACAGACGATGGCAGAGAATTCCACTCCCTGCCACAGTGGTTAAAATCACCGGTCACAGACTATAGTTACACGTCGTAGGTTGGATTTCCAGAAGGGGCTATATGTACATGTACTATGTAATGTATCTTGTTTGGATGGTGGTAGGGCATGTTTTAAGTCCGCATGGCTACCATCATCTTATTTAATTCGGGCGCCATTACAAAAAAATTGGCATTTATGTATTCGGACAGTTTGAGATAAGGTTCGGGGTACGCTTCCATTAGCGTAGCGTTAGTGTCACTTATCATCAGAAAAGTAAAAGCAAATCGCTTCTCTTGTGTGGAATGAAAAAATTAATTAATTAAGAAGTGATCTAGTTTGCTACATTTTGCTTGAACAAGTCCTAATCTTAATACTAACCAAACCGGCTACAACGTGTACACTATAATTAAATTTAAAAAATGTGTTATTGTTGCAGTTTTAAAAATCTATATAGGGTGACGGACCCAATTATGAGCACTTTAAGAGGTCATTCAATTTCAACTCTAAATATTTCATATATTACAATAATCTATAACTTTTGTGTTGCGTTAATAATGTTGAGAATATAATCACCTGTTTTGTAAAGTAAGATTTTTTAAATATTTGTAGTCATTATTGAGTCAAAATTACAATTAATAAAAAAACAAGCCTAACACCATTCATCAGCACAGTCATCACCAATTAATATCACCTACTTACCCAATTATGAGCACTGTGAATTGTAATACGTTTTAAGGGCTGAAAAATAAAATATCCTTCAAAATTTAGTACTCTTTTTTATTGTTAATCAGTCTCTTAACATTTCTATTAATTATAGCACGTCAAAATGTATCTAAATAACTAACTTTTTCAAATTTCAGTCGACTATAATGGACAGACCTTTGGAATTAGGAACATTACCTTTACTAGTTAGATAAACTATAAAATAATTAATCTTAAAATGAAACCATACAGTTATTTGCTTAAAACTAGGAAAATAAGTAGGTAACCATAAATTCTTTGTTTAAAACTAGGAACCAGTAAAGTAAAGGCAGAGCAATACAAACGTTACTTAAAAATTATTTACATAAAAACTGTTTTTCTCAGTCATTAGTTTAGTCTTCAGTCAGTATCTTTTCTAATTCGTTGATTGTGTATTTTAACTTGTTTTCTTTTTATTCTTAATAATTCTATTATTTCTCGGAACATTAAATGTTTTAGAAGCTTGTTTTTTGGCATGCCATGCTTTACTTCTTCTAATACTCTTTTCAAATTCTCCTCAGTAAGTATACTGTTTTCTTCTCACAATATTTTTTTTTTCATTAATAGGGTTTTTTGTTGTTTTTGATGGGTTCATCTTGAGAGATCTGAAACATGTAAAAATAATCTAACAAAACCAAATATCAGCATAGTTTTGAACCAAATATCAGCACCATGATGATAAATGGTAAATGGATTTTCAGCACGGGGCTGTAATTTGGAAAGCTAGGCTAAAATCACTTTTTACACAACACTCAACCATACTCTTAGTTACACACAGTCCATTTTTAAAGAAAAACATTATTTATGATTATTTCTATTTTACCCAACTATCAGCAGATGTGATGATAATTGGAAAACTTAAAATTTTTTCATCCAGATATTGGCACCATATATATTTCTTGTAAGTAATAAAATATCCTTAAAATTATTTCAATTTAGGATGCGAAAAACGTTAAGAATGTGTTTAAATACCAGTATTTATTAATAGTGCTTTAATCGCATTACTAAATGACTAATAAACGTAAGAAAAATCTTACCCTTGATGTGTCAGATTGGCCGAAAATCACTTTTAATCACACAACGTTCACTTCTACTCAAGAATACGGCGCCATAATAAATGTCAAACTATACACAGTGTTGCTAGTACAATAATATAAAACCATCAGAACGCGTTTTTTCCCTTGCATCTTTGAAATCATAGATATTTATCTTATATTATTAGTTTTTTTTCGACGTGCTGATAAACTGGTGCAGTGCTAGTATTTGGGTCATTCACCCTATATTACATAATCTATTCCTATATTTATCTATCCTATATTTTTGGTATATACAGAGAGTGCATCCCGTCCGAACTACCAATCCAAAAGCCGTCGAGCGAAGACGAAGGATCAATGTATATATGTTTGCATTTTGTATATACTTAGTCATATAGTTATAGTTGTAGATATTAATTTCTTCTAAGAGGAGCTCGATGGCGCAGTGGTTAACGCGCCCGGTCTGCGAGTGCTGAGGTTAAGCAACTTTCGGAAAGGCTGGTCATCGGATGGGTGACCAAAAATTTATCATCTCGAGCTCCTCCGTGCTTCGGAAGGCACGTAAAGCCGTTGGTCCCGGCTGCATTAGCAGTCGTTAACAACCACCAATCCGCACTGGGCCCGCGTGGTGGTTTATGGCTTGTTCTCCCTCCCTATCCATCCATAGGGAAGGCTCGTGCCCCAGCAGTGGGGACATAAAATGAGCCGATGATGATGATGATTAATTTCTTTATGTTGTATATAGAACCGTGTTTTTGACCGCCTCTGTGGTTTAGTGGTTCACACAACCGGTCTCAGTTCCAGATGTCCCGGGTTCGATTCCCAGTGGATGTCACATGTTTGTGTTCTCGGTATAGTTTGTGGCAAGGCTTGTTTTTCCGCCTGGCTAGCTACCACCATCTTATCGTAATATGTCGTCATAACATCAATGTTAGTAGCACATTGTGTTCCGGTATTAGTTAGATAGCCAGTGCCTCAGTAGTAAAGGATTCTGGCTAAAATGCGTTTCCATCTTCAACCTTATCATCTCATCCCATCAGGTGAAAAAGCCAAGTGCTTGTCTGTAAGAAATAAAAAAAAATATTTTTGGTATGTACAGAGAACGGACTCCACGCGAGCTACCGACCCAAATGCTGTCGAGCGAAGACGAGGGACCGTGCTTCATCGACTCTGAAACACCGAAGGACTGGATCAAAAAGCTTTCAGAACAAACATCGAATGGCGTCACAACTAACTCTAGGAAGGATCTTCTCAATGATCTGTCTGTGCCCAGCCCGGTACAGTCGGACAGCGAATCTGAAACTGCTGAAATGAAAGAGCAGGTGAAAAGAGAGAAGAAAAAGAAGAAACGGGAAGAGAAACAGCTGGAGATGAAACAGCAGGAGTTGAAGAAGGCAGCGCCGCAGAAGATTCCTACGAACATCAAGAAGGTAGGGAAGAGAATTTTTTTAAATATTTTAACTATCTTATGCTGGTTGGATTTGTATTCTGTTCGTGATTTTTCGTAATACCAATTTTAAGGTTAAAGTAATGTTCAAAATCCAAAAAATTCTAAATTCAAAATTATTTATTCAGTTTAGGAAATAGCTCTTATGAACGTCATTATGACATCGGATCTGTTAGTTGTGTTTAAGTAAGTTTGGTAAGAACAAGCCTTTTTCGATATTTGCGAATCTATCACACCATTTCGGAATGCATTCTTCTGACAAAAAGGATAAGACAAGCAAATAGATAGATGCTCCTTTAAAAAAAAAATTGCTGACATTAAAGTTCTAACAAATATTTACTAAAATACCTCTGTATTGTCCATAAAAAGAAAGATGAGCCCCTGATGTCCTGTTTTTATTTTCTTTGGCAACATTTGTTGTTCTTTTTTATAATAAGCCTGATGTGTAAATTATTATTGGTTTAGTTTTCCATTTATATATTAAATTATGATTTGTGCAGGTTTAGGAGTGTTATTACTTAGTGCATGCAGTGTTCACTCAAAGAAGGTTGTACACTATTATCTTTTATGATATCTTGTAATGTTTATTTCTAAGTTTTGTGTGTATAGCTAGTTAATTGAACCTTTTAAAAAATAAATAAATACTTTTTAAACTTTTGGCCTCCACAGTCGGCTATAATCGACAAGCGATAGCGTGCCCTATACGCTAACGACGGCAATGATCGACAAAACCTACTTATGGTTAACAAAAACACAAAATAAATTTCTACTTGGATATTTTTGAATCCCCATTTCTTGTTGCAAGTTTTGTGCAGAAAAATATTTTAATTGCAATGTATGTTTGTTAGATGTGGAAGGCGATTTTGAGCACCGAAGTGACTCTAGAAACTATACTGGAGGGCTGGGAAGGCAGCGAGCTGGAAGCCGCGTGCAACACGCAGGACCCCACCGACGGTAACACGGCCCTGCATAAAGCAGCCATCGCCGAGAAGCCGGATATGGTCACGTGAGTATTTCATTTGTGTTGAGTATTCACCTATCTATCTGCCGATCCGATACGAACTCCTCGGAGAATCTAGAAGGGCACGGGGACACGCACTAGTGCGTGATGCCGTTCCCTCTAGAAAACCTCCGAAGGTGATTCGTTTCACACGGCTTGAGGAACCCTTTAAGTTTCTCGCCGCCCCCAAAAAAGCCTGGTGTGGTGGAGCTAAAAATGCCGCGAGAAACTTAAAGGGTTTCTTATCCTCATGCCGTATGATTGAAGGGGTTTTCTAGAAGGGTTGGCTTCACGCAAGCGTGTCCCCGACCCTATTAGGTTCTCTAAGGTGGAACAAGCTAAGGAAGAGTTCCAAACCTTTTGTCCTCACATTCATGACAAGTGAATACGAAAACTTACTATAAGCTTTTTAGCGAGTTGGTGCTGAGAATCGTAATATTCCCAAAAGTTCAGTGAACAAAAATTCCCTAAAAAAAAATTTCAACTTTGGACTTTAAGAGTTTTGATAAAATAATGTGTTAGTAGCAAATAGTTGACAAACAAACAGTTTGGGTAGTCTGTCCCTTATCACAAAATATTGAGATATTGCCAAATCAATCGTCAGTTTATCTAGTCAGTCCTGGTCAGTACTTTATCTATAAGTATATTAATACGTGAAGCAAAAACTTTTACCCGTTTTTACGAAACTTGCGCGGGACGGAGGAGTATGAAATTTCGCACACTTATAGTTTATACTTAATTTGTTATATTATAAAGAGGAAACCTTTGTATGTATGTATGTTTGCAACGAATAAACTCAAAAACTACTGGACCGATTTAAGAAAATTCTTTCACCTATAATGCTACATTAGCGCTAGGTAACATAGGCTATATAATAAAAAAAAATGTCAACCCGTGCGAAGCAGGGACGGTCTGCTAGTAGTTTATATAGAGAAGGTTATCCGAACTTTAATATTTTTTTAAAATTTTGTATAAAAATATATTAAATCAACAAAAACAACACTACACACACTACCATGTATTTGACACACACGTATTGTTTGTCTTTAATGCGGCCGACATCTGTCAACGCCAATCCAAACTCACATTCTATCTTTTTTTAATTTTTCATTGCTTAGGATACAATCCGTACAGCCTTAATAAAATTACGGTCGAAGTTCGACCACTGGGCGACCACTAGTTTTATTTATTATTTGACATTAATAAACATAATTATAAAACATAGTGAAAAAATTAAACGCCTACCCGACCCAGCCAGGAATCGAACTTGGGTCTTCCGCAATCCGGGCGGCTGCACTGACCATTATGCTACCGGGAAGGCTGACGTAAGCACTGAACTGTTTCACTACTTTGATTTTGACTGCTATTATTGAACTATTGTGTCAACAGTCAAATCCTGACGGTCGGCGGGGACCCGTGCATCCGCAACCACCAGCTACAGACCGCCTACGCCGCCACTCCGCACCCAGAAACCAGAGCAGCATT